>JAFREQ010000012.1:11404735-12708813 GCA_025331565.1 Holacanthus passer
ATCCCTCTGTGTCTGATTATTGGGTGGTTGTTAGGAAAGAAACAGCCAGTCAGAGGCTAGAGCCGTCCTTCAGTCAATCAGTCAGTCACACACACACACACACACACACACACAGAGTTAAGACATGCCAAGGAAACCTGGCCTAATAGAGCCAACAGACCTGAATTATTTAAACAGAGCGAGGGAGAGGAAAGGAGAAGATGGAGAAGAAAAAGAGGCACAAGAGTTAAGGAGTAAATAGAGTAACCTGGCCCCTTTCAGTTGCTCTGACTCCTGGTGAACTTATTTAAAAACTTCTATACTTGGTTTCACTCCCATCTGCTTTCTTCCACCCCATCTTCAGGTCGTCTCATTTCCTTCCCCTGTCAGCGTGCCTACACCTTCTCGTCCTCTCTTCCCTCCATTGCTTCTTCCATCACCATTTCACCCACTTCGCCCCCCTCCATCTTTCTCTCTGTTTATCTAAGCACTTTCACGGTCACTGCTTTGGAATCCCAGGAGTCTAAACTGGCCCCTTCCCTCTCCCTCCTTCGAAGCCGATCCATGCCTCTCTCTGCCTCTCCATCTTTCTCCGTCACATCGGTTAAGATTCATATCGCTCTGTGCATCGGGGGTATGGAAGGTCCCCCTTCTTCCCCCTCAAGGCAGCCAGCTTTGTCCTGTTCTAGTCACGCACAGCCACCCACCAGCACCGCCCTCACAAACATGAGCACATATTCACACCCGAGGTAGGACACTGATCTCTAATATCAACCTCAAACGAGATAATGAAATAAAATGATTGGAATTTTTTAAACAAAATTCATCCACTTGGCATCAAGGTTACGAAATGTGTGTGATTTATAAACTCACCACTGTACATTAGGTTATACACTGCTTTACAGCGGGTGCAATAAAATGTCATGCTTTTAACATATGGGCTGATATAACTGGATGCCATTCTCCGCCTCAAGTCCGGATGCCCCTGACGTTCTTAGAAAGGCGAGTTGAGTTCCACAACACTGATGAAGGGTTTAGACACAATAAGAGGGAAGGAGGGAGGAGGAGGAGGGAGTTAGGAGCACAGAGGAAGGAAGTGGTGAGGGTCAAGAGGAGAGGTGCGGACGGCAGGCTCACACAGTGCAACAACAGCCCGACACTGGACTGGGATTAACTGATTAATTTGGGATTAAAGATGACTGGTCGCTACTTAAAGTAATGAAGCATAATGACCCAAAATTACAAGATTAACACGCACGAGGTACAGAGTGTTTTTCTTGATAGTAAGTCCACTGTAAATCAGATGTAAATGGCACAAAAAAGCCCACTCGTTTAAGTATTCAGTATCTACCTTTGAGGAACAACACTGCTCGCAACAATTTTCTATTCTGAAAGGAAATCCATCAGGGAACCTCCTTAAATGTAAAAAAATGTAGTGAGTAAGGGATTTTCTGACTTTCATGACTAGGCATTTGTCACAGAGTGTATTTTTAGGAAGAACACACAGATTAATTCCACAATCATAAACACGCGGAGAGTCTGCTCCAGTGTTTTGAGAGGCGCGCTGCGTACAGGAACTCCATTTCCAGCTGAATAGGAGAGCAATGAGATTCATGAGTTCTCCTGCTACAAGGCCATAGCTATGGAGATTTGGGACAAGGCTATTTCCCTTCTTCCATTTAGAGCAAAAATAGCACCACTACTCTGGATGCTCTGAGACTGTGAATTACAACCATCTGATCAATTCTGATGAATGCAAGAAAACACACTTTGGGACAGTGACAGAGAGCAATTCATTACAAAAATGACACTTTACATAAAAATTACTTTTTAAATTGACTGGCACAATTTAATTAACTTAGGCTGCAGGAAAGGTAGGTTTACTCTTTGTTCAGTAGGTTATGTACATCAGTATTTAACTCCCTACTCTGCATACTAACGTGTCAGCAGCCTGTCAGTGTAATAGATGGCACGAGCTACCTTAGCATCCTACAACAAGCAAAAACATATGCAGCATAGTGCAATTAAAAAAAAGTGGATACATATAGTAGAAGGTGAACAGATACCACTCATCTAGCTGCAAAACTGCAGGCTGATCAAAGGACTAATTCTGGGGAAAAAAAAGTCCACATTCCCTCGAACTCATAAATAAAAGATTTGATTGGAACAAAATGTTGAGAAAAGAGGAGGAAGGGCAGAAAAAAAAGAACAAGGAAGCAGAGAGAAAAAATAGCAGTCAGAGTACCAGGAGACAGGGATCAAGCTGCGCATTACTGCACACCCGAAAATCATGTGGTACTGGTTATTGCTACAAAAATAACACATCCAAATGTGCTGGTGCACACACACACACACACACACACACACACACACACACACATACCAAAACCATATCTCATCATCTTACTGTAAGCCTAAAAAAATCTGAGCACATGCAGGCATGTTTGAATAAGCATGCGATACCACATTCCATTCATAATTTGTGTTTTTTTTTTTTTTTAACTCAGGTAAAACACTACTGTAATTTTACAACACGCATAACCTTTCACAGTATGATTACACACACAGATAAACCAGAAAGTCGTATCAGGGCTGAATGTGGTGAGATTCCTACAGAGGCCGAGCAGCCATGTGTAGGTGTGTGTGTGTAAGCGTGTGTGCAGGTGGAGCGATGGTACTACTGGTAGTGTGTGTGTGGCTCTGTACCACACCTGTACACAAGCATGCGTCATAGAGTGTGTGTATGAGAGCTCTGTGTGTGTTGTAGGGAGGGAGGGGCAGAGGAGGGGGGGGTGCTCCTCACGCCTGCTTGTGACAGTGATAGTAATACCTGCTGACATCCTTTCTTCCCTCTCTCCCTCTCTCCGTCTCACCTCATCCCTCCATCCCTGGGGGGCCTTCCCGAGCTGTTTTGGGAGTTGAAATCTGTTGACTCTTTCCCTACCATCCTCTCCTTAACGCATTCTCCATCCCTCGCTCCCTCCACTGCAGGTCTAATGTTCTTACAATCTCTGGGGACTGACGAGAAAAAGGGAAGTAGAGGGAGAGAGAGAGAGGGAGTGTGTGTGTGTGTGTATTCATATGTGGTGTGTGTGGTATGCATATGCCAGCCCAAAAAGAAACAGAGAAGAGGAATGTGTGAGTTTCACATCACTGGGGGCTGGAAAGTAGGCTGTGCTGCCATACTTCTGGGAGGCAATGCCAAAATAATATTAGTTTTTTTTGTTCCACCATGGAAAAGTCTCCTAAAATCATACAGCAGATTCAAAATATCTATGCAACATTTGTCATGTGATGCATCTCCTCTGGAAATCACAAAGCTCAGGATGAAAGGTGTTTTTTTAGGAAGTGAGAATATTGCGGAAAAAGGGTGTTACTTGAAGCTCTTTTTAACAACAATAAGAGGGTAATTCTGAGCATTTATAAAAAAAAATGTGCCATACACAAAAGCATGCACCCCCTGAACACACACACACTCACACCCCTTCAAGTATTTTATCTAAGTGTCTCCTTGTTGTGTCTAGCTAAAGTGTGGAGGAGCTGTGCTTTCTATGTTTATTAGTCCATTAAGTTTGTTCTGGTGTGAAGACTGCTGCTCCTAATTTCTCCTCTATGGCTTCTGGATGCACATCATCTCACTCAAAACACACTGCACTGGGAAACGTATGTGGTGGTTTACAAGACAGGTGGATTTTAAATGACCAGCAGGGGACACGATCAATAAATGCTAATCAGTAGATAAAAACTGACGAGCTGACAGGTCAAAGAGAGCAACTAACAGAAGCAAGAAGTCTTGTGGTTTATTCTTTGCTCCTTGCTATTTAGGGAGTTTTTCCATTTCCTCCAGTGAGAGCAGGCCTGTAATAGAATTTGTATGATTTCATTTAAAAGCAAAGTACATTTTATCCTTCAGTATGCCTTTTCATGGCAGAATGCCAGCTCGCGTTATTATTACAGGGAGCGTGCACAATATTTCTTCTGAGAAAAAAAAAACATCACTTAAAATTACTTGTCTATAATTTTTTGGGTTGCTGGAACTATTATGAAAAAAAAACAAAGAACAGTTAAAAACTAATATCAGGTTCCTTGAGTCGTTAGTTTGATCCTGTGACATATCGCATCATTTAAGGCCAATACATACGCACATTAAACAAAAAAAGTCTCCTTCATGTAGACGCTTCTTTCGCACCATGTCTCCAAATTTGTGGCTTGTGACCTACTGATCACGACTGGCGATATGACTATTGCAAACAAGATGTGCTGCAGATGCAAATCAGATAAATTTGTGCAGAACACACAGAAGAGTTCCTTCCTGGCTGATAACAACAGGACCAAAACAAAAAGGAAATTATCGCACGCCGGGACACACTATCAATATTCTAAGTTCATAAAAATAACAAGTGCAACTAAGTCTTTCTTCAGAGGCTTCATCAGGTTTGTTGAGCAAAGTATCATAGAAATTGCAATGACTATTGTACTGGTGACCATCATCTATGACAACACGCAGGCAATAAAAAGAGCTTTTGGAGCAACTGTCCATAAGCACCTGAAGACTTGAGGTATGAAGGCAAACATGTCTCAGTGTCCTCCTGGCAGCGAGGACCTTGTATGGTACAATAATCCAGGTTTCTGCTACAGCCTTTTGCTCTGCCTGGGTCAATACTAATTCAATTTCTGTCTCAGGGAATTCCCAGGTTGCCTCTTGGCAGGATTTCTGAGCTGAGTGGTAGAGCATTGTGCGAGGTTATATGTACTTGAGAGTGTGTGTCTGCCTGTTTCTGCGTGCACATGTGTGTGTGTGTGTAATTCTAAAACGCACATATTGGCTAAACAACGAGCAGATTGTGTTATTTTGGTGGAGCTTAAATTGACAGTGTTTCCCACATTTTGGAGTTTGCACATTCTCACGCTACAATCTAATTGCTGTTTTGTATGTCAAAGAAACACACAGTTTGCCTGACACCTACAACAATGCCAGCTCATTGTGTGGCATGAGTGAATGAATGGGCTCCCGCTCGGTGCTCACCAACAGCCCTCAACCACCATAACCACCCTCTTCACACACGTACGGCACCAGCAGCCCTACACTGAAAAAAGGAGACTTGCCGTCTCTTGGATTTATGTAAGCATCTTGGGTGTATTTAACACAACTGCCTCATGTTCTAAAGTTAAGTGTAACTGTATAGTGTAGAAACTACACGATATGCAGAGATGGTACATGAATTTGTTCAGATCATGTTGGACTGAAGAGAGTCAATAATGTAGCGATGTTAATTATCGTGATACCGCACGCGATTTCACCTTGCGCGCGCTGCATTGTTGGTAGAGGAAGACAACCGTCCATCTCATTTAAATTTAACGGCTCGCGGTACCGTACGTCACTATTTTGGTCGGTAAGTATTGATTTTCTTTTTCTTTCTTTCTATTTATTTATAGAATATTGTCGAAATCTTAGCCAAATGTAGTTTTAATGTCTTGAGAGTCACCATGTAACGTTAACGTTAAATAAGTGCCGTGAGCTTATTCGTTCGCGCTATTTTATCACCGTGTTTCATTTGAATTTGTTTTTTGAGTTGGAGCCGTTAATGTTACATTTAACTGAACTCTGCAGCGCTCTTAACATACGTTGGTCTTCTGTTTGAATTGGTTTGCCAACTGACTGTTCAGTTACATTGTGTGTTATCTGCACCGTAGCGTTACTGAGATTTGGCCATCGAACAGCCTCTGCTAATCGGCGGCATTAAGCTAGCTACCCCTTTTTGCTGTTTTGCTGCAGACTGACAGACGAACTCAAGACCGTATTTCACCTGGAGTCAGCTGAGGGATCGTAGGCTCAACTTTTTGTGGTGAGAACAGGACGTTTTATTTGCTCTACAGATTTTATTGAATCGCTCAGCACATGCAAACACACGCCACCTCATTAATACATCAGTGAAATCTAAACTCTGCCATAAGTTCAATTTTTACCTGTATATATTGTCAGACAGGTTATTAATGAAATTAGTTTAGCTGGTGTGGTGTAGTTGAGTGGACTATTTTGTGTTTGTGATATTTTGCCCCAGTCATGTATGGGAACAAAATATTAGAAAAATGTTCAGTATAGTACACTAAATCACTCCAGCACTATTAAATATATTAACTCTAAGTATAGCTATCTTTTATCTAACCTTTTGCAATCAGTAATTGGTTTAACCCTGCTCCACATCTGGTTAGCCATGTCACACCTTGTGAATTGCTGGTCAAGTAGTTGAGGGAATCCTCATTAGACTTAAAGGTTCACCCTCTTAGTGTTGTGTGTACCTTCCCCTTGTTGTTTTCTATGTTTGATATTTCAAGAATGCATTTTTGAATCAAACACCATTTTGTCCTCACTCGACATTAATCCTTCTTTCTTTCCACTTTTACAGTGAATGGTGCATGGTGGTAGAAGGCATCCAGTGACATAAAGTCCAGTCCATAAAAGTCAGGTCAAAACAGGTAGTTTTAATGTTGTTTTGTAGATGCTGGTGTCACATGCTGACTGGTTCCAAAAGTCAGAGTTTTTGTCTTTGATCATTTTCTTCTGTGCTACTAAAAAGTTGAGTTCAAATATTTATATTTTTATATTTTATATTTTCTTTGTTATCATTCTTAAGGATGACATTGATGCTAGAAGGGAGTCCCTCATCAAAGGACTCTCCATCTATCTGAATGAGAATCCCGACATCTTGGTGCAGGAGTACACGGTGAGTGTTTTATGAGTAAATTGTGGTTTTGCTACATTTCTAGAAGTTGTTATGTCTCTGTTTGTTTTCTCTCAGAAATGGACCATGAATGGCAGCATGGCAGGGTAATCTTTGGCTACAGTAATCTACTATGCTGCTTACATGGGTTTAAATAAACTATAGAATTAGAATTGCTGCATTCAAAAGAGATCAGTTTTAAAAAGAAATCTTCAAGAAATGTTTTATCTTTAACCAGGACATGACTGAGGCCACTACACTGAGTGCCATCGAGAACACGACAGTGGGAATCTGTGTCACCAGAGAGACGCCAGGCAATGACTTTTCTGATGTTGGCATCATCATCGAGGGTGTGGTGGTTCTTCAGGATCTGGACAATGTGGCCCTTGCAACAGCCATGCTGTTTGGACTTTTTTACTCATTGAACATGAGTTACCCATCGCAGCTCCGCTACACTTTCGAGGTGATTCAGAAGGTGGTGATGGATTTGGATGCGACTCAACTCTCCAGAAAAGCCCAAAACCTAAAGACAAAACTGCTCCAGTAAGGAGAGCACACTGTTGTTCTGCACGTGAGATGGTTAGCTCCAGGTAAGAGGACATTTAAATCTCACACTTGCTCTGCTGCGTTTTGGAGGCCAGTTTTTTCCCCTCTTCCTCTCTGCTGCTAGTTCTCATATTGCCAGCATTCTTCAATTTTAGGTTTTTGTTTTTGTATTTACAAGTGAAGAAATTTAGAACTGTACACATTCTAAATAGTACCATCAGGGCCGTGTGAAACGGGATGTTTAATGTATTTCAGTTGGAATAAAAAATTTTGAATACTTCCGAGGATGCTGTTTTGAAGCAAGAATTTTTGACACTCACTGTATCGCTGTTCATCCTGTTGCTCTTGAATAAAGGTTTTGACCTGCTACTGTTCATTTTTATTTTTAATATGGGTAAAAGTGGGTAATGATAATGATTAAGAAAGTTAATAGAAAGGTGTTTGCCATTCCAGCATTTATTTTAATATCTGTGGTAACTAATGTTTTTGCATTTCAAATCAGTTCAATAGTTACATCAAATTGTTTAGAATTACAATTGTTATTTATTTTAATCTTGACAATGGAGGCCTTAAACAATGTTTGTATTGTTCTATTCCAATATGGTTGCCTGCAACCTTTTTCAAAAGAAAAGGTCGCATTTCTATGCCGTGACTGAGTCGATAAAACACTGAAAAACTGACATTACTTATTCACTGTTGATTTGTATTTCAGTAGAGCAGTAATGTCAGTTCAACTCTTTATCTACTGTCACTGCAGTGAAATTAGACATTTTGTTTTGAAAGATTACTAGTGGTTACAGGCAACCATCTTGGAGGAGAACAATACAAACAATCTGTTTTAAGGCCTCCATTGGAAAATTTTGTATTTGACACTAGAATATAAAACTAACATGTAGTATGAAAATAATATGTAGTATTTAAGTGACCAAATAGTGTTGGAATAAAGTGATTAAATTGTGAAGGATTAAAATTTACTTCTACTTCAATTACTTCATCAAAACATGTTTTAATCACACTTTATCAACACAAAATACACAGGTTTATTGAATATGAATAACTTGTGTTAATTTAACTTGATTGTTTAAGTCGCTGCCAAAGCAAAACATCTGTGTGCAACCAATGTCCACTATTGAATCAAGTAAATCCTACATGTTCTTTTTTTCAGTGTAGGCCTCTGCCCAAAACCTCATTTTCAACACAGTGTGCTTGAGTCTTCCTGTGTATGTGTGTGTGTGTGCATCTCTGCAAAGATTATTTCTGTTGTGCAACTTTTATGTTGGTTTCATTCTTGGGTATAATATGACATTAAACAGTAAAATGCAGAATTACTGATTTCACACAGATATGCACATAAAACGGAGGCAGGGTCAGTACAGTAGGAGCCATTTCTGTAAAGACTCACCTGGAATACTTCACAAGATGAGGCCACGTGATGCTTTAGAGCAAAAGACGCGGTTGCACAATACTCTATCTGCACGCCCCACCTTTAAAAGCCATGCATCTAAAGGCAATAACACGCCTTTTTCCCTCCAACACTTTAGTCACACCTAAAATCAAGTAACGAGTGGAAACAAAACAATGACCTATTTAGACTAGAGGCCGGCACAGCGGTTGGTATGTTCCCACAGCCACACACCGCTGGCCGGAACTGAGGATTTTTTCCAGTCAAAGCCACTTTCACTACTCGCTGTGAGCGGCTGAGAAATCACAAAAACACAGTAAAAAACAAACATGAATCATGTGCGAGATCACAAATGAATCAAAAACCCTGAGTGTTTTAATAGGGCTGGGTATCCTGGTGCATTTCTGGGTTTTGTTTTTCCAGAACTCGATTTTTTATCTCACTCCATCTCTTCTCGAGGAAACAAAGAGTTTCCTGTTAGGTAAACCGGCTGGTCAGTTCCAAAAAACACACACACACACACGCACACACACACCTTTAACACAGCTATTGTTCCACTGAAATGAACTTCAGCTGGTAACAATGGCGCCAAATGTCAATTCACCTGCGTACAAATCACTGAAAATCACTCCCCCGCATTGTTTTCCGACAGAGACGAAGAAGCTCGATTGTACACATGGTTAACTCATCCGCAGTTTACCTCCAGATAATACACTCAATACCACAAACAAACAGACAAAGCGCATTTACAGAGACAGATAAGGTACACAATCGCACTCACAAAACACATCTCAGGATCTACACAGACCACAGCGCAGCAGCGAGGGAGACAATAGGCATTGACACAGAAAGACAGAAAAGGGAGAGAGACACTGATACAGTTAGATGACAGATGAGGAGAGAGAGAGAGACAGAGAGATGAGGAGTGAGCGAGGGGGCTGTGGGTGGGGGTGGGAGATTGCTTTGTTAGCAGGACAGGGAATAAAGTGGTAATTACCTCACTGTGGGTTTGTTGATTATAGTTCAGCCAGGTTCTCCATGTTAATCATTTACCAGGGGAAGACAGAGATTAGTACAGAGACAGACACAGAGAGGAGAGATAGCAGACAGTGCGAGAAATATATTCATTTGCATGCACACACACACACTCTCTCTCTCACACACACACACACACAGGACAGAGGAGGAATAGACCGGTGAAGAAATAATAAAGAATAAATAAAAAAAGAAATCAGTCTGGAAGTGCAATCATCTTTTCTGACAAGGCACAATTACAAGCAGTGACTGCTTTCACTTTACTGTAAACTGCATGTGTGTCTGCACAGATGTGCGTGTGTGTGTGAGTGAAGGTATGGTATGCAGAGCATGATTTACTTTGGTATTTAAACTAGATCATTCATGAGTGCACACACAGAGGGAAATGATGCATAAACAGAGCGGAGATTACACGGAAGACTTATGAGGGGCGCTTTCAATAAAGATACAGAAAACCAATACAAATATTCATCTCCCCACGCACCGTTTAAACATGCTTCACTGGCTTGGAGCTCGCCCTAAGCCTGTGTCAGAAGAAGGGAGAGAGACACAGACGAGAAGAAAGAGAGAGAGAGAGAGTTCAGAGGGGTCTGGACTGGTTTGGCGTCGTTTTACATGCTTTAAAAAGGCCTGTGTCCAAACTTGCAGAGTGAGTTCAAGTGTGAGCAGGAGAGGATACAGGTAGAAGAAATGGGTCGTAACATTCCTATTGCGCAGTATGTCTCTATGTAAATGGTAAAATCTCCAATTAACACCTGGCTAATCCGCCGTTCTGCAGGAAAGAAAGGACAAGAGGAGCGAGGAAGCAGGAGTCTGAAGCGAGCCAGAGGAACTGTTGCAACAAGTCCGTCTCCTGCCATGTCGGATAAGAGGAAAAGCACAAGTAGAGGCGTGAGCCAAGAACAAGGGGAAGTTAGAGGACAAGGAAATGGAGTAGCTTAGTTAAGGTTCAGGTGTGGGTGACATTTATTCTTGTTACAGATGTATGAGCAGCCTGTATATAGATGGTATAAGCCTCTTTCAAGCCACCTCTTGCAAAAAAAAAAAGTAATTCAATCCTTAAAGTTTTGATGCTCTGAGTAAACTTTTTGACAGATCTTGAGTGAATTTATAAGGATTAATGCAGCACAAGAGGCAGACACTGTTGTATCAGCACATAGGCTGGTCAACTTATTTGGTCCAACAGGTTTTAAAGCACACCATGGTACAGAAGAGGGGGCTTAATATACCAATAAACTAGTCTGAGTTTGCTTCTCAGGGGAGAGCTGAGGTATACTGTCA
Organism: Holacanthus passer; assembly: GCA_025331565.1. Taxonomy (NCBI): domain Eukaryota; kingdom Metazoa; phylum Chordata; class Actinopteri; family Pomacanthidae; genus Holacanthus; species Holacanthus passer. The sequence continues at coordinate 11,415,701 of JAFREQ010000012.1, forward strand.
GCACACGTGCAAACACACACTCAAGCTTAAAGCACTCTGGTTATAATATTTTACTAACCTTTAACTGCTCCTGGAAGTAAAAAACAATTTCTCCTCTAATAAGGAACTATCGCTCTGAGAGAAACACTGTAATAAAATCGAGAACGATCGTAAACCCTGTTCATAAAATCATAAAAGAGGGCAATCGAGCCACTTGAGCCCCACAATGAAAAGAGGCCAGGGTGTCTGACTCCGCCATGTTCGACGCTGACCCTGCAGTCAGTCTATCACTTCCATTTCAGGGCTCCATCTTTCAATCTGGAGGGTGCTAAACGTGTGCCTGTTAAAGTGTTTCACTGAGCCTTTGTTTCAGCCATATAAGCCAGCGAAGAGCGGAGCAACAAGGCCCTGCAGTCTCCACTTCACTGCCCCCGCTTCATTAAAACCATAAATCTAGATGTTGAAGGAAAGGTGATGGCCAGAGGATGTCTTCTGTCATCTGTATTAAAAGGAGCCTGTTTGCTCCCCAGCTACAGTCGTGTTGTATACGAGCTGAGCCTTTAATGTAACGGCGGCGAGCTTCCTCTTCAGCTGTTTTTCCAGTGTCAGAGACGGCAGGAATAATGAAGGCATGAATGTACGGGTACACTCAATTCAACAGTTCAATTTCCTACATCGGCAACATTTACAGAGGTTGAGCTGACAGGAACAACGCGTCAACAACATTGTGCAACTACATTCTAATACATTTACATTATATATATCATCCTACATTAATACATTTTTGGGAAATGATTGACAGATTAGCAGATTAGCTTGTACAGTTTTTGGTGTTAACAGTTGCTCATTACAGACCCAGCACACAGACCATGCATTTCAAGTCTTGATTTTTCAAGTTCAAAACTCTCTTCCGAGTCCATTTTTTGCCATGTTTTGTTCTCCACCAACTCCTAATCAAAATATCTGTCTCTAAATGCTCCACTCGTCACTAACTTTGTTCCTCTGCTGTTTTGTATTGAGGTGAATCTGAATCAAAACAGTAAAGTCGTTGGCTCTTAAACCAAAACAATGAGCTGAAAGGAGCTAAAATGCTCTGGTGGGAACCGCAGAGTCAGACAATAATTCTCTGTGGGCCTGTTAATACAAGCGGCTCCTTTCACATGACATATCTGATCCATTGTTTATATAAAAATATTGGTTGGAGCAGCTTTAAGGCCCAGAGCTTTTAAGTGTATCCAACACTTAAGCCTAATGTTAAACTATTACACTATTATGTACAAAAAGCTAAGTGCGGGTATTTTGTGATCTAGAGCGCCTTCATGAGCATCAAGACGAGTCCTGGACCCCGAGCCAACAAAAGCATCGCTCTCCTGTCCCTGTGCTCTTCTCCCCCTGCCAAGCTGCATTTACAGGCCTCAGGACAACCTGGCTGGCTGGCTGGCAGCTAATAGAAAATATGGTATGGGAAAATGACTGAAGCTCAACTAATCACACCGCCAATATCCATCACTGGGCAGGAGGGAGTTGTGAGAGATAAAGGGCGCGAAGGAGGAGGGGGGGGGCAGTGCAGACAAAAAAATGAAAAGGAGAGCGGGATGTAACAAGGGAGGTAATGAAGAGTGAGGAGAGGAGACGAGAGGAGGAATGAAAGAGTCCAAGCTGTAAACCCAGGGGATTCTGAACCGGGTGCAGCATTGCGGCCGCGCTGATAGCTTTGTGATTGGGTGGTGTTGCTGATGAGAGTGATTCTCTGCCACAGTGGGTTACCCTCCACCGTGATGCTGATGGCATTGTGATTGTGTGGTGTTGCAGCCGACTGTGTGGCCCTGCCACAGGCTGTGACTGTTCAAGCCTGAATCTCCGGGGAACAAGAAGGTGCTTCCTAATCCTCGCAGTGTTCCTCCCCAACACATTTCTGCCGGGCCCCAATTACAGGACTGGGTTTTACCCGCCTGGACACACTGGATAGAACCTCAGCTGACTCCAGTACAGGATGAGTCTGAATCAGGCCTGACAAAGGAGCCCTTGGAGAAATCATCAATCCCCAGAGTCATATTTCTGTCACATTTTGTGCATCCACAAATGTAAAATACACGACAAAAGTGTGAGTGATAAAGTGGCCTCTGTGGCCAACGGCTATTAAGTGAAAAGGTCATTCATCTGAAGGAGTGTTTGGGGAATGGGGCCTTTCGGAGTCTCTAAATAAGCGGGTGGCTCATGTGTTATTTTGGGCAGTAGCCCTACTGCCCCTGCAGGTCTTCCACCTCAACCCTTCAATTAGCCACACTGGAACACCTGGATCAGCAGGTGAGCCTGACTCTACCTTGCTAATGGCCCCAATCAACCCATTACACACACTCACAAACACACACACACCTTCCCATTACCTAACTACACATTCGCCTGTGCACAGCAGCACTTTAGCCTTTAATATACACCTGTGTCCTCAGAATGCTATCTAGGACACTACTCAGAGCAAACACTTCAGAAAAGAAAACCCTTACTTGTGCCATTCTATAAGCGACATAATCAGTGAGTGCAGACAGGTGGACAGGTGAAAGCCAGGGTTAGATAGCAGTCATTGGGATAAAGATACAGATGCAAAAGAAGGTGAGATCAGGCCACTGAAACGAGGTCAGGACTCCAATTCAACTCAAATACCTGTCTGATGGCTTCTGGGCTGGTGCAGGTTTCAGGTAATCATACCTGCTCTTCAATTAAACAGGCCTGAGGACGTGATGTGCAGCATAGCAGGGATTCTTTAAACCACCTAAAGCCTGACTTATTTAGTAGGAATTACTGTGGCCATTGTGCAACAGTATGAAGGTGCAGGTTCAGACCAGCCAGGTTTGTTCACAGTAAACCAGATGTGGCTTTGGAGGGAGCGACAGTGTTTTCTCACCTGGTGTTTGTTGAATTCCAATACACGACGTGTCTTTTGGCCACAGCTGAGATGATGTTGAGGAGGAAAATCGTGGCTTTCCAGACAGGCAGAGCTCCGGGGGTCCTCACTCCGGAGCCCATCCTGAGCGCCGCAGGGGCCGCGGAGAGGCGCTGCACCGGCGGGGAGATCAGGTGAGGAGAGCCGGCAGAGGAGCCCGGTGATCGGGTTTTTCCCAGCAGCTTCAAGCAGCTCACGAACCGACTCAAACCTTTATGTCATGTGCTGCTGCGGGTTGGCATCGTGCACGAAGGTGAAGTGATTAAAAGTCGCTCCAAAGTGGAAATAAAAGGTTAAATGACGGCCTGCAGGGTGGAAGGTGTGGACTTCCACAGTGGAGGCTCGTGCATGATCCGCATGATGGTCTCCAGATAAAGAGAGATGAAAGGTCAGAGTTTGCAGTTTACAGTAACAGGTCAGAATATCAGTTGGAACTACCAGCTGGTTTGGCAGCAACAGGCTGCGGAGCGCTGGAAGGGCGGATCCGCTCAGCTGAGGGCGGCGCCGGGGAAACTTTGCGCCAATCAGTGGGGAAGGGTGTGGTGACAGTGGAGCTCAGAGTTAAAGCTTTGTGAGGTGCGCCCACTGGCGTGGAGAGGCTGCTCTCCCTCCTCATGTGACTGACATGGAGATGAAAGCTTGTGTCATGCAACAGGCTGCAGCTGGGTGTTTTGCTCAAAGGCACTGCGGCAGTGAGGGTTCAACCAGCAAACACCTCACTCCTTCACTTCCATCCTCAACCTCCTTCCAGCCTATCACCTCAGAGTTAGTGTATATCTGCAGGTAGGCCAACAACATTGCATGGCACAATGAGGCATTCAGGTATCCAACACACAAGATGATCAAACAGCAACACCACGACATAGCCCTGCTACACTTGGCTATATAAGGTGTGTGTGTGTGTGTGTGATAAGTGTTAAATCTGTGGTTGTTGTCAGCTGCCCCAGGGGAGGGTGTAGTGACAGTAATCACTACGCCTCCACGGGCGAAAGCCACTGGTGGTCCTCTCTAATTATCTGATTCTCTAAGTGAGTGTGTGTGTGTGTGATTACTAACCCTGCTATTGTTCCAGCACCATCACTCATCCAGACAGAGCTACACTGATAGCTTTGTGTTATTAGCCTCTGCAACTGCACGTTTTCTTTATGCAGGACCCCCCACCCCCCCACCCATCCCCTTCTCTCTATCTTTTATCCTGTGCATGTATGTGTGTGGTTCATGCTGTACATGCGCGTGTGCCACTAGGACTCATTAGCTCACTTCCTGGAGGTCCTGATCATTAATTTCCCATGATGCCTCAGTGCTCCTGTGTGGCTAATTTGTCCCTGGTGAGCCAGCGCTCCCTCAGCAAACGTGGAGCGGACCACAGAGGAGTAACTCACTCTGCAGGGGTCTCTCTCTCTCTCTCTCTCTCTCTCTCTCTCTCTCTCCCGTTCTGATTGATCTATAGGCCCAGACAGTTCCTAACAAATTTTGTAAGAGTGCCAGAGGTTAATAATACTTTGTGAAAATTCATTCTATTCTCCCTCCCTTGCTCTAAAAAACCTTTCCAACTTTCAATTTGGAATTGTCTGCAGAACATAACAGTTTAAGTATTCAGTGGCCCTGCAGCTAACTCTTTTGTCTCAGACTATAAATTGACCAGTTTCTCCCCTTGACTCAGATTAGATTGGAGAGAAAAGTGGTCTCATTTACCCCATGGGAGCACCAATTGAAACCTACAGTTATGATGCACTAAATTAAGAGCTGTGTTGATTGCAAAGCTGATGGATTTTGCACATACTAATGGTCGTTTTAACGAAATAGGCAGAAAAAGAAAACTTTACAGCTCCTCTTCCCCCTCAAAGCATCTCTCTACCTCTTCCTCCTCTCTTCCTTAATATTTGTTTCAACTCCTGTGTGTCTGCTATTCATCATTATCAGCACTCTTTCCAAAAATTTTTCCCTCTTTTTTTTTTTCAATCTCTATCCATCATCCGTCCTAATCTTCCCTCTCATTGATCTTCTCATTACTGGTCAAATATGTTTTTTCCCCCCATCTCCTGGCACAGTTTATCTCAGCAAACATTTTCTCTTATCCCACAGAGTCTAATCCAGCATCCAGAATTACACCCTGATTCATGTAAGAGTCCTATGAACCTAATTTGCACTTGAAGCTCCCTGTAAACTTGATCAGTGACTAAATATGCAACAATTAAAGCTCATGTTTGAAAAAAAAAACATGTTAAGGTATTATTTATGAGTTTAACACTCAAAAGCTGTAACACGCTTAATCAGGACTGTGTGGGTGTCGTTTGATCAGGTTTGATTGACAGTGGCAACATAAGAAAACCCCCACAGCTATCATCACACTTTGATTAAAATATGACTAAACCCTGATTGGTGCAAACAAGTATGTGACATTACATTTTTTTTCCCATCTGAGCTCTTCCCATTTCAGAGTAGTGAGAAGAGAACAGATAAAAACACACATTTCCTGTGAAATAACCCAAACTGTTCTAACTTTGACAAAAAAAAAAGTCTCCAAAACCAACTAGAATGAAGCTAAAGATGATTCATGAATATGTCAACCTGAAGTCCAAGCCTCTATTGATTTTCTCCAGTGCTCTTTAACATGAAAGCTAGAAATTATTTCGGTCATTGCTCCACCTAGTTTTAGTGTCATTATCAGTGCATAATTTCAGGGTTATGTGTTTTAAGGGTATGTGGTCGGTGGCATGCACAGATACAGAAGGTGACAAATTAAAGAAAAGACCCCCCTAAAAAAAAAAAAGTGTCAGTAAAGTGTTAGCCTGTAGAACGGCTTCAACAATCCTTGTTAAAGATTTGGGCAAGTGTCTTTAAGGAACAAACGCCATTCTTCTAAAAGATGGTCCCTCATTTAGTGTTTTGACGATGATGTTTGACAGTTCAAAGGTTTTTACATTCAATAAACCAACTCTTGCGTCTTGTCTAGATGTGTGTGCTTTTTCATTTATTCACATTTATCATTGATCTATATAAATGATTTTTCATTTTCTAAGCATTTTGCATTCAATTATTACTCATCATTTAATGTCATATGCCGAAGAGATTTTCACAATTTGAGGGGGAATATTCCTTTTAGTCGTTTTCATTTTTCCTCTCTCCTTCCCTTCTGCTTTTTCCTGGTCTTCCTCCTCTCTCGCTCTCCTCACCATCTTCCTCTCTCCCCATCGCTTTTGTACAGTAGTGTCAGTAGCCTCTTAATCCTGTTATCTCCACATATACAGGCTGACACCAAGCCACTCGCCAGAGCTGTAATCAACTACCCTACACACACACTTGCTGTTTCTTAAACACACACACACAGCGTGAACACACTCCTCTTCCTATATCGTTCTGTCTCTTTCTCCATCACACACACACACACACACACACACAGACACACAGAGCGGGACTGGCCCCATTCTCTGTCTCCTCTGTAATCCCGCTATTTTTGGTCTCTTACTATTTTGATCAGCCATATGCCTGCACGTTTCATGCACATCTCGGCCTGTCTATCACTCATCGTTCGAGAGCTGCTGCTTTCCCATAAGATATCTTGTCTTCGCCTGTCACTCTTCCCTCTCCTCACTTTTACGCTACTACACATCCTCTTCTTTTCCTTCACACTCCTGCCTTTCTCTCTACAGTCCCTGCAACATTAATACTCATCTCCAGCTAATTTGCACAGTCTTGTCCATGATTGCACACATGCACTTTGTGTTGTCTCTGTTTGGCGCCATGGTCTTGGAGGGACATTTTTTTTGCACTGTACTAGCTGGGTATGAATGAAAATGTCAAATAAAGTCAGTCCACAGTCGGAGTATTTGACTTCGTGATCAGCCAGGATTATTATGTTTTTTTCCCCTCTGATGGTTCCATGAACAAATAAACTCACTCCCCTCACACAGTAACAAAAGAAGCCTTTTCACAACTTTTCCTTTATCTTTGTCATTTTGTACTTTGCGGAGCTGCTATTTTTCCCGGCCTTTTCTTCCGCACGCCTACTACACTTATTTGCAACAGTGCCAATTTTATGGGGTCATTACTTTACTTGTGTGTATTTTCCATTCTCACCTTTTCCTTTTGTAAAGTACATTGTTTGCGACTCTTGCCTTGTGTGTACCTCTGCTCTTTTCCTCCCCCTCTCTCTCTCTCTCGCTGCAGCTCAGTTCCGTAATTACACCTCTGGACTCAAGCAGTGATGGTAAATGCTTTTCTATTCCCCTCTCTCCATCACTCCCCCTGAATCTCCATCTTTCTCTTTTTCTCACCAAGCAAATTACATCTTGGTTACTATAGAGACATGTTTATTGAATGCTTTTTGTGGCACTTTCTCTCTTCCACCTTTGCCTTCCCTCCACTCTCCTTCCTCAGCTCCACCTGTCTTTCTCTGTGTTTACTCTTTTCTTGCTCTCTTGTGAATTGATGGTCATCTGTGTCTTCTCCCTCGTTTCGTTTCCCTCTTTTGTCGTCTGAGGAGCCACTTCAACTTCTTTGGTGACTAATATTTACCGTTTGTAAAGAAAAGATGACAATTGAGTACGTTGGATAGATTTTCAATGCAGTAGTCGGGGCCATTGTTGCTGCCATGTTCTACATGTAAGCAGATAAAGAAGGCAAGGTCTCTTTTACAGCATGTACTATCCATTACTATTGACTGTGTAAGTGGCCCCCGCTGAATACACTCTGAGATGTGAGCAATCTGATTGTGTCTCTTCCCTCTCCTCATCATCCCGGATACAGTGTCCAACCCGCTTTTCTTTCTCTCTCTATCGGCTCTTTTTCTGTTTGTTCATCCCTCTTTCAAAGCTGCCGAGCCCGTTCTCCTCTCGTTTCCTCTTTCTCTCTTTTGTAATTGTGGGAATCAAACTTCAATACTCTTACTGACGGAAACATATCCTTAGCATAGAAAACTGGCAGGTACCCAAAGCTGGCATCAAATGCTGGCACCATTTCTCCTCATCCTTAGCTCATTGTTTGATCAGACAGTTTAGCTACATAAAGGGAGACTATGTAATGTTTTGCTGGAGATTATGACAAAAAAAATGACAATTATGAGACGAAAGTAGTGAAACAGTAGCACCAGGAGAGAAGAGGTGTAAAGTTGAATCATGACTCAGTCACAGGTCAGGAAAGCAGAGGTGCCAACTTCATGGGTGTGGCACAGGCCAAAAGCAAGCACCTATTGTACTGTATTGTAAAGAGAGACAAAAAGTTGCCTTAATTGGCTAAATTCCTGTGCATAGTCTCACCCTGCTATGCTTGGATTATGAAAAGTAATTAATAACTAGATAGAACATTCATATTTTTATTTTTTTATTTCACAAGAAACATCTGGCAGCTAAAATCAAATCGGAGTTCCAATAATTTTTAACAAAATTAACAACCAGAATCAGAATCAACATTATTGCCCAAGTATGTGCACACATACAGTAAAAAGAGTTTGACTGTGGTTACTCTCTCTCCTCTCTGTCCACAGCACTGAGGACAAATGTACAGGTACAATAGTAAGATACAAATAGACAAGTAGACAAAGACATTAAGCGAAACAACATGAAGGCCTTTGGTAAATGGAAAAAAGTGTGTTGTAGAAGAACATTTTTATATTCCTCTGTGTGAGGTATGAAAAAAGTAGATTTTGGTATGTAGTGTGTTGAACTGAGCAAGGGTGCAAGAAAGAAAGTATAATTTAGGTTTTGGCACAAACTTTCAAACGATTCCCAGCTCTTGTCTTGTGCACATCTCTCTCTCATCCTCACTCTGCTTCCATATTGTTCCTCTTTCTTTCCTGTCTCCTACTTTCTGTCCTCACCCCCTCCCCTCCGGCACCAATTGTGGATGATTAGTAGAGTCAGATGCGAGCAAAAAGAGGACACGCGGCCCGCTCTGCATATTCATCTGTCCTTCTGCTCCTTGTATTCACCGATCTGCTGGCTGCAGCCTCTCTCTGCTCTCTGTTCCCTTCCTCTGCGTCCTGCCAGCGCTCATCCTCTCCCCTAAACACCTCCACAATTTGTCCTCCGCCTCTCTGTCCCCTACTGTATAGACCTACTGCCTCTCCCCCCGCTCCTCCTCTCCCTCCCAGATGGACTGAGTGAACCCTCTGTAGTAAAATTAACTTTGAGATGAACGAGGCTACGGCTGTTTGCGCACGCAGTGTGATATTCTGCCAAAAATGCAGCGAAGGTTATGTCTTGATCTATTTACTGCCAAGACACTCCAGCTCTGTGATTTGCAGTTTCTCTAGATTTATGCTCTGGTGTCGGAAAAGAAACAATTCCTCTATGTGCCAAAAAGACATTTCCATTTAAATACAGCCAAAGAGGAGGCAGCAGGGCAGTGTAGTGGCTGAAGTGACTGTCCCATTACAACACACGGAGGGCTGAACCCCATCAAAGTGCCTTTGAGGAGGACACAAATCCCTCACCTGCTCAGTCATGTGGCTCCGACTGAGATAAAAGAATAAATGAATATCCGTCTTTTTTTTTTTTTTAGCAGCTGTGTGTTTTGACAGGAGAGGCCAACACATACAAGCGCTGAACTGTCATTGTGTGTGTTTTTATAAATGCTTGCTTTTGATGTGAATATAGAAAAGACAAAAACGGTGACAGTGACACCTTTATGTAAAGTTGTAATAGTGGGCCTACATATCTACATTTAAGTGGATCCACACTCGGAGCAGGATCAAAACTGGCAGATACAAGTGTTGTACACACAAAACTCCATTGATTTTTTTTGTTGTCTTTTTTAACCTCTATATGTTCAGTCTTTCTTGCTGTTGCGGTGCTCGGAGCTTACTTCATTAAATGCACACAAATGAGTGTTTTCCAGTGTGCGTCTTTGTAATGTCTGACTGTCGCTGTGTGTCTTTGTGGGCAGCGATCTGATGGGGATTTGGCAGACATGCTTATGTGGTAGGAACTAAAAGCAAGTTAATTGTTCCCTTAGGAAACGTTCAAACAGGCCGGACCACTTAGAATTATGGGCCGAGGATAAAAATGCAGATTTCATTTTTTTTTCCCTGTCAATGACTCCCCCCCCCCCGCCCCCCCATCAACGTTATTTCCTGTGAGTTATTACTGCGCAATCAGACACTAGCTCTGAGTGTGTGTGTTTGTGTAGTGTGCATGTGTGCGTGTGGGTGTCATTAAAATGCCTCTTTTCTGCTGTTCTCACATCACAACGTTTGACAGGTTTACAATGAATACCTGCAAACATTTAATTAAACGGGAAATGCGAGCATGTTTTCCAATAATCCCACTTCATGCTCTGTAATTAACTCTACATACACTTTTACTTAATTGCTCTTAGATGAGACGCGCTGTGAAAGGACACAACGTATGCTCGGCCTATACCAAAGACTGCACAATTACCCTGATCGCATTTACATCCAAACCAGACGAGCAATAGCGTAAAGGTTCCGTTAACAGGTTTCGTAAGTCCCACGTGCTGATACGGAGGCTGCTGGTTTGTGATTTGAATTATTAATCGCTAAGTTATTGTCTTATTGCTGGAGGATGTGGATTCTCAGACTGCTTCATGTGCTGTTCCTGCTCCTCCTCAGAAGATGGGTGAAAGTGATATCTCCTAATGATTGCCCTCTCTTCTCGCCCCCCCTCTGCCTCGCTGTCTTTCAGTAAATGAGGGAAAGTGATATGGTTCTCTAATGACCAGTGTGAATAATCGCCATCTAAATAAAGGCTCTGTTTGGTGCTAGAAATCTCTCAGTCTGTCTCTCACCATCTTTGTCATCCTCTTTTTAACCCTACCGCTGGCCCCATTAGCTGACGAACGTACTTTTCTGGCCTTATCTCTCTCTGTTGCTTTCACACCTCTAACTTTTTCTCATCATCACTGTGTATCTCTGTATATCTGTCCCTCTTTCATCATTGCTCTTCTTATGCTTAAAGTCTCTTTTTCTGTCCCATGCTTTCCCCCTACCTCCAAACCAGATGGTCCATTTTTTATGTGCTTGTCAGTTTTCACATCCCCAGTCCATTACAGCTGTTGGGTGTGTGCGTGTATGTGTATTTTTCTCTGCACAGATCAGAGAGGAGCTCAAATTGACATCCATTTCGGCTGCACGTTTAGCTTTTATATCCTCAGCCGGAGTGAACGGTGAGAGGAACCGGAAGACATGAAAGAGTGGGAGAGTGCTGGGGAGATAAAAGAAAAGCACTAGAAAAACCTCGCTGTCTGTCCGCACGTTTATTTTGTGCTTACTAAAGTTCTTCTTCTCGCACATTCTCTCTCTCTTCGTCCGGGTGAGGAGGAGCTGAGTTATTAAAACGCCAACCTTTCCAACAAGAGGCAATAAATCAAACTAAATATCCAGGGGAGAGAGAGAGAGAGGGGGAGAGAGACAGAAAAGGAGAGAGGGAGAACATGGAAATGAAAAATAGGGAATGGATAAGTCTAGGAGGGGGATTTGATAAGCAGAAGGCTTGGGAAAGAGGGAGAGGAGACGCAATGAGAGAGCCGTATTATAAATTGATGTTGGGGATGAGAGGAGAAGAAAGTAGTGTGGAAAATAATGAGAGTCTCATCCGGCTGCTCTGATGCCGGCCCTCGCCTCATCCACTTTGATTACAGACAGACAGGCCGGCCAATCAGGGTTAATTCACCATCACTGCAAATCAGTCAGTCAGTGAGCGACTGATTTTCAGGGCAAGTATGAATGTTTTCCCCAGTTTGTGGCAAATGTGAGTTCGACTCAAAGAAGCTGAGTAATGGAGACAAAAGAGTTGGTGGATGAATGGATGGATGGATGGATGGATGGATGGGTGGATGTTGGAGTGTCAGGCCTTACAGCGTGATGATGATGAACACATGATTGTTGAGCTGGATATCAAGTTCAGCTCTTATAATAATGTCAGCAAAATCCTCACATAATCTGGAACAGGTTGATTGAGCAACCACAAGCTGGCTGGTGTGACTGGTGGACACAGACAGACCTGGCAACCCACAGAAAATGTCCCAAATTTATACACCAATAGTATATAGTATGCATTGTACATTAATCTATATAATATAGTGGTATACTAACAGTTTTTGCAGTCAGTCAAACTTTGAAAGCTGCCAGATTAATTTGTTTCATAAGATCTTTCTGAATCTCTCTCACAACTATCTGTAATTTCTTTTAAAGTTGTGCATCCATCAACATGCATATTTTACTGTAACTTCTTTGTGTGAACATACAACTTACGCAGGACCTGCTTAGAGTTAGTATTCATTATATGGACTGGGAACATATAGTAGCTTGACTGTGTCAGTTTTTTTTGACAACAAAAGACGAAGATGAGAAGAGATGAAGCAACATTTCCAGCTCCTGTACGCTGCAGCCTGCATGAAGACATGAGAGCCGAGTTCTTTGCCAAAATAAAACACAAACAGCAAGAGTCTGACACGCTCTCAACCCAAAACAAAATTCAATATTACTTGGGGAAAGAAGTGACCTTGTCGTAGAATCAGCAAAATATGTCGAAGCATGTCACAGCCTGAGAGAAAAGCAGCAGTCTTCCTTGAAAACCTTCCTTCTGTTTTTGACTTTTTTCTTCTATGGTTTTAAAACACTACCAATCCATTCAGTTAAAATATGAGTGTCTCATCCTATCATGGATACTCTCATGTTTTTTTTATTTTTAATTACTTCTTCACAATGATTTTTAATATCTTTCCATAATGTAGTATAAACATGTTGTAGAGCTAAAATGATTAGTTGATGAACAGATTTAAATTGACAGTTCATTCTTGGAAACAGCAGTTGCCACAACAATCTCACAACAAAGTCCATATAGTCGCTCTTCTGGAGCTTTCACAGGATTTTCCCTTTGGCAGATGTAGTTTGCTCAATTGTCATGGAGCATTTTAAAGACGTCTCACCCATGTCGGCTTAAAAGTTGGGACTAAAAGATTATGCTGTGCTAAAGTAAGATTAATCGATTGGCAGATGATTTTAATTTCAATAATGGTTTAATTGTTCTCTGGTTGCAACTTCTCACGTGTGAGGATTTTCCACTCTCCCGTGTTTCATCACTGGAAGCTGAATATCTTTTTTTTTTTAGAGCATTGGTTGCACAAAATGAGCAACTTGAAGACGTCACCTTGGCCTTGGAGAGGCATTTTTCAGGTGTATAAAAAATATGTTAATCACAGTACATAGAATGGTATACAATCCAGTACACTTACTGTACATTGTAAACCTTGTCCTTCACTTACTAATGATCGCAGAGGAGATGCAGGACAGAGGAGGCGGTGTGAGCGTGACATTGAGAGGGCTTTGAGGTTAAGTGGTTAAATGGTTTAGGTCGTCTTAAGTGCCTGTTTTTTTCCCTCCTTCATCCCATGCTCCCTCTCTCCAGCCCATCTTTAAATGCCTAATTTGAGAAGAGAGACATCAATCATAACCCAGACCCACAAGCGCACACACATGCACACGCTCATTATTCCTGTCCACATGCTGTATATTAGTGTTCATAGATGGACACCGTGCGTGTGTGTGTGTGTTTTAGGGATTCAGGAGACTTCCAGGGTAATAGAGAGATTCAGGGAGCGTGAAAGAGAGATGAGCAATAAAGAGTAACACTCTTGTTCTCTTTCCTCCATCTCTTCCCCCACTGGACCATGAGATGGGCTGTATTTCACTACATGCATTTTAAAAAGAAAGCAATTATTATTTGCCAAGTCTCAGAATAATTATGTAATTTTTAACAAGGTTCCTCTAAGGGCAGTGTTTTGTTTTTTGAAAGTGTTGAAGTTCTTTTTTTGGGGGGGGGGGAGACCATCTGATTTTATAGTGCATGAAAATAGAATTGAGGAATTTCCCCGCTGAGAGCTAATTTGAGGTACAGTTATGAAAAAGAAACCAGCTGATCAGACGTCTCAAATTTGACAGCTTGTCTACTTTAACAACTTGTTTTTCGGCCTACAATTTGTGTCTGATATATGATTATTATGATTATTTAATTCTCTGAAATGCTGTCTTAAATTAGACTTCAGTCAAAAGGAACACTCTCTACTTAGTGACTAATCCAAGCTATCAAATCATAACACCCACTGTGAGAAACTGACTTTAAACTCATAATGAAATGTTGTTAATGTCTGTCTTTTAACTAAATGCCTCAGTAGTCAACACTCATTTTTGAAAAACCGAACAATCGAAATTACACCCTTCGCTTCGATCAGGAGTGCGTTTGTCTGCTTAGGCTTCTGGGTCTGAGGCAAGAGTTGACCCTTAGAAACAGGCTTGAAAGACAGTGTCATCATTCCGGTGCTGTGAGCATGGAAGACAACTGTGAGTGCATGAAAACAAGATGATGAATAATGGAGAAGCAAACAGAGATCATTTGGAGAAAACATTAGCCCGAGACTACGGCTATTGTTTGCTGTGCGATCAATTTCTGAGGCTGTGTTTTCTGTATTTTAAAATGCAAAATCATATATTTTGATTCAGTATTTTTTTTTTTTTTTTTCATCAGAATCTTAATTTACTAGACGGCCTTTTTGTTTGCATTTTGCTGTGTGTGTCTCGGGGCATTTCTCTTCAGCATATCAATTTTTGCCTCTTCAGGCTCGATGGTGTGAAAAAGATGTGGGAAAGCACCGTATATTAATAAATGGCTTTACATTAATGAATGGACTTAGTTCAGCTCTGTACCTCGAGTGCTTACAGACACACAGACACACAGTGCCATGTTGTACACAGCAGGTAGCCGGCACTATATGCTGCTGCTAATTGAATCACGTATTACATTTCCTGGAGGATTAGTTTAGCCTGAGAGACTGGTGACTGCATGGGCTGTAAGATAGTTGGTGTTTGTGCGTGTGCGTGTTCATTGGGATGGAGAACCTACATATCAATTATTCATCTTGTGTGCTGCTCAATCAGATACTCAGGAATCCATCTCTCCCTCTTTCTCACCTGCAGGGATTACAGGAGGTGCGGTGATGGGACACACTACGCTGGTTTCACAGTAAATTAGCATGCTGCTGTTGTTCTGGCCAGGAGGAATGTGAACGTGCCACAATGGTTACTGATGGAAGACTGGGGATGCTCATGGCGCTGGTTTTACTGGGCGATCCGCTGTTGCAATACAAGGAATTTGAAACTCCGTGACTAAGGAGGTGGGCGCATCAATAATAAAAACTGTTGAAGGGCATTACAAACTGCCAAAGGAAATATTGAACAAAAATGCAAAAGCTTTGATAGTTGAAAGATTTAGGATCAGCCCTTGATAGTGTGGTTATTATTTTAGAGCGGGATTTTATGAAAATGCAGGTGGAAAATAATTCAGAAAATTCCTCATGTAAGTGTCAAATGCACCGACTATACATTGAACCAAATATGTCAAAATTTTTATCACGTAGAAAAAATACTTCAATCAAGACGTCTCCCCCCAGAGTCCAAATCACCAAAGACTCTCTTGTCAAGTTTCAATATCAATATCATCATCAATGTCACTTGTTAATAAATAAATAAATAATCTTTCTTCATGTACTCATCTCTCCTGGTTGAAATATCCCGACAATCCATTCAACAGTGTTTCACTCTGAACCACAAGTGATTACAGATTTATCCTCTGGAGATCATGAACATCTGTAAATAATTTCAATGCAATCCATCCAAAAGTTGTTGAGAATATTTCAGTCTGGATCAAAGTGGTAGAGCGATCGACAGCCTGACATCCCAACATGTCTGAAAATTACAGGTAAATCTTTAACATCCAGGAAAAACACCTCAAATGTTTCTGAAATTCCTCCCGTTTGTCTTTGTAACCTTTGAATCAGCTTGACATCACCTACATGTCTCCACTGTTTTGGTAGCTCTTCTTTTGTTTGTGTTATGAATTAAAGTGCAGTTGGTACATTTCCATGCTATACGTGTTCTGGGGTCACCTAGACGTGACGGGAAGGCAGACAGTAGCTTGTTAGCAGGCTCCGACTGTGCAAACAGATGGGAGTCCTCTGCTGTCTGTGTCTGTGACCCTGCAGCAAGAAGCTCACACAAGGTGCAGGCCTGGGTCAAAGGTCAGGGAGCAAGAAGTAAATGATAAATATTTTCATAGGGAGCCCTGAAGAACAGCAATGAGGTTGCTGAACAGCATATGACATGATGTTTATCTGGGCTGTGTTGACTGCTATTAGACCACCCTGGCTATTGGTTCTCACTCACTTAAAAAAAAAACATTAGTATCTTCCACTGCAGTTTGACCTAAAGAGATAATGTTGCGAACCATAAAGCTCCCTCCACTCAAAAATGTGCTTGCTACTTGTTACTTCAGTCAAATGTCTAAGCTTTATATGATGCACATGTGCAGAGTTTGACACCAGGAGCAAAGTTTCCCTGTGTTCACCCTAAATCTCACTTTAAGACACGTATGTACGAGCAGGATTTGGTGAGTGTGTGAGTAGAGACAAGTGTGATGTGGAAACTTGAAGCCTCTCGTGCACACACACACTGAATGAACTTTTCACTGAAGTAAGAAACAGCTCGTGTCCAGCAGTTAAACTTTGAAGATGAAAAATATTTGCATATTCATAGATTATGGATTTTTCAATGAGGGAGAAGGAGTGGATGTACTTTCAAGAATATTTAAAAAGTTAATTGAACTTTTCGTGGAGACACACAATTGATTAGTCTAAAAACATGTCTGGAGGGGATCTTTAAATGTTAAAGTGTTTAATATAAATGTTCCGAGTCTCCACATTGATTTAAAAATGTGCATGTCATTTTTGACCAAACATGTGAAAACCTGGGGAAGAAACACAAACGTTCTTTAAAGAAACACATTGTGATGACCTTCCTTGTGTATTGTTCCTCAGCTCATGTCTCTCTTCCTCCTCATTTTTTGTCGTCTCTCTACTGTCATCTCCAAAATAAAGGCATAATAAAATACAACTGTGATAACAATAGCTTTATATAAGCGTCATAGCTTTATATAACTGATACCTCAGTTGAAAAATGTGCATAATTTAACTGATAAAAGTATTTAATTTTAGAAAAAACTCAGTTGTCTCTGTCATTTCTTATCCTGTGTCCATGTGATGGTTTAGAAGGACTTACACACACCAATGAGGACAGTATCCTCTAACAATTGTATTACCAGGCTTTGGTGTAAAAATAAGTGAACTAAATGCAAGTTTGACCCCTACAAGCTGATTTTTTGCACCATGCTGAAATGACTACCACAGCTGACTGAATCAATGCAAACATGTTTGTATAAGTAAATATGTAGATAATGGCCTAAACTAAAAACTAGATAATTGGCTCATTTAAGTACATTATTGCATCATCTTTTGCATTGTGACTACACAGTGCATATGGTCTCATTTTGCTTCACACTGAGCGCTATGTATACAAATGCCAAAAAACAAGAACTGGCATGGGCCACCCTCAGCTCCATCCAAATGTGTCCCTCATTATTCCCTCCATCCCCGTGGTCTCATGAGGCGAGAGGCATGCAGACGACAACAGCGACAGGCTGATCTGGTCCTCAGTTAGAGCAGGGGATGAGGGATGAGCCACGGGAGGACAGCGAGACGATAAAGAGGACAACAGTAGAGCTCAGAGGCTGTGAGTTAAAAAAGAAAGAGAAGAGGGGAGAAAGCGAGATAAGGAGAGGTAAGTGGTTTACAGAACTGTGTATACTGTATGTAGGAGGAGTGCAGCAGGAGCAGCAAGACTATTGGAGGCATTGACTGGCTTGGAGAGACAATAAAAATAGTGCTGACATGGTACAGTTAATGTGTGTGTGTGTTTGTCAGCACGTAACAGGGAAGTGGGAGTGGAGATGAAACCCTTCCTGGAGCAGTGATAAAAAAGAAAGAAAGATGTGACAACGAAGAAAAGAAATCAAAGTGAAGAAAGGGAGAGAGCACAGGTTGCTTCGATTACGATTCCAGATGTTAAATCGCACCTATTTAGTTAACTGCTGGATGGGATCGATGGGGAAAATTGAGAAGGCAGAGGGAAGATGGAGGGAGGAAAGTGTGGGATAAAAAAAAAAAGTGGCAGAGGAGGGCTGGAGACGGCGGGGGCGGCGGAGGGGATCGTGAGAGGAAATATGGTCGCCGTGCAAAAAGCGAGAGCGGCGGCGAACGGAGGTAAAGAGGGAGTGAGAAAGGAGGGATGGAGGGTTGCGATGATGGATGTGCTGCTCTCGTTTCGTGCCCCCTAACGAAGACTCTAATTAGTGTTTGTGTAATTCCACACTGTCTCCTCCGCCTGCTCATCTTAATTAACTACATTCATCTTCCCCTCCCTCCATCCATCCCTTTCTCTCGCCCTCCCTCCCTCTGCCCTCCTAAAATAACATACTGACTGTCTGAACCCCACCTGGACCAGACCTGCTTTTACTTACTATCTCTCTTTCCCTCCCTTCGTCCCTGCCACTCGCTTTTATCTCCCCCCATTCTCTCCATCCTGTTACTGTATGCATTCTTCTGACATCTAATATCTCTCTCTCCCTGTTTTCTTCCCACCTCACCTTGAAAAAACCATCCTTTTTTTTTTTTTTGTTCTTTCCACTGTCTCTCTTGCAGCTGACTGCGTTAGAGCTCGCTGCTGTGAAAGCCTGCCCACCCCTGCGAGTCTCCAGAGCCTTGTAATGTGACGGCCCATTTAGTCATTCTGGTCATTAATTTCATCAATAGGCTCAAGAAGTAGCAGCGGCACCACCAGAAATACATGACTACTCCAAGTTAGTCATACATTAAAGCCAAGTGCCACCCCCTGCCACCCCCACCCCCACCTCCACCATCACCTCCAAAACAACAAGCCAATAAATTTAGCAGCAACTCTAAAACAAATTGAGGGCGACAGGAGGCAAACAAAACAATGAAACCTGGAAAAAGGAGCCGCACAAATGATTTCGCCGAATCTGGCTCTACTTCAACTATATGAGGGCCAATTGGGTTTAGGGGACAGTTACACAAGTGTTTGAATGGCAGTCGGAGGAGGAGGAGAGATGAAGGGGGCTGTGTGAAGTGCATTTACAGATGGAGATGACAGGGCTGCTGATGACTGGTCTGTATTGTGTTATTGTAGTGAGCTGTGGATGGATCGGAGTACCTGCCATCATTTAGCCCCACAGTCTGAAATGGCTTTCCTGCTTTCAGCCTTTCAGCAGTCAGTCAGTGTGACAAAAGACTGCTGGGAGTCAGAGCCTGTGTTTCACAGCACCCCATCTCTGCTCAAACACACACACGTGCACTCACACGCGCGCACGAACAGTCGTAAATATTCTGCACACATGGGTGCCCATGCACACAAACCCAATCAGACGAGCGGCAGAAGAGGACCCTTAGCACTCGCTGATGCGCAAATCAGGTGCCATTCAAAGGTACAAGAGAAAAAAAAACACACATTTCATTTGTATTTACGTCTTGTGTTCTATATGTGTGTGTGTGTGTGTGTGTGTTACCGTTTTTGTGTATATGGATGCTCCCGACACAGCAGTAAGCTCCAGTTTGCTGAGAGCAGCAGAAATGGTTTTTCATCCTCTTTGGTATGGACACCAAAGACCCACTTACACCCATAATGCACCATCACAAACCAAAATGCATTTCAACCTTTAAATTTGCTGGCTGCCTGTGCAGGCCCAGATAGCCATCATAGTGGCCAAATGGAGAAAATACACACACACACACACACAAATGCTCAACCTACACTCACACACATGCGACATTGATAGCAATTACAAGCCAATCAGTCCCACCTCCTGCTGAGGGTCAGAGGTTAATCTGCCAGGGTTTCACCTGACAGCGCTTCCTCACAGCGGCCGTGCAGAGGGAAGAGAGGGAGGCCAGGAGCAACGGGAAAATAGAGATAGGACGAGGAAGGAGGAAGCTAGGAGCAATAGGCCGACAGAGATAGCAGCGGAGACAGAAACGAGGGGATTGAGATAGAATGACAAAGAGGAAGCTACAGGCGAGAAGGGAAGAAATGGAGAGAGAGGCAAAGAAAGAAGAGAGACAGTTAGCAACAGAGATACAAGCACAGAGGACGCCGACTGTCTACCAATCATGATGGTCCAAATGGGCAAAAAATCTCCCCACCATCCTTTCAACTTCCTGCACAGATATGATGTCACCATCAGGGGCTCAGAGGAGCCATCCTTGAGGGTGGAAGGTGCCTTCAGGCATTGATCTCAGATCAGCTTAGCCACCGGAATACCTAACCTTTAACAATAAAAGGAAAATGCAAATCTGACCTTAGATGACAGTGTAAGTTAAACCTCTTCCCACTCTCCTAATCTCGGTGCCCACTGGGCTCGGCGTCACCTGTGCTGCTGCTGCCGCTGCTGCTGCTGCTGCTGTGGCTGATGAAATGTAGATGTTACAAAGAGCGGGTGGCAGCTGGCTTTTTCAACCTGCACCTGTTCCTTTTCCATGTGTGTGCATGTGTGTCTGTGGGTGCACCCGTAGGGGGAGGGGGTGTTCTTGTGCATGTGTTAGCCTGTCTGTGTGTGCGTGTACCTGCTGTCTTCAGTGTTTCTGTGCTGTCTGCAGAAGCACACTCACGGGGGCTAATACAGTACTGAGACTTGTGATATATGAGGCGTCAGGAACATTTGTCTAAATAGCCCCAAAGCCCGACCACTCTTATACAGGAGCTTGCAGCCGTGCACGTACATACACTTGCTTGTAAGACACACGCGCGCACATTTCTCTAACAATCTACTTAAGTGGTCTAAACTTTTTACATTCTTGCCAGGTGTGTAATTTGTACAAACGGCTGACAAAATAAAAAGAAGCTAAATAAATGAGTATAGAAACACAACACAGATGCTTCAAATACAGGTGTACTGCATGATGCAATTAAGCAATTAACATCCAGCTGACACTGATATAGAAAGAGTAAAAAAAAAACCTAATTGATTTAATTCTGTGATTAAGCATGTTGATCCTGATGGGAATGGTCTCTTCTGAGGTGATGAGAATAAGTGATAAGTGATAAGATAGAACTTTATTCATCACGAAGGAAATTCTTTTGCCAGATTGAATTAAAAATATTTTTAAAAATAGGATACAACAATAGAGTATCCAATAAAATAAGTGAAGTATAAGTAGAATTTTTTTAAGTGGGATAAGTTAAGTAACAGATGTGGATGAACATAATAAAGCTTATGATGGTAAAGTAATTTTGCACATGGACATGGTCATGAGAAGTAATATGAGAAGTAATATACTTCAGTTATCCTTCCTGCAGAAGGGGAGGGTCATACAGTGTGATGGCCACAGGTAGAAAAGACCTCCTGTGGTGCACCTCCATAATGCCGTCATCCCCGGGGCATGTGAGGTCACTGGATGGTTTCATGAGTGTAAAAATGATGTGAATGAATGAACAGCTAAGGGAGATTTTGCAGTGACTTTGTGATGGCAGCACCCACAACCACATCATCGAGCGACACAAATGGTCATCTCATGTCCACTTCACTTTAATTTGACCTTTTCTTTATACTTACAGTCAACATACATCAGACAGGAAAGAGCCAACACAGTGTGAATTGGATGAAGCTTAGATTGGATGAATTTTTGAGATACTGTTGATCATATTAGTAATCTGCACCTTGATTTAATTTTTTGATGTTAACACTAACTTCTGTTTATCTATTTATCTTTAAATTAAGTTGGACACTGGATTTAAGTTTTCCAGTCTGAAGTTATTTTGTTAATCCATTAATATTCAGTTATTAGCAAACTGTCCTTCTAATGGACACTTCTCCCTTTTGCAAAAGTATGAACACATGATGAGTACTCTTTTCTTCTGTGGACAAATATTATTACTGGTATTGCAGTGATAAATTAAAAGTATGAACTATGAAATTATGCTTTTTTAGTAGAAGAATAATCACCTCAGTAAACAAATGAACTGTAGGTACTGCTCATTAATTTAGTCATTAATTTCTTGCAGAAAACACTGTAATCTTTCATCTGTCCAATATTTTGTATTGATGTGCTAAAAATAAAGATAATTATAATTTTTTAAAAGGATGTGTAAACTCAATTTTGTCAGTCAGAATACGAATCAAGTGTGTTTAGTGTCTTTACAGCCCAGCACGCCCCCTCTTATTACTGCAGCCCTCCTTCTTCCTCATTCCCTCTCCTCTTCAGTCACTGTAAACTCATCTCTCCCTTCACTGATGCGCTCTATCTGATTTGTGTCAAGATCTTTGGTTAAAAAATGCAGAGTAAGTGAATACAGCTCTTTGTGAATGTGACAGCAAGAGAGAGAGAGCGAAGGGGGAAAAAGAGAGATTTGCAATTGTGCGTCATCCTCTGTGTGAGATGCAAGTCAGATATTTCTATCAATGCTTTTGTTAAAATGATCCACCTTTCAGGCTTAGCTGGAGATTATGATTCCCTGCAGGGCAACGTCGCCTGGAATATGTACAAAATACATTTATGCATTCAAAAGGATGACATGAAACACAACACTTTAATAGCAAATGATGGGAGCAGAGAGGATGTTGACTCATCGCCTGAATGCCACAAAGTGTCTTCTTGAACCGTCCAAACTTTTCCACAATTTTTCCATCACCTTTTCTAAATAAACCGCTCATGTCATTTCCTCAGAAAATCCACCAACAGAGAATCCCTGCATTAAAAATAATGTCTGAAATGGGAAACTCAGCAGATTCCAGTTTTTTGGATCAGTGCCGGTCTCCTCTCGTTGAAATTTGGGATCATCCTCTCGCAGCTACTGACACTGACTTCTGATGTGGAAGTTAAATAAATAAAATCATTTCTCCATGGTAATTTTCGTCAAACCTGCCAAATGCAGCCTAAATATTTGACATGGAAGGAGAGAAGATCAGTGAGAAGTGAGATCAAAGGAGGGTGGGGGGTGGGGGGTGCGTGCAAGTGTGTGTGTGTGTGTGTGTGTGTGCAAGTGTGTGTTGGGATGGTGCAAGTAGTGATGAAACGTATTCTGCCGTGTGATATTTTCAACACCACCAAATTCCGCTCCATCTCCTCCACACATGGCAGTAATCTAAACTCAAAGCAACGTGTGTGTGTGTGTGTTATTCTCCAGCCACTACCAACTATTCTTCATATTCCTGTCACCTACTCTTCTTCTCTCTCATCTTCCTCTGTCTCCAAAACAACACACTCACAAACACACACACACACACACACACACACACAAAACGATTGTATTTGTCTTTATCAGTCCCTCCATTTTCCTCGCCCCTCCTTGTGTTCGGTCTCCTCCGTTCAATATTTCATGCCGTTGAGAGCGTATCTATTCTGAGCTCTCTCTCTCTTTCTCTCTCTCCACACACGCCCTCTCCTCCCTCTCTTCCTCCATCCCTGCCGTCTCCTCAAAAAAAAGCCCCCTCTCTACACATCACTCTTGCTGTCCTCTCCCTCTTTCTGTACCTCTATAAATCTCTCTCTCTCCCCTCACTCTCTATATCTCATTGCACTCCTAATGTTCTGTGCCCCATCTAACTCTTTCTCCCAACTCTGACTTACATTCTCTTCCACCCTTTCATTTCCTTTTCCTCCCCCTCTGTCCCCCTCTCTCCCCTTTCTCCTCCGTCCCCTCTGCTGGCTCAGTTTGCGTGACTGTTCAAAAGTATCAGCTCCTCTTCTCCTTCCCTTAACCCCTCACTCCTTCTCTCTCCTCATTCCCCCTTGGATTCCTCTCCAACCAAAACACAGAGAAAGCCCTGTTCTCTCTTTTTGCACCTCTTTCGTTTTTTTTTTTTGCATCCCCCTCCCCGCCCGCCACCCCCTCGCCGTTCCCCTACTCCCATCCAATCTTAGTGGCACCTCTCCTCCTCATCCTCCTCCCTCGTTTTCCCCCTTCCTCCGATGCTCAGTCAGCTCTGTCGCCACCCCCCCACCCCCTCACCCCCTCAGTCTCCTCCTTGCTCTTAGCCTGTACCAGTGTTGTTTTAGGCACAGCAGTGAAAGGTAAACAGAGAGATTGAAAATTCGTGTCAGTCAGTCGGGTGAGAGAGGGACAGGGAGGGAGGGAGAGCAGCAGAGGTGGTGAGGGAGCGAGAGGAGGCGGGGGGAGTGTCAGTACAATTTACTAACACAACAGTGAACAGCGAAGCAGGCCAAGACACAGAGCGAGCGGGAGGCGGAGTGAGAAAGAGACTCCCGGTTCAAGAATGCCATTGAAATGCAGCCCGCATACAAGTGTGCAAAAAATATAAACTGCTTACTGTATATTCACATGATGTCCATGTGCATGCAAGAGTCCTGCTGAATTCATACGCGCAGCGCTAACTTCCTGGGGCCCCAGAGAGGGATGCGAGTCCCACAGGGGCCTAATATCCAATCATCATCGCCATGAGAAAGCTCCGATTAGATTTCGAGGTTGCAGAAAGGAGCAGTTGACAGATGTGTTGTTGGCCGGCTCCGGGTTGGAAAAGTCATAAGAGGCTCGGTGTCACCGCATGCAGTCAGCCACGAGGTCGTTTCTCATAATAACCCCAATACAAAAGTAATCCAATAGCGCTGCAGCCCACGCCTGGAAAATCCAACCTGGATGACTAGAATGGACGGCAGCGTTTGCTGAAACACAACATGGCAGCGTCTGTTTTGAAGAAAGCAAATTCAAGTGTGAGAAATTTTGTTAGTCAAAAAATCTCGCATCTGTCATGTCTGTGTGATTTCCAACTTTGTCTTCTTGCACCTGATTTACAGTTTCCTTTAAAGTGTAGCCACATGGTATATTTACAACCAGCCCCGTGTAAAAGGACAATGGGATACGGTCAAAAGCCCCAGAAAAAAGCTAGTGAGTGAACCTTGATTTAGAACATTTTCATCGAAGGTACCAAAGTTAGAAAGCAACCTCCTCGCTCATTTCCATAAAGACTCTCTGGTGATTCTGTAAAATTTTAAAGGAATTGTTTGACGTTTTAGGAAATTATTCACATTCCTGACAAGAGTTAAATGCAGAGAAGATCGATACCAGTCTCACGTCCGTCCACTAAACACAAAGCTCCAGTCAGGAGAGTTTGGCTCAGCAGGAAGCAGGGGAAACAGCTAACATGGCTTCAATTAGTGGTAACAAAACTGGCCTCATCAATTAATGCGTTAAATCTCATTTGTTTAATCTGGTCAAAACCAAACTGTATAAACAATATGTGGCAGCTTGGGGTTATGCATCAGACTATTTCTTTTATGACGTCCTGGACTCATCACCATGAGGTTACAAGCCAAACGCTGGAGACTACAGAAAGGTGCAGGTTATGATACAGGTCAACTGTTTCCAGACTTAGCTAGGCTAGTTGGCTGTAGCTTCATAATTAATAAACAGGTAGATGCATCAATCGTCTCAATTAGTTTTCAGCAAGAAAGCAAAAAGTCAAATTATCTTTTTAATGTTGTGACCACAGAAAGTGAAATTCCATTAAAATATGTGTT
Source organism: Holacanthus passer (assembly GCA_025331565.1). NCBI lineage: Eukaryota > Metazoa > Chordata > Actinopteri > Pomacanthidae > Holacanthus > Holacanthus passer. The sequence goes on from JAFREQ010000012.1 coordinate 11,441,013, forward strand.
TTTGTAGTTTGAGTGTACTGACCCTTTAAAGGCAGAAAGAGGGAATATATGTTTAAATGTACACGCACACATCTGGGCATGTATATTTAATTGCACCAGGTGTTCGACTGTGCTGCTACATGATGCAGTGCAGCGATAAACAGAGACACAACACGGAGAAAGCAAGGAGGAATGATAGACGGAGGAGCGAGGAGAGGAGGTGAAGGAGGAGTGCTCATTAAAAAGTTGCATGCCTGTTGTAACGGAGAGAGATGGAGAGAGAGGCAGAGGCAGAGGAGACAGGTAGACCACCAGAGACAAAGCTAACAAAAGACGGAGGCAAAATAGCAGAGGCAGGTTTCTGGGATCGCAGCGTGCAGAAAGTTTGCATTGGAAATGGGAGAATAAGGTGAGGAGAGGAGGAAGGAGAGAGCGAGACAGAGGGGGGATTAAATGGACAGCTCATGAGAGGGGTGGAAAAGACGGAGGGATTCCCTGATGGCATCTCATCCCTCTCTCTTTCTTGCTCTCCTTCTCCCTATTTCCCTCCCTTTTTTCTCCCAATAAATCATCCTGACTTCTCCTTAACCAACTCATTCCCAGCAGGCGGCAAGAAAACTGTAACAATCTTTCTCTTATCTGCGATCTCTCTCTTTCTCACTCCCTCCTCCTGTCTCTTTCTCTGTCTGGCCTGTTCCTCCCTCTCTCACAAACACACCTCGGACGCACAGTTTGTGGTAGTGGAGGTGACAGAGTTGAGCAAATCACTGAACATTTCACCTGCAGGACGGAGCTGCACCAACATGAGCCGCATCACACCTGCTGGAAAAGAACTCTGGTATAACTTAATTGCTTTAATATGTTTGGATCTGAAATTTATTTGTGCAAGTCACAGATGGGAAAACTTTAAGTCAGATCACTATGTTATGACTGTGAACATGCAGTGTTAACATACAGCTTGCATGTTTTCTTTAGGGTGCGTGGAGATTACATGAGAGGACATGTGTGTTAATGTGCTGCAGCTATAAGAGGATTGAACATGATAATAATGCTGCATTAGACTGACTTACAGTGTCTGGGGATCCGAGCCAGGAGGATGTATGTGTGTGCGTGTGAGTCTATGGGTGTATTTTAGCCTGTGTAATAAAAATGTGCATGTGTGTGTGACTGGTTAGGACTGTGTGTGTATGTAAGAGAGAGTGCGAATCTGTTTGGTTAGGATTGTGTGTGTGCATGTGTGTGTGTGTCAGTGTGTGGGTGTCTGGGTAGGAATGTGTCTATCTGTGTGTGGTATGTGTGTCTGAGTAGAACTGTGTGTGTGTGTGTGAGTGTGTGTTTGCGTGTGTATGTTAGTGTGTGTGTCTGAGTAGGACTGCGTGTATCTCTGTGTGTGGTCTGAGTGTGTGAGTGTGTGTCTGAGTAGGACTGTGTGTATCTGTGTTAGTGTGTGTGTGTATCTGTGTTAGTGTGTGTGTGTGTTAGTGTGTGTCTGGGTGTGTATGTGTTTGTGCGAGAGAGTGTGTGTTAGTGTTTGTGTGTCTGAGTAGGACTGTGTGCATCTCTGTGTGTGGTATGTGTGTGTGTGTGTGAATGTCTGAGCAGGACTGCGTGTATCTCTGTGAGTGTGTGCATGTGTCTGTATGTGTGTGTTAGTATGTGTCTCTGGGTAGGACTGTGTATGTGTTTGTGTGTGTGTGTGTGGATGTGTTTGTGTGAGAGAGTGTGTGTGTCTGAGTAGGACTGAGTGTGTGTGAGAGAGAGTGTGTGTGTCTGAGTAGGACTGTGTCTGTCTCTGTGAGTGTGTGTGTGTGTGTGTGTGAGGGGGGTGCTACTTTGAAAACAGACTGCAGATGGTGGCTGCACACAGATGTGGCAGAGGAGGGATTGAAATCTTTCCTCCTCTCGCGGCGGAGGTCGAACAGTTGACATGAGAGAACTTGGAGTCGCAGTGATGCCTCATGTTGCAGCGACTCGGCCACAATATTGGAGGAATGTGCTCCTGTCGCTCGGAGGGGGCGGAGCCAGAAAGTGGACGAGCTCTGCCTGCCAAACAGAGAGAGAGAGAGAGAGAGGGAGAGAGAGGGACGGGTGGGCAGGCTGCTCACCGTAAACGATGGTTGTCGGATAGACTCTTGAAGACCTCATGAAAGCGGCTGCTTGAATTGTTCGCAGCGGCTCCAGGAGCTCCGCAGCCCGGCGTGTGTTTGCACCTCTTGGATCCCTGGAAGAAAAAAAGAAAACAACAACTGCAGCAGCACGAACCAGAACAGTTTATATAAGAAGAAGGACTTGACTCACATCATCTCAACATCGTTTTTTTCCCCTCATTATTTTTTCCATTTTTTCTCCACTCTTTCCCAGCGGACCGTTGCAGGAGCACCGACCCCCCCCCTCCCTCCCTCCCTCCTCCGCCTGGAGCCAGCGCCGGCCTCCCTCACTCCTCTGGCGGGCTCAGCAGCAGCAGTTCCCGGTGAGGAGAGAGAGGAGCAGCTCGGGGGATAAAGGGACTTCCAGAAACCCTCTTGTTTGAAGCCAAAGGATTTTGTTGGGGAGGGGGTTCGCAGTGCTGGTTTATGGGGGTGGGAGTGGGGGGGGTCACTTCACACCACAATAGACTTTTTTTTTTTTTTAAATAATAGTTAATAATCTTGCAGTGTGTTTGTGTGCATGCATGAAGCTGTTGTTTCCCACCTCTCCCCGTCTGATAGGCATTTGCTGGGATGTTTGAGTCTCGTTGTTTGGTGGGGTGAAGGGACCGAGAGAGTGGCCGGAGAGACCCGAGGGACGGAGGCCGAGAGAGGAGCCGGGAGCATGGCTCTGGTAGCGCTGTCTCTCTGGGTGCTAACGAGTCTCACCTGGGCGGACCTGCTCCAGGTGTCAGCCAACAGGCATTCAGTGTACTGGAACAGCTCCAACATACAGTAAGACCTCCTGTTTGTCACCGTGTGTTTGTAATCTGCATTCTCCACCTGGTGAAGGGAAATGTCCTGATTTGCACTTTGAGTGGGTTCTTACCTGTTTTTGAGCTTTGATCGTGTCTTTTAATGCCTTTTGCAAGATTGTAGCAGCCACATTTCCTCATCTGCATCTTTCTTTCTTTGAAGTGGATGAAAATTATTTAGATGCACAAACAGGCCTCTCTGTATCTGAAAGCTCCACTGTGAAGTCAAGGTGGCTTTAAACCATCTTTTCACCCACCTTCATTTGCACATATTTAGTTTCTGTGCCTCAACAGCAATCTGTGCATATTACTATTTAACTACTTCCCTTCTCCCCCCCATTTCCTCACACATGCACAATGGAGGAGTAGGAAAGAAAATTGACTTCCCTCCCTTTCTCACCCCCTCTCCTCTTCGTTCACACATGCATGATGGAGGAGCGGAAAGAAAAAGGAGGAGAAATCACATGTGATTCTCTCGCCCTCCTCTCTCAGTCCTTCAGCGCTCTTCCTCTGTCTTCTCCTCTATCTGGTTCAATTAGGAGCACTTCTTCATCCTGACCCCATTGTGTTGTAGCAGTGTCACTATTCAATCTCTCCTTCTCGCTCCCTCTCCAACTTGCTCTCTCCTTCTATCCCTCTCTAACCCCCTTTCTTGTTTACACTCAGCCCGTTGGCCTTTTTGTTATCCTCCTAATCCCTCGCTCCTCGCCCCTATCTTGATTCAAGTTAAAAAGCTTTTTTTTTTTTCCTCTTTTGAAAGCTGCCTTTTTGATACTGTCCTTGTGAGTCCATGGCTCTGCTGCTGGATCCTTAAGAATGTGGCGTCAGTCTGCAGGAACACACTGTAGGCTTATCTCTCCTCCAATTTATACTACAATCTAACTTTATTTTCTGTTACCTGTCTTAGCCGTACAACCACTTTTTATTTGTTAAATTTGCACGCACTTTCTCTCCTGCCCAAAATATGGAGATAAATGATGTGAAATTGCCACTGAATGCCAGATTTGAATGAAACATTGGCTCGTTTTTAAAGATTTCATTCCTGTGAGAAAATCCTCAATTCGTGTGAGCTCATGCATTTTGATTTTCTCGACAACGTCACCAAATAATGCAACGGCCGAGCCAAATTTTAGGTCTCGGAGGTGCACGACAGCGCATGTCACACACGAACACACACCTTCCTTTTCGCTCTCCATCTTGCAGTGAATCCTGCCTATGTGTGAGCTATATTTCAGCAGCCGGGTGTCATCTCTGAACATCTCAGTTTGTGGTATTTGCCTGTTCAGCAGAATTTACTGGACTCCTATGAAGAGCAGTCAAATATACAGCGACTCACATTTTACAGCTGTGCTTATTAAAGACGTAAACAATATGAAAACTCAGGAAATACACAGTTGTTTTTGCAGACGGAGGTTCAATGATTCTGTCCGTAACTCTAGGCCAATGATTTTAGTTTACGGCGTGAAATAAAACTATGAGAGGCGAGTGAATTTATGTCTCACAACAGAATTACTATACATGAAGTACTGCGTAAAGTAATAGGAGTGGAAAACATAAGGTTATTGGTTGTGGTGCGATACTGTAAACAATATTAGTTTTCCTGAATGTGAGAGAATTGTATCCGCACATTTTAGAAAAACTAATAATCCGTGCACATTTGCTGCTAATGTATTTTGGCTCATATTTTCTCTCAGTGTGGATGGTGCTCATTTTCAATTTCTATTCTATTTCTTCTTTTTTTTTTCCCCCCTCTGTAATAATTTCATAATAAATGCTAATGAAATTCCACCTTCGGTTTTCATATCAGAGACAGAAGTTGATTTAGATAAAGATGTGGAAAAAAGCGCTTAAGGGGAAGACGTGAACCCCTGACCTCGCTACAATCAGCTCGATGTAACGCGAGCAGTTTTAACCTTGGTAAAATACATACTTAATTGAGACATTTGTCAGCCAGTTTTGTGCTGTATATATTCAGACTGTTGTGCTGTTAAGTAAAAAGAAAAAAACAGCTGCGGTGGATTTTTCAGACCAAGCTGTGGGAGGACTAAAGCAGTCTGGAGCAGCCTAACCTTTAACCCGCCTGTCCAGGACCTAAGTACTGCAGAGCCCCGCAGTCTCTCCTCTCTGTCCACGCGCTCACTGCCAATACAGTTTTCATCCCAGCGGCAGAATATTCTTAGCCCCTGCAGTGTGAGTCTTAGTGTGTGTGTCTTTTATAAAAGACTGTGGTTAATTAAAGAACACTGCATCTCAGTGGGCCTGCCTCATCCCTGATCTACCCATCTCTCTCTCTCTCTTTCTCAGTGCACACATACACAATGACAATGTATGAGCAGTGAGTAACTTTTTCAATTCAGCCTACTTATTGAATTAGGAGACAAAGGGACCATGGACAGTGGCACACAAAAGACAGTCAAACTGCAGGATAACCTGTCTAATCTACTCTTTCATACACTTCTGAGGTATTTTTCAATGGCGCAGATCCCATTTCCTGCATTTATTTTAATCTCTGCACTCAACACCACAGCATCCAACATTTGTAGGGTTGGCCGGCGTGTCTCTAGCCGTTGGCAATCGGCCTCTCTGGAGTTTCTCTAACTCACAGTGCAGTGTGGAGGTTTAGAAGGCCAATAATAAGCTGTAGTATAGCTGTCAGTTTGAGTGGTAAACACATTGTAAAGCCTCGGGACCCTGCAGTTTCTCAACCAGCTTGTGACCCTGAGCCACTCATCAACCACCAGAGACAGGCTGAGACTCTTACCAAGGATGAGCTCCTTCACACACACACACACACACACATCTGTGCATGTATGCATGTATGCTCATAGCTGTAGATGTGCACATGCTAGCAGGCTCACATACACCTACGATTTTCTGAGTGCACACACACACACACACACACACACACACACGTCCCCGCTGTGTACTTTTTTTAACTTCCAGAAGATGGATCATTTCCTGCGTGTGCGTCTTGCACAAAGGCTGTTGCCACTGCCTATCAGTCACTTGTCACTGATATCCCTGGGCATGAATGTGTGTATAATGGTGTGTGTGTTTTTGTGTGTGTGTGTGTGAACTAGTATATGTGTGTGTGTGTTTGCCCTGTTACAGATGTCTCTGTTCATTGATGGGTGACCGAAACAAAAACAAATCCATCAGTCCGTTAAATCACACATTATCTTCCACCACCTGGCAATTAACCACCGCTGTGAGTGTGAGTGTGTGTGCGTGCATATACATGTGTATGTGTGTAATCTAATAATGCAGCAGTTAACTGGTTTGCATAATAGATATCTGGTGATATCTCTTAATTTATCAGTTGTATATTTCGGAAGCGATTAGGTTGCGAATAAACAAATACATAAGCATTTCTAGACAGCAGCTTTGGGTGTTTGTTTGCACGTGTGTGTGTGTGTGTGTGTGTGTGCCAATGACATTGTCACCTCAACGCATACCACTGGAATGAAGCCAGCTATCGCAAGCAGAATTTGCTTCTCATATGAATGCACATGCGTATGCGTGGTAATCGATGCCGAGGTGGAACTTGTTTTATATTCACCCAGCTCGTCAGAGTGTGCAGAGACACGTCACGCAGGGCGGGAGAGAAATAATGCAAGAATATGAGAAGAGAGAGACACAGAGGGAGAAATACTAGGGGACTGGTTAGAGGAGAGAGGACGTCAGGAAGAATACAGATAGATTTTATGTTGAATTATAATCATGCAGCGGGAGGAGGGTCATCATAATAATGATAATAATGCTTGGCCAGTGCCCTGATCCACACACCGAGTTCTCACTGTAGACAACACAGGCCTAGTTGTGTGTGTGTGTGTGTGTGTGTGTGCGTGCATGAGAGAGAGAGAGGGAAACATAGACACAGACGAGAGGATTAAGCAGGCCAATCAACCATCCCCTTGACGGCAACACAAACCTATCTGTCTCCCAGCCCCACTTAGGACAACAACATTTACATTTATGAATATGTGCACAAAGGAGAGTATTACTCACTCACTATCACAAGGAGCACGGCCCGCCCTCTGTGTGTGTGTGTGTGCGTGCGTGTGTGTACAACCCATCCATCATAGGCGTTTGCGCTGCCGCTACGACTGTCAGCCACCACTGTGCTGTGTGTTTGCGCACATGCACACACAAAGGGAACCTCACACGCAGGCTCGGTGATCATCATAACAGTCGCAGTGTATAGACACAGTGATCAGACTGTTCATTAGTAACGAATAATAAGGCCACATAGTGTACAGGTGAATGGATTTCGGTTTGCCGAGCGATGCGTGGGTGTGAAAGTGTGTGTGTGGTGTGCAGACGCTTGCACAGAGACGTCATTAATTAAAAGCAATAGGGAACACCTGTGTGATGGATGACTACTGTTTGCATAATAAGATTCAGTGGTCTTCTCTCTCTCTCTCCCTTTCGTGCTGTTGCTTTCTCTCTCCATGTGCGTGCATATGAGTAAATACATTTTTCTGATTGGACGGGCATTGTCTGGTAGTGAGGAAAAGAAAAGAATTATTTTCTTGTCCTCTATCTTTTTTTTTTTTTCCTCTTTGGGGATGAGCTAGATTTCAGGAGCGTGCTCCCACCTCTGTGTTCTTCTCTTATCCTCCAATTGCCTGATGGGAGAGCACTCTTGGGGTGGTGGTATTTTGGGAGCTATGTGGCTTAATGTGACTGTTGTGAGACTCTTTCTCTGTCAAATGAAAGTGGACTAAATCTTTCCAGCGCTACAATATATGTTGCCTTTCTTTGAGTTTCCCTCACCTCACCCACACTTTCCTTTTCTTTCCTTCTCACCACTCTTCCCCTCTCCTCTCATACACTTTGAGATTTTGACCAAAGGCGCCAAACACGCCTCCTTGCAGATCCTATAAATTAACACATACCCACACAGACACACACACACACACACACACACACACACATTGATCTTGAGAAAAAGACAAGCCTGAAATATCGAGCCCACCCTGTTTTTCTACATCTCTTGATTGGCTCTTTCATTTCCTCAAACGCTGTCTCGCTTACATGATCGACTAATCGGAAGCATTGCTGTGAAAATGGAGTATTGATGTTCGGTGTTCGTGCTTGCTCGGTCTTGAATCAGACGCTAACTGGCCACTGTAATGGTTTGGGTTCAAAGGAAGCAGGTTTTTAGGGATTTTAGGGATGCGATTCTGCTAAGACCAAGCGTATGTGAGAGTCAGGCCTAGTTGAGCAATTCTGATCAAGCCTGACACAAAGTAAGGGTCTTATAGGTGTACATGTCTGGCTCGGATTGGTATTGATCTCAGGGACTGCTTATTCCATGCTGGTTGCTCAGAGGCTCAGACGCCTTGCAAGCTGCATTTATCAAGCCTTTCAGAGTCATTGCTAGAAATCGCTCTGAATAGTTGTCTAGAACTGAAAGCAATCCAACCTCAGAGTACGATTAAGGCGTTGTGCTGATGAAATTTCCAGCACAACCAAGGAAAAGATGTTCTCCTATTAAGTTAATCTTTGGAGTTCCAGTGTGGATTTAACACATTCACAGCAATTGCCAGATGATGTAGATACAGTACGTCGGAGCAGGAAAAATAAAATACAGAAAATAGCATTGCTGCCAGTGTTTCCCACAGGTTGAGGATGTATTTTTGGTAGTCGACCTCCAGGGAGGTGGAGGTGTTGTGTGGTGGGCTGCATTGAATTCACAAGCTATGAACTGCACATGAATGCTGCGTTTTGGCAGACTTCTCAGTCGGAGCTCAACTTCATCACACAAAGTGTAACAGGAAGACGTAATAAACACAGAAATGCAAAAAGATCGTTTTGAGTGGGCAGAAATCTATTTGGACGGGTTACCCAAGTATAATTTATGTATGAGAAGTATTGACTTTTTCCGTTGTATTTTCAACCTACTTATGCACAAGTAAAGGCTAAAACATGTTTTTCTTGGACTGATACACTTGGCACAGAAATTACTCCAAAGCTGCATCTTGTGCAGAAGAACTCTTTTTAAATGTGAGTGTGCATTACTTAAAATAATAAGGGTGATGTAGGTGATGTGTCTTTGACACTGCTGTCGGCCTGTTTTATTGTCTCTGCACGTCTTTGTGTCATTTGGTTATAACGTCAAGGATAATGCTTGCAGAACCAATATGTGTTCGTAATGTGATATGGATTTACATGGAATGTGTCCTTAGCAATGCTTGGACCAGTGATTTATGTGAATCATGACATTAACAAATCCCAGAAAGCCACAAATTTTATGCAAAATGTTTTTTTCCCTCACGTCTCATGTCAGGAAAAATGTGTGATATTGGAGCTTTGAGGTTCAGACAGTACACTCACAGTTGTTATGTCCCATGTGAATGCTGCACTTCTTTGTTTTCAATAAAGCATGAATGGCATGTTTGGATCCCAGACGAAACAGTAAATTTGAATTATTGAATCCAGTCAGTATCTTTGAATATCCTCTCAGAATAGAATAGACATCTTTATTGTCCGTTCACGTGGGAATTCGTCTTTGGCTTCAAAGCAAAGCACATGGTGTAATAAAAATGAAAAATGAAATAGAACAAAGTGACATTATGAAGACAGTTCATACACAGACATACATACACCTACAAACATCCTCTGCCCTGGGTTAGAATACATGAGATTAAAAACAGGGCTGTAATAATAAAGGATATGTTTAGACACATAAACAACATAATGATAGATGACATATGCTGTTTGAAATTAAATGTTTGGTATGTAATATTTCCACATCTGCCAAAGTGCGCATGCATGCTTTTCATATCATTTGCCACCTGCTGGGAACCCCTCACCGCTTTGAGCAGCTGCAGCTCAACTAAATCCTGGAGCAGACAGGATGACTTTTCCCTATTAAAGTAGCTGATAAAATGGTTTTATCTCTACGCCTGAAAGGATGGCCAAATATCTCAGTATATCTCTACTCTGAGACCGATCAGCAGTTTCCTAATCAGCGAAGCTTGATAAATATGATTCCATGTTTGGTTCTTGTGTGGAGCTCCTCTGCTTCAGCTTCCCAAAACATGCCATCAGTTAGATTGGATAGTCTAAATTACCCAAAGGTGTGACTGAGAGCGTGAGCGATTGCTCTCCTTGCTGTTCTTTGTTCTTTAAGGCCGCTGTACACTCTCTCAGAAGTGCTGTTTGGACAGTCTGAAAATGATGAAAAGCTCCTCTCAGGTGTTTGGACAAGACAGGCCCGAGTCGCCCAATTATTGTAACTTTCCGAAAACCGACAAGCTGACAGCCACACCTGTGTTCTGGCCAGGTGTGCACAGGTGTGAAAATGGGGTGAGCTCCAAATGTGGCGCAGATTCTTGTCACTGTCCACGCTCGCTGCTTAACTGTACCAGTCACTTCGATGTTGGCAACAGCAGCAGCCTGTAAATAAATTTGACTTGCCTTTCTATTAATCTATTCTTCCACTTCACAATCCCCCCTCTCTATATCATGTAGCTTCCTCCCACCTCTCTGTGCTCTCAAAACGTCAAACTTGACTTTTTTGACGTGATTTATGAGGCATCATTTTGGCCGTTTGATAAACACACTACCTGTCCACTGTTCCTTCCTGCCGCTCACTCAGAATATAATGAGCAGCTATGAATGATTGCACGCTAACAGATGCACATCCCATACTTTTGTGTGTCCGTATCGCTCTTGGCTGAAGAACAGAGATCCATTTTGCAATGCAGTTAAGTGACTTTTGTTTACGCTTGGACACATGGGAGTTCTCACAAACACATTGGCTCGCTCATTGGTGATTTCATGATGTTTGCTGGTCGCTGTGCTCGCTGTTCTGCATAACCCTGGAGGTAATCCCAGGACAGCGCCTGTATTGGTATGCAAAGGCATAGAGAGGAAAATACAGAGCTGCTAAAAGACACTAAAAACAGTCTTTTCAGGACAGTTTGGATCTCAACACTACATTGCGATAAGTAGAGGAGCTGTGTCAGAGTCACGCAGTGTTTGTGCTGATTTAAGTTAAAAACGCCGTCGTCTGAGGCAGATGAATTGCTTTTTTTTCCCTTGACAGCCAAATTACTGAATGACCGTCTTCCATCGTTATCAGTAGATTTTAGGCAAAATGTGGGGCGAAACAAGAATTTATCTTTGCCACCCATGTGTTCAATTTGAACAAATTGTCCACAGAGAACAAATCCCACAGCGATGGGCTGGAGGCAGTACACAAAAGCACTGTCGTATATACACACTCGATGTTGTTGTTGATATTAACATTATTCTGTGAGCCCATGCCTAAGCTCCAGCGGTGTAATCAGGTGCTAATAACAAGGCTGTGATGTTTACAAGCTGTTTCAAAGCGCTTTATGTATCAGTGTGTGTGTGTGTGTGGGAGTATTCTCTATGTGATGTCTACTCTACTCCTCGCCAGCACTCTTGGGGCTTGGGAGTGGGGGGGATGTGTGTGTGGGGGGGTACTAATAATGTAGACTGTCAGCTCTTGCACACACACAAGCGCACGCACACACACCAGATGCTCATATGGTGTGTTTGTGATGTGGCTAATGGTAGCAGCGTAGTGGCAGTCTGAGGCCATATGCTGAGCCTGATCACAACAGAGCAAAGTGGTCTAGCGTTAATAAACTCTACCGACATCACAATTAGGAATCCTCCACATAAAGACAATGCATTCGCACATGAAAATATAGCTGTTTCATCAAACCCACACACACGCAGTGGGAATCAATTGTCAAGGCCAGGAGCAGCTGGGAGGAGAGCCACTGCTCTGACAGGAAAAGTGTCTATTGTCACTGCTCGCTGGGCAGAAATGATGCTTATTGTTGAGCTTTGATTATGAATATTGTTGTCGCTTCCATCAAGACGTAAACAAGTTCAGATCTGGATTGTGAGCACACAGGAAGGTTTTGTTCAGTTTTTATTCCGACTGTAGCTTCACTGTAACGGGTTTTCATAAGAAACAATTATGGGGGAGATATGAGAACGTCTTGATTATGAAGGTTTGATTTAGCAGGAAGAGAGGGGAAAAGAGGCAAGGCAGGGTCCTCACTTCAACAAACTGCAGAGGACACAGAATTATGCTTATTCCATCCACAGAGAGAGCGGCAAAGAGGGAGAGAGTCTTTAATTGAGGTTTTATCCATTTAAGCTGTCACTAAGAGGCCAACTCTGAAACCTTTTAACCACTCTCCTCTCAGTAATGACACAAATCAGAGAGGAAATGTGTTTGTGTCTGAGCGTTGGTGCGAATGTGTGTGTGTGCGTGTGTGTTCGCGCGTGTTAGTGTTAGTGAAGCGGGAGGGTAATTATGCGGAAATTGGGAAATGGCTAAGTGAATTATGACCTTGTTTCAGCAGAAGGCTTTAATCAGTCCCAGCCAGGCCAGGGAGGGAAGCAGAAATGTTCGCTACACAAGCACTCTGCTCCTGATGGCAACAGCAGCCAGTCAGGAAAACTGACTGTCAACCAGTGGGATGTGTCGGTGGAAACCAGTCAGCCAACCAGTAACAGGCATATTCAAAAAACCATTGGCAGGAAGTTCATGTGTGAGGCTGAATTCGTTTTTAGAGTTATGTTCTATTGTTATTACGTTGGTCTTCCATTGGGGTGTGTAAGTCTGGGCAATAATTCAACATCATCACACAAAAGATTGACTTCATCATATTCTAACAAAAACAGTATTAGGGCTGCAGATTATTTACAACATTAATTAATGCACAGATTATATTTTCAATTATGCATTGTATGGTCTATAAAATGTCAGAAAATATCAAGAATTGCCCATCACAACATCCCAAGGTGAAGTCATCAAGTTGCTTGTTTTGTCCGATTGAGAACAGAAAGAGACAGTAATATTTTTAATTTGAGTGACTGGAACTAGAGGAGGTTTGTTTAAAAAAAGACCATATATGCCAGTTATCAAAATTTTCTCTGAAAATTCGTTTCACATCTGAAAATCATATTGTGTAAATCTGTTGTCCAAAGTAATCCTTCCAAGCAAATTGCACTTTGTGATACACATTAGATCAGTGTCAGAAAATATTTGTTTAAATCCTGTGATTTTGATTTGAGCCATATTGAACAGCACTGTTTGCCTGTGCATGAGTTATTTACTGTATCTGAATCTGCTGACAGTTGTCCTCCGCTCTCTGTCCTGTTCCCAATGTGCAACTTCCAGTTGGAACGAGATAAAATGTAAATTCTGCAGACTGATGCACATTTACTCACATGAGGTCTGTTTGCTGCAGGAAGCTTCATGCCTGATGGGGAGAGGGCTCACAAATTGGGTTAGTTAAAAGATTGGAGAAGTTACTTTTTGTCTTTATAGCCCCTGCTGGGGATTTTTATGTTTGTGCATTTACATAAGTGCACACATTTATATTAATAGCGATATAAGTGCACAAATTGTCTCGCAGTCCCAGTAAGTCTAGCCTTAAACAGTTAAACTGAAAAGAACTGTAAACTGTGCTTGATGCAATTGTCCAGTGTGCAAGAACTAAAGAAAAGAGAAGAAAAGGGAAGAGCATGAATGGTTAAAAAAAAAAAAAAAAGCAAGTATGCAGCCCAATGTGCACATAAAAAATGCAACTTGTGGTGTTGTTGACTGATTGCAGGGGATGTTTGCTGAGAATAAAGTTGCACAATAAACAAAAATTGAAATACCGAGTAGTTCACATGCACGCTGTTGTGGGACGTGTCATTGTGGTTTCAAACCGGCCACGTTGCCAGTGAAAACGTGCTCATTTTAATTTCGTTCTGCACTTTTCCCTCCGTTCATGTTCGTGTGTGTGTGTGTGTGTGTGTGTGCGCGCATGGCCATCTGTGTGTGTGTGGATGAAGAGTGTGTTTTGCTTGCTCATGTATGAATAGCTCTTGCTGTTCAGACGTGTGAACGGTCAGCAGCACCGCTGTGTGTCAGTGCGTCTTCAAGTGCCTCTGTTGGTTCTGGTCTGGCTGTCTATTTCTGTCAGTGTCGGATCGATGGCGTCCTACAGACACTGCACTCCCCTCCTGGATGTTTCAGCCTGTTCCTCCTCTCTCTCTCTCGCCGTGTATCTGCTGCTCTGCCCTCCCCTTCCACCCTCTGCCTCTCTGTGTCTCCCAATGGCTCGGCCTCTCGGCATCGCTTCTTCTTTTCCTCCTCATTGTCCTCCTCTGCATCGCCGTACTACTCTCAAGTCTCTCTCTTTAGATCACACAATGAGCTCTCAGTGTGTGTGTAGGTGTGTGTGTTATTCTTATGAAGGATTCCTGTTCTTGGCTTCACATCTTGGCCAGTTTGTGTGATGAATGTCAATATTATGCTGCAGCTCTTCAGTGTTTTTGAAGGCATTTGTATGTCTTTGTGTAGCCTGTTTGTGAGTTAGGTCTGAAACAATTAGTTGATAAATTTGCGCATCGGTGTACAGAGAATTACTTGACAATGATCTTGACAATCATCAAGAATCATTTTGAGCTGCCTCATGCCTCATATTCAGTGGTTCATGTGTTTCTAATGTGAGGACTTGCTGCTTCTCTCAGTTTTATATTGTTGTATGTTGAATATGTTGGGTTCGGGACAAAACAAGCTATTTTAAGACGCCACTTTTGGCTGTGAGAAATTGGGAAGAACAATTGATCAGTGGATGGAAAAAATAAAAAACAGATTAATAGATTATTAAAATTTTCATTAGTTGCAGCTCTGTGAGCACTGTGAGTAGAGTGGATAAAATCTTCGGTATACTGTATTTGGTAGGTTGCAACAATGAGTTGATTGATTGATTAGTCAATTCGCAAAAAAAAAATGTGAATGGCTAATTTGATATGGTGATATATTTTTTTAGTCGTTTATCAAGCTAACATGCCAAACAGAGGCTTCTCAAATGTGAGAATTTGCCAATATTGCTGTTTTATATAATTGATAAATGCAACATCTTTGGGTTTTTGGATGGCTCGACAGATGTAAAAAATATATTTAAGTCGTCACTCTGGACTCGGGAAATTGTGACACATTTATTGTTAATTCAGACAAACACGATCTGTGATGCGATGTAATTTTAAATTGGAATATTTTTAGGTTTTTTTGAAAATTCTGTTGAAAAAACTATTAAAAAAACGGCACCCTGTCGATCACGTGCACTCACTTTATTAAAGACGTTTCAGTCATTAACGTTCAGTTCAGACCTTCAGTCTGAACACTGGTAATAAAGTCAGTACAAGGGATCATCAGCGCGTAGGATTTCTGGGTTCGACAGGGATTCATCTGTCGATACAATTTTCCATCGTGCAAGAACTGTGTAGTATTTATTACCTGCTGGAAATTCTACAGAGAAATCATTCATAGATGAATAACCTAATGAGAAAGTCTGTTTTTGTCTTATCCGCTGAATTAAATACCTGACAAATCCAGGTACTTTATCATAGCTATGAAAAAATCTATTACTTCCATTAAGCAGTCTGAGGCATTGATTTGCAACGTTGCCTGCAATGGCAATTGACAAATTTCTATTGACTTGCAGTGTATATTTTCTATTCATCTAGCAGTATCTGTGAGTGTGTGTGTGTGTGTGTGTGTGTGTGTGTGCTCCTCTGTGTGCACGATTTCATGTATAACTCCATTTTGCTGACCTTTGGTGTGCATTATACTTATATTTTTTTCTGAATTTACATTAGGGACAGATGTGTCTTTGTGTTTACGTGTGTGAGCTGCACAGAGTCAATGGTTGTCAATGGAGGGAGGTAGAACGAGGATGGCTGAGAGCTAGCGATGCTGGCTGGCCTCAGTGCTAACACCCACGCTGTCTGTAGGCTCTGCTCTCTGTTCCTACGCTTTGAGGTGCAGGAATGTGCTAGCACTGCTGTAGTAAAACCGCATATGAATGAGTGTTTACTATCTCTCTCAGCCAACTTCTCTCTCCTGCTCCACTATTGTGCTTTTAATGAAAGCGTAAAGTCCAGGGCGGCTGCTGGAGGTGGATACGTACACTGTCTTTATTTCACTTGTATTATTGGGGGGCGTAGAGGATAGAGAGGGGGGGTTTGGAGGGGGAGTGCATGGAGGATGTGGGGGTTGCAGGGTTGTTGTAATGAATGTACTGCAGTTAAAAAGAATTCTGTGTCACTTCCCGGGAGAGGGAGAAATAAAGGTGGTGGAGGGGGAGAGGGAGATGTGGGAGGAGATGTTGCGAAATAGCTTGTGTTGTGTTGATGGAGCGGAGTTCTTCGCAGCCAGGCAAACTCTCCTCCCATCCTAGGATGTGCATATATGTGTGTGCGCATGAGTGTGAAAAGAAAGAAAGTGAGAAAGAAGCCATGTGAATGCCCCACAGCCTACAAGCGTACCACCCACACACATTACCCACAAGTATTAGGCCCATACATATGCATACTCTCCAATCTCCACCTACACCACCTCTCTTTCCATTTTTCCCCACTGTTTTCCTACTTACATACATGCACACACACACGCACACGCGCAGGGAAAACTCGTTTCACAGGGACAATTTCTGTCGTTACCTCCCACAATTTCCTCAAGGGAGCACATTATTATTTTTCTTCCAGCCCTGATCAAATAAAGTGTAGCAGAGAGCGAACAAACACACACAAACATATAGGAAAACACACACCATACACTCCTATGTTTGCTAAAGCGTGATTGAATAAAACAGAATGATGACACCCATCCGCCCACTCGCTGTGTGTGTTGTAAATTGTCGCTCACGCCCCACACGCTGAGTGCTTTTTCCCCTTGAGGTGAACAGTAAATCCCAGCATATGTATTGCATCACTCGCTGCAATTTTCTACAGTATCAGTCCAGATAATCAAAGGCTCCATGACTCTGTCCTCTTAGAGCGGATAGGGCTGCAGATATGGGAGAGCACAGGCAGCGGTTTAACTCCGCGTCGGCCCGTCTCTGTTGGCCTCTGTTGTTGCCGGAGAGAGAAAAAAGACAGAGAGAGCTCACAACAAGAAAGACCAGACAGAGAAGAAAAAAAAAAATCATTGATAGAGGGCGAAGGGGAAGGAGGGGAGGGCACCGAAGAATGGAGAGAGGAGGGCCCAGCAGAACAGTGCTGCCAAAACCGAGGTCAATTGTGATGAAAATGGCCGTTCACATGACCACAATAGCGGCTGAGTGACAGCACTAAAGCGGCATGGACGGGCTTATCCTGATCACTCAGTGCCTTGACTGGGGAAATCACAATGCCCTGGAGATCTGTCCTTTTTGGGCTTGGAGGATCACAGAGGCCCACGGTCCCAAGCTTTGGCCCTGAAACGGCCCTGACATTACCATATCAATGCTGCCCCGGCTATTCCGCCAAGGAGCAGGGCGGCTAGCGATAGTGCCTCCTGGTTAGCGTCACCCTGCGCCTTCACGAGGCCATTCAGCAGGGAGTCAATGCTAACTCAATGCTAAGTGTGAATGGGAAGAAGTGTAAGCTCACTGCTGTAGCATGAACCCATGTCTGGTGGGTTCATTCAGGTTGCTGTTTGTGTGGATATATGTGAGTCTCTCCTCGCTTTAACTCTCTGCCTCGCTTTATTTTTCCCTTTTTTAAAGTTGTTCTCATGCATATTGGTCCACTGGGCTGGATATGGAAACTTCAGTTTTTGGTGTCAGTCAAAATGTGTTTGTGGCGTCAACTATTGAAAATGTTCAAATACCAAAAGTTGGCATCAAATGCTTTCTCGTCACTTATTCTTTTATCACCATTTCAATAATAATTTTGCCAAATTTTTTTAAGCCTCTAGAGCTGCTTTGCATCGTTTGAGTTTGTTTAAGAAGTTTGGCTTCTTTTATTAGATGAAAAGGTTTTTTTTTAAATTGAAAAACAAGAATCTTCAAAAATTAGTGAGAAAAGGGGAAAAATGGAAATTTGAACATCTGCAGTTTCATGACAGCTCGTTACAAACATTTACTGTTAAAAAGCATGTGATGGGCCTGAAATCTCGATAATAGCTCCTAAATTCACCTTGTGGTCAGATTATTTTCTCAACTGCTGTTTCCAACATCCAAAATGAACTTTAAAACTCAACATGGATGATAAATCCTTGAAGATTGAACATTTATAGTCATCTACATCAAAAATGGGTCAACTCCTCCTGGACTGGGTTGTACCAGCTCTTCGTAAACACATTATCAAGTTTGTGTATTACGTCTTTCATAAGGTCTTTGTAACTACTAGGTTGTTTCAAACTTGTGATGTACTAAATAAGTAATGGGTGAATGGAGTTGGAGGAAACTCTCCAGCTCTGCCCAGTCAAAAGCAATCAACATTGTACACATGAAGTCACTGCAGCATCACAAGCTGTAACATAACTTAGAAAATATCGGTTTTAGGAGTCCAAACTTTATTTTATTTATTAATACATGCATTTAGAAATATGTGTGATTAGATTTACTGGGATATATTTTATTAAATTGCAATTTTTTGGTGAAATGGAATTTAAAATTCTATTCAATTTACATCTAAGTGTTAAGTGTTTTTTTTTCAATATAAACTGAATAGAAGATGTACATTTCATTTTTAATATGCACAATTAATCCTAATGTAAGATCTGCAGTAGTTTGTGTTGTAGATCCTGTTTTTGATTTGCGATACACAGAGTTTGAACTTGATGTAATTCTCCTGCTGGGTCAAGATGATATCGTCGCAAGCCACAGAAAGTTTCGACATGGACCTTGTGGGCATATTTCTTTCTCAAAAGCATTGTTTTACAAGGCTGCCATGACTCAGGTATCACAGTGTATATCCTCTACAACCTCGTACGGCTTCTCTCAAATGGAAAACTACTAAAACGCCTGTGTTAAGATTTTGTAAGAGAAGAGAGTATGGTGTGAGAACAGGTTACAGCCCCCTGTCTTGTGAAGATATTATATCACATGACACTTGCAGGAGATGGCCTTTGATAACATTACACTGCAATAAGAGATATTAGCCAGTAAGAGTACAAGCCACAATGCAGTGTTAACCTCATTACGCAGTGAGGAGGAAATGGATGATCTGCAGAAGAACGGCTGGTTTTCTAAACGATACAGAAGAGACGGAGAATGAGATGGAGCGAGAGGAAGGGAGGATAAAATCGATGGCTAAAAGTAAAGAATGGGAAACTAAAAAGGCCAATAAAGAGAGGAAGATGAGGAAGACAGGTGAGATATTGGCCTCAGACTTCTTGCTTTGTCATTGGAAATGAGAGCCGTGGGGCAGGACACCGTTTGATTTTGTTGTTCCTGTTTTAATCTGTCAGTCAGCGCACTCACACACACACACACACACACACACACACACACACTCTGCACATACTCGCAGAGAGCTGAGAGGTTATCATGCGTCGTCAGGTGCCAGACCGACTCTTGGTAGCAGGTTTGTCATTTGTAATTAGAGGGTAAAGGAGAGCTGGCTTGTTTTTTCTCACCTCTCTCTCCTATTCTCTGGCTGAAGGCTGTCTCTGGGTATCGACAGACGAGTGACGACACACACACACACACACACACACACACAAATACATGCACTGACACATGTTTGATGGGCCAAGTTTGATTCCATTAAGTGGAGTTTGTCAGTTAGTCAGTGAAGTGTTGGGGTGAATGCTGATGGCCAGACAGCGAATCCCACAGAGCTAAACGGGATCTGAAGCAGACTGTTCAAACACGGAGGGTGACTGAGCAGTGGCAGGCCTAACTATGATTATTGTATGTCAGTCACACACACACACACACACACACACACACACCCTATCTGGTGTTGTATGGCTATGTGGTCACGGTCCATGCAGCTCTGAGTTCTTGTCACGGTTAAAAAGGCTTCCTTCTGGAGAGGAGGGGGGAGCAGAGTCTTAAGACGGAGAAGGAGATGGGGAGAGGGGGGCGTAAGAGGAGCAGGAGATAATAGGAGAGGGCTAACAGTGGGGGTGGAGGGCTGGGATGGACCAAAGAGGGAGTGAAAAGGGGAAGATAGAGGCTGAAGGTGGGTTTGAAAGCCTGCGTGCCTCCATTCCTGTGCCATTGATGTATTCTAATGCTAAGTGTGTAAGGCTGGGCCTCGACTGGTCTCTGGGAGAGACGAGCCTTTGATAGGCACAACCAAGCTCTGGGACAGATCCCTCGCATGCCATTCATATGCATATCTCTCTCTCTCTGTATATGTGTGTGTGCATGTACACACTTTTTTTTTTTGGCCATTTAAGTAACTGTTTTTTAGCCATTTGTGCCAGAGCTAGATTGGTCTCATTTCCATATCAATGTGAGCATGTTTTAGCTGTTTTTTTTAACATCACACAACCTAATCCTAAATTACCCCCTAGGACCATGCTGGTGGATGTTTTTATGACCTGCCATCGTATGATTCTGGAAGTGTATGTGTGTGATTATTTTATTTTTTTCATGGAGGGAGTTTGAATGTGCAGCGTTTCGTGTGTGGCCGCAGTGTAACGGACCACATCTGATCATGTAATTGGCCATCTGCAGAAGAGGGCAAAGTGCAGAATCTCAAAGAGGACTACATCTCACCAGCCTGCTCAGGAGGTGTGTGTGTGTGTGTGTGCAGCTCGATGCATGTGTGCCCTGTAAGCTCTGTGTGCACGTCGTTGTGCAGATTTCTTTGTTTGCCGTGTGTTCCGGTCCCCAACCGATTATAGCATGAAATTCCACACACATTGTATAGCAATGGGGTGTCTCACATGTGGACAGACACACACAAACAAGGGCACACACACAATAACACACCAAAGCGAGAAGTCAGAGAGGCCTGTTAATGACTGTCGGGGACAGAAAGGGAGCAGGACTGTGGCGGTGTCAAGGCTTTGTGACAGATGCTGGTTGTAAAATGCCTTGCTCACAAGTTTATTGTTATGAAAAAAAAGTAACGATCAGATTCAGCAAGATTGATGCCATTCCTTCTTTCTTTCACCCTTTTTCACACACTCACTCACCCACACACACACACACACATACACCCCAGGTCCTAATCCCCCTCTGAGCCCTCGAGAGTCTCTCCCATCAGTGACCCTCCTTCAACTCGAGCACTTTGGTTTGCGTCTCCTCTTCCTGCTTGGATTTTTGTTCTTCTACTTCAACCTCCTCTCCCGCTTGTTCATCTTACTTCACCTCCTCTCACCTGCATACTTCACGGACTGCTGTGTGTTTATCTGTGTGCGCGTATATGTGTTTTTGGGAGAGATGGGGAAAGGGTGGGATGGGTGTCAAAGAGTGCTCGCCTTTGTACTTTCATTGCCTCTCTTTCTGCTCAAGAATATGATGGATGTTTTAAAACAGAGTGAAGCCAGAATATCAGTGCCAGCCACTGATGTTGCTTTCACCTCTGAGTGTGTGTGTGTAGGTGTGTGTGTGTGTGTGTGCCTGTGCTTAGAGGCACTGGAGGTTATTTGATCTCATTGTGTTGTTGGAGAGAAGGCTGCTCTCTTGCTTTATGACCGGCGCTGTAGGGAGATATTCAGCTTCACCTGCCTCTCCTCAACAATCCATCATCCCTCTCTCTCTCAGCAGACAAACGCACTCCACTCATCTTATTACTTCCTCTCACACTCTCAGAAACATTTAAGACTTTCTCTCGTCAGCTCGCGCCCGGCGTAATGCATGCGCGCATCATCTCTCTCCACGGTTTGTCTCATAAGCCGAGAGAAACGAGCAAAACCGTCCGTGCGTTTGTGTTTCACGGTGTATAAATGAGTGACAAAGCAAGCGTGCGCGTGTTATAATTCTGATAGTGTGTCGGCGAGTGATTATAAGCCGTCGCAGTGTGAAAGCAACGCGGCTCCTTCGTTAAGATGTTAAGTGTGTGGTAAACTGAACAGGGATGAGGACTCGGCTAATGACTGTTTCTGCACACTTCATCAGATTGCTCGCCCGTAATATTGCCTCATATCACTCTCTGGCACCATTGGCGCTCAATAGTGTGTGTTCGTTTGATAGTGTTCACGCGCGCGCGTGTACATCAGATCACAACGTATATTGCTTTGTAGAGCCATTACAGTTTAATAGGCATAGTGGAATGCACGGCGCGTTAATGCTCCGGCAACATGAAGTAATGACACAATAAAACAATTAAATATGGTGGGGGAGAATTACTTTTTGAACAAGCCGCACCTAGAAGCAATTTGGACTGAGACGGAATAAACAGAAAGTACAGATCAGGCTTATTAAGAGAAGTAGGGAAGCTTCACCTCTCTCTGTCTGTATATCTGCTGATTCATAGACTGATGAACCCAAGAGAAATTCTCCTTAAAAGAAGACAGATGTGATTTCTGAGTGATTGTGTGCATGTTTGTGTGAGCGTGTTGTAATAGGAGGTAATGTGTTGATCAAGAGCACATTTCCATTATCCATCAGTCTGTTGATTATATTTGAGATTAACTGTTTATAATGTGTTCGGAAAATTGGAAAAATGGACATCACAATTTCTCAGAGCCTGAGAGGACATCTTGAAAATTAAAAGTTCAAGTCACAAAGATATTCAGTTTACAGTGATATGAAGCCGGAAACAGCGATTTTTCATATTTGAGAAGCTGGAAGATGCAAATGTGTGGCATTTGTGCTTGATAAATTACTTAAATGGTGAATTGATGTCTAAATTTAGACAGTTAAATTTTTGGGGGTGTAAAAAAATTCATAAAAATTCAGCAGTGATACATTAAAACATTAGATTTTCACAAAATGAAACCACTCAATAATTCATTACTTATTTACAAATGCTGTTTTTTTTCCCTTGAGTGCTCTGGTTTTCTCCGGTCCAAAATCATGCATGATGGGTAAACTGGAAACTCATCTTCCACCCAACGCATGCTGGGATAAACCCCCATCCAGGCCACCTAGCATTGTATAAATGTATAAAAACATGTTTGGATGGTTCAGTGGTAGTTTTTTCAGTTCTATTTTCTATTGTTTCTGCTTGTTAAGCTTGTTATTGTATTGTGATCCACTGTAGATACTTTTGTACAAATCTTAGACCGAGTTAGTTGCTTTTCTTACATTACACAAAGACATCAGTAAGGAAACACCACCGTTGTGATCTTTTCTCTCATTTTTCAAAACATGACACCCGAGCAGCATTTCAGAGAACAATGTTCTCAAACTGAAGGTCCATGTGTAGGAAGAAACAGGCATCTATATTTAGAGATGATGAACCAGACAAATGCATGAAACATACTGTCGTTTGTTGTTGTGTGGTAATATTTCTCCCTTATGCACGTCAGTATCTTTTATTTGCTTGGTGGTCAAGTATTGTAATGAGTTTCACTTTACTGAAGGAATAACTTTGTAATATACGTAAGTATTTGAAGCATGAAGTCTTTATGGGGTGAGGCAGTTTCCAAAAAGGAAGGTAGTTCACAGTCACTGACAAACAGTTGCCTTTTCTATGTCTGTATAAATGATATGAGATGTATGATGAGATGCATCATTTCTAAGGTTAATATAAATCACATCAGTGGCATGTGTAGCTTGAAATAAAAAAAAAAAAAAAGCTGTCTTTTCCCAAAATTAAAATCTGGTCATCATCGGGCAAACTAACAAACAGAAGGAGACCAATTAGGGTCAGACCTCAAACCATTTCCAGTGTGGGCGACGGCCATATGTTTATATCTGTGTTTAAATGCTGGTTTGTTTATGTGTTGGTGAGTGTAGGAGTCGGTGTGACTGTAAAGTCTCTGAGTCACCGAGCAGACTGAGAAACCAGCGGGAAATTGATGAGGTGATATGTCAATTTTTACGTAGGTGTTCGTCTAAGAGTCTCCGTCTCTCTCGTCTTCTTCTTCTCCGTCGCTCGCTCTCTTTGGCCTCTCTCTCTCACACGAGTGTCTTTATGTAATCGTTTATAGGGATCTGTTGAGAATTAGAGATCGAAAACCCATTTACAGAGGTTACCTACGTAAAGTCAGCCTATTTGTCTGCTGTGAAATCGAAACCTTACCCTCTGACGCTCTCTCCCTCTTCTCCCTCTCCGTTTCCCCCTCGCTCAAACTGTCTCTCCCTCAACCTCTCTCTCTCGGGGGGTCACAACTCCACAATGGAGGAGCGATAAGAGGAGAGATAAGATGATTGGGAAGAAATGAGGGAATTTGTTAAAGATAGAAGGATGGACAGAGAGGGCGTTCGTGAGGAATAAAGAGGAGACAGAGTGTTGGGGTGAAGCCACATGTGATAAAGGATCAAGAGCAAGGCCACATAAAGGCCTGTGTTATTTGTTGTTTCATACCCAGCAGGCGATTTCCACCTTAATAACAAAGCTTTCTGAAAATGCTCTCAAAAGTTTATACACTTAAAAACAATACATTTGGCATTGAATGCCACCTTTCACCAACATATAATCCTACATATAATCACACAAAATTCTCGTGTTGAGATCTTGCAGATAGCAGTCCTGATGTCAGCATTTTATTAAATTTGTCAGTGAGAGATATTTATGGAACATTTCAGAGCCGTGGCTGAAATCCCTCCCTATTTAATATATAGCGCAGTATATTTACTGTCCGCCATTTTATTGGAGTGTCTGAGTGTGAAATATACGCACTATATATATAGAGTCCTGGAAAAAATCCCAAAATGGAACAGAGGGTAGCGTCCGTGTCGTGTCCACTGCTTTTTGCAATCAATCCCACGATGCAATGTTTCACATTTTATAGATGACCTGTGTGTTTCATAATTGTCCAAAATCTCATTTTACTACTTTGTTATTGAGTGTATGAATGAATGAATGAATGAATAAACAAGAGTTATTTCAGACACAACCCAAGATGTTGTTGAAGTAAATTACTCTGTTTGGACTCTCAACTCTCACGTTAACTTGAAGCAGCCAACTGTTCAACTCTTCAACTATTTTTTCAGAGAATCAGTGATGGTTCGGGTCAGCGAGCATGACTGAGGATGCAAAATGGTTCTCGTCATTGACAGGATCTATACGTTCATGTTGTCAGATGATACACAAGTATAAAATAGTGTGATTTGATTGAGGGCCTCAGGGCACAGAAATCAGCCTTAACCATTACTTTGAAAGCCATGTGAAACCATGTTTGCCAAAATGGTCTGCAGTCTCAATTTTGTGAAAATGTTTGCCAACTGAAAGAGAAGGATGAAGAAGAGATTCTGTTTTTTTTTTTTTTTTTTTTTTCAGAAAATGGTTTCAGCTCGGTTGGCAAAGTGTGGATGGAGGCCTGTTTGACACAAAAACTTTGCTTTCAAATAGATCTGCATTCGTGTGGTCACGGCTAAAGTGAATGAGAGAGTGTGAGATGCCGAAAGATGGGCTGGAGGGGGAGTGAGTGTGTTATTAAATGATGCATGGTGAGCGACGTGTGGGTGGGTGTGGGGGGGTTTATGGTGAGAAATAGCATGATGTGAGTGTGAGAAAAGAGAGGAGAGCACGGAATGATGGAAAACAGGATTAGATAGACAACGCCGCAGGGAAGTGGTTTGGGCCTGTAGTGACAGAGAGGGCTAGTATATGAAAGTGAGAGAGAGGGAAGAGAGAAGATGCATAAATGAGTCAAGGTAAGGAATCACAGTGGATAAGCTGGAGTGAAGGAGGACGAAGGAGACGGTGGTTGGGGAGGGGGGCAAGAGGAGGGAGACAGAAAGTCAGTGTAACTGTAACAGAGTCTGACACAAAGCTCCGACCTAAGCTAATAGCCTGTCTATTAATATCTCCTGCTAATGACTGCCACTCCCTGACACAGAATGGCAGCGAGCATGATCCTTATTCATCAGTTTTCAACTTTTACTTCCTGAATAATGATCCTAATAAAGTCTTTAAATATGGAGGAGAACAGAGCGACCTGATGTGTGATCATCATTTTAAAATGACACTCGAGCTGCGGTAGCCGGGGTCCAGCGAGAAGGCTGGGTTTAAGGCTGGAAAGGTTGCTGGTTTGAGTCCCTGGACTGGCAGAATACATGTAGGAGGGATGTATGTAGAGAAACAGGCATTAGACTGAAAACAGCACTGCATTAAAGGAATAGTTTCACATTTTCAGGGTTTGTACAACGTCTAGAAAGTTTGGAAAATAATTCATTTTAACCATTTTCAACGTATTATGCTTAAATATGAACGTGCTTGAAAAATGATTGATTTTCAACATAATCTGTTTCATCTACACAATCACTCATGGAGATCAAATCTAGATCCTGGCATCAGATTTATTTTGTCTCTTGGCATTGAAATAAGAGAGCATTAAATAAACACGATCAAAACATGCTGTCAAAGTTAATATTAACAGCTGGTAAAATAAGTAAAGTGACCATATGCATTGATTGCTGTGGGTATGAAGAAGCTTTCGATCCACCGCAGTTCATGAAACAGTCACAAAATGTAATCTATAATCTAATTTTTGTTTTTGTTTGTGACACAACTTTCAAGTGGAAAATTCGTCTCCATGTGCATGAATCCTATAGACTATTTCACAATCTGCTGTGATACTGGGTTAAAACTTTATTATTTGCAATTGCATTTACAGTAACAATTTAGATGTGATGATAAAGGCTTTGAGAATTTGGGAAGTATGAACCCTGCTTATATCTGTCAGCTGAATATGAAGCCAGAGTCGGCAGATTACAATATATAAATACAATTGGTTTAAGTGACACGTCCATCCATTTGTTCAACTGCAAAACACAGCACAACAGCTCATAACAATATGAAGAAAAATTTTACAGCTCTGGAAAGTCCTCTAGACGATGATCATTAAATCTTTCGTCTCGATGATCACCATATAAACAATAGAATTGCTGCATTCACTTCACTAAGTCATCCACCAAGAATGTGCACTTGCAGATGTTTTGATCGATCAACACATCTGGTTGCAGATTTTGTTGTATCACATTGAGGAAAAAGTAGAGCAAGGTTCAACTTTTTTCCAGATTTTTTGGCACGAGTTGTCTGCAATCATATTTTGTTTTGTGAAATGAATGCAGGTTTTTTTTTTCACACAGTGCTTATGCTGATCTAAACACAGCTTCATGCTTTTCTCACACTTTGCAAAGGCTGGTTTTTTTTTGTGACTCGAGTTTTTACTCATAGTTTATATTTTTTATCCTTTCGCTTTTAATTCTATCTTAATACACATGGTTAAAGACATTTTTAAGTACTTCTTTCCTTACTTCTCAGGCTCATTAATTCCCATTTAATTACAAACAGCACAGAAAACCCCGGAGACGTCTAATTCAGTCAGTGAAGGTAATAAGTCAGTGCGAATGAGAAGCCAATAATTGTTATTTGAAGTGTTGCATCAGCACACTGGCGTCCGTCTACACAGCAAAACACAAGTTCAGGTTGCCTCCTAAAAACGTACACGTTTTGGAGAAGAGCGAAGCACAGACACCTAAAGTTTGTGTTTCACTGTTTGTCTTATTCCCACTCGCTCCTCTCTTAAATGTAGTGAACCTCAATTGATTTCTGGGTCACCGGCTGGAGGAGGGAAAATAGAGAATGTGCATAAATTGTGAATTAAATAAACAATCTCTTCTGAGTCTCTATAGATGTCTGCCTTGTGGAAAACCATCAACCCAACAGACAGACCACTCTAATCTATAGACAAAGCAAAGCAAAATGCTGTTGGCAGTTAATTAAATCCAGATTTTACAGCTTAAAACAGGCATCTTTGTTTTGCAATATTTATACAGTGTTTCTTTGAATTTTAAAGCAATTCCAATGATGGAAAGAGAGAATGTGTTTGTAGGTTTTCGGGCAATGCTGAAACCAGGAGATCAGCTGTTAGTATCACCTGAGCTACAACCATCTGTGTTATTGCAAAAGCATTGGAAGAAAAGCAAATGTGCAGGAAGTGGGCAGTGCAAACAAGGTGTAATCTTCCTTTAAAAGTGCTGGTCCCGTCGCGCTGCTCGGTCCCCGGCAGCAGACTGTGGCTGCACTTAGGTAACACTGTGTTTGTCTCTATAAATGTAGTTGTGTCTCGCCATTACCACGGAGAAAAGCTCAGATAACTCTCAGTGGAAAGTTAAAGTTAAAGATTCAAAAAATGAAAACTTAATTAAATTCTCCACAGTAGATTAACCAGTACAACAAATGGATGCTTTCATTCTGAACATTAGCGTGCAGAAATTTTGTCTGCAAAAATGTGCACATGATCCAGGGAAAAAATGACTTCATCATCAGCGAAAGGGACAATGCTAATAAACAGTAACCAATTTCACTGTACGCGCCACCTCCCTTCCCTCTCTCTTCCCTCAATTTATCAACCTCCCCATCATTACCCGAACCGCGCTGCTTGTTTTTCTAATTCCCGGTTTATGCCTCCTCACGTACTTCGCTTGCATCCTTTCCTTCCTCCTCACTTCCTCCCACTTACAAGGCCAGGAAGAGCTCTGAGGCTACAAAGCGAGGACAGATGAGTCAGTGCACCACATATTTGTTAAGTGGGATGTCTTTGCTCAGCCAAGCGACGTTGTATACGACATGCATTCCAATTAAAGATCATCAGGCCTCTCCGAAAAGCTTCACCCTCTGAGAACCACTTTGAAATGTCCTTGAAAAATGGAGGGTCTTGATCGATTTTCAGCGCGCAGGCTGGATGTGAGAGTGTGGCGGAGATGAAAAACCAAATCTCTCCTCCCTCTATCTTCCCTCGCAGTCCAGACTGCCTGCCTGTCTCCCTCCATTTCTTCAGCGTTTCTCTCCCTGAAACATCTCCCCGTCGATCTGACCCTTGACACACACACACACACACACACACACACTTGCACACAGAAACAGGGTATGCAAAAGTCAAAACACACACTCTCTAATGTTTCTCTGTATCTCTAGCTGCCCCACTTTGCTCCTCGGTTATGTAAAGACAGGACTAGTGTGTTCTCACCGCCAACATTTACACACACATGCAAAGTAGCATACATACAGTAACACAGTCACGTCATTGTTAAAAGGTGCATTTATCCCTATGAGAGCGAGCTGTATAAACGACATCATATATGCTCAGTTGCACTGGGAAGACATTATGACGTGACATCGCTGCTCCCTCTCTGCCATAACGATCGCACAGAGAGGGAGGCCTGGAGCGAGTGGAAGGGGGGGAGTAGACGTGGAGAGGAAAGTAAACAAGTTGAGAGAGAGAGCGAGAGAGGCGAGAAACAAGGGGGTAATAAAGGGAAGGCAGAGGCATGAAGGCTGACACTGCACATTCGTACTCAGTGGGAGGTCCAAAGTGTTGTCTGTTTCTTACACCTCTGAAGTTTCTTTGTCTCATTTAGTCTCTCATAACACAACGGTGATGGGTGTGTGTGTGTGTGTGTGTGTGTGTGTGTGTTTGTGCATGAGACGCACTGTCTGCTCCTGCATTCGCTGGCATGTGGACGACCTTTAGAGTCACCAGGGTGGTATAACACGCTCACACATGCCTGCTACATATAAATGAACAGCAGTCTGTTCCTCGTTACAGCTAGCATGAGTCACACACACACACACACACACACACACAAACAGAGCATTAGCCAAGCTTGAAGGTTTGTGCCGCTGGAACCATCAGTACAGTCAGCCTCACCCTCCCCTTCACTTTCTCCCTGACCTCTCTGGCCTCTCGCTCTCTCTCTCTGTCTCCCTCCCTGACCACCCTCATTTCCTCCATCCATCTCTCGCTCCTTTGTCTCACACGTCACTCACTTCGCCCACTTTCCACCACTGGCATCGCTTCTCTCCCCACCACATGCAAGAAATCCAGCTTAGGGTCTGTTTTTGCAAACAGCACACAAACAGAAATAACAACAGCAAAGCAGTGGCATGTGCACACATAGGCGCTCAAACATAAACAGGGATTTTAATTTGTGTGTTTATGCAAAGCCAGCATTTGCTATTCAAGCCAGCCGACCACAACCAATTACAACCAATCCAATTACCTTCTACATGCAACACTTGATATCAAGAAAGGTCTGCTTAGACCTCAGTGAACAATGCAGCGATTCAAACAAGCGCATGCGAGTGATTTTTTTGTGTGTGTGTGTGTGTGTGTGTTAGCTGACCTGCAGGTTATTCCCTGGTTGGCTCATCGTCATGTCTGATTGGCTGCCTGCCGGTTTCATCACATTGCACCAGAGACAGAAACAGACCTCATGGCCTCTCACCCACAGGTCTCTCCCTCCCTCTCTCTCTCTCTCTCTCTCTCTCTCTCTCTCTCTCTCTCTCTTTCCCTCTCTCTCTCTCTCTCTCTCTCTCTCTGTTTGTCCCTCAGTCTGACTGAGCCGAGCTCAGAGCCCAGTGTTGGCTGACTTTGGTTTTGTCTGGCAGGCCGAGCTGTGGGGAAGCACTTTGATTGAAGAGACAGAACAAAAGCTCACACTGCCATCTTTGAAGCAGCTGTCCTGCGCACGACAGCCTCACACACAGACACACAGAGACACACACGCACACATATTCCAGACCTGGACACACTATTTGGCACACACCCATACTCACACATATACTCGTAGACTTTGATCCCTGTTCGGTCGTCTTCCATTTACCTAGGTCACATTTTGGGACATTACATCGACTCACATTTGTTTCCTTTCCCTAACCTCTACTTGCCTGACCTTTACCCTTAACCTAACCTTAACATAACCCCAACCTTAACCACTGACCCAAACATAAGCTTTTTCCTGATTGGAGACAGCTTTTGTCCCAAATTAGACAAGCCATCCCCAATGAACTGGTCTTGAGTCTGAATTGTGTCCCCCGAAAGTAGCCTATGTCAGAAAACACACACACACACACACACACACACACACACACACACCATCTGCTTATCATGTCTTTGTTAACAGCTAATGTTGTTGTTACTAAAGATTTACAATAACCTTTGCTCCAATCTGCAATGATTGTGTGCAAGAGTCGATAAAATGGATAAAATTAGAGCTGCTTGTAGCCCTTGATAAAATACTGGAATATGTAATATCAAAATAGTAATACTTGCCATAATTTAATACATTTTCTGGAAATTGAATTGAAAATCCATATATAAATTAGAAAAAAATGATAGAAATAGGCTGTAGTGATCACTCAAATACTGACATGTTTCAAAAGTAAATACCTCAATATTAGATGTACATTCACTTGTGATTTCCTTTACCATATCATCATGGTAATGATAAAGCCTGTAACACTGCCTTAAAGAAATGTGTTTATGAGGATGACTTATTTGTTGCCGAGCTCTAACTCTACACAGACCTGCACACCTTGACCATCATCATTTCTTCTTCTGTTGTCGCTGTGTCCGATTCACTTTGCCATTCCTCTGACTAGGAAAAAGAAAGATGATGGGATGAGCATGTCGGAGCAGAAAAGGTGAGAAAGACAGGAAGAAATAGAGGAGAATAGATGGAGGTGGCCGAGGGAGAAACAGCGGCTGCCGTGAGGGAAGCTAATGCAGGTGTGCTGACAACATTTAAAGTGAGTTAACTCTGTCTGAGAGAGACAAACTAAGTTCAGAGTTCAGACCGAGGAGCGAGCGCTGGCTGCCTGCCGCCGCCGTAGCTCGGTGGTAATGATAAACATTACAGCAAACTAATGGATGGACGACTCAGCGGCCGCGCCTTCTGATGTTGCTTTATCTTCTCTGTGAACACCCAACACCAGAGCGCTCACAACCTCCACGGCCTTGGCCAGGAATGTGTGCTAAGCAAATCACCGACGGCACGGGTCGACAATAAAGCTCGGGTTTGAATTTCAATCAGCCCGTGACAGGGAGGAGGGATGGAAAGATGGAGGCAGGCAGGCAGAAGGAGCACGCTGATGAGAGGAGGAGAGATAGAAGGATGGAGGGAAGGAGGGGAGAGATGAAGGGGTCAGCCCAGCGAGATAAGGGAGGGCAGGGAATGAGAAATGGAGTTTGAAAGTGAAAGCAGATGGAGATATTTTACATAGAGGCAGATAGATGGATGACAGGGGGTGCGACGAGGGGACAGGGCGGAGAGATAATTACTAAGATAGAGAGGGAAGTAAACGACAGGAGAGAAAGAGGGAAAGGGATTACAACTTTACACCACGGTGGATAGATTGGCAGCGGCAGACAGAGAGAGAGAGGGGGGACAAAGAGGTGCAGGAGACGAGAGGAACAGGTGATGTCAAACAGAGACAGAAAAGATTGAAAAAGAAAGTGTGTTTGAAGGCGAGTAAGGACAGTAAGCGAGGGAGAAAGTCCTTGCCAGAGGGGACGAAAACGTCAAAAAGCAAACACAGCCGATTCATTTCTCTCATGTGTTTTTTTTGTAATGTCAGCTGTGCCCCGTTTGTGTTCTCTCCACACTTGCACACATCTGCGAAGGCACACACGCACGCGCCCACCGAACTCATACGGCATCAATAACTTAGCCGGCTGCACACATACACGCCGCCATTCACGGAGGCACAACAACGGCCTCCCAAGACATAACAGCGTCTTTTCATATTCCTGAAATTGGCTGAATCAAAGTGCTGTTAACAAGGCAGGGAGTCGGTCTGTCAAAAGAGCTCCACAGCAGCTGAGGTGAGCAGGTGGCACATCTGGTTTCAAAAGAGATATTTTTAAATCTCAAACCAGCAGGCAGCAATATACCAATGACAGCCCCTGAGTATTCCTGCATTCAATTTTTGGCAGTATCCAGTACAATGAGGTGTACTGGAGCAAACTGGAGGTGTATGAAATCCCCGAGGAGGAGTGTGGTAGACTCAGAGAAGTAGAGTCGTGTAGTAGGAGGAGGTATTCTGGGCATCCTGGTTTCCGGAAGTTCTGTTTATTTTGTGCATAGGAAATGTTAGATGACTAGAAGTTGGAGCATATTGCTCGGGTGGGCTTGAAACTCTTCTGGTTGACTCATCAGCACAAAAGATGAACAGCTAAGTCAGAAAATATCTGGTTCTTTGATAAGAAGTCAAAACATCTTCATACACGATAACTGCAGGGGAGAAAGTCAGCCATGACTCCCATTATCCAGTATCATCGCTGGTAATTGAGAACTGGTTCCAGCTGAGAACTGGTTGCAAATTGTCCATCAGAATGCCTTCGAGCTTATCACGTCCTTTTGTCAATGCCGGCATGTTTTTCTTCCAGTCGTGCATTGCAAATCAATGACGTCAAACTTTTGCGTCTACTCTGCGGGAAACTTGAAACATCATCATAATCTCAGTGAGAAAGAAACGGTCCAAAGCATGACTTCATCTCTCAAAGAAGGATGACAACAGTGCTATGTGTAATGTCTGGAAAATGATCGTTTCAAGTAAGACTGGAAACACAACATGGGCTTAAATTCAGGCGGGCTTAGCAAATTTTTTCTTTGACTAAGAAAACCTTAATGAAAACAAATGCTGCAAAAATGTCTGATTTAATCAATTTTACATAGGTGATGACTGCTGCTACAGTTTTATAATAAAACTGTTTTTCAATGCTTAAAACCTGTGTAGGCTTATTTTTCCCTCACAGGAAATTGATCAGCAATCAGTAAGGCAATCAATACAGAATGGGGCCGATAAGCAGAATCTATAATGACATTGGTATCAATAAAATAGTATCAGTTCCATCCCTAGACTGAGCTTACAATTTAGCTTGCTGATGGGATGATGAAGATTATGATTGGCACAGAATTTTAGAGGCAGCACGATTGCATCCAATGTGAACGTCCAGTGTGAAGACATGACGAGACGCAAATTTGTGAATTGACAGGCTGGTGCGTTGAAAATGTTTACATGTTGGTGCATCTGTTGCTAGTTCACAGCTTCCATTTGCACAGTTGGTCCTTTAACACAAATATACATAAACAGTCCAGCGGTCAAATACATGTGATTGACAGGAAAATCAGCTTTGGCTTGTTGGTGGATTTGGTTGCAAAGAGTTCTGACTACACTTTTCCATAGCAACAGCAGCTGAGGCTCATGGGTGCTGTAGTAGTTAGAGCCATTTGCTATTCCAAATCGAAGGGAAAGAAACATGATTTCCCCTGAAATGAGCTTGAAATATGTGAAACTGTTTGCCATGATAACATCATCCTGTGCTGTTGTTCAATTATCCAGGAATTGACTATGGAGAAAAATACTCCTGCAACCTCCAACTTTGCACCTCCATACATAAAGATGTGAATTATACACCTGCAGGGAGAGCTCGGCAATAAAGATTGAATTTCCCCAACTTCTGCCCTCTGCTGTGAAGGTGAAAACAAGGTAGATGTGGGAAAATCCTGCTAAGTAGACACAAACATTTTGCCCAGCTCTTATTCTTCCCTTTCTGGTCGAAATGGGCTTTTTAGGCCACGGTGTGAACTAAGACGAGAGCGGTGCCCATTAGCAGATTGATGTTTGCTTCACCTGTGCTGACAAGTTTTAGGGGATGGAGGGATGAGGAAGGAAAGGTTGAAGGAGTAAAGAGATTAGATAAAGATGAAGCCCGTCTTGTAGCTGTCCTGTTTGCGTGTGCTCCTGTCTCTGTCTGCATGGATGATAGAATATGACGCTGACTTAGTGTCAGACTCCGTGCTGACACATACTGTAGTTAGAAAGAGATTAGAGAGATGTGAGAGAACGGAGGGGAGGGGGGAGGAAGAGAGAGAGAGTGGGTGAGGGAAGGAGAGGAAGAGATGAAGGAGGACATATGGATAGATTTAGATGCAGACCCAGTGGTCGTCTGCATTTTAAGTTTTCATTTCTCTAAAATGAGCAAATGAGAACTTACCTCTTCCTGAGTCATTCTTCCTCATCTCCACCCTCTTCTTCCTCATCTCTCACCTTCACTTTTTCGCCGTGCCTTCATCCCTTCTTCCTTTGTTCCGCTGCTCTGTTAACAGTTTCCTTGACTTTGCTCTTTATCTGTGCATTTGCTGTCGCTCTCTGCAAAACCAACTGGCCATGAGTTGGGCTTTTTTTCTGATTTACTGTCCCTGTGACTTTGTTGCTCTCTCTCTCTCTCTCTCTCTCTCTCTCGCTATCAATCTATCTCTCGCTCTTTCTCTCTCTCCTTGCGAGTCTCATATTAAATTTTAATTCCCTGCAGTGGAGGGCCAGAGAGCAGATAGCGACAGAGCCTGACAGAGGCATGGTAAAGAAAATATAGACAGTGACAGCTCATGTGTGTATTTGTGTGTGTGTGTGAGAGAGAGAAACAAGGACATATGGTCAGGTTTCTCCATGTGTAGACTGTTTTCAACTTTGCAACAGCTGTTTGTAATATATTTAGATTAAGACCAGAAATTTGAAGTGAGCAAATGTACTCAAATGTTACATCGCTTCCCTTCTTGGAATGTGTGTCTGTGTGAGTGCGTGCGTGCGTGCCTTTGTGTGTTACTGCGTGTGCACTGTCAGCAGAAAGTTGGCACTGAAACTGATAAACCATTATGCACGCGGGAGTGCATGTTTATGTGCCATTTTGTGTGTTCGTGTGCGCGCGGACCCGTCTGTGTGTGTTAGGTTTAATGATCTTTTTTGATGGTCTGGTGTAGCGGATATTGAGATAGATGGTCCATATGCTCTTTATGGTCCATGCATATTTCATATTCCAACAGCAAAGCAGAACAGAGCAGGCATTGCTTATATGGCCAGGATGTTGCACTGGGACGTGGGCTGACTTTATGAGAGTTCATATGCACATCCCACTGCTTTGTTCCCTTTGAATAAATGCCCTAGTACGAATGAATACAACACATTTCATAACCCTCCCAGAAAGACACCTCATATCTATAAACCTTAATGCCACACATGGAATATCAGATCTTAAATGGACCCATGTGGCCACCTGTTGTATGCTGTCGTCACATGTTTGCATGTCACTCAGGACAGTAGTTGAGTTAGAGCAATAGTATCTTTAAATGAATAAATGCTAACTTTGCTACTTTCCACTCTCATTTAGGAAACATAATAGTGATTCAGCTGATACCTTTTTCATTTCCCGTTCTTTCTTGAGAAACACCCCTAGGCACGCAGAAAGTGATGTCTTTTATGCTTCTGGCAGCGGCACTCGCAGTTTGTTTTGGAATGAACAGATGAAGAGCTCAATAGTTAGAATGAAAGAAGAGAGCGAAACCTACGGGAACTCAAACCTCAAGCGCAATGGAAAC
This sequence comes from Holacanthus passer, assembly GCA_025331565.1. Lineage (NCBI taxonomy): Eukaryota > Metazoa > Chordata > Actinopteri > Pomacanthidae > Holacanthus > Holacanthus passer. The sequence goes on from JAFREQ010000012.1 coordinate 11,476,926, forward strand.
GGCATCAGTTTGCTGCAATGTTTCAGTGAAGGGAATTATTAATTTTATTTATTTATGCATTTTAGTTTTTTTGGTGTGTGTGTGTGTGTGTAGGGGGGGGTGCAGGGGAAAAGCAAGTTTAATAAGCTATGATCAGTTAGTGTTGCCAAAATAATAAAAAATAAAGAAGGCCGTTGTGGATTACTACTTAAATTAAAGTAGTAAGTCACAGTGAAACTGCAGCGTGAGCAAGGACACGTGCAGTATACCCACGCACAAACACAGATGGAGAAAAATGTTTGGGTTTGTCACCTTGCACTCATTTCACAAAAAATTCTCCAGATGTGGACATCAGGTTTTGTGTTTGCAAGTGGTTTGTGTGCACCTTGCTGACACGTATAAACCAGATTAAAATGAGAGATGCATTATTTCTGATTCTTGAGCACCTTTAAGGACATGAATGTTTCCTTTGAATAGTATTTGGATGGACAAACTGTACTTTCTGATCTTTCCTTTACGACACATGTTCTCAGGTGCACCTGGAAAAGCCCCAACACAAGCACACAAGGTCCACATGAATGCACATGTTGCTGACTGTCGTATGATGATTGACAGGTCGCCACCACATGGAGAGGCATGTTGATCTGAGAGAGAGAGAGAGAGAGAGAGAGAGAGGGCGGGGACGACGGGATTGACAGGCCAGCAGAGGAAGACAGAAAAGGAGGGAGAGGTGTCGTCGGAGGCGGAGTGAGAGGACGTCAAAAAGATTGAACCTGAAATGAAAAATTGAACGAGAGACGGATGGAAGGACGCTGATAAGGATGGAGAGACAGAGGAGGAGAGGAGGGCAGAGAGAGTGATAGTCAGGGGGAGAAAGAGAGAGAGAGGAGGGGAGGGAAACGGGAGAGGGATGTTCCACTGATAGACTGTCGAGTCTGACAGAGTCTGCTCATGTTCAGTGGAGAGAGTCAGCCACATCATGAAATACTGACACCCCCAAACACACACACACACAGATACACAAGCTTGTAAAATCAACAGGATTTAAAGCTTAATGTGTGTATTTGTATGCTAACAGCTTTTCTTAAACTACACCTCAATTTACTTGCATTTGGACTGCCACGCGAGGAGCCAGCTTGTTGTCGCCTGTCCTCGAACTAAATATGTCTCTTTGCAAAATTATTCCATTTTCATCATTGTCCTGCTCCATTTTCATGTTGTTTTATTGTTTATATCGACTCTTGCAGGCTTTGCAGAGTTGTGCGTTTCTGACAGGTAATTTACTGGAGTGTGAGGGAGATATAATGCAGCAGACCGGACTCAGGCGCTGGTAACATGTCTCAGGCCTAGTTAGGAGTTATAATTGAAGATAGTGCAAAGCTTTGTCTAGTTACATCTTGTAACAGCACACACACACACACACACACTTATTGAGTGATACACAAGTTTTTTTCCACTCTCAAGCGCATCACCACCAGTCGCTTGTAAGCCTATTGTGTACAGAGTTAAAATGTGGCATTGATAGATTTTTGCCTCATTCATCAGCCAACAAAATCTTTTTATTTCTCTTATCACTTTGGCCTGTGCTCTGTGGAAGGTCTTAGCACCAAAACATCTGTGCCGTGCTTGTCTTTTATGTTCGGCTTTGATAAAGAATAAAAATAGAAAACTCTTGAGATGAATTAAACATGTTTTTTTTGGAGTGCTGTTTTTTTTTCTTTCATTGTTTTAGTCCATTGCAAAATGATTTTCCTAAATGGGTAATTGAGCACTTATTGCTCAGATGTAGATTAGCATTGTGTCTCAATCTGCACGCCTTAATTTCAGGCCTTTGTGACCGAGTGTGTGAATACATTTAATTAATTCTCCACGTCACAGTGCATTAATAGAAGGTCCATAATGCTTGAAATGTTAGAGCCCAATGTCATTTTCTATTTGACAAGAATACCCAGGCGCATTCAAACACTTAAAGACTTTATGCTGGTGCCTGGTTGTCTACCAAGTCTACTATTTATCTCACCGCCCTCGTGTGCGTGCGTGTGTGTGTGTGTGTGTGTGTGTGTGTGTGTGTGTGTGTGTATGTGAACGTATGCATGTGTGTGTTTATCCATCTGTCGTACCCTCAGACTAACAGAGCTTGTTTTTGGCCTTGTTGCATTGTGTTTTGTCTCCTCTGAGCAAATGAAAAGCAAATGTTCAGCAGTTTGTAATTTGGTTGGTTGATTGATGAGTAGAATTTTACAATGGTGCTTCTTTTTCAATAACTGATGTAACAGGCCTTAAAAAAAAACTTGAATTAAATATATTCAGTTCTTTCACCTTTGGATGTCCCCTGTAGGACACACATGAAGTCACACAGCCCTGCACGTAGCTGCTTGTACAGTACATGACCAATCCTGCCCCTCCCTCTGCTTTTTGCTCCAATTCTTTGTTCATTTTGCAGCCAAACTGACAAAAAAAAATCTCTTCCTGAAAACGGCACGAAACAGAATTTGCCACAGTAATAGCTGATGATTTGTGATAATGTGGGATAGTAATAAGTGGTACTTAATTAGCCATTAGAGAGACGGAGGAGAGATGGTGGATAAAGAGGGGATGGATGGGTTTTTGCACAAAGCAGTGAACCCCTGTAGCCCTCCTTTTTTTTGGTACAATAGCTGCATAGCTAGGGCTTCTTCTGTAGTCATGGAGACTAATGTTGAAAGCCAGCTGTGGTTTTGTCTTGAAGCCCATTAGGCTGGAGCTCAGTTGGTGCTCCTCTCTGTCTTGCCTCCTTGGTCTTACAATGACGAAAATATCCCCTCCATGTTTAACTTGACTGTGATATCGGACATGGGTCAAATAACGGCTGCAAATCATTCTGAGCCTTTTGTTTTACCCCGTTTGAAGTGCTTGATAGGGACTCTTTTTTTTTTACATTAGCCAAGTTGGCCACACGCACACGCAGTTCGGCCACAGCGCAAGAAGCTAAGTGAGTTTTAAAGAGTTTTCTTCAGTAGCTGATGTCTTTTGTTTGGCGGACCCCACCCAGCTTGCAGTTCAAGCAGGTTAAAACTAGTGCAAGCAGATAGAGAAAAATTTGCAAATACTATCTGACCCAGGTCTTCTTGATGAATGGCACTACTTTTCATTCCACATTGTCCTTCTGCCTGGCTAGCGCTGTTTCTTGCCCCCGATGCCTTATTAAATTTGGCTCAGGAGAGGGATCTGAGTAATGTTGTTGTTGTTGTTGTATAGAGCGGCTTATCCTCGCGCTGGAGCTCCTTTCCCCCCCTGCAGCCCTGATATTCAAGCCTCCAGACCCTGACCCAAACACATCAGTCAGCGGGACATGGGTACCACATGACTCGGCCAGGAAGTGGGCAGAGGCGGGCGGGGAGAATGATTGTTATGCAGCAGATTGATCAGGTTTCACAGGACGCCGCCAAACTATCAATCTGCAGGACTGCACGTGCGGGCGAGTGCGTGTGTATGTGTGTTTTTGTGTGGTTTTTGCGCGGGCAGGGTCAGGACTGGTGTTGTGTGTTTGGGGCGGCGAATGCGAGAATCGATAGCTGGGTCAGAGGGTAATGTCTCACTGAGTGCTGAGTCTATACACAGCCATCAGACAGGATCACTATCAATCATGGGAGAGCTTAGGGAACATACACTCTCTTTTCTCTTCTGTGTGTCTCTTTGCCTCTGCTGGCCCAGTGTCTGATGGGATCACTATTGCTCATGTAAGGGCTTTGGGAACAGAGACAGCGAGAGATGTAGGGGGAACAGTAGGATAGAGCGGCCCAGGAAGGATTGATGGGAGCAAAGTGATAGAATAAGAGGGAGAGATTGGCTGGTATTGGCAGATACTCGGTGAATGACACTTAATGGGGTTTGAGAGATAGAAGACGCCTTAAAGTGAAGAAGCGCTTTGGAGCGTAAAATAGGCTGGGCGGATTGGTTGTGAAATGGACGATGAACATAGTTGAAAACAAAATCAATAAACACGCAAATTAAGGTAAAGACCACAAGCCCCGTTCTTACTCAGGGGTTAAACAATATTTTTCTTAATCAAAGTGTTCTGTCGTTCCTCCTTCCTGTTGTTGTCTTTCATCCGCCCACTTCTCTGAACTCCTCTCGCTTTATTTCTTTGTCTTCTTGTTCCTTGTGTGTTTCAGCCATCTGCTGTTTCATGCAGTTGTTCATTTTAATTTCCCCGCATCCATCCATCTGTGTCATGTATGTCCGGACTAAAAGCCACTAAATAAAGCATGTGTGATTGATTGCAAAAAAACAAAGAAACATGCATGTGCAGGAGAACATGCTCGTCGAACACACACTGGGTTTGGAGCGTGTCTGTCCAATGCGTCTCTGTCTGAAAGCGAGACAGCTCAGTTCAAAGGGCTAATAATGCCTGCCGTTAGGTTTCATGCGGCTGGAGCACTCGCTCACACCACATAGTCAATATCCACAGGCAGGGAGAGGAAGAGAGAGGGGGAGAGGATGATGGATGGAGGACGGAGGAAGGAGAGGAAAGAGGAAGAGCGCTTAAGAGCCCGAGAGAAGTGAAACAAGAGCGGAAAAATGAAGCAAACGGGGGAGAAGATGTAAGAAAGGGGTGGAAATAGAGAAAGATTCAGAGAATGCTGCTCGTGTTATGGGATCATGTCAGTGCTGCGCGTGAGGCCGCTTGGCAAGGAACCCTGTTAGCTGTAATACTTTGATCAATTACCAATGATGAACCATCACTCTGCAGGGCAGGACTGTGTGTGCGTGCGTGTGTGTGTGTGTGTGTGTGTGTGTGTGTGTGTGTGTGTAGCGGCCTTGAAAGAAGGCAGCATATTCCAGTCTGCTGGACACACTCTAGACAGGTATTGATTTCAATGGGGAGAATTTAGAACCTACTCAACCACTACACCCATAAGACACACAACCCCCCGACACACACACGCTCACACACCTGCAGGCTGAGACACAAACACACATGCATGCTCCTCCGGTGGCTCGGGGGGAGATGGAGGGATGGAGAGGAAAATAATAAAAAAAGAGACAGAAGATGAGAAAAGAGAAAAATGGCATTCTTACTCACCGGCAGTAACACATGTCAATATCTTCAGTGTCCACCAATACTGAATTACTGCACATGGCATCGCTAAGGGGCATGCATACGCACTCTCGTATGCATGCTTCCTCTCGGGCAAGAGCCAGACTTTGACGGAAACAGAGAAAGAAAAAACAAATGGAGACAAAAGAGAGAGAGAGGGAGGACGAGCAGAGGGAGTGGGATGAGGAGGATCCAGTAGGAAGGACTCCTGTCTGTGTTTGATGAGGGCCTCATTGATGCTACAGATCTCTAGGAGTCTCCATTCAGCAGGGGAGCCGTTCAATTATACCTACTGCTCCGCTGGCTGATTGGAGTCCTCCCGCAACAATGTTAGCATCTCTGTACCGAACTGAGATGGGATTAAGAATTCTGGCCTCAGGAGGCAGAGTGGCTTTTAAGTCCTGATTGGCAATCATTTGTAACACTGCTGGACAAATTTTAATCCAGTCCAACCTTGTGCCCATCAGCAGTGTCTTCTTTGATTTCTTTAACCTTGATTTATCTGAGCATACATGTTTTTTTTCTGGCAGCTCGTTGATGCCCGCACAGTCACACACACTTACACCCTTTGCAACCCAATCAGACGCCTGTGGTTTTTCTGCTTTTGATCGTTGAGTAGGTAGAACCCACTAGTTAGAAAAACTTAAAGACACCCTGCATTACCTCAGATGTGCCATTCTAGCACGTTAACGTTCAATGTCTGGAGTGATTTTTGCCAGCTGGTGTGATGAGAAATAATTGAGAAGCTCAAGCATCTCTGAAGAAAAAAAATTAATCAAATTAAAGTCTCATTAGGTTGTGTCTGGACAGGTGTCACTTTGGTGAATTAAACACCTTGAGAAAACACACATTTCCATCCGGGTAACTAAAAAAACAAATTTAAAAAATATAATTTATGACAACACAGTACACGAAAGGTAAAAAAAATATTCATCATGTAATTGGCACTTAACACCTACATATCACCACATCTATATACGGAACTGTTGATGATTGTTTATATCAGCTACAGAATGATCTTTGTTTAGATTGAAATGTCATATAAATACATAAACCAGCTGCTCCCTGATGCACCCGTCACACATTTGAGTGCTTTTTTAAAAATTATTTGACACAATTTGTGATTTTAAAAACCGTTTTGAACACTGCTGTTTTTGGTGGTTGCAGTGTGTAGTGGTGTATGTGATGAACCTGCGGTTTTTCTCGTTTGGAATTGCTCTAAAATAATAATTTCATAACTTTGTAACATTAATATTTCATAATGAAACATGAAGTAATAGATGTTTTTCACATCAGATATTTGTCAAAGAGGGAAATGCACAGCTATTAGTAATAACGATAACGACAGCTCCTTTCTGTTCAAGTGTCCCAGTAAGTTGTGACAGTGAGCAAACATCAACAACACCAGGAGCCTGAAACTGAAGCAGCTAAATGGAATTCATTATTTACACCTGGACTTTTCTTACTGTGCCATGTCCAGATGTCCTCTGTTAAAAGGGCCTGTTAATGAAAATATATGAATTCACACTTTATGGAATAATACAGTTTACATGTATTAGCAGATTGTTGCATTGTGCTTCCTTATGCCTTTCCCTCTGGTTTCAAGGCCGCTGGTGAGATTATTTTGAAATTTGCTAAAGGGTCATTCTCCCACATTGTGTCACAAAAGGGTTTAATAAGCAAAATGTTTCTAAATAAGTATAATTTCCCACTTGAGAATATTTGCCCAGAGTGCTGGTTAGCTTTCACCCCCACCCTTGATTTTTCTGAATGGTTTAGAAAATGAACCACAAATTGACCACCGCCATGTAAATAACAGAGTGAAAAGTCGACAGGGCAAACATGGAGGATTATGATGTCCTCATTGCTTATGCGGTAAATTAACCAATGTGTTATTGTTGCAAAAACAATATGTTTTCAGTGTAATATGATGCTATGACTTTGCTATTATTGAAGGGGAAAACTATCCTCGCTGCCTTAAATCTTTGAGCTTCCAGTCGGCCTCAGTGCCCCCCCCGACTGTCCTCTACAAAGTCGACCATCTTACCAACAGAGAACAGCAGAGTAAGCTGCACCTCCAAGCTCTTGTTACATAAAGGAATGATTGCTCTTACTGTCAAAATGTTTTATTGATGTACAGTGCTCCAACAGGCCAGGCAGATAATAGGCAGGCAGGGGGTAACTCTGTGGCATTATGTTGCCTCCGACTGATTTATATAGGCAACATACTCTCTCTCTCTCTCACACACACTCTCTGATGTGATTTTACAGTAGTGACATTGATCCAGGCCCACTTTGATCTTGGTCTTAGCTGTTGCTCCCTCCCGCTATCACCCTCCACTCCCTGGTGGCCAGACTCTGCAGCTTTTAACCCCGACTACCCCTCGTCTCATCCCATAAATCCTCCCATCTTTCTCTCCATCTTTTCCATCACTCCGTCCCTCTGGTGTTCCTTCGCTCCTTGAAGCCTCTGCTCTGCTCCTTCGAGTTGTGTTGTGCTGATGAAACGTCCCGCTCCTTCTCTAGGCTCGCCCCTGCCAGGCATCGTTTACGAGGGGGGCGAAATTAGTGGATTTTTCCGCTCACGATTCTTAGGAAAACCAGTTTTTTTTTTAAATTAAAATATTTATTGCATTCTCTTTTGTCTTGAAGCAGACTGGAGGGGGAATATGATCGAGACTGGTGTGAGGCTGTCACATCAACTTTGCACAAAGGAGAGGGCGCATAGTTTATATCCAACCGCTTCACTTAAATGATGAACATAAAAGCATCAGTTGTCGTGTGGTCAGTTCATGGATCTTTCATTCTGTTGTCTAAAAGAATTTCTGAAATATTTTTTTCATCATTGTCAAAGAGCTTGTTTTATTAATACAGTAGATTCATTCTCTCTGCACACATCAGCACGCACGTCATTGTGGTTGAAAGCATAAGAAGTAAAACCGTGTTGATGAACATGCATTTACAGCGTGACCAGAAAAAAATACCTCTACAATGTTAGACAGTGCAATAAATATTACATTACTTAAAAAAAAATTTTTTGTTGAGACTTCTACTTTAGTTGTTTGTTTGCTGACTGCAGTGTCTACTACATTTTGTGACTGTACTTTGTGTTGTTGTTGAATTGCATTATATTTTTTAGAATATTTTTTAACCTAATTACAGATGCAGGAGCATGTGCACAGTGTTAGAAACACCTCGCCATATACCTTACCATACAGTCTAACTAAATAACACTACAAACAACAGCCTCAAGAATTACCATAGAGCTGAATCAACACCCGTCTGACAAAGCGACAGTGACATTCAAAATTTACAGTGAAGAGATCGATGCCACTTTTTCCTCTGCTTCTTCTCAGTGTCACTGATTCAGACACATAGATTCTGACTAATACCAAATACCAATCCAATACCAGAGCTCTCACTGTGTGGAGCTGATTGGGGTCATTCCTCTTTCTATGAAATATGAAAGTCGAAATACAGATAATTCTGCGTCCCTCTTCCACCATTGAAGAACGCTCTCTGGCTCTTCCCCTTTAGAGGACTAACTTTTCCACTGGTAGCACTGGTGTGACCAACTTTATCAGCTGGTCGCACCAGCACATTATTTAGCTTCAATCCAATGACTCTTTGGGTTGAGTCTGTCGACCAATCGGAGCCTTTGTGTATAAAGTAACACGATTTACACGTTTTTCCAGACGATTCGCTGTTGCAGGCTGATAACGACGAGTCATGGAACAGCTTTCTTTTGGGTCAAGCAAAATAAGGGCTGATCAGCACAATATAGTTGAAATTCATACCGTCTGACCCTAAGTGGAGGTATGATTAAAAATCATGGTTTTAATACTTTTAATACTTCACTTCTTCCTGAAAACATGCTCTCTTCAACTCAAACTCACTCTTCAATCGGCCATGTCTATTTTCTGATTATCCACAGCCTGAAACTAAAGCATAACGTGGCCTTAGAGAGATAGAGAGAGTTATTCAGGGGTTCTGATGCCACACTGATATTGGATTCGCTATTAAGACACACTAATGATAAATCATCCGTTTTGTTGTATTTAATGTCGCCATCAAAAGTAAAAGTTTGGCAAATTAAGGTACTTTGATGTCACACACAGAAATACTTGTTCTCACACACAAACCAAAGCACGGTCACACATGGACACACACACACGCACGCACAGTGGGAATTCTAAAGCCAGCTTTTATCCTGGAGAAGTGATTTACTTTCAGATGAATCAAGATGGTCCAAGTTGCCCTCCCCCTCATTTTTCTCTCTCTCTTTCTGCCATTATCCCTTCATCTCACAGAACTTCCTTTTCATTGGTAGCGTAAAACTCTCCAACCGCCTCTTTTTCTTTTCTGTCTGTTCTGTTCTGGCTCTCTCTGCTCTTTTACTCAATTTGCATTCACGCCTCCCTGGTGGAACCAAACTCATCCCTCACTCATGTTCTTTCTCTCTCTCTCTCTCTCTCTCTCTCTCTCTCTTTTTGCATTCACTATAAATATAGTTCCCTTGAAGCATTTTCCGCTTTTTTTCCACCACTAATACCACAAGAAGTAAATCTTTTCTGCAGGCTAGTAAATGATGTAATGAGAGTAAGTGAGGAGAGGAGGAGGAAGAGAGCAAACGGATGATGTTGAACAATTATCTTTCGTTCATGATACTTTGAAAGAGAGGGATGAGAGAAATGGAGAGCGCGGGGAGAAAGACAAATTCAGGGAGGATTTGAAGAGAGCGGTGTGAAGTGATGGAGAAAGGGAGACATTGGGAACAGTGTTTCGATCTTCATTTAATAATTGAATAATAATCTCCCTGGAGACATGACCTAGAACTGGCAGAGAGGGAAAGAGGCAGCATCAGGCTGAGGATGACACACTGCTGCCCCCTTGTGATTTTATGATGTCACCACTCGAACGTCCGTGTGTGTGTGTGTGTGTGTGTGTGTGTGTGTGTGCACGCGCTTTTTCCTATATTGCGATGGGGACTTTTACCTGACTACACACCAACACATGGGGACATCTTGTCACCGTGGGGACAAAATTGAGGTCCCCATAAGTCCTGACTGTTTTTTGAGGGTTAAAACTTGGTTTTCGGGTTAGGGTAAAGGTTCGGGTTCGGCATTCATGGTTGTGATGGTTAGGGTAAGGGGCTAGGTAGTGCATTATGTCAATGGAGTGTCCCCATGGCGACAGTGAAACAAGTCTGTGTGTGCATCTGGGCATGCTCATTGGCGTGTGTATGATTTACAACTGCAACCTGTCTCTGTCACACAGATATGGGCTCGCGTCTGTGAAGGGGAGACAAAGAGGGCTTTTGGATGTCAGGAAAGAATCTATTTCACTTTGTCACACAAACTACACACGCATACACTCCCAGACACAGAATCAGACCTTATCTTCCTGTCAAGACGAGTCTTTTTTAGGGTTGACGCTGATATATGAGCTTTGGGGGGAAAGAAACGTGGCCAGGACGTTGACGGCTGACGTGAGTGCAACGTTGCGCTCAGGTTGATGTACGAGCACTGGGGTTAGGGGACAATGCTGCGCTGACACCAGGAGAAGGAGCTGTGGCCCTGGGGCCTTCAGTCCACACTGAAGAGCCAGCTCCGCATTCTCTGCATGCAGCAGCCCTGCAGCCACAAATACACATACACACTCATACACACACCTGCTTTGTGTTATTAATAGCTCAATAACTCTCAAACAAAGATTTGTTTGACCCCGGGTGTGGATTCAAGTGGAAAAGCATACATCCGAAACTCAGCATACCGTATGATGATGTGAGATGTTACACTTTCTTTGCAGTGGTGTATGTGACATGTGTATGTGTGTGGTCTAAAGGCCCCAAAAATGTGTGTCTAAAAACGCTGCATGCATAATTTGGAATTAGAGACAGTTAACAGCATTCATGCTAAATAGGAAACGAAGATTAAAAAAATGTTTTTCAAAATGTTTTCTTTTGTGTGTGCTAAGAACTGTCAGCTTTCAGTGCATCAATTGCACCTTATAAATAACATTTAGTCTTTTATAAATTTATGAAGCACAAGGTTAATAAAATCTAACTGGCAGGTTTTTTTCCCTCAACTCCTGGATTTTATGATTTCAAGTGAACAATCAAGAACATGTCAAATTGTGATGTATGATGTACAGTTTGAAACCTCAGCGACCCGGGTTCGATTCCAGCCCAGGCCCTTTGCTGCATGTTGTCCTCTCTGTCTACATGGTCGTCCTTTCTGTCCAGCTGTCACTGTCTAATTAAAGCAGAAATATCCAAGATGTAAAAAGCTAAGGCATATGATGTGTGTGTGCAGCTTTGTGATTATACTCATTGTGCTTTCTTTCTCTCTCTCTGTGTCCAGTCTGCGTAGGGAGGGCTACACAATGCAGGTGAACGTCAACGACTACCTGGACATCTACTGCCCTCATTACAATGACACCCAGCGTATGGTGGGCACCGGCGAGCAGTACATCCTCTACATGGTCAGCTACCGCGGTTACAGGAACTGCGACCCCCAGCTGGGCTTCAAGAGGTGGGAGTGCAACCGGCCCCACGCCCCCCACGCGCCCATCAAGTTCTCGGAGAAGTTCCAGCGCTACAGCGCCTTCTCACTAGGCTACGAGTTCCACGTTGGACAGGAGTACTACTACATCTGTGAGTGGAATCAATACAATAATCAATATCGATAGATATCACTATCAAGTGCTTGTGTGTGTCCTCAAAATATAAATGAAAATGTTCTTGCAGAAGGTCGGCGAGATTAGAACAGTCATATGACAAACACTCCCTGTAAGATTAAACATGTTTTTTTTTAAATTATTATTGTTAAATGGATTTGATGATTACTCCATTCAGATTATCCACATTCCAGCCTCAGGTAATTTCAGGATAACAAATTGCTGTTTTTCTATCTAATCATATCAGCCTGCAGTCAGGCAGACTCATCCATTCTGGTGATAGCTAATCAAATTAACTCACAACACCTTGCGCCAATATGACACTGTATAAATAATTAACTTTTAGCTTGTCATAAAACCATTTAAAAACAAATACTTCAGACCAAGGATAAATGCATCATGCAATAAATGGCTATATAATGAGTGCAGTGTTCATTTAAGCGACATTAGTTGATGGGAGACGTCTTGAGAAAGTTGTTTAGTTTGATCGCAACAAAGAGGCGCCTCCTTCTTTTTTTGTTTTTAGTTTAAATGCGTTTGAACTTTAAATTTGAAAGTGTGCTTTTTTTAAGATCGTGCACAGCTTTAAAAGGCATTTTTAAGAGCAGGCATTTGACTTGTCATAGCAGGAAAAGCACAGGTGTTACTGATGACATTAACGACGGCTCTGTGTCCCAGTGATCCCACAGACCAAACACATACGGTCGGGTGAATTAGAGAAGGCTGACACACGTCACTGAGTTGTTTTTAAGCTATCTTCATACGAATGTGCTCATCTCCCCTCATTGTGAAATGCAGCCACAGTTATAAACAAGTGTGTCACACATACTTTCAGGGAGTCACTATCTGAGAATGTATTGGCTGAGCTGTGCTGTGTGTGCAACAATCCCTCTAGACAACAGGTTACTGGCCACTGAACGCATGAACCTACATCAATGTATTTTATGTTTTTCATGTAGGAGCCTCGTGAGGCACAAAGGAGGAGATAAATGTGATGTGTCAACCAAACATTTTCAAACCACCGCTCTCACAGGCTTGCAATCCAAATATTATCCTGCATATCTGGTGACCTGCGATAAAAATACTTGCTACTAAGCCTAAGAGAAGGAGAGTCACCAGAAGTGATTGCTTTTGCTTCTTCACGTGCTCAATTCACACTGCAGTAATATGTAAAAGTTCAAGACTGACTATTGTTAGCAAACACAAAGAGTTGCTGCATAATGGTGGTCTGTGTCATGAGGCACCACAAATTTCAGTTATGTCATTCTGTAAGGTTTAAAAATTGGTTTTATGTTCTGTGTAAATTGTATATTAATCATGTTTAATGTGGAACAGTCACATCTGGCTGACTCCAATCTGCTAAACAAGGTCAGGATCTAATACTGATCAAGTGGTTTGGGTTGGTGCATTTCTTCTGATATGTTGCTTTGGATTACTAGTGTGATAAAAAAAAATACCACCTTATCAGCACATAAACACACAAAACTTCTATCACATTTGAAGTGGTGAAATGAAGAAGACCACATCATTGAAAGCAATTAACATGTATGACTACATAACAGCGCAGTGTTGATCTATGCATCTTCTGTTTTTACAGCCACACCCACCCATCATCACGGCCGCAGCTGTCTGAGACTACGAGTGTACGTCTGCTGCTCCACGGGTGAGTCTTCCACTTTCTGTGTGTCTGTGTGTGTGTGGTTGGTGTATGACCTGTAATGCAATGCTTGGACCTGTTTGCAGAAAGTACCTGCACCCATCTGGCCACTCTTCCCATCTGGCAGGCGTCGGTGCTCCCCACGAAACCACACACACACTCCGGCTGCATATAGATGCATACACAATCTAAATACAGTCTGAAACAGGCAGAGCTATTAATACTCCTGCTGAGTTTCCCCTGCAGCATTTTCACTCACAGCACAGAACCCCCCCTTGCTCCTCATTTTCTCTCCTTCTCTCTCTGTCTCTCTCTTCTTTCCCTTCCTGCTCTCCCTCTACAGCAGCAGAAAGGAGCAGCTCCAGCTTTGAAGGCCCTCACCCCCGCCTCCATCCTCTCCTCTCTCTCTCCTCTCTCCTCTTTCACCCCTCCTCCCTCGCTCCCTGTCAGAATCCATTTATTGCTGTGTGCGGTCAGTGGGTGGCTATGTATATGTAGTGTTAACCTCTCTCACTCGCTCGCCTGCCTTCCTTCAATCTCTCGACCCTCTCCCTCTCTCTCTCACACACACACAAACACACACACTCACACATATACACACAGACTTTGATCCCTGGCCTGTCCGGTCCTTTTAACTTCCACCGCCCTGTAGTATTAACCTCTCCTCCCTTTCACCCCCCCCTCCGACTCCATCGCTCTCCTTCCCTTTTCACACACTGCCTCTCTTCAGTTTGATCTGCCTCCCCTCACCTTCCCTCTTCTCTCCCCTCTCTCTCTCTCCCCTTCTCTCGCTCTCTTTCTCTCAGGGCTTCTGGTGATGTTTTGGCTTGTCAGTCTGTCTGCTCCGGGGAATTTTTTTAACCCCTACACCCTTGCCTTGCTGCTCTCTGGCATGTTTCTCTCAGGATGTCAAGTTGAATATAATTAAAATCCTTTGGGTTGGAGCAACGCTTTAACCCCTCCACCCCACACTCCCTCTTTTTCTGTCTCGCTCAATTCCTTCCCTCTCTCTTTCTCTCAGCCTCTGACGTGGACGATGAGCCAGAGCCTACAGAACCAGACTACACACTTAGACCAGGCCTAAAACTTGACGATATTGGTGAGTCACACACACACATACAGTCATGCTCACTGTAACCTATACACACATGATGTTGAGTCAGCGTTAAACACACCTGTCCGGCCCGTCAGTATTCATAAAAACAGACACTGACTCATGACTGCTGTTCAGATCACATCAGGGTCAAATCATGGAAGTCATATTATTCACACTTTTCAAGCTGCCATATTGAAGTTAAAGGATAATTATTCTGTTTTCTTTTCAACAAGTCCCTTAAACTAAAACCAACAATGTATTAGTCCGTCTGTCATCACTTTCTAATTTACATAACCTCTCTCTGGCACTCACGACCACGGACATATTTGTTTTTGCTGAAGATGCAAATCTTTCAAAACAGGTCACAAATATGTTACATAATTTTTTAAAAAGGCTCAGCAGTCCTCCCAAATGGCTGGATACTGTGGCTTTCAGATAGTCAGGATAGCCTATACCTATCCTGAGAGACAAAACCCAGGGCAGCAAAAAGTCTCCAAAGAACTTGGTGCTGCTCTGTGAACACATATTTATATGATGAACTAAATGAACAAATCAACATCTTTTCAACGCTGACTGGAGCGAGTCATTCTTGTTGCGAATCTTTAATAAGAGGGTTGACAAAAAAAAGAGGCGTCATGTTCCCACGTCCCCAGTGAAAATTACACACTTGTCTTTTCATGGGATTTGTTGAGAAAATATAATTTATCACTAGCCTTATAATAAAAATACTGACAGTAGATATTTGATGGCAAAGTTAGAAGTTCATTGGACATGCACCATTAAAAGTGGCCGGCTGAAGTGAAATGTGCCGTTTTCCAAAGAGAACTTCAGCACAGTTAACTTTACGGCACCAGCTGGCTTGGCAAGCTGCTGATCCTGCTAAACAACTACATGCATATTCATTTCACACTCGCCGTTTTCACCTGGATAAGCAAAGAACACAGAGTTTCATGGTTAGTTACCAAAAAATAAATAAATTTTGAATTGTTCAGAAAAAGAAAAGGCTTGTTCAGATTTCCTGTAGTTAACTGTTAGATCTTGGCAAAGGCCCCCGGTTTGCCCTTCTGTCGCTCTCGTCACCAGTTACACAACTGGTGAAATCATGGGAATCATGTGAATCGTGCTAAATCTGTTTCCGCTGGAACCGTATGGAACTGGATATGCGATTTAGGCGAGAAGCTGAGCAGTAAATCAATAAGTGACAGACTTTGGGATAATCTCTCAGATGATCATGTGGTTGCTTCTCAGTGTTATGGCAACAACAGTGCAGCAGCACAACAACAACATGTACGACAGGCTCGCTCTACACAGCTTACACCCATTACACAACCAGGCATGTGGGTATCAATCATCTCGCATGTCTAGCGTTCACGCTCTTCTCCAAGGTAGCCTGTAAAATATGGTGTTGTTGTCAGTCAGTGTGTGTGTGTGTGTGTGTGTGTGCACGTTAGCATGCGTGTGCTTGCATAATGAATCAGTCTGTTCTCATAACTGTCATAAGAAAACTCATCACTGGCTGCGACGAATGGCTGCAGGTCATATGAGCTTGTTGAGATCCCTCCCTCACTTCTTTTTCCTCCCTCCGTCATCCTTTCATACTGTTTCTCTCTCACCCCATCTCCTTTCTCCGTGCCCTCCTTCATCCTCCCGCCCTTTAATTCTCATCCTCCATTTTTCCTCCCAGAGCACAAGTAGGAATGCAGCAGAGAGGAAAGTCACCGAAACTCTGTTTATTCACCTTTTGATGTGTGAAATTGAGTTTTTCCCTCTTTTAACATTTTTTTCCTCCAAAACGATATTAATCTCTGGTTTATAGTCTGCATTAATGCGATCACAGTGATGTAAACCATATTAATACAGAGAAATACGTTTATTCCAAAATTATATTGTCTGTTTGTTTGTGTAAGCGCAGATTGTTCCTCCCTTTCCTACAAATACTTGTAAATGCAGAAGATGCTCATTCCAATAACAAACAACATACACCTTTATTCAAAATCACAGAGTACTCATATAAGTTTCAAAAGAATATACAGAAAAGCAACGGTTATTGCCATAGAAGAATAGTTCTAATGGATGTACAGATAAGGAATGTGGACTACATGAAAATGCTTTTAATATTTAGGCTGACACAATAGCAGAGCACAAATTACTCCAGTTCCTGAGGGTCATTTTCACCTGTAGTGCTGTGTTGCCAATTAAATTAATAGGATAACCCAAGTGGTGCAAGAGGAAGTGAGGAAGTCAGCAGGGAGCTGTGAAAAGAAGTGAAAACAAAGACGCTGTAGAGTTTCCTATTCCCCTCCCTCGTTCTCACTCCTCCCGACTGCCGATTAGACTCATCACATCATAGTTTTAATTACCGTTATTCAAAGTTCACATCAGCACATTTGCACAAACACGAGGCGACACACAAACCGCTCGGTTCAAATCTGCCTGATTACCGTGTCTGAAAATGTTTAACTAAGCTGAATGTTGCCGGCTCATATTGTAAACCACCCGTCTCTCTCCCCTTCGCTGCTCACAGTTTATTTCCTGGGCGCTGCCCCTTTCAATCAGTGTCTACAGCTCCACAGTGGTTCCCTCCTGAATATGGCCTCTAGTATTAGATTTCATTTAGATCTCATTTACAACACAGATGGAACGGTGCTAGCAGCTCCCCGTGCAGCCATGTGATTACTGATGGCTTTCAGTGGGAGGATACTCATTTACCCACCCTGTTGGCTCAGGTTACTGCATCTGACGATCAGGTTCGGCCATTAGTGGGAAAATCAGAGGCTTTTCCTTTAATGGGGTTTATTGTAGCAATTACCACTCCTTTAGGTGACAGAGTGTTTGTGTTACTTTGCCAGCAACATCAGGTCAAGTCTGAGACATCATACAAATAAATGCTTTGTACCTGCTAATTGAATTAATTAATTTTTAAAACATATAAGAGTTACTTCAAAAGGACATTCTCGCAGTTTCAAGCTTCCTGTTTTACTTCAGCACTAATTAATACCAGGTGTGCCCACTGATCGCTCAGGTGCTCAGTTAGGCTGATAATCCCACTATAGACTGTACAAAGAAGTTGACCTGCTTAAAGAAGGTTAGTAGCAAATGCTTCTTCTTTGTTCTTTGAGTTGTCTCCCTATTGCTAATTAGGGATGTAAAAACAATATTTCACAAAAAAAAAAAGGACAGCAGTATCACCTTCAGCTTAGCTGTTATACATCGTAAATGGATATATACATAAACACATACATATAAATTTGCTGTTTATCTTAAACTGGCACTTTGCTAATCTGATTTTACATCTCAAAGTTTAAAAGCAGTTGTGTATTGTCTTCTGTGGCTCCGGGAATTATTATTGAGTTTTAGTTGAAAGACAAGGACAATAATCAGTCAGAGAGAGTCTAATGAAAGATGCTATCGTATCAGTTTTCTTTCTTGTTTTAAGCTATGTTTCAAAAGTCCCCCAACTATGTGGAGGTGCAATATGAATTACTAGAATTGCCCTTTAATGAGGACATTTTTTATCTGGGAACACCAAGACAATTACTACATAGTTGAATCAACACCTCTCTGACAACAGCAGTTAAATATTTTCAGAAAGTTACAGGACTCTTGAATTGCATAACAAAGCACAGGAGTTTCTATTTTTCTTGTTCCTTATAATATATAAAATACAGTGTCTGGGGTATTAAATTTCCATATTCAATATAATGTTGTATAAAAAAATGTGCGTGAATGTACAGCAAATTAAAAGTCTAAAACATAACATAACGTAACATATGTGTTAATGCATGTTTTACCTCAGACAGAAACCCCTCGGCTGCGGTTGATGGCTACTGACAAATATAAACACACATGTTCACGCACACATACACACCTCACACACAGACAGATACTCTTGACATATTCACGGCCTAAGATATCTCCTTGTTCTTGTCAACATGACATTCAATTTCAGAAGCGCCTCTAGGTGTCTGAGCTTCCTAATTATTAGGTGGATCCTGCCTGTTTTCCTGCTCCATAATGTGGCACACACACACACACACACCACACACACAGTGATGCACGCAGCTTCCTTTGCGTGAGCTGATGTTTGACTGCGGAGCATGTCAGGAGGTCATGATGTACCATACAACCCTCACAAACATCGCATATAGGTACGTGCCAGTAATTATGTGTTGCTGCTGACAGTCAGTGAGAGACAGTGGACAAGTGTGCACGAGTGTAAAGAGGCGATTAGTAGAGCCACTTCAGAACCAGTTTTGTGAAACGCGCTGTTTGTGTCTTCAAAACCGCATTCCCCTGTCAGTCAGCGCCAAAGTAACAGTGTCCTGACCCCTCAGCCACGTGCTCGGTTGCAGAGCGGTCAAAGCGTTTAACCTGAGCGCCGCTGCTGCATAGACCTCATTAGATCGGCCAGCAGAGCATACCAGAAGAGGCCATCTCTAAAACCAGGTGTCAGCCAGTCATTACTCTACTGTCTGACCCACAGAGCAGCTGGAAATATTCTGGAGCTGAATATGGCACCGAGTGGAAACACTGAGAATATCTGCACTTCACTTGGGTGCCATCGGACCGTGAACACACAGTTCCTAATAAGCATCAGTCGTCCTGTGTATAGACAGAAAATTGTGCTCCTGTCTGGCCTCCGGTCTCATTAATCAAGTGACTGGAGAGGGTGCGTCTAGCCGCACGTGTGTCTCATAGGTGCAGACATGCAGCGAACTGTCTGGTGGGTTGTGTTTCAGTTCATCAACTAGACATCAACGCTCGGCTTGTAGCCCGCAACAAAAGACCGCAAACTATTTTTAGGACATGGCAAGGTGAATGTGCACAGGGACTGGGGGGGGGTGTTTCATCATATACGGTATGTCTGTGTGTAAAGGTATGCAAGTGTGTGACTGGGAATGTGTCGGTTTATGAGAACAATAAGAGCTCTGATAACAGCTGCAGCAGTCGGCACTGCTGTCGTGCTGTCTTTGTAGCACACTTGCCATGTTTTAGCGGGACTGACTTTGTGCTGTGAGCTGCCTTTTTATCAGTCAGTGTGTCTCATTAAAAAATGTGGTCATGTTTTAGTAAAAGCTGTGCTGCATAAGCAGATTATAGCACATTTAGAAGCGCAGATAAACTTATCTTTTTTCCTTATTTTCCTTTCAAGTTTTTCAAGCGTAGGAAAAAAAAAACCCTGCTGCTCTCATTGTGATGAACTGATATAAAGACATCTCTCTCCCTCATTAGTTCCCCTTTCTCTCTGTTTCTCTTTTGTCCAGATGAATTTCACCCGTTTGTTCCCAAGCTGGAGAAGAGCGTCAGCGGAAGCAGCCCGTCCAGGGATCGCCTTCTCCTGACCATGATGATGCTCCTTCTGGCCGCGCTCTTCATCTCCTAGCAACGGCCATCCCATCAGCGTCACCATGCCAACTAGCCTTGGGAGGGTGTACAGTATCAGCGGGTGGGAGAGTCGTAGGGAGGGGAGGGGGGGAGAGTTAAGGAGAGGAGAGTTAAGATACCACAAATAGAGCGAAAGGCAAGAGGAGCAAGAAATGAGAGTTTTCGAACATCACAGTGTGAATGTGTGTGTGTGTGTATGTACAGCTGTGTTTTTGAACGAGTGTGGTTTTGGTGGAGTTGAAGGACCTTCAGGCGCTCTGTGACACAGACTGAACTGTATGTTGCATCAAAATCAGCCTGGTGTACAGATGCAGGTGTGGCAGGCTGTGTGTGTGTGTGTGTGTGTGTGTGTGTGTGTGTGTGTGTGTGTGTGTGTGTGTGTGTGTGTGTGTGTGTGTGTGTCTGAACAGGCCACAGGTTGAATTTGTTGAATCATGCACACCACACAAAGCATTTATACAGTAGGAGAGATGGGGCTGATATCCGAACATAAAAGAAGAAAAAGCACCAAATCCACCCGCCCAATTGAAAAAAACATTTGAGGACTTTCCCCTGGATCTGATTGGCTGAGACACTTCCTTAGGGCTAGTTGCCATAGTTTCTTGCAACAAGACATAAACTGAACTCAAATGAACTGAATCAAATAGATTTCAGCAGAACTGAACTGAAATTGCCTTTTTTTCTGTTGTTGTCATTGTTGTTGATCCTGATGCTGGGAACTTGTCCCAGTACACGGAGGAAAAAACAAAGGAACCAGCTGACAAACTGCGCAGGTCCTGTGTAGGAGACTAGTCCAAGTAGCTGATAGTTCATAAACACACCCTGGGACTCCAGACGCCAGTGTTTTAGTCGTCATCTCCACTCTGCTGTGTCATCCTGCGTTCACCATCAGTCTCCACATCTCTAACAAAGCCAACAGGACGGGATGGGGTCACGGGGAAATCCAGAGCATTTAAACGATGAATCATTCACTTCAATGAAAACAAAGGGGGAATTATTTACTGTAGATGTGCCATTGACACAGAAACCACAAGGGATTGTTGATGTTATAAGTTGCTGCGTTACTTTTCTGTCCCGTCTTTGAAGTTAGTCCTCCATCATCTCTGAGGTTAACGAAGCACACGATGGCTACGGAGCAGCCATGGACACACTCAGCAATACCGACCTCCTCCGGACCGACCGCGGGGAGGGGGGACGAAGGAGGGAAGAGGGAGTCACTCGCACAAACATCTACAAACAGATCCAACAGGAAGCTCTCCACCGATCAGCGTTGGTGCAGCGACCCTGCTCCATCAATCTCATCTCTGTGAACCCATTTGTCCGATGCCACATGTGAACAGTTTTCTTTTACTGAATGTGTGTGTTTGTGTGTGCGCGAGCGACAAAAGTGTGTTTGAGACTATTTTAAATGGTACTAACAGCCTGAAAATACATCCACATACTGTACATCTTATATGTATGAAAATGCAAAATAAGAAAAAAATCAAAACACAACTAAAGCAACAAGTAATACATACAAACCAAGTGCTTTGGTGGGGGGGTGCAGCAGTTCAAAAGTCAAACAACTGTACCAGTCAGTTGCTGCAAAATAGCGTTTTTATAGCAACTAGCACCTTATTCAACATGGTTACCCCACCCTGCCAACGACGGACTCCAGTAGGGCATGGCTTACCATAGTAGCTGATAACAGTGATGAAGGTGACGATGATAATGAAGACGATGACGACAGACTGGCCAAGCTGCGGCTCACCCACCGGCATGTGAGGCGTTCAAGTACTCGTGTAAATGTCACAAAGGACAAAGAATGGATTTCCAATGTCTTGAAATTTGCCAAGGTGGAATGTGATGTGAGCATTTTTACAAACTTGAAGCTCAGTTTCCTTGTGGTTGTTTTTTTTTTTTTTTTTAAATGTTTTTATTGTTATTTTGTTGATTTTTGCTGTGGTGTATTTTTCTCTTGAGGGGGAAGACGGGGGTTTAAAAGTTGGAAAAGCGGGTGGGTTGAGCCACATGTAAACTCGGGCTGCACTCTGAATCTCTAAGCCAACTCATTATTCAATCTTAAGTTTTCTTGTGTAGTATAATTTATACATGGGTGAATATTATCAAATCATGTATAGCTGTGGTTCCCAACCCTTTTGGCTTATGACCCCTTTGAGGAACCCTCCATCAATTATACACATTAGGATAAGTTTGCTTTTCACCAGGAGTATTTTTCCGCTGAGGAAACAGAACAAATGTCTCCTGTAGCTCTGGATGGAGCTTTTTTATTACTTCAACCTTGAAATCTTTAACAGAAAACTGCATTATGAACTAGGGTTGAAAAGTATAAAAGACATATGTCTGTGGTTACTTTACCAATTTAGACAAATCTTCAGGAAAAGGATGATTGTACTTCCTGATCAGGTAAAATTGTCCTGTAATTCTCAAGAAAAACCGGAAAGAAGAAAGAAGAAAATCTGAAATAATAAAGCAGGTTTTGTGTTTTGTGTTTGTGTTTTGGCAGAATTAGTTTTTTCGGGGGTCCAGTCCACCAGGTTGGGGATCACTGATATATAGGATTCTGCTCTAAAGAAGATATTTTTGACATCACTGTGTGCTTGCAGTTTGGGTGTATTGTGGCTTGTGTATTAGTTGTCACCCAGACAAGAGTTTGTACCTACGGAAACAAACAAGGATCACATAGTTTTTTGGAACATCATCGAGTGCATTACGATGCAGAGTGTGAAGCAGCACAGGTTTATATGTGGCTCATGGTGGGAGGGAGTGGTAGGAAGGGTTTTGGGTCCTGGTGTGGAGCGGGAGGGTTGAAGAGCTGTGCGAGAGGGTAAATCACTCTTCAAGAAGTTGCACTTAAGAACTTAGACACGAGAGCAAGAAAGTGTGTGTGTCTGTATATGTTCCCATCTGAATGTGTGTGTGTCAGGGAGAGTAAGAATCAGAGCTCATCTCTGTGCATCACTTCATGTCTGTGTGCAGGAGCTTTAGCATGAGATGCCGTCTGTCTTCGTGTGTGTGTACTGGTGTCAGCGTGTACACGTGGGAGCGAGCGAGTGAACGAACGGGTGAGCGAGTGAGTAACAGTCTCTTTGTTTCTGCTCTTTCCATGTGCGTGTGAGCGAGCGAGTGTGACCGATTGTTGTCTGGCAAAACAAAAAAAAGCATTTAATAGTGTTGGAAACAACAGTTACAATCATGTTTACCTTCGACTGGAATGACTTTAAATGAACTTGAAAATAAACTGTAAACTGAACAAACCATAACAGAGGTTATAACAATGATCATGATAACAAAATAATAAGCTTACAAATCTTACTTTTAACAAGATGTGTGTTCGGCTCTTTATTTGGCTCCCTTTTCTAATCTCCCCACCCACCCCCCGCCGTCCCTGCTCTCTCTGTCTTTGAGGATCTTAAATAAAAAGGGAACAAGCATGCAGCTAATCCAAGACAACAGATGGAGGGGTTGCAGGAAAGGTTTTACCTGGTATATTCAGTTCTCTGTAGATAATGTTGTTTGGGAGCTCACAGATGTGATTTTCCATATCAAAGTTGGTGTGGCGACGCTTTCCCTCAGCAGTAATACCTTTACACGCTCCGATTAGGAGAGATAAGCGCTTCAATCACCAGTCCAACATTTGAATGACAATGGGACAGGCCAGCGGTGTGTACCTGTGTGTCTGGACCGGCTGATGGAGGGATAAAGCCACCGCTGAGTGCAGCCAGGCTCACTGTCTGTGATCTTATGCAACAGGTCTTTGTCGTCCAGGAGGTATTCTCTATCTTCTGACTGACAGGACGGCACCAGGAAGAAGATGGACAGATAGAGGTCAGCACGTGGGTAGGAGCTGTAGAAGGAAGATGTATAGTTTGAAAAAACAAAAGGTGTTTGATGACAGATAGGTGCCGGCAGCAAAGTCTTGAAAGTTGAGGTTTGAGCTTTGGAAGAAAAAATCTGATGTGAAAGAAAGTGATGCTCGACACAAATCCATTTTTTTTTTGGAATATCTAACACTCAATCCCTGTAGGCTTGAAAGGGGAATGTAAACAGTTTACACTTCTTCATGGAGCATGCCAGGTTCAATGGACTCTAATAGTGACCAGTTTTGACATTGGACATCTGTATGGCTGGTATATTCCAGTGTAGATCTAAAACCATCAACCAACCATGTTGATCAACAGAAGAGTTAAAGAGTTCATCAGCAACTGTTTTGTTTACTATTTTTCCACTATTTTCTGATATTTCATAAACCCAAAGATTATTCAATACATTAAGATAAAAATAATCAGCAGATTAATCAATAATTACAATAATCATTAGTTGCATCATTTTACAGCCTTTGTAAAGAATTAAACTGCAGCCACTTTTACAGGATGTGTTCGATACTCAAATAGCAAATAGATCTTGTCACCTAATCTTTTAGTTTTAATGAGATACAATCACAAAGTCCTAGTTTTGCCTCCAAATGTTGGAAGACAAGCTTTAGTTGCTTTGTTAACACTCAGTCAGTGTGAAAAAACATGAGCATCTTTCTTGTCCAGGTGCTAAAAATGAATTTTCTCTCTCACACCAGTGTAAAACGGTCCCTTTGAAACATTTTTTTTCTATATTACATTTAGAAAAAGTACACCATTTGAGCCCACATTGGCTTGATACAGAGGTACGTGGTGCAGTTGTTTGCTTTTATTAACACTGCAAGGATTTATTATACAATGTGTCCTTATCTTCCAGCTGATATAATGTTTTTAAAAAAAGCATCATTATCATTTCCACTTGGAAAGAGACACATCATCATCCCAGTGGAAGAAGATCCAGGCAGTGAATCAGACATCAGTAGCATCTGAAAAGTGCACTTGCGGAATGAACGCTATGACTGGCACAAACCAACAAACCATATTCTGGCAACATTAAGTCTGCTTTTCTCAGAATGACTCACTTCAGGGTGACATCAAGCTTCCAGACATTTTTCTCGAGTTTTTGAAAACAGTCAAAACACCCCCTCCTTTATTAATATCAGGCCATTAGTCTTCACTCTTCTTTGCTATTGTCATTGGGTTAAAATCAAACCCATCAGGAACAAAGACAAAAACATGACCAGTAAGTCTGAATAATGATTTAGCTTCTATAAAAGCCTTTCTCTCCATGTATCCTCGTCCTGAAACACGTGCAGCTACATCACATTTACACAAAAAGGTGAATGACCCAAGTTTGTGCAATAAATTGAGAAAAGGGGCCAAAGTTCGCAGCATAAAAATGAATTCCGAAAAACCTTGATACATTTTCACACTGCAGTACTCAAAACTGACCACTTGGTGCCGCTGTTCAGTCACAGCTTTGTAAAGTAGAGGTGCTGCTCCCTAATGCCCCTGCCTTGTAATCCTTTATCTGAATACATGAATCCATTAAAGCCACAATGGCCATTGTGTAACTGGAGCCATTGGGATTAAACATGCAGATGTGTTTTGCCGGGTTATGATATAACCGTTTATTTGCAGCATGTTAGAGCAGGTGAGTTCATGGGGAGGGTTTGTCGTGGCTTCCTGAAGGTGGGAACGTGGCTGCGGAGGCCAAGGACGTGCACTCTCACATACCAGCCAGTGACAAATTACGCAACAACTATCCATCCGAGGCTTCAACAAATGACTGTTCAAACTCAGGGTCTTCCAGTCACGAACTTCAAGGCAGTGTTTCTGTCTGCATTCATTTATCACAGTGAGTCAGGCTGAAGAAAAAAAAAAAAAAATCTGCCGTCTCTGTTTGTGTTTGTTTCACTGAGAAACCAATGTTATGCTTGGGCAGGCTTGTAAATATGAAGCCGTTTACAATGGGCTTGTTCTCTGATATCTAACTTTTTTTTTTTTACTCTTCTGTGTCTGACATTACAATTAAGTGTCTCCACTGCACGGCTAACCTTTAGTCTCATATTGAACAGAACGTATTATGAATTTTAACACCAGGATCTCACCTTAGTTTACCTTTAACCACAATGCCTCAGCTGCCAAAAAACTCAACCTTATTCCCATCCACATCATAAACACGAGTATTGTTGTGCAAAATCATGCCCTCAGAGAAGTGAGGAACACTTTGAGCTTCATTTATAGCTGTGTGTAAAAGGGTCACAGCGCAGCTACGGAGCCTACACATAAAGCTGTCATAGCCGTGATGGAGCTGATGTGGGCCTCCTCAAATGTCTCCAAAGCAGGATTTAAAAGGAAAACTATGATTTATTACAGCTCAGGATTTATTTTGTGGCTCCTCTCCTATTGGTTATGATAACATTGCACCCACCGAAGTATTGGGTGAGATCACGGCAACATCCCTAAGAGTAGGTTCAACGGGGCAACAAGTGGTCGCACAATTTTAGAGGTTGTAAAGGTTTGAAGGTAAGCACACCCATAATGATACTATTGATGCCTCATTACATGTGAAAAATGTCAGGCTAGAAGTTGTAGTAGATATTTAAAATAGACAGTCTGGGCTGTAATCTTGCTCAGTTCACCTTCATTTAACCTGGAGGCTTGTTTACATCCTGAGTGGTCATCTGACTGTTAGTCATATTTCAACATGTTGCCACATTCTGACGTCCCAACGATTGAGTTACGTGAATTAGTGACTTCTTGTGTTATCAGAGACAAACAGATGTCCTGAGCTATATAAAAATAAAACAAGTACATATGATATAATTCAAACTGTAGTTTTCTTTAAACATTTGGCCTGGATGTTTTAGAAAAACATCAGCCTCCCCACACCCATCCATCTGCAACACCCAAAGACGCATAAGCAGAATGACCACAACACATATGAAACAGATGATCCCAGTGTTGACACACGCCTTGCTCCCCATGCTCCTTTAGTCACGTCTGTGCGGTGATGAGCCCTGTGACAGCGATGAGGCGAAGGGAAGCCCTCCTATACTCTGCCTTATGGCTCCTGCTTAAAAAAACCCCGCTCCTCACCATGTGAACACACCTTTCTGCATGTGAATTCAGTCAACACGCCTCGAATAACGTGTGCTGTTCAGTCCAAAGCATTGCACTGAACATAAGGGGCAACTGCGTCAACATGTTTACCCACATTATCTGGTGCTCATGTATGTGGTGGGCAGGTAACGTGTGTGTGTGTGTGTGTGTGTGTGTGTGTGTGTGTGTGTGTGTGTGTGTGTGTGTGTGTGTGTGTGGAAGCTGGCTGAGTCACTGATGTCACGTTGCGGCACCTGGGGGCAAATTCAGAAAACCCTCTCACGCACCTGCTCAGCTGCCACCTAACTCGTGTGTGGTCGTTCAAGATTTTCATGGCGGCTCTCTTCACCATATAAAAAAGATACCTGCAGGACAACAGAGCTTCCTCCAACAGTTTTCTCAGGCTTTGTTCATACATACATAGATGTTTTGTAAAACGAGCATTTTCCTCCACGTTTGGTCTCTCATTCACATGCCAGATTTTTTAAAACATCTTCTGAAGAATTTTCAAAAATCTGGTTTGCGTCTATAAAACAGACTGTTTTGGTCATGAGGATATCATCACCTCAATTTGGGCATGCCATTTGTTGTTTTGTGAAATTAACATGCTCCTGAAAAAACAGCAGCGGACCAGTTTGTTTACATCTGCTAGATCTACTGACAAGTTTAGAGTTTAGTGGTTTTCTACAGTTTTGGATAACTCATGCTCTGAATGTTCTTCTCAGGTGTTTGACGCATCGTTGACTTTATTGACACCTACTGGCTGGACACGCTCGCTTGAGCATTTGGAAGCATTTTTGCATTTTCGTGTGTGCAGAGATATTTTGTGAAACGAAGGTCATGTAGACAGAATCTTCCATTTAGAAAAATATCCAAATACGTGTGGACAAGGCCGATCAGTCTTCTAAAGAAAATTTGACATTCAACTCGTTTGGAGCTTTTCCATGTTTTTCTTTGGATTCAAATCAAAAGCAAAGATCTGAAACTTGTTCTTGTTCTTTTTTTTCTCTCTGCAAAACCCTCACACGTTTAAGGTCTTAGAAGAATCCCCACTTGGAGACAGGGCCCATAAGTCAAGCCCCGTCTGGCTGATGCCAAAATGCTCTCACGGAGGGATCCGTGAACAATGCAATTTCATCACTGATCACCAACCGTTCCATTTCTCAAACCTCATGGTAAAACCTTATGGTTGAAGTAATAATCTATGTCATTTTTATATAAATACATTTCTGTTTTTCCATTCAATATGAAATCATCTCATAACCTTTTTGTGGCGCGTTTTACATTTCATCTAACCTTGGAATTTTCTTGGGAAAATCTTCTTGTGAGCGGGAAGTGATTTGTCTTTGTTTAAGAAAGAGGCAACACTGAGTTCTTTGTGGTAAACAGAAGAAATGCCAGAAATTGGCGTTGAAAGCCACCATGACTGGGCAGACATTGAAAAGAGGACCACCTAGAACAACTCAAACTGCAGCACAATAAATCCATCCAAAAAAAAAAGAAAGAAAGAGATGTAAAGTTGCAGCAAGTTAGATGCTCCATATAAAAAGCATTGTTTTTTTCCCCTTAAACCTAAGTTGAAACAGTTATTGTGTATTTAGGATTTGTCATTTTACAAAAAAAAATGTGTATTTTATAATCTGCAGACGCCTTCACTCGTTCACATTCAGCACAACAGCTGTGAACAGCCCACAAGCTTCTTGACTGAGAGTTTGGACACAGCTGAACTTTTCATTGCCATCCACGATGAAAAAGCAATCAGGCTTTTGTGCTTCCTCGCATGCCTACCAATGTCATGTTGCGTCTCCACCTGAAAAGAGCAAAACAGATGAGATTTTGATTACAGCTCCTCGAAGCCTCCCAGTACTCTGCACGTCATGTTTGAAGGACTGAGGAAATTCAGCAAAGCCTAAAGAGCAAATAAACGAATAAAGTCGGTGCCTTGTGGATTATGACTTTAAATTCAGTGCTGACAACCTTTCCACTGTTTTCTCATGAGGCTCGATGCATTTTTTTTCTCTGCAGATTTGTTGTGACTGATCCTGTCTCTGGAGATGAAAACTGACACACATACAGTATAAGTGATTTTATTTGCATACACTCGGGTAGATATGAATACATTTCCTCCCTAAGGACCAGCAACCACATCACCCTGACTTTATTGGAAAATGGATATTTTTAACCAGCAAAATCCGAGGCTTTGATAAGATTATGACAGTATTGAACATTACAAATTTACATTACATCTTCCATCTCGCCCTGTCTTCCTTATTTGTACATTTTCCCTCTTCCCGATCCCTCGTCCCTCAAATGGATGCAACGTGCTTGGCCCCATCAAGACTTTGCACTGCCTGATTTGCCGTCACTCCGTTTTCTCATCCTCCCTCCGAACGGCTGCTCCAACGCTGTCAGTTGTCCCCAGATTTATGCTTTTGGTGTTAGTCACTGCCTGGCTTTCCCCTCGTCCTCTCATCACATGTCCCGCTCTTCTCCAAGTTTAGCTCTAATCCTCTATTTCTGAGACAGCATCTGTACAGCCCTAACAGATGGGAGGGTTATATTTACTCCGTCTCTCTGTCTGACACATATATCCATACGTTATGCCCGTACTTTAACACTGCACAAACATTTAAATACACGCTGGAGATGAAAGACTCATCAATAAACATGTAAATTTAAGCGTAATTTGAACCCTCAGTTTGTCCTTTTGTGGTTTGTCAGTTCAAGACATTAGAAAAACATATAGATTATATATGATGCACCCTCACACATGACAGAGTTTTCATATGCACATGTATAATTAAAGTGTATGTTGGCCCAAGGGTAGTCTATCATTACACCATGATTAGAGATCTATGTGCTGTGTATGAGTTTCCATGTGTTTAAGTGCTTTTGTCTTAATGTTTGCATTAATGTGTTTACACTCGTGTGTATCTTGGAGCTGGTCTTAAGGTCAGACCAGGTATCGGATAGACTTAAAGGATTTAGATCTATGTGTCGTTTAACTGTACCTCTAACCAGCCATGTCCTCTTTTCTTAGCCTCTAATCACCAGATTATCTGCCAGATTTCCAGAGTGACGGCCTCGAGTCTTTGTTCAGGAGTTTTTGTATATGACAACAACAACAACTTGTTCTGCCGGTTTAGGTGACGCATGCTCCGGAGTCATCACTGTTGTTGTTGTTACTACTAAATGTGCAGGTCAACAGTAAACTAAAGCTGCTAATGAAGACCATGTCATTTGGACGAAAGCACCAGAAAAAGCCAGTACGTGCACCTTGTGTTGGTCCAGTTTTCAAGGTCAAGAATGAACTTTAATGCTGAAGGTTTTATTGTTTTCTGCTGCTGTTACAGGTGAAACCTACACAAGCCTTTAACTTCAATTGGGATCAGTTAACAAAATATGAATTCTTAATCCTTAAGTCAAACAACATTTCTGAATTCCTGAATTTTTCAAAGTTCTTCTGATTTCTGTAAGACATGAATGATGAAAACACACACGACCCTGGCACCGTTAACCGACATGTGTGCTGAGTGAGACATGTGTGACGAGCCTGTCTGAATCACCTCTGTCGTCAAAAACGTGACACACTTGTGTACAACTACACATACGTAGGTTCACACATGCACGCACGAGCAGTGATGCTGGCATGCAGACAGACAGACACACACACACACACACTGATGTGGGCCACCATCAGGTTGGACATACTGTGTCATTTGTTCTCATGTGATGGATTTCTTCACACATGCAGGCAGGCATACAGTACAACCACCTGCAGCACTCGGTATGACCGCTGTTTCATTATTCATGCATATATTCATTTATTCATACCACACATGAAAAAAAATGTTTATTTGACAACTTAAAGGTCAGGTTAGGATGACAGAAGAGATTCTCTGATACATAATTAGGTGCAGATGCTCAGGGGAATGTGACAAATCTGTGCTTGTTTGGTTAAACGTGGCAATTTGCATGCAGATTTTTTTTAGCATGTTAAATTAAAATGTTGCTCAGATTCACATTCTGCAGTGTCACAGATGAATAGTTAGACTGATTCTAAACCCAAAACCATCTTTTTAAATGTCAAACACTCCACTCCTGTAGACTTGAAAGCGGCTTTAATAAGTTTTTAATTTCCTTATGTGCAGAGAACAGCAGCTGGGGTCACGTTGGAGTCAGTCGATCCAATGTCACAAGAAATTATAGTGGAAAAAAGTATCCAAAAGGTTCATAGAAACTTAGCCAGAAAAGTGGATTTGAGAAGTTTTGATCCTTTTGATCCTTTTATGCCACCGAGAAAATGTGTCACTGTTGGACCCGAGCTGACCACAGCTGCTCTTCACCACCAAGAAGGAAACTACAAACTAAAAGTGATAGTTGGAAATTTTGGGAAATATGTTCATTTACTTTCTCACTAAGACATAGATAAAAAAAAAAAAGAGTACTGCTGCCATGTCTGTGCATTAACATCGCTACCACCATGAGCCAATTAGCTGAGCATAAATAGTGGAAACGGGGGGAAACAGCTATCCTGTCAGTCCAGATATCAAAAACCAGCACCTCCACAGTTCACTAATTGACATGTTGTGCCTTGTTTGTTTGATCCACGCATCAACCAAAATGTAAAAATGACAACATGGTGATTAAACAAACAAGACATCACATGTCAATTTGTATTTGGAGAGTGCATATTTTCTCCTGCTTCCACTCTTTATGCTAAGATAATCCTCTCCCAGCTTCGGTCTATTTCCCAAAATGTCACACTACTTATTTAAAGCATCCACCTTTCAAGCCTTGAGGTCAGTGCTTAATGCTAAAAAGTTACGTTTTGGGTGGAGCGTCACTTTAAAGCAGTATAGAGCACATTTTTTTCTCAATGAATTACTGCGAATCCATGTGTACTTCTGAAGGGATCAAACTGTTCACGTCACATTAATTCATCTGGAAATGAGGGACAAAAATAAAAGGCTTAATGCTCTACTTTGCTTGTTGTTTTTCTAAGTTGAGCCTTGAAAATCCGTGGGGTGCACACAAGTGCAAAATAGACTGAAGTAGTGGATAATGGGCCATGGGGCATATGGTGTATCGTCTAGCTGCTGTTTTGTCCCTAGATTTCCTTTTAATCTCTCATGTGTCTCATTTTGACTCTGTCTACTTTTCTGTCCTGCATAAAAAGCAGGCGTCCTTTTTTTTTGTTTGGTTTTTTTTGACTCTCAAGAGTTTCATTTCCACTTTTATCCACACAAGTGCTTCAAATGCCCAACGACACTGGGACAAACAGCTGAGTCGTTAGGCCCACACACACACACACACACACACACACACACACACACACACACACAGCTGATGAGCACATTGCAAGTTGCTGAGCATTGCTTCGGCCAAAAAAATAATGAAGAAAAAATTAACAGGCTGTGACAATGTGTATGTGTTACAGAATCAGATCTGTAGACTGTGGCCTGACATTTAATATAATTCATCTCTATTTTCTACTTCATTGAACTTTTTTTTAATCTAATGTTGTTCAATTACTGTAAAATCCTGGCTTTGATTTGCAGCAACTTCACATTCAGGTTCTTAAAAGTTCTGCTCTTGTCCTACATTGGCCTTATTCTTAACTGATTAAGCCACCTGAAACTTTGACCTTTGAATTCACAGTCTGGTTGGAATTACGCTTATCTGACCAGGAATGACATGATGTCGTCCGTCTAATTGCAAAAGGCATGTATCAAGGTATGTTAAATATGAGCCTGAACTGAAAATCAGTCATTTAACATTCACGTTTTTCCTGAGATAATTGTATTCTGTCAAATTGCCATTGTAATATGATTTTAAATGAGCCCCAGGTCTTAGGAGTTAATTAAAAAAACCTTATCAGTTTCTGCAGCAAGGAGCGATTTCAGTGCACAAGCTCTGTTTCTTTCCATCACCTTCTTGCATTCATTCTTAGTTCAACCCAGCCTGTTTAAAATTCCCGGAGACGCTTGTTTGCGAGTTCAGTCTTGACTATACTGTCATTTGGACAGTCATTTGTCATCTTGTCCTCTCTCTCTGTCTGTCGTCTCTTCTTCATTTGTCACTTAGCGTCGCTTGAAATCTGTATTTTACTGCGTCGGAAAATAAGATCTAAACTCCAAGCCTTCTGGTTGACTCAGTACAAGCCTCAGCTGCCAGTGTCTCTCTCCGCTTCACACACTAACACACACTCCGACGCTGATTACTAAACATCTCCGGGGCTGTATCCCCGCCTCATGACAATGTAGGTTGTTGTTCATTTTAGGTAGCAAACAGGAATTGACGAGCAAAAAAATAACTGTCAACGTGTCACTACAATGCGTGCGCGCTTGTTTACGTGTTTGTTTGCTTAATTACACGTGTATTTGTTAGCACATGGAGGCACAGAGAGACGGAGGGAAACATCCTCCCTTGGCCCCGATGCTCTGAACAGACAGCGCTAAGCTTGTAAAATGAGTGTATCATCCCGTGCCCCCTGGAACACAAGTAACCTCTCTCATTTAGTCAAGACATGCACTAAACCTCCACTCATCTTCTTATGTCATGTAATTACAAATCAACATTGGCTTAATGTTGCAGAAGCTCCATGCTGAGTTTCTCAAAGCTGTTCTTCTTTTGTCCCAGACCGCCCTTTTCTTTTTATGAGTGTAAGTTACCTCAAATCAACCCGTCAAGCTTTAAAATTAAAATCTCCTTGGGATTCGGGGGTTTTATCTTGAGCTGTATCGCACATAATCTGCGCCCTTTGTGCGTTCTGAAATAAAGTTGTGTTATCGGGGTCAACATTTTGGCACGTGAGGATAAATGCCAGATGTTAGAAACCCAAAATTTACAAAATGGAGTTTGAATGTTTTTCTAGGATTGACTTATTTGTACAAGTTGGAGAAGCATTTTCTTTGATGTGCTGCATGAATCCACTAACGTGTTTATGCAAGTTGTTTCTTCATAATGGGATTTCATTTCAGCTCATGACTCATTAGCCTATATTTCAATGCTTTCATAACTCAGCTTGTAGGCTTTTTCGCTGCTCTGCCCTGATCTGGCCTGACCCTTGACCTTCACATCTATCAGATGCCAGAAATACGCCAATTGATAATGACAATGAGAAGTGGAGCATTATTATCATTGTATAACAAATTTATGGTTATTACTGTGATAAATCTCCGTCTCTACTGGAGATGTGACCTCTATAGTCACAGTCGGGTCACAGCATTTCATAACATAGATCGAGCCAATCCCTATTTGTCAGCACTGTCTCATTGGAACAATGATGCAATATGGTGCCGCTAAGCCAGAGATCGGATGTATCAGAGACAATGCGCTAGCAATTGCATACCATACTCATTATCTAATGTATGGATGTGTTATCTAACGTTCTTCCCTTTCACGATCTGTCAATCTGCCAATTTGATCTTTTGTCTGTCCCTCGATGTTTAACCTGCTGTACCTTTTAGTCTAATGGTTGCTCATTAAATCAAAGTGAAATGTTTACCAGATTCATCACTGTAAATGTGAATTTTGACAACAACATTAGGTGTATTTCTCTCGTTTTTTTTCCCAAGCAGGCTGCTCAAAATATTTTGGCTGTAATTGTGATTGTCATATATTTTCTCTACCACTGTGTCTCTTGCTGTGGATCAAAAGACGCACTTTTTGCTGGTGCTTTGTTTCTGTTCTGGGCTTCAGGGCGTTGTCTTCGTGACAGTCACAAATTAAGTACAGCAGTTTTTATACACAAATGGAGGGTCAACTGTATGAGGCCAAAGCATTTATATGCCTGCACGCATGCCACATTATAAGGGTTGTGATGATTGTACCACCACTGCAATCTCACAGTCAAATATCATAGATAATGCTCGTGTCTCCTCTACAAATCATGGCACATCCAGACCCTTAAAAATCACATAAACTCACATAACCTTTCGCAGAAATACTGTGACCAGCGTGTACCTCACTAGAATATGAGGCAATTCTTACTAATATTTATCTGCGACTGCTGACAGGATATGTAAAGACATCCTCTTTCATAGCCATCTAAAAGGCAGCCTGCTGAAGGACAGGCATTCACGTCTTATCTGCAACCTCTGATTTGTAATGCGCAGTTATGTTTGCCTCGTCCACGCAGGCTCTTGCAGAAAAAAAAAATGGTGTTTTTGTGAATATAAAGCTTGAGAAGAGCTCAGATGTTGGAGGTGCTTTAGTTTAAAAAGTCATTTCCTCCTTTAAACGCCTGCCTATGGCACAAAGGCTCATCGCTGCATTGAACAACATGATGCTGGTCCATAATTTCAAATTTCAAAAAAGTACTTCAGTTATGCAAACAGGATTATTATGTTGAATTATCGGTTTATGTAATCATTTAAAGTGGTTAATCAGCTTATTACCTCTGTTTTAGTCACATTATTGTGCACATCAACGTAAACAAAGCCATTAACCAAACGCAGCCTTTTTAATCAGGTACATTACATAAATCACAAATTACAGCCTGCAAAAATAATGGAATCTCATTTTATGGTGCTGCCACATCTGGTTAGTGCGTCAGTCATCGTCTTGGACTAAAAGCCTGATGATGTGCATCATTACACCCAGAAAACATGGTGATAAATATTTCAGTGTTTCCAGAAATGTGGTTTCAGTTTACAGAAGGGTCTGATCTGCCCTCGGGGATGTTGTCTGAGAGGATGTATGTTTATGTTTTGGACTCTGTGTATACACAATTTTAAATTAGAGTGCTGTGCATTGAGCAGCCAATTTATTAGGTACACCAGTATGGTCAACTACAATCCAATACAAGAGCCCTGCAATGGATTATATGTATGTGAGGTATATAATGGTTTCATTGATGCTGTGTCAGTGGTGTTGATTGACTCTATTGTTATTTTTAGTCACTCTGGCTCCGGGGATGGAAATGTTGCTCTGTTGTACAGTATGGACCGCTGTGGTCCAGACTGAAACATCTCAACAACCATCAGATGGATTGCAGACATTTATGGTTCCCAGAGTATTAATGACTTGTGGTGATCTCTTCCTCTAGTGCCACCATGAGTCTGACATTTCAAGGTTTCAGTTAAATGTCTCGACAACTATTGGCTGGATTGCCATTAATTTTGCTTCACACACCCCCTCAGGATGAATTGTAGCAACCTTAACTCTTCGTGTAGCCCCATCATCAGGTCAGTATTTCAATTTTTGCAAAATTTTGGTTTCTGAATGAATACCTGAAAACCAATGACATTAACCAACATTAACCTGCTTAACCAACATGTTAACATTGTCATTGGTGATTATGTCAGGAAGCTGTGTGTATACCTCCAAGAGTCATTAGCGTGGCTGTAGAGATCTGTGCTGATGTTTAATATCCTGTTACCTTGTGAATCTAAATGAGAAAAAGTTAGAATTAGAAACATATCAGCGCTGTATATTGCGATCCATTTTAACACTACTACAAAGCTTTGCCTAAAATCGAGCTGAATCAGCACCTCTCTGACAGTGTTAACTTTATAAGCTACGTAAATGTAGAGTTTATTGTTGGGCTGCTGTATTGGATTGCATTAGAGCACGGACATGTATCTAATAAACTGGTCCCATCTTAACTAGAGTAAGTGTGCTACATGACAGAGAATGTACTGCTTGTAAAAGGAGCTGATTTGATTTGCAGTGATTGATGCCTGCTCCCAAAGCATAATGAATCCCTCCCTTGTGAACTGTGAAGTAAACCAGTGCCACAATTTTGGTTATTAAATTACAAAAAAAGTTGCACAGGAACATTGTGACTTCTTCTTGTGTCGCGTTCCATTGGTTCATGAAATTAGGTCCCTAAACTTCTTAGTTTTATCTGGCACACATGATAGTCATTTGAAAACATCTATTTTGGGTAAAAAAAAAAAAATAAAGAACTGGTTAATTATACAGAACTTCCTGATGTGATTTAGTGCACGAGGGAAGATTTGATCCCATGTTCTCCCTCAGGTCTTCACTGAGGACGAACATATTAGTTTGTGTAACATACTCCCATAGACAGACCTAGATAAAACAACACGGAGCCAACACACACTCACACACACACACACACTGGCACACATAGTACAATACATTAGAATGAATCCAAACACCTCATTAACACACATCCTGCAGGCTGTCCTTGATTCATTTTGGCACCAACAGCATATTAACACACATGTCTATTGGGGGGTTAGGCCATTCTAGTTTACAGGCTATAAATACACTCACGCCCTCCACGTAAGAGTTAGACATGACAAGTCCAAAAATACCACTTGTTTCGGAGAAAAGATTAAATGGTAAGAGCGATGGACGGACAAATACATAATGAAGAAGAGGGAGGGAGAGAGATAAAAAGGTGAGGATTACACATATCAACAGCAGTAAGTCAGTGGGGCAGGACAGAAGGGCGAAGGATGATGGATGATAGAGAAATGAAGGGATGGAGAGGGAAAAGTAATAATCTGGGAACATCTGGTGCAGAGGTGGTGTCTTACACTGACAAACGTGTCCTCATACAGTAAACACACACACAACACACACTATCCCTTTTTCTATCTTCCAACAGAGAATAAATTACCTTTGTTACATGACCCAAAGGAAACATTTGTTTTTAGTCTTCCTCACAGTTCTGTGTGCGCAAATCTTGTAAGGTTGTTTTTTCTCAGTAAGTGATTTCCTACATTTCCCAGAACCACTTTCACCATCCCTCACCAAACATGCCTGGACTTATCCTGCCAATGTTTATATGTAGGTGTAGACGGCAAAGGTGACAGTGGAGGCGATAATGACAGTAGCAGCGAGAGTGCCCCGATGGGAAAAAGTGAATGTTGCTGTATCCATTACTCCAATCACGACATGTGTTTTGGTGTCATGATCTTCTGAGGCTGCTGTCAGCGAGGAATTAGATATGTTTGCTTCACCACACAGGAGATTTCTTCCTGTTTGGCAGCGTTGAACGTCAAGTGGAAAATGGTAAGTGGCCTCGATCTTTATTTCTCAGAAGGTAACATAAACAGCTGATGTTACAGTTTTTTTAATGGTGGAGGATGTACTCGCCTCTTTGACTAAAGTAAAAGTATTGTTGAAATACTGTTACAGGTGAAAGTCCTGGATTCAAAATTTCGTTCAAAATATATTTTAGATCGTTTTATTACAACTTTTGATGCATGGATTTGTACATCACTTTAATGTTGAAGTTGGTAAAGGTGGAACTACTTACTTACTTACGTACTTTTTACTTTATATCTTTATTTACTTTTTATATATACTCTGTGAGTATTGTGAATTTCACCGAAGGATCATTTATCTTTATCCATAATAATATATAATAAAGTATCTGTTGATTATATTTTGTTTTATTAATCTGAATCTGCAAAGTAACAAGTAACTGAAGGTAAATGTAGTGAAGTAAAAAGGACAAGTAAGTACAAGTACCTCAAAAATTTTACTTATGTACTGTACTTGAGTAAATGTATTTAGTTACTTTCCACCACTGCTGTAACCGTTGTAATTTTACTACACATTTTGTGATAATTTCCACATTTGTTATTGTATGGATGGTAATGAAAATATACAAATAAAGATGTACCAATATACAACCCCACTCTAAAAAGTGTTTGGATGCTGTGTGAAATGTAAATAAAAACAGAATGCAATAATTTGCAAACACACTGTGTTTACTGACAACAGTTTACAAAGTGTCCCTAGCCCATGTAGTAAAATCCTTCATACAATCATGTGTTGGCAAAGTAGTGAACCTCGCTCCGTCCTTGCTTTCCAGGATGAACCTTTCATACCCAATCATGATACTATCACCTGTTACCAATGAACCTGTTTTACCTGTGGAATGATCCAAAGTCTTTTGTTGCTCCTGTCCCAACTTGTTTGAAACATGTTGCTGCCATCAAGTTCAGAATAAGCAGATATTTACAAAAATCAATAAAGTGGATCAAACATTGAATATATTGTCTTTCACTCAAACTCATGTGATAATTTTCAAAGACAAAGCCAAAGACATTTTAGAAGAATGTAGAATCAAATATCAACTTTATGGCAACAAGGGAATATTCATATTTTGATTACTTCATTTGCTTGGTAGTAAACTTACCAAAACATAAATCTGTTGAATGTCTGACCAATAGCCATTATTAAACCACTTTTTACTTGAGAATTACACCAACGAGTCATGGAGTTAGAAATAGATTAACTGATTGCCTCTTTAGCAATTTAGCCTAATTATCTACCAGTCATTTCTCAGGAGCTTACTCCAACCCGTGCCACAGGACTGTAATATTTAAAGGTTCTATTAGGGGAATAGACAGCCAACGTACATTATGTGAAAAAGATCTATCCCCAAATCGCTGGGGCCTTAAATATTTATTAAGGTTTCTTTTGTTGATCTTAAGCCTGTTTCACCATCAATATCACTTCATAGATTGCTGCAAAAAAGCTGAACATGATGAAGCGCTGATGGCAGTCGATTGTCACAGTTCATTTGAGATTAACATGGTGTGAAAGGATCTGAGGAACTGATTAGTATGATCAGTTCCATCCTGTGTAAAATCATATGCATATCATTTGCAATAATAGGTAATAATATTCTGTCGTGTGTGTGTGTGTATGTGTGTGGTTGTGCTTGCTTCCACTGCAATTGCTGACTTAAAAGACAAACTGAGCAAAGTGATCAGCAAAGGTTCAATAATCATTAAGCCCAAACAAACTCTCCCTGTTTTGAATTCTTTACTCGTTTTCTTCCTCCCACATTTATCTGAAATCTCTCTATTCTCTTTTTCTTTATATCTTGTTCGGTCCTGTCTCGGCTCTAACAAATGGTCGGTTAATGAGTTTGTTCAGCGACGGCCTTGAACGCCTGCTCTTCTCACATTGGTACACACACCCGCCGAGCTGAGCACACAAACACACACACACACACACACACACTGAACTAATTGTTTCCCTTTGGACACGAACAGAATTCTGCTCCGATCCATCACTGAGCAGAAACAAACAGAGTTTTGACAGACACAGAGAGCTCTGTGCTACGAGGAAACGGCAGCGAAGCCAAACGGAGATTGGCTGATTGATGGAAGCGTGAAATGATGCTGCGAGACGAGAAGAGGCTTTGATCTCTTCTGACCTAGAATCGGGAGCTGGGCCACACTGGGTCCTGTAGTGTCAGACTTACAGTGCATCCATGTAGTACATCTCTTTATTACCCAGTTAAAGACTTTTTACTACCAAAATGACTCTGAAAAAACTGAGTTTGTGCAATTAGAGCTCTATTTCCCTACTTATCATAGAAGCTTGACATTTTGGAAACACTCTTCTTTGATTTTTTTGCAGAGAGATAGATGAGAAGATACATCGTAGTCGAGGAAGTATTCAGATCCTTTACTTCTGTAAAGAAAGTAATACTGTACTATTAAAATACTCCACTACATGTAAAAGCCCTGCATTCAAAACTTAAGTAAAACTATGTGTTATCAGCAAAATATATTGTAAATCTACAGCAATGCATCATACTCCATAAGATCATCATATGTTTGTGGTGTCACTGTCTTGTGAGAACCAAGTATCTCTAAAAACTATTCATGGTTTTTCAGCTTTGTGGCAATACATTTTCCACCCAAAGGTTTTTTGAATAGTTGATTAAGCGTAAGAAATAGATGAAGTGATTTGCTTGATCTTTGAATTTACCTGAACAAATGGAGATATGTGGTTTTCACTTGACAGGAGGGGGTATGAAAAATTGTAATCTGAAAAGTAATCAGTAACTAGGCTACAGCTGTCAGGTAAATGTAGTGAAGTAAAAAGATCTGCCTTTGAGATATGTAAAGTTGCATGAAATGGACATTAACATATAAAGTACAAGTAGCTCGAATCTTTTCCCCTGTTTTCAGTTTTTATGGCTGCTGATGGTAATTTCTAACACTTGGCAACTCAATAAGCATATTTCTCAAAATGTCAAACCTTTTCTTCTAATGTTTACTTAGCTTTGCAGTATAATGTGCTTCACAAAAGGCAGCGCTATGAAGCGACATGTAAGAAACATGAAACCATGACTCTGTTTTTCAATGTAAAACATAGTCAGTCATTTCATAATTGTAATTATAGTTTGGTGAGAACAGTATTTATATGCTGCAGAAGCACTGAGTTATTAACTGTGGCCTTGGCTATTATGCCAAAAAGATACACTATCATAAATGAAATTCTCACTAAGATCTCTCAGCAGCTCCTGCCTCACAAATTTACTGCAGTTCACTGTTTGTTCAGCTCAGCCTGCTAGTCTCCTGAAACCAGATCTAACCTCCAATAACAAAGTCTAAGCCAACAAGAACAGACAAGCTACAATTTGCAGGTATCCTAGAGAGGTAATACTAAACGGGTATCATAGGCTGTAGCGCTAAGCAGGAGGTTTCGAGTTTCAGTGCCTGTAATAATGCTGACCGCACCACGGCATCACTCCACACACACACACACACACACACACATACACTCCAGTTGAGTCAGATGAAGGAACAGAAAACAGGTGGTGATATAAACAGGAGTAGTGTTTCTGGATGATGTAAATAGTGTAGTATCAGTGACCGGCCTTACCAGCAGGCATGATGTCACCTTGTTTAATGTGTGATAAGACAAAAGGCCTCTGGGTTCCTTGTTTGTTCTTTCTTTTCTTTTCTGACTTCTTCTCTCTTTCGTATT
Source organism: Holacanthus passer (assembly GCA_025331565.1). Lineage (NCBI taxonomy): Eukaryota > Metazoa > Chordata > Actinopteri > Pomacanthidae > Holacanthus > Holacanthus passer. The sequence goes on from JAFREQ010000012.1 coordinate 11,518,481, forward strand.
ATGGGAATAATATTTAGACAGGCTGTGCTGTTTAATTTCTGATTGCACTGTTTTTACATGGATTTTTAACATTTTTTGCATAGCGACATCTATTTAGTGTGAAAATATTTGCTTCTTTTTTCACTCTTTTTTTTCTGTATTTCTCCGGCTTTTCACTCTCACGTTTTCACATCAGTGCGTGTGTTTTCATGAGTCTGCTGTTCTCAAAGTCCATGAGCTCCCTCTCCTAAGACGTACTGGCATACCATCATGCATGCATACATAAACTCACATGCTTATATATACTAACAGATTGCTTCCACACCCTGGTGCACAAGGCAATAACTCTGCACATGCATGCACACACAGAGACAATGGTGGTCTGATGAAGGGACAATAGTGCCTGTGTGAGCTTTGCTGTGCCTGTCTCTGTGGGAGTTTAATGGATTCTACTTCAGCCAGACGCACAGAACGAAAGGTTTCAGAGCTGAGTTTACAATTTTACACAGTCTGCTCGGCCAAAACAACCCGACTCACAAAGTCCGTACAGAGGTGAACTTTGCACGTACAGTTGTAAGATAAAAGTTTTATTGAGTTATGATAAAAAGTACAACCACGCTGGCCCTCCGTCCCTTGTTTAATATCTCTTTCACTCTGGCTTTCTTATCTGTTCTGGACAAGGTGCACGCACACACCTGAGTAATAACTCTCAGTAAATGCGGAGCTCGGCATGACCTAACGCACGTACACTTGCACATGTGACTCAGCGTAGCAGTAGCACATGCATCATGTTAATGTGGGCATGGAGCACGTTCATTCTCCCTTCTCTAAATCCACCTCCCGCAATGTTATACGCATCTATAAGCATCTTACATCTTTATCCTCCTGAGTGTTAGTGTTGTGTGTGATGGCTGCTTGTTACCATGTGAAGGAATCACCGGTTTGACATCCCATACATCCCATAATACCACCCAACTGTATCTGCTGTTGTCAAAGTACCCCAGACTGACTGGCCAGTCAGAAGCAGAACCTAATTACAGCCTGCCACCCTTCGCCCTCTCCCCTTATTCAGTCCCTACATCCGTCTTTCTCTCTGCATAAACCTCTCCTATCCTTTCATCTCTCCACAACACAGGCTTGACAGAAACAAGAAAAATGTGGCTTTTTGATAGATACGTGAGACAGAGCGCTTACTGTCTGCTCTTTCTGTCTCTCAGGCATCTGTCAATTAAATTCAGTCTGTCTGAATCCGTCTGATCCTCCTGACCTGCGCAGACCAAGCAGTCCAATCCAGGGTTGACTGTAATAACCAGTCCTTAATTTGTGGAGACTCTGGTGGACTGGATCCTGCATTAAGGACACAGGAATCAGGGCTGAATGTCTGGAAAAAATGCCCTAAATACGGTTTGTCCCCTGACCATCTTTCTGCTTAATTCACACAAGCAAATGCACAAGCCTTCATTTTCTCCAACAGCTGTATTAACAGTGTACTGATGGCAGCGGACCAGTATCCTTTAAGCTTCAGTAGGTGTCTGTAATGTTGTGCGTAAGTAGGGTTTAGCCTACTGTTAACTGTCTGAAACTATGGACAGTAAGATGTAGGTCAGGGCAGTCCCTTTGCGTCGCCACTGCCAACTTGGACATACTGTACGTGTTTTTTTTCCAAGGCAGTGTTTTCTTTATTGGGTCAGACAGACAATCTAAGTGATCCTGGTCTCGTTCAGACTGCCGCATGTCCACGCATTAAGTTTCTGTCTGCAATAAAGTCAACACCAATCCTGATAAAACACAGACAGTGCCAAGAAACACACAGATGCAGATCAACAAGAGGCAAACACCTCATGGCTCAACCCCAAAGCACATGCACCCCGCCCAAACACTGAGAGACGCACCAGAGACCAGTAATGTCTAGAGCTGCGCGTGCTTTGGGTGTAAACCTCCACAAACTGTGATTTCATTGACACAACATTTTCAGGTGACATCATCCTTTTCCATACAAACATGATTTCTGCTTCTGCCCTAGTACATTTTCTGTTGTCTCACTGTCAATCTGGTTCACGTGGCAGAGCAATAATTGGTGCTGTATTTGGCTTCACCTAACCTCTTCACACAACCCGGCAGGCAATCTCAGTCCTTCATTCATTCAGTCCCCTCTCTTTTCTCCCGGCTTTCTTCCGTCCCCTTTTTAGCACTGATGTAAAATCTTGTCTCTTATTTCCCATTTCTTATCTAACATTTTCTTTTGAATTTATCTCCTAAACCCAATCTACATATCTCTACCTCATTTACTCTCTCCGACAGTATCAGACTCGGACGTTTCTCTTCTCCCCGGCCCTGTAGATCTGCGTAGTGACACCGAGCTGTTTCTGTTACCCTCCAAAATAAATTCGGCTTTATCAGGACGGGGATCAGGTTACCCCCCCTTCACCCTCACCCTATCCCTCTTCCATGCTCTCTCTTTTCCCCTCCCTCTTTCTATCAGTTTCTCCCCCCCTCCCTTTTTCAAATCTCCATTTCCTTGTATCTTTGGAGACATTTCCCTTCTTACCTATTTCCACCATTTTATTTCTTCCTTAAAATTCCCCCTCACGCTCATTTCCTGCTCTCTCTCTGGTTCCCTTGTGGACTGGTATGCAGTAAAATGAATGGCATAATTAGAATCACACACTCTTAATTGGCTCTTTCCCAGCTCCATTCATAACAACTCTATTTAAAATCACACCCCTCTCAGGGTAGGTGCGTCTGTGTGTGAGTCTGTGTGTATGTGTGTGTGTGTGTGTGTGTGTGTGTGTGTGTCACTGGAGGCAAAAGTGTGAAATTAAGCTCGCCAGAATGCAGTAAAAGCCTGGTGAACTCTGGGCACCAAGTGTGTGTGTTTGTGTGTTCCCAGTGTATGTGTGTGGAGTGCACTCATTAGCCCATGTCCTCTAATGAGAGCCACGGGTGGCTTAACACCTCGGCCCTGTAGACGGGGCCTGGCTATGCCAGCCTGATTGTAATTATGGCAGTCAGTCTGAACAGACCACAGTGCATTAACAGCCCTCTCTCTGCTACGTTCTGTTCTTTAATTAGAAATGTCAGAGCTGACCTAAAGTGTATCTTTGGACATTTCTCTGCCCTGCGTCAACAGAGACATGCAAGACAAACAGCTGGGGAGGGAATTGAACCGGCAACCCTGTTGGCAGCTATTTGTAGTCAGGGAATAATTTCCAGTGTGGTCATGATGGAGTGGAGGCCAGCAAAGAGGTGATGCAAAACTATAGGGATTGGTCCCATGACAATGTGCGAGCATGTGTGTGTGTAACAGAAAGAGAGAGTAGTGTGAGCACATGAGTACAGCTCTGAACCACAGTGAGCTAACCACAATGAAGGACTGTAATTAAGATTTTTCCAAGAATAGTGAGAAAACAGCAGAGAAAACGTCTATACTAAACATACAGCTTGAACAAACACACATCTCAGTGAGTGCTGGACATTCAAATGTCTCTGCAAAATCTGCAATTGCAAAGGCAGTATACTGGTGACTTGCTTATCAGCAAATATACACACCTCACAGAATATGACAACCTTGAGAGAGCTTGACTTAAGAGCTTTTCTGCGCTGTCAGGGTTCACTGATTAATTTGGCATTCATATCATCCACCAAGCAAACTTTAATGAAATTTCAAGTTTGCCACATTTTATTTCTACTGATTTTTCTGCTCCCAAAAATACACAGTACAGAGTGGACGCCACCAAAAATCAATTTCAAAAGTTGACATTTTATTGAAATCCATATCAGCGTTCCCTAGAGGATCACATGAATGCTAAATGCACCTGTGGCTCCCAATGATTTGGAAATCCTCTTATGTCAAGCAGTCAAATATAAAACAGTAATATTTTGCAATGAAGAATCATCATTTTCTTCTCCATAAAGAGAGGCAGAATGGTTCACATCTTACATGCATTAGATGACATCGTAAACACAACCTAAGACCCAGATATCTAAAAAAGCAAACATGACAACAAATAGTATAGTTTAAGAGTGCTTATGAAATGCACATACAAAAGATGCAAATGCAAACATATTTGCACACGCGTGGAACACACAAACCTCCAGACAATCTGCCGGATGTGATGTTGATAAGGGCATGAACTAGTTTTTTGTTTGCAGTACTCATTTCCAAATCTGCCATCTATCTTTGACTGATTTAGGCCAATACTCTGTCATGATCTATAGTGTTTTCATACTAGAACACACTGTAGAGTGAGCACACACACATCCACAAACACACCCACACATCCGTATGATAGGCATGGCCACTGACGTTAACCTACTTAAGTATAATATCCAATAAGGGGATTAGATCCTTTATTCCACTGACGCAGAGGAGAAGAGTAAAGAGAGGAGGGGTCCCACATGTACTGAGGCGACCATAAAATCAGCCCTCAGCGATGCTACAGGATTCTAATGCTCAACCTCTTCCTCTATATTTCCTCAGTTAAACCAATAACAGATGTGAGATCTTAAAAGTGAGGTGCTGTACTGATTAGATGACAAATATTGAGAGTTCAGAGAGATGATGCAGAGTGCTTGGAAGCTACCAGACCTTAACCGTAAGCCTGTTATAACTGGACTCACTCCGCCTCGTCTTCATACCTTATCCCCCTGCATGGACGTGGACACAGTAATGGGATTTGTTTTAATCGTATAAGAGTAACAATAGAGACTTTGAGGAGCTGGGTAATCCTGTCCGGGACTGTTCTTTGACTGTTCTTTGTGTAACCCCCTGACCTGCCCTTTAAGTGTATCCCAGTTAACCTGACCTCTGGCTGGAGGGCTGTATTAGATTACATGCTTCCACTGTACAGACATTGTTGACCAGAAGGACGAGGAGTAGGTAGGCTTCACAAAAGGTTTCTTTTCTCTTTAAAGTTTCTCTAAATATGAGGAGTGTAAGATCAAAATGTTAATCTAAATAAGTACAAGATATAGGAATCCTATCAGTGGATAATCATTCAATATCTCATGTTCTTAGATCAGTGTTACACCCAAGTCTGGGACCTGTAAGATTCTGTGATTCCGTGTAAGAGAAATATGCAAAAGTTTCGACAGGTTTGGCCCGTGAGCCTGTGCAGATGGTTGCAATCAAAGCCAAATATCATCACAAAGTCTTCATTTTGCGTGCGCACGCCCATCCAGTTTTGATTTCATTTGGAGCTCACTTCTAGTCTTACTGTCTTTGTCAAAATCGAGTATGATCAAGGGACGTGTATCCTGCAAAATTTATTACAATGCATTACATTCATTTTTGAGGCTGCACTGTTTGTGCAACATGCCACAGTGACTAAGACGTGTTGGTCGTGAGTATATTCCCTCACCAATGGTCCAAAAAAACCCACATCAGAAAAGAACATTTTATTTGAATGAGTATAGTCCCTGAAGAAAAAGCTCCTCCAAAAGAGCCTCCCTTTCCTCACACGTGAATGATCTCAAAAACATCCCTCAGATCCCTATGAGCCTCTTTCCTTGCAGGATGAATGTGTGTTTGTGTGTGTCTAACTGAATCAGGGTACTTTATTCCATTAGTCCACTCTGGTAGAGGACACCATCTGTTTGCTAGTTAAGAGCTTGGGAGGTGACCACCGCCCCAACTCCACTGTCAATCACCGCCTGTTTTAACTCTCCCAGTAACCTCCAAAATCTGACCTGACCTTCCCTCAACCCATCACCTGCTGTCATCAGAAAACTGGACGCACAACCTGTCCACACTAACCTACATTTCAGTGCCTGCGACTCCATAAATCACTCAAGTGAAGAATGCCTGTCTGTGTGTGTGGAAGACCCTCGGCTTATCAGGTGTGGCCACACTATGGAAGATCCCACAGGAAGATGTTACATACATACATTTTCCAAGGATAAAGCATCCACACCTCCTGACATGTTTGTGTGTGGTCACCTCACTGATCTGATGAGGACATTTTGGCGAGTGCTCGTACTGATGTTGGGGGTCATTACCTGAAATAAGGGCTTGGGCATGGATTATAGTTGTTGGCAGATTCAGGTATTTAGCCTATAGCTGTACTGGTTAAAGGCAAATACCTTTGTTTTATGCTAATTCAATTTTTGAGATCTGAGGCCACAACAACATCGCTTGAAGATTTCAACAGGGCAAGTAAGACAAAGTTGTAAACAAAACCCTAAATCCACCAAAAGAAGAATAAAACACCAAAGGAAAGCATTTAAATCTTCACCCATCTGTTCGTTGCAAATGGCCATTAGATTGTGCACATCTCCTGTATTAACTTCAGCCTCCTGTTCTTACATAAATTATGCTCTTAGATTGTTTTTCTGTGCATTGAGGGATTGAAACTAGGATTTGCAGTGTGTTAACTTTCACCCCCAAAAATGCGTGGTTTAGATAACGTGGTTGTACTTGAACATCTGACCCGGGGCTGCAGCCAGGACACTGAAGGACCAAATTTTCTCCAGCAGAATTATACATGCTTAAGAATTTTTTGACTAGCTACTAACAAAACTCAAAAAAAAAACGTTCATTTCATTTTTTCATTTAACTGTTAGAATATATTTTGTGAATTTCTCCTCCCTACCTTATCATCACAATTCTGATTCAAAGCCTTCTCTACACTGTCAGGTATGTTATTCTACTTTTTAAAAACATTTTACTGACATCTAAAAAATGTCAAATATCCACATGCCCGACATATGTGTTAATGTAGAATGTAAAGTCATCTTTGTGTTAGTACACTGCCCAAATGTCCAGAAACATTACCGAGGAACTGACCTTGATTTGGCCCTGGTCTGATCATGTTCCTTCCCCTGCTGGACTGTTGAAGTTGCCACATCCTCAGATCTGCACAACTAACTTGTGATAGTGGTGTGAAAAAATAATATCAGATAAAAGCAGTGTTGTTAAAAGAAATTAAATTTTGCTATAAGACCTTAAGTGCTGTATTGTATGTATTTTACTGTAATACCTTGTTAATACAAAGCTCGTACTCGTATAGAAATCTGTTATGTGTGTACATCTATTTGCTTGTGTGTGGTTGTGAGATAGCTGGACTAGACATTGGAGAATACCATGGTGACCAGTTTCCAGGAGGTGCACACACAAACACACAAACAAATGCACATCCCCTGTTTGACTGGAGATTACATTCATTATTAATGGACAGCGCTCAGTAAATTCATTTCCAGTCTCTCGTTAGACAATCTCTTCAAGGATCACATCTGTGCTCCCATTTTTAGTGATTCCTCTTTGTGCTCTTATCAGTTGCACAATGTGATCTTGGGGGTCTTTTGCAGAGGATGTAAAACTGCACAAACCTGCAACAAGAAAAACTGCATATATAATCTAGCACACTGAAGAGCATAATAACTCTAGGTGTGCGGCTGAGTGGCTGAGTGTGGGTGGTTCTGGCTGTGTTATATTGGAAGTTGCCTTCTGTAATTGCATCTACAGGTGTTTTTCTAGTGGCACATTAGCTTTATGCCACACTTATGCTCAACAGGACAAAAGAAGAGATACAAAGATGATGGTTCAGATAAAGACAGTGATTGATTTTCTGTACATGTGTGTGCGTGAGCTCCTGGGCCGAGCGCGTCTAGGTGTTGAAGGGTGCAGGGACAGCCCTCTGACACGGCAAGTGCTAGACTGAGCGTTCTTGATAATTAAGCGACTGTGTGATTATGCAATGAGCGTGACCATGCCAATGATAGACAAAGAAAGAACAGAGAACAGGAGGCAGAGAGAACAGCGTGACAGGGTTGCAAGAATTACTGAGAAAAGAAACGAAACGCTGCTGAAGCAAAAGGATGCATTGCAGCGAAAGATTTAAAGATAAAGTTGATGTCTTTTGCTGTTTGGCTGAAGTTGGATGGAAACTTGGTTTTATGGTGTGTAGGTTAGGCTATGAGTGAGCATGCAGTAAACTATATTTGGAGGGGGGGTCAAGCAATGTGTGTATGTATTTAGAGAATGCTAACGTATCCATGACACACATACATGCACTTTGCCCTTGCACCTGTAACATTGTAACCTTAGCAGACCGTGTGTGTTTGTGTGTGTGTGAGCGTGCGCCACAGGACCTAAACTTGGTTAGCAGCAGGGTTTTGACTTCTTGCCTTCTCTAACTTGTTGATCCTTTGGACCTATCCATAGACACATTCAGCATAGCATGCACATTATGAGTCTAAAGGTCACCTTGCAACAAGAAATCATCACTGATGTATGGATGTGTGTAACTCTTAACATTTACAATATGAGATAAAAGTTTGTTGATTTTTGGAAATTGTGTCTTTGAAAAGGATCTGGATGCAAAGTTTTGCTTCCATTCAGCCACATTATGATATCGGCATTCAAGTTCATGCTAGGGGATCTGGGTGAGGTTGAGGTCAGGACTCTGTGCAGCCCAGTTAGGTTCAGAGTCACACCATTAGCCATATGGCATTTGCTTTGTGCACAGAGGCATCGCCTTATTGAGGGCCTTCTCCAAAATCTTGCCACAAAGTTGGAAACAAACTACTCTCTAAAATATAATTGCATGCTGTAGCTTTTAGATATCCCTTAATAGGAACTATAAAGCCCAAACCATTAAAGGAGCAGTTTGACATTTTGAGAAATACGCTTATTTGCTTTCTGGCTGAGAGTTACAAGAGAAAACTTATACCACTCTTAAAGTTTCTTTGTTGAGTTTTTAACTTCTAGTAGCGCTATGGAGCTCTTTTCATATAATTGGGTCCCTGTTTTGATTATCTTGTGTATGGACATAGCGAGCCACATGTACACAGTTCTACTAATGGTGTCACAAGTCCACTGATCTACAGGTGATAGATATATGGTGCAATTCATCAGCAGAGGCGGAGGAGAAGAAGACTGGGAGCTAGAAAACATGAATGTAAAGAATTCTGATTCAAAATACTTTTTTAAATTTTGCAAATGTTTTATGATGCATTCAACACGTTAGAGCTAGAGCTCTAGAGTTAGAGCTCAAAGATAGACGCAGTGTGTATTTGTGACTAACAATGAATGTTAGAGAAGAAAAGTCCACACAGCACTTTTAAGTTTGTTAAGTATGAAGCTGACGCCAGCTGCAGGTAACAAAACCTGCAGCACCTCAGAAGCTCCCTTCTTTATTGTGTACAAACACAAAGTGTAATAATGATCATTTGTGATTTTAAGAGCTGGTTACGGGTGCAGTGACTTCCTGGAGTCTTGTTTTCACTGTGAGTTTGCTAGACAGCCAGCACAAACTTCATTTTCATTTCCTAAAACTGTGTTAAACTATTCCTTTTACAAGAATAAAAGTACTGAAAACACATCTTTTCCTCTACTTTTGGCTGGTGTAATCACTCATATTGAGATGTTATGATGTTGTCAGATACTGATGTTTCAGGCCTGTATAACAAAATAACATTATTTTTGAGGAAACAAGTCAATCAAATCTATGAAGGGATCATCTGTCCACACTTAGTACAGCATTTTTAAGACAAAATACTGACTGATGCCATTTTACTTGCATCTCTAAAATCCTGCAGCCGCTTTTCTTAATTAAGAATTCCTCAGGTGTCCCCAGTGTAATAGCAATAATGAGACACTGGTCCCGACGGTGTGAAATGTTACTATTAACAATAAGCAATATGTATGAATATGACTCAGACCTGCATGATAAAGCTATTATCCTCTAATAGAGTGATGAAATGTTAAGTCATTCTTGTAGAGCTGCTTATTTTGACTGGTCTTCAAAATGACCAAATTTACTCTCATTTGACTTAGTGGTTAAAATACAGCAGCATCACAAGGCAGAGTAAATTGCTCATGAACTTGCATCCTTCATCAACTGCAGTCTGAGCAGCTCTATTGGTGGCTTTCTGAAAGACGATGCAGATAAAGAATGAATATCATCATAATAGAGCAATCTACTGCCTGGAGAGAAACAAGCAGTCTCATTCTTACTCAAATGCTGATATGAACACATGTACCCGCACACATGTAGACACGGTCACGCACATATGTACACACGGTTTTGCACACATGTACCCAACGGCCGTGCATGCACACATACACGCGCGCGCACACAAAACCACCCACGCACACCCTTGGAAGAAGCCACTCACACTTCGCCCCCATAGAGTACATGTCAGTCCATCTGGGATCATTAACACTATGTTAATGAATATAGGGCTGGGGCATATGAGGAGAGGAGAGAGATGCAGAAAGAAATGGAGAGAGAGGGAGAGATAAAGAGGACAGAAGGTGGGAGGATGGAGGAGGATAATGGATTCTCTCCTAACAAATGCACTGCCCGGGAAGTAGGAACTAAAAGGGAGCAATAGAGCATAAAAGGGAGTAAAGGGAAGACGCTCAAGAGCTTGTCAATGTGAAAAGAAACCAAGAAAAAGTAAAGTAATCAGGGAGAGATGTACCCAGTATGTTCTGGCCAGGGGCTGATGAGGGCTCCGTGGAAATAACTGAACAGATGAACAGAAGAAAGGGAAGGAAGGAAAGACAGCAGAGACAACAGATGAGCCGAGAGAACAGGCAGGGAGACAGACAAGGAGATACAGTATAACAAATGATGGCAGAGGCAATGCAAGCTGACTAGCGTGGTTAAATATTTCACTGGGGTTTGTTTGTGCTTTTGTGTGTGTGTGCGTGGGCAGGGGTATGGGAGTGAGTGTCCCTGAGAGACAGAAAGGAGGACAGAGCAGCAGGGACGAGTGAAGTGTGGCTGTTGACTGGGCGAGTTAATGATTCCTGTGGTCTGAATAGTGAGACAGTGTCCAGGAGGGAGGGAGGAGGCTCATTTACCCCCTGCTGACACGCACGCAGCACTGTTTTGGTTCGCTCGTATGCGTTTCGTGGATTGTGTGTGTTGCACGTTTGGAAACAGCTCAGCCTCCCTGGCCACTTTCCAGAAGATGCTCTGAGCAGAAGCGGCGCCTTATCACGAGTTTGTCGTCGCAAGAATCACTATTTGCCCCCCTACCGGGCTAAATCGACACACACGGAGCGCTATTAAGCAGAAGTGTGCCTCCCTGCGTTTGAATTGCTGACCACCTGTATGCAGATGAATGGGTGTGAATAGGGGCAGGGAGACATGCCTTTGTGGTGCGGCGAAGGAGCAGCTTGTCGGAGTGTGCCGCTATGAGCCAGAGGGCCAAGGGCCTGCAGGAGGCCGGGGATAAAGGGCAGCAGGGTGACAAGCTGTCCATGTGTAGAGGAAACAATGCCAAGTGTTAACAAGCCTAAGCTAGCGGTAATGACAGAGGTAGGGTGAACAAAAGGCATGATTTGAAATGCAATCTGTGATCAACTAGAGTCAATACGGAGCACATTACAGTGATTGAGCCCCTTTAAGCCCCTTTATACCCTTTTCATTGTCTCATAATGTTGATCTTCTCTATGACCTTTTATCCAATGCCAACTAAGGTTATTCTCTGTGGGAGAGGAGAAGGGGCACACATGACACAATCAGCAGCTGAGGCTCGAGGGCACGGCGAGTGATGACGTGACAAAGCCAGCACCAAAAACAGGTCCAGAAATGTGATCAACAGGATAATATCTCGCTTTGTCTAGTCAAGACAGCAGCGGGGATCAGAGCACTCTTACATGTCTTTAAACTCCAATAAAAACCTGTGCAAGCACACGCCTGTGTTTGGGCAGATGTGTTCAGTTTCTCTGCCATCCCTGTTGTTATGTTTCAATGTGGCTGACGCCCAACGTATCCAGGCGTCTTTTATCTATAACACTGATGTCTCAAAGTTTCACCCCTCACGCTGCTTGTTTTCATTTGTTCTCTTCTCTCAATTAAACACCCCAGCTTCATATTTCTGTGTGTGTGTGTGTGTCTGTCTGTCTGTGTGTGTCTGCCTGTGTGTGTGTGTGTGTCAGGAAAACCCTCCAAATCTTGAGACAGAGATCCCTGACCAGCTCTGATCCCTGCCTGAGGCTGACAGGATGAGAATGAAGAGGAAGAAGAGGAAGAGAGAAGCAAGACTGAAAATTTAATAGGCTGAGTAGTCTTTTTTTCTTTTTTTTTTTTTTTTTAAATAGCTGTCTCCCACATATCCTTAACCCCTCTTATCAAAACATTTATTCTAGCTGGGCTGATACTTCAGTTCTTCACAGACACCATCTGTTTTGTTTTGTATATCTCTCCACTCCCCAAAACTCTTCTACATGTTCCCCTCCAATAAAAACTGTTTTGGCTGCGGTTGAGAGAGTAAAGAGAAAGAGAAAATCGGGCATTGCCAGGTACAGGTAGCTCCACATGCTCTCTCTCTCTCTCTCTCTCTCTCTCTCTTTTTTTTTTTTACTTAATTACATAAGTTATGTAACTGTGGGATTTCCATAGCATGTTGAACAACTCGTGGTAGATACAGTGACGCCTGGAGACAAGTCGCTAGAAAATAAACAAGCCTATTTCCGTTTGCTGACAGGTTTGTATGGCTGTCAGGTCTTCCCCCGACTTTCTTTAATCCACTTTTAGAACTGTTGAGCTTTCCATCGTCTCAAGCACTTTGTGTGATTTTCTTTTTTGAGCCATCAACTTTTCTCTGCTTTACTGTCATTCGCAGAAGCCCCGGCCTTCCCTCTCTGAGTGTATCTGTGTGTGCCTGTATGGGCTTCGGGAGGATTAAGTCTCACTCTGGGAGTCATCCACAGTCTCTACTATCTGCAACACTATCATAAGAGCCTGCAGGGAAGATGTTTCTCTCCGTGCGTACATGTATGTGATGGGAGATCCCAGCCATCTGACTCCACTCTTGGCTGCAGCAGCAGAGAGGAGGTGTATTTGTGGGTTGCGGATTTCTAAATTTGGGTTTCTGTATTGCCACACGCTTGTTTGCATGTTAGATGGACGCATCATGAGGAGATCCCATGTTTGAGCAGCGGAAGTCTGCTGGCAACGAGGGACACTCTGACAGTCAGAGTATGAGCGTGTATGAGCCAGAACTGGGATCCTGTTCCCGGTAGTCTTAAGCCTGTGAATCACTAGCTAGTTTTGCTGGAACAATATTTGCATTTCAGTCATTCCTCGGAGGAAATCAATACATATGTTTAAAGCAGTTTCTGAAGTTGGCCACAACATGAATAGATGCTGTTTTGCATAAAGAGAATACATTGTGAACTGGAGTTTTTGATGGCAACCTGTCCACAGTGTGCCCTCTATTGGCAGCTAGGATTGTCTCCACCCTCCCACCACCCTGCAAAGGATAAGTGATTATAGATATTGGATGGATGAAAATTTTAATTGCAATGTCAGAAATTGTTAAATTGACCTCTTGTACCCATTATTTTTTATCACGCATTAGTTCACTTCCTCACCCCTCTCCCTCCTCCTTCTTCCCTCATTTTTTGGGGAGACATTATAGAATGGAAAAGCTCCCTCAGCCATGATTAACCCCCCACTGCCTACAGGATCTTCAGTCAGCGTGTGTGTGTGTGTGTGTGATCGTCTCAGAGCGCCAGGACGTGTGTGTGCTTGCCCAGCCAAGCCTTGGGACAGTCAGACACTCAGCTTGTCTGCACATATAAAAAACACAGACACACACACACACACAGACACACACACCCACACACACCCACATACAATGCCCCCTCCTGTTTCCCTGCAGCTATGGAGCTCTGAACCAGCTAACCCAGGCTGGGCTCCATCCCTGCCCAAGGGAAGCCCTCTCCTGCTGGGGCCACAATCCCGCTGACACCCTGTGGTCTGGACTATATCGGCTCCATCTGTGAGGTTGTTTTCTGAAGTCACCTGTCTGGGGAAGCGGCTAAGCGGAGACCACAAGATTAGACTGACTGATAAGACGGTAATAATTCTTTATTATCTGACAGAAAGTAATCAGTGCGCCAGCGTGTCTGGACAGCAACAGCTTGTAAGAGCACCGTTCTGCAGAGGGTTCTCAAATGATTGAAACACAACCAGTGAAGCAGCCAGAGCCAAAATCTCTTCAGCATACAATATATTGAACTAATCTGTTTTTGGCAGCGTTTGTGCAGCAACATATTTACAGCTCAGTTTCAAAGTCCTCTTCAAAGTCCTCAACAACAAACAAAACAATGCATTTTAGCACAGGACAAAAAACATCAGTTGACAAACTGCATTACAACCAGTAACAACAACTCAACACAACGCAATGAGTTGCAACATGGAGTACGTCACAAAGCAATGCAACACAACAGCACATTACAACAACAACAGAAACAAACATAACACAGTGGATGTAGGAAATCACTTAAATTATTGCACTGGATTATCCACTTTCACAAAAAGTGCATTTACTCAAGTACTGTACTTCAGAACAATTCTGAGCTACTTGTATTTGAGTATTTCCATTTTATGATACTTTCAGAGGCCAGTGTTGTACTTTTCCACTGCATTTACTTCAAAACTGTAGCTACATTTCAGATTAAGCTTTCACATTAGAAAACATGATAAGTGCACAAAATGATGAATTATTATAGATAGTTGATATAGTATCTATATTGTTAACTAATCCAACAACAGAATAAAGTTTTTCTTACATGTAAATGCATCAATAATTATGATCCAATAATATCATGTTTTAACACTGACAGGGGCCATTCTGCATAATGATACTTAATAATAATACTTAAAGTACATTTTGTAGGCAATACTCATGCATGTTTTTAGTACAGAACTTTTACTTGTCATGGATTGTTTTTATAATGTGGTTTTACTACTTTTACCAAAGCAAATTTCATTACTCATTTCATTTATCTTACTCCATATATTTTTTTTTACATATTGTATATACATGTGTATATATTCTTAATTTATTGCTTGTCGTTTGGTAGTCAATAAAGTATGTATCTGAAACTGAATCTCAAATGAATTTAGTACTTCTCACACCACTGTTTTATGTCCTTCTTGTGGAACACGCATTCCCTATTTCGCTTAGCTGATTTTGACTTATTTTATCATCTAATAAAAACTGTCAACAGCTGCCTAAAATTTATTTTAATTAACTCTTAAAATAACAATTGTCCTTATATAGATAGATAGATAGATATGTGTTTCAGAGTTTTGGACTTTTCACTTATAGTAGTTTATAATCTTCTTATCTTATCACCCTAATACTCCAGTCTGGATTATATTTATTTATTGTGCTTCTACCAGGTTATTATAGTCGTGGAGATGTTTTTGTGTGTTCTGGGCTAAAGTGCGGCAGCTGGAGGGAGCGTCTCCTGTGGGCGGGGCTTTCAGATGGCTTCATCCTATTGGCTGGCTGCACCTCGAGGGGCGGAGCCTCTGCCAGAGAAAACAGACAAGTTGCGCCTCGGTGAATCAGTCAGGAGTTGCAACAGTGATTGTTAAACCACGTCAGACCAACCTGCCTTTATTACAACACCAGGAGCTTATCATCTGAGATTTGTGTACGTGCATTTGCGCATCCGCATCTCCAGCAGCAGACGCATCTGTAAATCACCTCTCAGTGGTTGAACTTGGAGAAGAGGAGCAGCTATGGATTTGGTGTGTCTGGTGTATTTGGTGCTGAGCATCGGTGCTTGGTTCGCCACAGCAGAAAGACACAGTGTCTACTGGAACAACTCGAACCCAAAGTAAGTGACCTGAGCTTCACAGCTAATTATGTGTATGTGTGTGTGTGTGTGTGACAGTTGTAGGGACTCGCCTTCTTGATGGGGATTAAATGTCCATATGCTGAATTATTACATTATAGGATGAAGACTTGGGTTAAGGTTTGGTTAAGGGTCAGTCTCCAAGATATGAATGTAAGTCAGTATAATAGCCTCTGAAGTG
This sequence comes from Holacanthus passer, assembly GCA_025331565.1. NCBI lineage: Eukaryota > Metazoa > Chordata > Actinopteri > Pomacanthidae > Holacanthus > Holacanthus passer. The sequence goes on from JAFREQ010000012.1 coordinate 11,534,251, forward strand.
ATGGAAACGTGTGTGTGTAATGTTGTGGGAATATAAATCTATTTACAGTCACATTGATGGGGATAAAATGCAAGTCCCCATGATCTGAATCATTAAATTCTGCGGTGAAAATTTGGATTAAGGGTTAGATGAATGAATGTAAGTCAATGTAGTATCCTGAAGTGAAACGTGTGTGCATATGTGTGTGAGTCCCTGTAAAGAGTCAATCATTCACTGTTCTGTGTGTGTGTGTGTGTGTTTCCTGAGGATGTCTTTTTTTTTTCTGCTTTCCTTTTTTCACACATGTAAACTCACAGTGTCTTTAAGGCTACTCCCGCTCCTAAACTGGCTCCAACTAATCTCATTCCTGTTTTCATTCAATTAAAGGTTCATGTGATGTTTAAAGTCAGACACCTTTAAACAGGATTGTGATCAGGCTGTGTGAACGCAGGAGATTGTGTTTGTGTGTGTGTGTGTGTGTGTGTGTGTGTCCAGACAGATTCACCACTATATTTAACCGCAACACATAGACACAGACATACTCTAATAGTAGAAAATAGACTGACAAGTACGAACTTGGCCACTGAGACTGTCTGTGGGGTCTGCACCTGTGTGTGTGTCATGGAAAAGTCTATAAATGAGAATGAATCAGTGGGTTTATTTAATAATGCGATTTATGCAGATGCAGCATCAGGACTCGGTGCGTAAAAGTGTTTTTTCACTGGGGGAAGGTGGTGATAGTGTGAGTGTGTGTCAGAGAGAGAGAGAGAGGCACATATTGCTGATTATTTTGTTTTGAGGTCAGAAATGTAATGCTATCCGACCACTCAGTGGAATCGATGGAGCTTGACAGATTTATTGAGCTTTTAGCGTGGAGAGAGTGATCCAGACGCATGAAAGACAGTATTATTTTATAACCTATCTGAAACAGAAGGACAGGACCCCACTTCTCTCCTGCTGCCCACATAGGTCGATTAAAATCCACAACAAGGGCAAAAGCCATTATGGCCTTTTAGTCTTGTCTTGATTACATTACTGGCTCTCTAATTGCCCTTTAAGAATGACAATAGGCGCAGGGCTAAAAAAAAGCCCCGCAACAAGGAAAACAATTGTCCTGATAATTGGATAAGGAGTCTAATGGAAAGTCCTGTCCTCATGAGCAGTGCTTGTGTCATGGGTTAGTCCATGTGTGACTCAACAACCCGGGTTTGACCCACCTGAGTTTTACACCTGAGTCACCACAGACGACAGGAGACGAACTGAGAGGAAAGGGAACTTTACAGAGAGGGATCAGGAACCGGAGTCTTTTTTTGGTTTTGATAAAGGAGGAAAGCGGAGCTCCAAGTTTGAGAAATAAGAAAGGCTGGCAAAGAGGCAGAAACAGAGAGAGAGAAAGAGAGAAGACGGGGGTGGTCTAATAGTCAGATCTTATGTCTGCTGTCTCTAATCCGGCCCTGGACTATTTCTGCTGTCAAATGGGAGTTGTGTAACCAGAACAAAAATCATAATATAACACTAATCCCTTTTTGCTAGATGGATAAACATAGACCCCGACACTGACAGACTCAAACTTCACACATCACAACAGCGCATCACAAAAATGTGGCTATTCTGCTTCTCTCACATGTGTCACACTTCTGTTGAACCCCGACCGGTTTCTCGTTCTCTGCCATGTCAAATGCACACTGAGTTTCTGAGGGAAGGCGGTGACAGAAATTTGTTTTCAGGAGGATAATGGCAGCTAAAAGCCAAAATGAAAGCATCAGCTGACCTCCACATGCCACCCGAATTATATTTTTTGCCACATTTTACAGTCTAATCTCCATTGCTTCTCTAATCCCTTATTCCCAGACCCCCTCCCCTCCTCCTCCCCCTCACTTCTTTCTCTCATCCTCTCTTTTTACATCATCTCTCTTGTCTTCCTGTTTCCAGCTTTGACTAAAAGCCCACCTGCCCCCCAACCGTCCCGAGTGATCAATTAGTCACCTGTTTGGAGGATTACATTGATCCATCAGCAGGCTGTGACAGCAGCGAACCGCGGATAATTGATGCTAATTGATTCTTGGTCTGATTGTGTGAAGCAGTGATTTGTCTTATAGGTGGAGGACAGTGACCAGATGGCAGCAGTCTGCCCATTCATGTTGGGGAGTAGAGAGATGTGAAGCACGCTGGCAGCATCTTGGGCGTGCGTGCGTGTGTGTGTGTGTGTGTGTGTGTGTGTGTTGTTCTCTGTGTTTGATTTCCACCAACTTGTCAGTGCAACTTGATAATTAAGGCTTAATCCTGTACTAGCTCCTGTAGGGATTTTATACTGAGTGTGTTTGTGTGTGTGTACTTTTCCTACATGACAGGTGTAGAGGCATGTTTTTCCCAGTCTGGTCCGGTCTTGTTTTTACACTACGTGTCTCTGCCTGTCAATAATGTGTGTGTGTGTGTGTGTGAGAGAGAGAGAGAGAGAGAGAGAGAGAGGGAGAGTTTGAACTTGTGCTGCCCTTTACCAGATTTAACGGGAAGTGATTTTGTTTTTGTTGTGAACTTAGAGTGATGTTGGCGTGTCTTTGTGTGTGTGTGTGCCCCAACGTCAGAGAAAAATAAGGAGTGGCCATTACCGGAGGCAGCCTTACCGAGACATGATAAATGTGTGACTCACACTTACACACACTGGGGGGCAGGAGGGAGAACTTGGATGTTAATATTAGCTACAGCCAGCATTCCACCCCGCTGTTACTATACTCAACTCTGTCAGCTGTGTGTGTGTGTGTGTGTGTGTGTGTGTGTGTGTGTGCGCGTGTGCGTGACCCACACACTGTACCTGTCTGTTCCTCTCCCCATCTTCACTCCTTTCCCTCTCTTTAACAGCTGGGTCTCCTCCCAGACTGGACGCTGGCCCCAAGCCCTCCATCTCTCTCTCTCTCTCTTTTTCTCTCTACTCACAAATTCAAGTACATTCAACATCTCTTTTCTGCACAGATGTGGATGCTATTAACACAACACTCCACGGCCTCATTTATAACCGCTATCTCTCCACTGTTTGGCTGCTTCCATCCATCCAGTGTAGCCTGGGTGTATTTGCCGTGCTCCCAGTATCTGTGCAAATATCTCTATCAGGAGTTTGATGTAACGTTATATTCTGTTTATCTCCGTCTGCGTCTGGCTCTGTCTGCCTTTGCTGTTATTGAAGCAGCCGGGGCCTGCCTTGACACGTACATGTGGCCTGGAGGATGAGTTCGGGGTGAAAGGGGGCTTGATGTCACCGTCACCACCCAACCCCCTCCTCCACAGACAGAGGGAACAAAATGTATAAAATGTACGAGTCTGTCTGTCTTTCCACTCATTATTTACCCCTCCCCAGCCAGTGTCCCGTCTGGTTGTTGGTCTCTAATCTCGACAGAATGAGACACACACACACACACACACACACACACTAACATAGATTACAGACGGCTTGTAATCTGACCATCTGACCCATAGACACAAAACCATCAACCTGCTGGCTTCATTCTATATATATTCATGCCTCTATGATCCTGTGATGTAACTTCTGTCTGTTTCATTACACTCCTCTATAGTCTGTATTATATCTGTGTATATCTGGGTAGGTGGGTTATTGTGTAACTGTTACAATACACATAAGTTGCTTAATAAACCTGTAGTTGTCTCAGTGGATCATTTCTGCTGCAATCTCCCAGATGGGATTCATCCTCCCATCAGAACAATCAATTACAAACACCACAGGAAATCTCCATTTTATCTTGCTATGAATCCTGCCCATTTAATATCTGACGGCTTTGTGTGTGTTCCCTGCTGATATAACTGTCCTCTTACCTAACGCTCTTATAAATGTACACGCATACCTTCACGCGTCATAGCACCCAGGAGCAGCTGGGAATTTCAGCGACAACATACAGTTCCTAAACTACAGTGTTATATCTGTGTTTCAGGTCTGTAGACATATTCCCCCCCTGTCCCCCGTCACAGTATCCATGCACCTCTCTGCTCTTCCTCTCGCTTCCTTATCTGTGGTCCAGACTTCCTCCCCTCCCTCCATCAGTCCCCCTCTTTCTCACAGACCTTCCTCTGTTCTTTCCCCCAGTAGTTTTCCACCGGAGGAGGACAGAGCACCTCTCAGGCCTGGCTCTGCTAACACCGGAGAGGCCTGCTTTTGCCTAGCGTTATCGTAGTATGTGTGGGCAGGCATGTGTGTGTGTGTGTGTGTGTGTGTGTGTGTGTGTGTGTGTACACGCTGCTCATTCATAGCATTGCAGGCATACTTTGGCATTGCTGTCCACTCACAGCCCACCAACGCCCTCTAAAGGGCAGAATTAGCAACATATTTCTGTCAGATGGACTTCAAGTATTTCATGTTTTGTTTTGCCTGAGTTAATTCAAAACTTTATTCCTGAACTTTATTCCACTTTATAACCTCATAAAAGTTAGTGAACTCGTTCCCTCTCTCTCAGCTCGACAGACAGACACAGGCACACAGATTAACTCTCCGTGACCCCCCCCCCCAACATATTAAACCAAGCATGATACCATTTGGCCTTCTTCTATTCATCGCAGACAGAATGGGAGGCTACAAAAAGGGGAGACCGGGTGAAAAGATTTTTGGGGGCAGAGAGGAGGAGGAGCAGGGTACAGGGTGAGAGAAGGGTGAAGTGAAGAAAAGGATTTGTGTTGAGAAATTAGCCTGGATGAAGAGCGCTGGTATATTATGTCAGCGTTAAGAGACAGGACAAAATAGAGTATTGGGAGAGGGGGGATGGGCTGATTTTGGGAGAATAAAGGAGAAGCAGACGGAGGGAGGAGAGAGAGGACAGTGATGGATGAAGGGAGGGGAGAAGTTTGGAATTGAATAAGTGAGAAACGGCAGTGTTGACCATTTTAAAAGCTCTCATCTTGCAAAGGGATTCTTAATGTCTTAACTATGCATGCATATATAAGCTCACAGAGATTTGCTAAAAGTGGAAAGTACAGAGTTGAGTGCTGGATTTGTACTCCAAGTGGGGAGAGAAGATTGGTGCAGACAAGAGGAAGAATTCCCACTGGGTTTCTTGTTGCAAGACAATGAGATGGAAGAAGAATGAAGGTAGATTACATTGGAAGCTAATATAGAAAGACCTTTCGGTGTGTATTAGATTGGCTATAATGGAGCATCCCACTAGTGAGCAGCTAAACCCATTAGAACCACTGACAGCTCCTCCGCTTGTGTGAAAGGAGGTGTGAGTCTGCCATACCACAGTAAATTAATAGGGTATTAACTGTAGACCTCAAAGTGAAAGTGTGTGAGAGTGCGACTGGAAATTTGATGAGTGCGCCTTGTGAGAACATAGTAAACCGTCCAAACCGCAGCCCCCCGTTGTCACATTCCAGCGTGTGCACACTCACTGCTGAGTACCTGCAGAGCAAATGGTCGGGGGATGCATCTGTTTAGTGTTTTAGTGGTGCTGACTCGCTCCATGACTGTGTTGTGTGTGTGAAACAAACGTCTTCAGTGCTGACTCAGATGGTAGTGCGTGTGAGAAGTTGCGACCCTGAACTCTAACCCCGTGACCTGGCTGCCGGTTTGAAACGCTCCCCAGAGAGACGGTGAAAGACAGAGTTCCTGCGTCAGTTGTTTGACCCAAACCAGCGAGAGCTCGGGGGACAAATGGGAGGGACGGCAGCGGGGATGTCGGGGGAGAAAGGGGGAAGAGGAAAGAGGGATGGCAGGAGAAATGAAAAGAGAAGAGGTGGCAGAGCAGTGCAAGGACAATGGTACGACTTCAAAGCTTGAGTGAGAAGGCCAAGTGTTGAAGAGCTCACCTACTGTCATAACTACCAGTGTCATAGCGATTTTACTTTATACCCTTATAGCACACACATACACACACACACACACACACCTTGAGTGCTGACGCAAAAACTAGAGTAGCTCCATGGTGAGAAATGACCTTTATGCTTCAGAGAGGAACAACGACTACAGCCACCTTCAAGCCTTGCTGTTTACCCACACCTCAGTCACATACAAGAAAACACACACACACACACACTCAAAAACACAAGAGGCTTCAGTAGGCCTTGATAAACAGATGTGCTCATGAGCCTGGGGCACAAGATGCCCTGAATAAGGGTCTTCAGAGAATCCCTCTCCCATGAAAACATGCACACAGACACACAGACAAATCAACACACGGGAAGATGAAGCTGTGTGGAAAGTAGGTCTGCAACTACTCACACACCTGGTCCTCACTCTCACATACGACACAGCTATCACGTCAATGCGACTCTCACTCTCCCGAGAGCTGTCAGTCAGAGGCGAGAGTAGTCATGGGGAGATAGGAGAGTCTCCAGGAGCGTGTAGCTTTGATGAGAGCGAGGAGGATGGAGGGAGAGGACCAGAGAAAGACACAGGGTTTTGCGCCTGGTTCAACAAGCATCCGTGGGCTAAGGTGACTTGTGGTCGCATAAAGATGACACGATCCGCAGGGGAGAAAAGATTCATTCGAGCATAAACAAGTCAAATGCAACTGTGAAACCACTAAAAACACACTCACAGTCATATGAGCACACACATAACGCACATCCACACCAGTCAGGGTAGTTAAAGCTCCATAGGGGGTAAGGTACTGGGGTTGAAGGGGCCCTGTAGCCTTTAGGCGTTCTGTCTTTGGGGAGGGAAAGGGTATAATTACACCCCATTCATTCCTCCTCCCCTCCTTTTCTAGAGAACACATTGGCCCCAGACCCCTAACAGCTTTTAATTAGCCAGACCAATGGAGGAGAGGAGGAGGAGGAGGGGGGATGAGGAGGTGAAGAGAAGGATAAAAGGAGCGTTTTCTTAAAAGCATGAGTTGTGAATGAAATTAGCAACAGAATCTTTGTTGGCTTTTGACAAGCCTGCGTTTCCATGCGGAGGTCAGCCGGGCCACTAACAAGGACACAGTGTAGGAAAGAGGTGTATCCTATACAATTTAAAACTGTTACTTCAGAGGGAGCAGCCAGAGATCTCCAAGCGTCTTGTTTTCTCCAACTCTGTTATTAGTGATCTGACTCAAAGAAAACAGAACACAGAGGAACAAGATGAGAGTAGAGATTATTTAGCCAATTAGGCGGCTGTAGGCTGCGTCTCTTTTCCTTTCACTGAAACGCTCGCCCTCGCAAAACACACACAAACAAAGGCGTGCACACCTGCGCGGGAGTGTACACACCTAACAAAGAAGCTTTTCTGAGAAGGAGCAGTGATTGCAAGTGGAGGGAGGTGATCAGCCTGTTAGCCCTGGATAACAAGTGTAGAGCTGTGCTCAGCTAACAAAGCATGTTTTGACAGGTAGGTTAGTGCTAACTGATACACACACACAGACACACACATACAGAGGCAGGAAGGAGGGGTTAGAGGCCCACGGTTGGAGCCAGTGTGTCTGTGACTTGGCCGGGGGGTCCTAACAGGAGCCACAACAACAGGAGGGGGGGGGGGGTCAAAGCCACCGCGTCCTACACTTTGATGCCGGGGCACACACTTACAGCACACATAAACAATGGCAGACACACAGGAGCTGTTTCCCTGTCACTTTCACTCTCTGCAACTCGTCAAGCACGAGCAGTTTATTTAGCTTCAGCACAGATTGAATTTGAGGATTAGAGCCTGTTGCCCCTGAGGATACAAACAGAGCAATATGCAAATATCAGTATTTCTTCACCTCTTACATTTTGGCTGATCTCACATCAGCCAGCTACAGATCACATGTTGCAGCGTAGCAAGAGCTGAACAAACATCATGTTTACTTGTAGGTGTAGGCGTTACGCGAACATGAAAGTGAAGATGCCACGTTAGAGTTTCAGTTTTTACACATAAAAGTGAGGAACATAAATCTGTTTCTCACTGAGCTGTAGCTACTTATTAACAATAAGTTAAAGTTTTAGTAAGTTTAAATTTTAACTCTGTAAAAACTGAATTGCCACAAATGTGCAGTACAGGATTCAGACAGATTTTTCACCTTTTCTGTATACTTGATTAGGATGCCGGGGGCCAAACAAGCATAGGAAGCGAGCTAAGAGGAGACGGGAAGAAGGCTTAAAAAGAGCCATAAAACTAAATGAAGGGTAAAGATGAAAAGAGCGAAAGAGAGCAACAGTCTGACTGTCTCCACCCACTCTGTCTCTGTCTTTGATGAAATCAGAGAGAAGTTGAGAGACAGCAAAGTAAGTAAGAGGCTTCAACATGGATAGACAAACATCCAGAGGCTGCAAAACAGTTTCAATAAAAAGACTTGGAAGAAAAAGTCACTCGGTTGTGCAGATAGAAAAGTGGACTAGCACAGAAGGTGAAAAGAGAGACTGGGCTTGAGCTGTCATTTAAAATCTCGTCCTCTTGTAAGCTGGTGCGAGTGAATCTCTGCCGAAGGCAAAATGAGAGGAGAGTGCAGGAAGGTGTGTGTGAGACGTATGATGGAAGAGCTTTGTGAGACTTTAGGCGTGTGTTCTCATCCATAAACAAAGTGAACAAGTCTGGCCTGAGCTGGCTCTTTCTAATTCTGTCACAGTGACAGGTTTGCACAAGTAAACGAAACACGTCAACACGCCATCCTCACATGGCACCTGAGTTCCACCCAAGTGGCCGTACCTTTGTGTTAACATGTGTTCACGTGAGCGAGTGTTTTCTGTTGTCGTGCGTGTGATTAGTCAACATTATTATTTGTAACACCTATGTATGTTGAATGAGCCAAGCTGTCAGGGTGTGTGGGGACAATATCTGCCTATTATTCATGTTGTTGTTCATTTTAAAATAAAAACATCTTCATGCTGGGTGAGGACATTTGTCAGTAACCTCCTCTTTCTTCCTGTCTCCCTGCAGCTTCCTGTGGGATGAGTACACGGTGGAAGTACGTATCAACGACTACCTGGACATCATCTGCCCCCACTACACCCACGGCGAGGTGTCATCGCATACGGCCGAGCGCTACGTGCTGTACATGGTGGAGAAGGAGGACTACGAGGTGTGCAAGCCTCACTCCTTCGACCAGCTCCGTTGGGAGTGCTCGCGGCCGTTTGCTCCCCACGCTCCTGAGAAATTCTCTGAGAAATTCCAGCGTTTCACTCCCTTCACCCTGGGCAAGGAGTTCAGACAGGGAGAGAGCTATTATTATATCTGTAAGTATCAGTAACACTTGCATTTTTATCAACTTATTCTGATCCTGACAGTGTTTCTTGTATTAACCTTTTTTCCCCTCTTCTGAATTTCCACAGCCAAGCCGCTGCATCACCATGGCCAGGAGTGTCTGAGGCTGAGAGTGGACGTTGTTGGGCATAAAGGCTCTGGAAAGACCCATCATGATAAATCCAAGGCCGATGATAAAGGAAAAAGCGTGGATGGAGGAAAAGGGATATTTCCTGCTGCTGGAGGAGTTCACAATCCCTCCAACCGGCTCCCAGCAGGTGAGGATTCTTTTGAAAAAAATACCAGACAGATGCAAGATAGTCACAGCAGTCCCACGTCTGAGAGCAGCTGGGTGTGTTTACCATGAAGGAATAATGAAATGACTCTCTCTCTCTCTCCATTTTCTTTCCTCAGATGACCCTGCTGTGATGGAGCCAAACGTTCAGAGGAGTATCGGCAGCTCAGGAGCACAGCTGGTCTCCTTTCCACTCGTCTTTACCATGATCCCAGTCTTATTAGCTCTGATGCTACACTAAGGCTGACCACCATAAAAGAGACAATGTTAACCCAATGCTGGTCACTGGGACCATGAACACTCAAGAGATTTTTTTAAACAGATTTTTTTTTATACGAGCATGGACGTTGCTGTCAGTGTGTGTTTGCGTGTTTTGTTGGTGTGAATGTGGAGCGTGGATCGTTCCAAAGAAGAGGACCTCAAAGATCTTTTTTTTTTAATTACTTCATTATGAGGATGGACATTCTCGTGTTTGACCATTTAAGATGCACACAATTTTCAGTCCTGATGAACAAAACTGCAAGCAAAGATCAGAATACTTCATGATGATATCAAACTGATAATGACAAGAGGATTACATTGTCTTCATTATCCTGTGTTTTCATGTTTTCCTGCCATTGGTACAGATTTGCATTGCACTCATCTCTAGCTGTTAATGCCATTTTTCTTCCTCTACATGTAGAGACATTATTAATTCTGTGTCTTGAAAATGTTGTTGGCTACTGCCAAAGTGGTATATGTTATGTAGGATTTCTGTCATGTTGTTGTGTAGCACTCAGCTCCCTGTTTTATCTCTTTAAGTCTCTGTCAAAGCCAAAATGTCACGGTCACACTGATACTGACACATTGATTCAGGTGCTGCAGTTGAAGCCGCTGAAAGTATCTGACATCGCATATTTTTTTCCTTTCAGTTAAAAGGCAACATAAGAAAACAAGACCAGTAGTAGAATCTTTTTTTTTTTACTTTTCATGGCTCATGAGCCATAAGCTTCTCATGCAGATTAAACAGTATATTCTTTTTCAACTTATTTAATATTTTTTTTCATTTGATAATGTATTTCCTGAATTCATTTGGATTTTAGAAATATATATTTATTTTATGTTTCATAAGTCCTTGCCACTTTTTTACATGTTCTCATGAGGGTTAGAGCAACTGATCAAAGAGCAAAACAGACACTAACACCAACAGGGGTTTTAGGGAGCTGAGCATCTTCAGTACTTATGGTTATTAACTCATTTCTACTGTCTTGACAGTGTCATGGTACACAAACCTCAAACTGAAGGGACTTCCCAGAATACATTTAGTTGAGAGTTGGTTTCTTTTGTTAAACATGCTTGTGTCATTTTGTAAATGTTTATATGTACATTTGTATATAGAGAAAACTATAAGAAACTGTTTTAAGATGTGAAAACTCTTTAGTGAAATAAAAAAATGTGATGCAATAAAAATTTTCGTCTGTTTTTTTTCAGCTCAAATGAAAAGTATTTTGCACAAACTTACTCTGGAGCTTGAAATCTCACTGACGTCATTGAGATTTTGATGGATGACACAATATTTTGGCAAAGCTATCCATCTCCCGTCCGATGAAATCTCTCCAGCACCCTCCACATTTCCACCCCCGGGTCTTTCCTGACCTCTGTTTGTCATCCCCTCTTTTCTGCCCCCTCCGTCTTTCATCCCTGGTGACATCGCTTGCTCTGGCTTAGATTTCACAGTCTGAAAACCAAACACAAGAGCCGAGAGGGGGACGATGAAGGAGCGAGAGAGCAGGATAGTGCGGCGAGAGAGGCCCATGAGCAAACTGACAACTGGGTGTGAAAGTGTCACTCTCACCTCCTCACTCACACTCTCTCAGTCTTTTTTTTTTTGCCATTTCTTTTTCTGCTGCCTAAATCCTCTTTGGAGGGGAAGTTGAACATCTGTATACACAGTGGTATGTTGGAATGAAGAGGAGCACAGTGCACAAACCTCAGGGCTGACTGAAAACTGTCAAAAGTCACCATCTCCTGTAAAACCACGCAACATATACATTCAAAACCAGATCGTAAAACTGACTTATTTGTTTTTCCATAATCACATCATAGTTTAAATTTTACTGCAGAGGATCACACGGTCTCAGAAATCTCATAGCAATGTGCCACCCATGTATCTGTAAAGTTCTGTACAGTAGGTCAATGCAGGACACTGTGTCTGACAGACGAGATCAAACACAGCAGTGTTCATGGTAATGTTTTAGCTCAAGTTGGTGTCATACAGCAACGTGCAAAGACTGAGGTAATGTAGTCAGATTGCAACTGTAAGATGTCCAATTAATAACCTTTTAAACCAGCAATTGCCAGATGATGGAGAGGAATTCAAACCCTTTACCTGAGTACATTTAGTATAACCACAAGTGAAAGTTACATGAAAAGTTCCTGACTTTGAATTTATACTCTTTCATTTACTTGTAAAACCAAATAAATATAAGCAGCACTCATTGAAAGTAACAGTACCCATTGTGAAATATGGTACGAGAGTGTCAGGTCATTTATGCAAATGGTACATCTACATGCATCATAAATGAAAATACAACAATTGGAGATAATGAAATAACAAAAATCCAGATCAGTTAAAGGATTTCATGCCATTACACAGGCAAGAACGTTTCGCTTTCAAAACTCCAGAAACTGATGTCCTCGGCTCCCAAACATTTACAGAGAGTTGTTAAAAGAAGAGGTGATGCAACACAATAGTAAACATGCCCGTTTCAACTTTTTTGAAACATGTTGCTAGCATCAAATTTAAAATGAGCATATATTTTTCATAGAAGAATAAAATTTTTCAGTTTCAACATTTGATATGTTGTCTCTGAGCTATTTTCAATTTAATATAGAGTTTAAATGATTTGCACACCATCACAATCTGTTTTTTATCAACATTTTACACAGCATCCCAACTTATTTTGGAATTGGGGTTGTAGATGATTCACAATTGGGTTACATTTAAGATATGTTTGAAAAAGCAAAGTATATCTAAACATCAAGGCTAGAGAAAGATTTTCATTGTATAACATTTAAAGGAACTCGAAGAGCTTTCATCAAAAAACACTGTCACTCAAAGAAAAGAAATTACGGTTTAATAACAGGATGAGAATATAAGCTAGAAATGTGAAATTGTTCAGCATCCTTATAGAAATGACCTTAAAAATAATGACATAAAAAAAATCAAGTGAAAAAAATTAAATGTCAAACAGATGCAAACTTTTTAAAAGGGCTAGAACTAAAAGAAAATGAAGGAGTGGGGAAGAAAATTATATATCAGTTAAAGGTCATGCTTAAGAAAGTCTGAGTGTAGAGTGAAGAAGGCTTTGTGGATGGAGATTCACAGTAAGAGATTAAGATGATTCTTCCAGTTTGTCAAGTTGTGTTTGTCACATTTGGTCCTTTGGCATCTATGTTGACTGGTGCAGTGACAGCAAACTCCTCCAACAGGTTAAGATGTAAACCAGTGGTTGTCAACTTTTTTTGGCTTGTGACCCCTTAAAAACAGAGCTTTGTCTGCTTGTGGCTCCTCATCATAGGTTGCATATGGTAACCAATTCAACTAAATGGTGATTTCTTTCTTCTCATGTTGTATCATTTGAATACTTTAATACATTCTTACAGTCCTACATGAAACAAATTTTCTCCAACTAACTATGAAGAGCAAAGTGAACTTCTCTGTAAACTGACTGGAGTGCCTCAACATGGCCCCCAGATTAGAAACTACTGATAAAAACTGATATGAAACCAATGCATGCATGCACACATACATCTTTTGTAAGCCTACAGCTATTTTGAGAAGCTCACAAACGCAAATATCCAGCTGTTTTCTTTTCTGTTTTCTTATATGACATTATTTCTTATATGACTTTATTCATCACAAGATGAATAAAGTTTAACTGAACTCATTTTAACAATCATCCATCCTTTTCTCTGAAGTCAAACTCATCACACGCCTCACCGGACTTCTTTCAACGTGATGACGTTAGGCGCTATCGTTTCAGCTCCCCATTGGACCAAATCCACCCCACCTGCTTTATCGCACAGCCAATCAGAGCGCAGAGACGGTTGGAACGCTGACTGCAAACACGGAAACTGAGAGAAAGAGGCGTTAGCATAGTTTTATGTCCGGCTTTAATGTCATGCAAATAAAGTATATGTGACAGATACTGAACGTAAAATACATAACCGACTGGTGTTTCGGTCTTTTTTCTTTCCTTCTATGGATTTGTTGCAGCTTCTGTCATGGGCCTGCATCGTGTTTACAGTCGGGATGTTCTCGACTGGACTGTAAGTTGAATTCATGTCATACTGCAGGGACATTTTTTTTATTCTCATTGGCTCCTGCTGTTGTTCTTTTAGTTTGGTAGAAAACATGAGGGCAGATTTTCTGACGATGGTCTGAACCAAGTTAACCACAGGGATGGTAACGTGGAGGAATGTGCTTATATATGATCTGATTCTATGATCTGCATATTTGCCTAATGGTTTGTTTGTTTGTTTGTGTGTGTGTGTGTGTGTGTTTCTAGGAGCGACCTCAAGAAGATGCGAGAATCCAAAAGTGCTGACAACATCCAGTTTCTCCCTTTCCTCACCACATGCCTTAAGTGAGTGAGTGAGTGAGCGTGGGTTCGCTTATGTCCAAATTGGGGATATACACAAGAGTCAAGACCAGTTGATTCGGGACAGCGGTGCAATTGGGGACAAAAAGTGGTGTCCTCAATTTGGAAAACTGATTTTTAGGTCAACAGTTAAGGTTATTGTTAGGTTAAGGTCAGGTAGTCCTTCAGGTTAGTCTCCAGGAAATGAGTGTATGTCTATGTAAATTCCCCAAAAGTGACATAAGTAAAGACTGTGTGTGTGTGTACGATCCTTTATTTTTCCTTTTGATCTGGTCAGTATTATATTGTCATCCTGCTTTTGCCTAATGCTGTCTTGTTTCCACAGTAACGTGGGCTGGTTGTATTATGGGATGCTGAAGAAAGACCAGACGATCATCCTGGTCAACATTATCGGAGCTCTACTCCAGATCCTCTACATCATCATGTATTTCCACTACACAAAACACAAGGTCAGCGAGGCCTCATGTGTATACACTCAACTTTTCTTCTAGTGTCTTGTGTGCACACTTGTCTGATGCGTGTGTGTGTGTTTCAGAGGATGGTGACATCCCAGTCCCTGACAGCAGGGTTGGTGCTGACCTGCGGCTGGTTGTACTTTGGGATGTTTCTTCCTGAAGGAGACACTCGGCTCCACCAGCTTGGCCTCACCTGCAGCGTGGTCACCGTCAGCATGTACCTGTCCCCACTCACCGACCTGGTACAGCTCACATGCACTACAGACAAACACAACACACATACAGCATGTGCAAAGCAAATTAACTGACTCGTCTCACTGGATTCATGAGATAAGATAAGATGTACCTTTATTCGTCCCACAGTGGGGAAATTTACAAATTTGGATAATGTAGAGACAAATGTGGCCCGTTTTGGAATGAAGTTACATTTGGTGTGATAATCCTAAATAGATAAATAAAATGGACAATATCTGCTAATATGCACATTATCAAATTCACATACATGAGTGATGAAAGGATTAGATGCTTAATTGATTTGTCAATGCACAGAAAATTAACTGTCAACACATCTGTCTTTTAAGTCACTTATTAAGCAAATAAGCTTGTTGGTCCCAACCTTGAATAAAAAAAAAAATATATAAATTTCTCTTTTTTATATCGCCGGTAATTGTGAGCTCTGTAGGACAAAATGAGCAAGTTTGGTCTCTGTGAAATATTTAATGATGAGTCATTTAATCAGTTAATCGTACATCAACATTTGAGTTGCAGCCATAATATAAATCGACTTCATGTTCATGGCAATGGCAATGGCAATGGCAAGCAAGATAAAGTCTTTTGATTTTAATGTAGGTGTTGTAAGATTTATTATTTTTTGTTTATAACACAATAATTCTGTTTAAAAAGGATAAGCGGTCCAGTCAGTGACTTATTGCTCATCTCAAAGTGGAAGTGGTCAGCCATGGTAACTAGTCATGGCTGATTTTCTGCCCATTAAAACCCAGAAAAACCAGCTAAATGACAGTTGGTTGCACTTCGAGTTGCAGCTTTGACATTGTGCAGTCAACGACCTCTGAAATGTGCTTTTCACGCTCAGGAGCACTAATGTTGAAGTGGGGAAAAATTAATCTGCAATGGGAAGATGTTTACTTTTAATGATCTGTCAATGGAATGAACAGTCACTTCTCAAAAGACAGACCCTCTTAGAAGAAATTCATACTGTGCAACCTTATACAAACAATCCTCACTGAAACACTGACTACATTCAGTACATACAACTGTAAGCACATTGAGTTCTTTTCTGACCATATGCCTCCTTGAACTTGTGAACAGACAGCAGACAGCATCTGTTCAGTGAACTCAGCCAAATCTGCACGTGCAGCTATTTACTAATGAAAGAATTAATCCCCAGTTCTCGCTCTTTCCTTTTGTCTCTTTGAGTCATCTTGTCTTGTTCTCTGTCTACTATCCTGTTTGTCTCCTTCCCTCCATCTGCCTCACAGCTCTGAGTGACCCCGAGTCAGTTTCCTGCCTTTCTTTCCCTCATCTGTCTCTTCCTGTTATTCTCTGTCTCTGTCTGTTTGTGCCCCATCCCCTTGGTTACATGCTGTTGTCTCCTGTTACAGTTTACCTGATTTTTTTGGCACTTATCAGAATTATTCCAAAAATAGACAGAATCTCAAGCCATCCTCATGAAGATTATTTTTAATAGTCCTGATGTGCTTGTGGGCTTTAAAGGAAAAAATCCCGTTTTCTGCAACTTGGGTCTTAGTTTTGTCATTTTTGGTCATGATTTTTTTTTTTATTATTAATATTAACCTTGTGCTCACAAAGGAAACCAGATAGGGAAAGAAACACAAGCAGTCATAATTAGTATATAGGTTTTAAACAAATATCCAGGTCAGACAAACTTATGTTGAAGAGAAAAAGAAAGACAAATGGTGAAATCTTTTCAATTAAAACATCCATCACAGTTTACAGGCCGACTTCTTGGTTAGACTTAGACCTTCCATACTCCACACTTTCAGTTTTTACATCCAAATAATGTGGTTCAAGATAATCTGACTAAAATGTTGGCTTGTTTGCAGATTGCTGAATCACCTGACCGTTGGTGAACCTCGCTCCATTGTGGTAGCAATTTGCTGTGTTTATTAAAGTGTTTAATCTGTACACTGATTGTTGCTGTCCTCATTCGCTCTTCCCCTTTAGGTAGAAATAGTGCGTAGTGGAAATGTGCAGCTCTTGTCCTTCCCTTTGACTGTAGCCACCCTGTTCACTTCAACTTCCTGGGTCCTCTACGGCCTCCAGCTGGATGATTACTTTATTGTGGTAAGACAGAGTGATTATGCACCTGAATCACACCTGTGAACACAGCGTTCAACTTTGTTTCTTGATTAAAATAAAGATATTATCCATAATGCCATTTCTTCTTCCTGTTTGTGTTTCAGGTTCCAAACACACCTGGAATCTTCACCAGCATCATCAGATTTTATTTGTTCTGGAGATTTGCATCTGTCAATCAAAGCTCACCTTCCTATAAGCCTATGCATATATGAGGATTAAAGAAGAGGGGGGTAGATATTTACAGGAGCAGCTCTGTTGACTCTGCATGGAGGCCTGCAGCAATGCTCTTCCATCACTTGTCTTGTATTTTTAATCATATAAAGACAAAGTTAAATGAAGGGAAGCAAACTGTCATTGGACGGCACCACCTGGCAAAGTGGACACAATGCCTTGTGTTTGTTGTCAGTAAGTAATGGTGTTACTTGGTGAAGTGAAAAAATTATGTTGTCTTCAATTCAGTTTTGTTTTCTGCAGCTATTGTTAAACTTGTGACCTGTGTTTCTTCTCCTTGTCCTTCAAGTGCCTTCTGTTAGATCCTGTGTGCCATTAAAGATCAATGGCATTTGCTGATCTACCAACATGTCAGGAGACGTTCTCTCTGTTCACAGTCCAGTGAATTGGATTGAATCCTCCTCACCTCATACTAGCCAAAGATTTTGTGGCGTTATTACTCGCTGGCTGCTATTTTAATATCACATGTAGTTGCTGTGGTCATGTATGGAATAATGTAATATATAGTTTCATATTTTTCCACACAGCTTGGAGAGGAAATGCCTATTTAGAGTTGGTACTCATGTCTCTGTATCCCCATGCAGACAGAATATTGAGTCATATCAGTGACAGTAAATTATATTTGTATTTCTATATATTTTACGTCTTTTTGATACAGAATGTCTATGTTGGCTCAAATATTGTCTAACTATATTGTTAATGCCATTTTTATGAGCTGTTGTATATGAAATGAATTAAGTAATTAACACCATAGGATTTGTTTACAAGAATGGATGATGTTTATTTTTCTGGTGTCTGGTTATCATGGGTAATAGAGTCTTGCTTGTCTCCTCATTATTATCTGTAATAAGGACATATGTTATGCAAATTAAACAGCTGAGCGTCACTACACTTCTAAAGGATGTAACATCTTTAAAGGTGCCATGTAAATAAATTTTTACCTTAACCATCAGTTACTTTTATGTGCTGATTGCTTATTAAGTTGTGAACATGGTTGGACATGAAAGATTTTTTTTTTTAGTGAGAAAGCTGCTCTTGACCCTTTGAAGTCGGAAGATTTGTGCTGTAGTTTTGTTTTGGGTGCAGTAATGAGCTTACATGCAGATGTGTGGAGATAAGTGTGTGAGCGTGTGATTGGGGTGGTTGTGCAAGAAGAGACAAAAGCCTGTTTGATGGTGCAGCAGTGTGAATGAGCTTGTTTGTGTGAGTGTGTTGATACACAGAGGGCAGTGGTGGGAAAGGCCACGCCAGAGGTTCTCATCCTGAGTGTGTGTGTATGCGTATGTGTGTGTGTGTGTGTTACATTGGCCTCTCTTCCTGAGCTCAAAGAGCCTGGCCCTGACAGTGAACACACAGACACAACACAGTATTGTGCTGGATTTGAGTGTTGTGTAGAAAAGCTAAGCCGAGAGGACTGGAGGTGGGAGATAAATGAGCTACAGTTGAAAGAGCGAACAAGAAAGAAAAGGGGACATTTTTGAGGAGGAGATGAGGAGGCAGAAGCGGAGAATGTATAAATGAGGCAGAGGTGGGAAACCTGGGAAGAAGAAGAGAAATTTAGGTTTGGCTTGTTGCATAGTTCTGTCGTAACATGATTAATAATAATAAGATAGATAAGATAATAAGACTATGACAGCCATGTGCAGTGAAACACTAACATGTCACCCAGTCTGTTAGTTACAATGTAAATCATCCTGAAGGAGATATGAATCCTAACTAAATTTCATGGCAATCCTTTCAACAGCTGCAGAGACATTTCCCTCTAAACCACAAATGTGAACCTCATGGTGGCGTAAGAGGATGAGTCAGAGGATAACCAAAGTCAGTATCATTATCTGGCAACCATGAATGTCTGTACACATTTCTTTGCCAGTCCAAGCAGTTGATGTCAAAGTCAGGGAATTACAGTAGGATTCATCCTCCAAGGAACATGAATGTGCCATCCATGCGGTGGTTGTTGAGATATTTCAGTCTGGAACAAAGTGTTCGATCAGCCATTCTTAGAGCAGAATGGAAAGAAAAGAAAACAGTTCATTTTGGGACAATAAGGGGATTCTATGTATTTCTCTTGTTCTGTAATTAACTTATAAGATATCAAAACCTATGAAGTATGTTATAAAAGCAAACAGGATATTGCAGACAAGTGAGTCAGACTCATCAGGTCTGCGCTTGACCAGAAATATGAGCCAGCATGCTCTGATAAACCCACATACAGTGGAGGCCTTTTGAAAAGAAATTAGTCATGAAGGTGGGAAGGGGAGGTTTAGCAGAAAGAAAAATGAGCTTATGATGAGTCCAGGAGAAGATAAGGGAGTATTGGGTGTTGTCCATTCTGCTAGTGAAAAAAGAGACATCAATAAGGTTGGAGGGACAATGCATGGAGTCAGACAGACTGGCCGGACCCACCCCTCATTACAAACTGTGGCTTTATTGTGAAGGACAGTGTGTTAAGTGTTAGGCAGGAAATCATAGTACAGTCCTCAGGTTGGTGTGTACACATTTTTTGGTCGACAGCGAAACAGTGACAGGACGCTTATGTTTTGTGTTTGAGTGTATATGAGTGGGTGTGTGTGTGTGTGTGAGTGTGTGTGTGGGGGGTGGGGGGTGGGAAGGGGTGTTGAGAGGCGGATAATCAGCTGAACAATGAGTACAACTTACAAACAGGATCCCTCTGTTTCCTGTAGTAGATACTGTCTCCTTAAACAACACACACACACACACACACACACACACACACACACACACACACTGGCTGACTCTTGCACTTTTGCACACATCCTTTTAAACACAGGCATATACACACTATGTACAGTATGTTGTCCTGTACACAGACACTCCCACAGCCTCTCTCTCCCCCACAAACAACATGTGTGCGTTCAGATGTCTATTTTTGTCATCACGGGGCGCATTCTGATCTATGGGTTTTGTTTCCCCCGTAATTACGCACAACAAAGTCCCTGCTAACATGCAGTCTGCAGCCTAACAGTGTGCATGCTCAGCATATGAACACACACACACACACACACACACACAGCATACACACTGGGGGAGCAGTCAGCAGCTTGTGCACTTTCTACCATCAGTAAAAGCACACCTGTCCCAGCTGCTGTTTTGAAGAGAAGAAGAGGGAGAGAAGGAATGCGCCTCTCTCAGTTTTCCTGTCGGCCCTCACCCTTCCCTGCCGTCCCTGTCGCCCTCTTCCCTTGGCTTGTTTATCAAATTATTCCCATGGTCAGCTATTGTTCCTCCTCCTCTCACACACGCTGTCACCTGATTTCTTTCTGTCTCCTTATTGTTCTTTACCTCTTCACAAATCATATCTCATATCTTCTTACACCCTCTCTTTATAATTTGTAAGCCTCCTCCTTCACCTGTCATTCCTCTAAAACACTTAGTGTCCTGAAATAGTCACACACGGTGACAACCATGTTTTGTACCCTCAGATCATCTGCAGTGATAATCAGGTCTGTCTCGTGAAACTGTCAGCCGGTCTGATTTATATAGAAGAGCATGCAAAGGTTTCTCAGCTGAGAAAAAAAAAACCCCACTTTAAGCTCTTTTGATATGCAGAACATTTACACACAAAAGTCCCCAATTAACTCTGAAGCTTTCTCTCATCGCTTTTTATTGGTGCACATGTATATGCATGCACTCCCTTGTTTGCGAATGCAGTTGCTGCTGTAGGTATTTATGGGGAGACATGCGCAGGGAGCAGCAAGTGGCTTTCTATTCCCAGTTTTACCAGCTTCTCCACCTTTGTTTTGATTTTATATTCAGCATTTTTCCTCCTCAGAGCCTGGTGCTTGCGCAGCTGAGGGGCTCACACAAGAACTTGCACGCAAAGACCACCTTCCTGTTTTTCATGCACACTCGATCACACATGCAAAAATGTGGCTCTTCAGCTCTTTCGCCGGTACCAGTTGGTGCTGGAAGACCTTTGCTCTGTATCTATGTCACAAAAATAGATTTACAGAGCCCTCCGGTGTGTCCTGGGGGTTATGGTGTTGTTCAGTATGTCCTGTCTCAGTCTCCCAGATTGTTTGACTCCCCCCTCCTTCCTCCTCCTTCCTCTTCTTCCTCCTCCCTCTGCTCCTGCTGCCCCTCAAAATGGGAACAGTGAGTGAAGTGATGTGTGGACAGCTAGTCATTAAGTTGTCAGAGGGCAGCCTATGGACCAGAACACTGTCAGCACGGATGAACATACACGTTTCGCTTCTGATATAAATCACTTGTCGGGTATCCTTCTGTTTCAAATGCAAAACATATCAGAGATTCAATAACTGTGCTTGACACCACTGGACCCAACAACAGCATTACATGTGTCAAGCAAGTTTCATTTAACTTATTAATCAATAAAGTTACATCTGTAATTGTGTTTTCCTGGTTTAAAATTTTAAATAATTGCATTTGGATTCAACTCACACACTTACTCATGTTCCATAAATCATTTCTAATAATTGTTTAGTGAATACAGCCACAAAGCAGGTTCTCGTGGTGAAAAATGATCGAGCCAAACAGGTGGTGTAGTACAGTTAAGGACTTTATGGAGACTTAATGTTTTTCCTGTCTAAAAATGACACACACTCACACATAAATACTCAGAGAGCCTGAGGGGCCTTGGTCCTGTCTGAGCATGCTCTCTCACTTTGGCATCTGTCCAGAACACACACATGTGGCAGATCTGTGTGTGTATGTGTAAGTGTGGATTTTTTTTCTTGGAAGTGTTTTGAATGGCAACCATGTAAAGTGGATTTGGATTTGATTGCATAGTTGTGTGTGTGGATTTCAGTTCAGTGACACACAAAAATGTTTTTTTTTGGGTGAGGTTCACAAACCTCTGCGAGCGACTGAGAGTCATTTTGTTTGAGTTTTCAAGACTTAGTTGGACCATAGTTGGAACTTGCATACTTACTCCGGGATCTGAAATGTCGGGGGTGTAGTATATGTCTGCACACAGGACATACATGTCTGCTGTGATGTGCAGAGGTGCTGAGGAAAGACACAGCTGTTCAGGGGACCTGGAGTCTGTGCTTGCATTAGCAAACATTTCTGCAGCTTCCTGCACGGTTTGCATATTTGAAAGTTGCTACATCTCATTGCGTGTGAAACTTATTCTGCTTGGCACTCAGCAATTTTTGCTTCAGTCAACTCCAACACATGAAACAGCTTTATTGGCTTTTCAAATACAGTAATTTCATCCCAGATAATGACTCAGAACCGACAATGTCAGCCAGTGACAGTAACTTGTAAGAATGAAAAATGACATACAAAGGTTTATCTTGAGTTATATGAGACATTTGAAGGGATTAGTGAAATATCTTTTAATTCCAACATCATCTGTATTCATGTGAAATTCTAAACTTCCAGGTTTTGCCTGTTATTAGTACACTGTTGTTTAGTTGCATATTCAGCTTATCATCTGTGTTTTTCATCATCAGACAACTGATCAGCTCTTCCAGTCAATCATCATCCCAACACAACAAAACTTGATTGGAAGTTCAGGTGAATTTCTCTCTAACATGGTTGCGTGCAAACGGACAAACGCTGGCTTAACTGTTGTGGGGAGGAGCTCTGCTGGGTAAACATGTGAAAACTAAACTGAGCTCAAGCAAAGAAATGATGCAACCACACTGGGACCAGAGCTCTGTGGAGGAGGAATTAGGACTACAGAGGAAAAAAAAAAAACACCAGTGTGGGACCAATGTGATTTTTTGTTCTGTGGGAGGTTTTCTTCCTCTCACTGTTGTATTATGTCACTTTTGGTATGCGTGGTAAATGCAGTCTATAATTATGTGACACTCTCAGGAAACTTGCAGGTGCATATGGAAATTAGTCAATCTTGGCTTATTGTAGCACACGTGCACTTATTTTAATGATTTATATGCAGTGTCAGTGACAAAAAAAAATAGGTGCAAAAAAAGAGAAAAAGGAACAAGGAAGAGGGAGAGAAATATTCTTCCAGGTGTAACAAAATGAATGGCACAAAGATTGGCTCAGAGTGACCCAACAGAAGCTGAAAGCTCTTAACTTGCAATATATGACCTGTCATCACAGATTGTTACCAGGCAAGTCAGTGTTGACACATAGTGCACCTGTTGCTGACAAGGCCTTTTCCACTCAAGACGGAGGATAATCAACAAAGCACAAACAATGTCGCCCCCTAACGGTAGATTTTTATTATTGCAAACTCCTGCAGCAGAGAGGTCATTCTGACAGAGAGCTCCAACAACACAGTGTAATGTTCACACAACATCTCTGTCATGATGCAAAAACACTGTGACAAATGCACAACCATTCTTCTGTTACATAACATCTTTTCTTAACTCTTTTGCCTTTGTGTAACACTGCTATTTGTCACTGTCTGGGCGTTGTTCAAACTACCGGTCCAGCAGGCTCACCTCCTGAGCCGCCCCTCTTCTATTGCCTTGTCTTCGGTTCACATGTAATGCAGCTGCTGAGCTCTTACCCTGCCTCTTCCTGTTGCTGTCCTTGTGTCCTATAAGGTGTGTCCCGGCTCTGTACAAAATAAGTTGATTATATCTAAGCCCTGTGGCACAAAAGATCCACTTCACATGTTGCATGCAGCTGTGGCACGCTTGAGTGATTAAGGGCACGCTTGCCCTTACATGCAGGTTGGCATCACACACTCATAGAGACATCAGTTATTCCATGACTTCTGAACAAGGAGAGTCTGGTCTAATAATCCGTTCTAGAGTTACAGTCAATCAAAATGTGACAACTTTATAGCACGCAACAGTTGTATCTGACTAAAAACATGTTTATCATTTTGGCTGTTGGGTGGAAAAATGACAGGTGATGATGAAAATACAAAACAGGAAGACATACAAAAAGTTTCTGTCTTAACTGTATCATGGAAAGGAAAATTTATGAATCATATTATTCAGAGAATTTGCTCCTGTGCAGTTACCTCTGATCATTATTTGGCACAAAGTGACTCCATGTTACAGTTATTAGTCATTTATTGTTTTTTCTCATGACATGATAGAAACATTCTGCCTGCAAAGATAAATCTAAATGAAGAGATTCTGATTTCTGTGATGCTACAGTCTAAAGTCATTCAAGTGCTGTGCTGTAACACAAGTAGAGGAGTCTGGACACATCATTCAAGACAGGACACACACATACTGTGTGCACAACAGAAAGCATGAGAGTCACAGCCAGAGCTCACACACACACCAGAAAAATCATATCTTATATCAAAATACAGTCGGAGCCAGTCGATTTGAAAATAGTACAATATAGACAATCTCTTGCATTGAAATGATACATAACTGGGTTCTTACATTCCCCAAACATAACTGTGAATCAGCTTAGTCGATAAGTAAATGAGCTACTGTCACTTGCAGTAAGAAAAACAAAAGCTGTAAAAAAAAGTCAAATAGTATAAATAGACCTCTTCTCATTACTTCAAATGGTTACCTTGTCATCCATCTACTTCCTATAATGTCATATTTTATCATTAATATGTTTGTGCAAATCACTCAAACACCACAGTTTAATACCGGACAAGTAGGCCATCCACATTTTTAACTTTCGTGAAAATGTAAAACACTGAAATGCATTCACATGTTATTAAGTCAAACAGCATAATGAGAACATCATTCCTAAGAGACATTTTTCACTTTGATTTCTCTTGTAATCTGAAAACATTGAGGCAACTGTGAGCGTGTTTACCCAGCCGAAATGCCACACAAGTCCTTTTTGAAATGCAAAACAGCGACTATATAAAATACCAACTGGGACTGTTTAGACACCAAGACACGTGATCCTGCCATGAGCCAGCAGAAGTTTACATCCAACAACCAAAGAATATTCACATTCTGTAATTCTGGCTTATATACACACATCGTTAACACTTGTTGAGGCTACTTTAAAAAATGAAGATATAAAATTAGACATACAGTACATCTGAGGTGCTTTTACAAGGTGACAGTCAGTTATCTGCATATATGTAAGTTATGAATCCTAGTTACACTTGCATGCAACATTTGTTGTCCGATCATTCTGGGACAAATTAAGACAAGTGTAAAAGGAGGGCAGATTTTTCTTCCATTGAAAACAGATTTTTAACCTGTTATAAAGGTGTTTCGCTCACCCTGTCAACAGAATTCTGCATAGTCTAAAATGACTTCAGCCACAATGTCCTTAGGAGTATTGCAAAATGGACAAAGAAAGCAGTAGAAACTACAAAATAAAGAAGCCAAAAGAGAGAGTTGATATTTTCAGACCAAGTGCAAATGCAAAACAACATCAGATATTAATAGTCAGATCTCAAAAATCACATTTTAAAGAAAAAACGTAACCGTATTTAGCAGTTACAGTTCAATCAAGTATCGAAGTTTAACAGGATCAAGGCAATTAATTATCATCTCACATTAAGTGGTGAATATAAATCACCTTTAAGTCTACAGACATGAGAGAAACTTTGAACACTGAGTGAACTGCGCCCACAAACTGCCACCCCGCCACAATTTATTTGCTGAGATTTGTTGCCCTTGTTTGGATAGTTACCCTCCGTGGAGGCGGCTCCTCGATGATCCGATTGGCCACGAGGTCCTGCAGCTGCAGGGCCCCTCCGCCAATGAAGCAGAAGGCCGGACACACCGGAGCTGAACAATCCACGTGTCCTTCCCACAGGATCCGCAACGAGTGGGCATCATAGAAGGTGACACGTCCTTTGTCACAGTCCAGACACACTCCTAGTCGGGGTGGCAGAGGAGTGGTGTGAGGGTGAGGGAGGTTGCTGTGGCTGCTGCTACTGTGGGAGTGCACTCCTCCCTGGCTGTGACTATCCCCCTGGCTCTGAGTGTGACCGTGTCCTTGAGGAAGCAGGATCTTGCCCATGCCCATTGTGAGGAAGCAGAAGGGAGGAGAGTCCTGGCCGTCCTCTGCCCCACTGTCATGGCCACTGTCCGGGTCACAACTGGGGGGGGGGACAATAACATTTCTATTTTACACCTGTGTTGAAAGCTAAAAACCTCAGCAATATAATGATATTATCAGAGAATGGTCTGAGTCTCCTAACTACAGCTCTGTTAGAACTGCTCTTACCTCATACTATTAGATTGTATATTTGCAGTGTTGTTATGCAAGTTTTGTGTGTGAAGACTATGTGTGGGCATAAATTTAACTGTAGAGATCATGTAATCACTCACAAAGAACAGCAGTGAAAGTGAGTGGAATTTTTTTTTTTTTTTAATTACAGAAGCTCTTCTTCTTATGAAGGTTCACTTTAACTTGGACAGACCAAGTTAAAGAATATGGCATATTTTATGTACCAAAAAATACACACTAAGAGCACTGTACCACTCACTCGTCCTACATACTGCTGTTACGCTAATACTCATGTCAATGTTGTGTTTACAGGTTGCTAACGGCCACAGTGGACTGAAAATCGATGAAAAACCAATTAATGCTGCCTTAAGTATGTAGAAAGGAACAATTCTGCCATGGCTCCCTCTGTATAGAGGGTGTGTCAGTGAATGTACTTACATCATCAAGAGCTCTATCAATCAGTGTGACAGAGATAAAACCCCATTCATATCTGCATTAGTGGTTCAGTGCAATTTGTATGTTGTAACAAGAAACAAACATTGGCCTTTAAAGCAGACGTTTGGGTGACAATTAATCTAAAGTCTATATTTAAGAGTGTAAGGTTTAGTTACCGAGGACTGGCCATGTCCTGGGGGAGATGAAACCACTCTTGTAGCTTAGCCTCCTGCCCTACTCCCACCTGCAAGAGACAGAATCAAAGACAGAAAGCTTTGGTCATTTCCATTTTGAGCCAGCAGGTAAGTTCACATTATAACACCAAACCACCTCTCACCTTCACCAGGTAGGAACCAGGCTCCACAGAGCATGCCCAATAGTGTCTGCCCTGAGTGACAGCCAAGTCGGCCACCAGCAGATCAGAGGTCAGGTGGCAAGACGTGAGTGTGCGGTCGGCGGCCTGCAGGAGGGAGAGGCCTGGCACGCTGCGGGCGTACGTTTGGCCTTTACCCAACGCCAGCCTGTCAGCGTGCAACCCCCAGCGTGAGTCCAAGGAGAAACTCAACACTGAGAGGATGGGAGAAGGAGGTATATCAGGAGGGAAGGGAGGGGTAAAGAGGTAGAGAGATGGTGAGGAAGGTAAGGGAAAGGGAGGAGGGGTTAGATCCTGAAGCTGGGACAGCAAGTCTGAACACATAATGGAGAAAGAGCTAAAGAAGAGTGGGAGAACACATAGGAGGCAGATCTAGAGAAGGTGTGTTCAAGAGGAAAAGTAGGAAGAAGTGGTTTTAGCAGGAGGAGGAAACGTGAGCAACAGAGTAAAGGTAACATTCGCTCCAACTGCATATTGTTTCAACAGAATTTTCATTAAATACCTTTTTTTGTGAAGGAATGATAGCAAAAGAAACAATGGACAATATAAAGTAACAATGATTTTTTTTTCTTAAGTGTAGAAAGACAGACCTGTAGCAAGAAAGACCAAAGACAGAAGACTCTGACTGGGATGAAACTGGAATGCATAACAGAAAAAGGAAGGTTTGGTGCAGAAGCTAAAATAAAAAATAATGTGGGAATGGAAGGAAATGAAGGGATGGAGAGAAAAGAAATATCAAGATTAGTCAGTTGAAACATGACAATACTGGGAAAATATCCAACTTAAAACACAGAATCAATTTTTTTCTTTGTTACCAATGCAAACCTGTTTCACAAATAATTTTAAAACAAAGAAATTGAATTTTGAGCCATATTACTTATTCTAAAAGCTAATTACAGTGCACTTCTTTCATACAAATTTATGAATTTAGTGAAAATGCATTGGAAACAAGGAATGGCCTCATTTGTTTTAAAAAAAGAATGAAAATATGTTTTTTGTAGTGAATGAAATGTAAGATTTAAACAATCTTAAAAAAGATAATCTCACCAGGTGCTGGTGGAGTGTGGAGGTAAACCTCTTCACTGTACTCTCCAAACCCTGCCTTGTTGCAGCCTCTCACCCTGAGCACATACACACTGTCTATCTGCAGTCGATCAACCACAGCATTGGTCCCTCTCACTTCATCAAGACGCTGCCATGCTGTTGCAGCGTTGGGGGATCTGATGCCTCCCCATGTGGCTGCAGCTCCTCCTGCTCGTCGCTGATATTCAACAGAGAAGTGCCAAGCTGGGGCCGAGTCCTGAGGGAGGCGCCAGCACAAAAACAGCTGGTCATAAGCGAGTGTCTTCTGAGTGTCGATGACTGGAGCCAGAGGAGCTGTGGAGGAGACAAAGAGATGAGAGAGATGCAGGTTTCTGTTAACTAATCATTCTAAAGTTTTACATGGTTCATATCATGGAAACAGAGGACCCTACCATGTATGAATTCCAAGGCGTGGATGAGCTTGACCTCTTTGGTTGTGTCCAGGTGAAAGTGTCTGAAGGATGGATCAGCAGAGAGAGAGAAACACTGGATGTGTTCTATGGCCTTTACCAGCCTGCAGGGGGAGAGACACACACAACATTTTATTCAGAAAATTCAAAAGAAGGAAGTTAAATGAAGAATGAATTCATTCCTCCTGAGTTTAGGATTGAGCATGTGTGTGTGTTACCTGTTGTGAGTGACTCTAGCAGCCTGTACAAAGCAGGGTGCATCTGTCTCCTTGAGCAGCTCCTGTGTGTAGGCCATCAGGCCCGCATGCTCCAGCAGGCCTCGCCTCTCTGAGACCTGGGCTGACAGGGCCTCCTCCCTCCTGCTGCGGGATCCCTCCAGGGCCAGAGCCAGAGCCCCTTGACGCTCCGCTACAGCCGCTCCCAGCTCTCGGATGCAGTGGGTCAGCTGATGCAGAGCCACTGCACTGTTTGCCTGCAGAGGGACATAGAGGGGACCCCAACGAGTGGACAGATTAGGACAAACACAGAAACAATGTCTTAACTATTGCCAACAAAGAGGTGTGCCACTGCACTAGAGTGACAGGCCTCCAGAGGGCCCACTAATACTATCTTGGCCCATTGTATTACAGTACAATAGAAAGGTAGTTTCCTCTAAACCGATGATCAGTTCCATTGAACCCAGGAAAATAATGCAGCACAGCTCTGCCAAATGCTGCTGTACCTCTATAAAGATACAGTATGAGGGAAATGACAAAGCAGAGGAAGTACAAAACAGAGAAAAGTTCACCTCCATCTGTTTGATGGCAGCTTCCAGTTGAGTGATCTGACTCTGGATTGTCTCCTGGTTAGCCAGGATGAAGTTGACTTCCTTGGTCACTTTGTCCTATAAGACCAAAACAAAAGTTGACATTTCAGGGCTGCAAACATCAGGATCTTAACACAGAAGTCAAAACAGACGACACACACACTCACCTTGAGGGCCTGGTAGGCCTGTGCAATAGGCAACACTTTGTGTCCATGGTGGACACGACGGAGCTTACAGAGTGGGCACAGTAACCTCTGGCAGTTACGACAGTACCACTGCAGTCTCTCCTGCTCGTGCTCAGTGCACGTTAAGACCTGGAGCACAAAAGAGGATTACGGTTCAATGACAGTAGAAGAGAAGCTACTGTTTATGATGCACAAAGTACAAAGCTGGGCAAACCTTTGGCCGAAAATTGTTGGTGGGTAGAATGTGTTCATGCTGAGCTCGAGGGGTTCCCCAGGGATGGTAGAGTTTGAAACACTCATTGCAGAAGTTGGACTTGCAGTCGGCGCAGCCCTTTGTGGCCTCCAGAGACTGAGGAGGCTTACAGAAACCACACATGATGGCTACACTGCCCAGACTTACTGTGTGCCTGTACCTAAAGGCCAGACAGGGGGACAGGGAGATAAGAGCAGGGCGAAAGTAGTTCACGCAAGAAATCAAGAGAGAAGGAGTCCTTTAAACTTAACAAGGGAAGATTGAGCTTGTCTGAGTTTGCCCTGCTCTCTTTTCAGTAGTTAGGAATCCAACTCTTTAACTGCCTGACCTGGATACATCACCAGCAGCTGCCTTGTTAGTGCATCCTGCGCAGTAAAACATGCACCGTCACACTTTCCTGACCAACACAACCGCCGCCTGGGGAGGGAGCAGCTGCACTCATCAAACTGCTGCGTGTGAAACTGGGAAACTGCCTATCCCCATAACTCTCTCTCCCTCCATCTCAGAAGACTTTTTACAAAAGCAGCTGCTGCCACTTTGATCTTCACTATTTGAACTGGTTAGAGAAGAGGATGATTAACATTAAAGGCGATGAGACGTATTTCACTCCAAACTTCCTCCACAAAACTTTGGTGAAACCAGTTGTTGTTGTACAGTACACTGCAGTTTCTGAGCTGCCCCTGCATTCTGCTCCCAGGCTTAGCCTTGGATCAGGAGTACAGGAGAGATTCATTATCGAAACTCATTCCAGCAAATGATTTCCTGTCCCATTTATAAAGCAGTATTGACTAAGCCCTTCATTTGCTGTCTTTCTTCACTGCCTGCAGGATTGGTTAAAGGAATTTTTTTCTAAACCTATGATTAGACTGTTTTTGATATCTGTTAATGAACTGATGATGGGACATTATCATAGAATGAAATAGCAACACAAGTCATGTTTGGACAGCAGTATCACCTGACTGTGACTCTGTCGGCAAAAGCATAGACAGCATTTGTGGTGTTTGTGTTACCTCTCCACAATCCGCTCCAGCGTGAGGTTGCGGAGGCAGTCTGTCAGGCCTTTCTCTCCGAGCTCCACGTCCTGCTGACAGGAAGGACATGGGAACAACATGGGGGGAAGGGTGGCATCCTTCCGCCTCCGCCCTGGGTATGTCCCGCACACTGGGAGGAGGACGCAGGTGTGTAGAGGAGAGGAGATGAAGGAGAAATAGACAGGGGTGGAGATACAGAGGAGGAAAAAGTGAGTGTTTGTTTGAGACTTCAGTGATAAATAAAGGTTAGTTCACTGTGGAGGAAACACTCTTTGCTTACACACACCCACACACACACAGTGGAAACACACCTGCTCGACAGATGCTTACCTACTTGACTCTCTCTGCCTCTGTGGCTCTTGCTCTACATGCTCTTAGATAAGTCATGACACGAATGCATAAAGCTGTGGATGCTCAGCGGGATACTGATGAGTCAGCCACATCACCGGTGAATCTCACATGCTAACAGAACAGTGGCGTCATATCCCACCGTCATCTTTGCATTTTTAAATGATGATCTCACTTTTAGGTGACTTCATGTTGACATCATTCAGTTTTGTTGAGATGCATCAAACACACACACATACATAACATCACATCCTTCCTCCACCTGTTCTGAGGACCCGTTCCAGGCGGTCAGGGGTCCTTGGTGTAGGTCTTCGTGCCTGCCGTGGAGAGCGAGTGTTGGGCGTGGAGGCCGGCGAGTTGGGCTCCGGAGGGAGGTCTGGAGGAGGATACCCTCTTTGTACCAACACCTCAGCCGCACACAGCAGACACACACTGTGCAGGCACGGCAGAATGATGGGCTGCTTCACCATCTCATCACACACCGGACAATGCAGCTCCTGTTCCATGCTCTTCATGTTGGACTGGAGAGGAGAGAAGAGGGGAGAACTGAGTGAGGAGTTCGATAGCATCTGAGTCATAAAGAATCCACCACTCTTTACATTCTGCACCTCCTGTGACCTGAAAAAAATGTATATGAGATGTGTAGGAGTCATGAGCGAGAAGGGGAGCTGCGGAAGACACGGGTTATGTAGGCTGGTGTTGGATACACAGAGCAGATGTGGAGGAAAAAATAGCTTTGCCCTGACTTCAGGTGTTAGTCTATCATGAAAAATGCAGACCCAGAAGTAGCTTAGCAAGCTCTGGCATAGGACAGCTATGGTTTGGTAACCGAGTATGAAACCTTTATCCAAGAGGGAGGGAACATTTTCAAATCAATAAAATAAATATAGTCTGTTGCTCAGTTTCACATGAGTGTTGCTGTTTGTGGAGGCCGTGTGTTTTATATCTGTGGTGGAGCCCCTGGTCCAGTGTTGCAGCATCCCGTTACTATGACAACCCGCATCATCTCTGCCGTCTCATCGTGTGCGGCCCTCAGTGAGGAAGCATCCGAAGCTACTGTTAGCCAACACATCCAACATCAAACACACACTGCCTCATCTGCCACGACTCAGATTTTGTGTGATAATCGTGGCCTCTTTTCTGTCACCACCAACAGCGCTTCACCAAAAAACCCTCTCTTTGATTCAATAGATGCCATAAAGGAAAGAAATGCCTCACATCCCTTCATCACATGTCAACCTGTGCGTTCAGATGGGTCGAGAGGAAATAATGGCAACATCTGCAGGTGGAGGTTATAAAATAATGATCAAATAAGCACACGTGGTTGAAATAATGACAGTAATAAATATGAGCGTCATACTCACACTGATACGGACCAGTGCGTCCATGATGGAGGTAAAGGTTTGTAACTCCGCTTCTGCCATGGCTCCACGACGGCAAAGCCCCCTTTTATTTCTGGGGGAAAGCAGGTTGTCTCAGCTGCACCGAGGAAAAACGACCTCGACTACAACAGATCTGCTGTGGCTGGATTTCTGTGCTGTTGCGCACAAACCGAGTCTGCGTGTCTGGAGGAAGAGTCGTTGTAGAAACAGGATAGGAGGGAGGCGGGTGGGGGGGTGAAGGGGTCTGGATTAGACTATATCACAGCCGCATTGCCCCAGGAACCATTCACATGTTAGACTACATCAATAAAATAGATTTTGTTAGTATTATATTAAAGCAATATATATTGCATATTTATATTGCAACTGTGTAGGTAAAAACACCCTGTCCTGTCTCACCATAATACTCCTATAATAAAGGTTGATGCAGGTATTTTTTATAATAATAAAAAACACTTCATTCCTGTTTCCTCCCAGATTTTCAGCAGCTCAGTTCTCACAACAAACCTTTTGATTGTTGTTTTTTAGGTTCGTGTCGAGCCTCAAACGTTAATATCACCAATTGTCTGTGGCCCAGTTTTTATGTCGCCGTTAGATGGCAGTGTTGTGTAAAAAATACGGGTCCTCTCGCAATTGTTGTCCGTGTCCGGAACCTTTGACTGTTGGTTGTTGGGGAAACCGGTCTGTCATTAAGGACGTACCGGTTTCAAGTTGGTGTTGTCGGTTGTTGTAGCAACCGCGTTAAGGCGCAACAACGTGAAAGTAGCAGCTGTAGTTGGTTGCAAGTTGTGATGATAGTTAGTGTTAGTTGAAGTTGATGATTAAATCAGTTCGTCTCAGTTAAGGTACGTCTAATGTTCAACGTCGAGCAGTGTTATTTATGTCCGTCTTGGATAAAGTTAGCTAAATGCTAAGTGAGCTAAATCCGCTAGCCGGTTTAGCTAACAGGTTCATTTAAACTGCAACGTTTCGTTTGATCGTGTTTAGCTAACGTTGAGTTTGCTCGCTGTCTGATGAATTGATAATGTCGGCTGTCAGCAGTCTGGTTCCTGCGAGGTTCTTGACTATCGTAGCCCACCTTGTCATCGTTATCACCATCTTTTGGTCGAGGGTAAGTAAATCAAGTTGAACCTCTGTTTCTAAAGTCTTTGTAAGGGTGTTTCATGCTGAGCTATTTGAAATGTTTGTTTCACAGGAAAACAACGTGAAGGCTTGTTTGCCGTTAGATTTCACGCAAGAGCAGTATGACAATGAAGACAGAAGGTGAGAAAACATCTGACAAATAAACACACTCAAAGTGAGACACACACAGCAAACACACCCTCTAATGTGTCTCTCTCTGTCTCAGGCTGGTGGTGGCGCTGGCAGTCACCCTCGGTCTGTTTGCTATAGAGTTGGCTGGGTTCTTCTCAGGAGTGTCCATGTTCAACTGCAGCCAAGGTCTCCTCTGTATCCTTTACACAGACATTGTCTCTCTCACATTGATGATGATTGACCTGTGATGATGATATAATGGATATATTGTATGTATGGCTGAACAGAAACTAATATCTATCAACAGTGAATATATTTTTGTCTAAAATTATATTCCATCGAGTTCTCTTGACAGGAACGTCTCGGGTTCAATTCCACCTGGGGGCCTTTGTAGCCTGTTATACCCTTCTCTCCCCCTTTGTTTCCTGTCTGACTCTTCACAACTAATTATCAGATAAAGGCAAACGTGCAAAAAAAAAAGAACTCCCACAAAGGAAAAAGGTAAAGCATGAGATCAGAGCAGCAAGTGCAATGGCACTGCCTCCTGGACAAAAAATGGGAGGTGGGGATTGATTTTGACCTGGAATTGATGATACACCATGAACACCTGACAGGGGAAGTGGTGTTAAATGAAATATCTCTTAAGAAGTCCTCTAAATATATAAAAGCTTATATCGAGATAAGTGATTTTTAAAAGTCATTCTAGTCTTGAGTTACAATTCCATGACTCCAGTCTCCTACTATAGCAACAGGAGCCCATGCCAGTGCCTCAGTGGCTCTACTTTTCTTTCTGTTTGAGCAGTGGGAGTGTGACATCTACTGGTGGATCCTTGCCATTTGCAGGTTAGTGTATATATACTAAATAGTGTGTGTGTATTCTTCCAAAAGTATTTTTCCCTGACAGATATTGCACCCAGCTCTGGCTGTCCACTGCAGCGCATCCGTATCCTTGTCTTTCTTTGTGTTTGAGAAGTGGGAATGCTGGACATATTGGGTTATTTTTGCCATCTGCAGGTTGGTGTGTTTGTGTGTGTATTAGCTTTCAGAGTGCTGTAAACAAACATCTATAAATAATCAAGTATTATTAAGTATTATATAAATGCATGTGAGTATTGTGGCTCTTTTTTCAATGGCTCTCCCTAAATTCCTTTCTGTCTGTCTCTCCCTCTAGTGTGCTACCTGCCTTTGTGGAGATTCTTCTGTTTATAGCTGTTTTTGGACTGAAGAAGAAGCCATTGTGAAAGACAGTCCTGATGTGAAATGCCGCATATAGTGTGGATGTGGACATCTGTCTCAGTGTGTCAACAGATACTGTAACTACTGAAATGTTGTGATTCATTAATAATGTACAGATGAATGAACTGAAAACTGATGTAGTGCATACGTCATCAACAAATATCAAGGAAATATAGAAGCCGCTCTCTGTTTGAAGTGGTGGGTTTGTTTTTTTTTTGTTTTTTACATGTTTTTATATATTTGAATGATATAGATGTGGAATAGACATATGTGTTAAAATATGTCAGTTTCTTTAAATTTGTCAAATTTTCTCAGTCTGTCAAATTTCCATGGAAAATTGTAGAATGTTATTGTAATCCTAAATACATTTTGTATGAATTCTTTCTTAAACTGTTGATGATTGTCTATTTAATGCCATTGTGCTTTGTTATCTTGAGATAATCAACCAGTTATCACAAGAAAACAAAAGGTTTCTGAGATCAGGAATGCCATACCAGCATGCATAGATGCCAGCTTGACAACTATAGCAAATCATTCAGGTTGAAAATATCAGATCAAGGAGTACTCAATATTGATGAAGGCATCAGACTATACTTCACTTTTACTTATTTATATACATACTTTATTGAACCATTCAAACATCCAACAACATGGGTTAGGATTAGTTTCTTTTCCAGTTCTCCTATGCCAACAAGAATTATTTTGGTTGTAACCCACTGGACAGTAACACATCTGCTTTAAGCTGACCTCTGTATGTAAGACTATCCCTTACAATAACTAGCCAAATTGGCGTAATATTGTAAGTAATGTTCTTGAAAACTTGTAGTATGTTAAAGGATAAAGGATGTGACACTGATTATTGTTGAGAAGTGCAAAAGGAACATTTGCATTTTCCTTGAATATTTTGAGAAAGTGCTTTAAGAGATGAAAGAAGCCTCCATTAATTGTAAGTTGTCAAGAACAGAATCATTCTTGTCATGGGTATTGTTGAGTAACTTCCGATGTGTAAGGACATGAGGTAAGGGGATGAAATAATGTCTATATTTCTGTTCTTTTTAACTACAAACAGTGTCGCCGCTTCCTGCTTTCTTGACTCCGCCCACTGGTCCCACCTGTTATTTGGACCGTGTGGCCGCTTTTTAGTTCCTAGAGCCGGGGGACGACTTGCAGGCTCAACGAAGTTAAACCTAATTCACATCTGTTTCATTATAAAGACTCGCATTTAACCTTGAATCATGGGTATGTATTGCACGATCATTTTTTCATTCAACCAATCTCACCAATCAAATCTGTATTTACATAGATAGTGTGCGATGTTAGCTTCTGCGTTCAAGCTAGCTAGCTAAGGCTAACGTAGAAATAGCTAGCTCTTCGTAACTAGTAGTAATTTTTACTGTATGTATTCTTGTAAAAAAGTAAGAGTATACATTTTTGATCATACTCTGAATGTAGAGTGTTCTGTTAATTGAATATTGTGTGCTGCTAAGGTGGGTTGTTTAGCTTGATGCTAACAGCAGTTTGTCGGAAACGTTTCTGGACGTACACTGACGTGGCGTTACATTAAACAGAGTTCACTGTTTTAACTGGACCTTTTAAGTTGACGATGTTATAACTTAGATGATAATGTAATGCAGCAGAAAGTCTTGCTTGCTCTCACAGTCTGCAGACAAACGTCTTTGGTTGATCTTTATTAGCTGAAATGAACCTGGTTAACAGTTAATGTTAAACATCTGCAGGGTTCGTCCTGTTTCACCCAAAATAAGTGTGTTGATAATAAATGTCTTCATTTCTGATGGGGTCAAGTAGATGAAACCTCCAATTCAGTTACAGCTGAAGTGTCCTGTCTTTTCAGTTGTTTTACTGCACCATACTATTCAATCAATGTCAAGACTTAGTTTTCTTCTCCTGTGTGAATGAATTTGAATTGCATCTGTAGTTGAAAGGCATCACACAATAAAACTGTTTTTCTTGGCCTTGCAGCAGTGAACACAGGCACCTCTCTTGTCCTGTCCAGCCTGCTGTCTGTGCTGGTGTTTGCTGGGATGCAGATGTTCAGTAAGCAGCTGGGATCTACTGAGTGGCTCACCATCCTGGGAGGTTTCCTGGGCTCAGTCCTCTTCATCTGCTCCCTCACTGTATCCTGTTTGTGACAGCATGGATTGAACTGCTTCAATTGCTTATTGTTGAACTACAAGATCATTTAGTATTTCATGCATTGTTTAAAATAGCTCTTTGTTCACGAACATCTGTTGCTGTTGTTGTCTTATGCATACACATTTTCTGATTTGTTTGATTAACCTGGTTTCTTGGGTAAATGTACACTTCTGTGGAGTGTTCCACCTTAACTTTATTTGCAGGCATTTAATAATCTGGAAAACCTGATTTTTGGGAAGGGATTCCAAGCCAAGATATTCCCAGAGAGTAAGTGGTGACTGCACTGAAATCTAATTCATGCAGTTTACATTGTGCCTTTTTTGCCTACATGTTGTTTAGCCTCATTTTTCTCCTATGCTTTGCTGAATCAAGCATCAGCTCATCTTTCACTGAAACCTCAGCATTCTTGATTAAAGCATATCCAAACATATCGCATATCCAGCATGCCAGGATTTCCTAATACAGGGTTTGTACAAGTACAAGTCTGTTTGTACAAGTATTTAAGTCTGGAAAATGCTTAATTTTAACTTAATTTAATGTTTTCAAGGTTAGTAATATACTTGAATTCAAATATACTCCTTGAAAAAGGTTGATTTTAGTGTAATCTGGTGTTTCATCTACACAATCACTCATGTAAACTTGGTGTCTCCTGGTGTTGAAATTAGCAAGAATTCATTAATCATAAGCAAAACATACCATCAAAGTTAATATGAACAAAGTGACAATATACATTCTGAAATTCTGAAAACCTAATTTTTGCAGTTGCATTTATAGTCATTTAGATGTGATGATATAGGCTTTGAGAGTCTGTAAATTTTCAGTTTAGGTACGTTGAAAGTGCTTGAAAAGTGCTTTTGCTCTTAAACTTGTTTGGACCCTGCTAATAGGAGATAACCCTTTTAATACACGGTTGATCAGTGATTTATATACAAGCAATATGTACACTTGATCTTGATTAGCCCACACTATCAGTGTTTTGATATATCATTCAGGTTCTGCTCCTCACTTTTTATTATTATTCATCCTCTCAACTTCCAGTTCTGTTGTGCCTGTGCCTCTCACTGTTTGCCTCTGGTCTGGTACACCGTGTCTGTGTCACCACATGGTATGTGACCTCTGCAGATCACAAATACATATTCAACTTAATACAACCCAGCTAAAAGTGTTCTCTATATGTATTTTTTTTTTTATTCCTTCACTTTGCCTTTCTTTCTGTTCCAGCCTGATATTCTCCCTCTTCGCACTGTACTACATCAACAAAGTATCTGCCGCTCTCTACCAAGCAGCTGTTCCTGCAGTAACACCAGCCAAGGCTGCCAGCAAGGGTAAAAGGAAAAACTGATGAATCTGTTTGATCCCACTTGCATCCAGTTAATCAGTCAATATTAACCAGTGCTGATGGCCAGTGAAACACAGCAGTTACGTATTCTGTCACAATGTTTTCTGAAAGCCAGAAACCTTTGGTGTATTTCTACAGCTTCACAAATTTGCTTTGGGAATATGGGAAAGTGATGATCGGTTCTATGACTGCACATTTGTAACCATTATAACAACAACAAACGTTTTTTTACAGTGATATTGAATTTGAATCATGGAGAAATGTTCTACATTCCATTTATAACATTTTCTTCAGCACTCTTTTTACACTGGTTGCACAGAGATTTATACATCCCATCAGGCTATTTGTGTATTCATCAGCACTTCAAGTTGCTTTTTTGTTAAATTCATTTTGTAATTAAACTCTGTAAAACACTTTGAATGTCTTCTTTATTCCGTCAAGCCAGTGTTATTCAGTTTGCACATGTCAGTCTATTTTTTTCAGGTAGGTGTGGTATCCTAAAATTAAGAGCTGATGGTTTAGGAAGAGGCAGGAGAGGAAAAGAAACCAAAGTATGTTTCTCTTCCTCTTCCACCAACTGTGGTTAAAATGCCTCTGACAAAGTGACTAAATCATAGCTGCTTTGTGGTCATCAGAAATAGACTGGTTGTGGACTATCCCAGGGACGAAGCCTTATTAGGATAAATAGATTTGGAGCGAATATGTATCTGAAACATATAATTGGAATGCACTCAGCATATATTTTAGTCTTGTGAATGGGGTTCCCTTGAGCAAGGCTTAAATCAGTTCTAGTAAAAACAGTTGTAGTGAAGCTGCTCAGTGGCCAACAGATCAAACTGTGGTTGTATTGGCAAGCTTCCAGCTGTGACAGTGTGAACAGGGCGTTCCCGGTGAAACTTCCTTAGATACATAAAGATGTTTATTATGGCGTAACTACCTACATTGTTTTAATCAGTTTATAGTAGTAGTGTTAAATCAATTTCTTGTGAGTTGACTGAAATCAGAGAAGGCCTGGAAAAATGTGAAGTCATAAATTGTGTAATATAATTGTATAGTTGGTTTTCAGACCCAAAGCTGTGGTAGAGGAGTGGATCAGAAGAAGCCACCAGAGCCTGAAAGACTAATATGTTACCAAAAGACCTTGACTCATGCAACCTAGGCCCAGGCTTGCCCAAAGCCAGCATGCCCCAAGTGTCACAGTGCTGCTCTTTGTCTGTGCTGTTGCAACTTTGATGATTTGATTATGATTCATATTAGAACAACAGCATATCTAGACATGGAGTTTGGAGCTGGGTATTTCTGTCCAGATATGACATCATGCTCAAACTCTAAAGAAAAATATCTTTGAATATTGGTATTGAAATAAAGTGTCATATTTGAAAGCTTCATCTCTATCAGTTGAGTTTTAGGGGACAAAATGTGCAGGGATGGTATTCGCACATGGCTTTTTTCCACCCTCTCTCTCTGATTCTGCCTCTATATCCCTCCCTCTCCCTCCCATCTTAGTGGGCGTCGCCTGGCTGACTATAAATGCTTGAACAAACCTTCAGTGGGACCCTGCACTCTTCACTGATCTTCTCAAACCACAGGTCCTGCCTCTTTGTGTCCTGGTAAGTCCATTCAAATTATTTGAACCCTTCTCTGTTTCCACTGTTGTCTGGAGCACTTTTCTAAGTTGTATGAGTTTAGACAGGAAACTGATCATTTATAATGAAGAGTTTGGGGCATGTGTGCTACTTGCAAAAGCAGCTATTTTCTCAGTTGAAGTTTAAGTCTGTGGTCAACATGGTTGCTTGGGTGGGCTTGGGCGTTGTCGGTGCATTACGCATGCCTTTCCACCTCTGACAAGTAGAGGCTGGTCCTCAGTCTGTTATTTTTCCGTTATGTTCCTGAACTCTCCTTTGTCTTTTACATCTGTACTCCTTGTTATTTGAAACCCACCCTGAGAAGGGTACGTGGAAGGGAAAGGCAGAGGGAGAGTGGGAGCCTTGAGATAACAATTTTAGTATATGTGCCAAAATTGTGTAAGAGTGAAAGAATTTGCTTTGAGTGCCAGTAAAACCCACACCCATATCCTGATTTAACAGTATGTTAGTTTTGGATGAAGTGGGCCCCAGTGGTGGAAAAAGTTCTCACATCTTTTGCTGAAATAAAAGTAGCAATGCCACAATGAAACAATGAACAGAAATACTCTATTATGGATACAAGTCCTGCAACTGCATTCAAAACTTAAAAGTACCAGCATCAAAATAAGAGTGAAAGTACTCATTATGCAGAATGGTCCATATCAGAATAACAGGCTTATGTATTAAACTAATAATTGCTATTTATTGATTGATTGATGTACATTACTGATCATTACAGCACATTATATTTTTACACTAATCAGATTCCGCAAAGTAACTAAAGGTATCAAATACACGTGTAATAGAGTAAAAAGTGGTGGAGTAGAAGTATAAAGTAACATAAAATGGGAATACACTCAAGGAAAGTACAAGTACCTCAAAATTGTACTTAATTACAGTACTTGAATAAAGTACTGTACTGTTAAGTACTGTATTGAGCACTTCCCACCCCTGAGTAGCCTACTGCTTCATGGCAGCCTTGTCCTTGTATTTAAGTTAACAT
Organism: Holacanthus passer; assembly: GCA_025331565.1. Lineage (NCBI taxonomy): Eukaryota > Metazoa > Chordata > Actinopteri > Pomacanthidae > Holacanthus > Holacanthus passer. Next base: position 11,575,321 of record JAFREQ010000012.1, read on the forward strand.
GACAATGCCCCAATGTCCATTAAAGGTTTAAGTTACACATTTTACAGAAGTAAAGGTTAAAAAGTAATATATATTACCATTCTCCAGTTAATTCACGTGTTAATATCTAAAGTAGGGTGTGGTAAGTGGTCCAGCAGCAGATAGAGATCTAAGCCTGTTTGTTAGATGAAACCATAGCAGAGCATGACTCTTAATGCTTGTCGGTATGTAAATATTATTCTGTGCAACAGCTGTCAGATGAGTATAGTGAAGAAGAAAGAATGTTTCCTGTGAAATTTATACCCAGACTTGTCTTTCCTCCTTTCAGCACCTGCTTTGCAGCCATGACTGAGTTGGAGAAATGCATGGAGTCCCTGATTGTCATCTTCCACCGCTATGCCGATGAAGACGGTGATGGAAGGACCTTAAGCAAGAAGGAACTGAAGAAACTAGTTGAGAATGAGTTACCCGGCTTCCTGAAGGTGACAATCTTCTATCTTCTATCAGATCTAATCTCTATCCTCATGTATATGTGTATATGTATGTACCATCAACCAATTGCTCTTAATACTATCACTGCAGCTTTGAACCCTGACCTTGTCTCTTTCGTTAATGCTCTTTCAGGCCCAGAAGAACCCTAAAATTGTGGACTCCATCCTTAAAGATTTGGACCAAAGCAGAGATGATAAGTTGGACTTTGAAGAGTTTCTTCCCCTCGTCACTGGCCTCTCGATGGCCTGTGAGAAGTGTTACATGCTCCATGAAAAGAAGGGCAAGAAGTGATGGGAAAATATTAGGGAAAAAATAATGATGTTGATTTTTTTAGAGTAAGAGAATTTTGTAGCATAAATGTGTCAGATACACAAATAAAAACTACCTTTGACAAGATTTCACCTTCTGCTTGTCTCATTTCTCTTTACTACGTTGGATACATCCTTTCTTTGAGTTGGCACAGAGTGTATAGTTTTATATGCTGTTTGCCATCTATTTATTGTACACAGGGAACCATTATAGTCAAGAAGAGTTCTGCCAATGCCAGAAAATACCTCAGAAAGTAGTGAGAATATTATTCACATCTGAAACACATCATTTCACCCATAAATACTCCTTGAATGCTCGATTGAGGCGGCAGTTTTATACAGTATGTAAATGGTTCAATATGGGAATGTGCTGGATTCTGATGAAACCTGGGTGCAGCACACATGCCTGTATGTCATGAGTTCATGAGTTAGGGGTTAGGCTTCTGCCAAATAAACATGCTTATACAAGATTTGGTGTGGATTGAAGGTTTATGGTTTTTGGAGACAGTGATGTTTCTCCAGTTTGGATAACACATTGTTCATTCTCCTGTGTTTTCAACTTACATGCACTGTTATCTCACGAAGCACCGGCAGGATTTTAATTCCAAGTATGAACATCACTGAAGGGACTTAACACCACAACCAACTAATATGGAATTCCAAAGATGGTGGCAGGAAAAAAGTAATGTATATGAAGTAGTTAAAAACAAGGTTAAAGTGCTACCAAAAGACTGTGCAGAGCAATAGGTGGCAGACTAATAATGAATCACCAAGTGCATTTTGATAAGGCAGAGAGACGGAGAACGTGTAATATAAGGAAGATATTAAGAGACAGCAAGTGACTCCAGGTTTTTAATGTTTAAGGAAAGATTATTTCAAATGGGCAGTGATTGCAAAAGCCCTGTCTGACCTTTCAGCCTGATTCTTGGAATAGTTGGCATTGACCAGCAGAGAGAACATGCTGTGAAAAGGGGACACACAAACTCTAAAAAAAAAACATGGAAGAGGGAAATAAATATACCTATAATGCTGTAAAAGCGAATTGAGTGGCCAATTCAGCCAAAGGGTGTGTGACTTGTAATAGTAAAAAAAAAAAAGCACAGGTGTTACTATTATTACTATTGTTCTGTCCCACTAAGCCATGACAGTGTGACCAGAGAAGTGCAAGTATGAAATCGAAGCAGCTAAATGAAATTCAGCCATCATAAGTTATATCATTCATACCTGTGCTTTTCCTGCTGTGACAAGTCAAAATATAAGTCATCAAACATGCCGTCTATCATTTCTGTCAGATGCACAGTGCAGAATGTGTGGTGGGGTTGCAAGGTTTGAAAAAAGCTGCAAATGTGTGTTATCTGTATGAAAATTCAAAGGATACTTGCAGCGACTGAATCAATGACCAAGGAACTCATGCAGGATGATAGAATAGTTGGTGCGCCACAGGTCAGCTGGTGAGGAAATGAAATTGTCAGTGACAACATTTCCTGTTTTACAAACAACATCAGGGGCAATCCCAGTTACAAGCTACCGACTCACTGCTGAAGCCTGTAAAGAAAGCAGTGTGGAGCAAGTTGATCATCTGAATGACAGATGGCACATCCAGCGTGATCTTATCATTTAAACAACATTGGCTGTTTTTTATTAAACATAGGCATTTTCCCCCAAATAGTGATTGCCATAGGTTTAGTAAGTATTTTGGGGGGATTTTGAAAATGAAAAGTGGTTTGGATCCCACAAAAAACAATGATAGCAAAATCAAAAAGATAGTTACGCCTAAATGTACTTTTTGGGGCGGGGCCGGTCCCTGCCAACATGTCAGTCTTTCATAAGCGCTGAGGTGATGTGTTGTCTTTAATTCACCACTAGGTGTCACTAAACTCTTAAAAACCATACAGACAGTGTAGTGGTTCACCCTGGCTTACTCTTTACTGAGTGAGGGAAGACACAGTCGCTGTTTCATAAAAGCAAAGTTTGCAGTGTGGGTGTGTTAGGCCAGATTTTAACACAGAAATACAAAATGAACACTGCGTCCCGACAAAGAAGATCAGTTGAATGGAGGTTATACATGAAAAACACTGCATTATAGAATGTGGTTTGGTGTGGATGCAGTAATGTCAGTGTTCACCAAGACAAAGTGTCTGAGAATGATATAACCTGTTGTTCATAATGTTGCAGGAGCCACGATGAACGCATTATACATTCATCTTAGCATGTTCACAAACAGCCCTCACTGTATCATGGGCAGTATTCTGCACTTCACTGCTTTTTTTTCCTTTTTTTTTAATGACGAGGAAATTCCCTTCATTCCAATGTGATTTCGTTGTGTGGCTTTTATGTGAAGAAGTTGTTTACCACTTTTTGGCAGTTGTCAGACAGGATTACTTTCTTTTACATTCCGGTGGATTATACTGATTATGAAGAGAAAACAGCCACAGCAGCAATGCAGTTGTTAAGAGTACATTAGAAAATACATCAAATGTCTTTCAAAAACTGTCCTTAAAACATTTGCTTCCAAGACTGAATGGTGATATTGTTCAAATCTTTTTCTATGTATTTGTAACTTTTTCTTATAGTGTTCACGTTCATGGTGCAGACTTAACACTGCAGAGATATACAACCTCTCCAGCGGTGAAACTGTAACTCATGCCTCAGCCAGCAGAGTGTGGACAGATGAACGTTTTTGTAATTAACACCACATGATCCTCCGTCTCTTTTTTCTTTTCCTCCCCTGCAAGGAGAATCTGATAGTATTCAATAAGTGAAAGTAATATGGCCAAAGTGAAGAACAGTTTGAACTGACCTATAAAAGGGACTTGGCAGGGGGCGAGAGAGGGGAAGAGAAGAAAATGCTGCCTTTCTGCTGCCTTGGAACAGACGAGTGGAAAATGGGGGTGAAGTTACATAAGAGTTGAGCTGGATGAATGGAAGAGCCTTACGTCAGAATTAAACATGTTCAAACACACAGTCGAGAAACTCACACTGGCGTATTTTGAGACACTCATCCAGCAGGCTTTTAACCACTGCTCATTTTATTTAGTTCAGTTAACATAAAGAGGGACATTTACAGATAAAGCATTGTGATCCTTGATGATGGCAGAAGTACATGTAACTATTCAGCAACCAGAGACCAAGTTAAAAGCATGAACTCGACGGTAACTTTGTTCCAATCCTGCTAAACTATAAAACACAAGTTTAAAAATGAAACTCTTGGCTTGAACATTTCTTTACTTCTTAGCTGTTCAAAAGTTTTAAAGTTAAAAAAACGCTTTTAACATTGATGATGAACATATTTGCAAAACTTCATAGGAGTTGCAAATAGGAACCTAAATATAACTATATATTAATACAGAACATTCACAAAACTCTAGGGCAAACAGGACAGGGCAGACATACATGCAGACATAGAGACGAATAACTCATGAACAAAACACACACACACACACACACACACACACACACACACACACATCTATGACCTAAACATTTTGGGCTGGGATGAAACCCACTCACTGTAATTTTCCATATACTGTGACATGTTTTCTCCAGCAGCTCCTCAATGACTAGAACATACCTCGCCTTAGATGACCTAGACAGCAACACACACACAGACACACACACACACACAAAGTGCAACCATTTGCTCTACACAACACATGAACATAAACATTGTCTTTAGTTAATAATTTCTTTAGCATGGTACAGATCTTTTGAAGCTAGCTTGGGTGGAATATGGTGCATTCCCCAGACATGAATCACTGCTAGTCTTTGGGTCTGTGGTTGTATTCATGCCGGTGTGTGTGAGTGTGTGTGTTTCTGACAGTTCGTGTGCACACTTTAATAAGAAGTGTTCCCCTCAGTCTGACAGCAGTCTCACCTGGAGCAGCTGGTGACACAGATCTCTCTCCACTTGGTGAACGTGAACTCTGAGGTGAGTACTGATGAAAAGCAAGAATTAGAATGTTTAATTTAGATGCTGAGCATGAAATATGACATTATTTACTAAAACATAAGAGTGATTTCATGGTGTTTATCAAAGCTTTATTCTCTGAGCATTTGTCAACCACTTTGCAGTGTTGATGTTAAACTTCTGACTTTTAAATCTTATGCTCATTTCCATAACCATTATTCTTACAACATGTGTTTCTAATGGACTACTGCTAAGACACTTCATAAACTCTGACAGGATAGTGTCTGCAAAGTATTTTCTGTTCACCCAGTATGTTTTAAAGCTATTTCCTCTCTGTTAATTACTGAGAATTGATGACAAAAATCTTTCTCTCCAGCTACAGCCATGGCTCGTCTGGATGGCGTCATTACAAACATTGTGGACGTATTTATGGAGTATGCTGAAAATGAGGGCAAGAAAAGTCAGTTAAGCAAAGGCGAGTTGAAGAACCTCTTTGAGAAAGAAATACAAAGTCAGGAATTAAAAGTAAGGCACTCAAAACACTCATGATATGCACATCTATTTATAAAAGATAAATTATCCTGCTTCTTCAGATGTGCTTTTGTGCATTTAATGCTGTTATTTAACTATTCTTCAGAGTAAAATAGGTGCAGATGACATTGAGGAGGCCATGGAGATGCTGGATAAAAATCACGATGGTGAGGTCAACTTCCGAGAGTTTTGCCGATGTGTGTCCGCCCTGGCCAAGTCCTACTACCAACAGAAGACAGGCAAGGGTTCCAAGAAAGACAAAGGCAAAGGGCAAGAAGGTGAACAAGAAGATTAACCACAACCCTTAAAATGTTTGTGGCACCATCATTTATTTGAATACGCTTTATACATGTGACATATACAGTATGTGTATGTCATATGTGACACTGCTGATCTTGAACACAGCTCCAGCCTGTGATTTGTGTTAACATGCATGCAATATGTAATAGGCGATGTCTTTATATTGCTGTAAACTCTCTGTCTCTGTCAAAGCGCTTTCCATTCAACATTTACTGAAAATAAATATCTATGCAATCTGATTTGTCGTGAGCGTCCTCGTCTGTCCGTGGCTGCTGGGTATTGGGTGTCTTTGCTGAGGAAGGAAACAAGCATGGGCTCATCAAACATTCAGCAGACATCGCTTGCTACGTCCTCCTGTGCATATCACTGTCAGTGCTTCCTCAATGGAAACGTCTGGTCTGTTCTTTCCGAAACCGACTGAAGTCCCCCACAGGTTGAAACTTTGACTCATATCAGATATTTGTCATGTCATAAAACTCATTGAAATCTCTCATCTCTTGTTTCTCTTCTTCAATGTGTTTGTGTCAAATCACATGAATCAAACTATATAAGCTTCTAAACTAAGATTTTATTTATTTTATTGTAAAAAAAAAAAACCCTCAATCAGAATAACTTTATGTTTATATTTCTTCATATATCATCATACTAATGTTATTAAACTCTTTGATAGGATTGTTTCTTGGTTTGCTGTTGCTCAATAATCCCTTCAGGAGCTTGAATAGCACATTTTCTCTGCTCAGGACAACTTAAGTGCAAACAGTGAGAATGTGCCCACTTTTAATCAAAACGTTTATACTCAAATTTCTATAATTGATTTGGCATCCTTTCCTTTCAGTTGGATCTGTCATCGGCTCCTTGAAGTGTTAACTCCCTTACAACGAGTACAGTTCCAGTCGGTCTAAGAAACAAACACACCTTTCTGTTGGTTCTTGTTTGCCCAGCGCTTAAAGTGGCTCCTGTGAGAAAACAGCCTTGCAGTCAGAGCGAGTAACACCGGTTTATTATTGGTGTTGTGTAAGAAAGTTCAACAGCCTGAAGCGGCACACATGACAAAAGGACCGATGTTTTTTTCTGTTTGTTTTGTTGCAGGATTGACAACAAAGAGTTAACAATTGCATGTTCATTTATTTTCTGATTTCACATCTAGACGTTTCTTATTTACATATGTAATTGTGGTAAAAGTAAATCAACCTTAAGGTCATGACAGATGTTTTAGTTATACAATCCAGTGTATACGTGTACACTGCAAAGAACAGCTTCTCAACCTGAGCACAACGTTTGTGTTTGGAAGCTTTGAATAGTCACAGTATTCACTAATTCATTGATGTTAAATTTCCACTTTGTGCCCTCGCCACTGCCTAAATCATCACAGCCATTGCTCGACCATGTGTTATATACTGCACTGAGTTCTCTCTACTGTCTGACAGGTGGAGCAAGTGTATTAAAATACTGTATATCTCTGAGAGGTCTACCATAACACTGTTGACCTTACAAGCACATCATGTTCTCTAATGTTCTGTAAGTGAGTTTTAATGTGCTCCTTGAAATGTAGGGTGTCTCTATGAACTTAAACTCCCTTTCAGATACAGCATGCTTAACATATTTTGTCATAACTTTATGTGTGGTAGCAAAGCTATTAAAATATAATGAGTCCTAAAATACAAAGGCGTGTAGACACAAGCAAATGAAGTGTATGCATGTTTCAACAGTGTAAGCCTTTTGAAGTATTCTTGTATCCTGTCCTCCAGAAAAAGAAAAAAAATAATCATGATTAAAAAAAAATGTTCATGGTGAGTCAAAATGATAATATGAAAAGTCTGACCAGCTCATAATTTTGACTTTCCATTCACATGTTTCATTTCATTGTACCGTCTTTTTGAATGGGATTCCATGATTCTTCTTTATGGACCAGACATTCAAGAGAAGCTCCAACATTTTGACACGTTCCATTTCCTGTCTTCCCCCTATTTCTGGTCTTTGTGCGAAACTGAAGCACGTCACAAACATGATAAAATGTATTGATTTTCTTATCAAAATTCTGCAAATGAGCTTTGGAGTATGAAATCCTGCAGACTTGGCTTTTCTATCTGCTGAATGTCACCTCCAAGATGACTAATACAGATGTCGGTGTGATCACTTCTACCTTAACAAGATTATAGAGACGAATAGATTGTCTCCCCTCCTTCGTCTTTTTTGTTCCCAGCTGTGTGTGTGCATGAAAAGACAAAGAAGACCACATCAAAATCAGCTGCAGAGTTTTTTATTTTTTCTCAGCCAGTATTGAATGGACAGTTCTTTGACAATCAACTTTCAAACTCAAATAAAATGGAAGCAGTGTCACATTTTGATAAGTCTGATGAATTTTGAAGGATTGATGAATCTTCTGTTCAGTCACATTTGCCATCACCCTTGCCTGTCTTCTTGTGGTAGTAGCATTTGGACATGAAACCCAGGCACTTCATGAACTCTCTGAAGTTGATCTGTCCGTCATCGTTTCTGTCCACCCTCTCTATAATCTTGTTACAGTCAGCTGCTTTCAGTTTTTCCTGAAGAACAGATTATTACAGTATGAAATCCATGTGAATGCTGACTAAGATGCAGGATTATTGTAACTGTGTCATGTAAAGTGAGAATGGTGTGTTTCTTACTTTAATCTCAGTGTTTTCAATTTCCCACTCAACCATTTTCATCAACTCTTCCTTGTTTATCTTGCCGTCACACATACTTAATTACCACCTCCACATCTTTGAGTTTTTGTTCACCGGGTGAAGAGAAATCACATCTGTTTCACCAGATTGGTCCCAGATGAGACTGATGTCAGACTGAGGGGAAGGTCCCCTTTTTTTATAAAGGTAGACCCACCGGCTGACACTTAGACACATACATGTTAGAAAATAGATGTGGTGATTCATGAACTGGAAATCTGGCCTGCTCCCGTCAAACCAGTTTCACCAGACCTTTTGTGTCGAACTGTCAACAGAGAGCGTTTATCAATGCATCGAATGTGGATTAGTGTTTGTGTTTGTAGACATTCATTACATGTGTGTTTCGCTGATTGTGAAGTGTTTTGTGAGTAGGTGGAGTGAAAAATGTCAGACAGGGAGAGTCTTCTTTTCATTGAGGAGCTGAGAGGTGGAGACTTTTGTGCAGAAAAAAATCCCAGCCGTGTGTGTGCGTGGGTGATTTTTCTCTATGCATGTGTGCACGTCTGTCCTGTTTCAACAAGTTTTATAAGTATTTTAATTACCAAAGATTTTTTTTTTTTATTTGTGTCCATCTTTCAATGTGGAGCCTATCCTTGTTTACAAAGGGCACCAGGCCGATGAATGACTTTTTAATTGCATTCATATTGGATTTCATCTGTTTCTTAGCAGTACAATATTTATATGTAAATGGATGATACATCTTTAGATGTTAGTTTCTAATTTGGATTGGTTTATGGTTCCTGCTGTGTCATGTGTACTTTTGCCAACAGTTCCGATTAATCAGAAATTTCCACAATTTTTTAAGTCAAACATTTTTTCTTGCCGTCTTCTTGTCAAATGAGCTGCAGCCTACATGAAAAATGAATAAATTCCTACTCAGCTATCACTTCTTATTTATGTTAAGCTTCACAAAGAAAGTATTTATTAAATGGATTCTGTATTGGATTGCATTACTTTGCACAGCTGGTGCTTTTACTGTTTCATTACAGTTTGTGGTATCATTTTGATGCTACAGCCAATTTGATTTGTAGGGACTTTGTCATGGAAGATTTTTTGTGAAGATGGTTTGCATAGAGTTTTTCTGAATATATCATATTGATAGGAGCAACAAAGGACAGTGAAAGTTGTGGAATGATCCAAAAACATCTGTTTGGAACAGAAAAAAATTTAGTTACTTGTACTTCATCTGTGTATTAGTATTTTTATTTTTATTGCAAATTTCCCCACTGTGGGACGAATAAAGGTTTATCTTATCTTATCTTTCTTCTATTTTATAGACTCCACTGCATCTCAGAGGGAAATATTTTGCTTTTTACTTCACTATATATATCTGGTACCTTTTGTTAATCTTGAGTTAGAATCTTTGCAGATTTTGATATTATATGAATAAAAATAATTATCTGTTGCTGAAATTCACAAGCTTTACAGTGCATACATATATATATATGATAAATAATTAGCACCACTTTCATATTTTTACATTAAGTCTATTTTCATGTTAATACTTGTGTAACTTTAAAATTTGTAAAAACTTGTAACAGAGTATTTCTACACTAATTTTACTGAAGTCAAGGCTCGTGAACACTTTGTAAAACTGTTGACTTTCTATTTTTATTAATGTTTTACACAACGTCCCAATTCTTTTTTTTAATCAGGGTTGTAGCTCTAGAAAAAGTTCAGTTAGAGACTATTCTTTTGCATGCTTAGGCCTGTAGTTCATACTCATGGCATCCTGCCATTCACTCCTCTCATGCATGTTCTCTCAGAATATCTGGTTGTCATTGTGTTGGGCTGTCAATTGAGAAATCAGCTGTTCTCATCAGGTGGTCACAGCTGTCCAATAGCACAGCACCACACCCCCATTGTTAGCCTATCATCTTACTGCTGACTTTTGAAACATGTTTCTACCTCCAACTCATGATGCTGTTATGTCACCTCCCCATCACCACCCAGTCTTCACAAATTCACCAGCTTCATCATCCTCATCCTCATCAGCCTCCACCAAGAAAAGAAAAAAATCCCTGTAGAGTATAAAAAGACTTCTGGCAAGATTTAAACATAACATATCATCTGTTATGACAAACAATGGTCTTTACTTCGTTCGCTTGTCTGTCTTGATTGAAATTCCTGTGCTATCTTCCACCAGCTCCACCAGGGGTCTCTACCTGCCTTGCTGGCTGAGAGATGACTCTTTGCAGCTGCAGCCCTTCACCCACCCTCGCTCATCCTGTAAAAATTTATCAGACCCTTCTCTCCTTCAGTCCGTGCTACACTATAATGACTTTACCACAGTGTACAAACTTACAAACTTTTTACCGCCACAGTTTACAGTGTTGCTACATACTCCAAACATAGATTTCAGGGTGGAGTCATACTAGGAGAGCTGAGAAGATTAATACGGATGTAGCTGCAAGAGGCATGGTGCAAAGACTGGAGGCAGGAAACAGCAAATTTCCCAAAATGTTACAAATTTCTTATAAATTATGGTGAAAAATGAAGTTTATAACCTTTTTCACAAGGGACCCGAACCTTGCTGAAACCTATGCTTTATTTACTTGGGAGGCGTCTCTTCCATCTTCAGGATTAATTATATGTCTTTGTGGAGTAAAATAGGGATTAGGGTTAATTTATGCTTACAAAACTTTTGATTGCCTTTGCTCTGCAGCCAGTGATTTTTGGTTCTTTTCAGACCACTTATTAAATTAATTAGTAATAATGTATTTGCATAAAAATATGTTTTCATATCTGGAAGGCAGTTGAAACTCACCATTTTGGGGCTTGGGTGAAATCTACTCGCTGCATATCTTTCGTTACAAAAGGCTCCACCTTGCAGCTCCTTTTTAAAAAGGAGTTGCACACCTGAGATCATCTACTCCGCCTGAAAAAAACCCCACATCATACATCAACCTAATACATATGCATACATATGTAATCAATGTCAACAAATACATCTTTTCTCTATGGCAACACAAACATCAGTCCACCTTCTGAGCGATGATAAATGCTCTATCTGTACAGGATGGCACAAAAGGACTGGTGAAGCTGGTTTGTGGGGCCAGATTTCTAGTACGTGAATGATCTCATGTTTGTGTTTCTGTGTGTGAGAGACATTTTCTACAATTCTACAATTCCATTTAGCAGACGCTTTTATCAAAAGCGATGTACATTCTCATGCCAATGGAACAGCCATCAGGGACAATTTGGGGTTCAGTATCTTGCCCAAGGACACTTCGACACATAGACTGCAGGGGCAAGGGATGAAACCGCCAACCTTCCAATTGGTGGACCACCGCTCTCCCTCCTGAGCTACAGCCGCCCGCCATTTTGTTTTTCTCTCCCTAAATCTCATCTGGAGCCAGTTTGGCGACAGAGACGGATCTCTCTTCATCTGGTGAAGGTGAGCTCGAAGGTGAGTCTCGATGGAACAGAAGATATGGAGGGAGTGAGTGTTGTGGAAGGAAAGAAAATAGCTGTAACATATTCAGATACTGAGCAAGATGAGTGAGAAAAGCCTGACATGTGCAACAGAAATGACAAAATATTATTGTCTATAAACTTGCAGCATTATCATTAGTCCAAAACTTGAGAGTAATTCCTTACTAATCTTTATTCTGTGCTTCTGCAAACACAAGTAGGACTGAGCATTTGTCATCTCCTTTCATAGTGTTGAGTTTGAGCTTCTGACTTTTACATTCTTACATCAAACCTTAGTCTGACAGCAGATGTTTCAAACTTACCAATAACAAGAAATTTCACACGACTTGACAATATGAGGTCTGTAAAAGTCTTGGGAACATCTTGGTATCTACATATAACACATTCACTTGTTGTCCTGCTTCTTACTCACTGTTCACATGCATTTCATACTGTAATAATCTGCACTCCAGGCTAAAATGAGTGCAGCTGACTTTAACAAGGTTATGGAGAGATCCACTTTAAAAACTTTAATTGGTGTGCGTGTCTCATGTCCAAAATGCTACTACCACAAGAAGACTGGCAATGACCAAGAAGGTAAAGAGACTAAACAGAAGATTGACAATAAACCTTCCAAGAATTACCATCATAATGTTTAAAAAATGTGACACTGCCCACACTGAAAACAGAACTTTCATTGTCTCTCTGTAAATTGATGTCCAAAGTTGTGTCCCTTCAGCATTGACTAAGAATGAATAAAAAAAATTTAATTATAATGTTGGCTCCTTCATCTGTTAATAGCAATCACTTGTATAGTAGTGTCAGTGACTCTTACTGATGAAAGCCTCCCACAGGTTAAATCTTTGCCTGACACAATAACCTTTTTGCATCATTTTTTTTCCTCAGTGGGAGTCATCACAACTGTTACTCTCCATCTCTTTGTACGAAACCGATTATCTTTACCTATTTGCATCTATTTGTTTGAGCGCACCTCCTTCATGAACCTGTCAGCCACTGCAAGCTGAATAAACAGAGGGCACCTGGTCTGAACTCTCTCCAGTCACAATTTGGTTTTGTGTAAATGGTTCAGCCATCATGTATGTAAATGAAAGTTTTCAGGCAAAAAGAATCGTTTTTGAGACATGATGAAGTTCTCACCCCCTCAATGCACTGTTGGCTGTTACATAAGGGAATTAGATAACATAAATATACAGTATAATGAATGGCATCTAAGAAGCTGCATAGAACAGGTTTTGTAGGTTTATGTGTGACACTTTGTGCCAGGTGGGGCAACAAAAAAATGAACATTTGCCAGCACAGTATTGGCAATAGAAGCGTCTTACTGTAAGTAGCAGTTTAAATGTTCTCTTGGTGAAATGTAAGTCTTTCTGACACGAAACCTCCAGATATAGGTACTTCACATATATCTGTGTAAATCAATTATAACAAATTAAGTTAATAAGTGGTCTGCAAGGGAGCCAAATTACCAGCTGCAGAAGCAAAGCTATACCAAAAGTAGTGTAAGCATTAATTAACCCTACTAAGACCTATAATTAATCCTGACCACCAGAAGAGACTGCACACAAGTAAATGAAGCAAAAGCATTTTTACTACAGTTTTTCTCTTTGCTTGCAAGAAGACAAGCAAGAACATATCAAAGAGAGTCTGTGTTCATTAAATCACAAATGAAAATTATGTTGATCTTCTCCTCCAACTCTTAAGATCTTCAGAGTATGTAGTAGCACTGCAGACTGTGACCATTTAAAGTTTATAATTTCTCATGCAGCAGATACAGATTCAGTTTGTATAGTTCAGCCGAGTTGTTCATCCCGCCAGAAGTCCTCAGCAGCGGGATCACCTGACCGCACCTCAGACAGGGAGAAGCAAAACAACACACCCATGTGTAATTACCTCCACCTTTCAGGGAGAGACTGCACAGGTGGCCAGGTGGCTTCTTGGGCTCCTTTATTTTAATTCCCAGCTGAGTGTCTTGTAAAGTAATCAAAATCATTTATGGTTTCACTGTTAATTTCACATTTTCCATGTCACATCTGAATTTATAAGCAGAACTACACAGAAATAAAGTGGAAAAGCACGGAGGACAGTGAGAAACACATACCCATCATCCACTCCCTATAATTATATTAATAATTATTTATTACCCAGGTGATTGATTGAGGTTTTCTCTGTAAATCATAACATCAGGATCAGAAACAGCCAAATCAACACCCACACGTCAGAAACCTCAGAGTATCGTAGAATTCTGTTGCAACGTCATCTAAAAGAAAAACACCCATGAATGCCTACAAGGCACATAGATATTAGTTATTAATATCCACAAACAGGCGATGAGTTTTTGGATTAACTGAAAGCTCCTAAAATCCCTTTAAACTTAATAGCTACAGCCAGAACAGATCACTGGCCGCAGAATTTCATTTTTATGAATGGGGCTTTGTTGCATTACACGGTTTGCTGCAGTATATGGACTTCATGGATGTGCAAGAAGACATGTAAGAAGAAGGGTGTCATTAACATACTGCACACAGTCCAATTGCAAACAGACTGTTTTACATAAGCATATTGTCAGTAACAGCTTCAGCATAAGCAGTGATAATAAAAACTGACAAAGCACAGGGACAATGGAAACCAGCACACACAGAGAAAGAAAGGAAAAGCCGTACACTGAACAAACTTGGATTTCATTGTGTTGCGCTCTGTGGGTCTCATATTTCCTGGTGTCCAATGGTAACTCATTGTAAACCAAGCTGCGTGGTAGCAGCTGCATTATTTTTGCTAAAACCGCACAAATGCCAAGAGAACTAAGCTCCCATTTTGAACCATCATTCCTTTCCAGGGACACATTCAGCCAAACCATAGCTCATTAAATATAATGAACTCAAAAGGGTTATGACAGACTATTGCGCAAGTGTTGCTGCTTAACAACTGCAGACTTTTGTGATCAAGCTACGATAATTGATAACATATGCTGTTTGTTGGTTTACAGAAACCAGGAAGTGAATGATTTGTTCACATCATGTGTGCATCACATACCGTTGCATTTTCTCTGCATGTTTAAGCGAAAGGGCACAAAAAAGGGGAAAAGATGAAAGGAAAAGGGTGGAGAAAGAACGAGGAGCAAGACAGCGGGAAAAAAATGAGGGAAAAAAATCTTCCTTTCTTTCTTCCTTCCTTTCTTTCTTTCTTTCTTTCATTTACTGCAGCTGAAACCAGTGCTTTACAATGTAATTTAGCTACTTCCTCTGTGAAATCCTTTGCTCCAAGTAAACAAACATGCTTGCGTGCACACACACACACACACACACAATCAGCCGCTGGGTTGTAGTGGAAAGTTTTGGTGTTGTTTCCCTGAGAGAGGCAGGGAGTACACAGCACACAACAGCGGCCTGTTTAGCCAAAAATAGAGAGCCTTGCTCTAAACACTAACAGTCGTGTTCTCCACTGCAGCCTCTCTTTTGCTCACAGAAGAGTTGATTTTAGTCCGTTTCTCGTAGTAAAGCCCTGCCTTCCTTAGCCTCTTTAAGTTTAGTGTTGCATACCTGCACACTGTGTGTCACACTCAAGTCAAACAAGTTTTCAGTCTTCAGATTTAGGTTATCAAAAATAGGTTAACAAAACTTTCTGAGGCATTACTTAAGCACAGCTAGGCTTTGAGCTAACATTGCTGACATTTGTTAATTGGTTGGATTAATTGGATTAAACAGAAAAGACACCTGAGACGGATGGTCATGAACTTAAGTACTGAACAAGTATAAATTTTGACCTGATAGGGAAGGTAAAGTTATTAATAACAAAGATATTAATATTCATCCTGCGGGGGTATTTAATGTCCAATAGCTGTTGAGATATTTGACTCAAAACCACCGATGTCAAACCCATGGTGCTTTAGAGGAAAAATCACGGGATCACCAAAGTCATGAGGATTCCTTGACTAGTGCTCATGACTGTCACACTATTGTCGTCCCTCCAGTAGATGTGGATATACTTCATCTGAACCAAATTTCATGGAAATCCAGATAGGCAATAATTTCATTCCCCTAGTACATTCCTACAAATCGTTTCCTCCTTCAAACTAAATCCTACAACAAATGGCAAAGTAGATGAAACTTGTCCTGCATTTAGTTTTGTGTTCGCTACGCAAAACTTAACTGACTGTAATAAGACACAGTTTGGTTGAGAATCATTTCAAAAGTTGGCTCCATAAATGTTTGAGACTCTTCCCTTCTAATTAACTGGAAAATCTACAAGGGCTCTACCGCAAGCAGCTGCACTATAGATGGGAACTCACAAAACACGACTTCGATGTTTATCAGTGTACCGCGCAGTCTAACAACACAGACCCCAGTGTGTTCGAATCTAGGGGAAAATCCTGATGGCAATCATTACAATAGTTCTAAAACCATTACACAGTTTTTAATGTTTGATGCATCGAGTGGATTTCTCGGTTGATGTTGGTATGGAGGGAGGACAGTATCATTAGCATGGGGTGCTTAAGGCACATTTTGTAGCCGCCAACATTTTCTACCAGTGAGTCATGGCATCTTTTGACAACGCCTATCCTCTGCTTTTGTCTTCTCCTTACTGTCTGCACTGGTGTGTCTCTGTCTCCCGTTAATCCATCCTCTCACACTAACTGACAGATGTTTCAGCACACAGCCGCCAGCTTACGATACCGGCAACAACCCACAGTCGCAATATATTGTCTGTGCAGGCAGAGACAAGTTGTTGTTTGTTGAGGTTCTCACTCAAAATACCAAAGCCTGTGTGCTACAGTCTCTTCTACATGTTGTTATAATATTTTATGCTGAATACGAAGCCATGGAGAGACAAAGTTGGGCTGACATAAAGTAGTAGAAGAAGATAAGATTTGTGCAGAAAGACATACATACAGTTTATACAGAGGTAACTTCAGTATTAAATTTGCCTTTCCATGGTGACGCAGTAACTCAGCAAAGCTTTCTGTCTGGTGTAATGTTAGTCAGAGAAAATGCTTCCGCGGTGGTGGAGGAAATACTCTGTCCTTTCACTCCAAAAATACTCCATAACAAGGAAAAATTACATGCAGCAAAATGAGCTCACGTATGTACTAAAAGTAAAATTACACCATTTACACTGGTCCCATTTAGTGTTTGAGTACTGACAAATACATCTGTTAGCGAAGGTCTTGAATGGAGGTCTTTCAAATGGTCTGAAGGTAATGAATTGAGTGACATTGGGCTGAAAAACAAAAGAAAGAAGTTAGGCTTTATAAATAATCACAACAATCAATGCATACACGAACTGAAATAGATCTAAATCAAATAGGAAAAAACAAATATAAGGCTCAAGCTGCAACTTTATAACCCCGTCTGGCTTCTTGCAAGAAGTAGCTTGTTAGGGTTGAGATCCAGCCATAACTGTTAGTTGTATTAGTGTGATGAGGGACATTAGTCTAAAACTGATCAATATTACTAGTCAATATTAGTCATTAGTCAATATTTGCCTGTAATAAGTAAAAGTTGAATTAAAAAATGTTTTCTTATAAGTTACGGACATTTATGTATCTGGGGGATTTGATACTCCCTTATCATTACTTATAGCGTCCTTATATGCAAATATGACTTGTAGCTTTCCTGCACTGATATTACTGGTGTGAAAAGGGCCTTATATCCAAGGGAAAGCAAGACAGAATACATTCCTGTCAATCTGACACTTTGCAAGTTTTTCTGGAGAGAAGAAAGAAAGAATAAAAAGACAGAGAGAGGGGTGGAGGCTTGAAAACAGGGAGTGTCAAGCTCTATTTAAAAAGGCTTCTGTCCATGCTCTCTCCACAAAGCCTTCTCTCCCACTTTCTCAACCTTCACAAGTCTCCTTACAATTCCGGTAAGTGGAAATACTTTTTAAAAATCCAACATTAGCCATTTTGCATTTCATTTATCGAACATTATCAACTCTTGATACCTGATATCAATTGTGTGGCATGAGATGCATGAATGAGTTTTTGGGTGTGGCTTATATCCTGTGTGGAAGGTTGCTTTTGAAAAGGATTACATGCCATTCTATGATAATATTATAACAGTTAGAATGTTAGAACTTAAAAAGTGGTGGGAATTCAGTAAATGAAAGTTACCAAGGATTCCAGGGGAAAACCTTATAAAACAAATGAAAAGTGAAAACTACAAATCAGTGAGTGTGTCACAGTGCAGAGCCAAAACCGCCGAGAAGGAATAAACGGAAAAGTTAGCGGGCAAGCAAAGTTTAGATGCCTTGATAAATGCAGAATGGCCTTTCCACTTTTTTCTTTATTGCACCACCAATACCTGTTCATTTTTCTTGTTGTTGCAAGGGAGAAAAGGAAAATGAGAATTTTAGCCTGCACTGAATGCATTTTTAATTTTATTTCAACAAGGATGTGTGTTGTGCAGTAACATTCCTGAGTTTGACAAACAGATCCACTCAGTCTGTTTATCTGATGTTCTAAAGCAGCAGCAGATTCCAATCAATGTGCTCAAATAAAGCATGAAACATTTCCGCAGTACTGCACCACCACAGCCATGGACAATGAATAAATAAATAAACACTGTACTAAACAGTCAACAATATTTTCTTGTTCCAGCCACCATGTCTGATGAACTCCTAATGACCATGTGCATGGTCAAGAAGATTTTCGATGACCATGCTGGAAAAGACGGAGACAGCACAACTTTGAGCAAGGCAGAATTGTCTACACTGCTCAAGGCACAGAAGTTTCCAGCCGTAAGTAGAAAAGATATGGCATTATTGCAGTAGAGAGCTGTGAATACCTCTTTGAAATGTTTTTGATCTTTTACAATCTATTAATAATTCCTACTGTTTTTCTTTCTTTAGGCCGCAGACCAAGCCAAAATGGATGAGCTCTTCAAAACGCTGGATGCTGATGCTGATGGTGTTGTTTCCTTTGAGGAGTTTGTTGTTTTTGTTTCAAGCATGATTGTGATGGTCTTTAAATAGTCTAGTACTTCAGCCATATTGCCTCAGAACTTTCTTGTCTTATTTAATTTGTCCTAAATGAAAAGCTGAGCGCTCCAACTTGCACCAGCATTATAGTCACATGTATGAAATTCCATTATCATATGTTCTGAGACAGAAAGTATGGTTAAAGGTACACAGATTAATCATGGATGGGTTATTATTTTGGCTTGAGGGACTTGAAATGTGCTGACTCTGGAGCACTCTCTGAGTGTGTATCACTGATTTTCAATGTCAGAAATGACTAATAAAGAAACAAAAATAAATTTTGTTGCGTATCATAAATGTTTTGTGTGTGTTCCTAAACAAAATACAAATATCATGCAAACTCAGGCATATGACCCTGTCTACTGCTCATCCACTATGCAGAAATGTCTTTAAAGTCATCTTTAAAAACATTAACTGCTTTTCAGCATATCAACTAAAACAGCAGTCGTCATTCAGGGAAAACACTCACTATTCACTATTATGTCACTGTTTGGATGCTTAAGACATAGAGCAGGAAATAACAGTGAGGGAGAGGCAAACAGCTTTATTTCTGCAATGTGGTCCATAAAAAGCTTTAAAGTAGAGACATGACATGAAATTTGTATGAAATATATCTCATTCATCACATCTCATTCCATCTACAGATGTCGGTAAAGATCTCACTAATTGCAGTAAGTGTTATGTTCAAGTACTGTATTTTCACCATTGCGTTATCCTGATTCCTCACACAGCCTTTCCAATCCTGCCCCCTTGTGTTTAATTTTTTCACTCTGAAGCGTTAGTGTCGTCCATTTCCTGGAAGTCTTGTGGATGGAATCAATTAGCCTATTAAACAAAGGGGATGAACAACATTTCCAAATGAGAAAGAGATGAAGGCCTTATTTTATGCATCACTTTAACATGTAGAAAACATGACTGAGAGGAGGCTCTGAAGAAGAAAAACAACATAGAGTTGTCCAAAGTCTTACAGCTGAAGAGGGACAAAACAGGTGCAATGGCTTCCAGTGACCCCTGACCAATTTTTCCAGACCCCCCCCCAAACCAGCCTGTTCTGGATTTAACTGAATTAAATAAATTGCAATAATTGCAATAAATACAACTTATGTAGGAATATGTACTATTTGAGCAAAACTAGATTTTGACAAAAGGCCCCTCTACAAGAGAGGGCTCCTCAAGATTATGTAAAAATGCAGTGACTGTCTTAGCTTTACAATTACCAATTTACCAAATTATGTATAACCAGTTAACACAAATTGAACCAATCTAATTTATTTAAACCCAACGTGTCCAAACAACAGTGCAACACCTAAATATAATGTGTTTACTATCACAAAGACAAATCAAGGCAGCAATTTCCTATTATTGAGAAGCAATAATGTAAATGTGTTTGCCAGTTATTTTTGAGTAATTACTTAAAACAATTAATTGATTATGGAAATGGGTGATTAATTTCCTGTTGATTGATAGAAATGGTTTCAGCTCCAGTTGCATTGCTTTCAGTGCAGTCCTTACTGCTTGGCAATTATAATTGGCTACAGCAGCGGTCCCCTATTTTTTCAGTCAAGCCTCCTCATGACATGATCACAGGTATGGACCTGAGCTGTAGTTTAATTTAAAACTTTAATTCTGAATATTGAAATTATCCAATATTTCACAATGAAAAAGTAACAAGAGAAAGGTTGAAAATAAATAGAAATACTGATTTTACTTTCGTATCCATTACAGACACCTAAGACTTATGTCGTGTCCCCTTGAGGGACCCCAATCCATAAGTTGGGAACCAGTGGGTTACAGTAAGACTTGTTTATTACACTGCTAATTAATCCTGAAAATCACACTGACTGACTCTCAACTTGCCTGAAATCATTTACGTGACCTAACCAGGGACCAGCAACCCACATTCAGAAAGGACTCACACAGAAGTGACCCACACTCTGACAGGACTCTGAAATGACCCACACTCTGACAGGACCGTAAAGTGACCCACACTCTGACAGGACCCTGAAATGACCCACACTCTGACAGGACCGTGAAGTGACCCACACTCTCACAGGACCGTGAAGTGACCCACACTCTGAAAGGACTCTGAAGTGACCCACACTCTGACAGGACTCTGAAATGACCCACACTCTCACAGGACCATGAAGTGACCCGCTCTCTGAAAGGACTCTGAAGTGACCCACATGGAACGCATCCTGGGGCGGTCTCGTGAATCATCGGACACTGTCGGCTTTTTCCGGCGATCTGGGTCAGTTAGCTAGCCAAGCTGATTAGCCTGCTGCTACCAGCTAATGTTTGTAGGATATGTATTGCTAGCTTTAGCTGAACCTAAGCGGATGATACAAACAGTGTAGAAAAATGGCGGACGTCGAGGGACAGGGAATTTGCTCGTCGGTCCCTCCGTTGCCTCACCCTTCCTCTCGGAACGGCTCCGGTAGCGGTAACGTTACACCGGGCACCGGCGGCAGCTGCCACACGGCCGCCACCGTCACTTCAGGCCCGCGGCTAGTTCGGATAGTGAAGTCTGACTCGGGCTACGGCTTCAATGTTCGGGGACAAGTTAGTGAAGGTGGGCAGCTCCGGAGCATTAACGGGGAACTGTACGCTCCACTGCAGCATGTCAGTGCTGTTCTACCGGGAGGCGCCGCGGACAGAGCCGGTATCTCGAAGGGGGACAGGATCCTGGAGGTGTAAGTGCTCCTGTCTCATGTTAGCATATTATGACTGATACAAATGACTCTGTGAGCCCAGACAGTTAAGGACCTGAGAAAATCGTCCACTGTCTCTTTACTGGGACCAGTGTCGGCCACCAGGAAGCCTGTGTGTGAATGCACGGTCATACTGGTCTTGCAGGGGCAGAAGAGCCTAATGAAAGGAGAGTCTGTGTGTGTGTCAGAGAGGCAAGACCCAGGGATCATTAGGGATTCCCGTCACACTGAAACCTATCCACACATCCACAGCATGCCAGATAATCTCAAGTCACCCCTTGTGCACATCCATATCATCCAGATGCAGCGTGTCATATTTCTGCATTGCACTCTTTGCTTTGCTCGCATTAAAATAAGGCAATAATTGTCAAGACCATCACAATTTGCTCGCTTACTTGGCAACACATGGCTTACATGTTGCCACCATTGAGCAGTGATGTGTGTGCTGCATTCAGGGTAGCAGTGCATGTTAGTATGCATGGAGACTGCTTGCTGATGTTAGGCTCTGTTGCTATGGAGAGGAGCTCACAGCATCAGTACTGGTGCCTCAGTGTGTCTGTTTGTGTGGAGTAAGGTGATGCAGAAAGGGAGGGATGCCTTCAGTTCAACTCTGATTGGCTTCGCTCTCTAAAATTCACTGTCTCATTGGCCGGCTTTTGCACACTGCTTTGGTAATGGATGGCCTGCAGTAACCTGGCAGTTTGTTGACCCCATTATTTCTATGTGCTTGTGTGCAAGCATGTGGATGAATGTATGTGCATATTAGTTATTTTGGTCAATATTGTCCTTTGATTATTGGTTCTATTCACTGAGATGTAGTGTTTGTGCTCATGTTCATTCCTACCCTTTGCACTGATTAATCCAGCTTCAGTGTAGGCTCCAACTAATAGTGCTTCACTAGCCTCACTTGGGACTCTCATCTGCTGTGTGTCCCAAGCAGGAGATGAGACAGGCCCAGAGTCGATATTTATGCATTCATTGTTGTATCTAGCTGAAGATTTGACTTTGGTGCGCAGAGCCTTCCTGTCTTGCTCCCACAGGCACAGTATGTACACAATAAGTAAGTATGCATAGGGTGGAGTGCCTGCGTACGAGCTGCAGTGGTGGAGGGCCTCTGCTATTCTCTATGCAATCAATACTTCTTTGCACATTTACAAACAACTCCTGCGTCCGAGCCCTTGATGCAGAATAATCTATAGTGCTAGACAACTTCCTTAAGCCTCCTTCTTGATGATATGTAATGTTAAACACTCAGAGCACTGCCCCTTCTCTCTTTAAGCTGTGCAGTTTTTGTGTTTTTGTGCATGTTGGCTTTTAAGTACAAAAATAGAAAACTCAACTCTTCAGCAGTGATATAAGCAAATGAATTAAGTATTACTTTGAATTGTAAAGACAAAAGAACTGAGGGTATGACACACAGGAAAATGTCTCTCAAAAGCTATTTATCATGCTCAGAAGTGCTGATGGTGCAAGTGTAAAGGCCACTACATCAGGTGCTTATTATATAGTCATAAAGCTACTAGAATGAAGGAGCTGCCAAAATGCTTAGTCTGTGTTTTGTGTTGTAGGAGATGTGTGTTCTTTCTCCCACTACACCTGCAAGATATGTGTCTCCTAATCAGTCTTTGCTTATTTATACTTGCATAATCAACTTTCCTCACCAACACTAGTTTCAGCTTTGCTATGCACGCCCCGGCTCAGAAGGCCTCCCTTTACTCACTTACATATTCATGTGAAGTTATCTCTTGCCATTGGGTTATTGGGAATTATAGGGCTTGTGCTCACTCAGCTTTAGCTGTGTGTCACCCTGTCAACATAAACCATGCAATGACATAATGGCTGACATAAGAGATCAGCTGTCAGTCACATGTTCTGTTTGAAGCATGTTCTATCTGAAGCATATCACATATACATGCTACTGCTGGTACTTATGGTTTTGCCAGCTCATTTCATCAGTGACAAGTATGTGATCCCTCACTGGTCTCCCACTTGTTCTCACTGTCATTTGTGTTCATTACTCATTGACTGCCTCAGTAGTTCTCATGAGGAGGAGATGACCAAAACATTTGTGGGCCTCTTTTTATATGAGTCAGTATAATTTGTATACAAATTATGAATGCTCTGAATATTACATTAATACTACGATTAGCATATACAAACCTTTTCAATATCATTACATGCCTGAAAGGTATTAGAGAATGTTTGAATTTTTGATCTCTGTGGAAATGGAGAGCAGCTTGAGCGATAGGAAAATTAGACTTGAGAACTGAGTTTTATCTGTCTGAGAAGTCAAAATATATTATATAATAATATATATATATATATCAATCTATTTTGCAAAACTGAAAGAGGAAGCCATTAGAAGATCAGAGCCTATCTTTGACTGCTGATACCACACAAATGGTGATTACAACTTTCCTCAAGGTATTGACTGGGTTGCATTCAGGTTATGCAAATGAGTAAGCAGAGACGTTTGAGGCAGTCTTTGGAAAATGTTCAAGTTGAAGTCCGGCCAACATTCATGCTAAAACTTGCAAGCCATTTTTTGAATTGCATAAACCCATTACATTAGCAGAAAACATAAAGCACAGAATAATATAGTTTACTGAATCTCATTCTGGAATGATTTAAATATTTATTTGCCATACTACCCATAACATTGGAATTTGTTTTCAAGTGTCACAGACAGCTAGCAGCGATGCTGAGAGCTTTTAGAAGAGATGCTGTGGCTTTTTTGAGCAAAGTTAACTATAGGTCAGGTTTCCGCTGCACTGTCATCAGCACTGTCATGTCTCTGACACTTGCCTGCCGGAGGGCTCACACCCAGCGTTGCTCATGCTCAGCTGTGCTAATGACATAAACCAAAGGTCCTATTCCTGAGGGGGAAGATGTGAACCCACAGTGATTTTGAGGACAACGCCGCGCATAAAAAATTTCTTTCTATTACACTTTATTAATTTTCTACCATTTCATTCATAATGTACGCACTATTTAGGGCTTTCAGTAATTTTTAAAATCCATTGAGAATCTCATAAATCAATGCTTTACTTTTTCCCCTCGGGATGAGCTTACAAAGCAAAATGATGATAAATTCTAAGTGTCTGGATACAACAGTCCTGTACAAATGCTACCTTTGTGAAACTTTGCATTTTTTCATTGTTGTCAGTGTGTCAGGGATGTGTTGATTCTAGTCTATGGTCATTTTTTTTTGCTGAATTTTGTACTATTATTATATTTCATTGTTTTATGTTCTAAGATGTTTCTTGTATTTGTCTGGATATGTAAAACCTTTCCATACAATTTAGTCCAGTTCAAGTCATAGACACAAACAACATGCAAATTTCCCCACTGATGGACGAATAAAGGTTTATCTTATCTTATCTTAACACAAGTAGTACTCTTATTAAAAATGGTGCATTTAAGTAAGCTAGCATTTATTGCAGTATATCATGAAATTTATTTGCATAAATAAAAAATAAACTTTGCAAGCGTAATAAAAGTGAACTATTGACAGTCTCAGTGCCCTAACAGCCCCATCTCTTCCTCCATGTTTTCAACAGTAATGGCGTGAATGTCGAGGGAGCAACCCACAAGCAGGTGGTGGATCTGATCCGTGCAGGAGAGAGGGAGCTGGTGCTGGCCGTGCTGTCTGTACCGCCCCAAGAGGCCGACTGCCTGGACCCTGGAGACGATGTTTCAGCCCAGTCCTGCTATGACTACTCCGACAAGCAGGCTGTCCCCATCTCTGTGCCGAGCTACAAACACACTGAGCTCAACCAGGAAAAGTTTGTGGTGGGTTCACTTGTGGATGAATGCATAGATGGCAAATTGAGACAAGGAGGAGGATGAATTTGTAAGCTTAAATGGATGAATGAGTGAAGATAGGAAGATTGGTCAGTGAAAGGATGTTGTGTGAACAGAATTGTGGATGAGAATAAGGAAATCATGATTATAACACAACTTTTACAATTTATATGATATAAATAATCCTTGTTGTGGTAGTGAAATATTTTGATTTAAAGAACTATTCATTGTTACCCCCTGTCATTGTATTATGCCATTTGTTTTCATTATTCTCTTTCTCTGTCTTCTCCTTCAGGTGTATAACGTGTACATGGCAGGCAGGCAGCTGTGTTCCAAGCGTTACCGTGAGTTTGTGATCCTACACCAAAACCTGAAGAGGGAGTTTTCCAGCTTTACGTTCCCCAAGCTGCCTGGGAAATGGCCTTTTTCCCTGTCGGAGCAGCAGCTGGACGCACGACGCAGGGGCCTGGAAGAATATCTGGAGAAAGGTCTGGACGGAGAGACAGAGGTGTAGGGTTTCTGTATGTTTAGTAAAGTCAGAATGTAGTAATTAGTGTCATCCTTTCTGGGGTTTGTAAAGTTAAGCAATAGGGCTATATTGCACATACATTACATAAAAAAACTCTTCATCCAATATATTTTGTTTCTCCTCTGCAGTGTGCTCTGTACGGGTAATTGGAGAAAGTGACATCATGCAAGAGTTCCTGTCTGAATCAGATGAGGTAAAAAAAAGAAAAACCTACATGCATGTGTTCTCTTGTGGTTGTCTGCCCGTGACTCACTTTACAATTTTTTTTCTCCATTTCGTGACCTAGAACTATAACGGCGTGTCGGATGTGGAGTTGAGAATAGCCATGCCCGATAAAACCACACTCACTGTCAGAGTTCGCAAAAATTCCACTACAGACCAGGTCTACCAGGTAAACACATACACAGGGCTGTATGACTGTAATCACGCCAGTGTTTTGCGTTTTCTTTTTTCATCCTCTCTCATTCTGTTTCTGCCTCTCTCTTTCAGGCTGTGGTTATGAAATTAGGCATGGACAGCGTAACAGCTAGCTACTTCGCTCTGTTTGAGGTCATCAACCACACCTTCGGTTAGTAAGAACATGTAATTGAGCTTTGGGCTTTTATGTGTGCTCCTTTTCTACACTGAAAAAGTCTTCCATCTTTGTCATGATTCCATGATTCTTCAACAGCCACCCAAAATAATCTGAAATGAATACCTGAGTGCCTTTGTACATGAATGTTCTTTCATATGTCACTTCAGCTGGTCCTCGGTTTGTCAAGGCTACTGCAGTACAAGGATGTGTCAGGTTTGCAGGTCACAAGAGTTCAAAATTGTTTCTTTCAGGCAAAGAACAAATGAGAAGTTAAGCAATTTTTATCCCTCAGTGATTTGCTGAAGAGCATCCTTGTTTTTTATCAGCTGCAGATTAGATTATCATAAATATTTGCATTCCTTCCATTCTCCAAACAGTGTCTTATTTCCAAACTGGAGGAAAGGCAGCTGCTTGAATTCTTCACGGAGCAAAAACAAGATGATGAATGGCCACTCTCTCTGTCAGATCACCCCTTGAAATTGATACTTAGTTTTTGCTTTCACTATAACACCTCTGTTCTTACCTCTGTAACACCACGTTCTCTTGTGTTTGATGTTTGTTTTTTATTGCTTTGTAGTGGTCATGTTTTTTTCCTTTGTCTTTCAAGCAAGCTTTAATGCCAAAGCAGAATGTAACAAGACTGAGAGACTACAGCCATGCTACGATCTCAGTGAGGCTGTACTTGAGTTAAATGTTAACACATCCCAGATTCGTTTGCATGTTAACATGCTGACATTCACTACTTAGCATTAAATACAAACTCAAGCTGAAGCTGATAGGAATGTTGCTACTTTAAGTATTTGGTCATAAACCAAATTACTGGATAAGTATAACCTGATGTTGGTGCTAAATTCCAAGTCAGTGGATCATCAAATTTATTACAATTCATCCTGAGGGGAACATGAATGATCAGGCCAAATTTCATGGCAATCCATCCAATACTTGTTGAGACACTTCACAAAAAACACAAATGTTAGCCTCATGGTGGCACAAGAGTATAAATCAACCAATGTAATTAGGATTCTTCCTCTTGGCACCATGAATGTCTACACCAAATTTTATGGCAAGTCATCCAATATTTGTTGTGATATTTGAGTAAAATCCAGAAGTATCAACCTGCTGGTGGTGTTAGTAGGCCTGCCATAATTATTATCAGCTGTTATTCGCCAATTAATTAATTGCAGTTATTACAAGTCAGTTATTGCAATTGCTCCCTTTGTTCTCTCTCTTACTCCCTCAGTGCGTAAGCTTGCCCCCAATGAGTTCCCCCACAAACTGTATGTACAGAATTATACCTCAGCCATCCCAGGAACCTGCCTCACGCTGCGCAAGTGGCTCTTCACTACAGAAGAGGAGATTCTGCTCAATGACAACCAGCTTGCTGTCAACTACTTTTTCCACCAGGTGTGTGCATATGTCTGTCTTTGTGGTGTGTGTGTGTGTTTTTGTTGTATTTTTTTGGAACAGTGTCCCCTATTTGACCCTCTCATTGCAGGCCATGGATGACGTGAAAAAAGGCTTCATCAAAGCAGAGCAGAAGTCCTACCAGCTGCAGAAGCTGGCGGAGCAGAAGAAGATGTCCATGGTCAGTCTCTCTCATATAGACAGACATCACACTGATACTCTCCTACTGTAACTGATTAACTTACACAGACAGAGACATATAGTCATTGTAGTGCTGGGTGTCTTATGTCATGCCCTCTCTCCCTCCTATTCAGTCTCCTTTCACTGTGTGTGATATAACAGTCAGAGTGTGTGATATGATAGTAAAGGTTTGATTAGAGTGTTAAAGACGCAAATTATTGCAAGGAAAATGTGTATAACGAAAGTTATTTTCTGTCTGAAAGCATAAATAAATTACCCTCACTTTGGAGAGATTAAACTTGCCCCAGCAGGTAAATGCTCCCTATTTTCAGATCAGTTGTGCTCCAGAGAATAACTATAGTGTCTGACTGTGACTGTACTTTATGGCTATAAAGCTTAGACACAGTAATACATCAAATGGTGCATCCTGCATCTAAACTTCAGTCAGTTGCAGAACTACATGTTGTAATATATAGTAAAAAAAAAAAAAAAAAAACAACAACACTGTCTTGTCGCCTCTGCCTCTTTCTCTCTCAGTATCTGAGTTTGTTGAGGGGCTGCGAGGGCTACAATGAGATCATATTCCCCCACTGTTCCTGCGACTCGCGGCGTAAAGGCCACGTTATCACAGCCATCAGTATTCACCACTTCAAGCTGCACGCCTGCACCGAAGAAGGGACACTCGAGGCAAGGGTTATTGTTTGTTAGCACATGTCCCTTTGTATGAACTTGTTATTGCATGTATAGCAGAATAGGTGTACTAAGGCGTCAGTGTTGTTGTAGAACCAGGTGATTGCGTTTGACTGGGGGGAGATGCAGAGGTGGGACACGGATGAAGAGGGCATGGCTTTCTGCTTTGAATATGCACGAGGAGAGAAGAAACCACGCTGGGTCAAGATATTTACACCCTATGTGAGTATCATACGCACATTACTATAGTACTCAAAGTTATGGTATGGAAGTAATGCTCACAGGCAAAATTAAAAGCTAAACTAAGCTTACTGACCTGCAACATTCATGACAGTGTTTTAACCCATGAGAACCCAGACCCATTTCATAACTTTCTGGAAAATTCTTGGGGATGTACCACAGACCAAGTGGACCATATAGAACACATTTCTGATGTTTCTATTAAAATATTTATATTATAATTTATAATATTTCATATTGTTTATATTTATATTTTATCTAATATTTTTGTTAATGATATTTATATTTATTGTTTTATATTAATTTGTTCATGAAATATGGTCAGAACAGGTTAAATGTAATACAGGACACATTATTAAAGCATTAAAACTGTTAAATGGGTTTAAAATTACCATTAGTACCAAAAAACTAACTTTTTGAAATTAGCTACTTGCTTCACTTTTTTGGGGAAGTCATGTCACACCACAACCACACCAGGATGTTTAGTATATGTCGCTTAGAGACTTAATGAGTTAAGGTCAAGCATAAAGCTGTATAAGGAAGAGTTTAGGGCGTTCAAAGTGTTGGTTACACCCATATCACCGTGGGTTCTTATGAGTTAATTTTAAAAACAGTGTCTGGACATACAGTATTTCAATTCCTGCTACATGCCTTCAAAACCTGCTTTTCTTTTTGAATAAGTAAAATAAAAATGCTTAAAATCAGTAGAGCTACTTCTCTGATTAAAAGGAATAGTTCAACATTTTGAAAATGCACTTATTTGCTTTCTGCTGAGAGTTAGGTGTTAAGACCAATACCGCTCTCGTGTCTGTAAAGTAAATATGATGCCACCGCAGGCAGCCAGCTAGCTTAGTTTAGTATAAGGACTGGACCAAAAAATCTGCCTACCAGCTCATCTAAAGCTGAATAATTAACACATAATATCTTGTTTGTTTAATCCATACAAAAGGTATCGTGTAAAAGCAATTTACTCTTCAGTTACACAATTTCTACACTATTTCTTGGCTCCGAGCAGTTGTCAGGCGACAGGCGGAGACTCCAGGAAGTTGAACGCCCAGCCAAGAAATAGTCTGGCACATAACTCCCCCTAAAAGTGCATATTTCATTTCTACACTTCGGTTTTTGTACAGATTTTAAAAAGTAGACATAACGTGTTAATTAGTGAGCTTTAGAGGGCTGGTAGGTGTATTTTGTTACCATGTGACAGGGCCAGGCTAGTTGTTTCCATCTGTTCCCAGTCTTTTGCTAAGCTAAGCTAACCGGCTGCAGACTATAACCTTATACTTACAGTACAGACAGGAGAGTGGTATTGATCTCGTCATCGAACTCTCTGCCAAACAGCAAATAGGCGCATCTCCCAAGCTGTGAAACTATTCCTTTCAAGGAAAATTTGTAAACCTTATCAACATCAATCTTTTTTTAATCTAAATCCATGTTTCTCTCTTTGTATGTGCTGTGCATGGCCGATGTTCAGTTCAATTACATGCATGAGTGCTTCGAGAGAGTCTTCTGTGAGCTGAAGTGGAGGAAGGAGGTAAGCACCATCCACAAACAGAATAACCTACTCTATTACGGCCTGTATTATTTGTGTCCTTTGCTGATACCTGCATGGTGTGTGTGCTTCTACAGGTGGAAGAGGAGGCTACAGACAAGGACAATAAGAACTGCAGTAAAGATGGTATGTGTGGCAAGGTAAGGCTTTGCCTGCCTCTGTCCAGTCTATGATCCATCAATAGCTTGGGTGAATTTCTCTGTCTTCTTTCTCTGAGTTTGTGTGTCTTCGTCTTGATTGCCGTTTCTATTGCAGAATATTTTCCAGCTGCTGAGGCACAGAAGGGATGGAGGCACCTAGGAAGGGAGATTGTTACCTCTTAACTAGACACCGCCGTCACCGATTCAGCTCAGTTCGGCCCTCATCTAGCCCCTGACCCAGCAACACTCAGCTGTTAACCACATGGTCATCATTTACACCCCACCAGCTACAACCTGAGAAGCTACCCCTGATACATGCAAACCAACAAGCATCTGCACCTGAACAAATGGAATAAACAGAAGCATAAAACGCTACAGACACATGAACGAAAACTTTTGAATCCAGCACATCATAATCATGCATTAAGCAGAGCTCTGTCAGAATGAAATGAGGCCTCTATAGACTTGAAGTCATGGAGTCAGGAAAGCCTTCTTCTCACTGGCCAGGATTTGAAGTGGACTGTGACTTGAGGTACATGAGGAGGCTTTGAGCCTCCACTGAAGTAGAAGAGAAAGCTGAAGTGAATAAGGAAATGACGGTGGATCGACAAGGGAAAGTGAAAACCATTAGTGCTCGCAATGGGGAACACAGATAACACACAATCAGCGATACTGAAGCTTGACTGCAGGAAGACAGTCAGCTTCTCAATTTATGGATCCGAGCAGCAGTGTCTTCTTTGTCTTTTTGGCCAGTTGTTAGCGTGCAAGTGTGTTCGTGCATGTTAACTATGCGTGCAAGGGGGCCCCAAAAGGCAAGAGGCCAACCAGAGCAAGGCCTTCAGAATGTAAGTCACAGCTGAATTACGTCACATGCATAAATTTTCATCTGTTTGCCGCTAAATTTGCATTTATAAAAGAAAACTATTAACATTGTAATGTGGCAAATGAGAGAAGGGAGAGAGAAAGCGAACATATTGTAGGATTGTTTCAGTCACAGGTTTGGCTGTGCAGAGCACACAGCTGTGATGATCTGACACACGAGCAGGAACATGTTAAACTTCAGACTAATGTTGCACTTTATCCGACAGTATTAACAACCTCCAAATGTGGGAAATGTTACCTAAGAAGCAGATAGTGGGCATAATACTGGAACTAGTCTGCACTTAGTTTACATTCAATTTTGATTGACTGACTACAGTATGATTATGTACTGCATCATCAAATGGTATGTGCAATGTGCAGAGCCATGCATTAAACATTTCTGTATTTATAGTATTATGTGAACTCTCCATGCTTAAGTTTTTGAGGATTTGGAGCACCGATCAGACAGTGTAGTACAGTAGTGTGCATTACCCATATGAGACAGCAGGGGTCCTTCTCTTCCTGTCTGCTCTCTTGCAGGCAGTGATTACTTAGTTTCTGAGAACTCCCACAGGATTTATAATAGGCCTGTAATTCAAAGGCAGCACTATTTATCTCTGTAGCTGGTCCTTTGCTGTACTGTTACACCACTCCTGCACAACAGATTCACGTTAAGTGGGAAGAGGATTTCTTACGCAAAGGGCAGCTCGCACCCTTCATCAACATGATAGATTTGAAGATAACTGCACATTTACTAAAGACTTGTGGCAACTGGTCACAAAACTGCAGTGTAATGTAATAGTAAACAGTGTAATTTAATGTCCTTCTAAATGAGCCCAGTTAATGTTCTCATTTCCTGAATAATGTAATAATAATAATGTAATAAGATAATTATCTGATGATGCAATGGTGACATTAAATAATGTAATTACAGGTTATTACATCATTAAACCTTGACCCTCTTAATGCTGACATTAAATATTATTCATTGCTCAGGGCAATGTTGTGATGTTACTACCTTATTCATCAAATGTAAAAAGCTTTATTTTATTGCATTATCAACCCATTTAGAAGGGCATTTTTTTTCAGCCTGTAAGATATTACATGATCAGTTGATACTAGCTTTAGTAAGATGAGCCTTTCTATTAGTGCTTGGTGGCAAGGTTGATTATCATTAAAGTGATGAAAATCAACATACTGTATATCATAACATGGCTAATTTAGATAAGATAATCAAACTGATGCTCAAAGCAAAGATGATTATGTGATCCCAATCTGATGCCAGTGAATGTCAGTAAATCATCATATTCAATTATCGCCCAGCCCCAACTCCTATTTAGCGCGTAATGAGAATACCACCAGCATTTTTTGTTCTCTACAAGCAAGTAAAGAGTCATAGATTGACATCAGTGGTTCTTACTAAGAGTGTTTGTTAAAACAACGGTGCTGTTCACAAAAGCCATTTTGCGTGATGAATGAGCTTCAATAGACCTTGGTGGGTGCATAAAAGAGGTTTAATTGAATGTGTTGAGCCTTGAATTGAGAGATTGAACACACAGTCCTAAAGGCCAAACGCATTTCCCAGGATTCTTGTCTGTTTACCGGACCATGTCTGACGTGTTCGATTGTCTGACTTCGCCTGATCTGCTCACCTCCAAGTGTGCCCCCCCCTCTCATTCATTCTGACTGAAGTTAAGTGTCACTAACATTATTTATTTCAGTAAGATACAATGTTAAATTCTGCGTCTCTGTTGTTAAGTTTTTCACCTGCTATGGTTTGGCTTTCAGAGAAGCTCTCGCTAAAAAGAGGATGGAGACTGACAACCTGCAGATTCTTTGACATGTTGAAATGTAAAATTTAAGACAAAGTGTTTGGTTACGTCGCTTACTGTAATAAATTGTAACATATTCTTTTAAATAAACCGATTTATTGATGCAGTTAGTTTTTTGTTTATTATGTGTGCATGTGTGTAGGTTAGAATTACGTTCAGCTTGGCAGGTTAAGCATTTAGTTGTGATGGTTAAGGTTAGGGTAAGGGGCTAGGTAACGCATTACGCCACTGAGGATCGTGTGTGTTTGCTGAAACCTGAGACAACACCAGCAGGTGGGAGTTGAGAGTCGAGCACTGCCAAAATCATGAAGTTACCCACAAGCCTCTCAGCGAGCAGAGTGAGATTTATCCTATAAAGATGATTTCACACTCGTCCACACTCTCTCCATTTGTGTACTCACATCTGTTTTCTTTCCTCCTCTCTCCCGCATTGCCCTCTTCTTCTCTCCCAAACTCCCAACATGTTTTAATGAGATCTGGGAGACAATTACCCAACAGGCAGTGAAATGGCCGTTCCATATCGACCTGCATCGAGTGCCTGCGCCCAGTAATTAATAGCTATTGACTGTTGGTGGTGGGGGATATTCTCTTGGAACATCTGAATTTTGAAAAGCCAACATCTCTGGGCCAGAGACCTGTCCTGAGAGATGTCTTGCACACCGTCAGGTTTGAGTGTTTGCATTTTTATACTACGCCTTAATCACATAAAGGGAGGGAAGAAGCTAATGTGTAGGTTAAAGGATAATTAAAGAGTTACATCCCTAAAAACAAAAGTAGATTTTGTTGCTGATTTGTTGCTAAAATTGAGGTTTTGGTATTTTTCAGTGGCTCAGTTGGTTCAGCCTGTATGTATGTGCAATTTGTATGTAGGGCCGACCTGCCCTACATGCTGAATATGCAATGCAAAGGGCCCCATGAATCTTTTTTTAATACAGAAAGCTTGGAGACATAAAGCCAATCAGAGGCTCTGACCCACTACAGGGTCATCTATCCTCAATGGATAGATTGTGTTAAGCCAGTAAGCAGCTCTCTGACCCAGGGGCCCTCATGTCAGTGGGTGGATTTGATTGACGCAGGTGCTGCAGCAGCTGTCCAGTCAATCATTATGCTGCTAAAGTACAATATGATGGCACTTTTATCTCCTTCAGGGGATAAAAAACATCATTTTAATCTTTAATCAGTTTGTTTTTCAGTCGTTCCACTGAGATGAATTCCCCTTAACATTCTATCCTTTGAACCACCGCCTCCAATCTTCTGGAAATACAGACAGAAATAACAAGAAGATGAAGCTGTTTCTGTACATTCCTGTTTTTACAACGGAGTCCTGAAGGGACCTGTGGAAATGGTGAGTGATAATTGGCTGAAGACAGAACAAAATTTTAACTCAAAGATAGTTTGGCGTTCGTAGTTTGGTTCAATTTATCAAAGTCAAAAATGTAGTCGACTCAGCATCGTGATGTATGATAATTATCATGTTTGTATGATCATTTTACCCTCTGTATGATGCACAATCAATAATGTCAAAAGTTTCACAATGTGCATTTGTACAATGTGTATTTGACCATTTTGTGATGCTTAACATTAGTCATTGCTTTTAGTCTATGCCGTCTCTTTTTAATACATTTCCCACCATGATCAGGAGAGCAAGATATGGATCCTACATCTGTGTTTACGCATCCCTTCTCATGTGACTCCAGTGGATCTTGTTTGGTGGAGGCAGCCACAGACAGCAGCTCATAGGTGGTACTTGATCTTTCTCAGGTATGTTGTGTTCAAGTCGAGATGTTCTGAGTATACCAATATATTCACTTATTAATTATTTAGTTTATCTTATGGCTTTGTTTTCATGCAGAATGTGAACAGGCTTCCAATCATGCTGTCGCACAATTTAATTTTGTAATGGGCTGGGTGTGGGTAGATTTGTAGGTCAAAAAGTCATTTAAATATGTGTTTTATGAAATTACATATTTACAGCCATTTGTTCTCGTGGTTATGACTTATAATTGTTCTCAAAATCTGATAATTTTAAGCCTCTGGTACGATGGTTTAACATTTCCTGTCAGGCAACACTTGCTTGAATGTGCAGGAAAGTGGCTTTTTGTTTTGTTATGTGTCAAGTGAAGTTTACAAGGCCGAACTCCATTCAAAATATTTTCAGTTTAAAGTTTTGTAGCTTTTGGGCAAATATTCGCTTGTTGCCTTCAAACCTCAAATTGCACTCAGATAGCTGTTTACAAGCAGCCTGAATTAGTAAAAACCTAAAAATCTCATTAAAATAAGTTGCATCTTGGTTTATTTATATATATATATATGTATATGTTTATATATGTAGCAACCTTGAGACAAGTGTGAAATTAAAGAAGTCTATAGATACTTGACATTTACCATCAGACAGTCGCAGTGATGCAAATTTGTTGTAGCTAATCTAGTATCAAACTGGAATCTGTTTTTATTGTTTGTCACATTTGGCCACATGTTTGTCACATATTGTAGTTGGGTATTTACAGGATATCGTCATGGGTAGGTGAGAGCCCATCAAGCATAATTAAATCCCTCTAGTCGTTCTGGCTGTTACACTTAAAGGACCTTGGAATCCTCTTTTCTATGCACTAGAAAATATTGTGCTTTGCACTCAAGGCTATAAATTGTCTTTTTTCAGATAACATCTGTGCAAAATAGAATTTTAGTTTCTTTCCTGTTGTTGGTGTGTATGCTTATTCACACCTCACATCAACAGTATAAGTGTTTCTATGCACTGAGTGAGCCTTGTTGTCATTGTAGATGATTTTGAATGGTCTGACTGCTGTTGAGTGCTGGCAGGCTTGTGTGGTTTACCTATCCACATGTCTGTCATCAAGAGTTTTATCACCTTCATTTTTTGTTGACAGTTGAGACAGACTTTGTGCCTTGAGGATGTTGATGTGTTTTGTGTATTAAAGATATTACTGTAGATTGCAGGAATTTAATTTAACTATTAAAAATACAACACTATTACCAGAGATTGGCACTATTTCAATTAAATGTAGAAAATGAAGAAAATATGTATTTTGCAGCAAAATACTTTAAGAGCTTCTGTTTCTTATTTTCTATCGAAATACATTACATAAAAACACATTAAAATACACAATTTAATATCTCTTCTCTTTCTCTTCTACAAATTTGTTCTCTACCATACTCTGTTGTAATGGTACTGTTTTGTGTCTTTTGACTCATTCAGTTAGTTGTCATCTGAAAGAACTAGTGCATCACTGTTCAGTTCCCCCGGTTGCATTTCAATTGGCTGTTTACTCTTTCAGTAAATGGTCGCTTTGACTGACAGAAACCACCCAGCATGCACCCCTGAATTCACAGCCTCCCACCTCCATGTCAGTTTGTTTAAAATGTATTTATGTATATTCATATTAGAAATTACTTGTATTTTAATTAAACACATTTTCTCATACCAGCATTTTGTATTTTATTTAGATGCATTTGATGTGCAAGTATTTGTAATATGTAACAATACTTTGCGAGGCATTTGTACCCATCTCTGACTATAATTCCCCTCTTTTATATTCTCTCCCTCTCTTATTTTTCCCACATGAGCAAACACAAAAACAAACTGACAGAACTGCACAACTGTGTAAGTGAACAGGATTTGTGTGAGAGAGAGAGAGAGAGAGAGAGAGAGAGAGAGCTAAAGACATAAAGAGACAGAGAGCTTTGGGAGTATGCGTGGTTACTGCATTGGGTCTGCAGCAGGGTCCTCACTTTACCACTTGGAAATGGGTGCAAATTTGTGCGACAACTGCAGCCACATGTTGCAGTGGCCCCTTGATACCAAATCCACGCTTCCTGCATCCCACACTCCTGCTCGCCGCATCACGCTCCTCTGTTTCGTACGGCTCCGTTTGCTTCCTCTCTGAACAAACGGCTCTGCTTGAGCTGTCGACACAGAGCAGGTGGATGACTGAGTCGCTGCAGGAGGGGAGTATCTTAGATTTATTACCTGTGCTGTATTGCATCTCTCAGCTGTGTTAGGCAGCAGCCCCAGCAGTCATAGAGACAAAAGAAGCTCAGTAGGCCACTGAAGGCCCTGCCTGCATATACTGTACTTAAAAAGTTTAAAGCCAAATGAATAGCCTCGGAGCTGAAGGTTTGAGTACAACCGTGCCAAAACAGCAATTAGCCAAATTCAATCATCCATAAAGTGTTTGCATTATTTCATAGTCAATCATTTCCGATGGGAATGTTTGCCAAAATCCTTCAAATAAATTTTGATGAAGACACCCTGTGCCAATTCAGAATATATGTCCAGTCACCCCTAAATGCTGGTCTAAGTACAGTTTAGCAGCAGCAGCATCCCAGAGGAGCAGGAGGAGGAGGAGGGGGGGGGATTCGCTCCTTTCCTCCTCCTCTCCTTCTCTCATTAATGAGCAATCAGTTATAAACTTTATCAGCTCCTATTTGCTTTCTCAGCACATTTTTTCCTCCCTCCTCTGTTTCTCTCAACCGTGCAGCCACCTTCTTTCTGTGCCGTCTTTCATTCTGCACCGTCTCCGTCTGTGCCTCTGCATAGCCCTCCCTTCCATCTCTCTTTCTGTCTCTTTCTTCCCCTTGCCCTCTTTATTGCTGTGCTTCATTACCTCCGTCTTCTTCCCTTCTCTCTCTCTCTCTCTCTCTCTCGCATTTTTTCCCTCTCACATCCCTCCTTCACTCCTGCTGCCTGTTTCTGTGTCCTTTTTTAAACTTCGATCGAAGGCAGGGGAGCCAGTGAATAGAACATTTGATGCATGTCTAGAGAGTACAAAAGAGGAGACAATTTATTTCGCAATGTTTACAGCTCTATCTGTCACAACTTATTGGCATTCGAGCATCCAACACTTCTGTGAAATATACGGCCTGATTTACATTCAAAGCCTGGGTCGTAGGG
Organism: Holacanthus passer; assembly: GCA_025331565.1. Classification (NCBI taxonomy): domain Eukaryota; kingdom Metazoa; phylum Chordata; class Actinopteri; family Pomacanthidae; genus Holacanthus; species Holacanthus passer. Next base: position 11,613,376 of record JAFREQ010000012.1, read on the forward strand.
ATTACAATTTTGCTGCATTCACAGAAATCTGAGCGGATGAATGAACGTATGCTCTGTGTGTCTATAAGATAAAATAGTCTCCTGACGTGACCTATGATTTCTCTCCTCTCGTTCATACTGCAATCTGAACCGTATCCGTGTTCGCACAGAAAGACAAATAATGTTCCACATCACGAACAAAATCAGAGCTTTGAAATATTTGTTCGAACTGTGAAAGTGGATCCAGAAACAAGAGAAAGAGGTTCTTCCTCCAACCTTGTCAGCTGCAATATCATGATAATGCATGTTTAATTTTATAGAAAGTGAATGACAAAGGTATAAAATAATCCCTATGTCGATATTATGGTGCATATTTTTCCAGGGATCTTAGTGGGTTTTCCGCTTCATAGAAATCATCAGAGCATGATATGAAGCTAACTTGATTGATAAAGCTGCTGCGGAAATGAATCTGCAATGTCATCATCCCATTACATAGACGATGTTCAGGCCATATTATTGTGATAAAGATTCTTCTTTTCCTGGTTTTAATCTCAGGAACGGAGTATTCATGTGGGAAGATACTGATCTCAGTGACTTTGGGCAGCCTATTAAAAGAACAACCTGGGGAAAACCTTAAGTGGAATTGAAAATTAATTGGAAATTCGAAAAAAGTAAATTAAAATAAAATCCTGCAGAGAAACCTCTCCACGGCAATAAAATGTGTGTATTGGAGTATTTATTATGTTTAGGGAAATGTGTAATAAAAGAGCACACAGAGACTCTGCATTGTCGGGAGAGTTTCCACTGATAATCAATGGAAGACTATCAGCAAACATAATCAGTTTTACTGTAACTCCGAAAGTGTAAACTGTGAAATGAATCCTGCATGAGTGTAATCATTTTACATGCAGCACATCAGTGTTTCCTACTGTGCATCTTCATGTAGCATCTCAAGATGGCAGTACAAGTACTTAACAGCAAATAAAGTCATGCGTCGCAGTTTCATTTTGAAACTGTTCCAGAAAACTCTTCACTTCTTGTTTAACTGTAAAAAAAAATCAGTGATGATTTTGTTGATTAGTCCAGAAACTATCATCCATGTTCCAATGAGATGTTTGATGCTCTGATGGAGGTTTCAGTTGTCAGACCTTTTTTTTAAAATAAAATGTACTAAAATGATCAAGGCATGAGATGATTCTCTCACTTTTTTTCTGGAGTATTGCCTTTTTGGAGAAACAAACACATCAGTCAATCTCCAGTAGAAACCACTGCAAACGGCATAAACAACAAATATGAGCATAATCAGGTATGGTCTATCGTGAAAAATTGCACTGTCGTGTTTCTGAACCATCGTCCATTCCAGCTTACTGAAAATAAAATATTTGCTGTTCTATGTCCCAGTGTCATTAACAGCAATTGTGCTTCCAGCAAATCTTTATCTGTATCATCACTCAACATCTCCTGTTCTCTTCAATCTCTCTGTTTTCAGTCTGTCAGAGGAAGTCTTTTGACAGTGCTTCTCCAAAGTTGGGTGCAGCCATGAGAATAGCGATGGTACAGATGATGTTGAAAACGCTGAATCCCACCAGGAACAGGCGGTCGATGACAGCTGCGGCAAACTGCCACTGTTCTGCCAAACTGAGCTGCCGGTCCTGCTCCCGGACACGTTCCACTAAAAACTGCACCTCCACCAGAAGAGCCTGCAGCTGGCTGTCTACTGCCACAGATCGAATCACGCCGCTGTGGGTGTGGATGCCAGACGATCTCCCTGCTCCAGCCACAACCTCTTGGCCGCAGGTTCCAGAGGATGTGGTCGATGGGTCAGGGTCTGGGGACGCTGGAGTTTCCTGTTGGGGGCTTCCGAACTTGGAAGATGGAAGGTGATGATGGATGGGTGTATCTCCAGCTGGTCCTCCTGCTCCTCCTGCTCCTCCCTCTCCTTCTCCTCCACTTAGTCCGCTGTTAACCCTCCCATAGCTTGTGGTTCTGTTCCTCTGAAGTGGCTCCAGCTCTGCAGTGGTCTGGAAGGTCTGAAAGCCCATGTAAAGCAGGTGACCGTTGGGCTGTGGATGTGGATTGGGGCTTGGATCTCTGTGGCTGGGATTAGGGAGGATGACAGCCTGAGCGTTGGGCCGGTGAGGCAGGGGGTGCGACAGAGGGTGGTTGAGCTGAGCCAGGCTGGCCTGCAGGGAGTTGAGGCTCTGGGGGAGGATGGAGGGCACTGGCGTGGGGATGGTGGTGGTGGTGGTGGTGGTAGTGGGAGAGGACAGGGTCTTGCTCTGAGAGTCTGCCTGGCTGTTGGAAAGAGTCGGCGCCGCTCCCTCACCTGGACGCTTCATCCGCAGGAACCAAGGAACCCACTGCAGCAGAACCAAGTGCACCTGTCACACAAGGACACAAGATTTATTTATTGTCTGTACTGGCCTTCAACATATTGCTGATCGGCTACGACCACATCCAGTATTCTTATTCTGCAACATTAAACTTTGAGCTTTAAATCTTGGTATAACATTTTATCCCAGTTTAAAATTTAATCATTGTGTTACTAAGCTTGTTCAGTCTTTTTCCACCAACTTAGGAACGTTAGGAAGGAAACTACAAAGATTTAACATATACTTTGGTTTAAAGACACTGAAAATCTTATACAACCCTTTATTTCATAACATCCTCACATTATTGCAATGCACTTCTCACCTGCCTTAATCAAACATCCCGAGACAGGCTACAAAAATCAACCCTAGGCTTTTAACTTCTCTACACCGTCTGTTCATTTTAGAAGAGATAAAACTTTTCTACTGTTAATTATTTAAAGTGTTGCATGCCCAGGCACCCAGCGATATTAAGTGAACTGTTAAATCCTTCACATAATCTGAGATCGAGCAATGACACCTTGGCCATCCCAGAGTCAAAGATAAAGATCAGGCTCTGAAACAATCTGCTTGAAAAGAGCTGCTCAGCTGAATGTGTTCCTGCTTATAAATCGCTTCTCAAATCACACGTTTATCATATAGTTTGCCCTGATGCTATTTCATTGCACTATGTCCTTTTTTGGTTTTGTTGTAAAGTATTTTGATTATAGTTTTCAATATTTGATAAAGTGCTTCATAAATATATTTTTGTTACATTAAAATCTATTACTATAAATACAGTCTTTAGACACCCTGAAAATAGCAAACCTATAGTACATCAGAACACTGTTTGATTTCAGGTCAACATTCAACACAATCTCCCACATAAAACTAGCAAACTTAGCACTCTGGGCATGAGTACCACACTCTCTGACTGGATATTGAACTTCCTCACAAACAAACCCCAGACAGTCGGGATTGGCGGTCACACCTCCTCCTCTCTATTGCTGAACACCGGAGCCCCCCAGGGCTGTGTGCTCAGCCCCCTCCTGTTCATGCTGTACACCCACGACTGCAATCCCAGACTCTCAGAGTACCCTGTTGTGAAGTTTTTGGACGGTGCCACCATAATGGGACGGATTTCAAACATTGATGAGAATTTATATAGGAAGGAAATCTTGCAGAGTGGTGCACAGAGAACAACCTACTGCTCAGCATTAACAAAATCAAGGAGCCGATTGTTGATTTTAGAAAAAGGTGGCAAAGACAAACAGAAACAACTGAATTTGTAAGTTCTTATCAACTTTTACAGGGGAGCAATAGAAACATTAACAGATTTGCATGGGATGTGCATGGCCCCAGACAAGACAGGTGATTAAAACTATACAGAACATCATGGTACCCATCTACCAAACATCAGCGATATCATTGAGGTGCCTGTGCAGAGCCCAAAGGATACTAAAAGACATTACCCACCCAGCCACAGTCTGTTCACCTTGGTGTTGTTTGACAAGCAATACAGAAGTATCCGCTGCCGTACCACCTGGCTGTGCTTTTTGTATTGTGTGTAGCATAAAGGGAGCTTGCATTTCGTTCTACAGCATTGTAGAATGATAAATAAATGAACCTTAAACCATGAACCTTGACTATTAAAACTCACCCAGCGTGGCATGTGTCCACTGTTGGGGTTGTGGTGATGGAACTGAAGGACGATAACTGTGGCTACGACTGACATCCCAACAATCACCATGGTGCTGGCAAAGTACTGACCTGAAACAGAGGGAGCACATTTCACTCATAAGGGCGAGGAAAATCTGTATGCTATGAGCAATGTCAGTTCCTTAAAAAATACTAACCCACTAACAAATACACACATGTGCATAGACAGAAAGAAACTGACCTATCAGGGGAACTGAATCTGAAGTGGCGGGCATAATCTCTGCAACCATCAGCATGAAGACAGTCAGAGAAAGCAGAACTGTGATGCCTGGAGGCAGACACGAGACACCAGGGAGTAGTGGGTTGCAAAGGAAAAAAAGGAGGGAAGAAGAAAGTACATGAGTACACTCAGTGGAACAGTATATTTGGAACGTTGCACTTGACTTCTCGCCACAATCATCTGTCTTTCTGACACTCCCAGGAAAACTCCTTCCATTTTAGTCTTTTAGTCTCCTCTCCTCTAGTCTTCTCTCCTGCCTCTTCTGTCTTTGTCTTTTCTGTGTCTCTTCTCCCCTCTCTCTCAGCCCTCCTGACACCATCCAAAGCTCTGCATGGCTGACAGAAAGTTTTCCACTAATGTTGACAGAGAGAGGTTGTAAGAGAAACACTAGAAGAGTCAAATAAGCCCATTCTTTCACAAGGAAAGAGTAAAGAATATGCAGCAAGAAATATATTTTATCTAACAGCCGATGCATCTCCTGTTTTCCATTTTATCATATTCAGCCACTCTTATCATAACACCATCCCTCACCCAAGTTCTTCTACACCCTCCTCTCATTCCTCACCCAGGCTTATCTTCTCCCCCGAGTTGGCAGGCAGCAGGAAGACCAGCAGGGTCATGGAGGAGAGGAGCACACAGGGGATGAGGAGGTTGAGAGCATAAAACAAGGTCCTCCTTCGTAAAGTCACCACAAAGGTAACATCTGGGTAAGGCTCAGCACAGCAATCATAGAAAACTTCATGACGACCCCCAGGGACCTCTGAGGAAGAAGAAAGATGCAGACGCAGCAAAGATGATTATAATGCAGAAAACGCCAGTGAGGGCTGAGAAAGCAAGAAAACAACAAGTCAAGAATCTCAGGAACTCATGACAAAGTGTACAACCCTGATTTCAAGAAAGTTGGGACAATCATCTGCAAATGACCTGTGTTTACTGACATAAGTGTTTCCGAGCCCATAGTAATCTCCTTTATACAATCATATGTTTGACAAAGTGTTGAACTTCGCTCCATCCTTGCTTGTGAATGACTGAGTCTTTCCAGGATGAACCTTTCACACCCAATCATGATACTATCACCTGTTACCAATGAACCTGTTTTACCTGTGGAATGATCCAAACAGGTGTTTTTGGATCAGTCCACAACTTTCACAGTCTTTTGTTGCTCCTGTCCCAACTTGTTTGAAACATGTTGCTGCCATCAAACTCAGAATAAGCAGATATTTACAAAAATCACTGAGGTGGATGAGGTAAAACGTGTCAAAAAGGATGAGAAATACTGCTCATCACATACTGCTCATTTATGTTTTACATAGTGTGCCAAAGTTTGGGAATCGGGGTTGTATTTTGTTCCAACCACTGAATATTTTTGACTAAGAGGGAAATGGGATGTATACGGCTCCGAAATCAGAAGCACATCAAGAAAAGTCTGACATAGGATCAGCATCATAAAACAGTGTAGCTGAACACAGCGAAACTGAGTCTAGAAGGACAGATTTGATTTTATAAAAAAACAGTGACTTTGTAAAAGTCAAGGATGGTGTCTGCCTGTCTCCAGTTTCACTTTATAAATCATACTCCAACTACTTCTTCTACTTAAATCTAATTACACATCTATATATAAATCTAATTACTCTTTAGATCTATATAGGTCAGGTACAGCACTGCATGATGGTAATGAAAGCACTGTTACTAAGCAACACTGTTTGACATCCAGGGCTTCGATAACCTGTCTCACCCAGCAGGTCCCACTCTCCGTTGGGCATGTATCCTGAAACATCTGCCTCCTTCATCTGGAGGTCCAGCAGCCAGCCATCAAACGTCCAGGAGCCAAACTTCAGTTCACAGCGCTGGATGTCAAATGGAAACCATCGTACATCTACGTTACATGTGCTGATAAATATTCCTTAAAAAGGAAGGGAAGCAAACAGGGAAAATAGATTACAGTAAAAAAAGAAGTAAGTAAGTCAAAGAAACTCATCCAAAAACATGATTAAAAACGTTGTTTGGAGCAGCCATCTGGAAGAGGAAAATATTTAATTGCAGTAATTCATTTGCTTCAGCATGAGTAATGTATGTAAGCAGAATGACTGAAGACATAGTTTAGCAGGATGCTGATAATTAAAAAAGACTTACCTGGAGGCAGATACTCACAGAAGCCGCTGGAGTTGACCAGCACATTGGTCTTAAAGGTGGCATCAAACTTGTCATGAGCGCTGGTGGACAGTAACACAGTGATGAGATCATTTACAGCTCAGCAGCAGCAGCAGCACCAGGCACAGTATGTGTGTATGTTTGTGTGCAACATACCTGTTGTAAAGCAGTATGTCAGGTGTCCAGACCTGGTCGGCAGTGAAGCGGAGGTTCTTTACTCCAGGATACTCTGACTGGTTCCACTGGAGGTAGTGGTCGTACCACTGCTGGGAGACACAAGAGCAACACTAGTTTTACATATGAGCAAAAACATGAGGGCATGCACAAATACACATAGACAAGACACACACTGTCAGCCTGGTTTTTCATATTCTAATTTTGCTATTGTTATTTTGGTCTACTCTGCACACAAATCTTTTGTCTGTCCATCCAGGAAGAGGGAACCCTCCTCTGTTGCTCTTCCTGAGCCCCCCCAAGTTTTTGGGGGGAATTTTTTGCTGAGTTTTCTTCTCTTTTAAAATGAGGGTGTGAGGCTAATGGGTCTCATATGCTGTAAAGGTTGTAAAGCCCTTTAAGGCAAAATTGTGATCTGGGCTATATAAACAAGATTGAGACAAATAGCCTGGTCAGTTTTCATAATATTCACAATAAAGTTGTGTTTTTTCAGCAGAAGGATGAAGGAATGTCTTCTCCCTGTTAAAGCGATGTGACACTGAAACCTAGCATCTGGTACCATGTAGCTGATCCTGCAAGTGATGGGGGAGCATACAAAAAGATTTTCACTACACAATATCACATCATTAATTTTTTATTTGCTATACTCACCATCTGCAGCCAGGCATTAGTGGTGATGATCTGGTTCTTTTCATCCTTGCATAACAAAAAGTGTATAAGATAATAGGTGATTTAATGATTTAAAGGATAGGTCCATATTTTTTTCATGTCTGTCTTAAAGCAGTATTCACATTTACAGACTTATTGGTCACTGTGATTGTCCTTTATTCTCCATAGTGACTTTGAAGAGATTGTGTTTGTGTATACATGGTCTAATAGATTGTTCTGATTAAAGTATATTTGTTATGTTATAAGTATCTATTTTAAGTATCTATGTTCTCTTATGTTAATTTCTAATGTAGCAATATATATGTATATATATATAACTTATTGCAATAAGGTAACCTTAACATTCAGGTCCCTGAAGCTTGAATTGAACTGAGAGAGATGTTTAATCTTATTAATCATACTCTCACTGTCACTTTTGCCTTGTAATTCTGCCTATAATTGCTTTTGTATAGTTTCTAGTTTTACTTCTATTCTTATTTTCTTTTTATATATCTCTTACTATTTATTTTTTTTCTTTCTCTTACTTATTCTTGTCCTTGTGCTGCTGCAACAAGCAAATTTCCCCTGTGGGGATAAATAAAGGCTTATCTTATCTTATCTGATGCAATTCCAATTTCAGTGTTATGGGACAAAATCCACAGTCTTACTCTGTGTGAAAATGCATTCTTAAGTTCAGCTAAAAATAATGTAAGGCATCAGTAGTCTGAAAAATTAAAGTCGGTATCTTCTCTAGTTAGTCTTTTATTTCATTTATTAGGTTTTTTGACAGGGACAATGCAAAAAAACCAAACATTGAATCAGGTTACAATAATATGATACAGATATGTATTACAGATGTGTTACACGTAGGATTTCTAGTGGGGGCTAATTTGCAACCCCTATCCCTTGTTCGGCTTTTTTAGTAGAAAAGCCGAACAAGGGATAGGGGTCATGACATATCATCATTGCCAAGATTGCATTAGTTAGATTGAATATGAATTTCCTTCTTTGTGTTATTATCCCTAAAATCTTTGGTAGATACCCGTTTGATCTGACTAAAGACCCAGCTCTTTACTGAACACCTTTGCACTTGTTAGATGGCAAAAAGAAAAGCACTGCCTGCCTCTGTATGTATGTCGCTTTGGATAAAAGTATCTGTAGAGATTGTAGAACTATAATTCAGACTGATGAAGCCCTGTATTAACTTCAGCTAAATTTTAGAACGTATTAGGAGTAGGTCTTTTCACAGCCAGTATGGAAAGGAGGAACAATTACCGCAACCAATAACTTAGGAGTATTTTGTTGTTTAAATGTATTTTATGGATGTATAATTGTGTTAATGATGAATTTCCAGCATGCGTACCACATCCATGACCTGTATTAGAGTAAAGGAGAACTGAACAGTGAGAGTCTGGGAGTCGTTGGCTACCGGTCTCTCCATGGGGTTGTAGTCCCTCAGCAGCTCCCTGAGCAGGAACCGCTGGTGAGGACCCTGCACTGACACTGAATAGGGGAGGGGAGAGGGAGTTTAATGGAGGGGGGAGGAATCACAAAAGAAGAGCGAGAGAAAAAGTGACAGCTACAAAGAGAAAGCTGTGTCAGGGCAGACGAGGAGAAAGCACCAGCAGAAAAATGGTGTGATTACAATGATAGAAGGATAGGTTGAGAAAAAAGTGGTGTAGAAATTGTAGGTCAGGTGAATGAAAGAAAGGGAGAAACAAACTAACAGAGGGAGAGTAGACATGCTCCAGTGGAGACAAAATACAGGGTGGGCTTTTAGGGGTATAGGCAATGTTTTAAAGATGGAGCTGCTCTTAAAGGAATACAGGGACCTATAGAAGAGTGAACGACAAAGGACAACAGAATGAAAATGTGTGAGAGAAAGAGAGGGGAGAGCGGACAGGAAGAATCCCACTCCTCCTAATCAATTAGGCCACTGATTGATCACCAGCAGACAGTCAAAGTCTTTCCACGGCTGTAAAATGTGTCAGTTTCATTCCGTGCAGGAAATAGTGAGGCCATTAAACACTGAAACACCCCAGACAGACACACACAGCACTCATGACGATGAGAGCAGGGAACTGTCTCTCTTCGCCCTATAACTCCACCGAGGGCTTCGATTCACTCTGGGTTCATTCTGCACAAGGCAATCACTTTGATGTGAAGGGAGCTATCACTGGTGGATGTAAGATGCAGGTTTAAAAACTACTTTGCACTTTACATAGCTGCACAATGCCTGTTCATACTACTTTATAAACAACAGCATATACAGTAGGAGTGATAAATGGTCTAATACATGGTGTCAAATCTATCTAATCATCCACTAACTAGACCTTAATTAATATCGATACAACTCCACAGACTATAATTTAGATTAATATCACCTAGTGTCCATAATGTCCAGTCATACTAAATTAACCATTAGTAGCCTCATTATCACCCTTCTCTATCTATCTATCTATCTATCTATCTATCTATCTGTCTGTCTGTCTGTCTGTCTGTCTATTTGTCTGTCTGGCTGCACAGCTCAGCAATGCAATCTGCACTACAGATGCTCACATTTCTTCACATTGCTTGCTCATTATAAAAATAAATCCATTTTTCTGTCTGGCTGCACACAAACAGACTCTCTCCTGGAGTCTAAGTGAGCTGCTGTGTGCTCACTTATTAGGAGCAGAGTGTTGGGTGGCACAGACATGCAGGAGCGCAGTACAGTATATACAGCACATGCAGAAAACACACACTTGTTCGCACACACACAGTCTCACTCACAGCACCAATGAAAGTCACTCACCCCGGAGCAGAGTCGCAAGTATCAACAGCCAAAGAGCCACAGCCTGCCACATACTGCATTCCTCTGTGTTGACAGAGAAAGAGTGGAAGAGGGAGAACTATGGAGAGAAGATGAGGATTAAAAGAGAGAGAGATTGGGATCTAGAGAGGAAGAAAGGTTGCAAACAAGTGGAGAGAGTGTGGTACCGGCAGTGGCAGAGAAGGGAAAGGAGGAGAGAGGGAGAGGGAGCAGAGGAGACAGAGTGGGTGAGAGATGCAGTGAAACGAATAGTCCTCTGAAGAGGGAGATGCTGTGTCTGAGAGCTGGCCATACCCTGACCTACAGCTCAATCTCAACATTCATGCTCATCAATTCCTGCACACTTTCAGATATCCACTTATCTGTCATCACATCAGTCATTCTGTGCCATTTAACCGTGGACCTTTTCCCCCCTGGGGTTGGTGATCTGGATCTCAAACGAGATTCTTTTTCTGAGAGAGTCCATGGATCCAATTCGTGGGATTATGGGATTATTATAGTAGCAGGAGTTCAGGTGTCTTTAACTCAAAGCTTGGGAAGGAAATAAAGGGAGCAAAAGAGCAATTTTCTGTGTAAAAACATCAGTGACCTACAAGACATCAGCATCAAACATTTTATGTCAGTCGAAACATACCGAAACATCAAACAGTTTTTAGCTGTCACAGTCTGTCACTTTCTAATTTACACCAGCCAGCAATATTTGAAAGCTGCTCTGTTTTTTTTTTTAAACATCATACATTCACAAGGTAATGCTGACACCCACTGGATATGTAAGTAAACTGCAAAATGTACAATCTTGCTCAACAAGATCTCCTAAAAGCTCCATATATTCTAAACATGTTTATCGTGAGTCCCAAGTTCTCTAAAAATTCCTTGACTTGTTTATATAGAGGTAAATGCAGAAATTAAAAACCCTGTATTTATTCAATTTATTTACCTATTTTAAATGTGTTTTATTCAGTTTGTTACTGTTTTGTGCCGTTTTTTTTATTTTCAGGCTTTTTACAAAATCTAAGGACAGAGATCAGGACACAGAAACGTTTAACGTTTATTAACGTTTGCAAACGTTAATATCTTTGACTTTTGTTTAAAGACACATTCGTATACAGGAGTTTGGCCATTGTCATAATCTTTATTCCTCCCTTCCTATCATATACTTATCCAATTTACTGTTTTTTTAATGTGTTTTATTCATTTTATTACTGTTTTATTGTTGTTGTTGTTGTTGTTTGTTTTTAACCTTATGTGCACTGTTTGAAAAGTGCTATACAAATAAAAATGACTACAACCAAATTCAGTATTTACTTGGGGGACAACTGACAACTACCTGGGCTAAAATTAATTACTATGATCAAGTATATGAAGTCAATTTTAAATGTAAGTATCTAGAGTACTTTTACAATACTGTGAATTCATCGTGTGACACTCTAAAAGTTGAAAACTGAGTACACGCTCCTCTGCAAAGACACAACATGTGAAGGACGCATCTGGAAAATAATGGAACCTTGCCGATGAGTCTACGTCATCTCCATGCGACGTGTAGCTGTTTGTGTCGGTCGCAGGCGATACGCGTCACTTCTTCGCGCACCAGATTGATTGTTTCACCGCATTAAAAATATTGCACAGCAACACGAGCCCACCGAGGCGAAACACTGCGAGTTCAGGTAACAAACCAAAGCGACGAATGCTCTTTACATTGTTTTTACGGCTTGTGTGAAGGCTGGTTTGTGTGTTTTGTGTTAGCAGACAGTGGACTGGCTCTGCTGCGGGCGCTAGTTGGAAATGGTGCAGTGCCAGTGCGGTGTACTGTTGATGAGCTAGCAGGCTTAGCTAACGTTAGCCGGAGGAGGGACGATGCTCAGCTGGCTGCCACTGTGTCCTTTAACTTGGCTTTAACACGTTCACAAAGTTAGAAATCTGAGCACATGTGTCTCTGTGGTCTTAATTAAATGTGAGTGTCAAGTCTAACCTGTAGCTCCTCATGTGTCTCTTCAGTGAATAACAGCAGGTTTGTTGTGTTCCTTCTAATTCTGCGTCGAGCAAAAACAAATGACAGCTTTCATCAGCCTCCTAAAATAAATCGGACCCTTTCTGAAAGACACCCATCTCCTTCCACTCACTTAAACCTTAATGATAAATAGATCCAAGTAGTCCAATAACCTGTATCTAACTTATACGAGGGAAGTAATCTTCAGAAGAAATTATTCTAACTAATTTTTATAACAGCATGAGTTTATGCCAGATTAAGTTAGCAATGATGCACAAATGTCAAACTATAGACTGTTTTTATGTATATCTAATGCTACATGCTGAAGTGTATTTTTCATTTCACATTTTCACTAAAGATAATATTTCCATTCAATAAGTAATTCACAATATAATATGCTAATAATTCTACTAAAAATTACTGAATGACAAATGCTGAGAAACTCAAGTTTGACTTTGATACAGTAACATCTTTATGTGAGTGCACACCACCCTGTCGTTCTTCTTTCTAAATTAAACTGTGTGCATTTATAATAATGAGTGAAATCCATTTGAAAATGTGCTTTATTATTCTTTTAGGCACAACATGTGTCTGTGCTACTCATGCGTTTAATAGTGACCTTCACCTTCTAGTACTCTTGCGTTATTTTTTTTCCACCCTGTTACCAGATCTCCGCGTTTTGGGTTTTTTTGCTGTGATATTTGTATCTCCCAAAATGTATTACATTACTATCAGTCTCACTGCTCTGTTTTATTTTTAATGGGAGAATATGATCTGAGCATGTGATGTCTCCTCTGCCTCAGTGTACTGTAGACAGCATGCCTTCAGGAGAGGATGTCCTTGTAGCTCCACAGCACATTGATTGTTTGTGCTGGACCGCAGGGAGGCCTCTTGAAGCATGGGAATTAAAAGACGACCAGAGATCACTTATGATTGTGATATTTTTAATGCTTTCCTGACAGTTTGTTTTTATTGTCTGTGAAGCCTTGGTGCGCTTCCGGGGTCACGTGACCGACAATAGAAACCTAACTTGAGAAAAGAAAACGAAACTTACTGTCTCGTTTGGCCTATGTTTCGTTTTTCTCACAGGAGTCAGTGGATTTTCCCCTTTTTCTTTCATGGTGTAACAGCTAAGCAACACCTTTTTTATAGGATTGCATTCAGGATTTATAAGCGAGCAACAGAACAGGTGTTTTCACTGTGGAAGCTGCGGAAAGGAGACACTCATCCTAAACTGGAAAACGTTTTTGCCTTTTGAGGAACTAATCAGATAGTTTAACACTTTTTGATCTACAACTACTGTCTCTACTTGAAGTGGTTACTCTGAGGCTTGTGTCTCTTTTTAAGTCATCTGATCTTTGAGAAGCTGCAGGAGAAGCACCAATATTTTTTCCCACTTTTTTTCAGTACTGCCGTTTTTATTTCAGCTGCTGTAGGTGAGATCCACTAAACTTTGTGCTACTAGTAAATTTGGTGTGATATGTGTAAAGAATTTGTGGCATGTACCAGGTTTCATTTGTGTGTGATAGAAGAAAAAGTCACTTTGGCCATCAGACTGTGCTTTGGTGGTTTTTGGATGTGTCTTGACATGACAGCATGAAGTGTGCAAAAGAGTTGATTCATCAGTTGTCAGATGGGTTGTCTTGTTCATACCGCCGCCTAGGCTCAAAACGGAGAGGGGCATAATGACAGAGGATTCAGAAAAACACAGAGTTGTTATTTTGGCTGTCAACTGTTGCCTTGCATCAGGGTCAAGATGAGTCAGCTCCAGCCTCGGTCGGGCCCTGGGCTGCCGGCCCTGTCGGCCCCTATTACTGTGATGAACCAACACGGTGGTGTTCTCTATTAATGTGGCGGCATTCGGGCCTGCTCAGCTCTATGTGACAGACCAGTGATGCTGACTGGGCCAGAGGGGCTGAAACCTGAGTCAGTATTGGGTGTCCACTTGTTGTCAGTCTCACTGATATAGACATTATTGAGTGTTGTCAGATATGACACTTGAGGCTGAATCAATGTTTGTTGTACCATAGGAGGATATTGGAATTCTGGACTATGCAGTACAGGATGAACATATATACTCAGTGAATTCATTTGTACGTTTTTGTTTTTGGAGGAACGATTAAACGTAGCTCTACAAAACCTTGTCATTATAGTCACGACTGTCTGCAACAACTGCATCATTTTCTGTCCACAGCTTGTCACTTACAGGCAGCCCTTCACGTCTTGTGTCCTTGAAACTTTTTGTCTGCATCAGGGTCTCACTTTTCCTCTCCGCTATGGATCCAGATCCAGCAATAATTTGTAAGGCCAGAAATAAAACGAAATAGTCACAAGAAGGTCTGAATTATTAATCACCATCCTTTTACCCTGGGATTAAGTTTCAGTGTGGCTGGGAGAAACAGTATGTCACCCTGCAGTATCCTTGTAAACTGGTGAGGGTATAATCTGAAGATATACAGAACAATGTTGACAGTGTTGGCCTATTTTCTGAAATGTCCAAATATTTCAATGTCCACTGTGTGTTTTATGCTGCATTTCGGGCAACAGTTTAGGACCAAGTTAGAAACTATGCCCTTGGAGGAGGTATAGATTCACCGACTTATTCAAGGACACTTGAGCAGGTTGGAGCTTTGCCAGCAGTGCCTGAACTTGTGTTATTGCCTCGAACAACACTTTCTCCTGCCCTACCAGCTGCTGCTCATTTTTCCACCCTTCAATTATCTAATTGTTATTTATTTGTATTTATTAATATTCCCCTGACATTGTCCTTTGTTTGTATTTCAGGTGCTCTCGGTGTGCATTTGGCCTGCCCTGACTTTCCATCAGGGTCTGCTGTTTGTGCAAGAGGACGTACACTCATACAAAAGCTGCACAGCCAGCTGCTCCGGCCCCCTTTACGCTCAACCCCTGCGCTATGAGCAGAGGTAGAGGAGGGCCTTCCAGAGAACACTATCACAGGCATCCACCACCGGACCTCCAGACCAAGGAGAATTACCACAGACCTGGTCCAGCCTCACTCTACCCTAGACCTGGCCCGCAGCAGACCCCATATTCAAATTACTACCGCGGTCCTGCCTGTCCTATTGTGCCCACACAGCCCCCAGTTCCTTCTCTCATCCCCTCCACTCCCCCCATACCAAACCACAATAAAATAGGACCTAAACCTGTGGCCCATAACAGCTCACATAATCTGAATCACAGCCCCAATCCTGGTCCCAGTTCCTTTCAGTACCAACAGATAGAGTTCCTGAGAGGACAGAGCGCAGAGGCGCCACAGTTCAGAGCTAGTTCACGTGGTGGGGGAGGGGGAGTGGTACCTGGATGGCCGCCTAGTTCCTCATACCAGCCCCAGTCAGGCTATAATAGATATCCAAACCCCAACAGCAGCCCTAGGGGTAGAGGGGGGTGCAGTCAGGACCAAAGTTTTGGATACCTACCCAGTGTAAGACCTCTGCGAGGCACCCCAGGCCCTCGACACCTGAAACAAAATAAGTTACAAGGTCAAAACCACAACCAATACTCCAGACAATGGTGCTCCCAAACAGACTCTCTGTCTGAGAATTTTCAGAGTTTGTCCTTTCATCGAGACAGGCCCAACAGAGGAGGAGAAAGGTTTGACAGCTTTACTAAAGTTAACCTCACTCTCACTCCGGACCTCCAGGACCAGGTTTACAGGGCTTTGGCTGCTTTGAGGCCAAATGAGAGTGTCTCTGCAAAACTGTTAGCCAAAAAGCTGCGTCTGCCCAAAAAGATAGTCAACAAGGCTCTGTATTCTTTAGAGCGCTCACAGAAAGCCACCAAGCAAGGCCTTCTTCCTCCTGAGTGGACTCTTTACAGAGAACCTCTCACGTGCGAGGAAGATCAACACTCTAAAGTACAAAGTCCACCTTCCCATCTGTGTGTCAGCTCAGAGCACCCTCCTGAAGCCAAGGTTGAGCTGAAAACAGAAACAGCTGAAAACTTGGGACAAACCGAAGAAGGGGACTCTGACACAGAATCCAGTTCCTCTAACTGCTCCTCTTTAGAGTCATCTGATTCTGAAGAATCCAAGTCACCAGCAAAAGGTCAGCATCAGGAGAAACAACATCCCGGAACTACGAGCTCCCCTGATCAAGAATTTAAGCTTCTTGCAATGGCAGACCAGAAGGAGCTAGTTCTGCAGTACCTCCTGCGTTCAAAGGAGGCAACTGCTCTCATAATAGCCAAAAATCTGGGTCTTAGGACTGCCAAGCAGGTCAACCCCACCCTCTACACCCTGGAGAAGCAAGGTGAAGTCATTAAGAATGGAAAAGTCAACCCTCCTACCTGGGGGCTCTCTACCCACCGCAGAGAGACAATGGAGAGGAGTATTAAAGCCGCACAGAGCACCCCAACTGAGGGAGGTCAGATGGAGGTAGAAACCAGTAGAGTTGAACAGGGAGGAGGGTCCATCTTTCTACCGTCGCCACCACTACCACCAATACCAGGCCTCGAGCCACTGCCACTTCCAGAGGGTTGGATGCCAGAGCAAAGTCACAGTGAAGCAGTAAGGAACATTTTGCTTTGTATTTTTTTATTTCATGGTATTAAGGAAAATACATTCTTATGAATATAGGAGGATATCTTAAACATGGCATGGCAGTTATATGCTGAAAAATATAAGCACTAAGATTCCTTCAAATGAGGTTACTCATACTAATGATAACAAGAATCTATTACATATATTACATTCAAATCTAAGTGTGAATTATGATTCAAAATATATCTAGAAATAACAATTTGGAATCTATTTGACCTATATAGGAACAATACAGATACAGCACAGTCTCTACAAAGATTAAAGGGATAGTTTGACACTTTGGGACTGTAGCCTTATATTTACTGGACAGACATATATTATATGCTGCCAGCCTTAGAGTTCTACCCTGATTTTATTAACCCTTTCACCTTTGCTTTTCCATTTTCAGTCCCAATCCTCCATTCAGCCCCCTTCCTCTACCTCATGTAAAGATGAAGAGACCAACGAAGGACAGTGGGCCACTGACGACATCCCAGAATTCCTCAACGCCATTCGCAGAGAGACAGATGCCGGGAAACTGGCAGCTGAGAAGGCAAACGCCGTGGGAACTGTAGCTGTGTCACTGGCTGCGCCACCTCCCCAGAACCTGTGGGCCAAATTGCAGGAGGTGAGGCTGAAGAACCCCGTCAGCGGCCTCATGGAGTATGCCCAGTATCTGGGCCAGAACTGTGAGTTCCTGCTCCTCGACCAGTCGGGACCCTCTCATGACCCAAGGTCAGTCATGTGCTAGTCGTCTGTTTTTTGGGTTGTTTTTTTTTATTTTTAATTGATACAAGGGGTTAAGTCAATTAATCTGTGGTCATTGAAATCCAGCGAGGGGTGCAACAGGGGCAATACTGACCTTATTAAGTGGATCAGGTATTGACCAATAAAGATTAAACACAGTGTTGTCAGTGTTTTTAGAGCAGGCCACAGACTTGGTTTTCTGTGTCACAGCTGGAATCAAATTTAAAATTAGCATATATTTTTCATAAAACAATACATTTTTTTCAGTTTCAACATTTGATATGTTGTCTTTGCACTATTTTCAAATGATTTGCAAAACATCACATTCTGTTTTTATTAACATTTTACACAGCATCCAAACTTTTTTGAAATTGGGGTTGTGTATTGTATATTTGTTTTCCCACCCACATGTTTGTTACATTATGTAAAGAACCTGGTGACAAACCCATTGATTCAGTGTCTGCGAGAAACAAATTTGCCTTAATGAAGACATATGATGCTGCCAATTAAGAATGAAAATGACTTTGCTTGTTATGCAACACAGTTGTCTAGGAAAATTGTAGCTACTCAATTAATCATGTATTGACAGACTACTGTGTCTCATCTGTACATTTTATTTCTCCCTCTGTCAGATTCCGTATGCAAGTGATGCTCAACGGGAGGCTGTTTCCTGTCGCAGAAGCTTCCAGTAAGAAGGTCGCAAAAAAGGACGCTGCTGCGGCCACCCTGCAAATTCTTATTGGAGAGATGCAGGGAGGGGCGAGCACAGGGGACGAGGGAAATACTGCCAGTTTGGACAACGTGATGGATCTACTCCCAGACACCAGTGTAGGTTTTGTTTGAATATGTGTAAATATAAACCCATCAGCCATTTAAAGACTGCCAAATCTTGCTGTTAAAACGTGAGATTGGTCAGGCACTTGTGTGATTAGAGAGCACTTCATTTAATACTGTAAACGGCAAAGTGTCAATATCCATTGGTCGAGTTCAAGAGATTGTGGAAGTCAACATTTTGCAAAAAAAAATGCACATTTTGGTAAAAAAAATTGTGAAACGTGTTCAGTAAATGTTTCATTCAATAACAGCCTTCATTGAAATATATTTTTTGTCTCCTCCGCTGTTTACCAGGGGTCAACTGAAGGCATGGGGGGAATTTGTGGGACTGGTAGTGCGGAAGGGATGGGGATGGCGGAAGGACCTCGCCAGCCACTGTCCCGCTCTCTGCCTGGTGGGAAGAATCCGGTGTCCGTCCTGATGGAGTACAGCCAGCGCAGCGGGAACCCCATCGAATTCATCATCACTGGGCAGGCAGGTCCACCACATGACCCAAGGTACTGGCTCCTTCACCTCCCTCTGAATCTGTTCTTTCGGGTGTTGTTCTCCCCCATACTGCCAGTCCCTTTGTGGTTGTACATTTTCCTCCTCAGAGAAACAGTTGATCAGCTATTTCTGGTCAATCTGTCCTCAGTACTGTAGTCAGCTGACAGACACAATACCATCTCTGTCTTTTGTATCTTTACCACTCTTTCTCCTTATAATCCATCCCCTTAGGCAGCCAGCTAAGAGATACAATACAAACTTGTGTTTTCCTCCAGTCACTTTCTTGAAAAACTGCATGCATCTGTTCTTGATCACTAGTATACCAGAGTCTCTACTGTACTGAAACACTGTTGCGTCCCCTAATTTTTCTAAATATGATACGTCAAGAATCTAGAATCGTAATTCTACACAGTACGATATCACCTATGAGCTTACTTTAAAAACACATCTCTCTCCCTCTCAACCCCTTTGACCTTGTCTGTCCTGTGTTCAGGTTCATGTACAGGGTGAAGGTCGGAGAGAGCTTGTTTTCAGAGGCCTCAGCTCCAAGCAAGAAGGCAGCCCGCCAGCTGGCAGCGGAGGAGGCCGTCAAAGAATTAATGGCTGACGGGAGACTGCAGCTCAACAAGGTGAGAAGTGAGAAGCAGAGAATAGCTCAAGTTGTGCTTTTGAGAGCACAGAGAGGAGGTGTGCATATCCCCAAAGTGAGTAGAATAACTTTAGAAAAACAAAAGCTCACTCAGGCTGAGAGAAATTATCTTGTGGCCTCTGTCACACTGCTCTGTTTGCTCAATACCATTCACATCTCTCTTTTTTCTCTTCTCCTTCTCCCATCCCTCTTCTCCAGCCTCAGTTGCCGCTGGGTTCTTCCAGTGATAGTGATGGCACTGGTTCTGGGACTACATGTCCCTCTTTGCCCCCTCTGACTGCAGATGAGTTGCGAGCCGCACATGAGGCAGGGGTTGGGGACCTCATCAACCACCTGAACAACAACGCAGTGTCGGGTCTTCTGGAGTATGCAAGAGCCCGGGGCTTTGCTGCTGAGATCCGGCTGGTGGGGCAGTCTGGGCCACCCCATGAGCCTAAGTATGTGTTAACCACACGAATAAACACACTTAACATGCATGCACTGCATAAAAAAACATCTCTTACTGTGCAGGTTACCATGTGCTTGGAAAAATATGTTCCTGAGAAAAACATAACTTCTGTGATAATTTTATGTTATGCCTTATTTCTCTGGATCTTTGTTGCTGTGTCCTGGAAACTGAAAAATCAGTTCTTGTCTAGTGCATTTAGTTTCCTAGCCACTTAAACACTGTAATGTCATGGTGGACATCATGGTAAGACACATCTATTCATACTAGCAACTAAGTATGATTATATGCTTTGCAAACTGGATTTTGTGTCGAAACCCTGTCGAATCCTCGTCTGATTGCCTCTCTCTTTGCCACTTACTCAGGTTCACCTACCAGGCCAAGCTGGGCGGACGCTGGTTCCCTCCAGTGTGTGCGTCCAACAAGAAGCAGGGAAAACAAGAAGCGGCAGATGCTGCTCTACGGGTTCTGATTGGAGAGGCTGAGAGGGCAGCCCGCACTGGGGAGCTTATTCCAGCTGAGGTACTGACTCTTCAATGTTTTCACATTTTTGGTATGTGCCAACATCAAAAGAGCCCTCTCTGGCTCAGCATTTCTTGAGAGCAGCAGCTTCTATTAATTACAGTAAACACCTGCATGTAATTGACAAACCACCTCACTTGAGCAAAACTGATTCACTGACAAAGTAACTGCATAAAAGTCCACATGCACACATGCACAGAATAACCTGTAACCTGTAACAAAACCAATCTAAAGTAAATTACACCCAGAGTCTATAACTCTATAGCACATTTGCTGCATTACATTAAATGAGTCGGTTCTGTTCACTGGTGACTTTAGCTTTTTAGCAGCTATACGAAGTTGTGAATTTATGTTAGCATTGTACAAACATTAACCATACAGTCAAATATATTTCAGATATCACACAAAATTTAATATTTCCTGTCTATTTTGCCTGTCCTCTCCTGTATACATCCCTCTCTCTAGCTTCCAGTGAGTGGCAGCACATTACATGACCAGATAGCAATGTTGAGTCACCAGCGATTCAACGCCCTGACCACACGCATCCAGCACAGCCTTCTGGGACGGAAGATTCTGGCCACCATCGTCATGAGGAGGGGGGAGGGCCTGGGGACTGTTGTCAGCCTGGGAACTGGTATATCTATAACCCTTTGCTTACAACCCATGAAACAAAGGGAGTCGTATAAGGGGTTTAGTTGCAGCATGAAATATGTTACCACAGTATTTTTGCATGATATGAGGAAGCTTTATGGATTTCTGTGCTTAGAGGCATGTACTGTCACAAAGTTAAAACAGAACTAGGTCACTGCAGAACCAAGAGGCGTTGCATTGTTGTGTTGTTTGACATTGAACGTGTTTCTCCTTTTTTTTTCTCTCTGTCAGGAAATCGCTGTGTTAAAGGGGAAGAGCTGAGCCTTAAAGGGGACACTGTTAATGATTGTCACGCTGAAATCATCTCCAGACGGGGATTTGTTCGGTAGAAATAGATCCTGCTCCTTATCAGTGTTTGTCTCCCAGTTCTGAAAATACCCTGCTCTTCTCCCAGACCCAGTCTGCAGGACATTATTTATAAGACTATCTCATCATCTCCTTTCCTCTCAGGTTTCTCTACAGTGAGCTGATCAAGTACTATGACGGCACAGACGACAGTATATTTGAGCCAGCAGAGAAAAACAAACTGCAAATCAAACCTGACATCACCTTTCACCTCTACATCAGGTGGGAGTATCAGATGTTTTCTTTCTCCTCATTCACCTCCACCCATGCTCTCCTCTTTCTTTCCTGTCACTCAGGTACATCTATGTCTCATGTTTGGATCAATGTGGTCCCTCCTATTTTAGACAGCATGTCATTACGCAGTGTGTCACGTCAATACCTTATGTCTCTTCTTTCTCTCTGATCCATAGCACGGCACCTTGTGGGGATGGCGCTCTGTTTGACAAGTCATGCAGTGAGGCGGGGGATGAAGTCGAGGGCCATCAGCCTCTGTTTGAGAATGCTAAGCAGGGCAAGCTCCGCACCAAAGTGGAGAATGGTGAGAGATAAGACTGACGCAAATCTGACTTCACAAATATGTATCGGTGCAGTGTAGGGAAGCAAATGATTCCAATCCCTGTGACCTTTTGTGTGTGTGTGTTGTTGTTTGTGCCAGGCGAGGGCACCATCCCAGTGGAGTCAAGTGCCATTGTGCCCACCTGGGACGGCATCCAGCACGGTGAGAGGCTGCGAACCATGAGTTGCAGTGATAAGATCCTGCGCTGGAATGTGTTGGGTCTGCAGGGGGCACTGCTCACCCATTTCCTGCATCCCATCTACCTGAAGTCCATCACACTTGGTAAAACATACTGTTACATTGTCTTGCCAGGAATGAAGAACAGATAATGTGACAGTTCCCAGCAGTGAAATTGGATGAATTCTCACTTTTAAGTTGCTTCGTATCTCAGATTTCTGTTCTACAACGTGTCTTTGCTATTCTAATCTGTCAGGCTATCTGTACAGCCATGGGCATCTGACACGTGCTGTTTGCTGTCGGCTGGCCAGAGACGGTGAAGCGTTCACCAAAAGTCTCCCAACTACCTTTGAGCTAAACCACCCAGAGGTAAGTTTTTAGCAGTGACACTTAAGGACATTAATCAGGAGTATTGAGGTCATTCTAAAAAAGCTAATCAATTAAGCTGCCACCACTCCCATTTGTGCCTGCACAACTGTTTCTTTATTGCTCATCTTCTTTAAATTTGGCTCATCCATCAATTAATAAAAAGCAGGTAGGTCACTATCTCTCCTTGTCTCCTTGTTTTTGCCCATTTATGAACACTTTCTTGGCTTTCATTTACACAGCAGTGACATTGGTTGAATCTGGCATCCTTAATCTACGCACAGCGTGACACAACTGTCACACGAACACATGTATTACACAACTCCTATTACTCGCTCTGTTTGGAACTGCTGACTCACATTGAAGGGCTAAATTAGCTCAATTTAACAAAGTATCTTTGCTCTCTCTCTCTCTCTCTCTCCCTCCCCTGGACTGTAGGTGGGCAGGGTGAGTGTGTACGACTCCACACGTCACACAGGCAAGACCAAGGAGTCCAGTGTGAACTGGAGCTTTCCTGACCAACACAGTGTAGAGGTGCTGGATGGGACCACAGGCAAACTGGATGGGTACGTAACTAAACCAAATCCTGTCACTCCTGATAGCAACACACACTGTTTATGAATAGCTTTGGATTGGTTGTATAATCTGTTGTCTACTCAACAATTTAGGGAATGTAGTGCTGCTGTTGAGTGTTTTTGTCTTTCTCTAGTGGTTAACAATAACTTTGGATTAACCCACCACAGATGTGAGTCAATTCTTCAACTCCTCCAAGCACAGATTTTCCAATTTAGATTTAAATAGATGTTTCCAGTAGCTCACTCTGTCTCAAATGTTTTCCAGACATATGATTTTTATTTTTGGTCTGTATGAGTTATCGATCATGACATCCTGGAATTTGTTTCCAGAAACATTATTTGAGTCACAATCAGTTGTTATAGTTCAATTTGATTTAGTACTGTGTGTCCCAAACAATCCTAACCTGCTGCTGACACCACATCCTGTGATAAGAATTATGAGCTGTGGCAAACTATGAATAATCAATTTACATAACATACACATACTTAAAAACCCTAGGCAGCATTTTTTTTTATTTTGGATGATCTCAAGAGCTCTGTTTTATTCAGTGAAACTGTCAAGTAACCAATTAAAATGTAATTATTACACCCAAAACAGTGAGCAGCAGGCAGTTAAGTAAGCTAAATGGGAAACACTGCATGATCAGAGGAAACAATGTGTCATGACAGCTTGCCAGATGATCTATGTTTTCCATGACTGTCACACTTTTTTTATGAACATTCAACTGAAGGACTCTCTAATGTCTTCTTTCTAGGAACAAACTGGGCGTGTCCAGAGTGTCCAAGTCCAACCTGTTCGGTCTCTTCCGCTCTCTGTGCCAGCGGTGTGGCCGCACTGACCTCCTCTCCCTGCCCTCCTACTCCCAGGCCAAGATGTCGGCCATGTCTTTCCAGCAAGCCAAGCAGCAGTTCTTCCAAGCTCTCAGCGTCCACGGTTATGGCGCCTGGATCGGCAAGCCGCTGGAAGAGAAGAGCTTTGAGGCAGGGGAGGGAACCGGGAACAATGGAGCAAGTGTCCCTGTGGGATACGGCAGCAGTAGAAACGGAGGAGTAATGGAGTACAAGTAAGAGGGGGTGCAGAACTGTGCAGGGTGCATTACTAAATGGGTAATATAAATATGTGGGGGGAGAAAAGCACAAGGCAGAGGTGAATGTGAAGGGGGGGAAAAAGGACAATCGCACAATGTGTAGCCAGCGGCCAGAACTGTATCTTGTGATGGAACATGGTTGAAGTCTGCAGAGGAAGAGCAATGGAAAAGGACAGAATAAATGAGAGTAAAATCGCAAGGGCAGAGCCTGAAGGATGAGTGGGGGTCACAGAGAGCTGTGGAGAGATCCACGGGGTGTACAGAGTAAACACTACAGGAAAAAGAATTCAGCTTGAAGACACCATGATTAACACCACTGCAAACCTGGGTTGTATCTGTTTGCAAAACATTCACTGTGTTTTGTCAGCTTTCTTTATTCTGTTTATAACCATGGTTTCAAATTCTAATTTCATTTTGCTCCTTTGTCATTGTAGTGTTCGGCATATGCTTCCATTATTTTTCCACTGGTCAGCTTGATATCTGAAGTGACCTTTGCAGGTTCTTTAACCATTGCAATTGTGTTTGGATCCAGTTGATTTGGCCTCTTCAGACCATTGTTTGCTGTCTAATTTTGCTGCGAGAGCTTGAGTAGCTGACAAGTGCTGCTAATTGGCATTCAGCCTAATATGACCCACCACTGTAGCAGCGCTTGTAATTGTGATTGCGTTAATTTAGAATTTAGGTCCTCTGTCATGAAGTGCTTATTATTTTTTTTCTGCTCCCGTGTTTCTACTCCATGGAAATACAAACAGCTGCTTTTGGGAAGCCAAGCAGAAACAATGGGGTGCCCTCAGCGGGAATCCTGATTTTTGAAATTTGCACTCACGCTAGTTTGATGTCATGAGTAAACACGGAAATTCGTGCTTGCTCAGCACAGTCCTGACTTACATTGCACACAGGAGGATTTTACTGTACATAAGAATATCAATGCAAACTTTTATTTTGATCAGGGACTAACCAAACTGAGTCAAATTTAAAGTTATGGTATGTCCTCAGCTGTCCATGCATCCGCATGTTGTTGCTTTGGTTTCCATTAGCATAGCATTGGTCAGTACGCCCCTTTGATCAGTTCCATCATCTCTCTGTGCTTTTATATAGAGATACTGATGTCATGAACTCCAAAGAGTTCAATATTTATGTTCTTATTATGTGTTCTTGTTCTTGTGTGCTTTTCGGTATTCTCGTCTTTTTACTTCACTTCTGTCAATCTGGCTCATCAGTAGCTGGCCATACTAGCAAGTCCTGGAAAGTCTCAGCAGTCCTGTCTGCATATTGTTTGTTATATCTCAGTACAAAATGGTTTTTAGGTTCTCCTACATGTCCAATTCTTGAGGACTGCTAAGCGAGGACAGTTCTGCTGTCCTAGGAGATTGTGTAGCTTGTTTTTGATTTGATTAGGTGTTGAGGGATGGTGCAATATATACATCAGGTTTATACAAATACATGAACACACAGATGTCCAGTGGGGTCCAAAAGCCTGAGTCCAGTTCCAGAAACTCTTACTTGTCTTGCACAATGTTGTGCAGAAAGAGATCAGAGGGGTTTTTTGTGTGTAGAACTTTAGAATCCGCATTATCCAGACGCTCCACAAGAGCCTGTCAGGACACACTGCCATATGTTAGTTTGTCTCTCACAGGTGTTTATTGTGTTTGAGGTTTGGTAACTACAGACAATAGGCCATGTCAAAGTCAGCACTCACACATGATACTTCAAATGGTTTGGTGTAGCTTTGATGCTTGTGCAGACCTATTGTTTTACTGGAAAATGAAGCTTCTTTCAATGATGATTCCTCTGTAGAACAGAATGGCACATTTCTCTGGTCAAGGTGTACTTAGCTCTCTTAGCAGCCCAAAAGTTTAAGTTTTAATTGAGGACTTTGTCACTGTCTTCAGCACTGATGTATACTTTTGTTTGACCCTTAACAAAGTCTTTGTTAAGGGGAAAACCCAGACTGAAAAACGAGTGAAAAGCATTTTCTCAGCAGAAGTCCTTTATCAAGTTACAGCACTAGCTGTAAAAAGAATTACACATATAAGACATAATGATATAGCAAAAAATGATTTTTAATGCATTTCTTTAATTATTACATTTTTGTATATTTCAATCCGAAGCTTTAAAAGAAGAAAATTCGTATTCGTTTTGTCATTTTTATCATTAAACTGCGCAGTTCTTGGTAGTGGACTCAGACCTTTGGACCCCACTGTATGCAAAAATGGATGCTTGAATATAATGCTGTACATAAAGTATGTCTGTGTGTGTATGTATATGTATAGGGTTAATGTATATATTTTGTAAATCATTACAGTTGCTTTTCTATAGTTTTTTCCTGTTATAATGAAACTGCATATGCTGTTTTTTTTACCAAGGAAGTTTGAAAAGTAACAAAATAATAAAACAACATTGTTTCAGTGGACGGATGTGGGGTTTTTTTCTTCTTATCAAAGTCTGTTTTATTTATTTATCAGCTCCTTCTTTCTCCAAAGGAGCACTTCCTTCACCTGGGGGTTGAAGTGTCTGAATAATGCAGAGAAATACGGAGGAATAATGACTGCAAAGAGACTTTCTAAGCTGAAAGTTTGAGCGAGTAGGAGATGCTAATTTTTCCAGCAGGGGCACCTTTCCTCAGGGTGGCGTTTGCACCCAGTCTGCCTCCAAATAGCTGCAGAGCCTATTGCAATGCTCCAAAGGATCAGCAGATGGAAACATGTCCTCGCCTTTGGGCCGGAGGCTGTGTGAGTGCATGGAGTGGAGAAAGGCTACATGAAATCAGTCCCGGGTGACCTGATCTTCACAGTGGATGCTTGACAAAATCTGTAGCTTATCAAGACTTGTGCAGCGCTGACATTCTATTTCTAGATCAGCACATTATATTATATGGGCTCCTTACATGAATTACATTTCTACAAGCTTAAGGTATTTTGGTCCTTTCATTTTCAGGCTGTGTATGTTCCCCCTTCACATTCACTACTGCCTAGTCTGAGTATGTTTATGTGTCTCTACTTCATTGTACTTTTTGACCTTAAAGGTGAGGACATTTTTGCCAGAACCAGCATCTTTGATAGGCTGTTACAATTAGTATTATTTTAACAGAGTTTACATTTGATTCAACTTTTTTGGCAGCACATCAAACCGCATATAGAGGTGCATAAGGATAAACCGATGATCAATAAAACATAGGGGTGGTGATAGTATGAAAGGATGTGGTATACACAAATTCAATAAAAGAATCTACAAAATGTAAAGCGGCTGTGATAATGAGGATGAGGATGAAAATGAAAAGGGTGTGTTGTGTAAGACAAAACGTGCCTATTGTTGCTGTATTCTTCCACAGATGTTAGTTCTGTGCTGTAAACTCATGATACTGGATAACACAGATACTCTGTTTCAGCAGCATCTTAATGTGATGCAGTAACACTTGGAACATTTGAACCAGCCATTTAGTGCCGTCGCTCGGTGTGATGTCTCACTGGGAACAAACAGTGATATTCAGTGTCTAATTCTGAATCAGTCCTGCGTAGCATTAGATCCGGCCTCCGTTTCGGCAGCGACTGTTTCTCTCAAGGGACGGGACGATGGCGGCAATGTTTCCAGCCAATCAGTGTAGTGCCTCATAAATCATTTTATTGTTAATGCCCCCCAAACAGCCCGTTTCATTAGAGGAGGATGTGTAGCAGTGGAATCCTAACAATGCCTTATTAAGAAAAACACAATCACTGACAGATTTTAAAAGTGGTCCCACTAATTTCTATGATAATAGCCCTTCACTTATGGTTAGAGTTAGGAAATCAATCGCTGAGGCTCCTTCAAGTGGGCAGTCATGATATAAACGTGTGCACACATACAGATGCATGTTTGTGCTGTCCAAATGGCCTGCGTGCAAGAGCGAGGCCTTGTTTCAATCAGGATCCCCACCCATCAAGTCAGTTTCATACGGTCTCTCCTATCAAGTATTTTGATGGTGGGAGAGCAGGACTAATGACAGAGCGAGAGGGGTAAAGCACGATGGAGGGAAGGATGGACGAGTGGAGCGGGGCTGCATGGAGTGAAATATTAGTCCAGACCAAAGGGCTTAAACGAGCCAATCGATGCTCTCCAATGGAAATAAATGAGAGAGGGGAAGGAGGGAATACATGAAGGCTGAGTGGGGAGAGAAATGGCTTAGAAGCTAAGCTAAAAAAACACAATATTATAAGAACCTGTGGAGTCCAGTGCAAATTTATAATGGCCATCAAAGGTGTGAGAGGAGGGATCGAGCCTCAAGTCCTCGAAGCATCAGAAAGGAAAAGAGGGGGCCAGGGAAAGTACCTCTGTACTATGAGGGTAATGGATGGTATTTTCAGTTTGGTGCAAATATTTTATACCATAGTACTCACCATAGTATAAAAATGACACAGTTGTACTGCCATTTTACTGGGCTTGGTACAAAGTAATGTAACGTAATGGCACCGACAATGTGCCACTAAAACTGACAATGTTACTGCAACAGTACAGAATAACATACCATAGGGAAGTAATCTAGCAGTCACTGCAGGAGTGTGTGTCCAAGTGCGGTACAGTTTTGCAGTGGTGATAACATAACACCATAGTACTAAAATCATGGACTGTACATCCATATGCAGTTTGTGTGTAATTGTAAACATTCATGATTACATTAATTCTGGAGATATAGAATATATGTTGCAGTATCAGCTAAACTGTGAATAACATGTCATCGCTTATGAATCTTGAATAGTCTCTTTGTTTTACTCTGACCTTTTCTGTATATGGATCGTCTGTCTAGAACTATGAAGACGAATGCTTTATGAAGGTGTCACACTTGAGTAAGTCTGTGTTGAATATTTTAAACCTAATATTGTCGGTGGCTTGCTCCAACAATTTGGTCCAGACTGATAAACCTCAACAACTATTTAATGAATTGCCAAAATTTTAAATTAAATTTTGTAGAGACGTTCATGATCCTGAGAGGATGACTCTTGCAGACTTTGGTGATTTTTCCTGTGGCGCCACCAGCAGGTCAAAGTTTTACTAATTCTGTGACAAATCTCAACATGCATTTGATTGCTTGGCACTAAATTTGCTACAAATACCCATGTTGCCCAGAAAATGCACCCTACTGAGTTTGGAGATCTCCTGACTTCTCCTCTGGCGCCACCATGAGGTTGACATTTGTGTTTTTACTGAAATACCTCAACAACTATTGGATGAATAGCTGTGGTTTGCTGGTCGCATCAGAATAAATTGTAATATCTTTGGTCATCTTCTCACCATAACCAGGTCAAAATTTTAATTTGTCTAGTGCTTTAGTTTATTGCTAAACACCTGCAATATAATTACATCACCCTCAGATATATTTTGTGTTTAGTGCTAATGAAGGCTTGAGACACCAAATATTCACAGACACCTGCTGTTCCAGGATATTTGAAATCTTTGTTGTGTACATAATGTGTTTACAGAAAAAGCAGAAACACACCAGAAAGACTGAAGAACAAGACGGCTTGTTCCTGTGATTTAGTAAATTAACGATGTTTGGCTGAAATTGACAAAACAATCTCAGCTTTTGATTGATTGAGCATGGAGTCCTACAGGTGCTCAGAATTCTGGACAGATTGAACATTTACAATTCCATGTAAGCAAAGTCATGAAGATTGATGAGGACCTTGTGATTCAGTAGAAAGCTCCAGAACCAGCGAGCAAGTGGACCTTGAGTTGGGATTATTTAGTCCGTTTTATTTTTTATACATTACATTATTCTACATGTGATATTGTAGCAAAAAGCCAGTGTTTTCATAACGCTACAATAATGTCAATTATGATTGCACTGAATGGAAATTTGGACACTACAGTGTTTGTACAGCACCGTAGAACCATGCAAATACAAAATAATATGGTAATTTGGTCACCACCAAATCTAGTAAATTGACTTATACTGTACAATGGTAGTTTTTTAAGCGAGACAGTGTCAAAGTCTGGCAGGAATCAGGCAGTGTCACTTAGCTGAGAGATAAGAGACAGCTGACTCAGGGAGACTGCTGAATCTCACACACACGCACAAACGGAAACCCTGAATAAACTTTACTATCATGCTGACACTTTGAAACCGTAATTAACTCCTTTAACACTTAGAAATGTTAGTATCAGGACAGCTGCACACACTCGCACACATACTTAACCAATGGCCTCTTCAATCAAGGGTGACACGTAGTATACAATATAACATTCCTTTTGTCAAAAGGCTCGAGACCTTGACTCCCTGCTACCTGCGTAATAAAGAGGGCTAAATTTGACACGGCTTCTAAGAACTATGGCTGCCGTTTCAATCAGCAGAAGAAAGCGGTGGTGTTGGCTGATGGGGGCACAACCACAGCTTTGTGTTTTTGATCAGTGCTAATAGGGATAAAGGTTGTCTGAATCCAGACATCTGAATTTCTTAGCACAGCTCAGCAATCGACCAATCAGAGCTTCATAAATGGGATCGCAAATGTGAACGCCATCTTCCTGCATATCCAGCTGGGCGCCCAGCTACAATCAGACCCGGGGATTTAAGGCCTCAACCATGAACCTTGGCATCCATGATTGCAGTCTGGCTGGACAGCTTTGTTGCATGTCATTCCCCATTTCTCCGTCCCCAGTAATCTTGCTACAGTCACGAGCTGCATTCGAGAGAAATAACAATGAGGATCAAGAGCTGTGCAAGTTGTTGTAAGTCTGCATACAGAAATAACAACTCTTAAACTTTTGGTAATTTTAAGTCATCTGAAAATAATGCAGGTGGGACAGATATATGACTTGCAACTGATTTGTGAGGGTAAAAAAAAATATAATAATTATGATAAGGAAGTGAAACTAAATAGAATCAGTCACTCTCATAACCAGGTGAATGTGGGTCTCCAACTTTATTTCTTATCACATAGAATCCCTGCGTTAGACTTGTTTGGCATGCGAGGCAACAAAACCTGAGGAAGCGGCAGAATAGATTATCAAAACACTCTTGCACACACTTGAGGACGTCATGCTGGATATCAAGCAAGAGGTTGTTCCAGGTGAGCTGGACCAGCAGGAGCAGATGGTTTCCAGGGAGAGATGTTGAACGCGAAGGAGCACTGGCCTCAGTCATCGTCTGGATAGTGAGCTGCATCTGGGGATATGATGTCCTGCGATAGGTGGCTTCAACAAAAGCTAAGCTAATCATCTTGCCTGGTTGACGAGGCATCTTTCAAACTGACTGGGGCCAGTTGGCATGAAGACACAGAAGCTGATCTGTCTGGGCACCGGTGGGCTTCAGGGACTCCAGGAAGACAATGGCTGTCTAGTATCCAACCTAAAAAACCTTAAAGCCACCAAAAACCAAGGCAAACCTCAGAGGGGAGAAAAAGGACCTGGATGTTAAAGTGACAGGAAAAGTGTGTATGAGTGGAAATCCGGCAGCGTCTAGTCTGCTGACGAGCGAGTTTTAGTCAGGAGACAGCTGACAAAAACACACACGTCCAGTACATCAGCACCACCACAGCATACACTTTGCTATCATGCTGACACTGTGAAACTGTAGTTAGCCTCTGAACTCCACTCCAAATATTACTAACATGACAGCTGCACACACTTGTAAACAGCACACTGGTTCTTCAGTCAGGGGCGACGATGCTCGACTTCCACATAATATCTTTAATCTTTAAAAAAAACAAAACAAGACCTGACACGGAGCCATGAGTATTTTGTTTGTGTTTGATACAATTTCTGACAGACATAGAGTCTAATAAAACCGGTGCCAATATGCTGTGTGTGTGTGTGTTTGTGTGTGCGTGTACCTGCATGTGTGTCGGTCCTTTCATTAAAAGGGCACAGTTGTTTGGAGGCGAGATGTTCCGCACTGCTTGCTCACCACTTAAATGGGAGAGCGGACGCATTACCCACAGCCTTCTTTGAGCTCCGCCGTTCACTCCACCCCCTCCACACCCCCTTCTCCTCTGTATCTTTTACCCCCTGTAGTCTCCTGTTCTCTGTATTTGATTAGTCTCTCTCAGGCAGTCAGATCAGAGTGCTGTTTGCTGTGCACAGATCCATCTGCATACAGCTTGTTGGTTTTAGGCTGTGGGTTAGCCCGCACGGCTTCCAGGCCCCTAATGCAATCTGAGCCATTAAGATACAGTGCAGCCGGTGTAGGCCAACGATTAGAGCATGTCTGATTAGAGAGCGGGGGCCCGGCCCAGTGGTTGTCTTCGGAAGAGCCAGGCAGTCATGCAATGCACTTACTCATCGCTCCTTTGACATTTATCATAAATCTGGTCCACAACAGGTGTCTGATTCGGAGATTGAGAAAATCATCTCCTCCATTTCCTTTTGTGCATTGGCTGACCTTGCAGTTCAGTCAGAGTGTGGTTATTCAGCATACATTATTCAGTACATTTCACATTGCACTTAAGTATGATTTTAAGGTTCTTGTTCTTTGTTCACTTTATACTTCTCCTCCACTACATTTCAGAGAATATGATCAGTTTATGATGCTTTATTATAAATGAATCCAGTATATAAAGTAGCTCTACTTCTACCAACTTCAACATTAAAATGCTGGTGATGCACTCGTACATCAGTATTATTGATTCAATCATAAAATGTGATATAAGACTTTGTACATTTACTTTTAATGTACAATACTCTAATACATTTGTAATTTTATGTGAAATTATGTGAGTGAAATTTCAAATGCAGAGCTTTTGCATTTTTACAGTGTGGTATCTACTTTTATTTGAAGGAATAGTTTTGGGACATTAGGCAAAATAACCTGTGAAGCTCACATCAAAACTTTGCTTGATGTTTCCCCTGGTTCCAGTCTTTGGACAATCTAAGCTAACTGGCTGCCGGCTGTAGCTTCATATTTGCTATACAGCTGTGAAATTGATATTAATCTTCAGCAAGGAAGCGAATAATCATATTTCCTAAAATATCAAATTATTCCTTTTGAGTGAAGGGCGTGAATGCTTCCTCCACCCCTCATGTTATTAAGGGGGGACTAAACAGCTAAGAGGAGACAGAAGGAAAAAATAACCCAGGTTTTCTGAATGGCTAAACATTGTAGAATTGAATGTTAGAAAAATATGTAATAGCTAATGCAGAGAGGTTTGAGAGAAATGCTGAATGGAGGGATTGTGATGCAAATTCATTGATGGCTATTTTTTGTGTGCGTGCATGTGTGTGTGTGTCTTCCCATCATGTAAGTAATCAAATTTTAAGGTCAAGACTTAAGGTAAGGGTTAAGGTAAGGTAAGTCTCCAGGATTGTAATATAATTCAATGTAATGTGTGAAACAGAACTCTGTCTGTGTGGTAGGTCGGTCGTTTGTCCTTTGTGGTCAGAGCAATCGATCAATCAGACTTTTTCAAATTCTCACATTTCCTCTACATCTCCCTTTTCTCCCACTCAATACACATTACTCTCTTCCTCTCTTTCCTCCTCCACCCATCCACCCACCTGTTGTGTCACTTAGATGTTTTATGTGATTTATACTGTATCATTTCCTGTAGTCAAGCTTTTATGTGGCTTTAAAGAAGAGAAAGAGAGACGGACCAGGTGGAGAAAGATGTCATCTGTATACTATAGCGTTGGCATAGAAACTGCCATCCTACTTTAGTATTCCTCTTTGTATTCTATTATTCACATTCTTGTTCACATATTTCTCACACCATACATCTGACGTATGCTGCAGGGCAGGACTGTGGACTAACCTTTTCATTCAATGGGCCCATCATTCCTCCTCTCTGTCACTCCCCTCTGCTTTCATTGCTCCAAACTCTCCATCTTTCTCTTCTGCCCCCTAACCTCTGTCAACAATATTAAGACTTGTGATAGATATACAGTGTGGCCTGCCACCATTCCTATTTTCTGTCAGTGCTAATGTCCCCCTGGGCCTCTGGTGGCCCTTTTTCCATTTTCTGTGCTTCATTGTATTTTGTTGTGTTTGTCAAATCTCTTTCTCTCTCGCCTGTGTTTTATTGGCAGAGCAGCTGTGAAGAAACTGCTGCCAGAACATGAAAGTTTAACCCAGATGATTATTCTTTTTACATAATTTAGTTGAGTCTTTTTATTTGAGAAGATTAGAAGGAAAAACACAAAGGGGGTGGAAAACCGTGTGCGTGAGGTCAAAACCACACACATTTGTGTTACTACTCATAAACTGCAAACAATTCTTGAAGGGGCACAACTAATGATTGTTTTTATTCCTGATTAATCTACTGATTATTTTCTTGATTAATAGATTAATTGTTTGATCTGTAAAATGTGTAAAATTGTGAAGAACTTCCTCCTAAAGCCCAAAGTGACATCTTTAAATGACTTTAAAAAATGACTTAAAACTTAAAAATATCTATTTTACCATGATGTAAAATGTAAAAAAAAATTTGCTTAATCAAGCTACATAAACAATTCAACTAATGAATTAATCAACGGATAGTGTCAGCTCTACCTTCTTTCATCCTAACATTAATCATCAAAACAAAATGCCTAACTTTCCCTTCCCTTAACCTTAAATACTGAGTCTAACCTTAATCCTAAACCCTAAAAATCCTAAAATATATCCTCACAGTCCAAAACAAGTACAGATACACTCCCAAATATGCATTTTATGTCCTACTCCTTTCACTCTGTCTTAATATTTCTGTCCTATTGTCCCCAGTAAATGGCTTTGATCTGTGATGGTGTGATGTGACCTTTGACCTTTCCCCAGGCCTTTCTATGAGGAATTTGATGCTTGTTGAAGCAGCCAGTCTCCATCACTGACCCATCACGAATCAGCCCAGGGCAGAAGCAACCCATTACTGTGTTTATTTCCCCCCTCGTGAGGAGGAGATGGATGAAATAATCCTCCGTCAAATACAAAGAGGCACATTTAGAGCATTTAGAGGATAAACCGCAACAAAACCGACAAACAAAAACACAAATATATATGACACTGACATTGGAAGCATATGGTGGGTTGGGTAGGAGGACATCGTTTTCCACTGTCTGCTTTCCTTCCACATTAACTGTCTGAGTGACATATGGCTGGTGTTGTATAAATACTTGGAATCATCCTGCACAGATATGATTTGCTTTATTGATGTCTGTCAGGTTGCATAATCGCATGATGGGCTGACCTGTTATAAGGAAACAGTCTAATCCGCTCCCACATAATTCCGGGTGCACATAACAGAGAAGCATAACATTAAACCGATTAGGTCAGGTAGAATAGTCTAATTATGTAGGATTAGACTGCAGTGTTGGAATTATAAATTGCTTAGTCTGCAAGGACTGAAATCAGAGAATCCATGACCAAAAAAATGGTGGTTACATCCATTTCCTCCTACTAAATTATGCATTGGATTTTTTTTCTTAATTGTTTTCCTTAAGGCATCAATTATTAAGATAATAATCAATTAAATTCAATGCAACTTTATTTATTCCTGCAAGACTGCATGCAGCAGCTCTCCACCAGAACAACAGATAAGAAATGACAGAAAAACAGTAATGTATTATAGTTAGAGGTTAATGCATTGCAACATCTTATTATAGTTTAAATCATCAATTGTCCAAATGGCTCAGTTTAATCACCAAACAGAGCAGAAAGTGTGCAGGTTATTTCCATGTATGACACTTGCTGAAGGCGCACAGATGCTCCAGGTGTTGCAGGTGTTTTAGTACATCACAGTCACGCAAATGCAAAATATGTTTGCTCTGCAAATTTGCTTTATAAATGTGAAAATATTTTATGAATGTCTGTGTTTTTTCACATTGATTTTCTTTTTCTTTAACGTGCGTAACAGGTAACCAAAGCGCCCAGATAGGCCACATAGAGGCAGCAGCTCCAAATGCAGTTTCCAGAGAATACCGATAGAATAATAACCCCCCTATAAAAACAACCAAGGTTTAATAAATGAGACATTTGTTTGGCGGCTACAAACCCTGCCACCTGTTTCCAGCGCTTATTTCGCCTTTCTGCTTCCGTCCAATGGGAGTGAGCTTCAGGACTGGAGGCGGAGAAAGAGGGAGAGAAGTTGGAGGAGTAGAGTGAGAGACAGATCCGGGGACACACAGAGAGAGCTGAGGACAGAGTGGACTCACAGATCAAACCTCAGGCTTCACAGCTCATCACAGCACTGGACCTGACATCCAGCTGTGCGTCTGCGCTCCAGCTGTTTTTTTTTTGTTTGTTTTTTTGTTTTTTACCAGCTGTACATTCTCTGAGGTGCAGCCACAGGTTGACCGATTTAATCCAGCCATCATGGATTATCCCCCCCTCACCTCGACTCCGCTGTCACTGAACGGGTGGAAATGGGCACCGATGAGAGGCTGATGGTCGAGAAAGACGCAAACTGAGCGCATCCAGGGCGCAAAGACGGAGGCAACATCTGCGGGGAAGCGACGCGTGATTCCCAGAGACGAGCCCGAGGAGGACCTGTGGAGGGATCTGCATGAGAGGAGGCGAGGAGACGAGATGATGGCATGGCTGTGACAACATGAAAAAGAAAAAGTGTGGTGGTCTATTTTCATCCAGCCAGTGATTCAACACAACTAACCTGGGGGACAGGGACTGAGAGAGAAGAGGTAGGAGGTAGGTAGAGAAACAGACAGGGAGGAGGAAGAGGGGGTGGGGGGGCAGTGAAGGTGTCTGGTTATATCATACTGAAAGTAGGTTATTGTTTTGGATCAATCAAATGCAACCAAATGCAGAGAACTTATGCACAACTGATGCATGCACACAGTCACAGGACTGCTGCTGTCAAAATGGACTGATGTGTTATTATCCTCTGGTTCTCTGAGTCTGATCTCATTTCCATGGAGGATCTGCACCATCCTCCTGGCTAACAACAATGTAACACAGATGACATTTTATTGCATAGATGGCTGGAAGCATTGTGGGATGTGAGAGAATGAGAAGGCACGAGGAAACGAGAGAGAGAAAGACGGCTGAGAGGGGCTGACTGGGCAGCTGACTCAAATGCGACTCAGGGAAGAACATATTCCCCAATTATGGCTACTTTTCTTCACTCTGCTGCCCCTCTTTGTCACACATCTTCAGCTTTTGGAGTTCAGTCTTTTCCCTCATTTCTGTTAACTAACAATAATCCATCACAAAGCTCCTCCTGTCAGCCACTCTCTCTGTCTGTCCTGCCTTCATTGCTTCCTTCATCATAAATTTTTCTCATGTGTCCTTGCTTAAAGTTCCCCTCTCCTCTTGTGTTTGTCTTGTGCAGACAGGTGTGTGGCCACAGCCGTGACCATGGAGCCTCCCCCCTCTCTGAGCTTGGCTCTATTAGGAGGGAGCGAGGATGAGGACCAGCGCTTCCTCCTTCCCTTGGGCAGTATATCCCATCCCTCCACCGCTGGCAACCAGCCAGGATCAAACCACTCCAACCACATGGGAGGATCCAGCCTCGACCGTCTAAATGGCAGCACCCCGTCCCCGTCCCCTGCCACACCCAACTTGCCTCCAGCGTCGCTCCCCAAGTTGCCCCTGTCATCCACCGGAGCCCAGCCTCTGCCCCCGCCCATCCCCAATGCCCTGCACCCCACCAGCACCCCACTCTCCTCCTGCCTGGGCTCGCAGCACAGCCTGAGCGGGGACAACTCCCCGGTCTACAATGCCCTCTTTTACTCCTCCCACTCGCCCTCCATGGATCGGGAGAGGGACAGAGAGCGTGACAGGGACAGGGACAGGGACAGGGACAGGGAGAGAGAGAGGGGCTGCAAACACAGGCAGGCCAGCCCTCTGGTCCACCGTAGGGACAGTAACCCCTTCACGGAGATCGCCATGAGCTCCTGCAAATACACAGGCGGGGTCATGAAGCCCCTGAGCCGCCTCAGCGCCTCCCGCAGAAACCTCATCGAATCAGACAGCAGCAGCGAAACCAAAGAGGGTGGCGTTTCAGCTGTTGCAGGGGCAACGGCCGCCGGGGGGAACGACCGACCGCGAGATGCCCCTCCTACCTATTCGGCGGCCCAGTCCTCTGCCAATCAACCCCCAATTCAGAGCCCTCCAGAGATTGTGATTTCATCCAAAGAAGACTCACCGTACCCCAGAGGAGGGTATGACCTCACCGACTCCACATCCAACCAGATGTCCATCTACCACCAGAACCACGCACTGGTGGAGAGCAGGCGGGCGCAGCCGGGGAGGGGCAGCAGGCAGGGGGGGGTCGGGGCAGTGGGCACTGGGGCCAGGGGCAGCACCTCCAAGGCCCCCAAGAGGAAGAACCAAAATATTGGCTATAAACTGGGGCACCGCAGGGCACTGTTTGAGAAGAGAAAGAGGCTGAGTGACTACGCTCTCATCTTCGGGATGTTTGGCATCGTCGTGATGGTGATTGAGACGGAGCTGTCGTGGGGCGTGTACACCAAGGTGAGGGGTCAAACCAGTGACACTTAAAGGGTTCACTTCACTGATTTTACACACAAAGATAAGTTTAATACTCGCAATCAGTACGACTACAGTTGTGTAATGTGATCTGTGGCTCAGGAGGAGCTAAATGTGAGAAAATAACCCTGATAATGTCATGGTGATGTTATCAGGGTCATCTTGGCTTGGATTTGGAGACTGAGGGTGTGGAGATTGAAAGACATGGTCATTACCAGGCAGGAGGGTCTAATGAAAGACATTATTAAGTTGCATAGCTATAATAAATTGGCAGATTGCCCCTTTAATGTAGCCTCAGTACAGTACAGTATATTAAAGATGTCCATGTCACAGCAGGCTGTTGTGATTGTTGTAGCATTGTGCACTGGTGGATAGCTGGAATCTCCTCGGTTAACTTTGGCACTTTTTAAGCATTTCTGGGTCATTTTCTGCCTTTATTTTGACAGTAACCAGTAAAAGTGACAGAAAATGCAGAAGAAGAAAGAAAAAAAAGAAAGACAGAGATTGGTGTAACAAAGGTCACCATCCACATATGAACCAGGGACGCTGAATAGTGCATGTCCTCAACTCACCAGGACACCCCAACTTTTGCTGTTTCAGATGGTTAGTAATCAGACAATTAGAGTCAGCTTACACCTGTTAATCACCACATACGTGATTGATACACTCCTGTCGGTCTGACCATGCCCATGTTGTTGGAGGGTTGTGTACTGACCACGCTTGACAGTTGCTGCTTCTGGGTGATGTAATACAACGATGCAGAGGACAGGGGGGGCAGATTATCAGTAGGAGGCCAGGATCTCATTTGTCTGTGTAATGGGGAGTGTAATAAGCTGAATCGGCCCCTGGCTGCTATTGTATGTTTATTTTGGTTGTGTTTGTGTACGGGTGTGTGTGTGTGTGTGCGTGCGCCACAGGGTCCCAGTGAGGCTTGGAGCATGTTGTGCTCACCTTCCTGATACAAAGATACTTCTGTCCTTGTTCAGTCCTTTCTTTCTCTATGTCATGTTACAGAGGGCTGGTTTTCTTTAGCTAATAAGGTGGAAATATTACTTCCACTTATGCTGCTTGTCATATATGGATCACTGATTGTGTGAAGGAGGATATGGGATCACAGGAGAGCACAGATTTACAGGTAGTCTATTAGAATAGGCCAGCTGAGTGTGCCTCTATCTGCCTCCTTCTCTGTTTCTGTTTGGAGTCTGTGGTCTCCAGTTGATACTTGGTCTGTCTCTGTTCTTCTCATTGCTGGAAAAATCTGCCTGTTGTGTTTTGTCGGCCGTCTCTTTGCTTCTTTTTCTCTTTGCCTCTATCTCCCACTCATTACTTTATGAAAAACACAGTTTTAGCAGTCATGCCTTTTTATTAATGAAAATTCATGGTCTGAGTGTTTCTCTCTCTCAGTCCCCTCTTGTCTCTTTTCTTCCTTTCTGTCGACCTATTCTCCTCCCTGAAGGAGACGGCAGACACTGGTAATGCTCTCTCTCTCCGTCTGTCTCTTTTCTATTTCAACTCCACGCCTGTCTCTTTATCCGGCGTTCTCTTCTCTTTCTTTCTTTCATTTGTCCCCTCAGTTTCGCTCTCCCTCTGCTCTTGTGCTCTTCCAGTGGGCGTCAAACTGGGGGAGTGTGATCGGAAGAGAGAAGCGGCTGGGCGAGAAATGAAAGGCTGTAGAAGGAGAGAAAAAAGAAAAGGCGATAATGAAAAGCCTGATTTAGGTCCTTAAGCTACAACCAATACAGTCCTCATCTGAATCAGGCAGAATGGCCTATCAATAAGAATTAATGGACAGCTGTAAACATGAGCAGGGCAGCCACTGTGTTCTCTATTGGTTAATCTATGTTCATTAAGATATCTAG
Source organism: Holacanthus passer (assembly GCA_025331565.1). NCBI lineage: Eukaryota > Metazoa > Chordata > Actinopteri > Pomacanthidae > Holacanthus > Holacanthus passer. Next base: position 11,653,631 of record JAFREQ010000012.1, read on the forward strand.
TTAAGAATGGGAAGTCGGAGTCGGGTAGAATAGTATGTAAATATCTTTGCACCTCATAGTCTTTTTTTCAGGGTTGCACATTTTTAAAAAGTAGATTGAATCCAGAGAGTTATGCATGCTTCCGCAAAGCCTGATCAAAATTCATTTTTAAATTTTTTTGTTGCAGATTTGGTTGGACTCCAACAGATACTGGAGTTCCATCAGACAGTTCAAGCCCTCACTTAGATAATTGAGGTGGAAAGAAGCCCGCTGGTTGTTGTGAAAAATGGATAGAGATCATGAGGATGAAAGAGAGAAAGGGAAAGCGAGATGGATGAGAGGACGGCAGAGGGAGAAGTGAAGAGATTCATGCAGTGCTTTAAACCAGTCAGGGGGGAAGCCTTGAATGATTCCCTCTATTGATTATTGATAATCTCTCACCCACACATGCACTGTCCATCCCAGCATGCACATGCCGTACAAACTGGCACATTGGAAATGGATGCTGCCTTTCAGCGGTGCTATCTTGTGTGCTGCGTATTGACAGCCAACCTTAAGAGGTGGTGTGAGAGCTTGTGGGGAAACGTGATAGGTACAGATCATTTTTCATTATTGAAAATCTACATGTATGGTTACACGTATATACATATCCTGTTAACGGCACCCTGAGACTTGGTGTCTTTGACAATAGCTGTAAACTACATGTCACTGTATACTGCATGTGTTTCTACCAAAGCAGCTGCTCTATCTTGCTCCCAAAAATAGAGATGAAGAATAAGAATGGAACTAAACAGGGTGGGTTGGATGGTGTGTGTGTGTATGTGTGCGTGTTAGGAAGGATAAAGGGAGAGAGGTTAACAGAAAAGGACATGGTGTTCGTGACTGTGGGTATACTGAGTAAGCATATGTATATTCATGTGCAGAAACAGATTTCAGACCCTGTCAGCACGTACTGTAGCTACAGCTGAGATTTTCCGTTCATCGTATTATGGCTCTGTCTTTGGTTATTAACCTCTCTAACTGAGTCAACTTCAAGACAAAGTCCAAGTTTTGATGCAGATAAAAACTGATCTTGCAATTGTATAACCAGTAGTGACAGAAAGTAACTAAGTACATTTACTTAAGTACTGCACTTTAGTTCAATTTTGAGGTTTCATGCTACTTTAGACTCATTTATTTTATAGCCATATCAGATTAAGATGTTACATTAAAAAGCAAAATAAGCTTGTAAATATAGATGTAAGGCAGTTAAAAGTAGTTAAAATTTGCTCCAGTTCAAGCAGTCACAACAAAACATACACACTGATGCAGCTGTAATCTGATAATGTACAATAATGTGTCACTCACAGGGTCCATTTCTCTGCACAGCAATCACTTTTATTTTGACCTTTGAGTACATTTTGCTGATAAATGTTCTGTTCATTTATATGAGTGAAGGGCCTTTACATTCATTTTTGTGTTATTGGTCATTTTTACTTAATTAAAGGATCTGAATTCTTCCACTCTTGCTATTCAGCGCTCGAGGCAGTGGCAGTGAATTCCTGTACTGTAAATGTCCAATCGCAGTTATTGAGCCAAGACAGATTATACAGAGAGAATATTGAATGATGAAATAATTCATGAATGTGAAATAATTTAATTTGCTCTCAGGCAGGATTGTGAGTTTTACCACAAAACGCATGCAAGACAAAAGCAAAAGTGAGCCTTTCAAATTGCAATCATAACTTATCTTAAGACACGTTTTGAGAGAGTGTCAAGCCTCCTACTGTATTTTTAACTCTGTTCATGATCAGTGTTGCCAGTTTTGCCACTGACCCAGGACCCTGACACTTCAAATGTCAACAGCAGTATGAGCACAGTCCCCCTTAAAAACACTTTTATGAGCTTCTATTATTGATTTTATTAGGAACAGGTTAAAAGGGAGGGGGTCCCGCTCTGACATGTGCCTCTATCTGAGAATAACTGAGGCCCTTGGACACCTGGGACCTCAGCATGTTGCTTGTCACTGTCAGATCAATAGATCATCTCACAAAGGCCCATGTGGCTCCTCGGGGCCCCGGCTCTTCGCTACGATTCAGGCCTGCAATGGAACATGGCTATTCTGAGGGAACTCACAGCTGCCGTCAGCTTCACCTGTCACACTGTCAATACACATACTTGACACCTCAACATCCAGATGGGTGTTGTGTGTGCATGTGTGTGAGAGGTATATACCCACGTACTGTCCATTTTTACCACACGCATAGATGATATTCGTAGATTAGCAGCAGTGCTCGCCTCCAGTCTCCCTTTCCTTCCTTCCTTCCTTCCTTCCTTCTTTCCATCTTCTTCACACTTACAGTGAGTGTTTATGTTCCTCTCTTAAATACGTCTCCATTTCCCCAAGGGGGTCATTGCCATCTCAGCAGGCTTACAACATCTCCCACATTCCCCCTGCGCTATACCTCCGTCTCTCCCTCCCCACCCTCGCTCCCCTATCCATGACATTTCTGGCAGACATTTACTGGGAGACCTTTACAGACCTTTCTCTACGAGGCCACTTACGGTGGCTGCGTGCTGCTTTTCAGACAGTACATGAGGATCATCAGGGAATTAAACTTGCCAACTGCCACCATATTCTCTAAAGGAGCAATCAGCCATCTCAGCATTTCCGTGCGACTCTCCCCCTCCTCTCCTCCACCTCCTCCTCCTCCTCCTCCTCCTCTCTTTTCCTCCACACTCCCTTCATCTTCTAGATCACAGGCTTCTAAGGGACTGTAGATCCCACAGGTCTTGCTACTAACAGGTACAAATATGCTCATTTCTTTCAGTGTAACAAGGCTAGGCTACCTCTCTCTGAATGTGTGAGTGTGTTGGTACTCATGGGTGTGTTATAACTTGCATCATCCAGCAGTAACGTAAACATTCACGTCACTGAGTCGTCTCCTCTGTGTATACACACACCTATAGAGTGTATGTCTTTAGGTCTCTATGTGTTCAGCTCTGTCATATTAGTACTCACATGGATGCACCTGCAAGCATCTGCGTGTGTGTGCATTCACATCTCCCTTTGTCTGGATTTAATTGAGTGTGTAGGTCCGTAATGGTGTGTGTCAACATGCAGTCGAGTGTGCATGCGTGTGTGTCTGTGTGTTTATCCCGGTAAGGTGACATCGCTCCTCTGTCTCCTGCCTGTTTCCCTGGAGACTGATTGCAAGAAGGCATCGCTCTGACAGGGAGAGTACACACACATTCATATGCATTACCAACAGATGTAGTGAGCGACTTATCGCTACAACAGTAATGCGTTGTTAAGTGACGTCTATTTACTTTCACATCTGTGTCCAAAGGGTGAGGGGGTGACAACTGGGGTAAACCCTCATCAAGTTACTACCTGGTTTAGTGTGCATGCGTGTGCGTGCGTGCGTGCGTGCTGATTGAAGTAAAGAAGATCAAAAAGCTCATTATCTCTGCATACTGTGCACCAAGCCACTGATCAATACACACTAATCACACATACACAGACATTAAACATGCACGTGAATGCAAACACATATGGCATATTCAAGATACGATTTATCTGAAATCTATAGTTGCAAGTTACTTTTCTGACTACATTTTTCTATATCCTTTCTGTTAAGTGAAAACTATATATCACCAAATTTGGTGCTTTTAAAGTGGGTTGAGAAATTCTCTTATTTCTCTTAAGACAAAAACTATTTTAAAAACCCTCTTGGATTAGCTGGAAAATACATTGTCACAAAGCTGAAAACTCTCATGAAAGCAGTATATAAAGCAGTCAAAATGAGCTCAACCTTAAACATCTACAGTAGTAAAATGCAACATACAAATTAAAGCAGCATTTATATATAATATATATCATATATAATAGTAAAACACTGACAGGGACCATTTTTCTACCTAAAGTATATTTTGCTGAAAATACTTTTCCTTAAGTAAGTTTGGAATACAGGACTTTGTATTTGTAGTCCACTTGAGTGTTGTGTATTTTTACAGTGTGATATTAGTATTTTTAATTAAGTGAAGGATCTAAATACTTCTTCCACTTTTGCCGAAATCCGACATGTTTTACAACTTACCTCTCTGGTTGTCCACCGGCCTCCAACTTCAAGCTAACATTATTTCGAAAATCTTCCCCTTTCCCCTCCTCCTGCTTGTTAATTTGAATGTTCAGTATCATGCAAATACACTGATTTAAGACTAAATTCGTGAGGTTGCTATGCAGCTATTTATCATCTATACCTTGCATGACAAACTGAAAAAAACATCTACAAAACAGTTTGAGGTTTTAAAGGGAGTTGCCTGTTGTTGCTATTCCTTTCACAGCAGACACAGGACGCAGGTGTTACTTATAACTCCATAACTAGTAAATCTATTCAAGTGCCCTGGTGAGCCATGGCAATCTGACATTGAGCCAGCGTGCACAGTACCAGCACCTTGAAACTGAAGCAGCCAAATGGAATTCACTGTGCATCTGATTACTTACACCTGTGCTTGTACAACCCTGACTCCAAAAAAGTTGGGACGCTGTGTACAACAAAAATGAAACATAACGTGATCATTTGCTAATCCTTAGACAATATATTTAATGTTCATCAACTTCATTGATTTTTGTAAATATCTGCTTATTCTGAATTTGGTGGCAGCAATATATTTCAAACAAGTTGGGACAGGAGCAAAAAAAAAGTTGTGGACTGATCCAAAAACACCTGTTTGGATCATTCCACAGGTAAAACAGGTTCATTGGTAACAGGTGATAGTATCATGATTGGGTATGAAAGGTTCATCCTGGAAATGCTCAGTCATTCACAAGCAAGGATGGAGAGAGGTTCAACACTTTGCCAAACACGTGATTGTAAAAAGGTTGGTACTTAATCTTCTTGTCTAACCCTTGGAAAGAAAGCAATTATAAGCCCAAAATATAGAACTTTGAATGTTTGCACAAATCAGTCACAATTTCAAAGCTTTTCAAATAAAACCTAATTTGTGCTTGTTGCATTCGCGTGGCGTCCAGGGTCTGGTTGATGTAAATTCTGCCATCTGCTGATGTCTGCCACCCTAACCCACTGACTGCATATGTGCTGGAAAAGTAAACTGGACACTTGTTTACAAGAGAGGCTGTGCGAGAAGATCGATTTTTCACCACATTACACATTCATCTTTAAGGGAGTACAAAGACAGACAAATGACTTTTTGTTGCAGACAAAGAAGATCTTCTGCTTGTTGTCGTGAGATCACCATCCTGTTTTCAAGTTCCACAGATTGTAGCGTGTGTGCATCTGCTCTTTACAGCTGTCCATGTCCCTATTGGAGTATTGACAAGTCTTTAGCCTCACTATTGCTGTCTTTATCTAGTGTTTAATGCAGCTGCATTCATGTAGAACAGCAAACACGTGCATCAGAAGTGTCCAGTTCAAAATAAATGGAGCCCTTCCAGCCAATTAGAAACAAGAATCCTCACCAGTCATGGTATAAAAGTGAAAATGAACAGAAGGAAAGCATATACACACATACATCTTGTCACGGTCGAGTCAGAGTAAGTGAAGCAGAAACAGGCAGAAACAAAAAGATTCTTGACAGTGTGATGGGCAGAACTGAAAACAAACCTGAGCGGCCAACAGACGGCTGAAGTTAAATCAGCAAGAGAGGTGAGGGAGGCAGTAAACTCCAAGCAAATCACATTGCGGCTCACCAGTGTGGCTGTGTGTTTAAGCAGATACGCTGCTGAAATCCAAGTCTGCATTTTTCTCATTAGCACAACAATGTTGGCTTCCTTTGCAACTACTTTGCTTCAGCGAGTACAAATGAGATGTTAGCAGAGGAGAGACGGACCGAGACAGGAAAGAGAGAGTGCGGGCAAATAAAGACCAAAAGACAGCCAGAGCTTTGGGCAAGCCGATAGAGGAAATCAGTGGAGAGACGAAGCTAGATGGTATTTTCCCGTGTTGTGCAGTGGCCCATAACCACACTGATATGAGGAACAAATGAACAACACTCTCTTAATGCACTCCTTGTGTGTGTGTGGGTGTGTATGTCTATATGTGTCTGTGTGTGTTCAATAGTAGAAAGGACACCCTATCTCATATTCAGTCCTCTCCGATTTTGATAATTATGTGAAAAAGGAATACTGAACAGAAGAGGGTGTCAGTGAGGATTAACAAACTAGACTCGTGTGTGTGCGTTTCTGAGTGTGTGTGCAATGTTGAATTAATACCATTAAGACCATGAAGCATCTACAGAGACCCTAAATAGACACAGTAACACACTAACACACTCTATTTTCCAGGAGGCTGACTTGCAATATATATTCATGAACCCCAAATGCGATGAAGATTCTGCTTAATAACGTCTTAAAGGAAGGGCTGAGTAATATGTATCTAAACTCAGAGTGCACAGTCAAGTTAAAAGAGTGATTGGCAATGAGCACTTAACAGCTGAAATATCTGATCTGAGGTCCAGCAGTCGTAAGGTGGCACAACTCTTGAGGACAGGAGGCTGTTGTGTTCATTGTGCGAGCTTGGTGATCTTGGGAATTAATGCACTTTGGGTTTTTTGTGTATTATACTCTGCAATTTCAAACCAAGTCCTTGAGTTTATGTAAACAAATGAATCAATTCAGCGAGCATGGCTTTTAGAAACCAAAGCACTAAATGCAGCTAGTTTTATTTCTCAAGCTTTGAAAATGAGTCAAACTCAATGTTTTGACTGACTGCCGATTCCTGACATTTTTGCATCTCTATGCAGAAACTTATTTTGCCAGTATTTCTCAGGTTGGAAGAGCTTTTGAAACAGAATATTGACACTAAAATACCTGGTGGACTATACTGATAAAATCCAATTTCTGATAAAATCCAATCTCAGTCTAACCCTTATTCATTCTTGTTTATAGATAGAAATATACAACAGACAAAGTTTTAGTTTTTGATCGGTACTTTTTCTGCTTTTCAAAGGAAGTTCAAAGGAAAAGTCTGTTGATATTCGATATTTTTTCTTATTGCCAAAGGTAAAAACAAATATGACCCTACTAACAAGCATTGTCTATGTAACCAAAGCCTGATATGTCCTCTGTGCCATAAAGCTCCATGGTTGTCCAAAAATGATTAACAACAATCAGTGAGCTGCACTGTTCCTTGTGAAGTTGGAAAGTGTAATTCTGTTTTACCGTATTGTACCATTTGCCTTATTTCACGACTGCTACTTCTGTTTACATCCTGGAAGACGTTCCGGGTTAAAAGGGCTTTTGTTTTGGGAGTTTTTACATATATGTTTTTGAGTTTTTCAGAATGAAAGATCTATGATAGTGTGTCATCCGTTTTTCAGATTGACTTCACTTTAGGTAAGCTCAAAAGCATGCTATTATGATCACAAGATAACATAAAATAGAAGTCCCGATGATGATGCTTGCATGTTAATGTGTAGCAGATATACTGTTTATTATCATCAGCTGAAGCTGGTGGGAATGTCGGCTTTTAAAGGTATTAGTCCTGAATACCATGACCATGAATACCTCTAGTGACCTGTCCAACAGTGGTAGAGATATTTCAATTAAAACCAGAAATGTCAACCTACTGGCAGCGTCAGGAGGCAACCAAAGTCATAAGTATACATCATCTGGGAACCATGAATATCTGTACAAAATCTGATGCCAATCCATCAAGCAGATATCAGAAGGACTGTGGTGATTTTGAATGTACAGAAAATTTCATGACAGTTAAACCAACACTTGAAGATTTTTCATTCATTTCATTCTGGACCAACCTGGTGGACCAACCTTCAGACAAACAGACCGACCGAAACACAGACTGACATTGCCTCGAGCCATGCCACTAGCATGACTAACAAGGTTTCCTGATGCATGACAGTTATGGATGAGGTGAAAGAAAAAAAAAAAGATGGACGTTTCTTCCTCAGAATCTTTGATTTGTTGGTATACCAGAAAGCTTCAGAGGGCGTTAATTGCCATACCCCATAGCCTTCTACCAAAGACACAAAATAAGCTGTGTTTAAATAATGAACATGTGCTTGCTCATTATCTTTTCTAAGTTGTGATACTTGGTGCTCAGGCTCCTGACCCCGAAGTGATTCATTCATTTGTTGAAACACAAAATCCAACATGCCAATGAAAATATATTCTGAAATGAATACATAAACTCACTAGAGAACAGCTAACAAGAACAATACGATACTTTTTCCTTTTGATCTTCCATCTCTACATATCCTAATGTCAATTAGTTGTATGTTGTGTGTTTCTTGTGTAAGTGAGATAACGTACGACTGTGTTTGTATATGTGTATATGTATATTGTGTATGTGTGTATTAACTCCAGGAAACATCGCTGTGCTCTGAGTGTGTGAGGTGAGGGGGTTAAAGAAGCCACTGAAGTGCTATGAGTTGTATTGATCGGAAGTTCCCCAGTGCATTGATTATAAGCTCTATGAAACCCGACAGGCAGCGGATTTAAAGCTCGACTGCAGAGTGATATTGACGGATGGAATACGACCATCCTGCTTCTGCTCGGCGTTTGGAAGTCTGTTTTGTAAATGTTAGCTCTTATTGTCCATGCTGAAGCAGTGCCACTATGGTACACATGCCATTTTAGCAGAGGGGTGACAGAGGACATCGCGTTACATCCAGGACTTGCTCCAAGTCGAACCATGCTTGTGACAGAATTTGGTCTAAAATGACTTTTTTCTTTCATAGATGCTTTTTGCCATTGTGCTCTGAATATTAAAACAGCCCTCATAGCAAAGTCAACCTTAAATGTTTATTATGTGTGCTGCATGTTTCTAAGGGTGTTTCCATTTTCTCTCCACAGAGCTCCATGTACTCTCTGGCCCTGAAGTGTCTGATCAGTCTGTCCACAGTCATACTGCTGGGCCTCATCATTGCCTACCATGCACGGGAAGTTCAGGTAAAACACGTGCACATACATCCACAGGTAAACACGTCTGTATGCACACTGACACAAAGTAACTCACAGGCAGGTGTTTGACATGTTGGTAAGAGTTAGAGGATCGATGCCACTCTCGTGTCAAGTGTGGAGCTGGAGCTGGGAGACTAAAGACTGGCGACAGGTAGAAACAGCTGGTCAGCCTCTGTCTGAATGTAACAAAATCCGCCTACACATTATACCTTTGTTCACCTCTAAAACTCACTATTTAACATGTTATATCCTGTTTGTTGAATCCTTATAGTATGTTTTATATAGTATAGTTAAGATCAGAACACTTGGTGGTTTTATGAAGGGTTATGTGATCAAAATGAGCTTTCAAATCAATCAATATCAAAAGCAGAATCAGCGATTCGGACAGTATTCTTTTACTCTCTCCACCCTCACCTACTTGCGTGCGTCCAGCCCAATTCAGACAATATTATAATAATTTTAATTAATATTTTATAGACGACACAGCGTAGTTTACTGAACTCAACTTGACACCACGGCCACTGCCGGAGTCTGAGGTTTACAGAGAAACAGAACTGGAAAATCCTCCTGCTTCCCCAAAGTCACCGGTTTAGCATCATTTTGCCTTCCTTCTAAATTACATGAAAACATGTAGTACACATAGTACACATAAGTACGCACAAACGCTGCTACACACACACGCACACTTGAAAATCTAATCCTGGTGGCTTTTTGCATGTGAGTCACAGTTTTAACATTTTTTTTCGTAATGGACTGGCGACATAAGTTACTGTTATGTTTTAAATAAATTATTTAAATTTGACCTTATGGCCTTAGTGTGATACATTACACTACATACACACTTCATACCATGTAGCCTTCTTTTTAAAAGCAGAATTTGACAATGCAAATGACAGTTGATCTGTTGATCTTTCCAAATCAAGAGTGGATAATCTAACAGTGGAACAACCGTGAAAGCAAATGTTTCAATTGAATCGACTCGTGAACTTAAAATTGAAAGTCAAGTGGAATCTTGGCTTTGGAGAATTGTGACACCCATATTTGCGTGGGACAATTTCGAGACTACAGGAAGTCAATGTGCCTGGAAAACAAATTGTCACACACATATCCCACCATAAAACCACAAGTTTTCATTATTAGTGAGCTTTAGAGATGCTGATTTTGTCACCTTACAGAGCCAGGCTAACGCTTTCCCCTCGTTTCCAGTCTTTATGCTAAGCTACGCTATTCAGTTGCTGGTTGTACCTTTAGTAAACAGCTATAAGAACAGTATCCATCTTTTCCTCTAACTCTGGGCAAAAAAATGTTTTTCCCTTCCCTCCTGGGAGTGGTTTTCTTCAGATATAAACAGAGGCACATCTGACCTCTGTCCATTGCACACACATGATGTTGTCGTCCCTCAGGCTGCTAACATCCACCAGGGGACCCAGGTGTGCTTTAGCTCCAGCCAATTAATGACATTAATGAGAGTCGTAGTGGGATCGACAAAACAGTCTGCATGGCTTTGCATCAAGTGGATACATGCCGAATGTTAAATACACACTCAGCCAATAACAATCCTGTCATTCAATAGAGGCGCACATACACATACAAATGCATGCATGCAAGGCACACAAACACACATCGCCTCAACCTCTTGTAAGGCTGAAACAATCAATCAGAAATGCTTTCATGCTTCATGATATCTGTTTTGCTGTTTGTCATTTCGCTAATATAATGGTACCACGGTCATTTAGCCAGGGTTTTCATCTGAAGCCATTTGCAATCGATGCGCATTGACTATTTATGGGAGCCTTGCGGGAATCAGACCCAATGAGTGCCCCCACACCATTACTCCCACAAGCTAACCACGGAGCAACACTCATCCATCTAACCACATATTAGTTTAATGCTGTGACTTTTTTTTTTCATTACATCACAGCTCGGATGTTGCTGAAAATGTCTATTAAAGTTCCAGCGAGTCTATGATGGAGATTCTGATGCATTCTGCTCTGAGGTTCAGGCTCTCCGTCCGCGGATCAATAACTAGATGGCCGTTGCTTATTCACTGTCATACACGGTGACTGATAGACTTGTAATCAGTCTGTAATAGGTTCCTGCTGTGTATTAAAATTCAAGGAGCTGACTCAATGTATGCACATGTGGCGCACGTGCATGGGTGTGTGTGCGTATGTGGTTAGGCATTCATTGATAAAAGAACTTTCGATTCTGCTCACAAGTTTGATGTCACATTCACATACGGAGTCAGTGATCCTCCCACACACACTGTGGCTGCTGCACGTGACAGGCACACTAATACCACTACAGTAAGGCCGAATGAGGGAGAGAGATAAAATGCTCCTCTGTTAATCTCTTTGAGAAATCATTCCTTTTGATTAAATGAAGTTAGAAGTTTGGGGAGGGTTGTGTGAAGGTGCAGATGGGAATCGCAGCAGGGTGGGGGAGGTGATGTTGGGATTTAACCCTAAATCACTTTTGATAATATCTTGAATGAGGATTGTGGTAATTTATACCCCAAGGATAATCCTGGTTTATTACAACTTGAGTATTATTCGGTTATTATAACACTGCACTGACTAAAATTGCAAATTAAAATGGCAGCAAAAAAGTGATGCAGCAGGGAGACAGGATTTGGAGGAAATGATCATTTAGGTAAATTCTTAAATCCCTCTTGTGCAAGTCCCTTACCTCCAAAAAATGGGGAGGGGGGCTAAAGAGATTCTGAAACCCAAGAACGAATGTAATATTGGGCCCTCGTAGTATGTATGTATGTAATACAGTCATACTATTACATACATGTCTGCATAATTTCAACTACCAACATTTTCTGATGACTTCTGATGAGCACAGTGCAGGTCTGCACATACTACTTATGCATACTTATACCATAATTTTTGTATATTGTATACTATAATATTGTCATATATAAAATATCTGGGGGACTATTTTTGAGTTTTGAATTTGATGTTCTGTACAGACACAGACTGAGACAATTTTCCAGCTAGTTTCCACAGTGCCCGACCATGGACGTATTGTAAGAGCTGGATACGGTGCCGCTGCTCAGCCTTACAGCCAATGTTTTTCCAATGGCCAGTCACAGGATTGCAGTAAAAAAAAATCTGTTGCAACCCAAACAGAACTGGAGAAGTTTCTCAGATGAGAAGGGAAACGTTTGAATACCATAACCTCGATGAATGAGAACCTTTACAGACACAACCCAAACAGCATTCCTTCCCCACAGATCACCATTGTAAAAGAGATGTCTTTAAAACTGTTGACAGGACACCTCCAGCTATAAACCTGGTCAATTATTACTCTCTGTTTTGCATATTTTTAAAACCAGAAGCCAGAAACGCTTTTGGTGTATGTGTCTGGCGAGCAATTATCGGACTGACTAGACACCTTTGGGTCCAGTATCCAGCTCTTATAATACATCCATGTTCCTGATGTGAACCAGTCAATGTTTGTACTGAGGCGTGTGATAGGTCAGGCTACCTGGATGATTTCAGCTAAAAAGGAATGAACAAAAACATTATCATTTTATTTCTGAAAGTCCAAGAGGCAAAAATATTACATTAGGCGCCCTAAATAATTTCCTTAAATAATTAATGTTCTATGTATGTTGGAATCAACCCAGTCCCCCTCCCCTTTACATCCATAACAGCTAAGTGCAGAGACTGTGTGCAGCATCATTGAGTGCATGTGAAACTGCTTTCATATATGTATGTACGCTACACCTGGAACCATACATGTTTCATCACACGCGTGTTAATTTTATTATTCAGTACCTGCCTGCTGGCGTCAAAGGCTGTTTACTTATATACATGAGCAGCATAAGAAGTGGCAGCTTGTCTCTCTGGTTTTTATTGTTGGCTGGTTCACCCGTAAACACACAGATACACACCATGAGAAGTAATGCTGTGCGAAATGAAAGGCATTGTTCAATAAAGATCTCATTCTCAGATTACGACACACTCCGCCGGAGCGTTTTTGCCCCGCATGTAACAGGATATTACATGCACATACGCACACACTCATACATATACATTTGCACAGAAGGTTGGAGATGCAGAGTCACTAGACATCAGAATGATGCTATCAGGTTTAGCTGGCATTTATACCACCTTTCTCTCTCGCTCATACCGATCTCCATTTCTCTCTCATGTCTTTTATCTAACAGTACTTTTTGTTTATCACAGTCAGCGTGCTTTTCCTATTCTTTCTTTTTTTCCCCCTTTCTCCTCCTGCTTATCAGATTAGATCTGTCTCCCTTCTCCTCCACTGGACCTCAATTCAATTTTGTTGTTGAGTTTCACATCCCTCCTCCTGACTCCTCTCCTCCCTCGTTACTCAGCATTCAACTTCTCATCTTCTCCTTTTGTGGGCCTACTTTAACACCTGCCTGCATTTCTCACCCTCTAAAAACCCTCTCACTCTTTTTTCTCTTATCCCCCCCTTTCATTCTGTGTTTCTCTGCTTCCTACATCTATCCTCTTGTCATTCCTCTTTTGGATGTTTCTCTCCTCTCTCTCCATCTTCACTGTCTCCTCTACTTCGTGACGAGACAGGCCAAAACAAATGTGGCCAACCTGAAATAAAGAAAAACAGTCAGTCTAGACTGCAGTGAAATGCATGTGTAATCATCTCCTTAAAAGAATTTAAGTTCTTACTAATTGTTGACAGGAATTTTCTAGTTGTGGAAGAGAGATAGATATATGTCAAAGAAAAGAAAATGGGAGCGTGCTGTATCTGACATGACCATGTAGCAAGCGTCTGTGATTTAAAGGCTCTTGAGCTGTCGTTCCAGTGTTACAGTGAGAAATGACAGGGACAGGGAGCTGACATGAGAAATGTTTGATTCGAAGTGAGAACATTGCAGTTTTGTGTTGTGCTTAGTCAGCAGAGCCACACTGACACCCCAGGGTTTCTTTCTTTCATTCATTTTTAATCCAGCAAACTGGGAAGTTAAAATCCTGGCCAAAAAAATTAACAAATGCAACTTAAACAAGAAAAAAATGCTGCAGTTGTAACATAGATTTTCATTTGTTTACAGTGTGTTTAGTTCAGATTAAATCACGAATTAGCACATTGCCACATCCTCTGAATCCTTTTACAGTGAGATATTTGCTGTTACACCCAAATGTTAGATTTTCACAGTCATCAGTCATGTTCCAACATTTCTCTGGGATGGCTCCTGATTCTTAACAAATTTTGTAAAGTCTGGCATGTTCTCTCAGTTGTTCTCACATAGCCGAGTATTTATTTGAGCAAACTAATCCCAAAAATCCTCCTTAAACTTGAACAAAATGCAGCAATGGGTTCTAACTGGATTGTTCCTGAAATATCATCTCATTATCATCTATTATTTACATATTAGTTTTAAAAGTTTTCGAGTATTACTCATCAGTTTTGCAGCACAGTCCTGTGTGAGACCACATTGACTTTACAAAAGCTGGAGTTACATTTATTTACAATTACAAACAGTTTCATCTTTACCATTATTAAATCAAATAAAGCCTAATTATATTTGTTTAATTACAAGTTATAATTAATGTTGTGTTGTTGTAGTGTTTCATAATGTGAATTGTCTTCATTGATACAACAAATATCCCCTATATTCTGCCCATTTAAATCTATATTTTTTCTATCAGCTGTTCCACACATTAAAAAAAAATCATACAATGACATACACATCAGTTTTGAAGTTGAAAAATGCTGAAAATCTGAGCCACTTTTCCACGAATGTTTGAATTTCTCTATTTGTTCCTTCCTTTTCTTCTGGGAGTGTAAAAAGCCACTCTTTGTCCTGATAATGTCTTAAGCCGTGGCAAAAATGTACAATTATCAAGTGCTTGTGCAGGTGGTTATTGGTGTGTCATGTCTGGTATTTCCAGCTCTGCTGTGCAATTTGCATAAAAGCACAAGATTGGACTGCAAGTGGCCATCAGACCCCGCTGGCTCCTGCTCAGTGAAAAAGTTATGACATTTTATCCTAAAGCAGTCTGGCATCGTTTCAGCTCTTATTAGAACTGTTTGTTCCAACAGATCTGCAAATGTACTTCCACAGGGTTGAAATGTGTTCAGTGTGCTGTTGAATAAAGCAACTTAAGAACATTTTTTCATAGTAGTTATTTTAAGATTTCTTTATAAAAAAAATTATTTGACAGATTTGACTGAATTCACATTGTCCTGACATTTGGGACGACTTGAGCTTAAAAGAATGTTTTTTTTTAAAACTGTCCATCTAGAATCCAATAATGTTTTAGGAGTGCAATGCGAAATGGGTGGAGTACTCTTAAATGAATTAGGTCTCATCCTTAAAGATGCACTCACATACATGATCTACCTATTTACTTACAACCAAATGTTGTGTATATGCACTTTAGTCAAATTTGTCATCCCCTTCTCAGCTTTTCTCTGATTTCTGCATAACATTTAAACTCCAACATGAAGAAACATTGTTATTACAATCAAGATTAAATGAACTTGTTCGCTATAGTGGTAACTGTAATATAGTCCTGCTGCACTGTGACAAATCATTTAGCACCATACCTGAGTTAGGAATCTATTTGAGAATTTTCTTGCACACATAGTAAGTGAGCATCTTGACTTTTTATGCCAGGGTGACTCCTTAACACTGCAACTTCAGTCGGTGAAATGTTGTAATCACGGTTTCATCGCTGCCCTTGAAAATGTGTTTCTTTTCTCAGTCATTTTCTTTTTTTTTCACATCTGAGTCTAACCTTGCTTTTTGTGAACTCCTTTGTCAGATTTCTACTGTGATTCTTTGCAATTGTGTTTACAGCGATTCTGAGCAGATATAGACTATTGTTGTGCAGATATTGTTATAATTTGAGCTGAGATTGTTATCACCACCATGAACTCAGGAGACATTTTGAGAGTGCTGTGATTGACTGTCCAATCTGTGCAGCCACACGCCATTAGTTTGAGTTAACATTGTACCCACTGACTGAGATTGGTCAGGAAAAATGGAGACAGGATTGAAATATTATTAGTCTCTCTAATGATAAATCGAGAAAAATACTCTTAAGACAGCTGTTATATAAACCACAGTTTCCAAGTGGTCCACACCTAATCAGAAAGATAAGTGACTCACGGGCTAAAAGTTTTGCTTTTAAAATTAAATGTCTAAATATAATTTAGGAGGGTTGCACCTCATCTTTCATCCTGGGCCTTTCGTGCACATATGTTCACGTATTTGAAGTTCTTGTCTGTTGCATGAATCACTAATCTGCCAGCTCACCAATGGCCTTCTTTTGCATTCTTCACGCATACACACAAACTTTTACACACCCAGCAACAACAAAACCTGAGTACTCGAAAATGAAAGAATTCATTTTAGCTCATAAACTTGCATGAAATCCAAGACTTGAAAGGTAAAAAAATGAATTGTTGAAATTAATCAAATAGAATTTCTAAGAGAGGGTGTGAGAAAGAGATATTTCTCCACTCCATTAGTGCACTTTAAGCATTAGTGAACTGTGCAGTTACTTTGGGAGGATTTTAGAAGCAGAAGACACTGGCTTGGCACTCACAGCCACTCAAAACCTGGCAGATTGCATGAGAAAAATAAAGTAGTCTTCCTAACAAGGTTGTTTTCTTTAAAATCGTGGGACGTCTATTACTTGGATGGACATTTCATGATGTCATGTTCTGCAGATTCTTCATAATGCTCGTCCGCCTTGAGAACTATAATGGAGGAGAAAATGAGTTAAGCCACAGCATCCTCCTTAGACTGTGGATATGAAAGAAGCCTTTCATCCACTTGTTTCCAAGAAATGTTAATGTGTGTCATTTGTGTCTTGCTTGCCTCTGGCCATTTTTAGTAACCCAAGTTGTTTTTCAGATTCACATTGAATGAGGGAGATTCCTGGTCTCGAGACACCACTGGTGGAATCCTTTCTTTACTCTCTCCCAGTTGCTGTTTTTAGACTTTCTAGTGGCAGACTAGGCAACAACACTCCTGCACACACCGTGAACCTTTCCTCATCTCTCACACTTTCCAACACTTCCTTTTCACTTCCATGACACCTGCTCTCCTTCCTCCCCTCTGTCGACTATGTAGAAACAGCCACGGGGGTGTTCCCTCAGAGCTGCAATTACAGTCGAGGAAAGTGTGTTATCCTCTCTGCATATTCACGTATAGTCTGTGCATGTGTGTCTGTGTGTGTGTTTGGCTCGCCCCACTTATTTTCTGCCTGTTCCAGGGATTTCCATGCAGTAGGACCCAGACATTTCCCAGCTGTGACTATGTGTGTAAAAGTATGTGTGCTTGCTTTTCACTGTTCGCTCTGTCACTGTCTCCTTCACTGATTAGGGCCGTCTCCATCCCAGACTTAAGTTTAGTCTTTTTCCCTGCTGTGGGAAATGTCGACATGAGGCTTGGTTTGCCTGGATCTACCTCTTTTTCTAGTATTTGCTGCATTTGACAGGGCCGTCTGGATGTGTGTACGTACTTGTGCTTGCGTGCATGTGTGCAAAATCGTCCCTGTATAGCTTGCTCGCTCGCTCGGCAGAGTCTGGCCAGCTCTGCGTCTGGTTCCGTGATGAGAGACATCTGCAATCAGGGACTTAACGCGATTACCAAGGTACGATGGCCGCGGGGACTGGATGGGGTCGAGGCACGGAGGGATGGATGGATGAATGGCTGAAGATGGAAGGGTGACAAACTCCTCCAGCAGGTTGCAAATGCAGCAGCTGAGGATGCTTTAGGTGAAGAGTGTCCTCCTAGACCTCACACCTTCACCTGTTAAGAGTCCTCAGCTTATCTTTGGTGCCGTCATTTTCACACATTTTTTCTTTTTCTTTTTTTCTCTCTCCTCTCTCCCGCCAGCCTGCTCTTGTTTTTTTCCCTCTTAATTTGCCCTCCTCCTTCTGTCCTGTCAGCTTTCTGTTGCCTTTCCTTGTCCCTTGCCCTCTGCCCCGTGATGCCATGTTTTGTTAAAATTAAAAGAATAACAGAGGACACTTTTTTTCCATGGTCTTGTTCATTTTTCCCGATGGGCTTGTTCTTTATGTCCAAGTTCATTTAGCTTTGCCGTTCTCTGACCTTCCTCCCTGTTTCTCCCCTGACAGAGTTGACACTTAAACTCCCTTTTACACGCACACACATAGACAATCCCTACCTTCTTTTCCTCCTCCCTCATTCCCTCCCTCTGTCCTGGTCATGTAGGGGCAGTGGCACTCACTCACTCCATTGACAGATTACTTTCCTAATGGAATTTAATTATTTATCCCTTCCTCGTGGCGATTTAGCCAGGAAAAGACCGACAGTGGGAGCACAAGGGAGGACAGGACGGGAGGGGAGGGAGGTGGGAAGAGGAAGGGAGAGGTGCTCATTTCCTCCCGTGGCAAGAAACTGGATCACCTCCGTTTTTATTCCGAGAGATGTCATTCAGAGAGAGAAGGAAGGGAAGTGAGGGGTTTTGGAAGGAGGAAAAACAAGTGGACAGAGAAAGTGAGAGACAGAGCTGATCTGAGAGAAACGAGCGAATGACGACATGTACAGGGAGTTTGGTGCCCGACTCTCACAAGCACACACAGAAACTTACTTTTGTCACTAAAAGGAGGATGTTGCATTGACTTACATTCATTCCTGGAGACTGAACCATAACTACTACGTGCATTACTCTAATCCTGAGCCTAACTTTAGCTATTTAACCCTGAAATTTAGTGATTTACCTAACAGGAACCAGCTTTTTGTCCCCAAATGGGAAATGAGTCCCAGTAATGTGACTTGATTTTTGTTCCCAAAATGTGAGTCTACACACACCCACACACACACACACACACATAAACCCCGGCAAGTCTCTGCAGAGAACATGAGTGTTCGACAACCTGTCTGTGCTTTCCTCTCTGTACCTCATCACTCGTTCACACACACACACACACCTCTGTCGTTTTTCCTGCATCTCCTTTTCCCTTTCTTCTTGTCTCATCTCTCACTGCGTTCCTCTCTTTTTTGACTCCGTCTTCCTCCCTCTTCCTCCCCCTCTCTCCCCCCTCCTCTCCCTCTCGCTGGGGATCCTAATTAAGCTTGGCTGCTCTTTGATGTTGTCGCCTTGGCAACAGTCACCATGACGAGACTGGGTCTGCACACTCTCTCTAAAACTCACTCAGGCATACACAAATACACACAAGTACAGTACACACACACACACACACACACACACACACACACACACACTTACTGAAATCATTAAAGAATACAGCCAGCGTTTGACCCTTGGTTCAAATGATGGCTTACACAATGACTCAGCCGTGTGCGTAGGCTACATGCTGCATGTGTGCGCACACATGTCGGCTACATGTGTGCGCACACATGTTATGACAGCGGAGCAAGGAAAGCATACATCCTGCTGGGCCTGATATAGATAACGATGAAATATGCAGTGTGTTCGTCCATAGGCAGATGAAGAGGTGGCAACACTTCAGTCCGCCTTCATCACTGACCAGTTGGCTGTGACACAGAGCGGCTGGCTGTCATGCCCGCTTGTTCTGATGTTTGACCTGTTATTGTATTTTTTTTTGTTTTCCTAAATAAATGTTTGTGTGGGCTGAAAGCCCTTGAGATGAATCATGTGGTAAAGAGCAATTGTTAGCGCTGGCTGTTTCTCGAGGCAGTACAGCATCTGGTAAACTCCGCTGATTTACAACAGGGGAGTTCCTCGCTTCTCTCGCTGTGCCCCGGCCTTTCTTTTTAAGCTCTACTACTTCTTTCATGTTCTACTTCTGTCTCTCTCTCTTCAGCCTTTTCTGTCCAAGAATCTCCTATCAAGACATTTTTGTTTGTAATTGAGTCCTAAAAAAATATGCAATTGCGCTCCTCGATTGCAAGATTCCAGCCAAAGTAAATCAACATGCCTCAAGAATATTGCACAGTCAAGTGCAATTCTTGATTATTGTGATGCGTTATGTTTTGTTTCCAGATATAAATATCTAGAAAATTCTTGAAGCGGGTTCTTTGTACTAGAAAAAGACTAAAATAATTTTGCTGCACTGGAAATTCCCTTGTTTCCCGCTTCATGAACTCAAAAGTTGACTTAAAAAGATGGAGTTTTTTTGCAGTGTCCTCCTTTCCCTGATACTTCCTCGTTCCTATCTTTATCTCTTCATTTCCTCCGCACTTCATCCATCTCTTTCCACCGCCCTCTCCTCTCATCAATCCCACCTCCCCACCGCCGCCACCCCTCAGTTCCTGTCAGCACCGTCTGGAGGAGGGCCCCTGTAATGAAACCTGCTCTTACCACTTCCTTATAACAACGGCTTTGGCGACATTAGCAAGAGCAACCACAGCAATTACAAACACAAAACAACAACATACAGGGTGGGAAAACTGCAATTAAAGCACCATCGTTAGGCACGTGCTCATGAGATGTCAGAAATAATAATATTAAGACATAGAAATAATATATAGACATATATTGTTATTGTGATAATTAGGAACCTCAAGAGCAGCCACTTGAGATGACTAAGCATCTTTGGTTTTTTTAAGAGTTGTAGGTTATATGAAAATCAGCCAAATCACTGTGTGGAGACTGAATAGATTGCTGATTGGATGGATTGTAGGAAAAGAGACATTTACTCTAAATTGCTGCTGGTTCCCTCAATCATCAGATCAGTCAGCTGTACTGATGAGGGGACTGTGCCAGCAGAGGATCATGATGACGCATTAAAACAAGTGTAACTCCTTCCCTCTTTTAACTCTCTTCATGTCCTTCCTGTCCCCGCAGCTGTTTGTCATCGACAACGGAGCGGACGACTGGCGCATTGCCATGACAATGGAGAGGGTTCTGCTGATCGCTCTGGAGCTGCTGGTGTCTGCGGTGCATCCAGTGCCCGGGGACTTTAAGTTTCAGTGGCGGGCACGGCTGGCCTTCTCGTATGCGCCATCGCAGGCTGAGGCCGACCTGGACATGGTGCTGAGCGTGCCCATGTTCCTGCGCCTCTACCTCATCGCCAGAGTCATGCTTCTGCACAGCAAACTCTTCACCGACGCCTCCTCCAGGAGTATAGGTGCCCTAAATAAGGTCAGAAGGGTTTTGTGCTTGTGTGTATGTGTAGAATGCATTCAAGAGTGCGGTGGTCAAAGCTATAGGCAGAAAGAGCTGAGGGAGTTGTAAAGGTATTAAGGTCAAGAGCTCTCTCTTCTGAATTAAATCTGTGTCCGCACTGTCCCTTTCAATCCTGGCCTCTATCTCTCTGACTATCTCAAGTCCTTCCTTCCGCTCTGTCTTTCAAGTCACCCTGTTTCTTTTCATCTACCAGTTCAAACCCCCTTCCTCTCCTTTTGTCATCGCCGTGCATGGAGACTTAGATGTAAGCTGTGGTGGATCTTTCATAATACAATATGAGATGGGAGCGTGAAATGGGAACAAGATATTGCATACGGCTCAAATGGGGCATGAAAAGAAAGGACTCGAATGAGATTGCAATACGAGTGCGGAGAAACGTGTACAAGCCATGCAATAAATGATTTGCTGCAGGTTTGTAATGACTTTGAACGATAAACATTATTGTAAAGTCAGGAAGTAGAGATGTAGTATGCAGTGGAAATATGCAAACTACGAGGAGGAGGAGGAGGAGGAGAGGAGGACATGGAGAGAGATGGAGTAGATTTTAGATGAGTAATTTAGCAGGTTGCGAGTGTATCTGCGATGGCACTATCCTGACCCTCAGGCTACAGTGACGGGGAGGGGAGGTGAAGCTGCCGTTGAAGTGCAGCTCTAACATGACAAGTCATTTATCAGCTGCTTAACCCTTCCAGGGCTCTCAGATCATCCATCTGCCAGAAGTTGATGACAAATGAGGCACGGATAAAAACTACTCTGGAATGGGCCAATTACTCAAAGACAGTGTACAGCTTGACCCAAGTCAGAGGGCAAACCCCGATCTCGACTCCAATTACAGTGGAGATCCTCCGAGTCCTGCCGCTATCAAAAAGTACTCAGAAGACTAATTAGTAAAACATCAAGTCTGTGTGGGAAATGGTGCACAAGATAAGGATTCAGGACTACTTGGAAAAAATGTGTATTACAATGTCACTTATCAGCTCTGCTATACTAAGTGTGTGTACTTGTGTGTGTACATGTATTGCAGGTGCATTTTAACACACGGTTTGTAATGAAAACCCTCATGACTATCTGCCCCGGGACGGTGCTGCTGGTCTTCAGCATCTCTCTGTGGATCATCGCCGCCTGGACCGTACGAGTGTGTGAGAGGTCAGTAACAAAGTATGGGTGTGTGTCTGTGTGTGTGTTTTTTTATGGTGTGTGTGCAAGAGACTGGACAAGGAATTCTACAAAGCAATTAAATTCAATTGGCAGGAAATATAATCTGGGACATGTGTGCAACCTAATCCGTTTTTAGACTTCAATTTATCAGACTTTCTCACCACTCGTACACTTAATTTGATCCAGGCAATGGAGTTTTTACTTCCTTTGTCCATTTTGTCTCATAAATCAGCAATATGATACTGTCCTAAAAGGCAACTTTGCTAACATTTCATTTTAACCTCCCCGATCAGCTTTTATAAGCAGTATAGTAACACACATAGCAGCTGTATCACACGGTTACGCAGACATTTGATTAACATTTACATTGATATCAGACATTATGTGAAGCCAGCAGCCAATTTGAAATAGCCATCTCGCTTTTACCAAGAAACTGTTGGAAATTGTAAATCAAAATGTCCACTTACATTTAAAGATCGATAATGATGATGATTTTGATGTGTTTAAAAGCTTTCAAGATAATCGTGAAATATGGGAAGATGTTAGTTGGCCAGTAAGCTTGATTAAATGCATCATTGCCCAACTGCTTGGAAGTTTTAGTCTACATCCATGTTTAATTGGTGTTTCCTCTCCTCTCCAAAACGAATTAACGATGAAAAAAAAACCCTATAAAATTCAATGTAACAGCTTCAAACAAGGTGTTAATTTGAGAATCTGGAGAGTTTGTCCCTTCAGGCTAGAGAACAGAAAGTCTCAGAGCAAGTATAACTATTGCTAACATCCAAGGTGAAAATTTTACGCCTTTCTGTTGAATAGTTTGTTGAAAACTTTCTTTCAGATCTGCACCAGGTCTGGTTGCTATGGCAACAGTGTTGTGCATAGGGCAGGAATGATGGAGGAAAGAGCTGCAGTTATGTGACACGTGTTTGCGGTTTGACGCCCACATTTGCAGACAGGACCAGTGGGGCCAGTGATGTTGGGGTTTTATATATATATATATATATTTTTTTTTTTTTACTGTTGACTGACTTTACCCTCTGGGCAATGGGCGATAATTTTTTTTTTTTTTCAGGTATCATGATGCCCAGGATGTAACCAGTAACTTTCTGGGAGCCATGTGGCTTATCTCCATCACTTTCCTGTCCATCGGCTATGGAGACATGGTCCCTCACACCTACTGTGGCAAAGGAGTCTGTCTGCTCACAGGAATCATGGTTAGTGCCGTTTCCTCCCTCTCTCTCCCCTCTCTTTCTATCTCCGTCTCCCATCCTCTCCCTCCCCCATGGTGCTGTCCTCGCTTCGTTCAAAGGTCAGCAGATTAGAGAGCATGCTGTCATTTGCGAGAGAAATTCTGCCATTTGTGTAATTTGGGCAATCCTCCCTGAATTAGCCTGCATCTGTGCCTCTGTGTGTTTTGGGTGTGTAGGCGTGCAAACAAGAGCATGTTAGTGATGTGTGTGTGTGTGTGTGTGTGTGTGTGTGTGTGTGTGTGTGTGTGCGTGCATGTTATTCCCTTGTCTGTCCTCATTGCATAATGAAGGTCCCACCTTTCAGTGTGCCATGTCCTCCCACTCTCTCTCTTTCATTTTCCTTCTGTACCACTATCTACCTCTCTCTTGTTCTGTGTCTCTCTTTCCATTTATCCCTCCATCTCTCTTTTCCTCTCTGTCCGTCTCTCCTTCCCTGAGGCCATGTGTTTATTTCGATCTGCTGTCCATCTGTTGGTATGAGCATTTAAGCTGCCGACTGCTCCTCTATTTGCTTCACTTCACAGGTGTTCTTCCCTCCTCAAACTCTTTCTCTCTGTTCTTTCTGTGTCTCATTTCCTGTCTCTCTTGTCACACGGGCCCTTTTTTTCTTCATCTCTTGCCTCCTTGAGTTTAAAGGAATAACCAAGTTTTTGGAAATCAATCCAAATGTTAATTCTTGTAATTGTAATTGTAATTAGTTAATGTAGACACTACTCATCTATTTCCATCCTATCACTTTAACATACACGGTTCTTAATGACTGGAGGAAATTAGTGTCTTTTCAAATGCAAGAAAATTAGAATATCTTAATAGCTCTCCAGCTAAATGTCAAGTTATCTCAAATTAAATGTGCCAATAAGTATGGTGGCTTTGGTTGATTTTTAGAAGGTCAGGAAAGAAAAATTAGGACTCACAATATGAAAATACTGTGTTACCTGGGAACACTTTTCTACTAGGACATGATGTGCCACATGCTTCATGTTGCCAAAGGGGGGAGCTCAGTGAGTAATTGTACAGCTGAAAGTCACAGCACAGTGGGTGCTCACCTGAGTTGGGGATAATGCTGTTTTCTTTTTTAAACAAATTATGTAATAATATTACTTTTCTAAATTACAGACTTGTTCAGTGCATTAAGTATTATCAATGTGTTTCTCAAAATAGCACTCCTACAAAAAGATGACGAAGCCTTGATGAGACCTTTGAAATGTCATTTTCATCAACTAAATAATGCCACGGATGATGGCCACTTTTGTCCTTTTCATGTTCTGAAACATGAGGGAATAATTGCACATGAGCTTTTACTAACAAAAATAATGCCAGTGGCATAGTTAAGCTTGTTAAGGAGAATGAAAAGTAAAGGCATACAAAAGAAGAGCGTCACTTAAAAG
The DNA here is from genome assembly GCA_025331565.1 of Holacanthus passer. Taxonomy (NCBI): domain Eukaryota; kingdom Metazoa; phylum Chordata; class Actinopteri; family Pomacanthidae; genus Holacanthus; species Holacanthus passer. The sequence continues at coordinate 11,678,424 of JAFREQ010000012.1, forward strand.
CACCTCTAAACAGTCCTCAGATCAGTCAAGTTACATGGTAAGATGTGATAATGTGACCACCAGATCAGTGATTGTACAAACAAACAGCAGCTTCTGAATTGTTTTTATTTTGTATCTATTAAGATAATAAGCTGCTAAAATAGCATTTTATTACCAAAACCATTACAGCAGCAATCTTCCATTTACACACCTACATGCCTAGTTTGTTCGCACTTTAGCTGAGTGTGCCTAAAGTCAAGCAGCAACCATCACAGCTGAATACTGAAGCCAGGGTACAAGAGCCTTAAGATGCAGTCTAATGACTGCTGGATGATGGGTCAAGAGAATTTAGGTGAGAAACATAATTCTAAAAATCAAGTCAGATACTTCACTTCACTTCACTTAATGCGCTTTCTAGTGCTGTTTTTGAAATTATTACACTATCAGTCTTTGCCCTTTTATAATTACACATAGTTTAAGTGTGCAGCATTGACTGGAATCATCTATTCGTGTTACATAGAGGATTTGGTGTATATATTTCTGGCTGCTTTTTATACCTCCTTTCTGCATGTGTATTCTTTCATCCTCACTGTGTCTGTCCAACCTCTCTGTATTTGTCAGCTCACCTACTTTCTTTACTCTATAGTTGTTACGGGAATGACTGGCAGCTCGGTTCTTGGCACGTCTAGGGGAAGCTCATTCCCTAACATAAAGTGTAAATTTAAAGAGAAGGCTGGTTGGCAGGAGAGTGTGCGGGCTTACCTCCAGTGAGCAACAGCGTCCAGCTCCAACAGGGAGCTCCCTGCAACCACGGCCAGTCCAGACGACGTCAGCAGACAGTTCTTGTACAAGTTTTGTTGGTGGTGGTTGGTTTAAAAACGAAAGGAAGTAGGAGGCTTTCAGTTTGGCTTTTCAGGAAAAGACAAAAATGCTCAGGTTTTACAGTTGTTCTGTCCCTAAATCACTTCTAGACACTGCTACCAAGAAGCCCCATCAAAACTGGACAATGGGTTAATTGATAAGCCCCCCTCATACCCCCATACACACCAATGCTGTTTTCATCCCTTCCATAGAATTGCATCTTATCACATTAACACTTACAGTTGTGTAGTTCTAGGACACACACACACACTTGCACAGATGTTTCCTGTTTTGGCATAAGTGTTGTTTTGGCATTGCCTAATTCTCCTGACCTTCGTCCTCATTCATGTCAGGGCCTGTCTCAACTTATCGTTTGAGTTTCATCAATCACTTATAATCGCTTTCAATAGATAAACGTATTGAATTCATTAAGTATGATCGTTTACATATTAATCATTTACTTTTCTTAAATGAAATCACATTTCAGTCATTTATGCAGTGCATTTACTTTACCTGAGCTCGATCACACAATGTTTCAACAGGACAAGATTTTCAAAAAGTCCTTTTTCCTTGCAGTTTAAGTGCTGTTTGTTAGGGCGGATCTCAACTCACTTGACAACACACACACACACACACACATACACTCAGACCCCCATTTACTCGGTGAATCATCCAGTTGGTGTTTTGGAGTACAACTCTTACGATAATGTTAACACACACACAAAGACACAAAACAGGGGGTGGATACAGAACGTCCCAAGCCCACTGTTACAGACTGCATCCTCCACACACACACACATACACACACACTGACACAGAGCTTGACTTACACTCTTAGCATGACTCCCACACACACTCTCCTCGCCTGTCACAAACACACTCTCACTGCACCCTTCAGAGTGTTCAGAGTGGTTTATTTTGGTTGATCATCAGAGAAGGAGTGAGGATGCAGGTAGAACGAGAAAGGTGAGGCTTGTGGTAGGGGGAAGAGGTTGAGGACAGTGAACAGGATGTGATTTTTTTTTTCTCGGTTGAGAATTATTTGAATGAGTTTCTATAGGAGCAATTCTCGAGATTGTTACTATGACAACACATGAAGGCCAACAGTGTTGGAATATACCACTGCCCCGAGGCTACCTGGGGGTGCGCCAGGTGTGAGTGTGTTTGTCACTGTGGGTAAGTGGATAATGGAAGGGTAGACTAACACGGCCTGCTTAAATGCAGGGATCTAATTGTTCTTATATACAGCAATATATCTTGGCTAAATTACAACTCATATTAGATAATGCATGTATGGGTGCATGTGCTTATTTGCATTCTTATATCTTCATTCATGTATGTGGTGGTTTTCACTTAACTTTAATTCCACCATATAACGTAGTTGTATGCATATATGTGTGTGTGTGTGTGCGTGTGTTAAGTGTATTAATGTATTTGTCTCCACTCCTCCTGTGGCTATCCATAAGTAAAATTGCCTTTCATCTGCGTACAGCTACATTATATTGTGTTGTAAACCATTTATCTAATGTTTACATGCTGCTTATGAATGCCAAATGGAGGTGTGGGGGGTTAAAGTAAAGTGTTGCTGTACGAATGTGTGTTTGTGTTTGTCTTCCATCTGCTACAGCCTCTTGATATGCTGTAGTTCTGGATGGGTCCTCAGGTTAAAGAGATGCAGAGTAGCTACCATTTCAAACCTATTTTGTGTTTTTGTCTGTCTCTTAAGTGCTTGTGTCGTGCACGCTAATTGAGCAAATTTAATTTCCCATTTTTTATGTCGAACATCTTCCCCTCATTTCTCTATGTGTTCACACTGACCCGTTTGGGAAACTATTTTCTTCTCCTCCAACCTGCATGAAGCTAAAGAGGTGCAGTTTTTTACCTGGAGTGGGTGGATGTTACACAGAGGCACAGATGGGTGATTCCCCCCTTTTTTTCTGACAGCTACGCGGATGGCTGTGCTGTAGTGGAGGAAGCGAGGGAAACACCCAGGCGTATGAAACAAATCACAGCAGCACAGCCATCATCAGCCGTGTCACTCTGGAGATTGCACAGGGAACCCTGCTGAAATCAAATGGATGCAGGCGTATACACAAACAAACTCTCATACACACACACACACGCGCGCGCACTCACCAGTGCACGTATGCACATACACTCATAGCCTACTTTGACAAACCAATCAGCGCCCCACTGTTTCTGACCGAGGAGGACATTTTTGAACACACACGCACACACATACACACAGCTTAGCGCATGCATGCTGCGCTGCACTTGTACATAATGTACTGTAGCAATTCATCGAGGGCTCTTTTACCTAAAGCACAGACATGTATGAATGCTCTAAGGGTTTTCCATCGGCTCTCATCATATTTTATTCATAGTTTTTGAATAAACACAAATAGAGTGGATGAGTGTATGGACGTGGGCACTAATGCCTGTATGTGCGTTACATTTTACTGAACCCAGCCAAAGTTATTTTGGGCAAACCCGTCTTATCGTTCAAGAGTGTGCACCATGAAGTCTTGGCTATTTCCTACACGCTTCAAGATGTTGCATGGTCCCTCGCTCTCACTCTCGCTCTCTAACTCACTATGTTATATCTCTTTTATGCTCGCTCGCTCTCTCCCCATTCTTTCCTACCGTGAGACGCACACACTCACAAGCAGGAAGGAAGAGCACTCATACATTTTCATTAAACACTCTTAATCTTAATTCATTACTTATCAGGAGATATGTGACCTCATTAACATTGCCTTCTTCTCCGTCTTTCTCTCTTCCTATCCTGTGCATTCATCCCTCTCTCCAACCACTCTCTCCATGTTTCCTTCCTCTCCCATTTATATTTACTCATAGCTCTTTGCTCTCTTTATCTTTACTTCCCTTCTCCCGTTTTTTTTCCCTCTCGGTGCCTGCCCCTTCAGAGGAACCTGTGAGCACTCAACAGCCCCATTGAAAACAGTGTCTAATCTGAAAGTTAATTAAGTCTGTCTTCCTCCCTGTGTTCCTGCTCCTCTTCTCCTCTCAAGCATGTCTTTCTGGTTGAGAGACTGCTGTCACTCTCTCCCAAATGAATTTGCCATATGTCCCATGTGGGCTGAGCTGGAATACAGACAAACCAGTCCGTGTTTTACACTTTTACACTTCCTGCAGGCCCTCTGGTGACAGGAGAAGACTGACACCATGTAATTCAGATTGACAGCATCTAATTAAATGAAATTAGGTAGTGCCAATCTTTGATGTGTTTTTTTATCTATAAGGGGCATATTTTTCAGCTACATATAGAGGCGATATAGAAGGGATCTCACACCAGATGGATTGGAAGTGAAAATAGACTTGGCTTGCCTCTCAACATGAGGAAATGTGGATCTGGAACAGAGCTATCCCTCTTAATCCTCTCCTCTCTCCCATTCACTTCTCCTTCTGTCGCGCAGCTCCTTTCCTCATATTTGTCCTCGCTCCCTTCAATCATCTGGGCTAATTCCCCGGCCAAAAGCCACCGATTTACCAATTCCTCCTCTTTACTGACTGACTCAATGCTCTGTTTTCTCCTCCTCCTCCACCTCCTCCTCCTCCTCCTCCCTCCCTTTCCTCTCTCAGGGTGCAGGCTGTACAGCTCTGGTGGTTGCTGTGGTAGCCAGGAAGCTGGAGCTGACCAAGGCCGAGAAACACGTACACAACTTCATGATGGACACACAACTCACCAAGAGGGTGTGTAGGCTTGTGTGGTGTGAATGAGTGTGTCTTGCATGAAGCAAAACTATAATTTGTGAAAGAAAGCTTGGGACACTAACAGAACTGCAATTTCTATAAATACAGGTTTTATGTGTTTTTCTCCTTTGGGTGATTTTGCACTGTATTTTCAGAATACTTTGGTATTAAAGACGAGGTGGTTGAGAGCCTGGCAAAACGGCTCCTCCTTTCACTGCCCCTCCTTCACCCTCCTCAACTACCGCATCACACTATCACCCTGTATTGTTGTGACAGAGTGCCATGTTATTTGAGTGAGTGAAGGCAATGAAAGGTCATCTCTTTCTCGGCTTCTCTGTTCAGCTCCCTCACTTACCGTCTCTCTCTTTCTCTCCATCTCCGATCTCTTTCCTCCCACATGGCCGTCCCTCCACCCCGCCACCTCCCCTCTCCTCTGACATTTGTCTCTCTTACAGTAAATCCCTTGTCCCTCTCATTTCTATCTATCACTGTCTCTCCTCTCCTCCCTCCTTTGCCCTCTCCTTCCCTTCGTCCTCGCCCCCTCCATGCCTCCTTCCCTCCATCTTTCACTCCCTCCCTCCACCGGTCCTTTTCAATTTTTCATACAGTTGAAAGACCCAAGTTTTAAAAATAGCTCCCATATCAAATATGTAGGGTACATTATGACAGCAGGGTATCTTGGTGACTGAACGGAGTTGGGTGATCAATAATTTCAGCGTGGATAAAATATCGACAGAGTAGCCGAATAGACTCCCTGTTGGAGCCGGACTCTCACCTCCTCTCCCTGCAGGCTCTGACCAGGTCAGCCAGAGTCTGTTTTCACAAGACGTTTAACACCTTGAGCCATGTGTATAGGTGTGTGTGTGTGTGTGTGTGTGTGTGTGTGTGTGTGTGTGTGTGACCGTGTAAAGCGGTTGTCCCCAACCTTTTGTGTCTGCGTCAACAAGGATTTTAAACTGGATGTTTACAGTATTAATTATATGAATAAGGATATTAATACAGTATTGTTTTATATGAGACATAGTGATCTTGGATTTATCATATTTAGACTGTAAATTCATGATACTCATACAAATGGAAACTCATATTTGTACCAATTTGAAGTGGGACTTTCAACTTTTCATTCTCAATTCCTACCAACAGCTCATGGTATTAAGGTGTTACAGGAAACACAGGATTAACATGTGTTACAGTAAATCTGACTCAGGTTGGTTTAGAGGCCTGTACTGTGCAGTCATGTTATCAGAGCTGTTTATTGTGACTGCAAATATACTTAAGATTCAGCCCCACACTCATTTGCAATCCTATTTGTATGTTTATTTTGCTGTTAAACACATCTATGAAAATATTTTAAAACTAATCATAATTAGTTTTTCAAATTAGTTGAGCTACAATCTCCACATACCCCCCTGGCAAGTCTTATGTTCCTGAAATCTTTGACTTTTAAATTGATAATAATATTTTGCTACTATTGCACTGCCATTCACTGCATAAATATAGATAAAACTGATGCATTTCATTCACACCCAGATAAAGAAAGATATCTTGCCGTACATTTTAATTGAATGTCCTCCTCAATCCAGTAAATCACAATCTTAACAAAGCCAGTCATCAGCTGAGGGAGGTGCAATACAGCAATTCCATTCAACACAATACAGCGTGGTGCTTGGTGACATTTCCTTCAAAGGGTCTTCGGTTTATGCAGTGGTAATTGTCTCCTGCCCTCTATTACTGAGAGACCAATGATTGAAGCTGTTGTATCCACATTGATTTACATGGCTGGGGCCAGTCTCTGCCATATCATCGTAACAAGAGAATACAATCACTCAAGGCTTTATAATGAATAATGCAACGACAGACCCTACATCCTGCCTTCATCGTATGTGCACACACACACACACACACACACGTATAGAGACAAAAGCACATACACTCTCTTTCTAAATCAGTGAAAAGCTCTTTCCTTCCCTTTGAAGGATTAACAAGAATGTCAATTAAATGCCAATCAGTGAAGCTCCTAGCAAGTGGACAGTGTTTCCGGTAATACCTGTGTTTGATGTTGCTGTCTTTATCTTTACACGTGTGTTATGTAAGAAGAAACATGTTGGGTGTGGTTGTACTTAAATAGCACAGAGCTAGAGCCCTAAAACTGCAAACAAACTAACTTCTACATCACACAGGAAAATAAACTTTTCCTTAGACATGCACAGATCATTTCCAGTCCAAATGTGTGTGCGTGGCATTTTTTTTTTTTACTCTTTCTGACACGTACTTCAAAACGTTGTCACTTTCCATCATTTGAGAGTTTTCTGCTTTCATCCTCAGATCTGATTTTTTTAGACGTGCCCGACAGGACTGAAGCTGAAATCTTGAAATCTTGTGTGGTGCAGATTGGGTACCGAGGACCTAATAACTTTATCAAGGAGTATGATATGAAGTTCAATGCACAGGGTTCATTTTCATGCTGTGTTCTGTGAAGCGAAGTATTCCTCTCACTTTGATAGGATTAACACAGGTGTTAATTGAATAAGTTAACATAGCCCCTAAGTCAGTTGTCGGTGCTCATGTCAGGACTTGTCAGGACTGCTTAAAGGCCGTCTGGTCAGAACCTTGTCCTGAACATTCAAAGTGCTCTTGACGCTGAAAAAGTAGGACAAGCTTACCAAAGGTGCAGTGCTGGCACCAGACAATTATCAGCAAGGAGCCACAGGGTTTTCACAGGTGGGCACTCCTTTTTACATGGTCATAGATCAGAATTTTTTTTTTTTTTTTTGATCGTGTAACTTCATTGCATTTGTTTGGCCAGACGAGGAGGTGTCCCTTTACTGAGAATTAACGCCCACCCTTGGACCAATCAGAACTGAGTGTTCAGCCCAGTCGTTGTATAATCCTATTTTAACACACACATGCAGGGAACAAAATTTGGCCCTGCCAATTTTCACCTAGCAGGATTTTGCCTGTCACTGGCATCTGTAACATTATTTTTTAATAACAAATTTGTTGACTTCAAACATTTTGCAGTAACAGCCTCAAAATGTTTTCTGTTTCTCTCAGTTCTTTCAGTCTTGATTTCATTTGATGATTTCCACTTGACTTCTAACATTACATGGATGGATCCACTTGAAGGAGTGAGGGCAGCATGATTAAATTATATATACTTTTAACTAGTTTGCAAATTAATAGTTTTAATTATTTATCAATACATTGCCCCCCGGTGCTGCCGGCTCTGTGTAAGTTAGTAAGTCAGTAGAGTTGAGTGGCATCTCCTTCTTTCAGATGCCACTACCATGTCAGTGAAATGCCACTCGCTGAAGCAATAATCCATTTGTAAAGTCTTGTTGCAGAGTTGAAAATGTGAGGTCTTCCTCTACATTTGTGCTCTGAATGTGTATTCTGCCTCCACTCTGGGCCATTGGTTAATTCAGAGCACTTTTTAAAGCCCCTGTGGCATATTCAGAGCTTCACCCTCTCTGAATATTCAGAGTACACTCTGGGCTCCGGCCAAGGAGGAGGTGCTGTGGTGCCTTCCAATGTTTACACCACTAGCCAAATGGGAGCAATCTAACCCCCGAAGATTTCTACTGAGCTAGCTTTCACTCCACACAGAAAAAACAACTCGCTTTCCGACAGCCTTTAAATTCACACGCGAGCCAGATGGATCATTATTAGTGTGGACGTATTGTGACAGCAACAAAAATTGATTTGACGCTCAATGAATGCATTTGCACATCTCCCTGATGTTCTTCACTTTTTACCAATTAAAACTGAGTGTACTGTCTAGATTCATGAAAGGTTCTGCGTGGTGTGCTGTAATTGTCGTCTAGCAAATGACCTCATTCAGGTGACACAAAACATATAAAACCACTGGAAGCCAGTTATTATTTTAATTTTATGAAAGGTACTGTGACCTCTCATTGATTTCTGTGAGCTTCTATCTTGTGTTTGTGCGCGTTCATGGATGTGTGGCCGTGTTTGTATATGTGTGTGAGACTCGTCTCTTCCTTTTGTCACCACGCCTGTGAGGGGAAGGTCAGAGCAGGTAGGGCCATGTGTCGCCGTGACACATGGGAGGCTGTTGCCAAAGTAATTGTCCTGTTTGTTTATGTTTCCTGCTCTCCTAGAAAACACCATTGAACGACGAGCACCACAGTGCATAATTGCTCATTGCATACAGAGGTCGTTAATGCTCTCCTGGGTTGGAAGGGTTAGGCGTCTCGGCTTTTCCTCTGATGTTAGAAAAAAGGTCTCTGTCACTATGACAATGAAGGAAAAACAATCCAGTTAGTTTTTTTTTCTTTTTTCAGTATAAGCAACAGATGAAGCGTCGGATACTAATATCTAAATATTTGAGTCCGTTCTTATTTTAAAAAAACTGTTATTGTTATATTAATACTGCAAGTAGTTTTGTCTGTAATGACATTGCTAAAATATTTCTATTTATACTGATTGATTTATATTTCACAATATGTCATCAACCACCCAACATGCTGAGGTGTGGGAACCCCTTGTCTTAACAGATTTCTCTTGTACCTGCCATAAGGTGTGCCGTGTAGGGGAGCAGCCAGAACAGATCTTTGACCCAAACCAGCCATATGGCCCCAACATGGTTGCCCAAGTACAGACCATATGGTCCAGGAATGGCTGCCGCTGCTGTCGTTTGATTTCTTGTGGAGTATTCTCAACTGTTCATGTTGAGTCTTTTTTTTTTTTTTTTCAAATGGAGTTGCCGTCTTTGCCTTTGATTCTACATTAACTCCCAGGAGGAGAGAGAAAGAAACCGTAAGATACAAACAGTGTGGTATCATCAGTCCCTGTTATTTGCATGTGGAGCAGTTCCCTGGGTGTAAATGAAGGGTGAAGCTTTAGCATCGTCTAATTAAATGGCCTGAAGCGGTGCAACAGGCTCCCTAGGAAGTTTGCAAGAAAACTTCCACAGTGAGCCGGACGGGCAGACACAAGGTGCCATCATTCATCATATTTCACTCAGCCTGCCGTGATTAATCAGCTGATAAATAGGATTTGACATATCAATTTACCAATGAGCCTGTAGATGTGAGGGGTATTAAATGGCACTCTTCAGAAACCTGGTCCATAATTAAAACTAGAGAAACTGTGCTTTGTTGCATTATCCAGACAAATTAACTTTTTCCTGACTATCACTGAGGTTTGGTGGCAAATATCCTGTGTTAACAATGATGTAGATATTAGTGCTAATAGACAACATGTCTTTATTTTGATGATGGATCTTTGTACTTCTCTCGGTGCCTGTCCTTGCTGGATGGATGGGAGTTTTGTAATCCCATTGATACACACCGGAAGATGAGGCTCAGAGGGAGAAACATGGGACAGCTGGGTTTACCTCAAACTCCAGCCCTAGATTTACATCCAAATCCCATTTGTCATGGCATGTGAACTAAACATAAATATTCTTCTTTGGGTTTTATCCTCATGAGATTTAGGTACTATATTTAAATCTATCTTATCATGAAGAAGCTGTATAAAGGTAAGAATTCATAAATTTGTAATGCTAACTGTCATTAAGAGTGATTGGTTGGCTGTATGACTCAATCTCCTGGAGGGGTCTTATATATTATCTATAGTATGTTGGATTAACTCCTTTTGGTTTGACTTCCTCTGTGTCATTGAAAACACATCTGCAAGGCCCAGGGCCTCCTACTCTCTTCATCTGTAGCCAATAGTGTGTGTTTGTCTGCATGTGTGTATATGTAGGCGTGTATGTGTGTGAGCAGTCCTTGACTGCGGTGGATAGGTGCTGATTAGCCAAGCTGCCGGTGTCTTTTGTGCTCCTCAGACGGGGGTATAATTGTTCTTTGTTCGTTGCTCAGCATCTCTTTGAAGTCTCTCATTCAATTTATGTCCTTACAGATTCTCTCTCCCTTCTCTATGGTATCCACCCTCGCTTTTTTTGCTGGGTGTCAGACCCCTGTGTTGTAATTACATAGCAACCTATAGGGATATACCGTACATGAAACATACAGCAGCAGATATGGAAATAAATTCATGTAACAGAATCCTGACATTTGCCCACAGACATCGATCTGAAGCCTACCCTGACATTTTGAATGAACATTTTATTAAATCACAGCACTCTCACATTCAGATGGTACAAAGTGAGGCTAACTAAAGCCTGTGTGTAACCAGTAAAATGGAGAAAAATAACCATCCTGCCACTGACTGAGGGGAGCATCATTATATAGGCTACTTCTCTAATATGTCTCTCCTGCGGGGATGAGGATTGTCTTTGACAGCGAGTTTAAGAGCAGCGACTCATGCTGCTATTGTTTCTTTCATTTGCTGTCATAATTAAGTGGAAGATCGTTGGTTTTAATGAACCGTACTGCAGTGAGTTACTTCCAACCAGCCAAGATAATGCGGTCCATTTGAGTTAGTCTACGATATAATGTGCCATATAGACAGACAGAGGAGAGAGGAGTGTGTGTGAGGGAGAGACTCCTGTTGGTTCTCATTGCCAAATCTCCCTAAGGAGAGAGCTGTTTATGAAAAGCATTGGCAAGCAAGCCGTTGTGTGTAGAGAGAGACAGAGAGAATGAGGGCAGCCTCTAAGAAGAGAGCGATGGTTTAGTTTTTTTCTTTGCAGGGAGACAATGGAGAATGGAGGGAGAAAGAGAACAGGGGTGGGTAAACCTGTTGCCTGCTTCAGTTGCCAACGGCTACCTGTTGCTAACATTGTGTGTGTGTGTGTGTGTGTGTGTGTGTGTGCATTGTCTGGGAGCAGATAAAGAATGCAGCGGCTAACGTGCTGAGGGAAACCTGGCTCATCTACAAACACACCAAGCTCATGAAGAAGATCGACCACTCCAGAGTTCGCAAACACCAGCGGAAGTTCCTCCAGGCTATACATCAGTGAGACCACGCCTTCCACGCACCCACACATGCACGCACGCACTCGAAAACACACACGTGTGCACAAGCACATGCACACAACAGCGCAGTTGAACGGATGAAGCCTTTGAAATCAGCTGTACTTTCTATCCACCCACAGGTTGAATCAACGCTGCTAATCAGATAAAGTGCATGAATCCCTACACACACACACAAACACACACAGAAAGAGACACAAAATGAATCATCATCTACTAAAGGGCAGGTTCACTCCAGGCAAATACAGTTGTGGGGCTGGATAATCAGTGCATTGTGTACTATTAGAGACATCATATTATCAGTACTTAGGAGTGCTGTTGATGATACACATACATACAGAACTTTGTGCATCATTCATCTTGTTTAGTTATATTTAATAGGACGGTTGTCTTGTTAAAGGTTGTTTCACTCAAAGGTTTTGGCACATCCTCTGTCTAGCATCACAATTAAGTGGCCCCTTTTTTGTTGCTTGCACCTTTGATCTTGAACAGTTCAGTCTAGACTCAAGAACCTTAACAAGTGTCTTCAAAAGCCAGAGTCAAGAGACCTAAGACTGTTTTAATTGTAACATAAGAGCTAATCCTGCAGCGCGTGGACTGTGAATGAGAGGCTGACTCTGGGTAACACAATAGTTTTGTGGGGATAATAATACTTTTTTTTCTGTTGGTGTAACAGGGTGACAAGTTCATCTGGAGGTGCGGCCTCATAAAACCCAGTCTGTACTTCATTATAATGGATGAAGGCACAGGGTTTGTTTTATGAAAACACAGATTAGACCTTTAGTTCATTAATTAATGTATTGTGTTTTGAGAGTCAACCAGGTCTTATGTTTAATGATTTATTATATCTAATTTTATTCCACTGAGGGTTGGTTAATATTGAAACTGTTTGTTTAATCTAGATGTCAAGGGCTGGGTCTTCAACATTAAATTTATGTATACTTTCACCTTAATTACAAGATGACAGTGTTTCAGAGCAGACTGTGAGCTTGCTGTGTTTGAGTACAGCGACACACTGCAGGTAGAAATGAAGCTGGACCAGGCAAGGTGACCTCTCCACAGTGTTGTTGTCTGGACCCGGGGGGATTAGCTCTCTGGACCGACCACTGTGTATTTACTAGGCTTCAACTTTCTATGTGTGTGTGTGTGTGTGTTTAATGTCTGTGTGTATGTGTTTGCAGATTACGCAGTGTGAAAATGGAGCAGAGGAAACTCAGCGATCAGGCCAACACACTAGTGGACCTCTCAAAGGTGAGACACGCTCACACTTGACAGACGCATCACACAGGTTAGCAACTCATGCCTAACATGCCTTTGCCCCCCCCGTCCCCAAACTGTCCGACAGCACTTCCTCCGATTCAACGCTGACCTGCTCACGTCTGTGGCTTTGTGTCTCCTAGCAACCAGAACAAGTGTTAAAACAGGGATGACTGAGTGAGAGAGCGAGGAGGAAATGAGAGGAGGGAGGGGAGCGCTCATGTTTTTCTGTTACTGTGTGGGTGTCTGAGTGAGAATGTGAGCACACCCGTGTGTGTGATTGTGTGTGTGATTGTGAAAGAGAGGGGTGCGGGTGAGAGAGATGGAGACTTGAAGAAGAGGGAGGAAAACGGCCGAGTGAGGCTGTGTGTGTGTGTGTGTCTTTCCAAGAAGCAATGCCTTTAGCACCAAATATTTTGCAATTATGCCATCTCAATGACTCCATCTCAGTGACTCCATCTCAATGACTCCATCTCAATTGGCCACTTGTACGTTTACCATGGTTACAGGGGCCAGGATGCGCAACGCAGGGACAAGGCCTTCCTTTCAATCTCTCTCTCTCCCCCCTCTCTTATTCTCTCTTTTTTCACAATGTTATAACGCCCACATAGAGACTTCCCTCCAGCCTCCTCTTCATTCCAGCTTCTACTCTCTCTTGGATTTTTTTTTTTTTTCCTTTTGCACAACTCACTCCCCAGCCTCGTGCTTGCCCTCGTTCCATGTTTAATTCACTCTCTTTTACTTTCACTGTCTCTTCCTGTTCCATCTAAAGGAATATTCTTTTAACAAGCCTTAATAAAGAGACCCTTATAACGCTCCTGTTTACGTGTTTGCAATCTGTCTCCCTCCGTCAAAGTACTCTGTGTGCACTGAGTCATCTCCCTCTCTCCTCTCCTTTCCTCTCCTCTCCTCGTCTCTCCTCTTCTCTCCTCTCCTCATCTCTCCTCTCACAGATGCAGAGCGTCATGTACGAGCTCATGTCGGAGCTCAACGATCGCAGCGAGGACTTGGAGCGCCAGATGCTGTCCCTGGAGCAGCGGGTGGAGCAGCTCACCGCCGGCTTCAACACCCTGCCCGCACACCTATCGGCCACCCTCAGCACCCAGCACGCCGCCCTGGTCCACTTGCTCCGAGAGAGGGATGCGAGGGACGGTAGAGGAGGCGGCGGAGGAGGCGCTGTGATCCCACTGTCCCCAGCTGCCTCTTTAACCACCGCTCCAGCTTCAGTTTCTCCAGTCCAGGTCGGATCTCCGGTGGCACCCCCGTCCCAGGTCCCATCTTTGGCCTTGGAGTCACCTCTGTCGCCCCCACCGCTGAGCCCAGAGGGGAGCCTGGAGGCGAGTCCCAACCTCAACACCTGCACTTCTAGCTGCTGAAGACAGCTCTGAGGACCAGGAGAGGACAAATATGGAGAGAAAACAGGGGGGAGAGGGGGGGAGAGGGTCTCACTTCGGACTAAACGAGAGGAAGAAGGAGGGAGGAGGAGAGAAATGCGAGGCGATCCTCTGAAACTAGCGCTCCATGAGGGAGAGATGAAGACGGGACTATGAGGAAAAGTAATAGGATTAAGATGGAGGGCCAGTATGAATGATTAGACGTGTTAGGGACTTTGGGGCGCTTTCCTTGACGAGGGACGGAGAAGAAAAATGGAGATAAAATGGAGACTCTAAAAGGTGTGAGGGGGAGAAAGGATGTCAAGGGGGTGAGAAATGGAGGTAGAGAGGACGAAGAGGGGGAAGAATAGAGGAGGAGAAATAACTAGGAATAATTATATGAACTCAGAGCTCCTAAATGGAATCTACTCCAATTACTGAAAAGGCCTTTTATTCTTCTCTCTCTCTCTCTCTCTCTCTCTCTCTCTTTGTCTCTCTCTTTCCTTCCCCCTCTCCCAATCTCTCTCTCCCTTCATCAGGAATTAATGACCATGACTTTTTATCCTTATGATGTATTTTCTATCTGAATGCTAATTGTGTGTTAACGAGCATCCCTTTAACAGAAGGTTCGATCAATACGACCATGATTAAAAAAAAAAAAAAAACTAGTGGCATGCACCGCACGCACACACAGACACACACACACACAACTTATATTGACGCACCATCCACGCAATACAAGTTAACACAGCACAAGCATAAATACACAATTTTTCACAATGCAGGCCCTATTTACACTCACACAAAGAAATTAATGCAGTAGCCCACAAGATAATACTAAAGCCTATACTGCCAAGCACTCAATGCACTGTCAATCTCCACAGAGCACTGCCAAGCAATGTAGACACACTGTAAAAATGTTCATCCCAAACGACTTATCTTTTGTGGGTGTGAGTTAATGCAGTAGTTTAGACTTACAATGCAGAGTTAGAACATTTGAACTGAATTGTAACTACACAAACTACAGATCAGGTTGAAATAAGTTGGTATGACACTGGGGGACATGAGCCTGTAGCAGATGATAAAATAACCTAAGACAACTACAGCAGGACTTTATTACTGCATTTATTGAAATACAGATTGAGTTGAACTGATGTTTAAGTGTATTTGTAGGTTTGTTGTACTGAAATGAGACTTTAAACAGGTTAGATTTTCTTTCATTTCTGTCAATGTTTCTTATGAAAACCTCAAAAAATTTAAAATTTATAGTTGTATCAAGTGCATTAATATGAGATGGTTGTTGGAGAAACAAGTAATTTACAACACAAACATTTATTAAACTGACATTTCAATCTGGTTGATTGATTTTGAACATGATATCACAATATTTATGAAACAGTGGCTCTACAAGACAGAGCCTTGCACAAACTTAATGCTCCACATGTGGTGAGTGTTCTCATTTTATGTTATTAAATTTGCTGGCGTCTATCCACACAGAGGTCTGCTGCAGACAGTTAAAATAACATGGTCCATCAATAATAAATGATCTGCTTATACTTTTA
The DNA here is from genome assembly GCA_025331565.1 of Holacanthus passer. Classification (NCBI taxonomy): domain Eukaryota; kingdom Metazoa; phylum Chordata; class Actinopteri; family Pomacanthidae; genus Holacanthus; species Holacanthus passer. Next base: position 11,694,069 of record JAFREQ010000012.1, read on the forward strand.
CTGAGAGGTGGCTGAAGTCAGTGGAGACAGATTGACTGGGATGCTGTAGTAGCTATTGTTTTGCTTTCATTCTCTGAAAAATTACAAAAATATAGATTAGTAATTTAATTGACTTTAAAAAAAAAATCAAACAATTATTTAGATGTGTGAATATAAGTTGATGTGATTAATATTTTTCCACAGTGTACGGTTGCACCCATGACCCTGTATGAAGGGAAGAAGACCTTACTTACTGCCATTCTTTTTCAAGCTTGCAGGCCCAAAACAACGCACTGTTATCATGAATGTATTCTGTGTAAAGAAATACACTCAAACACTCTCGCTTGCTCGATCACTTAAACTGCCATGCAGACACAAGAACAGACACCCACACGCACGCACACACAGATATACACACACATCGACAACCAAAGTGCTCTCTCTTAAATGGACTTCAATAAGAGGCAGGGAAAGCTGCTGTCACTGGGGACAAAAGATAGCAGGAGGCGTTGCAGATATCTTGACAATATTTCTGTGGGAATAACTGTGAAAATCTGGGCATGGACTTGTTACAGTGCTGTACATGGACTGCTCTTCACTGCTTTAAGAAACAGATCAAGGTGGACTATGGATGAACACAAGGGAACACAAATAAACTTTATAAAGGATAAATGGCCATGAAGGAGCAGCTGTTTATGAAATAAGTAACACATAGAAAGAGAGACTAAGGTATATCTGACAGGAATTATAATGTGTGATGGGATAAGAGACATGCCTACCCTTGTATTGGAGACAATATCCAAAACTGTCTTATAGCGACACGCTGTGGCCGGAATACTGAATTACATACGCTTGGAATATTGTATAGTATGCTGTTAACGAAAATCTAGCTTTGTATTGCTTAGTCTTTTCTACCATTATGATTAAACGCAGTTATAGCTGATATCTAATATTACTAAACTATAGTATTCTTCTCATTCGTCATGACAATTATGATATATGTATTAATACTACGTTAAATAATTATGAACAAGGAAAGTGCCGTTTGAGGTTGAAATTATTTTGTAATTTTATTTTATCAGAGAGAATTAATAAAGTATATATCTATAACATCAGAGCTTCCATGTTTTCTGTGTCACTGTTTATTATCATCATTATTATTATTATTATTATTATTATTATTATCTAAACTAATCTTCTATAACTAATTTTAGAGTTGTACAGGCTATTTTTTTATTTATTTTGCCAGTCAATTATGGACTTATTTTCTCATCTATTTCCCAATTTCTCAACTCATTTCTGGAGTATAATAACTTGGGTATTTGGGAAGAAGCACTGAAAAGAGCCTGGAGCTAATTTTCAATTAAGTTGGTTGTGTGTTTCTTTTTAAGATAAGATTTGAATCAGCCAATTATTTTTCATCTGTGGGCATAAAACTGTTGAATGTGGGAAATTTGTTACATAGCCACAATAAAATAACTTCACCTTGTGTCATAATTAAAAATATTAAGTACAGGTGGTAAACCAAAAACTATTCAAATTCCAGTTTATTGCAATAACTTTTACTCCTTTGAGCTAACAACAAGTATCAACGATACATAGATACAACATAGAAGGTCAGTAGCAATGTGTTGTCAGAATCTGTATAAAAAGACAATGGAAATGTGTTTTTTACAAGAACAGCACACACAGCAAAAACAAGTAAAAAAAAGAAATAAGGTAAGTATTGCTTAGTAAAGTGCAAATGTGTACATGTGTTAGATTGCAAAGTCCATCAATGCTTCTTCATAATGATAACTGAAGTTGGGATTAATGACTATGACTATGTCTATAGACTTATTTTTAACAGAGCACAGACAAAGTAATCTGGTGTCGGAAAGAAAAGTGCTGTATGTGCTTGTGTGTGCGTCTGTTTGTCTCTTTATCTCTCTGCTCGTGTTAATCCATGTGTGTAACTTCAGGAAACCATCCAGGCCTGAGACAGTTTGTGTCCAGCTTCTATGTCCAAGCCTCCCTCTGTTCATCTGTCCTCTACCTGCAGCCAACAGGTCCTAGTTTCTGCTCCATCAGTCCTCTACACTGGCACCAACCACCACCAAAATGATACAGTGTGAACACGGGTGAGAGGAAAAAGAAACATGTATTGGACATGCGGATGTGCACTGTATGCCTGTGTCTGATTTTACCTTTGTCAAATCTGTGAACCAATTTCACATTTTAATCTGTCTGATTGGAGATGGCTGTCTAAGTCAGAATAACAGCAGTATGCTCAATTTGTTTTCACTGCATTTGCATTCAGGACAAGCAAAAAATGATTTGTGCTTTAATTGAAATTAAGTTATAGTTTGGGGAAATGTCGAGGTTGTATCCAGAATGTGTTGTTCGTGATTAAGTTTGCAGTAAACCTCCGGCAACCTTTATCTGGTATGTGAGTCAATGTACCAGCATTTGAATATAAATTGCAATTAGCAGGTGAACTCTGATGACTCTGTGCAGAGAATTAATACTCAAATCAGGTATAAATATCAAAAAGCATGTAGCATAATATTCCTAAAATTTTATTAGACTAAAAGCCAGCGAGAATAATCACATTTACTTATGGCAAAATTTAAACACACAAATACAAGGAAAGTAATTTTGTCCTTGCATTGACTGATTTAATGATTGGGTCTGAAATGCCCAAGGTATCAGCCGTTCAGGTCACGTATTCAGTCCTACTGCAAGATTGTTTGTCCTGTTTTCCACTTTGTCTGTAATTCAAATTGTGGTTCGAAGTGTTTCTTGCAGTGAGAGATGGATTTTACAACACAATATTGTTTGTTTTAGGATTTGCATGTTTGTCAGGCGTCCTTATTCTAATATGGTGTAATCCTTTGTCAGGCTTATAATCTTAGCGTAGCAGGCCTGGCAAAGCGTGGGTTAGGAGGAAAGTTTTAGCAGTGAATAATGCCCACAATAGGCAGCTGTGGAGATAGGGTGATGTCAGTTTTCTCTTGTCTCTTGTCTTTCACTTTTTGTTTGTTCTTTTAAACAATTTTTCACTTGTCTGTGTCTTTGTAAATAGAATAGACTGTGTGGATTTGTCTAACTATTATTTTTAGGGTGCAAGGTTTTCAAATACTGTGACTACTAATGGGCAGCCTACATTCATCATCAGGATAGTGATGACAAAGTCCGAAAAGGGCGACACACTAAGAATTTGTTATAGGTAATATCACATTATTTGTGTGTGAGTTGTCACATGCTCACTGGCCTTTCCTCATGGAGTCACATTCAATATACTGAGATCCTAACAACAGCTCGTTATACATTAAGCACCTTCCTCATATTTAGGCCTTCTTACTGATTGACGATAGTTGGGTCAAAGCTATTTAAATTAAACACCAACTCTTGTCCCAAATGTGACAACACACTAATCTTCTCAGGGCTTATCACGTGTAAGTAAATTTACTTGAACACGAAGGCAGTCACAGCATTCACATTATCTCTCCTTAACAGAGGAAATTGATTTACATTTTTTCATAAAGCAGGCATCAGCCTGTTGTGAGTCCAGCCCAGGGTGAAAATAAAACTGAGTAGCAGAGGTGTGAAAGGCAGGCAGCCCGAGGCGCTGCTCTGCCCAAGGCACAGCACATACACAGATGCGATGAGCTTGTTATCTGTGTTATTTACTGGTGGGCTCTTCTGCTCCCCGCCCGTTCATCATCTCTCTCAGGCTATGTGCATTGTCATGATTGTGCTCTATAATTTTAAGGCCAAGGTAATGTCCACAGCCTAGTTTTTAACACTGCTTGTCTGCTTCTCTTTTTCTCTCCCCACCTGTCTCTCAGTCCCTCCATTTTTCAGGAAACTCATTTAGTCTTTCAGAATTGCAGTTTGAGCCAAGAATAACAAAGGACCCAGAGAAAATGGAAATCGGGATAAGTTTTTACAAATATTCCAGCCAAACTTGGCCAGAAAAATGACAAGAATATGACTGCAAAAACACTTTATTATTAAAGAATATTTTACAAAAAGCAAATGCAAACAATCAATAAGTACTTACTCTTCCTGATTTGGCTTTTTCAACCCTCTTTCCCTCCGCCTGCCCGGATGTGACCCTTTGTTTTAGGGGTTACCAGTTACCCTTGGACCAAAAGCACCCAGACAACAATAATGACGTCATCAGTGTGAACCAGGACACAGTCTCACTGACAGATGTCTAGAGGAGATGAGCTGCACTGACTGTTTCATATCTCAGTCTCCATCCTAAAGCTCAGCCGTCGTGGAGCGCTCATTTTTACTCTTATTTCTTCTGTAGGGATTCTCGTGAACTACTGTACAGATATTCCTTCAGGAAATATTAAAGGACACATTCGTCTTGGCTAAGAGCTGACCCTTCATCCCAACTTTATTAAGGTGACTTAGATAGTCCTCTTCCATATCTCTAGAGTTTTTGCTAAATCTAAGTGAGGACAGTTTGACTATATAATAGAAGAGCAGCTTTGTAAGCTGATGCACTCATACAAAGCATGTAACAAAACAAGAGTATATTTTTCCTTTTGTATCTGTCTCTCCAGGCCCGGCTGATTTTGCTGAACTCTGTGTGCCCTGCTGCTCTGTCAGCACGGTTCATGAGTCCAGCTGACTCATTATGCTTAAAGCAGAGATCTAACCCAACACTCCTGTATAGGCGAGGATGTGTTTTGAGCATGTGTGTGCACATAGTTTCATCGGTGAAAGAGGAGGCAGACAGACGGATGCCCGAGGTCAGCCGCCATTATCACCTGCCTGTGCTGCTCCGCCGTCATGTGGTACACCTGTCAACAATAATGTCATCATCATAACAAGTGGCCCAAATGTCACCAGGTTCTATCAGCTGGAGACTGTTTCCATCGCAACAGGGTCTTTTATCTCTAACTTGTCTTTGTGCTGACAGTAGAAATTAGTGGTGTACCAGAAGCTCCCGTCAACAAAACACATTATGCCGTGGACATGTGAAGCTCTTATTGTTGCCAGCACACACATAAAACAGGAGCGAGCACACACACACACACACACAGACTGTTGGCTACTTTCCAAACACATAGAGGTATGTACATGTGTGTGCATGTGTGTATTTATGTATTTACACTAAGATGGAGTAGAGGCAGTATTCAATTCAGAAAGATGTGCTTGTGTGTGTTAATTCATGCGTGTATGGAAATTGGAAAGACACTGTGATTCATGCAGGATTACGTTCTACACACCACCATTGGATAGGTGAACGCATACACTCACACAAACTGTAAAAAAAAAAAAGCAAAATATTCAGTCACCTATTGTGTCATGGGGACACCTACCCTGTCTACCTTTTTCCACCCACATAGTCCTTGTTCAGTCCCCATCTCTCAACCAGGTACCCTCAGATGTTCCCCGCCCTCTGCCAGTCACCTGATCTTGCTCCTCCCTCCACACCTGTCCCTCATTTAGATTTAGCTGCATCAGTTTTGTTTGTCTCTTTGGACTGCCTTCTTCTTACTAAAATGTAAGTCTCTATATTGACCATAGTTTTGAGTTAAGTGCCTTTAATTCACAACTTATAAATCTTTCTTCTCTCCCCTTGTCTGTCCAGGTGTATGTGTTGTCCAGGTCATGCAGTCTGCTGGTAGCGAGGACATCATGCCACCAATGTGTCACCAATTTTCCCCCAACCTCGACTCCTCTTCCCCACGTCCAGGGCCAGGCCTCCTCCCTCAGTCAGTACCACTCTGATGTCTCCCTTTTTTTCTAACAACCAGTTTGCTTTTTGATAAATCTCCATATCATATATCGCATAATACATTTTCAGCTTTTTTAATGGTGAAGGAGGATAGAAATGAGTGGAATTCACAGTCCAAGGCTGATAATTCTGCCACAACATATTGTTTTTGGGCTGAGTCAGTGCTTAACTAGCATCTCCACATCCTCAATTTTCTGTACATCAGCACTTTAGCGTCCTGCATTAGTGATGCACTGTGTGTGTGATGGTAAGTGGCTGGTCTTAAGCTCTGCCCAGTGTGGCCCAAGAGTTGTGGAAACGCATCACTATCCCTCACTTACTTACTGCCAACTCCTCCTTTCATAAACACCTACGTAGACATTTTCATTTAATGGGGCTGGATGCACAAAATAAGTGGCTCAGGAGGTTATGGCAATATGCTTCCTGGCCTTTCTGTTAAATTAACTTTCACATGCTACGTCTATTAGAGACTTGATTGGATTAGTTCTGTAACATATACACAATCGTGGAAGTAATGTTGGCACTCCATTAGTGATACTGGATAAAATTATTAATGCATGTTGGTATAACAGATCAGATCCCAGCCTCTTAAATGTCTCCCTGATCCATTCACGCTGTGGTTTAATGTGCAGTCTACTTCCTGGGCATTAAAATCTAACACACCCTCGCTGTACTATAACCTCTTAATTCTTTGAAATCCGTAAATGTTTCATGTAGTTTTCATGCCAAGACCTAAGAAGGTTGGACAGCAACAAATCAGGAATTTACACAGTAAAGTGGTCTGTGCATATGATTCCAGTCAGGCAGTTTAGCAGTTGATGAAGTGCTACTTATATGATCCCCATGGAGTTGACTGCTGGATGAGAGTAAACTCATTGTCCTTTTTCTTTTTCCGTAATGCATGATTTTTTTAATGCATATTTTTAAATGTATGTTCCTCTTGATCCTGTTCATTAGGTTGTCGTGTAGGTAGAAGCAGTGGGTCTGGGATACATACGCAGTCACCATCACCGCAGATATTAGCAATATTAGCTCCACAGAGATGCTGGCCGCCCACACTCCCCTCGGGCTGCGTGCAGGGGACATGCCTGTATGTATGCAAGAGAGAGAGAGAAGGAGTAAGAGAGCAGAGGTTGTTAATTGACCTATTTTTCAGACTGTTCGGTTGAATCGGGATGAAGGGAGAGACGATGGGGTTTTTAATGATGCCACAGGGGAGTTGTGCTTTGCTTCCTCCCCTGACAGGACTTCAACTGTTGCCACTTCCACCGACAAAACTCTGCTACCTGTAACTCCTCTGCATACTACACTCACAGCCCAGTGCTACTTATATGTTTCTTTTTTTCAGGCTTTCAGTTTCTGAGGCGGTGCCTTCTGTCAGCGTGTTACGCCTCATTGTAGATGAGGCAGGTCTCAAGTCCTGGCCTCTGGCCCCTTGGAGGAGGATGTGGACAGGCTGAAGGTGGGGGCAGTCAGCCAATTAGAGCCTGGAACAGTCAGCAGCATGCCAGCGGTGGTACTCACCTGGCTCTCAGGTATTTGGTTCAAGTTAAATGAGATACTCTGGGTGCATTATCATATTAACTTTGTTCCTGTGTGTCTATTCAGTGGCTGGTGTTTGTCTGTATTACATCTTCAGATCCTTAACCATCAGCTATCAAAGGAGGAGGAGAGGCTGAAAGTGGGCTGTAGCTCCCCTGCTTCTTTGTCTTTGTCTCCCCTCCACTTCCTCCTCCTCCTCCTCCTCCTCCTCCTCCATCCGGTTCAAACCCTGCCCTCATTCCCACCAACCCAAAGGCGCAGCAAGTATCTTCATTCATTTTTATTTCCTCTACTTATTCGTATCTTGCCTCCCTGATACTAGTGCAGCACCTTCTGCTTCTGCACTCATAGACAGATGCTGAGACCTGGGTGTACACACACACACACACACACACACACACACACACACACACACACACAGTGTGTGTTACTTGCCTGAAAAGTGATGCTGGTTTCCATGGCAACCGTTTGTGTCCGTATCAGAAGGGAGTTTCCTTTCATGGACTACAAAGGATGCCGAGCAAAGGGAGTCACAAAAACGCACACGCGCGCTCTCACACACGCATGCATGCATTTGTGAAACTGTTGATTAGCAATCAGCGTGTACTTCACACTGACTCTTTGTTTTTAATAAGCTGGGAGAAAGCTGTTGATTGGCTGATTCCAACGGGAATAGGCTTGAGTATACGAATTGGACATTCAAGTCAAATTGATTTTGTGGGACAGGATGTAGTGTGGGGGGGGAAAAAAAGTGAATCCCTAAACATTTCATTATTTTTTATTTCATACTACACTGAAGTACCATCAGTGACAATAGTGATTATTGTGGGTTCTGATATTTTTTTTTTTGTTTACTGTGCTGTATCAACAAAGCTTTAGATTGTTTTTAAGGACGAATACATAGATGCATACACTATGTTTTAGTTCTAGTCACTGCATGTCCCTTATTTCACATTATTTGACAATTAACCACATGACTGTTTGGTATTTAATGAATGTGTGAGGCAGGTGTTCAGTTTTAAGGAGTTGTTATATTCTCTGACCTGTTTGTGTCGGTCTCTGTGCTGCTCTCCCACTTTCCAGAGGAATGTAGGTCAGGTGGACAGGAGACTGTAAATTGCCTATTGTGAGTGTATTTGTGTTCCCTGCTGCCCATCAAACACATGCAGGGATAGGACCTAGCTATCTATGATGATGAGTAGGAATGAATGGGTAAAGACATTTGAAGAATAGAATGAATGGATGTGTGAATGGAGCTAAATTGAACTTGGAACTTTTGTGTCAGCTCTGTCATTCAGTTGCATCATTTTCACATTTTTGCAAGTATCCTCTGTGTAATTTTGAAACACCCTTTACAATATATTGCATAATTTATCTATTTGTTTTTGTGTAAACTACCAGTTGAAATATGTATGAGTACAACCGTCAAATGCATTTTTCCCGACTGCAGAACTTTTCTGACAGGGGAAATAATCCATTTGTGCAAACACTCTGTAATAACTTGGCTAACCAAAACAACAGAGTGGCATCTGGCTAGTGATTTTTTCGAACCCCTCTCCCATACAAACTATTGACAGGAGTCCTAACATATTATCTCTCTCCTCCATTAGGAGCTGGGCTGCAATTAGCCAACACAAAGCAGTGTGCTCAAACATTCTCAGTAGGTTGAAACAGCCTGTGTTTACATCTTCTCTCTGCCACCCTGTTTTTCTCCAGCTCATGTCTCTCTATCACTCTGCTCATGGCTTTGCTAAATGATCTGAACAAATATTTGGGAGCTTTTGTATTTTTGCCACCATAAAAAGCAACACTAGAAATGATTTATTCCTGTCTATCCTCATCCTCCTTCTGCAGCTCTCTCCTCTCTGTGTCGTGTAGCTAACAGCACTGGACCAGAAGGGGGAGCAGTTTAACTTACCTCTCTGTGACTCCTCAAACTCCTCTTCATCTCCCTAAATGTTCTTTCACACATGGAGCTGGCAGACGCACTCACAGCGCACAGACTATTTAAGCTACATGGTCAGAATAATTAATGCAGGAAATTATCACAGACACGGGAATGATTAATTTCAAGCTGTGACAAACTGACATGACTGATTGTTTTTACCAGGTCGCCAGGCTTTTAATACACACGGCCATCCAGGGATATCATCCATCACAGTGACCCTCACTCCTGCAGAGGTGTGTGTCGTGTGCGTATGTTCCCGTCTGTGTCTATGTGCCTGCATGCAGGTTGGTGTGCATATGAGTGTGTGCATGTAGTATGTGTTCAACTGCATGTCTGTGTGTGTCTTTAAGCATGTGTTTACTCATTTATCATTGCTGTCACTGCACAGCTCAAGGGCCACTACTCTGACTGCCTCTCTAAGATAGTGAAAGATATGCAGCAAAGCAGACCCGCCCTAAATCTTTAAAAACACCTTGATTTAAGCCATGAGGGACGCACACTTACACTCACATTTCATCATATTTATTTCCTTTCCCCCCCAGACATGGTTGACATTAAACTTGTCCAAGCAAAATCTTTCATTTGCTGTCTGTCTCTCCTTCGGTCTCTCTCTCCATGCAGCACAATGTGACTGTAGTAGGTCAGTTTAAATTGATCACCCATACTTTGTTTCCATGCAGCAGAAAGATTCCCATTACAGTAAGACACTGTTTACTGTAGTTTAGGGTTAATAGGATCCTGTCACACAGCAGTGACCATTCAGGATAATCAGGAGTGGGGAAAATGTGGGATAATGCAAATGACCTACTGATCATGCTACAGATCAAAGCCATGAGTGTGCAACAGTAGTGTTTTTACAGTCCAATTACATTGGATTTTCACATTAATAATTTTTTAATCCTTTTTCAGTTTTTAGTCATCAAACTGTGTAGGTGTTGTCTATGTCTAAGGCATATAGGCAACAGGGTAGTGAGTTGGAAGACTCTTTGAATCAAAATGCTGAGTTTAAAGTTTTATATAAATAAGCATCTACTGACATTTCCTTGACACACTCACTCTCTGCCTGTTCCTGTGAAGGGGCTTAAAACAAAAGGCAACAGAAGATAAATTTAACCCAAAAAACAAGTGTTATTTGTTATGCCCACTGTGTGTTGCTGTCTTGTGTACCATGCCATCTGCCCTGTGTACTTCTTTCTGTGTCAGTGTGTGACAGGACACGGCGCGTCAGTGTGGACTCCCAGGGGGTTTCTGACAAGTGGCCCAGACACCGGCTCTGCTCTGCTGCTGGAGGTCATTGCCATGTGGGGTGAGCCAGACTCTGCTCGTCAGTGCTCAGGTCAGTTAATTGTGCACCAGATGCTAATGAAGTGTAATGCCTCCGTCCTTTGCAAAGGAGAAACTCAAATAAACAAAATACTATGCGTGTGTGTTGAACTCTAGGTTTCTGTAGTGTGCTTTGCATTACAGCGTGGGATGGCCAGGTCTTCCCTTTGTTATAGGGTGCAATAGTTACACACACACACACACACACCCTCTCCTGTACACTCTTGTAACCTGTTCACAGCTTTTAGTCCTCTTTCACATCACTTTCTCATTCTCCAACTTTCGTTTTGCCGGATTTAAAGCTGGGATGAGAATGCAAACTGCTCAGATCAATACTGTAAAAACTCATCTGGCCATGTCTCTAAACGATTTTTCTGCCCCTCACCATCGATCCTCCTGTCCCATCCTCCTCTCTGCCTCCCACTCAGTCATGATCCGGCACAGATGACTTCAGATTTTGACAGCCATGTCCAGGCTTTGTCTGCAGGACGAGGAGTTTGAGCAGTGCCAATGGATCCTGCCGACATCTCCCTCTGTGACCACACTCGCCTTCCTGCCACTATCCCCGTCTTTCTGTTTCCATTCAGACAGAGAAATGCAATGTGCTTAGGTACCAAAGTGTCCCTCAGATCAGACAGTAGTTTAATCAGGTGTTTATAGATGTATAGATAAATGCACAAATGGATCCTTGATCAAATGGCCTGTCACTATTCCACTCTCAAGGAATTCAACGGCAACCTGAAGTATCTTTGTGCAAACACACAGATCACATTTTTCACAAATATCGAGCATGTGAGGACCAGAATAGACCAACATCCACCAGCAATCTTACCCATATACATCTTCTGTCTTCCCCTTGCTCTGTGTGTCTCTTATCAAAGAGCAAGCTACAGAGAGCAAGGCTGCACCCTGAGAAGTTGCACTTTAGCACCCCCTACCTGCAACTTAACATTTCACAGGCGGTGCTCAAAGTGTCACCACACTATGATCACAACACCAGTAACAAACATTCCCTGCAGGTGTGTACAGATGTCCAGTGTCTGTCCAGTCTCAGGAAGAGTCTGTTTCTCAGCTGCTCTCCACTGACCCTCTCATTTCCCTCCCTGCAGGTGGCCCACTGCTTCGTGTCAGCCCCTATCATTAAGTGGCCCTCAGCCTGGGGTTCAGCTTCCTGTGATGGTTACCAAGGACAAGCTCTCATCCCTCAAGGTGTGTCACACACAAGCATACACAGAAAAGGTCTTACAGTTTGTTACACATCCTTTTACAACTTTTTAATGAGCCTTTGAGTGTATTTAAGATCTCATGAGTACCTAAAAGCAAATTCAATGGCTTCGTGTGAAATCTAGTCTTGGCATTAATTCCATTTATAGAAAAAATAAGCTGTTTGGTATAAAAAAGTAGTCATTATTTATAGACGCCTAGTTTTGAAAGTTGAAAGGTTCACTTTAGTTGGATTATTCTGTCTTAATACTCCGCTTAGTATTAACCCATTATCAGTTGAGTTTTACAAGCGCAAGTACCTCAATACTAGTATGTCCAATGATAGCACTTAGTAAAAATACAAAAGCACCAAAAGTACTCATCATTCAGAATAATATGTTATTGTTGCATTAATGTGTACAGCTGGTAAAGGTGGAGCTAATTTTACTCTTATCTTAATCTAGAATATATTAGTTGATTACATTGTGTAGTATCAATCTGAATCAGCAGTAAGTAACAAGTAACTAAAGTTATCAAATAAATGTAGTGGAGTAAATACTACAATATTTGCCTCTGAAGTAGCAGGAAATGGAAATACTCAAGTACAAGCACCTCAAAATTGTACTTCAGTAGTTTTGTTTCTGGGCTGTGCCTACCTCAGACCACATAGCATGCAATTGATTACCCATTTCACAGTCACACCAGCTAAAGAGTAACTGAAAACCAGCAGGGATGATATGGCCTAGAAAAACTTTCTCAGTACTTCCCAGTAGTATATAAGAATAAATCCTAATGATTTAATTAAATTAGAGCGACCTGGACCCAGATAAGTCACAAGAAATGGATGGATGGATTAAGCAATTAAAAATGATTGATGCATTTGTTTTAGATAAAATCTTTTCCATTTGCCCATTATGAGATGACAAGCTTCCTCGCCACTGGAGTTAGCAGTAGTGTTTTCTGCAGGTCTGATGGTGCTGAAACTCCACACTCCTGCTTGCACAATCTGGGTAAAATGTGGTTTAATACAGCTGTGGTAGAACACAGTATGAAAAAAGAAAGTAGAATGACCCATTTGTCCCATATTCAGTAACAAGGATGCACATTGGAATCGCCATGATTTTATTTGTAAGCTGTGTCCAATATACAAGCAAGACACAAGTTAAATGTCACCATAGCAAGAAGAAAGTTATCACTCATTCTCTCCTGATCTGGTTTCTTTATTCAGTGTAAATCATTGCTGTCATATATAGAGACTGTGCAAATAGCCTACATGCCCACAAGCCCAAACTAAAGCTGTGAGTAAACTGTAGGACACAAACGATTTTCTTATTTATCTCAAGCTTTTACCACTCTTCCCAAGCTAGTGTGATTTTTTTTTTTTTTTTTTTTGCAACTTCACAAGAATTCCTCCCACATTATAATTTTCACAGGAAGCTTGCAAGCACATGTAAATTCACAACCACAATATCCATTATGATGTCATAGTGTCACATCGCTGTGTGCTGTGTTTGTGTTTTTACAAGCATCAGGAAACAGAAGCAGAGCCAGCGGTGACTTTCCCTGAATCGACCCTCGCTCAGACTGAGAACGGGCCCTGAACCAACACCACCGGCTTTGGAGCAGGCAGCAATGACATCACTGTCGACCTCAAATAAAATGTTGACTTCACTGTGGCATTAAGTTGGGAGATATATGTATTTAGTGTCTGGATTTATTACCAGCTCTACACATATCGGTCAGTATTCAATTAGACAGAGTGCAGCTTTTACATAGTAAAACTAAAGATTAATTTGCAATTTCTGCCACAGTGCGTCTCCTTTCCTAGAACTGGTCTAGTGTTTCCAAAGGAAATTTGCATATCTGTAGTGCTGAGCAACTGTTGGGCAAAACCTGCAAGGCTCATCGTACACCCTCACCTTCCTGAAAATGTTTGTGCTTCATCATTGAGGGTGTAATTCAAACGAATGCAAATATCTGTACACTTGAAGATACCGAATGCCCTGATCTTTACCAGCAAATGTTTAAGAGGTCCTGAGCTGACATGTCTTTTACCAGACAAATGACATCCAAGAACCTTGAAGAGATGAAAAGAACAAACTGGATGACAAACATGCAAGATCACTTTTACCAAAAAAAACACCTAAGTTTATTAAGAGAGAAGAATTAATGGATATATGATGTTGGTGGGGTGTCAACACCAAGCATTTCTCTGTGCATATCTTTAGATAAACTTCTTATATTACATGATTGGTATTCCTGCTCTCCATCTCCTCGTTGTTGTAGCAGCTCTATGGCAGTGTTACTTGATGTCCATCAAGCTCTGTTCACTCAACTGGGTCCAACCACTTCTGGTCAAACTAGTGCTGTTTCCTCCTGAATGAGCATCCTGAGGAAAGATGGAGAAAATGGATGTTTAGTATGCGTTGACTGATTTGTAACTAAATATCCTGTCCACCGTGTTAAACTCCTCTCAGTATAATACAATGGGACTGCAAGCTAACAGTTATTGTCATTACTGATTAATCTGTCAAGTAGGTTGTTGATTAATCAGTTATTTGACAAATGTCAGAATATTGTGAAAATGTCCATGACAATTTCCCAAAGTCTAAGGTGACATCTTCAAACGTCCTGTTTAGTGCAATCATCACTCAAAAACCAAAAGATAATCACTTTAATACTGGAGAACACTCAGGAAATCAGAAAATATTGACATTTGAAGCTGGAACCAGAGATTTTTTTCCCTATTAAAAATGGAATGAAAACGAATAATAGTTGCAGCACAGTTCAACACACCACTTTAGCAGAACAACTGACATGTTAGTGCTGTCTGTGAGGACTAATCCAACTCTATGGGGAGGGAAAATTCTTATCAATCCACTGTGCATTTTACTCATATTAACAAACTCCTTGAACTCTGAGTAGCTTAACAATTACAGGGTAGTAAAGGGGCACAGTATCGGACCAATACTGGTATCCATGCATCCCTACTTTTCAAAGACCGACCCATCTCCAAACAAGTGCGCTTTTAGTGCCAATAGATGCAGCTGCACCCACAGTAACTCAAAGCATTGTGAAGCTCTTGGTTACCACAGCAGCACAGTGCAGGATATAGTGGGTGGGACGTTCAAGGGCGCCAGAAAAAACAAACCTTGACCTTAAGCTCAACCAATTCAGTAACATTATGTATACAGTGTATCATCATTTTTCAGTGTACTCTGGTGAAGTAATTCTGATGCATCTTCTATTAGAAAGAACAGATTGTGTTGTTTGATCAAATGAAGTCTAAACAACTGTGTGAATGGAAGAGCATTTGTGCTTGCAGGGGAGTGTGTAGAAATGATCGATAATGATTCATTTCTGTCACAACCACAAGAGTCACTGTATGCCTTAGTTGACACCCTGTTCATGAAGAAAACAATGACAGGGCAACACAAAGGCAAATATCTAGCTGTCAGTTAGGTGTATTGTACCGCACACGTCTGCTACCTGACCAACTAAATATTGGGGATTGGGACATTTTGTTGCAAAAAGCTTTGAGCTCGGTCCAGGTATAAATTATTTCAAGATGTCATTTTATTAATAAAATTTCTTTTTCAGTTGACCACTATTTCTATGCATAAATTCTACCAGGTTTCCTCTGTGTCAGCTTGTGGTAATTTGATTAAACACAACTTTATTTAGGAATATAGACCATGTGAGTATAATATAATTCTACAACATTAAAAAGTTAAACAACAAGACTAACTCTACAATATAGGGCTACAAGTAGAGCTGCAACAATTAGTCGATTGAAAGAAAATTAATGACCAACTATTTTGATAATTGTCATTTTTCGAGCAAAAATGTGAAGCATTTGCTGGTTCCAGCTTCTTAAATGTGAAAAAGGATTTGCTGCTTTTCTTTGTTATTTATGATAGTAGATGAAGGTTTTGGACTGTTGGTTGGACAAAAGAAGCATTTTGAAGATGTCACTCTTAGCTCTGGGAAATTGTGATGAACATTTTTCACAATTTTTTGACATTTTATAGACTAAACAGATATAACTGTCAGTTGCAGCAATAGATACAAGATTAGATGCACACAATTAGACAATAGCAAAGTTCATGTGGTAAGTGACACATCTACTGTATGTATCTATGCATTTTAAAGGTGTGTAGAGCTATATGTATATTAAAGATGAACATGCAGACATGCTGGTTTTCCTGTACCTTCTGTAAGGCGAGCTTTCCCTCCTGTTGGCTGGCAGAGGACCGTGGAACAGCCGACACACAGCACTACAGTCTGAGCGTGACTGAACACTGTGGTGATTTTGTAGCAACCTGCAACACACACACATAAATGGGTGTGAGAGCCATAAAACTGTTATACTGAGAACAGCCAGCTGCCAACATAACCATTGCGTAATCATATGTACCATTGATAATTGATGTGTTCTTGCAGCTGCTTGTCAAGAGGAGTCACTTGAAACTCATTTAACAGACAGTCACAAGGGTCACTGTATGCCTTATTTGACACCCCCAACATTAAGGAAAGAATGAAAGGGCAACACATAAAGGCAAATATTTTTAAGACAGTCTTAAAGCAAATATTTGTAATACAAGCTCAAAGCAAATATTTTTAATACAAGTTTAGAGCACATATGGGAGAAATACTTCAATCTATGACATAAATAAAATGATAAAAATCACAACTGGGTTATAAGCAATTATGTCCTGCATTCGTTCCTTAATTACATATTTAAATATAATTTCAATTAATGTTGTAGTAAAATGTACTCAAAAATAAAAATTAAAAGTGCTGTTTGTAAATATTTTCTATTATTGTGCCCAAATTTCCTCCATTAATTTTCACTCCAATGTAATGGTATAAAAGTACATTTGAGGTCTGAAGTATTTCGTATGAATCTGCATCTAGGCACAGACTTTTTCTTGCTATTATCTTTAAATGAGGGTTTGACCAGGTTGACATTTAAGCAATCTCACCTGGACATTTGACATCCATAAAGTAGGAATTAGGACACTGTACAAGTCGTTTTTTCTTGTGTCTCTTCTTCTCCTCCTCATTACTCGGGTGCAACAGATCCTTTGCGAGCTGAAAGGAAATCACAACAATTTAGCTGAATCTCAATCTATATTCAGTCTTAAAATTAATGTAATAAAACTAACAAATTGAGTTGAGGCCACATTAACGAACTTCATGATTGTGATTATGATTAAAGGAGGCAAAGGTCGATGCATCTTTACAGCTATCAAATGAGATGGAATATGATAAAAGACAAAGAGAAGAAATGAATTAAAATAGGAGGAAATATAACCTAAGATATATTTAAAGTGTGGGTTTTTTCCACCACAAAGATCAACATGTGACTGGTGGCCATGAAGCTGAGCAGCGTGGGCTGCTTTGTTGTCCACGTGTTTCGCCATATTGAGTCCATTTTCACGTCTTTACGTTTTAAATACAGCAACAGAAAAACGCTGACTTCAACAGAAGCAAAACACTATTTAAAATCGTGCTAAATTACCCCCGTCGAAATACTTTGAAACGATTTATGTCGGATATAAAAACCGTAGCGTTACTTACAGGCATGTCTGCGTGTCTGGACTCTCACCGGAAGATCAAACTGGAAACACACCGGAAGCTTCAGCCTCACTGCGGAAGCAAGATTTCCTAGGATGGCGACGGCACGACCCGCCCCATTCTGCCTATGATTGGTTTAACCTGATATTATTAACCAATCCCACTCCTCATTCCTAAATCTAACCAATCCAACCAACGGAAGTGACTATTATTAGCCAATCAGAGGTAGATTAGGGCAGGTCGTGCCTTCGCCATCCTTGAAAAAGACAACTAAACCTGGACGTGAGAAATGTTTTGGACTGTTTTAAACCTCCTGCTGCAAACTTTTTCTGGTCTTCTGTCATGGATGATTTGGATGATGGAAAAAGATTTGTTTTTTTCTAAATAAATGTTATATTGATAATAAAGTGAAAGAAGTATCCCTCGATATTTTACATGGAATTTACCCTGTTAAAAGTGCTGAAAGATTTATTATCTATCTAAGTAGACTCTCCTGCCCACATATTTTGTGCACATTTGATAAGGCCCGTGGTTTCGTACTCATATGTTTAACTAGGCTGTCAAATAGTGTTGAAAATTCATATATAATCATTCATATAAGTTTTTACTGTAGGTTATGGATTTTAAGTAATTATGCTTAACAGTAAAACTGGGCAACTCGCATCACAAATTGTTAAAGTTAGACGATGTAAGGTCACAGCAAAATTACAAATTGGGACTAAATCCAATATTAATGTAAGTCATAACATGCGGATGCAAGCAGTTGTCTTACATACTAACATTAAAAAACTATTTGGCAATAAGGCCTAAATTATACAAACTTTCTATCAATAAGTTTTATTCTATAGTTTCAAATAAAGAGCAAACATGAACCAGAGATGATAAGACAAGCAGAAAAAAAATCCGCCTGGCTTCAGTTGTTGTTAGTAACCAAAGACAAGTAAAAATAAAGTAAGTAACAAAAAAAATGTTGTGTTATGTTTTCTGATCAACCGGCGCCATCTCGTGGTCATACTTGGTACCTGCAGGTCTGAGCCGCTACTCCCACATTGGCCCAGCAGCGGATCTGGGATCAGGGCCGGAGAGGGTTTTTTTTTTTTTTTTTTTGGGAGGCAGAAAAAACACGTAGCCACCCGGGTTACGTTTGTAAACGCAGTGATATTGAGTGTTGGAGGAGATCAAAATGGATCTTGAGTAGATCTGGTGATGAAGACTGGGCTGCAGTAAAGAGCTGATCTAACTTTGCATGGAGTTTGTTTCTTTATCCAAACTGAGCTCGGAGGCGCTGAGGGGGATCGGAATTTACCGGTGACAAGTCTGAGAGGAAAAAAAAAAAGGAAATCCACTCGTTACATGTTGCAACATTTGCTAAAAAAAAAAAAAGAGACCTGCATCATTTCCAAGATCTGAAGTTGATAAAAAAAACTACAACCAGAAAACGACAAACAACTTTTTATTTGTGCCTTAACTTTGAAAACCAACTATGGCGAAAAAGTATGATTTCCTTTTCAAATTATTACTCATCGGAGACAGCGGAGTGGGAAAAACATGTCTGATCATTCGCTTTGCAGAGGACAACTTCAACTCCACATACATTTCCACCATCGGTATGTTGATTCACTGTGTTTTCCTCTTAGCTCCAACATGTCTGCACCAGCTTGTGAATAGCTTTGAAACTGGGGACATGAGTGAAACCAGTGTTGGTTGAATGCTGTCATTTCATTCTTCCTCTATTTAAAGCCCAAACTGGTTTCTCAGACCGTTTTCATGCCTGAACTAGTCAGTGCTCTCTCATATCTTTTTCTCTTCTCCTGTTGTATGTCCCTCTCCCCCATCTCTCCCTCAGATCTCATTCCTCTCACTTGGCTCTCACAAGGTCCACCCACCCTCATTCCTATCTCTTTTGCCATCTCTATGTTCCCAGAATAATGGTTGGCTTTCTGGCATGCACAGTTTTTTTTTTCACAGGACAACCAACCCTCCTCTCCTCCTCTTCCTCCTCGCTGTCTGTATGTCTGTCAGTGTGTCCATCCAGCAAGAACAAAAACAAAACTCAAAGACAGTGCAGGCCTTTATGTGTGTTTATGGATGGGAGTGCACTGAGGGGTCAAAATCACAGCCTCCACCCTGTGTGAGAGTGACCTATATATCCTGCAATGTGGGTGGGTGTGTTTTTAGTTCATATCTGAGGTATTTAACTCATTATCTGTCTCTCTTTTGCTGTCCTCTTGTCGTCTCTCAGGCATCGACTTTAAAGTAAAAACCATTGACGTGGATGGAAAGAAAGTGAAACTACAAGTGTGGTAAGAGGTGGCAGTTGCTCGCTTGTGTGGAAATGCTTTGTTATTTTTATCTAGGCAGATAGCGCTGAGTAATGCGCTGAGTTATGTTCCTCCAAATCAGGACATTAGGACAGGGTTTAATGTCCAAGCATCCGTCACACACAGAGAGTCACTTCATGTCATATGAGGGTGTTGTTACAGCCACATAAATCCACATAAAATGCACATTAAATGTCCTGCTACAACTCGGCCTTCAACTTTCTTTAGACTGTAGTTGTATTTTAAAGATGCATGCATCAGTGCACATTTTCTGATTCTGTGTGTGTGTGCTCTGTGCAGGGACACAGCAGGGCAGGAGAGGTTCAAGACCATTACGACAGCCTACTACAGAGGAGCCATGGTGAGCGCAGGACGCCTGCAGAACAAGCAGACTGGATAATCAGGCTGACATCACTGGCCCTTTGTGCTTGCTCTGTACCTTTCACTGACTCCTGAAATCCTCTCTCTCTCTGTCTCTCTTTGTCACTCTCTCTTTTCTCCGTGCCAGGGCATCATCCTGGTGTACGACATCACGGACGAGAAGTCCTTTGAAAACATTCAGAACTGGATGAAGAGCATCAAAGAAGTGAGACTTTTTTCCTCTCAGTCACAGCAAAGACAACCAGGGAAGATATGCTTAGTGATTCAGATGTTAGTCATGAGAATGGGCCTTTACTCACTGCAATAATAAAACTGGAGAACTGGTGATTCAGAGTCAGAAGAGTCAGTTCACCCAAATCACACAAACAGCATATTTCCCTTCTAGTTTTCAGCTGCATTGTACTGAACAAACTAAAGCTGCTACTAACAATTATTTTCATTATTGATTAATCTGCAGGATATTTTTTTGATTAAGTAACACATTGCTTTGTTTATAAAATGTAAGAAAGTGAAAAAATCCCTGGTATAAATTCCCAGAGCCTGAGGTGATGTCTTTAAATGTCTTGAATTGTTTGATTAGCAGTTCAAAACCCAAATATAATTTGTTTACAACAATATAAAACAATCAATTGATTGTCAAAGCATTTGCAGATGAGCATTCTGTCAATCAGCTAATCAATTAATCAACTAATCAGCCTGAGAAGAAGTGTCTCCAATTACAGCTGTCCACGTTAAGGTTTGTGTGTTACCATTGAATACTGGGTTGTTTAGTTACTGTTTTTTTCTACAGCTCCATTGTATTTTAATGGCAGCAAAAGTTCCAGGGGAAATCTCTTGACTGAGGAGGAACCAAAGAGTCTGTCACAGTGTCTGTCAACATTCATTGGTTTATTAATGATGTTTTGTTAGGTGAAATAAAATTTTGCTGATCAAGGTTAAAGAACTGAAACATCATTAATTGAATGAGTGCAAGTGAACATCAGTGTGTTTGCTTCTTTGGTTCTTCCTCATAAACAGCTTTTGATTGAACACAACTTAATGGTGTGCAGGAAACTTAGAAACTAACCCTTTAACTGAGAGGGTTTTATATTCAACTTTTGTTTCTCTTGTACTTGGTGGGAATGGAAGGATGTCACATAAAGGAATGCATGCAATATAACCACAACGACTATGACGGTTTGATTCTAGCAGGCGACCTTTGTTGTGTGTCATGCCCCTGTCTCCCTCCATTTCCCGTCTGCCTCATCACCTTGCTCCAGACAAGACCTCAACTTTGCCTAATCAATTAACTGCGCTCCCTCTTTCCCAGAATGCATCAGCTGGGGTCAGTCGAATGTTACTAGGTAATAAGTGTGACATCGAAGCAAAGCGGAAAGTCACCAGGGAGACGGGAGAAAAGGTGAGACAAACCTAACAGAAACTTAATAATACCCTGTGTGTTGTAATGTTTTATTTTGAAAAAATGTAATTATGCAGTGACAGTGGTGTTAATGTGGTATCCTTCAGGGAATAGGAGCTTTGCTGTACCACCATGCAGTAATAGTCAAATGTGTCGCTGTGAGAAAGAGACAGAAATGACTTTTTAAATATAAGAGGGAGTTTGTTTGTACCCGCTTCACATTTACTTTAGATAAGAAGCAGGAAGTGATTATTACCATATCCTGACCTACCATAATCAGGTCCGTGTCTGTGGTTTACAGCTGGCAAAAGATCACGGCATCAGGTTCTTTGAGACCAGTGCAAAGTCCAGCATTAACGTGGAGGAGGTGAGCTGGAACGTAATAAAACACTGTCTTCACACCTCGTTAATCTTTAGCTTAGCTTGCCTTGACTTTCATTTTCTCTCACTCTTTTTATCTCTGTTTCCTTTAGTCTTTTCTGGCTTTGGCACGAGACATACTACAGAAATCCAACAAGAAACCAGTGAGTCAGAGCAGTCTTGTTAAACCAAATAAAACCAAAGTGAAGCATTTCTTCCTCCCTGAATATTATGTTCTACAACATATGGCTGTAATTTCCTCTCTTTGTCTGTATTTCCTCGTTTGACAGGGCCCCACAGGTCGAGAGGTGAAAATCACGAGCAGTACACAGAAAAAATCCTCCAAATGTGCTCTTCTCTAAATAGGACGCTGACCAGCACACATAAGGAAACGCCATACAAACTGAAGAACACATCAGTATTACAGTGGAGAAACACAGTACAGCAGGTTTTCTGTCTCCATCTGGTGGGCTCAAATGTCAAATACACACAGGTGCTAAAAGTATGTTTTTATACCTAAACTATCGGTATTCCCTTTACAAGTCTTTGTACCCCAACTTAATTTATGTATTCTTCCTTTGAGCTAAAAATTTTATTGAGGTGATTGTGCCTGTATTTCACACTGAACATATCTTCTGCCACGTCTCCTGCGATGATCACGAAAATGTTGCAAAGTGGGCGTCCTTGATGACTCGAAAGAGAAAACTAACACAGCATTTCACCAAACAGTTGCCACCGTGTGTAGTTAAGATTTGTTTTTCCACCCTGTATTTCTCTGACTTGTCACCACATTATCATCCCTACAGCAGTCACCGTGTAATGTCTTAAAAGAACGATGTTTTTCAATCTTTTTTGAGCTGGTTAGCTATGTAAAAAACACCTCAGCTTTATGGAACTATTTCTTATGCGTGAGCACATACAGTAGTAGCTTTTATGAGGTCAGTGGCAGAAGAGGAGTTTGATGGGAAGTGTTTGTCATTTCTTGTTCATCTTAAATTCAAGAGGCCACGGGCATCTTGTAGCTTCTGTTAGATGGTTTTAATGCTGGACAGAATTGGTAAATTCATCAATGAATAATTCAAAGAATGCATTTGGTTGCCAATTCAATTTCACTCTTGTTAGTTCATTTTTTGAAATTCAATTATTTTTATATTACGTCAACAGCCCCACTCTTGCAGTGCCACATGAGAAACAGGACACATCTTGTTTCCACACATTTTAGTGGCACATAAAAATATTGCAGAGATGTCTTAGACTTAACATTAAGCTTTAAATGTTGGCTAAATTTATAGTTATGTTTCATTATGTTCGTGTTGTGCTTTGAGAATTGATGAATGTTTCAATAGTGTACAGCATTTTAATGCCTTCAACAGAAACTACAGTAACAGTTGCCATTGAAAGCAGGACGTTTCCTGATTACATCCTGCGAGAAGTTGAAAACATGCTCTTCACATTATTGGATTGGATTTGAAGTTGTGGATGTCGGCCGCGGGGAGCCGAATCTGAAACCAACACTGGTGATAAACGAGCGTTGTTGGAACAGTTGGATGGATTGAGAATTAGGAAGATAGGAACAGAGATAAGTGCAATATGAGAGGATGAGTGGAGAGATGAAAGAATGATGGATAATGAAAGTGAATGGACAGGATGTGAGGGAAGCAGCAGTGCTCACATGACCCACATTTTGAATTGATTTAGTGGGTCTTGCCTTTTATCTGAAGTGCCTGATAAATCTCTTATGAACACAATCACACATTAGCTACATCTGACATGACATCTCCTGACGTCTCCTCGCTCAGGCAGTTTCAGATCATTCAAACTGACTCGGACTGTTGCTGCTCATCTGATCCTGATAGACATACTGTATTTCCTGTATCTACTTTTTATGGATTTCTTTCACATTCTGTCTTTTTAGACCCACCACAAGATTTTGTATGTAGTTTACATACCTGCCGCTTGCTGAATAAAACATGATGAGTGATCAGAGTATGTAGCTTGGATTGTCTGGACTACCTTGTTCTTGTAGCTTGTTCATGAATTTTGTAAATGTTTTAAGATAAGAGATAAGATATTGCTTTATTAGTCCCACAACAGGGAAATTTGCAAATATGAGATATTTTTAGTTTTATGGGCCAAAATCACAAATTTACTTTAAAGGGCTTTACAACCTGTAAGTCCATCTGTCCATAGATACTTGATTTGTATAAGCATCCAAAACATTAACATGAAAGAAAAAAACTAGTAATAGTAGGGTTACAATATGGAAAGTCAGAATAACAATCTTAGGTCAATCCTGATTCCAAGAATGTTTGGATGCTGTGTAAAATATAAATAAAACAAATGTGATCATTTGCTAATCCTTTTTTTTTTTTTTTTTTTAATTTACTTTATTTTGTGGCTCTTAACCACTCAGGTTCATAACATTTTACAGTTTTAATACTTTTTTCACTTAAAGATGGAAATAAAGATCAAGTAGTCAGGCAGCTTACAATTAAAGGGCAGAAGTTGGCTTTGTGCCTCAAGGACACTGACAGGAAATATGTCTACCGACAGATACAGTGCTGGTTAATACATAGGCCTAAATTAGACCAGGCACCTATGGGACACACTCACTACTAGGACCCCCGGGTTTTTTTTTAACTCCATCCTCCCAGCACAGCCCTCGGTACGGTAATGGCTTCTTCTCCTCCATTACTGCTGCAGGAGCTGGAGTCCGTCTCTAGGCAACCGCCCCTCCTCCGCAGCATCAGCACCACGACGGTGTGCGCGCGCTCTGCCGCATCTTCAAGTTGCCTGCACGTTCCGCTGCGTGCCTTGTCATCACGCAGGGCAGGTTTCGGTTTGCAAACACGATCCCGTCTTGTTCTTCTTCTTCTCCCAGAGCACAGAGATCCAGCGAGGAACAGAAGACAGAACGGCAGGAAGAATCACACATAAGACTCGGATGGAATCAAGGATGCAACATCGGATTTTGGGACAGGCTGTAAACTATGTTGTGTTCATGTGATGCCTGGTGGGAGGCAGTGAGGTAAACGTCCGGGGTACACGCGCGCACACACACGCACACACACGGGCTGAACAGGATGCCCGCGTGACTGCAGGGAGGAGAGAGGCGGCGGAGGTGGTGTTGGAGGGGGGTGAGGAGGAGGAGGGGAGGGGGACCTCTAGGTGCGTGTGTGGACCACTTCAAAAACCCCTGAGGTGGAGTTGTGAAAGATCAAAACCCGCGAGGAGAGATTTGCTCCATCCTAGCTGCTATTTTTGGTGCAGTTTGAAAATCGATGGAGGATATTTTTTTTTTTTATTAGCCGATGTGATCTTTTCTGTTCAGGATGAGGACCTGAGATAAGGTCGCAGTGAGGGGGAGGAGGGGGGGTGCACATGTTTCTGCTCCTCCTGGACTGGACACTCGGACTGACCGGCTCATGTCATGTCTGCTCGGAGATGCTGAAACAACCAGGAGGGGATCAGCTGCTTTCTCTGGGATGCTCTCATGTGTGCGGCCTGCTCAGGTCTCCAGTTACCGCAATGCCACTGGTGAGAGGAGGGAGAGGTGGAAGGCAGAGGATGAAGAGGAGGGAGCAGCAAAAAGCAAATGAGCATAGCAGTGATGTGTAGATTGCAAAACATCTTGTCCCATTTGTGTGATTGTGTTTTGATGATGAATGAGCAGGAGACTGGTATAGACTCCCTCTATAGGCTGTAGTGGCCTGTCAAGCGCATGGGGTGAAAGAGACACTATATTGACTGAAGCAATTTTAGTATCATGGCTGAAACGTCAAATGAGGCGAGTACGGCGGCTGTGAGTGTGTAGTGGCTGCTCAATTCTCAACTTTCTGCTGACAAAGTTCTTGGACTCACTCACAGGACTATAGTGCGCACCATGGGGCATTGCGCAGAACCTATGGTACCTGCCAGTGGAGAGCTTGGCGCATAACAGTGACAGAGTGGAGCTAAGAAGCCAGCGTTTATGTCTCTCCCTCGTCCTCTCTCCTGTGCTTCTACCCACACAGCTGAACTTTGTTTAGTGAACCCGGTGTAAGTGTGAAAGCTCTCCCAGCCTCCTCCACACAGACGAGCCTAACATGCCTTCGCCGTCGGACTCCAGCAGCGTGGCCTCGGCCTCTGGGTCTCGAGGATGGTCGGACAGCCGCAGGGGCATGTCGGGCCGGGGGCCTGGTGGGGCACGGCTTCTCCTCTACCTAGGGCTGTGCCACCTGGGCCTAGGGGCCATGGTCCTGGCCTTCTCCTTCACCAGCATGGCCTTCACCTCCTCAGCCCGCGTCAGGCAGTCCTGTCCGTTCTGGGCCGGCTTCTTTGTAAGTGTGAATCTAAATGAAAACATACGGTGTTAACAGAGCTGCAGAGATGCTGAGCTGTGTTTTCTGATGTGTGTCTGTTTGCAGGTGGTGGCATCAGGGATAGTTGGAATAATCTCATGGAGGAGACCTCTGACGCTGGTGGTAGGTATATTTCCATCTGATTAAAGGAGCATTCAAGTCTCTTAGCTATAGCAATGCTGGATTACCAACAGGGTACAGAGGGCCCCAGGGCCCCAGACCCACAGTGGCCCCAGAAACCCCAGGTTCACTGGCTATAGTCATTTGATTAAATGCAAATTAGTCCAGCAAAATGCGCCATTAAAGCAGGTTATACACTGAAGTGAAAGGTTGAGAAGACAATCTCACCAAAAGGACCCACTCATGATCTTCATCAGCAGATGGAGTTTGTCCAGTTGTCATTGGAATTGTAGATGTTCAAATTTCCATTTTTTTCCTGAGCACTTTAAGTGTCCATGTTAGTGTAAAAGCTGAGGTTCAAAGTTTATTCTTGACTTTGCAAACAGCAAAGTGAAAGAGCCTTAAGGTGGATCCTGAATGTTTACCCAATCTTGAGGCCCTTTGCTAAGGGGCCCTGTACCAAAGTGTGGTTCTACATGTTTGTATACTTTTATATCTAAAAAAGACTTTTTATTACTGCGCTAATGTTGTGCATATTCATGTAGTAATTCAGTAAACTTAACAAAGTAACCCACAGAAAATCTGGAGGTGGTTGATCTGGCACAACATGGAGGAAAAAAAGTGTGCAGGTTTTCGCTCCACCTGCTACTTCACTTATTTGCTCCTCCTCTCTGGCTGAATGTTTATTAGTAAAACAACCTTCCATAATCTTTGTTTTGGAAAAAATAAAACTCACACACTCTTGCACACTCTTAGCCCTGCATGACACAAGTTTTGACACCCTGCTCTAAATGAAAAACATGGCTCTGTGCTCCTCCACAGGTGTCACTGTTCATGCTGCTCTCTGCAGTGTGTGTGATCCTCAGCCTGGCCGGCTCCATGCTCTCCTGTCAGAACGCACAGATGGTCAAGTCTATGCTCACCTGCCAGGTACGCAACATTATGCAAGTGTTTGCGTCTGCCTCATGCTGAAATGTCCTTCTAGCCAGATGCATGGGGAACGTGCCAGGAATAACTGTGAATATGTTTTTAGTGTGCACTGCAGTCCTTCACACCAATCCTCTGTGTATGTGAATGTGTGTAGGTGGAGAATGGTCTGTGTGTGTGTTGCACGCCCACACAATCCTGCTCCATCACAGAGGAGGAGACCCTGGTCCTCTACCTGAATGCTGACTGTCACTCAGTCAGACATCAGCTTAAGGTGGGTAGGATGTCTCTATACTGGAGACCCTTTACATCAAGTTAAACATTAAAGGAAAGGTTCGCCTGTTTTAAAACAACAGTGAACATGAACACTGAAACAGGTTTTGCTTGCTGTACTTCCTTTTGTTAATACTGGCCATTAAAAGATCCCCAGTTCAGTTCAATATCAGGCTTCAACAGTCTTAGTAAGACAATGTCTTTCAAAGTTAGTTTTTAGCACGGTTTTAAAATAAATTTAAAAATTGTGAACCTATCCTTTAAATATGACACATTCCTGCCTATAAAATGTTAAATATGTTGTCAGAATTAGACTATCTCTGTGCATATTTCTCTGCAGGACCTTTTGTTCAGTGCATGTGGTCTCAGCATTCTCTCCACCATCATCTGTACTCTGTCCACTGTGACCTGCAGTATTCACATATTCTCTCTGGACCTTGTGCACCTGGTGAGTGCAGACTCAGCACAGTTCACACCAGACTTGCTTTTTTTTTCCCCCCACAAATGACAAGTACCCAGCAGTAATCTACACTGCTACATTCAGGGATTAGGGCTGACATTTGAATAAAGACTTTGTACAAAAGTTGTAACCCGTTACATTTATCTTTTGTACGTGTTTCCCATTCTCCCTGCCTAGCTGGCCCCACATCGCTCTCGTTCTGTCAACCCAGAATGCACCACTCCTCAGGACGCCTTCCTGACCAACATCATGGACTTTGAAGAGTTTGTCCCACCCATCCCTCCGCCCCCCTACTATCCTCCTGAGTACACCTGCAGCTCTGAAACAGACGCTCAAAGGTACCACACAGCCACTCAATACGTATTATTACACATATTATATAATGTATGTAGTATGAAAGGAAATTATCTGTGTGACATTTTCCAGCATCACCTATAATGGCTCCATGGAGAGCCCTGTTCCTCTCTACCCCACTGATTGTCCCCCACCTTATGAAGCTGTGATGGGACAAAGAGCTGCAAGCCAGGTGAGTATGTGTGTATCTGTGTGTGTGTATCTGTGTATGTGTGTGTGTGTGTGTGTTATGTGTGACATTCCCACTGACTATGCTGATCCTTGTGTATTTTGACTGACAAGGCAACGGTGTATGACCCCCACGGCACTGAGCTGTCTGGAGAGAGAGGAACTTCTACTGCCTTCAGTGGAGAAGGTGAGACACCATCACATGTTGATCCATTTGTACTTGTTGAAAGTACAAGCAGTGGGATTATGATTAAGTGAGATGCTAATGTGAATGATTTTGGAGAATGTGACATTTAAAGGTGAATTATTTCACTGGAAATTATTCAAAAAAATGTTATGACTGATTAATTATTTATCAAGCAACAATCCAAACTTTTGCTCAAAAATACAAAATAATCCATATATGTATTGGTAATGAAAGCACATGATAGTTCCAGACTTCATTTAACACCTGAAATTTAATGTGAATTCCCAATAGTGCTACCAAATTAACAACCTCAGCTGTCAGCCAGGTCTTAAAATGTCGACAATGTGCTGAAAGGAAATTTGGGTATTTGGAGATGCTTTTGGGCTCTGTATCAAAATAAGAGTGTACATTTTAAGTACATACTCTAATTCTCTATAATTACATGAATTAGATCTGTTTTTCAAAATGTGTATTATTGACAGTATTTTAAGGAGGCACACAAAATAAAACAAAATAAATGAACATTTCAACTGGTG
Organism: Holacanthus passer; assembly: GCA_025331565.1. Taxonomy (NCBI): domain Eukaryota; kingdom Metazoa; phylum Chordata; class Actinopteri; family Pomacanthidae; genus Holacanthus; species Holacanthus passer. The sequence continues at coordinate 11,723,210 of JAFREQ010000012.1, forward strand.
CTATAAGTTAAGATATAAGCTACATTTTCCTTCAATACCTTTTTTTATTAGTGTCCATGGACAGTGGATCTCTGCTGATGTCAGAGATTGTGGACATCCCTGATGATTCTTCTCCCTCTGAGGACTCCTGTCTGATGGAGGTTGGGCTGAGGAACCAGGGGGAGAGGGGCCACAGGGCCATTGGTGAGGGGGGAGACGGAGGAGACTATGGGGAGCACATCAGCTTTCGTGGCCCCCCGTCTCAGACTCCAGAAAGTCCTCTGGCAGGAGGACCGAGGGCCAGGCGCTTCCTCAGAGGAGAGAGGTCCAACTCCTGCTCTTCACCCAGCACAGCAACCACCACGTACAGGTGAGGACAACTCACTTACTCATCATTGTGCAGAATTATTGGGATGTCTGTGAAGGTTCTCAGTCATCCAGGTCATGGTATTCAAGTGCAAGTCGAATCAAAGAAGGCAACTGGACTTGGACTCTCCTGTTTTGTCCTGCAGGTCTCCAGTACTGCGCCGCCAGGCCATGCTTGCTAGTAGCTGCTCCCAGCTGGAAGCAATAGGGGTTTCCACCTCTCAACAGCGATCTTCCATCTCAGAGTTTCGAGTTCAGCCCTCCTCTCCCTCACACCGGGGAACTGCCCCAAACTCCTCTGTTCCTCCCACTTCATCCTCCTCGGCCGCCAGTGAGCAGAGCGGCGGGCAGGGTAACAGGCCGCCCCTCCCAGGCCAACCCCTGTACCTTCGACGAAGGGCTGGGAAGACTGAGAAGGATGGAGAAGGCGTAAGGAGGGATAGCGAAGGGCTTCTCCGTCTCGTGAGGTCACACAGCGAGCCAGGCCTCGGCTCCTCGACTGATACAGGTAAGTCAGACACGGAAATGAGGACCTTTCTTGCATCACTGTGTGTCCATAAACTGTCCTTCTATCTCCTCTTCTCTAGTTGACTTTGGCTCTGTCGGCAGCAAAGTATCTATAGACACAGGTAAGAGTCACCACCACCTCTCTTTTACTTTTGCTTTTCACATCTGTCCAATTAAGGGCAAAAAGGCCCAACGAAACACTTCTAAGTTCAAAACATTTGCACCTAATGGCCATCATTTATCAAATCCTCTTAGAAAATGCTAATAATAATAATAACAATAGTTGTTGTTGTTATTATTATAAGTGCTTTGCCACAAACGTAACATAAGATGGAAAATAAAACCCACTGAATAATAATAATAAAAGTAAAGTTATAGTATAGCAAAGTAAAAAATAGTAATAGAAGTGCAGCTTTGCAAAAGTGCGAGGCAAAGAGCAAACAAGAGTTTCCGGCTTGTATCAGGAAAGTCGTAGCTAGTGAACTGCTGAAGTGAAGAGATACATTTTTAGTTTTCATTATAAAATATTTAGTGAGCTGGCTTCCCTGATATCTATAGGTATTGCTTTGGGGCGTAACTGACAAAGGCTGCATCCCTTCTTTCAGTTGTTGCTGGGAACCTTCAATAAACCAGCAGCAGATAATCACAGTGTTCTTGAAGCCAAATGGTGAACAAGGGAGTTAGCAGTGTATCTTGGTCCATTAAGAGCTTTATAATATAAGGAGGAGGACCTAAAATCAATTTTAATTGTTATAGGACACCAGTGCCAAGCAGCTAAAACTGGACTAATGTGCTCTTGTCTCCTCTTAGTTCTGGTTAATAGCCAGTGTGCAGTTTTGCATGAGTCTCGCAGTGTTATGTTTTGGGACACAAGTAAAAAGTACAGTACATCAAGTACAGCTTGGAATAAAGGCATGAATCCGTTTTTCAGCATCTATGTTTCTGTGGTGGACAAATGATGATTTGTCACCTTGTTAATGTGGGACTTGATGTTTAGATCTTAATCAAAGATAACACCAAGACTTGTAACCTCAAATCCAGATTACTTCTCTGCACAGTTAAAGTCTTGTACACCATTAGCAGAGATTTGATTACAGATTGACATTGAACAGTGTGCCTCACCCACCATGTAATGTCATGGAACACAGCAAAAGATCTGCACTGGGCTTCACTGGAGGAATTGCTCAATATGAATCTGCATATTTGAGAGTTTAAGCAGCCTAGTTTGTACTTTTTATAGTAGATTTATCGAATCAACGATTACATTTCAACACAAAATCATATGCTCTTATTCTTTCTTGCAGACCATGAGGACAATGTGGCTTATTATCTCATTCCAATAGTGTTTTAAACACTGTGCAGATATATAGTATACTTGCTTGAAACAAGGCTACACTTTCTCCAAGCAGAAATTTACAGCTATGACAGAGATGGATAGATCAATAAATACAGATCAAGATCAGATGTAGCAGTTACAACCAGAGTATTTGTGTTCTGAACAATATTTTCAGGACTTAATTAATGTCTCTTTTGTGCAATGTTGTCAACTTAATGTCAGAGAAGTAGTGATTCTGCTATTAGTTTTTAGTTAATTACTGACCTTTTGAACTGAACTGAAGAAATTTTTACTTAACTTCCATCCTTAACTTCATCTCTCAAAGGTCCGTCTTCTGAGGCATGTCTGCTGCCCCGCACCTCTTTGCCTCCTGCTGCAGCTCTGCCGAGGAAAGGCAGCATGAAATCAGCAGCCACAGGGGTGCAGGTCCCGTGCAAACCTCCGCCCACCTCACCGCTGCGTTTACCTAAAGACTGCCACCGCTCCCTCGGAGACCTTAAGGTTAGTCTGAAAATTGTTGATACAGAAGCAACAAACACTTCACATTAAAGTCTTAGTAGGATTATTGTTTGACTGTCTTATTTCGTTTTCCCCTTCATTGATCTTTTTACCTTTCCTTCAGGTGACTCGGGGTCTGGTGGCTCGCTTCCTGCAGCGCTCCAAACGCAACCTATCGCCCTCCTCCGAGCATGCTGGGAGCACAGGGCAGGGGCCTAAGAGAAGGAGTGGTGCTGAGGGTGCTGCCACCAACCACCTGCCATTGGAACAAGTATGATAACTATTTCTGATTAAAGTTCACTACATCCAAAAAGTTCACTTCTTCTGCAAGTAAAGTCATGTCTAAATTTAATTACATCATCCTCAGGTGTTTCTAACCCCTTGGAACACCAGCCGAGCAGTACCCAACCATCACTCCCATCACCCTCATCGGCGTGGACACCACCACTCCCACAGTGACAGTCGACACAACCGGCACCACAGCGGTCGTGGGCCAGAGGGGATCCACCTCCGCAGCTGTGGAGATTTAAGCTCCTCTTCCACTGCATCGCTACGTCGATTGGTGACGCCCAATCCACCGCATGGTTCATCAGGAGCTCTCTACTCAGAGTCTGCACTGTAAGGAGGAGAGGAGGGTGAAGGAAGAAGAGAGGAGGGAAATAGGCGGCATGCGAGTTGACAGGGTTGTAAGGAAGACGGGGATGGGAGATAATGAGGCAGTTTAGTGGAGGTATCTACAGCAGTACTGAAATTCTGAAAGTCTTCCCTCCTTTTCCTCTTTGTCATCTCTGTTTCCTGAAGCCAACTGTGCAAATGGCCTTACTCAGTGGTGCTCTTTATCACTCTGAACATCAGCCTAGAGCTCACACTATTTCACTGTTCAACATCAGTGAAACGGTCACTAAATGCTTATTTCTAGGCAGCGTGGTCCCTGTGCTAACAGAATAAACCTACAACTGGCAGCGGCAACCAACCAGAAGCATCTTTTCTGCTGTATTCCTCTCTCCCTCTCTCAATACTCATCTGGAAACATCTGTCCCTTAAGACTGGAAACGGACCTCAGCTAGCATCCATGCTACAACAACCACTTACTCACGTGTACATTCAGTCAATTACATACAGTAACTATGGGTTGCAATATGCTTCTGGCCCTTTTGTACATTGCTATTCATCCACAGGATCGCTCAGGTGAAGTGATCATGAAAACCCTTATTTTGTCTTCCATTGATAAAAAAAAATGCATCTCAATAAACATATATTTAGCTGAATAAAATGTAAGATAAACAGATGAGGTTGCACATGAGGACAAAAGCTCTCACTTGGAAAACCCTATACTGAGTTGCTTATTTTGTCTTTTTCTTTTTGCAGTTCAGCTTCCCACTTTCTCCACGCTTTCCCACCTCCACATTGGCCTTCAAAAAAAAAAGGCAGCCAGCATTTTTAACACTGACATTATTGCACGCCACAGACACATGCTCAGCCTTTGAAATGTATTATCTGTGGGTGGCCCCTGGACACGGTGGTTTGATTTGCATATGTGCATGTTTTTTGCTACAGTCTCCCAAATACAGCAGGAACCTTGTGCATTCAATCCTGACCGTCTGTGTAACTAAGTAATGTCTTTATCTGCATGTTTTGGCAATGCTTTTTACTTTTTTTCCTCTCGCACCCAAGACGTATGATAGTAGCCATTTGAAATGTGTTTGTGTTAATAGATAACTGAAGGTGAAGGTTGGAGTCAAAGATGTGCAGTGCTCCCAAAGTTTTCTGCCAGATGGCTCCCAACATGCCTCTGCATCTTAATTTGATTTTGATAGGATGTGAAGAAGTGCACAGGCATATCTGTGACACTGACTAAAGCAGCCTGGTCCAGTCAGATAAAGATTTGTAAATTGCACTGTGACTCTGATGACATGAAGAGTCTCTTGCAATAAATGTACAGACAAATTTGAGGTTGGGCTTCACACTATGTGTTGGCATGGGTTCTCTTTTGGATGGGTGGTTAAATAAAAAAAAGGCTGCTGACAGTCCAGTGACTGAACATATGATGGGTCTGGCAGCTCTGGATACTGGATTTTGAAGTGTATCAAATTTGTGTCAGATTGGAGGGTCTTTTTCTCTGGAAAGTCTTTCTTGGCACGCTCACTAAGTGATGACTCCATATCAGTAAAGGCACATTTTGGATACACTCATATGTATGTAACTAATTTTAAAAACTGACATGCATACACACTCCCTTAGTAAGGCACTGAGCTGTATTTCTACCTCCTGTCTTGCATTAAACATTATTTATTTGAAGAAATGTATATCTGTATGGCAGGCTTAACAGGATAGAGCCTTGAAACCTGAATAATAAATGTATCTAAATATGACACCTATTCCAGATTTTAAATGCAGTGTCAATGGCAAAACTTTCAATGCAAGTTATGTATTTCAAAATATGAAATAAATGATAGACATCAAGTAAAAATACTATGTTGATGTTTTGTACATATTATGAAGGTTTGACTGTACTGGAAGGTTAAATTTCTTTATTTTTTTGTTTCTGTTTTGTCCATTTTTTTCTTTTCTTCTCTGTCAGTTTAACTGTAATTATAATATTTAAGGCTCACTAAAGAGGCTTCACTAATCGCCCCACTCCACTTAAACCCCACCTCTTCTCAAATCCTATTGGTCAGTCCGTGTGAAAGCCCATCCTGGTTCGATGCTACCGGCCAATCAGAACGTTCAATGTCAAATGGAGCCTTCGCTAAATCCACGCCCACACGCCCCACTCGCTGTGGACGATGGGAAATTTAGTTCCGCTGCTTTATAATAAAACGGACGGTAGCGGGACAACGAACTACAAACGGCACATCCTGGTTTTAAGAGACGTTCACAGACTTCAGGTTGACAGCAAAACGAAGAAACAGAAGATAAACGTTTTTGTTGTATTAAACCGAACAGTGTGAGATAAGAGGACAGTGTCATTATGGTATGTAAAGGAATATGTATGAGGAAAAAATATTTTGATTTGCTCAGCTGTTGCTCTCTTTGTTAACAGTCCGGATGCAGGATAACAATATAAGCTAACGTCAGCTAACGCTTCTTTTCATCACCAGAAACTTGCTAGCTAATAATAGCAATTCTCTTGAGCTAATCCTTGCTGTTGTTGTTATTGAGCTTAAAGGGATATAAGAACATGGAGCTAACTAGCTTGACAGTTTTCCATAACCGGAACTAGTTACCGCTACAGTCAGACAAGTTTGCCGCAGCTTGTTCACGGTTGGACGTTTGGACGGTAGTTTGGGGATGAGACGTCTGCTCAGCTGGGTCATTAATGCCCCTAAAACAATCCGGACCACGTGGCTGGTCGTGTCCAAGCCTACGTTTAAAAACTCATCTGTTGTGTTGTGCACCTCGTCTTCCCAGGGAGACAACATGTGCAATGGGACACACAGCAAACAGGCGCTGCTGTCGGACCCTCAGCTGTTTGAAGCCCAGTTTGAGGAGCTGGTGACGGAGCTTGTGGAGAGAGACCTCGCCGATCCTTCGCTGGCTGATGCTCTGAGCAGGTTGAGAGAGGTGTGTATGTCTGTTGTCTTCTGACGAGGTGTGTCTGACAGGTGCTGAGCTGCCGTTTCATGTGCTTCTTTTCCCTCGTAGGTTTTGGTGTACAATTCTCCTGGAGGCAAGAGGAACCGAGGCCTGTCTGTGATTGGCTCACTGAGGGAGCTTCTCCCACCCAGTCAGCTCACACAGGACATAGTGCAGCGGGCCCTGTTGGTGGGCTGGTGCATTGAGTTGGTAAGGACATGTGGTATGTTAAAGGAGAAGTCTGGCAAGAGTACACATTTTTCTTATTGTCAACACACCCCATTAAGCCAAAGCCTGATGTACCACATATCTGTATTGTTATCCAAATCACATCAATGAGCCACACATTTGAATTGTGTGACATGTTGCTTCAGTATGATGAACATGGGAACCACATACTATCCTGATCCTCTACAGCAAATACTCACCAGTGCACCAACTCCTTGAATAGACCATCATATGCACATTATTTTTACTATTTTAGTAATATTTGGTATCAGTTTTGATGTTAAGCTTTTTATAGAAATTATTTGGCATTTTTTTAAAACTTGTAAATATATATTTGTGACCCTTTTTTAAGGTTTACATTATGTCTTCAATAGGAACAAATTGGCTTGGGAACAAGTGCCATGGACAGTTCAGAAAGTATTTAGAAACAGCCTGCATTGTTGGTTTTCATCTACTAATGGGCTTTGTTAACGAGAAGAAAAATATAAAATGATGTCAGCCTTATGCTTTAAAATTGTCTATGTGGGCTTTTGTGTCATGATTCATGTTCAGACCTCCTTCTTGCCAAGTTTGCAGAAGTAAAAGAATTCTGGCACAAAAGAGACACAGTGGTTTATTATACAACCCCAATTCCAAAAAGTTGGGACATTGTGTAAAATGTTACTAAAAACAGAATTTGATGGTTTGCAAATCATATAAAGTCTAATCAAATGTTGAAACTGAAAAATGTGTTTGTTTTATAAAAAATGTATGCTCAAACCAATAAATTCACACTGTCTTCATACCTAATCTTATTTCGAAAGTTACCCTCAAATGTTTTTTTTCTTTGGTAGGAAGGGAGCTGTTATGTGCTGCCCAATGTGTTGCTAAAACTTCATCTCTCATGCACAGACTCAGACTGACTGGTGTAATGACACTTTGGAAGGGTGTTACGTTCTCTAAGTCATTGCGTGTTACAACTGTGTCTCTCTTGCTTGCAGCTTCAGGCGTTTTTCCTCGTTGCAGATGATATCATGGATGCATCTGTGACTCGGAGAGGACAGCCCTGCTGGTATAAGAAGGTGAGACTTGATGCATTCCAGGAAAAGAGACATTAAAAGGGCTTTTCTTTGTCTTGTAATGTAATTGATTGATCACTCAGTTTCTAAGGTGAATCCTGTCTGTTTGTTTTTTAAGGATGGAATCGGTCTGGATGCCATCAATGATTCATTTCTTTTAGAAGGGTCAATCTACAGATTACTTCGCAGACATTGCAGGGATCAGCCCTACTACATCCACCTACTGGAGCTATTTACTGAGGTACTATACATCCTGATTGATTACACAGACACACACACTATCACAGATTTCTAAAAGCATCTCTGTTTGTTGCAGACATCTTTCCAGACGGAGCTCGGCCAAGCTCTTGACCTAATGACAGCTCTTCCTGGTCAGATTGACCTCAACAGATTCACCATGGAGAGGTAGTGAGGTTCAGTCTGTGAAGCTAATTTGCACAGAAGAATGTTGTTTTCCAAAGCTAATTGATGTAATTTTTTCTCTCCTTGTCTTTCAGGTATAAAGCTATTGTGAAATACAAGACTGCCTTTTATTCTTTTTACCTCCCAGTGGCAGCTGCAATGTACATTGTGAGTATACTGTGCACACATGATGGAAGGAATTCACAGGCACAATGGCAGCAGACCAGCTGACAAAATCTGGTCAAGAAAAGTAACAGGGTGATGTCACACTCCTTATCATAATGACTGTACCTTCCTTTTCTAGGCAGGAATTAAGAGTGAAGAGGAGCACAACAATGCTAAACACATCTTGCTTGAGATGGGAGAGTTCTTTCAAATACAGGTAATTACTTTTACATGTCATCCCACTTTTGTATCACATATTCAATAATATACTGCCGACTATACAAAGTTAATAACCACCTGATGTGTTTCATTTGAAGGATGACTACTTAGACTGTTACGGGGACCCTACTGTGACAGGAAAGATTGGTACAGACATCCAGGATAACAAATGCAGCTGGTTGGTGGTGACAGCCCTGGAAATCATGACTCCTGAACAGAGAGCAGAGCTGGAGGTGGGACTTCAGATAACAACCCTTTCTATTTGACCACTTTAAATATGTGTCAATATTATTTGGCTGCAAAGTATGTGCAGAGTGGTCTGCACAGATCTTGAGGCTTGCAAACACTCGGTAATACTCAAGAAGTGTGTAATACAATATGCAGTTTTTATTTACTGTTTCCTTCACAAAAAAATCAGCAATAAAGACTTTATTGGAATCATTTGTTTCCAGAATGGCCAAACTATTTTCTTAGCACAGATTGCCCTTGTTTTTATGGTTCTGATCTTCAATGTATCTGGTTGTCTCTGATCCCACATTTTTTAGAAGTACTACTAGACTCACTCACTACATTGTTCATCAGAAAAACTTAATTTCACCTTCATCTCCCCCTCAGGCATGTTACGGGCGCCACGATGATGCCAGTGTGGAAAAGGTCAAAGCACTGTACAACAGCCTGCAAATGCCAACACTGTACCACAGATATGAAGATGAAAGCTACCAGCGGCTACAGAAACTCATTGCTAGTCATGCTCAAAACCTTCCTCACTCAGTCTTCCTCAACTTTGCAGAGAAAATCTACAAGAGGAACAAGTGAGAGAGAACGGTGGTCACAAACAGTGCCAGGCGGTTCTCTTTTGACTTTTATCATGAGGCGCACATCATCTCCTCTCCATTTTAAAGAGGGTTTGCCAGGGACAAGGCTCGGACTCCCAACAGCTTGAACCAAACAGGGCTGTGATATTTAGAAATCCTGCAGGCAGTTTCTTAACTTGGCTATGATTTGTAGCTATTTTGTTGTGAATGTCTCTGAGCAGAATGTCTGTTTTGCTCCATGATATCTTTTTGTTGAACCTAGAGCATAATGTACAGTGTCTCCAGCCATTTCTTCACTGGATATAAGAATGACAAGACTCACAAGGTCTAGCTTTCATATTCGTCAGCCCTGAAGAATGCATGGAAGGACGAAGATACAAATCAAATCAAATAGTCAAACCATTTTGTTTTTGCAGGAATAGATATATTAATTGCTTAAACAAGAGACCGTACATACAGTATGTGACAGTAGATGGGTCAAACCTGATCATCTTTCTAATTCCATATATTTTTATATTGCTGCTATAAAGTCAGTACTGGGCAGGGTGTTATTGTTTTTAATTAATTTATGACCAGTCTTTTTCTTCTCTGTTTCATTGTTTTGATGGGGTTTGTGTTGGCTGTGAAGCAGAAACAAAAAAATAAACTATTTTGACAGTCGATTAATTGTTTCAGTCATTTCTCAAGCAAAATGCCAAGACTTTATCTTTCCAGCTCTTCAAACATGATTTGATGCTTTTGTTTGCTGTACAGTATGTGATTGCAAATTAAATATCTTTGGGTTTTGGACTTTTGATCAGATGAAACAAGCAATTTGAAGACAACAACTCGGGCTAATTATAAACTATAAACATATATATAAAGAATATTACAGACAGATAACTTCATAATAATAATCATGAGTAGAAGCCAGAGTTGGCTGCATGAGAGATTTGATTAGTAAACGCCCTTGAAGACAGATGAATAAATACATGAATACATTTCTGATGTAAGAGAAGTGAAAGCAAATGTGACTCTTCCTCTTAATGCATGCCTCAAAACTGATCATTTGAGGGAAGCTGAAAATGACTCAAGATGAATTGGATGTGATGATAAGGGGTGTGGTTTGGTTGGGGTCGGTGATGGAGGAGGAGGAGGAGGAGGGCGATGGTTTGTTGGATTCTCGCGAGAAGACAGATGCTGAGGCTGCTACCGTCGGAGAGAGAGACTCACATTCACGGAGCGACTGGGCTGAGATGGAGACCTTCATCCATCTTTACCTGCATCTGATCGTGAGTCGAGTCCTCGTTTATTATTTCACTGTGTATATGTTTTGTTCTTAAATGCACCTGCAAAGTGTGGTCGGGTAAGAAAAAGCCCTTATTCCCACACGGCGCCTGCGTAGATGAAGAGACGTGCAATCCTGTAAATAGCACAGATGTTTTATTGGATAAATCGTTTTTAGCTATAATGCATTATTGTCATCTATTTTAATTGCAGTCTATATATCATGTGTAATATTTGGGTTATAATAGGGATGGATGGGCCTGTATATCAGGGCGATGCGGTTGGTGGTACCCCCCCTCCCCTCCTCCCTGTCTCCATCAGCTCTGTGGGATCAATACATGCACAGGATGGGTTAAATTACATATGATAACATGCATGTTTTGTTTGTCTTATTTTAATGTTTTGGGTTTTTTATGGCCATTCAGATGATAGGTGAGCAGTGTTAGTGATTTATATTCTTCAGTGATGTGAAGGACACTGTGGAGGAATATGAGCAATAGCCTTCAGTAAATGGGCTTTTTAAAAAAGGCAGACTCGGTGTTGTTCAGCCTGATTATTTCATGCTCCAGTTAAATGTGCTTTTTATGTTCAGTCATTGCTTTTAGGTATAGTGATTTTTTTTGATCTACATCTTACAGCCTCTCATCAGCCTGTAAGGATGGAGACAGGCACAGATGGAGACAGCCTGACTACTGTAAACTCATGAATATCAATGCTCTGTGAGGCTGGACATGACTGATGCAGATGATGAGTGACAGCTATTAAACTATAAATTAGGTGGCAATTATTATCACAGGGATCGTTTCGTGTGTGTGGGTGCGTGCTTGAGTTTGAATGGATACGGTAGATAACATCTGAAAATCAAGATAATAGCATAACAGATGCACACAAATGGAGCAAGTGCACTATTTGTTTAACTGCTCATAAAAGCTCATGAAAATATTTAAATGCTATTACATAAAACTAGAGAAGCCACTTCCTACTGCATTACATTAATAACGAATAATTAAAAGATGCATCATAAAGGCTGCAACTAGTAATTTTGTCATTATCAATTGCTCTATCGATTGTTTTCTTGATTAATCAGTTAAGTATTTTGTTATACTGTGTCAGAAAAAAAGTTTTGAATAAAAATCACAGTTTTCCAGGGTAAAGTCTTCAAATGTTTTGTTTTGTCCCAACAACAGTCTAAAATGCAAATATAGTCAGTTGACTATCATAAAAGACCACAATGAAAGCACATATTCACAACTGACATGTCAGTAAATATTTGTTTTGTATTTTTCATTTTCATTTCATTCATGAATTAAGTGATTAATTGTACATCAACATAGTTGCTGGTTAAATTTTCTTTCAATTGACTAATTGTTTCAGCTCAAATTACTTAAGTGGTGATGCTTGATAATGTGTTGGGGTTTTTTTCACAGGACAGAGAAACAGTGTGTGTGTTCATATCACTGCTGTGTCCTCCCAGGACTTGGGCTGTGATAATTATAAAACAGAAAGCCCAAAAGCAATTGAGTTTTAATGAATAGTCCAGATGATGGGTTTAACTTCAAAGACTTAGCCTAATATGAAAACATGTGTACAGCTAGAAATCGGTCTTTGAAGAGCTGAATTTGCTCGTACTCCTTATTCACTGTGTGTCTCCTTTGATGTTACAGGATCTTGGGAGTCAAGCCAAGATGTGACCGTCACAGCGCGTCATAGTTTGGATCTGTCCAGCCTTTACAACACTTGTTTCTATAGCAACAGAAATATCACAGCATCCTAAAAAGTCCCATTCCCACAATGCAATCCTCTAGCTGCTCCTCTCAGCCTGCAAAGCCACGGCGCTTTGACGTCAACAGACGGACCAATAACTTAGCTGCACCAAAGTCTCATGGCCCCGGTTTTCAGAGGGAGGATAAAAACATGAACACGATCACCACGTCCTCCCTACGCCGGGCAACTAAAGGCCCCACTGCACCCGCCAGGACCAGGGTGGGAGTGCAGCCTCGGGCACCAGTAAGCCAGTCCAGGTTTAGCTCCCAAAAACAGGTTTCAACCATCTCCAAATCGGCTAAGCCCAAACCCAAGAGCGCTCGTGCATCTGCAGCAACCAAAATTGCACCAGCAGCCGCTCCTCCTCCGCTCCCCTCTGTTCTCCCTCTTGACCCAAATTGCAATGAGCCGAGCCTCCCGTGTCTGTGCTGCGATGGGCGCTCCCCGCAGGACAACAACAGTATGTTCAACCACAACCACAACAACAACAACACCATCTCTCTCAGACAGCAACTGCAGCTACCGCCTCCTCCGGCCCCATTGCCCCAGAGGCAGGATGGGAAAGGGGCCAAGGAGCAGCCTCAGCTGACTTTGCAAGCGCAGGCCAAGCTGGAGCCCTCTGCCTGCCCCGCTGCCAGTCTGGAAAATGAAGAAAAGAATGCAGATGAAAGCACTAATCTGGACAACAAGAAAAATGTAAAAGTGGAGGAAGAAGATGACGAGGAAGAAAGCAGTGGGGATATTGATATTGAGGATGATGAAGAGGAGGCTGACAATGATGACGACGATGATGATGACGACACCCTGGTCCCCTCGTGCTGTGACTGTCCCCCCTCCCTCCTGGAGTTCTCGCTCTCCTCCTCTACCTCCTCATCCTCCACTTCCATCAGCTCCTGCTCTGATCTGGAGTCTGACTGTGCAGATCAATCCACCTCCATCTGCTCTTCCCAAGACCAAGATAATATGTCTGTTGCTCTGTCCCCCAAAGACCACTCTCTTCCACAAGCTCCTGAATGCCAGCCCCCTGCGCGTTCACCCCCATCCCTTCCTCTTAACCGTAATCCCTTCACCTTAACATCACATTCCCCGATTCCCCCTTGCTCCCCAGATGAGGGCTACCCCTCCGCCCTGGACTCTCCTTCTCCTGACTACTTAGGAGTCAAAGGTGATTCTGAGGTTGCCAAACTAGGCTTACTTGACTTTCTAGAGTCAGTAGGGGAGTTTGGGAAAATGGAGCGCTTCAGCCAGGTGATTCAAGTGGCTCGTTGGGATCTGGAGGGGGAACAACACTGGGATGTTCTGAGGGATCGGCTTGATCACCTGGATCACTTGGAGAAGGTGAACAGGGAGGTAAAACTGGCCTACATCGCCAGACTCCACGAGAAGGGATTTGATCTTGGAGATCTGGAGGAGCAGGATCTCTCAGATGTCATGGATGAAATGGGCAACATCGACATTCCCTGGAAGTTGTATAAAAGTCGTGGAGGAACGATGGGAGAATCTCAGGAGTTTTCAGATGCGGGGGTCGACCTCACTGCTCCATCAGACTGCGAAGACCCTCTCGTTCCTGATTCCCTCACCCCTTCTCCTGTTGAGCCTCCACCCAGACCTCCCAAACCTCCAGCACGTCATGCCAGTGTGAGCTCTGACCTCCACACCTACATCAATATCAGCAGGGAGACCACCTCCATGGCAGTCTCCACCTCTCCTACATTGTCTACTTTCTCCCCTAACTCCTCATCCCCCACATTCACCACTTTTAGATGTGAGAAACCCCTACCTCCATCTCCACCGTCTATTCCTCCTCTTCCCACCTCTAAGCCAGTCCCTTACCTCACACTCTATACCACTCCTTCTCCACCTCCATCTATCCCCACCCCAACTCCTCCTATTCCTCCACCTCGGAGGCGTCACCTTGCCAGAAAGGAGGCACAGCGGCTCGCTGCTCTTCAGGCCGAACAGGAAAAGACCCCCCTTTCCCTTCCTCCTCCTACCACACGTCCCCCACCTCTACCTCCTCCACCAATTATCTCAGTCTCCTCCTCATCTCCCCCTGCCATACCACCTCCACCTGCCCTGCCCCCTCCCCCCTCGTTCCATGCATTGGATGTAGAGATTCGGAAGCTGCTGATGCTTGCTGGTTTGACCCAAGCGGAGCTCCTCAAACTCAGCCCAGAGCTTGGTGTTTGTGTTGGAGGGTTAGAGGATGAGGGAGATGGAGATAATGTTATCTTGTCCAGGTCTGTGGAGCCACATGAATTCAGACTAAAAGAGAGGGAGGAGGAGAAGGAATGTGACACTGGGTTTATGGCCAGAGATGGATGGAGCAGCAGAGGCAGGTTGGATGGAGATCGAAAAGTCGATATAGCTGAAGAAAGCAAAAAGAAAGAGGAAAGCAAAGACACACAAAGAACCACCTCATTCACTGAGATGGCAAGGAGAAGGAAGAGAAACAGCGGTCTGACTTCTGACTCTTACTACAGCACCGGTTTTAGCAATACACATGAAACCAAAGCAAAGAATATGAGCTTTGAGTCCTTCCGGTATCCTGCTGAGTTACCAGATTCACCACCACCTCCTCCTCCTCCTCGTCCCTTGCCCCCAATCCCCCCATCTTTGCCACCCATCAAAGTCAGCACTCTCCCTGCCAACTCTGCACAACCTGAGCGATTTGATTGGCTCATTGCATTCACACCTGATTGTGATGCCCCACCACAGCCCCCACCTCTGGAAATGAGAAGATCTCATATGGAAACCCAAAAGAAGCTCAGTTCCTCAGGATCATCTCCAGGGTCAGCTCCAAAGGTGACAACTTTCAAAGAGCTGCGCTACCGCAACAAGAGCACCTCCCCTCCGACAAAGGTGATCACTGACCCAGAGCCTGACCCGACAGTTATCACTCCAGATCCAGATATACTGTACAACCTGAGGTGGAGAAGAGAGAAGGCAGGCGGTGATGGCAACCAATGGGAGTACACCTCTCAGGCTCAGGCCTTCTTCATGCAGCCGCCACCTGCCCTCACCTCAATGGCTGCTCTGAAGGAAATGCTCCAGAGGGCTGACAAGGAGGGTGGACAACTGGAGCTGTGCCCATCACAGAAGATTGGCTCCTCAGTCAGTGACAGCAGTCTGTGGACCATGGGCAGAGAGTGGGAGTGTGAAGACATTAAGAGTGAGGAAAAGGAAGGGAAAGAAGAAGGAGAGGAGGAGGTGGTGGAGGTGAGAGGACGAGCCGATGGAGGAAGGACTTTTGAATCAAGAACTTCAGGTGAGTATGAATTTCCACGATGATGGAATATAATAATGGAGGCAGCTGAATTTGATCACACAGGGGATTGGGGGTTTTGTGTGGGAGAAAATAAACACATCAAAGCAACTCAGTATAATTTGGACTACACACAATTTGGGATGGGCAGATGATGGAGAGAAACAGATGGGGAAAAGACAGACTAACACTCAGCTTGTTCGATTTCTCAGTGATGCACAAATAATATCCTTGGACATTACAATAGAGAGAACAGAAAACCAAGGGAGGTGAAAATGTTGACTCATTTTTGGAACTGATGTATGGAACGAGAGCGAAGAGATGGAGGATGAGCATGAGTCACAGAAAGGGATGATGCGTGATATGATAGATAAGTGATGACGGGGGATAAACAGAGGCTGATTTCACAGACGGGAGAGGCGAACAAGGCAGTGGAAGCTGGAGAGGCAACATGAGCAACAGTGAGAGATGGAGGGATAAAGACAATGAAAGGAGTGAGGGTAATATGAGGAGAAAGAGCAGGCTGGAAGTTTTCCAGCCAGTATTTCCTGCACTGGTTATCAAAATGTGATGTCATCACTGCCTTATTCAATTATTCATCCACTCTTCAGACCAAGGGGAGGGGGATAATGGAGTGCCCACTGAACTCACTACCTTCCTCTTCCTCCTTTCTATCGCCAACTCTCTCCACTATCTTCCTTCTCATTCCTTTCCATCTCTGTATCCTAAAATCTTTTCTTGCTCCTCTTTCTCCGCCTCCTCACTGGTTTTACATCCCATCAACGTGGGATGTTTATATGCTTTTCTATTGCTGTCTTCAACCCTCCACCCTTGCTCCCTAGAGTGGCACAGATAGCGAAGATCAAGTTACTTATCTCATACAGTGCTGCAGTCGGCTGCATAGACACTTATTAGATTGTCAGTGTCAAGATACAGTAACGTGTATGTTCCCTCATATTCTTCCAACTGCAAATGGATGCTTATTTTTTTAGTACAGCTAGATCTCTGATTGATGAATAATTACTTTGCCTTCAGTTTACCTTTGTTTTCTGGTTATAAAAGTCTGATGAATTATGAATGACTTGCTGTGCATGCTGCAACAAGCTGAAGGGAAAAAGCCTGAAATAGGTGTATGCACCTTTAAGAGTCCAAGGGGTGGATCTTAGTACATGAACCAATTGCTGAGAGCTTGTGTCAGAATAATAGGAAGTATCATGTGTTGGTTACAGTTCAAAGACAGCCCCAAGTCTAACTAAGGTATGGTTGCTTTCCAGCTCATTTTGTATCCCGTAGCCTAGTTGCAGGTAATTGAGTGTGAAAATTGGGTTGGCACAGTCTCTGAATCTGAGACAGACGTGATGATTGAGCAAGAACGGACAGAACTCAGTTATGTGTTGACTGACTCAGCATTACACTGTATGCTGTAGTGCTGGAGAAGGGAGGAAGGGAGGGAGGGAGGGATGGTGGGGAAAGAGCCAGAGAGAGGTAGAAAACAAAGGCAGAGAAGAGGAAGAGAGGGAGAGCGAAGGTGATCCAGAGGTGATGATGGCACGCACTGCAGTAAAGTACAAAACAGTTAGAGCATATATAGAGTGCCACTGTCTTACACTTAATTTTCACAGCTCTCAATGCAAGTATGAAATGAAAGTGAAACCAGATGCCGTGAAGAGAACTTGGATCCCAGTATGTCAAATCTTGGCATTTTAATTATGGTGTCACTGCTGAATGAGTGGCTGATTGACAGATTGACTATTTCTACTGTGCAGTTCCTCGACAGTTGTTATTTTATTGCCACGGTATCATTTCCTGTTGTGTTAAAACCCTCTAAAATGAAAGCCTGTAGTTATTGCTCTTCATAAATCAACCCCATTGACTCTCATGCACTGTCAATGTGTAACTGTCAATCAACTGTTTGACTTGTTTAAATACTGCATTACCGCATGATGTTACATGATGACGATTTCTGCTGGAGTACACTCATGGATGTGCATTTTTCTCTCGACAGACACTAACATTTTCTGCATCTCTCTCTCCTTCCCATTTCTTTGCCACATTTTTTTTTTTTACTTTAATCTTGTTTTTCTCACCTATCCATCCCATTCTGTTGTTTCCATTGTTTGTCCATTGCGCTGCTTTGCTCCCTCATATCACTTTGCTATCGCTGGCCCTCTCCGTCCTGATCCCTGCACCTTACAATTTTTGGCCTTTGTACCCCAGTTTCCTCCCCCCCACTGTCCCTCACCCAGTCCTCCCAACCCTACTTCCTCCACGCTGCCCTCCCTTCCTACCGCCCTGGCTACTGTAACTCACAGCCCTTTGCAGATCCCAGACCCCACAGCCATGTAGGCAGGGAGTCCACAGATGAAACCTGCAGCACACAGCGCACCCCTGCTGCCAGCTCAGCTTGTATTCGCAGAGATGATTCCAGCACAGACTTAAGCGTTGGGTTGAACTATGAATCTCTAGCTGATTTTGCTGTAGACTCTTCCTGCGATTATAGGAATATCTTCAACACACAGAGGGACTTTGTGTCTGACTCTGTGTGCAATTTTGATTCTCTCTACTCAGAGAAACAGGATGGCACACACACTAAGTCAGACACACCTGTTAGTGGCACAGCAGAGGCTCCGGGTTGCACCACCCCGTATAAGAACATCGATGTCATGATGACGTATTCAAACAGCATCAGTGCTATGGATTCGCTGTATTCAGAAAAGCGCACACGATCACACACAGACCACAACAGCAACAAGGCCAGGACATTTAAAGAGCTTCCTCCTCTCCCCACATATTACCTGTACCACCCTAAGAACTGCCCTCTACACAGGGGTGCCCCTCCACGCCTCTCCCCTATCGGAGCCCTCTCCCCTCCCCAGCGCTCTGGAGCGCCCCCTCCAGGTGCAGGTCCAGGCTCCTGCCTCAGCTCCCCGCTTTTCCCCCGCTCTCACACCTTGCCTGCCCTCGCTGCTCCCCTCTACTATCCAAACCTCTACCCTCCTATACCGCCCAGTGCGCCCCCCCTACCCCCAAAACTCTACCAGGCTCCTCTGCAGTCACGCGTGGCGAGTAAGATTTCTCTCTCTCTTCTCTCTCCCTACATCTTACACTCTCTCTTTGTCTGACATCTGGCTTGCATGCATATCTGTCCGTCTCTCTGACTGTCTTTTTCTGTCTTTGTCTCTCTACTCTGGAGAAGGTGGCCCTCACACTTTTGTCACTTTTTGAGCCCGGGGGAGATTTGCAGATGTGAAAGAACTGGGTAACTGTTTTATGTATCAGAAGGCAGCTCCCTGCAGGTCATCTGATACATCTTATCTACACTGTCCTTTCAAATCTGCAAAGGGCCTTCAGACGGGTAGCAGCTGTTCCTGTCACAGGGTGTCTAGAGTCACTCTCATCACTCTCTCTCTCTCTCTCTGTCCTCCTCTATCTGTCTGTCTTTGTGTCGGCCTTGTCTGGTCTGCCTACCTGTTGTTTTTGTTTTTGCACGGTGTGTTGAACTGGACACGTGCATTTCATGCCAAGCACCACCCAAGTAGCTTGTTGATGATGTTGTAATGTAAAGAATTTTTATTTAAGTTAACCTTTTTTATTTGCGTGTGTGTGTGTACATTTAGGTCCACTGCATCCTGTTCATTATAAGAATGTCTGTATTTATATAACCAGTTTATATAAATCCATTTATATAAACATCACACTGTATACAACACCTGCCCTTTGCGTATATGTGTAGTTATATCTAACCTGACTGATGTGGTAGCTTATACAATTGTTTCCCCCACCAGCACTTCAATTATTTCTTTGTGTGCTTATGCTTATATTAAGCAAGTATGTATGAGTGTTTGAGCATATTTATGCATTTGAGTGTGAGTCAAGATTAATGCATGGGATCCTGTTTATCCCTGATGCATACAGAACGTCGTCTTCACAGATCCAGATGTTGAGAGCTCAACACAGTAAACCAATATTTACAGGATGTCCTCACACACTGTTTGTTGTCAGTAGTACCATCTGCTTCTATCTGCCTACTCCAATGCTTCTCATTGCTTAATTGCTCCTGCTAATAAGACTAATATTTCAGTTATAGTATGTCTGTCTGTGGTGATTCATTTTTGCTTCTGTTGAATTTGTTTTTTTGTTTTTTTTTAGACTTGTACAGTTAATAATTGCTCTCTACTGTCACTGTCAGCTGTTCGCAGTGTCTCATTCGCTGGCTCTGTACAGAGGACAGAGACATCCTGGATGGGCGAAGATGTGAAGCATCCAATGAGAGGTCTGGGCCTGTCCTCTCTGTGCCTGCAGGAAAAAAAAGGTGTGCGTCTCACACATGTGTGTGTGTTCACTTGTCCAGCTGTGTATCTTTGCCCCTGATGTCTATAGGTCTCGCTTTAACTGGACACCATTGTTCTTCCCTGCAGCTCTGGTCAGTGCAGTCAGTGTGGCAGTGGAAGCCATCTTGGCCCAGTTCAGTTCTTCTCGGACTGTAGTTCAGAAGGTCAGTCAATGTTGTATTTACATCATTAGTGGGATTTTGACAACGGAATTATGTTGTTTCATTATCAAAGAGTGTTTTTTTATCATATCACTCTTGATAATGAATTTTTGTATGGAGACACTAAATATCATATTGTATTGAATTTATTGTTTATCTCTGAAAATGCTTTTCCTCCCTTCCTTCTTGCTCTGACTCTACATATTTTGTTCTGTCTCTCCTCAGTCTCTCTCAGTTAACAAGGTACTAGAATATCTTTAGATAACCCAATCTCGTAGTATTAATAATTTCTGTGTAAACTAACTCCAAACTCCCCCCTCCCTTCCAAAATCATGTCTCATCGCATCATACTGATCCTCATCACCCCATTTCTCTCAAACCTCCATTTATGTGTCCCATTTTCCCTTCCTCCCTCTCTCTCTTGAGTCATCCCTTTCTCATCTGTTCCCCTGTCTCTCCTTATCACTGCACATCTTCTCCCTCACTCTATCCCATTTTCCTCTCCTCTCTTCTCCTCCCCTCTCAGGCCTTATCAGGAGACAGCACTATAAATCCATCTCTGGGCCGTCTGGTGCTGCAGTGCCTCTGCCCTGCCCTGCACAGCTTGCTGACCGATGGCTTGAAACCCCACCAGAGTGACCTGATTGCAGGCAGGAGGCCAAACTCCGCCTGGGGTCTGGTCCAGGCCTCCACCAGGCCAGGTAGCACACCAAGGACTGTAGGAGAATTAACATTTATAGACTTAGATATGATCATAGGCTATTACTTCTATGGCTTTTTCTCCCCATGGATAATAATGATAAACCCTGGACTTTGTCTGTCTCTCATTTTCCCACACATCAGTCAATACTTGTTGATTTTAGTGTCTAAAATGCTGAATAAAGGGAACAACAGGATGTAGATATTGATTGGCCTATGAGTGCCAATTCTCGCTGCACTTTTTCCACTCACCTCTGTAAGTTCTGCTGTTGATGCCTTTCTCTCTCTTTCCCTCTCTTTAAATATATTTTCTCCTCTTCCTCTCAATGCCTTTTCACAGGTCCAAAAACACAGGCTTTGTTCAACCTTCAAGTTCGAGTCGGAGAGTTGCCCCAACTCAGACAGAGCAAACACAGGTTCAACGCATTCCTCCTTGGCCTACTGAAGTAAGTAGTGAACACATAATCCTCTCCGGTGTGTTCGAATTAATACAGTGTTAGAATTAAAAGTTAAAAAAAATAATATAGGCCTACTATATTTTGATTTCCCGTGCAAGTCCTCTTTGTATCCTCAGTTTTTTTCTTCTCGCTATTTTTCCTTATAGTACCAAGCTTCTTGATTTCTGGCTGTCTCACCTTCAGTCATGCAATGGTAAGTTTTTTTCACTTCCATCTCCTCTTGTTCTTGTGGGTGTAGATGTACATAACCTTGATCTCTCTTCCTCTCAGATGTGCTGGAGACGTATTACCGCCCCACCTCCTTTATGCGTCTGTCACTGACCGCCTGTCAGCCTCTGTTCGAGGAGCTGCTCCTCGTGTTGCAGCCTCTCAGCCTGCTGACCTTCAACCTCGACCTGCTCTTCCAGCACCACCATTTAGAGCCAGACAGTCACAGTCCAGCGATCCCCAGTCCACCCTGTCAGGATGCTGGGTTCCAGCTCTCAACAGAGGGGTCCCAATCCAAAATCACTGGCGGCAGATATATTGAAAGTCTGTCAGAAGTAGACTTTGGAAGCCCAGACCATCAGGCAGCCAAAGAGAAATCGTCACCATCAGCTAATCCAAAGAACGGAGAATCAGGAGAGTCAACACATAGCCGGGCTGCACCCATAAAGGCTTCAGTCAGTGTCGGGCAGACAAGTCCTCAGCTGTTGTGGGTGCAGGAGAAGGAAATTGGAGAGTTACCTCCTCCTAATATTGAGGAGGACAGCCTTGCTCAGCAGGCAGGACAGGTACTCAGGTGGCTATTTAGTGTTTATGGTCAAATATGTTTGTGCGATCCTGCAGGCCTGACATTTCTTTTAACAACAGGTGATCCAGCAGGGATGGGGGGCTATGATGCGCTGGGGAGGCAGACTAAGCCAGAACCTGGCTGAGCTGAGCCAGAAAAAGGAGGAGATGAAGATGGACCTGCCGGGTCTCCAGGCCCAGGCAGGGAGTGACTTCGCTCCGGTCAGCAGTGGTGCTCAGGTTCCCTGGGGTCTGGGGCGGCTCTTTGGGGCCTCTAAAAGCCCCAGCAGCCCCCCAGGTCACACACTACCAACCAGGTTAGCCAATGAATTTAACACACATACCGATATGTAGCTCTATATATGTACATCTCATAGAGAAAGCAATGAATTCAACTACTTTGATTACTTTAAGAAACTCTAAACTCACTTGTACCTGATTTTTTTTCCATCTGAATAAACTACATTAATGTTAACTGTCTGTCTGTCTGTGATTTTTCTCTGCCCATCTGCCCCACCCCGTTCCTCTTGTCCTCTTTTTGTCTCTGCAGGCGTCCCTCTCAGTGGCTGGCTCCTGGTGTCAATGCATTGACCCGAATGGTGAGCAGCAGCTCAACTCCGGTAATAAGGAGGGCCCCGGAGCCCCATGGAGAAAGTGAGCCAGAGTCAGAGAAAGAGGTTGATGCACTGGAGAAGAAGGACAAACCCAGACCACTCAGGTACCACAGACATGAAGTTATGCTGATGGTTATGGAGGGTGGATGTTTACTGAAACTGTGTCTAGAGTGGTATATATATATATATATATATATATATATATATATATATATTATATAATATTTCTACCCTCTGACATCTGCACACAACCACTAAAATGTTGATCCAGCTCAATTGTCTCTTTGATTTAAATGAAATTTAGAGTGATGTCACATTTTCGGCCTTTATGTTCCAACATTTAGAAAGCATTAATTGACCTAATGGGAAAGCATTATTTTAATGTCAAAAATCTGAAAGACCACAATATATAATAAAGAAAAAACATGCCTTCATTCATAGCTTAAAAACACTTAATAATGAATATGAGCTAATACATGAGAAAAACACCCTGAAGCTCATCAGTACACCTGCTTTCCTCAGGGTGTCTAGTTGTGTCGTATTTTTGCCTTTCTACAATGACTCCCTCCCCCCACCAGTGGGTGTCGGGAGAAGCACAGCTCAGAAGCACACCTGTTATCATTTTTGTCTTTGAGCAACTATAATTGGTGACTCACCAGTCTGACTTTGAGCGATCTTGCATTGTGAGTCATCCAAAGATTCGGCTACATGGCATGTGGGTGATGACGTTAAGGCTGGTGTGCATGTAGACGGTTTTGGCTGAGAAGATGTCTTGCTGTCTGCCCTCAGGTCAGTGCGAACGCTGTGCGACCACACTGGAGCAGGTTCGGAGCTCAGCTTCTGCAAAGGGGAGGAACTCGTGGTGTTAGGAGGAGTGGATCAAGACTGGATTCGCTGTCGTCAGGGAGACAAAGAGGGGCTGGTACCTATTGGCTACACCTCCCTCATCATGTGACTACAGCACCATAACTTCTGCACTCAAGCAATTAAAAAAGCTAAATAAATATATATATATATTTTAGGCGAGTATTGAGAGGTTATGGTGAGGCTTCACTACTCTGAAAGGGATATTTCACGCTTGCTCAGTTAGAGTTTGAGTTGAGTGCATAACACCATCTGTTCTGCTTTACGTGCATCAGGAGCAGTCTGCAGCCCTCTCCCTTTATGAACATATGGGAGTTTTTCTCCCCATCACAATCCATCCAGTTTGGTAGCATTAAACTAATGGATTTTAGCAGCAGGAATGCAGCAGATGGTGTGAAATAATGACTCAAGTCAAATTTAGATCATTTCTTACTGGAGGACCTTTGATCTCGTAGTGAAGTATCCCTTTAAATGTCCTTTTCTCAATTTCTGCCTCCCTTGTCAGCCGCTGATCTGAAAATGATCACAGGGGAAATTCTGTGCAATCAACCACTAGCAGATTCAAGTGCTTTCAGATCAGCGGCTGCCTCTTTTGAGGAGGCGACAGTCAGCGGCCAGGTCGTAGCCACGTTAACATCTCTCGCCGTCAGCTGTAGAGAGTGGTGGCTCGCAGGTTGTCGAGTGGAGAAAGCATGTTTTAGAGTACTGGGCCGTAGCTCCTGTTCCATACTGCGTAGTAATGTAGTGAATTGTAGCTGTGTAGATCTGTGTTCTATTGACCTTTCACCCCTATTGACCTCTCACCTTTATCGCCTGGTTCATGTGTGTTTGACATGTTTCTGCTACTATATTTGACTGTATAAATATACATAAAAAAAAATATATATAGCTATATAAATTGAGATTGATATTACCAAGATAGATAGAAAGATAGATGAACAAGAGAAAGCAGATAAAACACAGGCTTAATACTGTGGCCACATTGAGGAAGTGGATGATTTAAAATGAATGGATTCATTCTTTATCTTTACATCTGCAACTTTACACACACATTTAGTGGTTGTCATACATGCAAAAAAAAAAGAGTATGTGTTTGTTTTAAGTATGAAATCCAGTATCTTCCCTCCTGTGTGCTTTATGTATTGCCAATATCTTGACATCATATTCATAAAATTATTAGATTTAGCCTCATACATAAAACACTGTATGCATTGTAATGTGCCATGAATGCTTTGAATGAATGCTGGAAAATATTTATCCATCCCACACAGTTGTCAGATACTATCAGACAACAGCAATCTGTAGCTAATCTACTCATCCAAAACCTGTTGGAATAAACACCTCACAAAACTATGCTCAGCTCTTGTTCAACACTATCTGACCTTAAATTTAATGCAGTGAGAATATCCCAGATGTATGTAATTCATAAATGCTACTGTAAAGTCTGTAGGTTTGGTGGCTGGTCTTCACCTTGTACCTCAGCTTTTGTATTTCTCTTAACCCTTCCTGCCATATTTGCTTATCATAATCATTGATATTAATGATAGTGGTAGTGGTGGAAGTGATATGTTGGTTCTAATGTTGCTCATATTAAACCCATTGCTTTGTGTCATATATTTATTAGTTATTCTCTAGATTCTGTATTGATGACTATGCATATGGTTAAATGTACAACAAAAAGCCTTTTTTGTTTGTTTTAAAGTCATTTTGGTTTGATATTCTCGTGCAAGGTGGCACCTGAAGCCTAGAAAAATGGCTTCAATAGTATAATATAAAAGAGCCTGATTATAACTGGAAAGACTGACACTAAAGGACCTTAATTTAATTCAGCAGGAAAGTTTCATTGCTATTGATCAATCAGGGAAAGCTCAGTTCTTGAAAGTTTCCTCGTGTTATTGTGTCACTGCCATGTAGCATGACGTCACTGTCACAATGGCAACTGTCCAGTAGCATTAAGTAAAGCCAGTGCTCATAACTTCTAACTTATGATCACAATAAAATGCCATCAAATGGATAACATGTAGGTGTTTACAAGAAATAATGTCTAGATAAAGCTAAAATATCAGTTGACACATTAAAATGTGTTCAGATTTTTTTGTTTTGTTTGTTTTTTGTATTTTTATTCAAATGTGAGGTTATGGTCTAAATGCATTTGTTTGAAAGCTATTAATTTATTGGATGTACTAATTATTGATCTTGAGATTTCTGAAAGGAAAAGCTCTATCTGACCCATCTAGTGTCTCTCTATCTATCTGGGTTCATTATGTATATGTGTGTGTGTGTGTGTGTGTCTGTGTGTGAGCGTGCACATGGCAGCGTATGTGGCAGTGAAAGCAGAGATGAGTGTGAGCACATGCTGTATGTGTGTCAGCACATCCTGCACTTTCACTTGTGTGTGTGTAACGATGAGTTCTATCTCTCTCCTCCTCCTCTTCCTCCTCTCTCTCTGGTGTCATGTAGCCTGTAGACCTCCCCCTGTGTCCTATTATTGCATATAGTTCAGTGCCCCTATAGTGTCAGTCACTGTCCACCTCCTGCATGTGCTTGTTTGTAAATACACCAAATAAAATGATCAGTATAAACCAAACCTTTGCAGCTATTGGACTATTTTTGCACTTATGTTCATGTAAAAATCATTATTAATCAGTTTATATGTTAAGCCATAACAGAAAATATTCAGCATAAATTGCACATCCTGTATTTGTTGCTCTCTGAAATGCGACAGGAAACTACTCACGAGTCAAATTGCAAAGGAAGTGAAGTCTATAAAACATTTTAAATAAGTCCATCCCTTGTAATTTCATGTGCAATATCTCTCTCACATCTTTGTTCAGATCTAAAGATGCCCTCGGATGTTGTGAAGGGCAGAAAGAGGAGAATAAACCCAAGTGAGCTGCAGCCCTCCCCCATCTTGTAACCGTGTTCCTATGATAGCGTCCTCCATTGTGGGTCATTATGGAGGACAACAGTGTGAGATATACAATCTAACACCACTAGATAGCACTGTTAGCTCAAGCTGATTAAAATCACTGCAGTAACCTCCCAAAACACACACTGATACACAACAAGTCTGCAGGGTTTAGTACTAGTAGACATAAAATGCTTTTATTATTATGGTTATAGAGGCAAAAGTCTGAGCTGACATTCTATGGTGTTGAGTTATAACTGTTTGTTTTTGATGTTTTGTTTTTCAGATGCACATTATCAGAGGCAATAAGCAAAGGTTACATGTCATGCAAACTAGATAAATAACTCTTTATGTGTACCTTTGCTATAAAGTTAATCATCCACTGGCAATAATGTAGTGCTCTTAGTTAAAAAAGGAAAGAGGAAAAATATACATACAGTATGTAAACAGTCAAAGAAATTGCACTTTCTTGGCTTGTTATTAGAAGCCACACTACTGAAAGAGAGCAGAAACACTGGAAAAACTAATTCACTGTCACTGATTGTCTGACCAATAAAAAAAAAACCAAACAAACAACATACGCTCAGCTAAAAAAAAGAGACAAATCATGTAATTCTACAAAAAAATCATATACAATCATAGTCAATTTGAAGGAAAAATGACTGATATATTGGTCAGCTGTATAATCTGTTAAAAACAGGTTAGTAAAATGAAAGATTTGATTATTAAGTTTTATGTATAATCCCAATAGTATTGTCATGTATAATACTACTTTTACACGCTACTGCTGATAGAAGGAAAAACAGGTCTCTCTATGTACATTCACATGAATCTAAACGCTTATGGTTACTTCCACTAAGTGGATTAGCCCAATGCTCCTAAGATGAAAACAATCTACTATGCAACTGTACAGAAAAAAATGACCTCCAATCCTCAAATATTCACAACTTAAAAAACATAACAAAGGAAGTCCTTATATAGTCCTTATCAGAGGAGATATTGCTTTTAAAGACTGCATGAGTTCGCTTAGGTACATACACGAGACAACATGGCACTTCTACAGAGCATTTGGGGCAAATCAATCTAGTTTTCATTCCCTTTCCTCGCTCCTTTCTCCCCGAGGACATTCTGATTGTCAATGCTCTGGAGCAAAGAGCGAAACATTCTCAAAGGCAGTCTGAAGTAAACAAAACACTTTTTACCCCTTTCCCTCCCTTCCCCAGGAAGCAATACTGAAAATAGTCAACAATAAACATTCCTATCATGAATATACTTTGTCCATTTCTTTAGCAGACAGTGCACAAGCTGTCTTTTTTTTCAAAAATAACTTCTTTCTTAAAACCTCATTAGAAATTCTCTTGCAGCGATGCCAAAATTCCTATCACTAAGCCCACCCCCCTCCCCTGCCTATTCACTGGTACATAGCAGAAACTGTCTTGGTAAAGTGAAGAAAAACCCTCACACTGTCTCAACAGCTTTTAACTGGTTCACTTCTCCTCGTGTCATTTCCCAAAGGTGCAATGTGACTTTGAAAGCTTAACGATTAAATGAGGGTTCAATTTTGACCTAGTTTAGGGCCCAGGCTACATTTTTGTTCCCTCGGGCAGTTTGTGAACTCCTCGTCTCTTGGAAACTTCAGAGCCAAAACGCTGAGTACCATATAGTGTGTCCACTTTCGGTCTCCGAACGACGTCCGTCTTTCCCAATTTGCTTAAGGTGCCGAAGTAAGAGCAATCAAAGTGTATGTGTGTGTTTAAAGTGTGTCCACTCAGCATACATACAGTCTTTAGTGTGCTTGTTCATCCAGCACTAGTGCAAATTCATTTCAGCTGGTCTGTTTCTTTCTTTCATCCGGGACAGTCTATCTCCGTTTCTCTCATCCCTCGTCGCTTGGACAAAAGATGTGTTTCCATGGTTTCATCCTTGGTGTGATGCCCTTCAGAGCGCTCGGTTCAACACACTCATCTGTCAGTGTGTGAGATGTCTTTCTTGCATTTTCAGCTGCTATAATTCTCCAGCTCTCTTCTCCCTTTTCTCGCTTGTTTTCTGTGGCACTACTACTGTTAATAGCAGTGGTATGACATCAGTTCCTGTCCATCTGTCCAGTGGTGGGCCTGGTCCCTTTTTCAGAGTGGTCCCACCTACACAAAAGCAAGATACTATCAACAAAACCATGTGTATGCTTCTCTAAATTCCTCCTGTTTCCGCATCTGATCCTCCACTCACCTCTCTCTGTTAGCTTATGAATGCTGTAGGGTCAAAAGTAAATCATTCAGCCGTTTCCTCCTCTGTTCTCTGCTGCAGACTTCTTCTTCCCCTCGTTTTTCTTCCTCTCCCTCCTCCTCTCCTTGTGTGTTCTGGGTTTTGGTGGGCTGTGGTGAACAAGTATGCACAACTAATTGCAAAAGCAGATTTTTATCCTTGTGGAAATTTGCATTCTTAAAAGAAAAGATCTTTCTTTTTTTTGTTTTTACGTGGGTGCATTTGTTCACTCACACAGGGGCTGGCAGTGAGTGAGCTGGAGGTGTCCTGACTCAGATGATGGGGGTCACTGCTGATAACCGTCACCTCCACCCCCACTGGCTGATCTGAGGGTCAGAAGTCAAACAGTATTCTGGATGTTAATAAAGGCGTTGCAGAGGGAATTAAAACAGCACGTCATTTCTTTTACAGATACATCTGTAATTATGCAAGTGTCCTTATTTCCCCTTGATTCCTATCTGCCATCAGTTAGGGAGGCTTTGATGGAAACTGTGTGGTTTCATTGCTAATGGGGAAAGTCAATGCCTGCTGGGTTCTTGGACACCAAGAGTGGATGACAGAAATGGGGAAACATTTCTGCAGGCTGAAATTCTGTGGTTGGAAAACCACTTAGTTTGTTCTGCTGAGTATGATATGGAGAGACAAGCCAAATATGAGGAGGACGGGCTGTAAGCAGAGCACACACACGCACACATAGATGCACACACATAAAAGTAAAAGACACAACATGGGACACCAGAAAAAAAAAATCTATACAGATGTAGAGTAAAATGAAAATGTATAAATGAGTTCAACCACATACACAAATGCATACACCTACAGAAACAAAAACTAACACACACACTTGCTTCATGGACCTGACTTGATGTGGCTGTCGTCCCCATTGGCTTCATCACAGGACAGACGTCGTGAGTCCCTCTCCTCCCCCTCTGCGTCTCTCTCTCGCTCCCTCTCTATCCTTAGTCGGATCTGTCTGTCTCTCACGAGCTCCCAGTTCCTCACAAGGAACACGTGGTGTTTCACCACAAAGCTCCTGACCCCGGCACACAGGGAGAAACATGAGCCAACCACCCTGACACCAGTTCAGTAAGAATGCATCAAGTAGTTTATCTTAAAATGTGTTCTGTGTTCTTTCCGTACCTCTCAGTGCTGGTCAAAGGCTCCATGTCGAGGTGAGGAAACAGGCTGGTAATGTCGCTAGAGCTCTCCTCCTATAAAACAGAAATAAAAAGGAGGGACACATGCACGTTTTAACAGTCACCAAAGCTGCATTCTTCACCGAGAATGAATCAACCTTAAGATGACTGGACTCACCGCTGTCTGGTGAGAGGATATAGTTCTCTCCTTCAGCCGGCCTGAGTGAAACAGAGAGAGACAAACAGAGTAACAAACGGAGAGTACTGATCAGATCCATCAACTAAACCTGAACATAACACATCCAATTTTGGCAACTCACAGTAACGTCGCTTCCTCTTCAGGGGGACAGCAGGCTGCCTTTGAAGCTGTAGCAAGACAACATGAGAATTACATGTGCATATGTGACAAACCACAAATCTCATCTCTTATCTCCACAGATGACTCAGCTTGACCTTCTAATGTCCTCATTCTGTGTTATGGGGCTCTACTGTACCTGATTGTGTTGCCACAGCCACATCACGTCATAAGGTAATTGGAAATGAATCCTCTTCAGCCTAAGGTACTTTCCTGGGAGACACAAAGGAAGTTTGGATGAACAAGTAGAGCTACAACAAACCACATATTCACTTACATTTTCCTCTATACTCACCAACATGTATGGGGGCAGGTAAAAGGCTATAATCATGCTCCCCTGGTGTGTACTCCATACTCTCTTGGCACGACTGCTGGGCTTGGGAGGGGGGACTAGGAAAGAAACACATTAAATACATAAACAAAAATCCTGATAAGAGAAACAATGTTATAACCATTTGTTTATGAATTCAACTCACTCTGTAGTTTTGTAATCATCAGAGTAAAGACCTGCCCTCAGAAACTTCTTCCTGGGAGGACCATCTGCTCTCTCCTCTCTTTGGATGGTTACTGGTTGGGATGGAGCCTGGTCGACATCTGATTGGCTAAAACATTCAGGGGGTGTGTCACCCTCGGGTTTATCGTCTGCGACACTAAAAGGAAAGCATGAAGAGAGAGATAGAACGATAGAGAGGAAAAAGAGAAAGAGAGAAAAGGCACTGGTTTAGCACACAGTGCTGAAAACGATGGGTTAATATAGCAGTAGTGAGTGGTTGTATTGAATTTTCAAGTCAACCAGCTCAGGTTCTTTATAATACAGTTGTGAGTGTTTACCTCTGATGACAAGGAGAGTCACCATGTTTTCTCTTCCGTCCTCTCTTCCTCCTGGCCTGCAGCTCTGACTCTGACACCTGCAGCGCTGTGTCACCTCCTCGCTCTCTCTCTGGCCCTCTTTCTTCTTTTCTCCCTCCCACTTCTCTCCCATCTCTGTGGCTGTGTGCTGGCAAGAGGTCGGGTGATGACATGGAGGGAGCTGCAGATGAGCGCGTGGGGGAGGATACAGTAGAGGGCAGTGGGTACTTTCTGGGCCGCCCTGGCCTTCTTTTGTTTGTCCCTGCCATGCTGTCTGGTGTTGGCACACTTATCTGCTGCCCCCGGCTTCTCGAGTCACCTTGTAAACCTGCCGTCATTGAAATAGAAAGAAGCGGGGGGGGGTGAGGCAAATTGAGGCAGGAGGGAAGGGTGGGGTGTAAGTGGCAGAGAGGAAATGAGACAGATGTGGATCAGTGATTGAGCCAGCAGAAGGTGTGAGGTGAGGCCAGTCTGGGCTGAGTCATGCGGGGCCACAGATTAGGTGAGTCACAACATTTCCTCTGACCAGATCACTTCTGGGAAATGCATTAAGAAGTGATTTATGTACGCACACTCACACTTCAAAAAACCACAAGAATTGACACAAACACTGCGCAGAATGCGTGATTTTTAATATGAGCATGCACACGTATGCATTCTTGCCTCGCAGTCTTAATGTGGAACACAATCTCAAAAGGCTGAGCAGACAAAAAAAAAAAGAGAGAAAAATGTGTGTGTGCCCGTGCTAGCGTGCTGTACTCGAAAACACATGTGTGCTGAGTTACAGTAGATGATGAACTGATGTCAAATGTATTCCACCTATTTCAAAAACACGTTTTCCTCTCACAAGCTCTCTTTGCCCCCATCCTGACCTCTTGCTATTTCTTCATCAATCACTCCTGAGGTCATCTGTCTTTTTGTTCCATTTTCCACAGTCCCTGACAAGACTGGCCCCTCTTTCCTTATTGGATTTTTCCAAGTCAAATAGGCCCTGTTGGCCAGCCGTGAGGGATAGGCCAGGCTTTAAATAGCCAATCTGGTGGTTAACTAATGACTGTGTTCACTGGGTAGCCCCGGCCTGCAACAGCATGCGGTTCGCTGCAGACCGGGAAGATTTCAAAGATTTTCTGGAAGATTCCCATCAAGATGCTGCCCTGCTGCTATAACACTTTTTAAAAATTCCAACAGAGAGTGGTTGCTGAGTGGCTTCATTTATGCATTTATGTGTGTGTGTGTCTGTGTGTGTGTTCATTGGGGGGGTAGGGGTGTTAGGCACGTCCCCTGCACAGCAGAGGGAGTTTGAAATTGGCTATAAAAAGAACGGAGTCTGATTTCCTCTCAAACACCCTCCAGGCTTTGATGTGTGACTCAACAACACCTGAGAAAAAGCAATGCTGTCACTATATTGGGCAAACTATTGGCGCCACAGTCTCATCTCCACATTGTGCAAATATAAAAATCTGTCATACTGTGCAAGTTGAAAGAGCCTCCTGGCAAAAAATCACTCAGCTAGCTGTCATGAATTGGGTGCTATTGATGTACTTCAATGATGAGCTCAGTAGAGTTTACATTTCCTATATTATCTAACTGTCCATATTCTAGGTATTCATGTTTTCTGCCAGTGAAATAATTACATAATACATGTGTATTCAATGAATTCAAGCAACTCAAGAAGCAATGTTAACAATGGAGATGTTTGTAGCATTCATCAGCATAGACAGTTTCCAGCCAGAGAAATACTAACATTGCAGTATGTCCAACTATTTGAACCAACTCTGGCTTGAGTGCTAACATGCTAACAAGATCAAATCATTCATGCATCCTCACCTGCTTCTCTCCTCTCTGTCCATGCCGGCTCATCTCTCCTCCATGACCTGTCTCCACTTCCTGGATTCCTCCCGGATAATCCGCTCCTCAGACCTCTGCCCCCTGTTGCCATGGCAGAGGATGTGAACAGGTTGGTATGCGTTGGGGACGGGGACGTCCTGTACAGGTGTGAGTCTTGAACGTCATCGCCGTCTTCGTCCTCCCCGTCTGACGCAATCATTCGGCCTGTGTGTTGCTCCCCAGAGAAGCCTCTCCAGTTGGTGTTTGAGTTTCCAAATTGCGTCCCACCCAGGCCACCGAATTTTGTCCAGCTCTGGCCCAGGCCGCCCCAACCTCCTCCGAATGAAGACAGGTGAGAGGAACCGAGCCCCAGCGAGGTGAGAGATGTGCGTTTGTACCTCTCTGCTGAAGATGATGATGATGTGGCGGCAGCAGCGGAGGAGAAGGAATCATTTCCATTCTCGCATAACCAAGGCGACTCTTTAGACAGCATACTCCCCATTCCTCTTGGCCCTTTCCTTCCTCCGTCTCCTTGGCCCAAAATGAAGCCTGACCTTTGCTTTGAACTGGCTAACCCCTCTCTCTCCATCCCGTCTTCCTCCTCATCCTCGTGTAACTCCTCCTCATCGTCCATATCTCGCTCGCAGTGCCTGTGACGGTGTTTATGCTTGTGTTTGTGTTCGCTCCTCCCACAGCCACAGGAGAGGCTGGATGTGAACCCTGAGCTGAGGTGTGGGCCTCCTCCACTGCCTCCTCCTCCCATGTCTCCCTCAACCTCTCCTCCTAAAGCTCCTTCCCTCAGCAACCTGCTCCTCCGCCTGTGGAATCGGGCAGGGTTGAGGAGGAAGTGGGCATGATGGGGCTGATGGGGGGCATATTGGTGAGGAGAGGGAAGCGGGTAGGAGCTTGGGAGGTGGTGGTAGAGTGTTGTGGCAGGGGGATAGCTGCTGTAAAAGCCCATATTTTCAATGGTCTCCTGGAACTTTGACGGGCAACCACACTGCCTGCGGTCCGGCTTCCTGTTACAATGCACAGGCTGGCAGGAGTAGAAAGGCTGGTGGGAGAAGGAGGTATTAGCAGAGTAAGATGAAGGGTGAGGCGAGTAGAAGCCGTTCAGATTGATCCTGAAGATGTTGGAGCGGAGGGAATGAGAAGAGGAGTGATGGCGCCTGCCTCCGGCAGCATTCCCACTCCCTTCAAAGCCCTGTCCCAGTCCCGTCCTCGCCCAACCTCGCCGTCCGATATGGACCTCGCTGAACTGACCGATCAGATCTTCCATTTCAGCCAGAAACTCTGGATCCTGCATATGCAGCTGCTGGTGCTTCTTCTTATGCTTATTTTTCTGTCTCTTCAGTGCATTGTGCCCAAGGCAAGGGTAATAATCTGAATGAGTGCACTTATTGTGTCCTGGGCAGGGGCACGGGCACATGCAAGTACAGGAGGAGGGACAGTCGTAATCCCTCCGCCTGTGTCTGTGTCTGTCTCTATGCCGCTCCACAGATGCTGAGTTGGTGATGGGGTTCGTGTGTCTTGGCATGTGAGAGAGGGGTGAGGAGACAGGAGAGGGACGGTCCACAAGAGAGGAGGGGTGTCTTTGAGCCCCCAAAATCACTCCTGACCCCTGACCTAACCTGAGCATGCCACGAGCTCCTCTGATCTCCCCTCGCTCAGAAACGCTGTTGTTATCCGTCCCAATCCCGCTGTCGCTCGGCAGTGTCTCTTCGCTGTGTGACTCACTCCTGGGGGAAGGGGTGGCCTCTTTCAGGTGGCCAGGGGAGCCGGGTGTGTGATGGCGTGGAGGAGTGGGACAGGAGAGTTTACATGAAGACTGGTGAAAGGGGAAGTGATGCCTTCCCTGACATGGACAACTCTTTTTCACAAAGGGAGAGAGGGACGAGGAGGAGGGAGGCCGGGGGGAGGTGCAAGAGGATGATGGGGAAGGGAGGGAGAAGGGGTGAGGAAAAAGTAGGGAGGATGTTGGTTCTGTGAGACTGCCTTCGCTATAAGGGCTCTGGGCCCCGCTGGAGTGGGTAAGAGATGGGGAGGGAAATGGGTGAGAGGGAGGAGGCTGGTGTTGGCTGGAGAAGAGAGACGTTTCAGAGGGACTGGTAAACAGAGACGACTGAGTGGAGTTCTGGGAGTTGGTTTGGAGCGTTGGGGCTGTTTGGGTTTTCGGCTTGCGTCCTCGCCTCTTGCCCATGTAGATGGTCCCTCTCTTGCTCACATTGATCTGAGGGCCTAGCTTACTCCCGAAGGAGGAGGACAGGGCTGAGAGCGTGTGTACTGTTGTCGCCTCTATCGATTTACACATTCTCAGAGAGGTCTCGCCATCTGCTGCCTCGCCCCCCCTTCCCTCCTTTCCTACGTACCCAGACAGCATTACCTTGTGAAGCCTCCTCTTCTTTCTTTTCTTCATCTCATTAATCAGCCTCCTGATCTTTAGCTGCCGGTTCCCCTTTTCAGGAAGGTGAAAATCTTTACTCCTGTCTGTATCATCAGTGCGATTCAGTGCATCTCCGCTCTGGCCCTCGGGGAGGGGTCGTTTGGGAGGACGGCCACGCTTCTTGGGGCTGGATTTAGACTGAGCAGCACACTGCAGCATTGGACTTGGCTCCAGCACAGGGGCTTTCTGAATTCCGTCACACACCAGAAGAGGCACCTCAGTTGGGATAGCATTTGGTGAAAGTCTAGGGGGAGGTTCATCTAAGCTAGAGCTGTGGGATTTAGGGCGGCCCCTTTTTCGGGCAGGGGTTATGGGGCATCTGGAAGCAGGGGGGCTGGGGTCTGATGTGGGGTGACTCTGCTTTGGGGATGGAGGTTTGGTTGCAGAAGAGAGAGGGGGGGAGCTGGTGGTTAAGGAGGTAGAGGGAGCTGGGTGTGACTCATCAGTCTGCTGAATAGTGGCCTTGGCAGGAAGGGACGTCTTGGGGTTCTGGGGGAAACTTAATAAAGGATTATGTTGGGAATCTGAAGAAGCTTCCTGATTTTCCGCCCTCTGAGCCCGGTGCACCAGCTTGGTCCAGCTGGGCCGTCTGGCTTTACGTTTCTTGAGCGGTCGGCTGTCCTGCTCTGGGGGGGAAGAAGGGGGAGAGACAGGGGCACGGGCAGAAGGAGTGGGCAGAGAGGGAGGAGTGGAAGAAGAGGGGTGGTTTGGAGGCACAGTTGAATGTCTTGAGACGTCTTGTTCTTTTGATTTACTGGTGTCACCTGTTGCTGGCTCAGCTTGTTTAACTGGCTTGCAACCATCATCTGTCTTGTCTATCTCATCTGATCTGCCTGGATTCACTACTTTACAGGTTTTACCTTGTTTACCGCTATCAACTGCTTCACCACATTTTGCATTATTATCCTCTGCTCTCTGTCCGTCTGGGCTAAGTTTATCCCTCTTTTTCTCAGCCTTTCCTCTTTCAATCTTTACCTCATCCCTCCACGTATCATCAGTCTTATGTCTCTCATCCTTTTCTTTACCATGCCTTGATTTTCCATCCTTCCCTTTTTCCTTTTTCTTCTTCTTGCCTTCCTCCTTTCTGCTCTCACTCTTCGCTCTCTCAGCCTCCAGTCTATCTCGCTTTGATTTCTTGTCTTTTCGTTTCTCTTTCTTTGCTTTCCTCTCTCTCTTTTTCTCTAATGCAGGCTGTAGAGAGGGATCTTGGGATTGGGCAGAGGAGTGATCCACAGTGGGGGAGGACTGTGGTTTAGGAGTGACTGAGGGAGAGGAAGGGGAGTCTGGCCTACTCTTATTGGACAGGAGTTCTTTATGGCAGCTGGTGGAGACTGGAGGTCTTGTGGAGGAGTCCATGGAAGAAACAGAGGAGGAGCTGCTGTGTTTTCCGACTTTGATTTTTGTCGAGGTGGACGTGCCAAGGATGTCAGCAGAGCCTTTCCCATTCGATAGTCCCTTCTGTTTTGTTGTCTGTACCAAACCATTATGTTTCTTGGAGGTCTTTCCTTCATTCCTGGTTTCCGATGCAGACGGGGGTTGGATGCATAGGGTGGCAGGAGTAGCTGAAGCTGTCTGGTCTGATGTTGGTGAACAGGGTTTGTGTCCTGCAAGGGCAGCCTGGCCATTGACACTAGCGAGCTTCTCTTTCTTCACTCTCTCAGATGAGCCATTTGAATTCACCTCTGTCTTATCGGCCAGTTTGATAGGAACCTGGGAATGCAAACACGGAATCTCTGTCATAGACAACAACGACTGCGACATCCATTAGTCTGCTGTTGACAAAAGTGAAGGACAATGGAAAAGAGACAATAACTGAAATGCTTTTGTTTTTGTCCGCCCATTAAAAGAGAGAGCGAGGACAAAATGACTCAATCAGGCAGAGAAAAGAGGGCATAGTGAGGAGAAGGAGAGAGTGAGGTGATGGAAACAGGAATGGGGTTGACACAGAAAAGGAGAAATACAAAGGCAGAGAAACGGAGAGGAAGGGAGTGGGACAGGGACAGAGGGGGAGTGAAAGATAAATGAGAGCAGGTAGAGAAAAGAGGGGATGTAAAAATAGAAGAGAGGGACAGATATAGAGAGCCAGGCAGAGACAGAAAGAGAGAGAGAAAGCTGTGCTATTGGTAGCTATAAATTGCCACTAATACAGATGAGAAGGCTTGACATTTCGTACTTGTCCTGTAATTTTGGTATGCTGCAGCTTGAGTGGTGTTTGCGCAGCTAAAGCAATAAGCTTCCCCTTGGGTGATTGTCATAGGGACTGATGGACCAATGTCTGTAATAGCTCCAAGTGGTTGCCGTGCTGTTGTCCTATTTATAGGTCCGTTTATTTAAATGGGCTGCTTAGTTTTCAGTATTGAGACAATAGATCATTTGACCTTATTATAGCTGAACACAAAGCGGGGCGATTTTGCACTGAATAAGACTGAAGTCTGGTGTTTTACTGCAAAAACCAAAACAGCGCATACAATATGTGCCATTAATAATGTATGAATACCTTCACAGTAACCCTTGGGTTGTTTTTCCATTTTCAGCTAACTTACACTGATATCAGGTTTAATATTGGCAGCTGACATGAGGGAATCTGTATGTGCGTGTGGCAAGTTGCCCTTGTCTTTAACTTACCTGTTTGGCAGACTTGGTCCCTTGGCTGGTTATGGCAGGGACTGAAGCTGGGGTGGAAGCTGTAGTAAATGTTGATGATAATGACAGTGGCTGCAATGACGAAGATGATGATGGCGATGATAATGATGATGATGCGAGCGGTGGCGGAGCAGCAGATGCAGTTTGTTTGGATGTGGTCTGGACAGCATCCAAGCCTGAGCGTTGATCTCTGGTTGCCTCGTCTGGAGTAGAGCTGGTTTTGCTCTGCTGGCCCACTCCTCCTCCTTCTCCATCCCCCCTCAGCAGTCCCCCCCTGCCTTGCCTCTGATAGGTCCTGATGGTGGGCTTGCACACGTAGCTCTCCAAGATCTTGGGCGGCTTCTTGGTGCGTTTGGCCTGCAGTCCGATCCGGAGTCGTACATTCCCCTCAGGGCAGCTCGTCTCTCTGCCAGAGATCTGAAGCTGTTGTTGCCCTGCGCTTCCACAGCGCCCCTCAATGAGTAATTCCAGCACTGCCCCCTTGTCTCCTTCCCTCTTTCTCCCGGCACCCCTTTTCTCCTCCTCCTTTTGCCCTACATCTCCATTCTCCCCCTCACCTCTTCTCTTTTTCTCTGCCACTTGGTCCTGTTCAGAGTCCTCAGGGGCAGAGGTGGGGTCCAGAGTGGAGTTTGTGGTTGGAGGGGTTCCCCCCTTCACTCTCTGGTCCATCAGAGAAGTCAGGGGGGAGAAGTAGGATGCTGTGGGGTTCCCAGTATAACAGTTTTAAATGTCCCCCAAGGGGTTAGTGGGGTGAAAGGCTAAGAGCAAAATGCAGGTGTAGGTCAAGAGATTTCCAAAACAATATCCTGTATGAGTCCAAGTACAGCTGGGCTCCTTCATCCAGCAAACGAAGGTCTCTCTCTGGTCCTTTTGGCTTGAACTGAGATGGAAGAAGTTTGAGGCAGAGAGAGAGAGAGAGAGAGAGAGAGAGAGAGGGGGAAAGGAAAGACAGACAGACACAGACAGAAAGATAGAGAGGCCAGTGATTAGTCATTTCAGTGAGCTCAGATGCTGAGTAGCGGCAGTACAGGAATTGAGGGGAAAGTCCCCTTCCTGCAAGCAGCTGTCGAGAGGTGCTAAAGTCTGTGTCCACAGAGATGATCTCATCATACAGAAAACCCAGGGGGCCAATCAACGCCGCTGATTCCCAGAATGTCGACACTAACTGGAAGAAAGACCTACTCACATTCTTCAAAGAGCAGCTCCGGCTAGTTTTCTCTAACAATCTGTCAATAACAGCAGCTCTGAAAGACAGCAAACACTCCCTAAACCTCTACGCTTTTACTCACGTTCTAATCCTCACTCTGCCTCCTCTCCCCAAATCAATATATCAATCAATCAGCTCCTGACTAATTCAAACACTTGATCCAGTCCCCTCCCCTCCTCTCCCCACTGTCTTTGCGCCTTCTGTTCTCAGCTACTCCCACAAGCACTTCTCCTCCCACCCTTCCCTCTGCTGTACTTTCTTTTCTCTCCGAAACTCCCCTTTTCATGTTTGGCAGAAAGCTTTTGCATGCATTCTCTATTAGTCCCATCCACTCTCTCGCTCTCTCTCGCTCTCTCTCTCTCTCTCTGTAGACCACACAGTAAAATGGTCAACTCATACACTGTATCCATGTTAATCAGAACCATATTTCCTCCTCCACTTCGTTCTTTTCCTCCTCTCCAACCTAAATCCCTCCATTCACGATCCGGCCGTTCCCCTCCTCCCCTTTCAGTAGTGGTAACACAAATCCGTAGGAAAGGGTAAAACTTATTTTTGGAAAGGAGTGCAAATTCCTCCTCCTCCCATTGCTTCCTCTAAGTCAAGCAAGCTTTTCATTGACCCCATTGTAAATTGACTTTTAATGTGACATTACAGCAAGTAACACACCCTAAAATAACATTCCCCTCACCAGAAAAAACTTTCACTCTCGCTCACGCTGCTCAGCCCAGTTTTTAACGTATCGAAGGGAGGCAGCATCTTCTGTCATGCTTCCTTCATTATACTCGCTCTCTCATTAAGGGAGACACTCATCCATTTTCTAATAAAACACACCCTGCCAAGCATTCTTGCAGCTCTCTCCTGAGAGCCTCTTATGAAATAGCTCTCCTCGTCTCTCAACACACTGAACTGCCCCCTTAAACTTACAAGAGCATCACAGATAATGTTTTCATTTAAGAGCTCAGTGGGCTATCTCTCCTGCCTCTTGGTCCCTCCACACCCAAACCCTTTCCTTGAATCATAGTGAGCTCAAATCAACATCTGTTCCAGTAACTGCTCTTATGTAACAGTTTTGGAAAGCATTTCCAAGACCAAACCTCCTCACAATAAAATAAAATGAGCATAGAGATGGACAGTGGTCCTCTAAAAGAACTGTAGCCACTTTCAATCTGACCTCTGCTCCAGAAGCCTGACCCGTATGAAGAGGAGCAAACTGAAGAGGACGTGAGTCATGAGTCATATGGGCTTCGGTCTTGTTGTGCAAAGTGACTATAAGGAGAGAATAAGAGTGGCAGGTTTTCAAACTTCAAAGGGCAGACCCATTCAACATCAGTCAAAGTGCATACTAATAGCTTTTTATCCTCTCCAGAGCTATACCTCTCCAACATAACTCTGAATTATTCTAACATTAGACCAGAAGCTATTTCCAGTGACAGGATGATGGGTGGACTTGACACTGTAGTCAGTGTGGTTCCTCGGCTGCGCTGAGACGGCGATTAAATCATGATAATGGCCCACCATATTTCCAGCCATCATCACCATCCCATGACGGTGTTATCATCAATAACTACAACACCATTATCATCTGCCTGACAACAGCAGCCCAGCTGGAAATGAGGGCTGCTGTGATGGCATCTGAGAGGACTGTCACACAGTCATTGAGTGCAGCCTCACTCCTCCTCGTGCACGGGGAAGTTTCTCCGCTCCTCGTGCACACTTTCTCGCAGTTTGTGTGTGAGGAGTGTGTGTTGGTCGTACATTGTGTACCCAGGTCGCAGCTGCGTAGGCTGACTGATGTTGCTACTGTAGATACAGTATGGGCAGTGGGGGTGTTACCGCACTGGAGCAACCTATCACTGGTTTACTGAGGACGTCAACAGGGGGCTTCCTTCTCCATAATGACTTTGCGCACCTCTAAAAAAAATCCGCCTGCTGCTGCTGTCGCACTTACAAATCATACACACATGCACGTGTTGTTGTTGTCGTCCCTGCTGTCGCCATCATTAAACACAACCCACATTTAAGCCTCCTCAAACGTGCACGGCCGCGAATGGAAACTCAACATGCTGCGCAGCTTCTAAATGTGCTTTTCTTGCTGCTGCTGTTTTGGGGATGTGCGTGAATCCACCTTTATTTTCTCTTCTGTCCGTCCTCTGCCAGCCCTTCTGCTGGTGTCAGCAACATTGCAATAAGAAATATCACCATGCACGCTCGGCAACAAGGGATAAAATTAGCGCAAAGCGGATGCACAGACATGATCTGTGCTGCTGCTGCTGACAGGCCTGCACACATTCATGCACACTGCCATGAAAATCTGTAATAAGGCGACGTAGGCTACTTACCCGAGAGCGCGTCCCGGAGCCAACTGCGTTTGGGCAGGAGGTGAAGGTGTCCTGCTCGCCCCTTCGCACCAGCAGCAATCCGGATCCTGTGGTGCATTAGATGTTGCTTTGATTACATAACTAAGGCCAGCGGAGGTTAAAACACCTCCTAAAGCCGAGTTTCAGCCTCCTGTGCAACAACATTGGCGCGGCTGTTTTCATAATCTCACAGTCGGCAGATCCGTCTCTGCAGCTAGGTGGCGGTCTGGTTCCACTGGATCTTATTTTGCTCCACTTCTCTCCGGGAAAAGTTGCCTCTCTCCCGCCAGGATTAATGGCTCAGATCGTCCCCCTTCGTTTGCATACGAGCCGTGAACGTGTCAGCGCTGCGGCGGCGTGTGCGCGGGGCGTGCGGGCCGGCGGCTGCGGGATGTGCGGGAATGTAACTGCGTGGCCATTTTCATGCGGCCGGAGGAGGAGATGAAACGGTGGATACACAGCACAGGATCTGGTTGCGGTTCATAATAGGCGATTGGGGAGGGCTATTTAGACGCTTAATAAAATGGCGACGACTTGGCGAAAGTAGGCTGCTGGTAGGCTTTTGGGGAAAAGTTGCATCGCGTAATGTAATGTGGGATCCAGCTTTTAGCAGTGGTGGGGGAGGAGAGAGAGGCAGGCGCATTAAAAAGTTAATGTGACAGAGGTTTTCAACATGCACCAGTTTAACAGACAATATTGATCCGAAGATACTGGCAGTGTTTTTACAGACGTGCTGTAAATAGAAACATAATACACACATATTTTAAATATACCCTTTAGTATAAACATGAAAATATAGTACTAAGTAATTATGACAGAATAATAAAAAACAAAGTAAGAGTATTATAAAAATGCCATTATTATTATTATTATTATTATTATTATTATTATTGTTTATCCTTTGTTGTTATTTATAGTGTTATTTGGCCGTAGAAGAAAGTAACATTGTCATTGTTGTTTTGTTGTGTACAGGTTTACACGCAGGGCCGGGTTAACTCACTGTGGGGCTCCAGGACAAGTATTAGCTTCAGGCCCCCTACTGGCCCCCTGGTCCTCCTGCTGTTGGTGTGTTGTGTTCAGGGTCACTGCCAAATAGCCATTAAGTGCACAGTCTACACTTGAATTTCACCTGTGCCCAGTAAACAATCAACACTACCTGCCCAGGGTTTGCTATATGATCATTCGTTTTTGGTAATAAAAAGGAAAAACACATATTTAACATCACCAAGTACTTAAAAGCTAGATTTTGGGTGTGTCAACATGACAGAGCCTCAGGATGAGGTAATGATGCAGGACATGTCATAAGGCCCTTTGGATTTAAGCAGTTGCACTGTCATGGTGCATATTGTAAAATTCAGTGAGCCAATTAGCATTGAATTAATTAACAAATGACACATAACACCAGGTTTCCCACTTTGCCTGGTTTGCAATCCAGCCTTGTCTGGACATATGGCCAAATTAACTGTTTAGAGGCCCCAGTGAAAATTTTATTTGGACATCAAGAGTTCACCCCCAAACCCTCACCTTCCCACTGGTTGTGATTTATGTATTCACCCAGCCAACTACAAGTTCCCATCAAGCACAGTACATTTATATACTCAGAAACAAACCCAGTACTTCTCTCCCAGCACAGGAGTACTATGAGTGGATCCAGGTTTTCTGTGTGTAAATCAGTTTGAAATATTTTTATTAAACACACTTTATTTAGGAATATGTACCATGGGAGCACAATTTAAACTTTATAACTTGAATGTATAATATAATACTGATGGACCACCTCACACTTACACTTCAGTGGTGCATTTTCCTACAACAATTCACAATAAGTCAAATAACAT
This sequence comes from Holacanthus passer, assembly GCA_025331565.1. Lineage (NCBI taxonomy): Eukaryota > Metazoa > Chordata > Actinopteri > Pomacanthidae > Holacanthus > Holacanthus passer. The sequence continues at coordinate 11,766,377 of JAFREQ010000012.1, forward strand.
ACAAATAATTGGCATACAGTGAAGCTGGGCCTTCTGGGGGACTCTGGAGGCTCAGGCACAATTACTCCTTTGCTTGGTTGTTAATCTAACCTTGGCTATCATTTCGTACTCAGTAAATTATTTAAAAGCTATTTCCTGTAGGCTATATTTATCCTGTTTCAGTGATGTTTGAAAATTTGATGATTTGGTAGTTTGATAAATAAATGTGAAGTGCTTAGTTACCATATTCTTAGACTGTGCATAATGCCAGTAATAAGATAGAGGAAAAAACACAAAGAGATTTATTTTTAAATAGGAACATCATAAAGAGCTAATTGGGGCTCAAGAAAATAGAAAAATGAGGGCAAAAGCAAGTACAAAAAGTGAGCGAAGATTATTTTAGAGTGTGTATTGACCAAAATGAGACATGAGAATGTGGAACAATGTGAGGCTAATGACATTTTAAAATATGGAACATATAGACATAAATGTTAGAAAGCAGCTCTGAGAATTAAGTAAGGAGGCCTATATACAAGTACGTAGGTCATCATGATGACCTACTTTGTAAAAGGGGATTGCAACTTTCTTTTTAATCTTAATAACAAATATACTAATTAACTGAGAATATAAAGTTGGAAGTGCTGAAGAAATTGGTTCAAAAGAAAGTGGGCAAAATCTCTCAGGAATCCAGTCAAAAGAATCATATTAGCGCTTTAAAACAACATTATCCTCCTTCAGATCATTATGAATGAAGTATTTCCACTGAGTCTCAACAGCTTCCATTAATCTAACTGCATTGATTATTATCACAGGTGAGATGTGTCAAATCTGATCAACTCCATTTTCCTCTGTTGTTGTCGCCTGGCTCGCGCCTCCTCATTGGCTGCCCAGACTTGTGATGCCGTGACGTCGCTTCCTGTTCTGTGCTGCATGATGGCGGTGTCCATGACAGATCAGGCACATTGACTTCGTCTTGAGTTGTGCAGCTTACCCTATCCTGAAGCTACTCCGGAGACATTTATCTGTAATTGACGTCAAACAAAATCATCCTCACTGAATATTTAATGAGGTGAATCGCAGGTAAACAGTTTTTTTATGCTCAAATAGCTTCGTATTGCTAATGTTGCCTGTAGATTACGTGCTCTCTGTGCTAGCTGTTAGCTAAGTGTTTACGCAAGGTTACAGGACGCCGGTTTGTATTTTTTGTGCATTGTGCATTACTGTCTTCATAAACACTTTCTTGAATAGAAGTTAAATTGATTTCGTCCTCCATGTTTCAGATGATGGCGCTCCACAGACTGTCCTTGAGACTACGGCTAACGGTGAGATCAATGCTAACAGTGGCTTTAACTACTGTCTGAGGAGCTGTAGATACATAAGCTGCACTGTAGATGAAAAATAATCATTCTGAGATATTGTTGACCTGGGTCAGCTGCTCTGTTTGCAAAGAGAGGAGGAGAGGAGGCAAGAAATGTTTTCATGTTTGGGTGTTAAACTGGTGCAAAAACAGCTTTGTTTTGTTTATGGGGTTGTACATTATGGTCCTCAAGGATTAAAGTATGTGGTGATACGCGTTGCGACTTGGCAGTAGGTTCATTTAAATCCCTGCCAATAAACGTGCAAAAAAGTTTTAAAACTTTATATACATAAAATAGATCGGAATGTGTTATTAAGCACATGTACAAAACAGGGTAATACTGTATATCACCCTGACCAGAGCACAGAGGTATTTATGTCCCATTTCAGCATCAGCTACCTTCATTTGCTGAAAGGGTCACCTGTGTGGGATTTGAAGTTGAAATGCATTTGATATTCAATTCCATTTATCATAATCTTTGAGTTAAACATTTCCTGAAAATGCCCATCGGATATCTGACAAAGTCTAACATGACAGATGAACGTAGACTACAGTACATGTTTATACACAAGCTGTTTGACTTGACTCAGTTTTTGCTGAAGACTTTCCATCAGTGTATTAAGGTGTTAAGATTTTTGGTTTTCTCTTGCCTCTGTTTGTATTGTAAATGCTGTCTTTTACAATTATTTTTACAATTACAATTTCATTTAGCAGACGCTTTTATCCAAAGCACCCATGTGTGCTACTCACCTACCTGAATAAAAATATTAATTCTGTTAAACTTTTACAGGTAACACATGTAAGGTCCCTTCATACCAGTGGATGTGGGCAGCAGCAGGAGGCAGTGGCTGTAGAGTCAGAACCTGAGCCCATCTCAGTTTTCAGAACACAGGAGAATGATCCGGTGAGTAAATATGACTTAACTAGTGCAAATGTCATCATCATGCTAACAGTAAACACAGTACGGCTGCCTCATTGCAGCAGATTTGTGTTTGTAGCAGCAGTGGTCTATGCAGTTGTATAATTTTAGCTGGTGAGCTCACTGTTTGTCTCTTTACAGGCGTCTCAGTCAGAGAAACATATCGGACAGTATTACAAACTGCCCTCGGCACACATCTGCACTCTGTTCCCTAACGGCCTCCCTCGGTACTTTCAGCAACAGGTATGTACTTATGTCTTGATAGCTTGCTCATTATTTAAAACTCACCGGCTCATAGATAATTTTTTATGACTTCTTAAATTTTTTTAATAGTGAAATATCTGCCACAAAGACAAATTGTCATGTTTGGTTTCAGGTGAAGACATTTGATGAAGCCTGTATAATGGTGAGGCCACCAGCTCTAGAGGTCATCTCATGTCTGAGGAAAGCAGACTACAGCAAACCTGCTGTGCGATATTTATTCTGTATCCTTTAAAATACATGTTCACATAAACAGAGATAAACATACTTTCAGAATAAACCTGTTGTTAACCTTATCAAGTTATTCAGATGGGTTGAAGGGCAGTGGGAAGACGATGTCTCTCTGTCACACAGTCCACTTCTGCTATATGCAGGGATGGCTGGTGCTGCATATTCCTGATGGTGAGACAAACTCAATCACACATGCCAAATAACTGACTACCACTGCAGAAGTACAGTAAGTGTCAACAGTGACCCTCCTACATCATCTCTGTGCTTCTTTTTCTATAATACAGCTCACCTGTGGGTGAAGAACTGTAAGGAGCTGCTGCCCTCATCCTTTAACACCTCTCGCTTTGATCAGCCATTACAAGCCACCGAATGGTTGCGGAACTTCAGAATCACTAATGAGCACTTCCTTTCAAAGGTAACAATTGTGCCTTTATGAACATCAGTCATCAGAAGATACTGATATAGGCTGCAATTTTACAATAATAACTGAATGGCTCTGATTATGCATAGTCAAAATAAGGCTGGTGGAGTATTACAAAATTTGTCACATTAGTAACAAGCATTTAGGCATTTGTAAACATTAAATGAGGCTTGGCTGTGTCTTCACAGCAGTCGCATGCTGATATACAGTACATAAAGCCATTAAACTGCTTGATTACACCACCTGAATTTACCCACATGTACCACTGCAGAAGGGAGACCTGGATGTGTATGGCACGGTAACAATAAAACAGCACAATGGGGTTTGAAATGTATTATTTGAGGGAAATGTTTCACATTTAAAAGTAATGAGGATGGAGCATCTTAAAGCCAGGTTCTGCTATTTAGCACGTAAAGACAAATATAGATGGTATAATATAAAAGAATATGCAAGTAATCACATGACATTGTTTCTTTTCATAGACCATCTAGGAATTTAGTTTAGAAGTGTTTACATTGGCTTTTTGATGAATGAAGCAAATGAAAACTCTGTTGCAAACAAAGACTTACACTTTGTTACAGATAATCCCCACAAAACAACTCCATTTTTAACATTGACACACATGCAATTATTGTAATCCAAAAGCTAACATCATACAGCTTAAAATTTAGGGTTGAAATATAAAAGAATGTGATTTGTGTCATTGAACAAACAGAAGGATATTTTTTGCTTCATGTGAAAAAACATTGGAAACTTGGTGCATCAATTCAAATGAGGACCCAGTTTGTATAAACATGATGTATGAAACTGTGCTGTTCCTCTCCCAGATAAAGACAACACAGCGCTATGTGTGGACAAAGAGAGAGTTCACTGATGTGGGGAGTGCACTAGGAGAGCTGGTGGATCAGGTGAGTCCTCTCACAGTGCTCTGATTGTTTATTTTTGTTCACTGGAGATGTGGTTTATCTCACCCTCCCAAAACATTTTCAGCAGTTTGTTGTATTTTCTGTCTGTTACCTATTCTTTCCTTCTGCCCCACCAATTTCCCCACAGGGGTCATTAAAGTTCCATCTTTCACCTCGCCTGTGCTTAGTGGTGATCAATAGCCAATGAACTGAGCTTGGTGATGGATCAGCACAATATTTTTGTACCACACAGACTGTCAAAGGCAGAAAAGTGCAGTAGATTTATGTTCAGCCTGTGAATTTTTCACCTCTCCCAATCAGCCATTTTGCTCTACTACATTTCACTGTATCATTTGCTGTATAATAAGAAACTTTAGACATTAGTTCTGCCCTATTTTGTCTGACTTGTCACACAAACTCATTTCTGGTCTCTGTTAGTGTTACTGTGAGCTTGTTGTAGGCTGTAATTAGAGCTGATATTAATAGCCAGCCTTCTGACAGCACATTATTAGACAAAAGAAATCAGAAATCAAACCTCCTGCTGACTCATCTGAAATTAGACTGCTGGATGTTTACAGGCTTAAAACTAAAGAAATTATGCATGAAATGACTGTTTGCTCTGACATTTGACCATAACTCAGTTGCTCTGATTTGATCCTACAAAGTTATGTGTTATTACTATGTAAAAGAGTACTCTACTGATTTTGCATTGCACTTCTAAAACATTGTCAGACTTGAAAGAACAAAATGTCAAAATCAATGCAACAGAACCAGAGGCGTCATGTTTTTCATTCCATGCATTCTTCTTCCTTGTTATCTGCCACCTACGTTACCCACAATGCAACTCCACTGCAGACAGTTTGGTCTGAGATTCTGGTGTGTTATCGTCAACCTTATTTTAACTCAGAAATACATTAATGTAGATACCTCATTTTCAATAGAGCTGAGTAAAAATACATGGACAAAGTCGGACTCGAAGACCCGTAAACGGACTGTGAAATCGGTGGAGATCCCCTTTAATTGTTTTGATTTCCCTTCATAAGACATTGCGAACAGGCTTCTGGTTGTGTGTCCTTTGGTGTAGGGTATCAATCGTGTGAAGAGCAGCAGTGATGTGGTGGGGGCGGTGATGAAGGAGCTGAGGTTGCAAAGCGGGAAGCCAGAGTCAGACTTCCGCCTGGCTGTGGCTGTGGATGGTGTCAACGCCCTGTGGGGAAGATCCACCATCAAGAAGGAGGATAAGAGTGCTGTGAGGAAACACTTTCACAGTCCTGTCATGTCTCATGTTCGTCTTCATGCCTTTTCCACAGACAGGAAGTCTTATGTGTCTCTTTCATGCTGTCTGTCAGGTGGATCCAGAGGACCTCACTTTGGTTTATAACCTGAGGAAACTAATGAAGAATGACTGGGTGAGCAGAACACACTGAAGGCAATGACCATAGTTGCAAAAGAAATTTAAATTCAGATTTTTTTCCATTAACATTCACTCTCTTTGTCTCAGACTGGAGGCGCCATCATCACCACTCTGTCTCAGACGGGGTCTCTTTACACTTCAAAATCTGCCTACTTGCCTCAAGAGCTGCTCGGAGAGGTCAGAGGTTGTTTTATTGTACTTAATAATCTGCAGCATTTGTCCTGCAGCTCTGACAGCAGATTAGTCTTTCCTTCTCTCCTCTAACTTTGATCATTAGTCAGGAAATTGCAAACCTGACCTCATGATTGCATCACTTCAATCCTCAGGACTCATGGGCAGAAGTTGTTTTTCAGAATTAAGTCAAGTGATACACAAAAGCCACAGTTATGTTTTGTTGTTGCTTTATATAAACAGTATTATTGCCAGTGTACAGATTACTTGTGGCATTTTTCAACAAAGAAGTCACATCATGCCAGTACTGTCCTCCTCCTGTCATGTGCCAGTTTGTGTTGTTGCAGTGGGTTGTTATTTATTGTAGTTGTATTTAACTGATTTCTGCATGTTTTAAGATCAATTTCCTAATGGACCAATAAATCCATCATTGTCACTCACCTGCTCCATTTGTGCAGTGCAATGACTGAACTGAACAACTCAAGTAGGATCATATAATATTTTTGTCTCACTAAGCTACTGACCATGTGGACTCAACTTCAACCTGTCTTTTTTAATGGGTTGATTCATATTTACGAATATGCATTATTATTTCTGATGTTATCCCCTCTGCATTTAAATTATATAAATATTAATATCTGTATTTGTTTGAATATTGTAAAAGGGCCTTTGGTACATTATACACGTATTTCTAATGTATTGGAGTTGGTAATTTATCAAATCTAAATGTTGTTAATCAACTCTGATATGTTCTTGTCCCAACATGTTATTTAAAGGGATGACAGACTCTTTGTTAAAGACATATTTGATGCCCAGTATATTGACTTGCTGCCTGTGTTTCACTCATCAGAAGGGCTTTGACGACATGGACCCGTTCATCCCGGTGTCAGTGCCCAACTACAGCGAGAAGGAGTTTGAGAGCTGTTATCTCTACTATATGGACCGCCACTGGCTGCAGCATCCACAGAGTAAGTGATGATACTGTGGATGCTTTGTTTTATTAAAAAAAGACACTTAAGTGACATTTTATTAACTTTAAATTCTTTTTTTTTCTCCTCATCAGGTCAAACAGAGGAAGGAAAGAAAGAACTTGTCTTTTTGAGCAACAGAAATCCATCAATGTTGGAAAGAATTTGTGCCTTCCTATGAAGTTACACCAAGACTTAAATCACACATGTACACATGTAAATGTTACACACAAATATCACATGTCCTAGAAATACATAAATGTACAAATGTCTGTAATACATGTCTTTCTGTAAATTATGATGCATGTGTGGTACTTTGATAATAAAATGTTGAATTATGGAAAAAAGGTACCTTGTTGTTGTATGAAAACAGGTTAAATAATTATTGTACATCAGTTTAACTCTACTATAAAGAACCTTTTGTCTTTTTCTCTTACATTAAACATGCAGTTTGTATTTCCAAGTAGTTCACATGTACTAGTTTTCAGATATAAACCAGATGCCTTGAAAAAAATTGAATCACTATGGGAATCTAACAAGCATTCTTTATGAATGGAATAGTATTATCTGCCAGTTTTTATGACAGTTTCTTTATGTGTAATTGAGAAACTGGGAGGAAAATTGTGCAGACATGGGGCAACCTTGCCTTGACCCATACTTACTTTGACGAAGCTATAATAATTTGTATACAGATGTTTGATAATATCAATAGTATTTTGATATTGCTATATTATATTATTTTGATAATATTACAAAAGCCATATCTCTTAATGCTGCTCAGTTGTGTTAAATGTCAGCACATTAATTTCTTCATCATCTAATATGTTTACTCTGTATCCTGGTTCATGGTACAGTGCCACCTGGCTGCGGCCCAGAGTATTGCAAGGTTGATCACGTGACGGTCCACAATGTCACATGACTGTCCAAAAGCAAAAGTCATACTTCGCCAAAACAAAGTGGCCGTGATGGCGGATTGGATGAAGTTCAGGTGACGGTCGAGTGTCACTGTTTGAATATTAACCTGCAGGACATGACAGAGTTTGTATCCGGATCCTCTCAGGTGAGATCATCTGAATGAAATAACAGTAAAATGTGTGTGTGTGTGTCAGCGAAATGACAGCAGCTGTGTCGTTGTTACCTTGTGTTTTATCATTTGACACCAATTTAAATCGTGTTGTCTCGAATTTGCCTAATGTCGATATTCTCTGTCTGTAGATAAAATGGCCTTGTCTCTGTCATCATCCATGTTTCTGGCCCTTGTTTTCCTCACAGCAGAAGAAGTGACCCTTTGTACAGGTAAAGTATCAATAATACACTGTAAAAATACTCCACTACAAGGAAAAGTCCTGCATTCAAAGCCATACTTCAGCCAAATTTACTTTATGCAGAAAAATGGCCCCTGTCAGTTTTTACTATTATATAATGTTTCAGGATTATTGTCAATGCTGCATTAGTGTGTGTGTTGCATTTTACTGCTGTAGTTGTTAAATGACTTTGTTTTCAGCTTTGTGGCAATGTATTTCCAGCTATTCCAAGAGGGTATTTAAATAGTTTATTTAGCTTTAGAAGTAGGAGAATTTTCTCAACCCATAAAGAAACACTTAATCCTTCATAATCACCAAATTTGGAGATATGCGGTTTTCACTGGACAGGAAGGGTATGAAAAATTGTAATCTGTAAAGTAACTAGTAACTAAAGCAGTCAGACAAATATAATGGAGTAAAAAGTATGATATTTGCCTCTGAGTTATAGTGGAGTAGAAGTATGGAGTTGCTTAAAATGGAAATACTCAAGTAAAGTACAACTTGTACTTGAGTAAATGTACTCAGTTACATTCCACCACTGCAAAACACCTGGTTTCAGTTGCAACTCTCCCTGTGTTTGTATCATCTTTTGTTGCTAGCCTGCAAAGTTAATCATAGAGCTTCATCAATACAGACTGTCACATAAAAAAATCATCAAGACTTCTTCTTCTTTCAGGAAGCACTGAATGTGTCCCCAGAAACTTCGGCCATGACTCGGTGGTGTGTGAGTGTAATTCAACCTACTGTGATAGTGTCGGCTCAGTCACCTTGCCTCCTCTGGGCCAGTACTCCTCCTACCTGAGCAGCATGGCAGGCAGCAGGCTGGAGGCAGGTCAGGGTCAGGTCCAGGTGAAGAGCACCGGGGCAGGTGAGTGGTGTGGATAAGATTATACTGGGATGTCTGTGGTGTTGGAGCAGGTGCAGAGCATCTCTTTCGTTTGTGTGTCTCTTTTAGGCCTCAGGTTGACTATCGTTCCCTACCAGAAGTACCAGAAGATCAGGGGATTCGGTGGTGCCATGACAGATGCAGCAGCCATTAACATCCTGTCCCTTTCTCCTGGTGCACAAGACCAGCTGCTCCGACAGTACTTTTCCCCTGAAGGTACACTCAATTAAAAAGTAAAGAAATAAAAGCAAAAGTAAAAGAAGTAAAGAAGACATAAAAAAGAAGTAAAAGAAGTATTAGAGCAGTATATCAGAAAAGCATATTGTGGCCATAAACTCCAGGAATATCCACAAATATGATCCACATTATTATTGTAGTTTGTCTTTAATGTAAAAACACATAGCAACCACTGTTTTTCATATAGCAACGGTTGTTCTGCTCCAACATAATGAAAAATACATTTCACACATTCTGCGAGAGGTGTCTGCTCTGTACTGTATGTGCAGGTTAGTTTGTTTCCCCACATCAACAGAGTTACCATCAGCATCGTCCACCATCACTCATACATCACATAACTTCACATAAAGTTGAATATCTAAATATCTAAACTCTAAAATATCTTGTCTCCAGTATTAGCATAATGCACGTTTTAACATTTATTAATGTACAATTCTGGCCCTGCGATGGACTGGCGAGCTGTCCAGGGTGCCCCCTGCCTTCGCCCTAAGTCGGCTGGGATAGGCTCCAGCCCCCCCATGACCCTGCAGAGGATTAAGCGGTGTACAGATAATGGATGGATGGATGGATGTACAATTCTAAATTCTCTTATGAAGATGTAGTTCATATTATTACAACTCTATTTGACTATATTTTAATTTTTTATCTGTTTTATATTCCAGCATCCACTTATGGGGTACCCAATGGAAGACTTCTAGTTATGAACAAATACATTAATAAACACCACACACAACTCCATTATAGTGTGTTATAAACATTAGGGTTCGCTGTCTTAACATGTATAACATTTATTCATTGTTAACATTAAAAATATATATTTTTGTAATCAACTGTTTTTATGAAATATTATGTGTATATGTGCAGAAACAATGTGTTCTTGTGACAGATACTCAAAATTTTCAATGCCAAGAAAAGTGCTAACCCAGGGTTTGAGTTATTGAGTGTGGAGGTTTCTTCGATGAGTTGCTGAATAATCATTTTGAATTATCACCCAGTCCCAGCTGTTATTGATGCTGCATCTGCAGGTATCGGCTATAGCGTGGTCCGTGTGCCCATTGCCAGCTGTGACTTCTCCACCCGTCTGTACACGTATGCTGACACACCTGGAGACTACAACCTGGACAATTTCACACTGGCCCCTGAGGACATCAACATGAAGGTTTCTCTCTCTCCTCCTACTCTCTCACACACACGGACGTCCATCGCTCCCTCTAATTGCTCCTCCTCTTCTCCCCAGATCCCTCTCCTGCAACGTGCTCAGGCCTTGTCTCCTCACCCCCTGTCTCTGCTGGCCAGTGCCTGGAGCGCCCCCGCATGGATGAAAACTAACGGTGCACTCACAGGAAAGGGCTCCCTGAAGGGCCAGCCAGGGGGCAAGGAGCATAAAACCTGGGCTCATTATTATATCAGGTGACATGCGGACCTTTACCTGAATGTGATGTCACATGTTGGTAATGTTTGACACATGGCAACTTATTCTGGTGGTGTTTTTTTTTCTTTCCTCTCAGGTTCCTTGAGGAATATGCTAAATATAACTTGACCTTCTGGGCGGTGACCACAGGGAATGAGCCCTCTGCTGGACAGATGACAAACTACAGGTCTCAGCTCACGTTATATTACATCGTATTGACCATCGTCACGACTCAGAAATTTCACGACAGACTGAGAAGCATCTTTGTCTCACTGCAGTTTCCAGGCTCTGGGCTTCACTCCTGAGGAGCAGAGGGACTGGGTGGCTCTGGACCTGGGCCCTGCCCTGCAGGCTTCGTCACACCCACACACACACATACTCATACTGGATGACAACCGCCTGCTGCTGCCTCACTGGGCCAAAGTGGTGAGTCCAAAGACGAAGAGATAGTGGGAGAGGTCATGGTAAACTTTATTATACCTGAGGCTACACTGGGCCTGCAGACAAGAAATCAGGAATAAATCAGGATAAAAGAAGAAAACAGATGAATGCTAAAAGATCTTAATATGATACATAAGATACAATGGGTGATACTAGTTAAAGTAAACATGTTAAAGAAAAGATAATTATCTCATTCAGATAAAAGTGTTAAGATGTTGGACGAAAGCCACATTATGAGTAATTAGTTACCATTCAGTCTGCAGTGAAGCTGCTGCAGGAATAAAGGACTTTCTTCCTGTCTCACAGCTTTGGGCTCCAAATTGTTCTCTGGAGGAAAGAGTCTAAAACTACCAATGTATCAGATGGGAATCAACCTAAAGAAAGGTGTTTGCCATGTGTAGTAGCTTAGACAGGTTTTCGTTTTTCACTGAGACAATGCCACAAGAGTCAAGGACAACATTAAAAAACAGCTTTCTGCAGGGATTTGCTTTCTGCAGGATTTTTAAGCCTTTTTTATTACCACATAGAATGCAATTAAATACCAGATTCACAGTCATAATGACCAAAGTTTGAAAGTATGATGGAAAACCAGAATTAATTATAAACATGTAACATTTTTTCAGTACTTCCCAGCAGCATAAAACAATAATTTCTTATTGGATGAGCAACACAATCTAATCTAGGACAGCATAATTAATCTAGATTAATCAATTAAAAATTCTAAATTCATTTAAGTTTTGGCTCAAATCGACACTTGCCCATTATGAGCCTCCAGGCTACTGTAGCTAACAGTAGAGACCGTTTACTACAGGTCTGGTGATGCTGACATTTTTGTACTGTCTACAGCAAGCAGGAGAAAGCATTTAAGAGTATTGTAAATGGATTTCAAGACTTTTTAATTCGGTATAAGGACTTCGGTGCCCTTTTGTTTCATATATTTTATGTTTGACTCCACCCTTTCTTTTCCTCCAGGTCCTAAATGATATTCATGCAGGACGGTACATTCATGGTGTGGCGGTTCACTGGTACTTTGACGGCCTTGTCCCAGCTGAGTTAAGCCTAGGAACCACCCATCATCTCTACCCAGAGTACTACCTGTTTGGCACAGAGGCCTGCTCTGGTTGGAACCCGCTGGACAGAGGGGTGAAGCTGGGCAGCTGGGGCAGGGCTGAACAGTACGCACATGACATTTTAGAGGTAAGATCATCTTAGCTTATGTACGAGCGTTATGCTTGTTCAGTCAGGTCCACTGTAACAGATGCGAGATTTGACAGGCTGTGAGCTGTTCCTGAAAGGTGAATCACCTCCCTTGATGCTGCATTGCAGGCTTACAAGTTGCAGTTTGCTGCGCACACACACGCTTCAGATGCTGCCTGCAGGCCGTCGAAGCAAGCTGGAACTGGTGTTTTGTTTCTTCTTTCTTCACTCACTCTCAAAAGAAATTGGACTCCCTCCATTCTATCCATTTTGCATGGGTGCATTCAGACTGTAGACATCTTGAGGTTCAGGAGGAATTTGTTTATGTAGATGTGCTGGCCTTGTGACATTTACACAGAACAGCAGGCACCAGTCCAATGGATTCATTAAACAAAGCAGCACCTCTTACTATAAAGTTAGAAAGAACTAGATACTAAACTCTGGGTGTTTTCTCCATGACAGGACTTGAATCATTATTTGGTGGGTTGGACTGACTGGAACCTGGCCTTGGATCAGACTGGTGGACCAAACTGGGTTAAAAATTTCGTGGACAGCCCTGTTATAGTGGATGCACAGCGTGATGTCTTCTACAAGCAGCCAACCTTCTATAGCATGGCCCACTTCAGGTAGCTTCACATGATCATTGTTCACACTGAATAATTCACCTGTTCCACAAATACAAGGAGGCAGTCGGAGATCCACACAAATCACCTTTTTTTTCAGTAAGTTCCTGTGGGAGGGGTCTCAGAGAGTGGGTGTGTCCAACAGCCAGGAAACTGACCTGGAATACTCTGCCTTCATCAGACCAGATGGCTCAGTAGTGCTCATCATACTCAACAGGTACGTGAAATGTTTTTTTGTGTGCAAATGACAGGAAATTCATTCTGAAACTGTGGGTTTGTGTTTTTTTTAGGTCACCATCAGTGATCCAGTTTGAAGTGTGGGATCCCGCTGTGGGCTACATCTCCTCCACTGCACCGGCTCATTCATTACTCACACTTGCTTGGAACACACACTGATCATTAATGCAAATTTAGATCCATTTGTTTCACCTGAATAACATTTCAAATATTTGTTCATTTCAACATGCCACAAAAGTGTTTCATGTTCAAACCTTCTCAGAAACTGAAGATGTTTTTACTTTTATTAACTGGTGCAAGATTATTTTTTATCTGCTGTGCTTTTCTGCACAGCTTTAGTCATTTCACTGGTCACTTAAACTAACTTCATTTGATTTTCATCCAGAATCCTGGAAATGCTCTTTTATGCACTGATTATTATCAGGACCTGAAAATTAACTGAAAATAATGAATGTATCAATTCAGAATGACTTGTGCTGAATTTTAACTGGGTCCTTGTTTTACAGCTAATAAGATGCTTGATGTTTCCTCACCTTGTCACATCTCTGACCAAATGATATAATGTACAGAAATTGTAAATGCCTTCAGTTGTTGCCATTAAGTCTTTTAATTTTAAATAAAGCACATATTGTGTTATATCGCATGTCAAGTCTGTTTTAAGTATCTTTGGGTGCAGAGAGGACATAGAATGACAGCTGTGCTAATCAGGTTGTGAACAAAGACAAACTATGACAGTTTTTTTGTCAATTTATTAATACATCATAGACATTTTTTTCATATATATAATATACAGTTTGATAACCAGGTATTTCACATTTGTGTCTCCATTCTCAATGTTTTTTTTCCTTTGCAAACCATAAGTTGTTGGACTTATTTACATCAAAAAAGTGATAAAAATGTGAAACAAAACAGTCATAAACAAAGGAATAAAATGACAGAGGGATGCCATCTGTTTATAATATATACACCAGGAGGAGTATTTTTGAATCCAAAGCATTAGATAATGGGCCAAGCTCCATAGCTTTTTTTTTTTTTTTTTTTTTTTTTATTTCATTCCCTTACTGGTATGACATTTAATTTTTTTCAGGTGCAGAAGAGTCCCATGCTTTCATTCGATGTCACAGCTTCCATTTGTGGCCATTAAACGGCAACAACCCAGAGTTCAATCAACAGCTTCCTGAACAGTTTCAGTAAAAATTAAACATTATACCCTTCATAAAGATAATTTATTGCAAGGGTGAAGGTGTTTGTCTTGTCAGGTCCAGTCCCCATAAATGCCAAGAGTGAATGTAACCACTTTAGTATCCCATATGCCGTACAGGGCTCAGTTGCAGGATTTAGCTAATTTTCTGATGGGTAAAGAGGGCGTGGTGTATGATATAAAGTCTGGCATTTCCCCACAATAGTGTATCGCAGCAGTGCATTTTAAGAAAGATGGAAAAGTTTGCTTGAGGGGTGGAAGCAGAGAAGACGTGGGCTTGATCATCATCAATCTAGGCTGGTTTGTTATTAGGCAAAAAAAAAAAAAAAAAAAAGATCTAGCCGACCTTGTGACTGTTAAGACGTCTGTACGGGTATCTGTGTACATGGTTGAGGAGAAAGGCATTAAAATAGAAAATAAAAAATACAAAAAATAGACTGAGATGATTACGACTGCAACAGAGATGAAAAGAGGAAAGTGAGAAGCATTTTGTCTTCTCTGTGTGTTGTTGGATGTAGGCGAGGAGAACTGAGGGATGAGACAGGTGGGTGTCTCAGAAGGACCATCTCTCCTGTGTGCGGGGGTCCATGGAGAGGGAGGGGGACTCTGATGGGGGCTGGCTGCTGCTGTCTTCTCCGTTCAAACTCTTCCTACACACTGGACATGTGTCATGCTGTGTGGCCACAAAACAGAAGATAGGTAACATTAGCTTTGGGCAGTTTTAACAAGTGGACTCCTTATTTTAGTCGTATTTGACATGATGCTCAGGCAGTTAAATGACGGATAGAGTAGGCCAACTTCAGCATGGGTAAACAAATCCTGCATTTAGCCTTTAAGCAATGTATCGTTGATTTAACCTAATCTGAACACAAACACAGCTTTACTCTATTAGACATATCTTTAACAGAAGTAATTCTAAGGGTAATGCTTGTGATATATAATTTCTTACTGTCAGCAAATCTCATGAAAAGACCAAAATCAATTATGGATTGGTTCAACTAGCTAACTAACAAGTATTTCCTATGCAGCCAAAGCCTATTACAGATTATGCCTCTGCCATTAACCTCCACTGTTGTCCAAAAGCTTAAGAACACATAAATGAGCGACACCATTGCACTAGGAAGCATATTCCTTCATTACAAAAAACAAGGGAACTGTTTATTTTGAGTTAACCCCACATACATGGTCCTGGTGCTGTAAATACTCACTAAATGATAAATGGACTGCACTTATCTATCTTAAGAGACAAGGTAGATAATAAACACACACTGATGGCAGCAGAGCTGCCATGCAAGGCACTGGACTGCCCATTGGGAGCAACTTAGGGTTCGCTGTCGTAACATGTAGACCGGACGAGCCAGGAATCGAACTGCCAACCCAGAGATGAGTAGACAACCCGCTCTATCCACAGCTGCCATCTAGTGCACCAAATGAATCCACAATTGAAAATAGTCCCCATCATACATATACGTACTTCATGGGATTTGCTGACAATAACAAAAATGCAGAATATCACCAGCCTTTATCCTGTAAACCTGCCCTGATGTTTATAAGTGGATTACCAGGTAGCCAAAGCATGCAATCAAATTTCCTTTTGGTCTTAATACCCTCATGACTGCTGTGAATATCTCAGTATTACATGTCATTAAGGATCTATTTCATGAGTTTGTTCTACAAAGCTCTACTTTCTTTGCTGTGACTCACCATTTCCAGCCATGGTACTATACAGTCTGAATGAAAGAAGTGGTTACAGGGTAGCTGTCTGACTGGCTCTCCCACTGTGAAGTCCTCTTTGCACACCGGACATTCCATACAGCAGTCTGCAGGAGAGATGATGGAAATTAAGTGATTTTTACCATTCACTCACGATCAGTACCCTTGTGGTTTTTAGTGTTAATCATCTGTCACTTGGTAATGAGCTGCTGCATTTGTTGAAGCAACATGCATCAGATCATTAGTACCAAAACTATGTCATTATGTGCCTTAGCAGGGGAGTAAAACATTTTAACAGTACCAAGCATATTTTTACTAATTACTCAAAACAATGAAACAAAAAGATATTGACAAAAAAGGCACATGGATTGTCATTTATCCAAATAAGTGAGCTCTCAACAGCGCTGCAAAAGCTGGGCTGCATAACTAACTACACAGTTCCAGCTAAAATAGGACAGCATACGCAGAAGAGAAAGTCGAGAAGAGCAGATCCACAAGAGGACGGGGAAGAAAAACAGTGGATGTGAAAGACCAGCGAGCAAAAAGACGTAAAGCAATTTATGGAACAAACTGTTGATACTCTCAAGGTTAATGGGAATTTTGTCCCAGAGAGACAGTTTCAGAAGGTTCTCTTGGCAGGCAGCAACAGCATATAAACACAAGTGCCTTTGCATGATGTATCTCAGGGATGCAGAGACTTCTAAATAAAAAAGCATGTGTTTATATAATGACAGATGTGTCATTAGCAAATTCTTAACTTTAATAGGTAAGACAGGTTTTAGTGATGCAACCTGATTGAATAAGCACTTTGTGATGCCTTTACACACAAACCAGGCAATAGATCCACAAAGAGCTGGTCCAACCCAAGGTGAGTACTTAGCAAATTGTCTAAATAGAGTTAATGCCCATGAGCAACACTGGAATTTGTACTTCAGGGACACGACAAGAGAAACGTTGAGAGATCATGTGAGACAAATGTGAAGAAATGGAATTACTGACCTGCTTGTTCCTGAGAGATATTGACAGTTGGGAGAGAAGAGATCTTCTCTTTCTCTGCTGGAGGAGGTCCTGTGTTCTCCAGCTGACCTAGTAACTAGATACACACACATACACATTTGTAAACTTCAAAGAAATTCAAAGGTGATATAAAGTTGGAGTGAAGTTCTATAAAGTTTGGTTTACCTGTGTTATCACAGCATCTAACCCTCCCTGTCCCCAGGCGTAATCCCCTGGGTTAGAGTGCAGCATCCCCGTCCTGAGAGAGACACAGAGACCACTAGTTGATAAGAAATAGCACCGACACTGTGACGCTAGCACCAACACCGTGACGCTACTGTAATGTCATCTTACCATGAGAGGGGAGGTGAGCCAGGGACTCCAGAGTTGGCAAAGAGGCCGGTAAGAAACTGTTGTACAATCCTGAGACACAAAGAGAAAATATACAACAGTTAATGTCATCGCTAAAAATAAGAACAGTTAGGATTGCACGAGCACAAATAGCACTGTCATTATTGTAGGTGGGAGTATGCAACGTGGAGAAGAGAGCCAAGAGGACAGTAAGGAAGACAGAAGAGGTAGAAGCTGAAGTGGTCAGTTACTCACCCCTCCACAGCAGGCGAGCGGTCGGGCCTACTGCTGCCTCTGGACCGGTATCTCCTCTGGCTGTGCAGGCGAGGGGGACGTCCTGGTCCCCAGTGTTCCCCGGCTCCTAGTAGGCCCCCCATAGGTCCACCTAGGCCTGCTGGGACTGACCCCCCGATTGGTCCCCCTCCCATTCCCCCCAGGTCACTGAGACCCCCCAAGCGCCCCCCAGGGAGCCGAGGTTCTGAGTCAAGTGTGTCACCGTCTGTAAATGGCCGCTCCAATAACAACAGGTGCCATAGCTACAGGGATGTAGGGATTGGACAGGGAAGGAGACAGGTAAGGGTTTGGAGAAAGAGGGGAGTTTCAGACAGGCAGTGGGATTAAGGATAGTAAAGCAGGCAGCACAATGGGAAAAGAAGTGAAGCCAACATGCAATAGCAAAATGAAGGTGAGGGGACAACAGATAGGGGAGTGGAGAAGAAAGCGGGGAAAAAGAAGACACATTTAATCAAAACACATAAAATTATTGCAATCAATCCTCTTTGCCCCCTTCTCCAACCCATTTTCTCCAAAATCTCTCAGAGCAGCTCGTACCTCTGCAAAGTGTGTGGCTGTGTCATCTATCCCATTAGCGCCACCCTCTAGGAGACTGAGGGAAAATGCGCACAAGGGGACAAAAGACACATCATTAGCAACATCCACTCAACCCTACACACATGTTCAGGTTCAGTGATAGCCTGGGACCAAACTGCACAGTGAGCCTACAATCCTCTACAGGGCAACATGTGGGTACTTGTAAACAAGCACGAGAACATGTCTGACAGCCCATGTACCCGCTTTTGTTCCAGAGTAACACTAAAAGGCCTGAACATCTAATATTGTTTAGAGACTGAGGTAAATACTTAGAATAATATATGTCTCTTACCTGGAGTCTTCTGTTACTTCCTCTATGAACCCTGAATCACATCTTGGACAGATGTACTCCTGGAAAGAGTCACCACAAAGATAAGTCACATTGGAGTCACACAGGTTAGGAAAAATGCTCATTATAATTTCCTAGAGGGCAAGGTGACATATTCAAATGTCTTGTTTTGTCCGAACAACAGTCCACAACCCAAGAATATTCAGTTGACAATGATAAAAAGCAGGGAGGGAAAAGCAGTAAATTATTACACTGTCGAAGCCAGAAGCAATGTTTTGCATTTCTGCTTTTAAAACGACTGAAACTGATAATTATCAAAGGAATCGCAGATTAATCTTCTGTCAATGGACTATAGATTTATAGACTAAATGCTTTAAGCTCTATTTTAGTAAGACCTTTTGTAGTTATACGATGTAATTGTATTATAACTGTGTTATCCAAATGAATAATTAGAGGAAAGTAGCAATAAAAAGATCAACAAGATGAATGGTTTTGTTTTACACATTTGAAAAGTTTTGTCTAATGTAATAAACATTAAAGTAGCACATTCATTGTGTTGAACATCAGTTTGATTTTCTAAAATAAATATCTATATACTGTACTTATATATATACCATACTATATGCTGTGCCATATTGTGATATATTGACATATATCATCCAATTATTCCTCTGTGATCTTTGTAAAGCCACTATACTGACTGGTTTGGTCAACAAAACAACACTTTGCCAGTCTGTCTTTGCAATGATAGTATCAATCAGATTTGTATGACGGTCAGTGTTTTATGAATGTAGCCCAGGAGGTAGAGCTGGTCTGCCAACCACACCTCAAGCGCGCGGCATTTTAGAAACCACCGTAGTAGAATGAGGAAGGCCCTACAGCCCGTTTGTACAGCTGGATCATATATTGTCCCCTCAGTATAAGCCAGGGTTTTTCAACCATGGAAACAGGACTGAAGTGGGGTCATTTGATATACAGACAAAGATTAGACTGATATACCTATTTTATAACATATGTTAATGAAAAGTAGGTCAAAGATATATTTTATATAATATCATATATTCATATTCATCATTCATCATTTTTGGAAATTACTGAATGTTTTTGAGAAGAGAATACTAACAAATACCATGTTCAAACTCATGTGATGATTTAACACCCCTTCTATTAGCTTAGTTCACAAAAAATCGGCAATCTAAAACCAGGGTTGCGGTCACAATTGGTTGGGAAGTCCTGCAGTGAGCAAAAACAGTAGAAGTGAGTTGTGTGTTATATCTGTTGCATAAATAGTGACACGACTGAGAGATGGTCCTTGGGATATACTGTAGTAGTGTGGGGTGATAACCCTGGGTGTTGCAGTCACTTGGCTCAGTGGAGACATGCCACAGGATTGAGTGTGTCTGAGACGAGCAGGCCAGTTTAGAGTCAGTGACAGGGCAGGCTGGAATTAACCTCAACCGTATCATAAAAATAAGGATTCAGCTGACAAGATAATCTGGTGGGCTGACTTAGTGACACTATGACTGCAAGCTAATAGACCATGCAATATCTAATCAGTTTATTAAGCATATTTTGTCCATCAATCAGGCTAGATCAAATATAAAAATCAGTATTATAGAATCAACCATCTACATGATTTTCATTTTTGGTTGCTTTACCAATCATTTTATTATTTAACATAGAGTCAAAATGCCCACCACAGTTTCCTAAAACACAAGATGACGTCTTCTTAGTTCCTTTTATCCAACCTAAAACTAAAACCCAAAGATATTAAGTTTATTATCTTAAAAGACAATGAAAAACAGTAACTCTTCCCATTTGAGAGGACTAAACTAGAAAAAAATGGCATTTTTGCTTAATAATGACTTACACAATAAATTAGTTATCCAGATTGTTAGCGATTAATTTTTGTCAATCGATTAATCAAATAATCTTTTCAGCTCTAGTTGGTTTAACTCAATGTAAGTCAACAGCAATACGAACATTTTCCAAAATGACCAGTAAGTTGAATTAACACTTCTCTAAAACAGTTTCAACAAACCCATTATAACCTTTATGAACCAAGGACTTACTACAGGGTTGTTGTATTAGACTGGATTAGTTTCAGCTAGGTGTACCTAATAAACTGGCAAACTAGCAATAGGAACCCCACACAAGTGTGTAGGATGTAAAAAAAATATATGTTGAATACATCCTGAGGTTAGTAAAAGTCTGACAAGTCACGGGTCATGTTAGTGTTTATAGGTGAACTTTAAAACTGAAACTAAAAACTACATATTTATGTTCCTGAAAATTTCCCAGCTCGTCCTGTCAAGAATGTTTGAACAGAAGCAAAAACTGAAAACAAACATAGCCTGATATCAAAGCACTAATGTTAACACTGTCTGTACATTTATATGACAGGCTAATAACACAGAGCTTCTTCTCTCAGCTGTTTCTGTTGTTTCGTGCAAAACACAATATCCCCAAGCTGTCAAAGCAAAAGCGTCCAGTGCTTTGACTAAACTGCCTTAAACATACAGGCCCAACAAAACCTGTGTTTGCTTTTGGTGTCTGTTTCTGGACGAAGACATTTGCGAGTGTCACGAGTTTATTTAGAGAGTTAACAACAACAAACGCTGCTAACTGCTAACATGCTAGCTGCTGTTGAGCTGTAGCAAGCAGGCGAAACAAACGGTGTTTTGGAGGAAGATGCACTTGTCAGCCGCACATTTTATAAAAGAGAGTTTGACGGATAAAGAGAGAAAAACATCCGCCTTACCGGGAGTTTGGGGTTTACTTCTCCCTTACAACAGTGGCAGAAAAAGCGATGCGGTGGAACAGCCGCAGCCTCCGCCATCTTCCCCAGACCAGCACAAACACTGACGTCGGTCCTCCACAGACCTGAAGACAGCTGTCCGCCTCCAGCCCGGCATGCACCGCGGCACCGCCCGGCCAATCCCAGCGAGCGGAGCCGGAGAGCGGAAGTGTTGGCAACGACAAGCCCCATGTGTTTAGTCGTCAATCTGTGGGATGCTTAAAAGCAAAGACTGCCTCTGTTCAGAAACTTCACTCTCGCAAAGGTTTGTGGAAAACAGAGAAGTAGCAGATGTTTCGGATGACGTGATGTTCAGGTGTGAACGTTAGCTGTTAGCTAGTTTTTGACCTGTCTGATTAGCACAACAGTCACTCGTAGCATTGTGACGGTAAAAATAAGCTCACTCTATTCTTTTTAACTAGTCAAGCTATATATTGATGGACTGCCGACATTAGTCTCTCTCTCTCTCTCTCTCTCTCTCTCTCTCTCTCTCTCTCTCTCTGTGTGTGTGTGTGTGTGTGTGTGTGTGTGTTTGTGTTTTGTGTTTTCTGTTTATATCCGGGTGGGAACTTTAACCTGCCTACACACCAACCCATGGACACATCCTGTCACCGTGGGGACAAATTTGAGGTTCCCATGGGTTTTTTGAGAGTTAAGACTTGGTTTTAGGGTTACAGTTAAGTTAAGGTTAGGGTAAAGGTTAGGGTTATGTATTCAATTGTGATGGATAAGGATTGGGTAAGAGGCTGGGGAATGAATTGTGTCATTTAAGCGTCCCCACGAGCACAGGTGTAAATGACAACATAATCGTTATATTTTCTAATGATTAAATTAAGGATGGCTGAATTCCACTGAGCTGCTTCAGTTTGTTAATGTTTAATATTATTCAAAACACCTGTGCTATTCTCCTATAAGTCCTATTGTTCCAAAAGACATTCCCTCATTTGCTGGTAGCTACGATCATAAGAAAATGCAACCTTTCATTTAAATAGATAAAATATTGCATCAGATACTGTGATGTGACTGATGTTCTTTCCCTATTTGCTTTTGCAATATCCAGTAATAAGATGCATATGTATGATTTCTGTTTGTGTTTTTCATATAGGAACACACAGCAACAGCAGTCCTCCTCCAACATAATGCATTTCACACATCATGTAACAGGCACTTATTTCCCTGTAAAATATTCCTTGCAATCATGACAGTTTTTGTGTCTTTTTAAATCCATATATTCAGTGACCCTTTAGTTGGCAAGCTCTTTGCTGCTTATGCTTTTATTTAGAGCTTTATTAGAATCAGCTGTTCTGAAAAGGTCAAGCAGTTCAGCTAAGTCTTTAGTATATACTGTATATTAAAAGCACATAGAGTTAGAGTTATTGTTGGCTGTTGTGTTGATCCAGGTGTTTAATATAGGTTGTTGGGAAACTTGTAGTGAGACGTGAGATCTTTCATCATCTGCATGTTCCCCTGTGTGTTTGTCTGTGCAGATGACTGCCCAGGAGGTGCGTCTGTGTGGTCTCCTGCTGCGGGAGCACTTTGGAGAAGTGGTGGCGAAAGTGGGAACACACCTGCTCAGAAGTGGAGCACAGAATTTAAGAACCATTATTCATGAGACTGGCACCTCATTGGACTTGGTACCACTTCTACACTTACTGTCTCTCAGCTGTTACTGCCTCTACTTCACACCATGGAAACATTATTATACATTATATATATTCACCAATATACACATTGCTTCTCAGCATTTTCAAACAAGAGTTTAGCCATCCAGCCTTTGTGGTGCATTAGTAGTTTTGTGCATCATCTGTTTAAATGCAAAACCTGGCATCCTTTACATGACAGGTAGGATTCTGCCCCAGAAACCTGCTTTTTAACATCATGTTGGCATGTTGGAAAGTAATGTTATTGCAGGTTGTGTCAGAAGTGGAACAATGTCAGGGAGGATTAAAACATAACAATCACTTTTTACATGTTCTTTTTAAATGGCACTATACATCCTAATATGTTACCTCCAATATACAAATACATTTTCTTCCTTCATTTGATTATTAATCTGTTTTTATGTGCTTGTAAAGGGAGTCATGATGGTAAATCATCCCTTTCCTCCCCTGTTTTGTCTCAATGTAGGCTAAGAAGTCCTTGTGTGTGCTTGTGCAGCATGGGGCCTGTGTGTTCAGCTCAGGCCGTAAAGGACCTGGGAGCCCCACAGAGTATCGGACCAGCTGTGATCGGATTCTGAGGATTCTGCGATACCCACGCTACATCTACACCGCCAAAACCCTGTACGGTGACACTGGAGAGCTGATCATAGAGGAGTTACTACAGAGAGGCAGCATGACCATGAGTAGTACGGTTAAGACAGTCGCCGACCGCCTCACACAGAACATGGAGGGTCAGTATCTCAGGGCCTGTATCAATCAAAGACTGTAGAAAAGCTTCTGTGTCTCCCACTGTTTTGCGAAGGCATGTTTTAAAGCCTGGATTTGGGTTTACCACACACTGCTGTCTTGGCAGAAAGTACAAATTTGGACAAAAAAGCCTTAGTGAAACCAGGCGGGATGAGCAGGTGGCAACCACCACCTAACGCCTGTCAATCAAGCAAACATGCTCCAAAATAAAACCTCCAACAGCAATTTTCTTTTTTTCTAGAGGGTCGCAGCATGGAGTACAGTGAAGTGTCTTCTGCCTTCTCCAAACTAGTGGAGACCCATTTTCTTCAGCGTTGCCCTCCAATGGCGGGAGCAGGAACAGCAGACAGTGCTGCTCCTCCTCCTGTCCCTGCAACCCCCGCCACCCCTGGTACCCCTGCTGCTCCTGCCAGCACCGCCCTGCCCACGCCAGAGAGCTTCCCCGACTGTTATAAGGTGCCTCATGTGACACTGATTGGGCGAGGCAAGCGCCAACTCTCCAGTGAGGATGGAGAGGACCAAAGGAATGCAAAGAAGGCTAAAATGGATTCAGAGGTGGGTGTTTGCGACATGTTAGTTACACTTTTAAAACTGCAATTACCTCTTACATAAAATTATTGCTTATAATTTGTGTCACCTTCCATCTCCCTCTCTCTCTCTCTCTATGTCTCTTGTGCTCAGACACATGGTGATGAGGGGATTTACTGGCAGGTGAATTTTGAGAGGTTCCATCTCCACTTCAGAGACCAGGCCATCATCAGTGCTGTAGCCAACAAACTGGACCAGGTCAGGTTTACACACAGATGCTTCAAATATGTTATTTAAGCAATAGACATTTGGGGAAATAGGTTTGGAAACAGGGGGAACAGCTAGCCTGGGTCTGTGACTACCAACACATTTAAAGCTCATGAATTAATTTGTTATATCTTGTTTCATTATTATGGTTGTTCATATAAATATTGTCCTTCTAATTCATTTCATCTAAATGACTCAGACTAGCAGTGAGATAGTGAGGACGATGCTGAGGATGAGTGAGGTGACAACTTCGCCCACAGCCACCTGCACAAAGCCCCTCTCAGCCAACGAGATCTTCAGGTCCCTCCCAAGCAGTTACAACATCTCCAGACCCATCTTGGACCAGTACCTCACGCTACTGGTTGATGACCCGGTATGACCTCTGCAAGGCACATTTTTCAATTTTTATCTACAGCATAGATTTTCATTTTGATCTACTTCTCCTTTTTCTAGATGGAGTTTGTGGGGAAGGCTGGTGAAAGTGGAGGAGGGATGTACGTCGTCAGTATCCTTTTTCATTTAGATGGTCCTTGTCAAGAAACAACACACTGTTTGGTACAGTTTAATTCACGAAATTCAAAGTATAGATGCTTTTCATAACTCAGCTCTCAGATCTGCACAGAGCACTGGCCAATCTGGCTCGAGCAACACTTGAGTCTGTAGTACAGGAGAGGTAAGTGATTTGTGTGTTTTTAAATTCAGTATACATGCGATTGTCCTGTTATCAAGAACTCTATTAATTTAATCACTTTTATTCTGTCTTCAGATTTGGATCCCGATCAGCACGCATCTTCCGTCTGCTGCTAAGAAAACGTCACCTGGAGCAGAAGCAGGTGGAGGATTTTGCCATGATTCCAGCCAAAGAGGCTAAAGACATGCTCTACACGCTGCTTTCACACAATCTGGTCCAACTGCAGGTACATGCTTGACATGTGAAAATATCCTCACAATTCCCCCATTAGCATTTTTGTGTTCTTACTAAGTTATTACCCAACTCTGAGCTTCTAAACTCTCATCTAAACTTACTTCTAAACTCTTAACTGTTTCCAGAAATGATTTGTAACTTTGACAAAAATAAGAGGACATGCTGTGATGGATTTAAATGTTTCATTTTCTTACTGTATTAGCACGGGTGACTGCCTGGAAAATCTGATCCAAAAACCTACTTTGAAAATTATTTGGCACACTTTTTGAAGATGCACTAAGTGAATGAGATATTTTTAAAACCAGACCCACAAAGCATCCTCACCCAATCTCTTATTCTGTGAACAGTGATGCTGGAATAATTTAATCAAACTGACCGTTTTGCAATTTCACTGACTTATTGACTATTTCAAGGAGTACACTTTGATTTGAGCAGATTAGTGGGAGCAGCCCTAGTTTTTGTTCTTTAATCTACCTACTCATTCTCTCTGAGCAGCCCAGATATTTTTTTATTCTTCAGGAAATTCCGAAGACTCCCGACTATGCTCCCTCTCGTACCTTCTATCTTTACACCGTCAACCAACTCCCAACTGCAAGAATGCTGCTTCAGAACTGCTACAAGGTAAAACAATGAACAATGAACTGTAACCTTCAGAGAAGAGGACTACTATGCTTTTTTCTCTTTCATGCTGGTTTTCCTTTGAGTAATGTCTCTGCATTCTCTCTTTGCAGACAGTCGCCAACCTTGTGGAGCGACGTGTGTATGAGACCAAAGAGAGCAAGTGAGTTTATAACTGTGTGTCCCCATGTTTGCTGCGTCTCCTTGCGAGCCAGATAATTTCACACAATTCACTTTAAATGTTGTTTGACTCGCACTGTGTCACATATTGGTGGTTGATTGGTTCTCTGCTTGACTGACAGGCGTCTGCTGGAGAAATCACAGCGAATTGAGGCCATTCTGGCATCTCTGCAGGCCAGCGGGGCCGAGCCTGAGCAGCTGACGGAGGTCGAGGAAATGATCACTGCTCCTGAAAAGCAACAGCTGGAGGCCTTACGGCTTCACATTAACAAGTAGGAGGAAACTACAGTTCCCTTTTCTGCTGGTTTCTCGGGTCTGTTGATGTTGCCATTCTCACTATTGTTTTTGTCCCTTCCAGGTTAGATTCAGCAGAGAACCAGGTCGATGAAACCATCTTTCTACTAGAATCATATGTCAACTCCACCGTCACAAGTTGAGAGTCAGATGTACAAGCTTTACCACTCAGTACTTTTGCCGTTACTTTTTGTGAATGAATGCTGTCATGTATGGATGTTTTATAGTTTATATGACTGGATTATTTCAGTTTGGAGTGATATAAGATCTGAATGGATTATTTTGCTTGTTTTTATTGCAAATGAATAAACTGAGCACAAGAATGCTTCTTTTCAACAGTTTTAATTTCATTAAAGAACAAACAAAACTGTAACAAAAACACAAGACAAAGTGATCGTTTGAAATGTAAAACCATGAAGATGTCTGTATATTAAATAGAAGAATTGTGGTTTAATACACTTTGTTTTTTCCTTAAAATAAAAAAAAAAGATTATTTACATAAGTGCTCCCGACCCTGGAAATAGTGGGTAGTGCATTTCTGTTGGACCCTCAAATGCTCTCTTTGGTCCTGGAGGTCCCTGTTGCGTCTGTGTGTCGAGTCCAATCGCAGGACTATCTCTGTGCCTGGTATGAGGTGACTCCGCTCGTATGGTAGTCTTCATGGCAAATGACTGGTGTCATGGCAGCAAAAGTTGGGCTCAGTCCTCATGATTGTCATCCTCTCCTCTCTGTTTACGTGTGAAGAATCCCAGCTGACGAGAAGAGAGATAGAGATTGGTATTTTGTCTCTACAACATTATCTTTCATTTGAGATCTGACGGTAAATGTAACATGAAAATACCTTCCATAGTATGAAAATAATAAGAGCCAGTAGAAGCAACCCCCCAATGATGCTACCAATCAGAATCCACAGTGAGATGGGAATAGCTCGGCCCTTTAACACCTCTAGTACAGTCTACAAAAAAACAGATGAATGGAGAGATTAGAGAAAGTAAATGCCATTCCTTTTCTGCAGCTCAAAATCCTGCTACAGTCTTCTTACCTCCCTCCAGACTGTTCCTGTGCCCAGAGTAATGAGGTTAGACTCCTGGGCTGCGAGGCGATAGGCGCCTATTATCCTCACTGACTTATATTTGGCCTAGAAAAAGAGACACAGAGGTGATGTCCAATGTTTGTGTCACAGGATAGAAAAGATGGGCTGAAATAAGCATCTCCATGCTGCTCACTTTTCTGAAAAAATCATCATGAACTCTGCGGCTGACACGAATGACAGCGGCCTGCCCTCTGAGAAGCTGCCGGACTTCACAGACAACCTCCGTGCACCATGACCTGCTACAGTTCTAAACATACAAACAAACAACATGTTAGCATGTGTACTGATGCTGCACAGTTTTGAGTAGCTGCTGTGCCACTGGGAGCCTCACCAGTATGTCATTCTGCATCATGTCTTCAGGATGAAGGGAGCGTACATCTCTCTGTCTGGCTTTCAGCTGGGCCAAATCACTCAGCACGCTGCAGTTCACCCCTGTGGCCTACGGGGAAATTTAAATATGTCAGATATGATCTAAAAGAGGGACACAAACACTCACACAGCTGCACTACTCACATTGTATGAAAAGACATCAGTGACAGTCATAAAGACTCTGTCTCCCGCAGCCACAGAGGGCAGATGCAGCCTGAGCTCCAGATTACTCACAGAGTAACAGCCAAGGTTCTGCAGCTACAAACACAACACAACAGAAAATGCTCTAATTTAGCCTCATCGACGGGGATGATGACTCATTTGTGTTATTTACTGGGAGCTTTACAGTAACTTGAAGCTATGGGTTCAGAAAATGAGCATGTGGGCCATAGCTTTACCCTGAGGTGTGTGTGGAACTCTGGTCCAATTGCCTCCGACATTGTCCGAGTGGGATGAACTTCATATCGGTTCAAATTAGAGTCACTGCATAGAAAAAACAAGAAAAAACATCAATACATTTAAAGTAGCTAAAATATCTGATTGCTGAATAGCACACAGTATGCTGCGCACACACACACATACCTGCTGACAAACAAGTCTGGCTCATACTGAACAAAACTCTGCAGCTGAACACTGTTGTCCCCCAGAGTGTCTTCTCTCTCCACACTGTCACTGTAGAGGAACCAGAGGGTTATATAAACTCACAGGGGACAGTATACAGTATTTGTGAACTGTGAGCATGGCATATGCAGAACTTGCTGCTTTAGTGAGCTACCTGGCAGCATGAAGCTTCATCTGAACTCGACTGTGCAGAGATGTGCAGCTGAACTCAAACTCCAGCATGAAGTTAACCTGCAAACAAAAAAAGAGAACAGGCTGCTGAAGTGACATATTTCACCTGGAGGAAGTGAAGTATGAGTGGGCTGAGTCGAGAGAGTGATGGAGCTATTTCCTCAGCATGAACATACTTTTGACTGGGAGCGAAATACTGGATAGCTGACATTACATGAGTGGCTGTTGGCACCAAGTGCTGTACACTCAATCTTAAAGTGGGCATCCTCCTACATGAAAAGAAAAGAACGTGACAAACAGAAACTGTGCGTTAGCTTGTCTATGTAAATCTGTGTAAATGTATATGGTGAGTTACACCTGGCGTGTTAGCTGTGTATGTGTGTGGTTTACCCTAATGCTGAGGCTGGAGAAGTGCAGGTTGCGTGAATAGTGCAGTGTCAGGCTGGTGTTGTAGGCGTTTTCCAGTCTGTTCTGAAGCTGCACCTCCACCGCCAGACGCCTACGAGGGCTGCGAATCACATAAGGCTTCTGTCTGTGGAGAAAACACAATGAGAAACCTAACAACCAAGTGGATATCTCATCTTGTCAAACTCATGTGGAAAGAACAGAGACCAGAGGAAAATTTCAGATCGGTACCTTGTTCCAGAGATGTCCATATGAGCCTGCAGCACCAGGTCTGTTGTGCACACGTCATCCTCACCGCAGTCTTTAAAGAATTGGATCTGAAGAAGTACATGTGGAGCAGAGAGCATGTGTGATGATGAAAAGAGGGAGGAAATGTGACATAGTAAGAAAGCCAGTAATGATGTCAGTGTTGTGCCACTCACAGATTTCTTGACGGCTGTTGGCCAGCCTTCATCCAACACTGGACCACTCTCTGTGTTGTTGATCTTAAACCGCAGTGAGAAGCTAATAGGACGGATGTAATCTGCTGTGTCCTACAACAGAGACAGAAACAAATGTCAGTGATGAAATAAAGTGTCACTCACTCTGACACTCTGTTTGCTTGTGTATAAATGAGTTTCAATGTCAAACTTGTGGTTGATGTTAGCAGCAACCCTCACATAGACATGGAAGGGCAGTTTGTAGCAGACAGTTTGTCCTGTGTGAACTCGGACTGCCAGCTGGGTCTGTCGGTGGGAGCTGTCGTCAAACAGCGCCCGCGCTGACAACTTCCTGTCGTCCAACATGGCCGACACCCACAGATCTGAGGAGGGAGCAGGCAGTTAGGACAGATGGTGAGTGTTGGAAAATTCCCATTCTAATTATTTGTGAGCCAATTCGCAACACAAACAGTGATTGTTAAAAGGATTAGAGAGCACAAGCCTGTGAATGTGGGTTTAATGAAAAAATAAAGTGTTATACCAAAGCTGTTGCTGTGTGGTCCAGGGGAGCGCGAGACGGTTGTGAAGCAGGCGGTGGCATTGAGACAAGCCGATTCTCTGCCTCCCCTCTGGCAGGTCTTCTGAATGACGTTAATGGAGTGCGGCTGGAAGGACAGACTCACATTGATCTGGACTATGCTTCGAGAGCTGAGGACAGGAGGGAGAGTGGGGGATAAAAACAGGATTTAATTTTTAGACATGTGACACATACATAGGAAAATAAATATAGATTTTTTTGTAGGGTTTGTTTCCTTAATGTGGGAACTATCTGCCATAGGCGTTGTGTTTAATGTGTTGTCTTGCTTCATTATCTCCCCGTGCTTGCGCCTACAAAATAAAAACTGTTCTGGCAATGCCCTTCCCTGCCTTTCCAACTCTGCCTATACCCACCTGAGCAGCACAGCACTGCCCTGTGCTCCCACTGCCAAGTCTATTAGCTCATCTCCATCCAAGTCCAACCGAGCACTCACACTGCGGCCAAAATACTGCAGGGAGGGGGAAATGGATGACCCTGCAATACGCTGAGAGGTAGAAACAAAAGCAGAAATCAGTTTGATTGAATCCTCAAACCAGTGAAAATGTAATTGTAGGCAAATGGCAAGTACCTGCTTATAATTGTGGATGATGTAAATACCATCTCCGTGGTAGACATAGATGGCCCCCCTGTGTTCATCTTCCAGTGGTGCTCCTACCAGCAGGTCAGTAAAGCCATCATGGTTGATGTCTGGAGCGGCTGCCAGTGCATAACCAAACCTGGCATCCTGGGACTTTTCCTCAGACTTCAGAGTGCCATTTGATACAAAGACCTCCTCCTGGGAGAAAAGAAAGAGGAGGGAGGGAAGATGGAACAGTTAACAGGATACAGGGGCATAAAGGGCTAAAAAAAAAATAGATATTATTGTCAGTCTTGTGAGAAAATTGCAATGGGAACCTAACAAGAATTTGATAAATTTTGTGTCTCCTGAAAATGATGGCATAATAATCCATAAGGAGAGGAATGATCAGTGCCATTGCTGTCTTACCCCACTGAGGGTGTAGATGTAGACTCTACCAGCCTCCTTGTTTCCTGAGCCAAGGTACATTGGAGCTGCAACCAGTAGGACATCGGTGATGCCATCCTGGTCGATATCCAGCCCACACACCTCACTGCCATAGTAAGATCCAATCTACAGACAGAAACATGCTCTTTCAGCTAACTGCCAGCAGGTGGAGCCCTTAATCTCTGACAAAATGAGATTCCTGCTGTTCTGTTTTCTGCTTCAAATAAATAAACAAATAAAAGTGACTGAAGGTAGAGGAGAGACTCATGGAGAGAGCTTTACCTGTTCTCCATTAAGGGCCTGTACAATGTTGACATCGCCCTCATCACTGAGTTCAAACAGGATGACTTTGCCTTTGTGTTTGAATCGAGGAGCCCCAGCTACATATAGCCTCCGCCAGTCACCAACTATCACAGAGGACACTGTGTAACCTGCAAACACATAAAAATACATGTCATCCAACACTGCAACCAGGGTAAGAGTCATACTGGTGTTGTTTTAATTAATTAAAAGCGGACTTGATTTTCAGTGTCTGTTGAACATTTTGACCATGAAAATCGACTTGCAGA
Organism: Holacanthus passer; assembly: GCA_025331565.1. NCBI lineage: Eukaryota > Metazoa > Chordata > Actinopteri > Pomacanthidae > Holacanthus > Holacanthus passer. The sequence continues at coordinate 11,798,024 of JAFREQ010000012.1, forward strand.
GAAATGTGCTTCAGTTAAGCAATGTGTCACATCTTGTTGACCTAATAGTTTTGTCAATGTTCGCATCAGGTTACATGTTCGTGCAGTTTCAAGTGTGGTCTGACTTCAACCTTCTCTGGGGTGCTGTGTTTTTATGTGCTGGTGGAAAGCTCTGACATGTGTGATTTGAGAGTTGGCTCCAGAACAGGAGTTCATTCAACAAGTTATGTTTTAAGAAAATGAACCAGAAAGATAAACAATAATCAAACAAGGGCGTTTTGGAAAGGATCACTTAAATTTTGGAGGTTATTACATTGAAAGAAACTTCTGTTTAGTAGTCAGCCGAAGCTGGATTATCAACCGGAGAAACTAGTAACTGCACCAGGGCCCCACACGCTGGGCCCCAAAAGGCCCCAGGTTCACTTTGTGGCATTTTTTTTGGATGTGATATTACATTGAATATCTTTGGTTTTGGACTATTAGTTATAATAAAAAACAAGCAATTTGAAGATGCCAACTTGGGATTTAACAGGATAATTTCACTATTCTCAGATATTTTACAGGCAAAATGATTAATTGAGAAAATAATCCACAGAATAATCAATTGTATATATAATTAGTAGTTGCAGTCCCAATCAAATTATAACCAAACTAACTTGTAGGTGAGGAGTGATTTGTGGCTCATTTTTGCTCCTGGGCCCATCTGCACGTTAATTCTGACCTACAACCATGTCTAGGGTTCCCACCAACACATGAATGCACCACCAAGCTGGATGCAATAACCAGCAATAACCACACAATAAGGCAATAATCTGTGTAATAGTAATTCAAAACCACAAGTATGATTATTTTAGCATCATGTTCAGTGCTGTGATATGTGGGTACCTAAATAAGCAGCATGATTTTTGAGCTCCAGTGGAAACTCGCTTTCAAAAGCCTCTCTGGGCGGCATGATACGCCCGTTGGTCCCTTCCTTCAACACACCACCGTCCCAGTCATAGGCACCCACCATTCCAAACAGAATGCCGTCCTGAAGAGCGAAGAAGAGCACGGATGAGACACACACAGGTAAACCACATGCGCTTCATACAATGATGAACAGCTGACCAGACTTACATCCAGTGTGTGTGTGGAGAAGCCAATCTGAGACATCTCCATGTGGAACGAGCTCTCGTTGTAGCCCAGCGTGCCTACAAGTGGACAGAGACAGCGAGTCAGTCTCCTCCATCATCATGTTTCTTTACACATCTCCTCCCTTCCTTCCTCTCCCTCTCAGGATCTGATCTAGATGGCATTAAGAGCATCCTCACTCACCATGAAGACCACGGGTGGCAGACATGCCTCACCCTTTCCTTTCCTCCCATGTCTTCCTCTCTCATTTCCCTAAACAATTAAGGGGTGGCATCACTTTTCATCAGCCTTCCTCTCATGTTCCCGCAACTATTGTGAGAGCTGTACACTCCCTCTACCTTCTTTTCCTTTTCTTGCTTTCTCTGCAGGATGACTGTCTATTTTCTCACATGTACCCAAACTGACTTCACTTTCTTCCTCCCTCTTAAATGTTCTTTCTCCACTTCTATCTCATATTCTTGTATTTCCTTCTTCCTCTTTTTTGTCAGACTCTACTTTCAGTTTTTGTACTCTAATGTTTGTTTATTTCATATAGGGTGACTATAACGTATTAATCAAAATATGTTGATTATTCTGACAGTGTTACTGTAAGAATTGTGAATCAATTTGTAAGCAGGGTGCTACATAAAAATGTTCAATTTGGTGTTGCAAATCTTAAACCTTAAAAAAGGCATTAGATGATCCTATAAAATGCATAATATAATAATAATAATAATAATAATAATAATATATGGTTTGCAACAGCAGAGATCCTTAGTGTTGACAGTGTATCTTTCATTCATCCACACACCTTCCAGAGTGAAGATGCGATCTCCCAGGGCATCCACAATGTCATTGAGGGCAGCTTCATCGGTCACATTGAAAAAGTATTTGTCGTCAGGGTCACTGGCAATAAACTTGATCTCATTAATGAAAGTCTCAGGGTCCTGCTGCCGGCGGATGTAATGGCCAAGAACCTGGAGCCCAGCGTGAGAGAAAGAGGGAGGGAAAATGCTTTAAAAAGAGAGAATACGGTAAATGAATAAGCAGATAACACAAACTCAATAAAACATTGAGGGATTAAGCTGGATGCAGAAAAAAAGGGGGTGAAAGCGAGAAAAACAGAGAGCATAAACAGACTTTTTGGCATCAATCAGAAGAATTACTTCTCCACGTTCCTGAGGGAGAGAGGAGAGAGAAAGAGAGTTGAAACAAGGGTCTCTATGCATCTTCCAGCAGTATGCAGCTGAATCAGGTGCTTCCCAGTTTGAGGACAGAAAACTTCCAAGAAAAAAAAAGGACTCGAGCACACTGATTGATGTGCAGCCTCTAATTGTGCAAACAGACAAACGTTTCAACACTGCTGCATCTTCATCATTGAAGTTTGAGGGATAGAGAAGAGAGGGCCAACACACAACTCCCATGTACTCTGAAATAGTACACACGTAACCTAGAGGCAGTGGTGGAATGTAACTATTTACTCAAGTACTGTCAGTACAATGTTGAGGTACTTGTACGTTTTTGACCATTTCAATTTTATGCATCTTTAAACTTCCACTCAACTACATCTCAGAGACAAATTTCATAATTTTTTTCTTGCCTACATTTGTCTAACAGCTTTATTTCCTTGTTACTTTTCAGAGAACAATCTTTCATACCCTTCCTGTCCAGTGAAAACAATGTATCTCCAAATTTTGGGATTTTGAATTAGATTTTTTTTTGATAAACAAAACAACTGAATCGGAATATGTCTTCCACTGCAAGACGGAGTGAACTGTGAACGAAATGAAAATAAACACACTTCACTGCCTGTGTAATTTACCAGCAATTAAGCAATACCTAAAGGCAACAAATTGACTGGAAAACACGAGGAACAGAGGAAGTGGCAACCACCAGGGATTTGTAAATGAGGAGCACAGGCCTAGCTGTGAGGTGAAGAGATGACTGATGAGGAAGATATACCGTAGCAGCAGTGGCCTATGGCTTAACGCCTGAAGTACAAATGAGAAAATTCCATAAGAGAAACCAAACCCAAGAATCTCCCCCTGTGACTCCAGCTGCCAAGCAAACTAAGGAAATCCTCTGTTTCAAAGGCTCGGGGACTGAGAGGGCTGTAGTGTGTAACGTGAAGAGAGCCTCCATATAAATATGTACATTAACATCTTATAGAGGCTGAGAAATTCCACTAAGGCTGCCAACATGGCTTTTACATAGTCCTGAACAGAGAAACAAGAAGACAGAAAAGAATCCTGTTAAAATATAAAACATGTTTCCAGCTTTCAGTGATTTGGAAACACAATGAAATTTGAAAACATGAATACAAGTGTACATACTGTCTATATGTGACTCTGCTCCCCCACAAACACACACTTCCAGCCCCTGATCTGCACTGATGTAAAAAACAGTCTGAAGTGACCGTGCTCTTGTTTTGAAAGCTCTGCCGTCCCCTGTGAGCCATTTTCACTGCAGAACCAGAACCAATACACAGAGGCAGCAGCACAGACAGCAACATCAAAACATGGCTGCAGTTACAAGTAGTGCTTACCTGTCATCACTTCGACATTTTAGGCAAACAGTTGACCGCAAAACCAGCCTCATTCCCTCTTGTTTTCTTCATTCTGCTTTGTGCTTCTGTTTGCACCGAAGGCTGCGTATACAATTTCTGCTATCTTGACTCTCTGTCTCTGGCTGTCTGTTTCATTCTCTCAAATCTAAACTTTTGTGGAGCTAGCATTATGTTGTGCATGTCAGATAGTAGCACACAGTGATATGACCATAACAACATGTTTTAACACAATTCATGGTTTGCAAGCCTTTATCCTCTTCCTGTTTCCACTGAGATGTTCAGGATTTAGACCTAGGAGTAACATGCCTTTTTGTCAGCATTTTAAAGGGTCAGTTCACCCACATCACAAAAAGTCTTTCCATGATAATCTCTGACTCCGCTCCATTCAAATTCAAAACAATGGAGAGTTCCTCAGTTCCTCAGTTTGGCGTATGACCATAAAACTAATGATGTTCCCATCATCCTTAAGTGTACTTCGTATTTAGTGTTAATGCATATGTGCTAAACTAAGATGGTGAACATGGTAAACCTGCTTGGCATCAGTATGTTAGCATTGTCATTGCGAGCATGTTTGCATGCTGACGTATTTTTCCATTACTTTGGGCACCACATACAAATTCCTCTCACTTCTGTTGTATTAGTGTGGCATCAGAAATCTCAGATACAGATATATCGAAACCTGGGCAAATTAACTATATGGTTCAATAAGTACCACTAATCGAAGAGGTCGAAACAGCATTACTTGTAAAGACCAACTTTATTGAGAGGCCAACGTGTTTGTCTAGTCTTGTCAGCTCAATGCTGTAAGGACAGAGCGTATTGATTTCCCAAGATGCCTTCCTCTAGTGCAACAGCATGAGATAAATTCAGGAAGACACAGGAGAATTTTTAATGAGATCCCATTCTCAGCAAACAGTAGGACCTGTTGTTCTAGAGGCAAACCATTAACCAAACTTTATAATAACTCAAACATTAGGACTATCCAAAGAGGCTAGCTGAGCTTCTCCATAGATTACTAGGTATATCTGATCCCCACTGTCAATGCATATTTCTATAATGGCACTTTGCCACTCCTCCTCAATGTTGGCTCGTGTTCTCTTCTGTGGTTCTAGTGGAGTCTGGAGGATCCCCAGTTTCTCTTGTGGGAAAGGGAGGGGTCTGCAACCAGTCCTGCCACTAGAGTCTGTCTGCCCAGCTGACACTAAAACCATGCCACCACTCAGTGTGTGTGTCTGTGTGTTGAGGGGGTCGGGTGGGGCAGGAAAGGAAGAGTTTTTGTTCCCACTTGGCTATTTTAGTAGACCCAAGGGGTTCATTTGGTAATTTAGAGATGCTATTTTTGGGGGCGAGGTGGTGGTATTGTGCGGTTGCTTGAGGCTGTAGATGGTCACCATACCACTTTTGCACAATGTGTGAGGAATGTGACGGATGCACACCCCACTGATGTAGGTTAGTTGTTTGTGTGTTTCCCACAATAGTTTCACTGTTGCCATGGTAGAAAAAAGCTCCAGACACAACATTTTGAGCACCAAAAACTCACAACTAAAACCCAGAAATTACGAGTCTTTATGTTTTCAGATTCTTCAAGCAGAATGACCCATTGAGACTTGACGAGACATACTCACAGCGATAGCATATCTCGTAATGTTTCTGTCCTGGCACTCCTTTAGAGCGTCTTCTAGCTCCTCCCCATCATGTGACTCTCCATCCGTCACTACAATCATCACCTTGGTGGCGCTCTCCCTGGCTCCACGCTCAGCGCTGAATGCCTCCGTGCTACGAAGAAAGAAAGGACAGACTGAGATAAAGAATGGTACACAGTTTACTAAAACATCCAGCTCAATGATCTTGAATCAAGAAAGTTCAAGAAAAGAGAATGAAAATAGAAGGAAAATGCAAGAAGTGAAAGAGTCTGAGGGAGTGGGAGGATTCCAGGGAGTATCAGTCACTTGGTTTCCTAAAATCTCAAATAAACATCCCCTATAAGATAATATACAATTTCAAGGGCTTCTCTGAGAAAATGAATAACCATGAAAACACTGAGACACTGGATTTCAGCTCCTTCCCATCAAGCCAGATATAAATGGTCCAAATCACAACTGGACGTTGCCACAACTATATTAGTCATACTTGACACACATACATTAGCTTCCAGTTGATTCAAATTGGTCATTGCATGCAGTGGGCATGTGTCATTTCACACAGCGACCGCATCTGTGCATTCCCGTCCGGTTAAGCCATGATACAGAGAGGAAACCTAAATGACAAACACACGAAGAGACCCAAGCCGCACCCTGTTTGTCTGCAGCAAACCTGTTCTCAGTGGGACCTGTTTCAAGGGTTGAATAGGGTTGGTAAGCCTCAGACACACACACACACACACACACACACACACACACACACACACACACACACACACACAGCGTACTGGGGAGAGTAGTCACTGCTAGTGAACTCAGTCATTTTCAGGCCTAACTCCAGCCCTTGCCTAAATATAACATCGTGGTCAGCCGCAAGAAACTCAGAGTTAAAAACAACCGTTTCCCCTATGCAGTCTGCAAATTACATAGGGAGCAGAGAGGGAGAGGAGAAAACAGGAGAGGGGAGTGGAAGAAAAATAACTGAGAGGAACAAATAGATGAGAGAAAGACTGGAGAAAATGAGAAAAGAAAGGTGGCAAACAGGTAAATAATAAGCCTGAAAAGATAATAAACCTGGAAAAGGGAGAAAAACAGAAAGAACTAAGGATGGTAAGGAGAGAAAGGGACTGGGCAATGCAAATTAAACGAATGGTACGATGGCAAAATGAAGCCAAATTTTACAAGTGAGAAGTGCAAATCCTGCTCTGATGTGGTATTAAGATTGTGTGCTGTATATAGTGAAATAAAAGAGAGATGAAAGAGATATAAAAGTGGGATGAAAAGTGGTAGAGGTGAGAAGTTGACATAAACAGACATAAGACATAAACAGGTAAGAAGAAGGAAGGACGGAAGAAAGAATAATAAAAAAAAGGAAAGCACAGAAAAATTAGGATGAAAGACACAAGAAGATGAGAAAGAGGGAAGGGGAGATGAAAGAGGAGAGAAAGTGAGTGGAGCTAATTGGGAGGCCTGGTTGTATTTACTACCCATTTTATGGAGTCACAGTAGTGTGGTAATGACACGGCGCAGCGGTCTGTGAGTGTACTTTTGTGTGTGTGTGTGTGTGTGTGTGAGAGCGTCTCAGACGGGTGGAGCAATATAAAAAGTGTCTAATTCAATTGTGGAGGGCTGTTTGATGTTCATCCATCAGTCTGTCATCTACTTTGCACTCTGTGCACTCCCTTACTGTCATTTACATGTCAACATTACACTGTGTGCAGGTCCAAAGGAGGATACGCTTTTTGACCCATTGGCAGCAATTTGGGAGTCAGTCAAGGCTTTCCTTTCAAACTGTTTTAAGACAGTTTATTTTAAGGCTGAGACTAAGTTCTTTCAAAATATTAGTTCAACATTTTGGAAAATTTGCTCTTTCACTTTCTTGCCAAGATTTAGATAAGAAGATCAAAACCGGACTGGAAGCCTGGTTTTGTCCAATGGTAACAAAATCTTTACTTGTTGGTCAATGTGTACAAAAAAAGTATAAAAAACAATGCATTACACAGTGATACAGAGGGTTTGTGCAGGACTATTTCTTGGCCATGAACATGAACAGTCTCTCAAAGGTTTTTAAATGATTGCAACACAAAATGTGTTAATAGACTAATACTCAAACTGTGTGGCCATCAAAGCCTGTATGTTTTGCCTTACCCAATATCATTCTTTTTTAGGAGGATTTTAATAAACCAAAATGAGGGTTGAAAGTTTTTTGCTTTGTAGCCTCAAGTCAAGTGAAACTATACAGTCAAATTTCTTTTAATAGCATTTGTGTATCTAGTTAAAGACAGAATATTTGGTCTGTTTATTTCTACTGACTTGGCTGAGCTACAATTAAAGAACCAGTAGTTCTGCCAAGTCCGGTCAAGCCTCAAGTAAGTCTGGTCTTAGTCAAATCCGAGTCTAGTAAAGTCTGAGCTCTGTGTGAGTGTGTACTTATCCAGACAAAAATAAAAACATCAAAGACCTCCAGGGAGATATATTTAGGAGCTATGCTAGCTAAATGCTTGGGTTCAGGGTTAAGTTTATAATAAGGACAAGGTTAGGGTAAAGGTCAAAGGTCAAACATGCAGGGAAGAGGGTTAAAGTTGAGGTTAGAGGAGCAAGGAATGAACGCAGGCAATGTCAGCCCTGGTAAGTATCATGATACAATGTGTGTACGTGGATTTAAGTGTATGGTGTGAGCTCTTTATATGTGTGTATGTGTTCATCCGTGCATATGTGTACTGTAAGTGTGTTTTTACAGCTGCAGGAGCACTACTTGGCTGACCAGGCTGGGTCAGGCTGTGCCACACCTGCAGCCATGCTGAGCCAGCAGCCAAAGAGTCCAGCTCAGCTACTCTCACTGTTTTTCTACCCTGTCACTTTCCTGCCGAGTGCCAACATTGCTATCTATCCATCTGTATGTGCGTGTATGTGAGGGGTAGTGCTTATGTTTATCTAAATCGAAACAGAATTTTTCAATTATTTCAAAAACTGTTACCCTGGCTTGATTTCTTTACCCTGACACGCACACTTGAAAAAACTTGCCATTCAAAAATGAGTAACAAGGTCAATATTTCTTTTTCTTTATGAGCACTGATGAGTCTTCTCATGGTGTTTTGACCATCTGACAGGGTGGGAAAAGTGCAGTAGGGTCTGGGTTTCCCATCACTGGTGTTTTAATACCACAGTTACACTATTTTACTGGCTCCATTTTCCAGTCACTGCTTTTCAACTACCTTTTAAAGGTTTCTCCTAAACACCTCCAACTTTTACCCTTGAATGTACCAGAAAACAGGAACTCTCCAATTACCTGTGTGAGTGTGTGTGTGTGTGTGTGTTTTAGAGCACACACAGAAGGAGAACACCTCTCCAAGATACACATCCCAAAATGGAAGTGGTGGCCACACATCAGGTCTGGGTGTGGTGCTCTATGTGGGTATGACTTTAATAAAGCTGGAATTTTATTTTGAAAAGAAAGAGATATTTTAAGACTTAGAAGTTTTCATTTAGCCAGTGACCCTCAACCTATAGAGCTGTTTCTTTAGACTTGGGTTACCAGCTTAAATACCATCAACATTCTTCTGTGAAGAAAAGTCATGAAGGGGATGAGGAACCGATACAGCCAGGAGTGAGTTAAAGGAGAGTATTTTAAAGATGGTCTAGACATTTTGTCAGGATTTTATCATTTAGATGTTCTGCTCAGTAACTGGTAATTGCACATGCCTCCAAAAAACTATATGACATAAAAATAATATTAGCTAAAACAACCTAATTAAATCTGCATTAACTGCTTTTTTTGGCCACTTGAAAGCAGCACAGCAAGCTGTAAACGCAACACTAACATATTATCTTCTCATAAAGTTGTTATGGCAAACATGTTAGCAAACAGTTGCTTATTCACTCATCCAGGAGACACAGAGCTTGGTTTCTATGAAGCTGTTATACCAAAATCTAAACAGTCAGACAGTTTCCATTTAGCCAAATATACAGTATGTCTCAGTACAGAGAACATCAGCCAGTACGAGTGAAGTAATTGACAAGCCTACCAGGCCATGTGGATGGCATATGCAGTGCGCGTCTCCCGTCCCTCCTGTCTGCTGATGTTCTTGGCGGCCTCCACCACCTCCTGTGTGGTCTGGTAGTCCTTCAGAGACCACTCATGGACTGCTACCTCGCCATACTGCAGGATACCGACCTGAAAGTGCACGCATACACAAACACAAGTATTTCAACATGCCACATGTTCATGGTTTACTGGTACATACTTGTGGAAAGCAACATCTGAGACTCTTGTTTCTGGGGTGAACTATCTCTTTAAGTACCAATCCTGTTCTTAAAGCAGACAGTGCACTTGGGGAATTTTTGAATTCATTCAGAAACCAGAGGTATTTCCTCTTCACCTCACATTGCCTGCTACCCCTTACCCCCACCCTCCCTTTTCAAAACCCCAACCTTCTCTCACTCTTCTTGTTGTTCAGCTCAGTATGATGTCCCCAGACCCCCCCTCTCCAACTCCCATTCCTCCCCAACCTCGAGCTAGCTCAGCTCATGTCCCCTTACATTACTAAAGCAATTCATTCTGGTCATATTTTGCCAAACCCGTTCTTTATATGTCCCCCTATGTATGTTTTCACTCAAGGGACTAGCTTGTCTTACTGTTCTGGGCAACGGCAATGGGGTTCTAGTGGTTTAATTTGGAGACTAACTCAAATTCAAACCCACAAGTTTCCATTACCAATGTAAATAATATTCATAGGCAGTGCAAATACACAGTGAATTGTGCTTTTACCTGCATCTGATCCGAGCTGATGTGGAACTTGCTGAGGATGTTGCTGAGGAAGTTCTGGACCTCGTACCAGGGGTAGATACTGTTGGAGCCATCCAGCACGATCACGATGTCCATGTATGTAGAGCACCCTGGCACATGTGGGAGTTTAAAAATATTTGGTTAGCTAAAGCAGGCCTGTGCAGCATGTTTCTCTGCCTCAAAATGTGTGTGTGCAAATGTGTGGTTACTTTGCGCTGTTGGAGCGATGGTCTCTCTTGGTTCTAGGTCATCGCTGACAGAGGCGCAGATGCCGGTGCTGAACATAGACGTACCGCACTCTTGAGACCACAGAGGGGCACATGCCTGCCAAACACAGACAAACACACACATCAGCATCTGTCTTACAGGTGAAGCAATTTCGGGAGCATCTACAGTCAATTAGAGCGGTTTATATTTTTAAGTATTTGTGTTCCGCTACCAAGACGTGTCTGTGGTTTTTTAGTCGTTATCAAAGGGTACACGTAGACAAATGTGGTCGGGTGACCCACAAATAAACACAGAAAAAAAGACTAAATGAGGGCAGACGGGGAACAAAAAGAAAACAAGTCATGAGAGGGAATAAGTCATGGAAAAACTACAATAGTGTGGTTTGGGGGATAGAAAAACGAGGGAGAGGCAGAGAGAGGGAGACTATTGTTGACATGTTGGCAGTCACTGTTGTCATGAGTGGTTTAACAGAGCTGGAACACCAGACCAGTAAAGCAATTTAAATCTGATTGTGCTAAATGTAGGGGGTTGAGTGTGGGGTTTTGGAGGGGGGCATCATATAAAAATATTTCTGTCTTCAAAGCATGCCATTCATTTGGCTTTCATACTGAGAGGGCGGAATAAGGGGGAGAGTGCGGAAAGAGGAGATAAAAGAGAGACTCGCGCACACAGCAGAGAGACAAAGGAGAGACAGAAAGTGGGGTGAAAAGGGGGTAGAGTGAGAGAAAGAGAAACATCCTGGTTTTGCTTGCCCTGTCATTATGGACGGATTTCTCCTCAGGCACACAGACAGGCAGAGAAAAGGGGATGGAGTGAGGGATGAGAGAAAGGAAGGAGGGAGAAGATGGAGAAAAGCAAGAGAGGTGCTATGGCTTTTGGTAGGTCTGTCATTAACAAAGGGCCGGAGACGCATTCCAATCCTGTTATAGACCTGACCACTGGGGTTAAGATAAACACACACACACACGCGCGCACACACACACACACACACACACTAAAATGGGCTAAGCTGGATGGCGTTTGTGAACTGCACATGACTCCACACCCGAAGCAGTAAAAACCTGGCACCAAACACGCAAGCACACTTGCTTAACACGCACACACACATACACAGACATGGGAACATAGACACAGTAACTAACATCCAAACACACATACAAAACACACACTTCTGCTTGCTGGCTCAGGCTGAAGTGTGCACGCCAGAAGCCTCAAAACTGGAGAAATCAGGATTGGAGAGCAACACATGATGTGTGCATCAGAGTTACAGAATTGAGCCATGAAACTCACAAAAATGGGCACTTGCACTTGACTGCTCTGAGATTTGAGTCCCTAACAATTTGAGTATAAAAATATAACAGAAATTAGTCTTGTATAATTACAGTAATTATTATGGTGCGTATGCATTGAAGGCATCAGTTCAGTCAGCCAACTCACATGGAATAGATTATTATATGAATGTAGACTTTGTGTAGCATTAATGTTTGTTAATTAATTATGCTATCAGCCAATAAATAATCAATTATGTATTGTTGCAAATTAATACATTTGGGATTTGGTGTGTTGTTTCGGATAATCTCAGAGGTTTCACTTCATTTATGTAAAAAAAAAAAAAAAAAAATCTGAATTTACTACAGTCATGGAAGGAAAATGTTCAAATTTCAATTGTCATTATTTAGACTTGAAAGATTTGCATGTTGACTTATAACTTGCTTCTGAGGACATTGACAGACTTGAGACTTGACTTAAGCTTGTCTCATAATATGCATGTATAATGTATAATATACTGCACTTGTAATATGATCTATGGACAAATTAAGACATTAATCAGTCTGTGTCTGACTTTGTTAATGTACATATCTATATAACGAATCAAAAAAAAAAGGTATCCAGAAAGTGTTGATTCAGTAAACCACACATGGTCACTTCTAAAGTCAAACAAAAAACCACCAACAGAGCAGATTCATTAAAATTCTGTGAAACAAACACAACCTGGTCTCACCACATCCCTTCAAGCTCCCACACACAACCCAAACGCCCACATAGTATAAATAAAAAGTCTTGTTTTCCAGTGTTGAAACCACATACCAGGAAGCCATCAGGTGAGTCTGGAGTGAGCGTCATTCCAAGGTGAGAATTCCTCAGGTTTTTAGAAACGTTCTGGAGTGCAGTCTCACCTGAGATAGATCGACAGAGGAGTCAACTGTGTAATATACTTAAACTTGATTTCATTGTTTTCAGGGAGATTTGATTTGTTATGGATGTTTGTTTCTCTCACCCAGATTCACTTTGCTGCAGTTTGAGTTCTTCTCCTCTCCCACAATGCATTTGTACACATCTCCTTTCCTGTTGTTGGGTGGACCGTCCCAGGGAGCACCAACCAGCATCCTTCAACAGAATTACACAGTTAGATCATCAAAACATCATCATGCTTCCTGTTTGGGTAGAAATTATGACAGCTTAATTATTTGTTTTCTCTTTGTCTTTCAACACGCCCCCATAGACACTTACGATTTCTCTCCGTTTGCTTCATGTTGCAAAACAGAGAAGCCAAAGAGAGCGTCCTCTGGACCGGTGAAGATCCGCGGATGCTTTACATCTATGTTGAAACACTGACACAACTCTGAAAGACATAACAGGAAAGATTATCACACAGGTGACAAAGTTTCAAAAAGACAACGAGTTTTACTGGCATTCCCTGAATGTCTAACCACACTGACTGCTACATCAGTCTCTCATGCTTGCAGCCAAACATTTTCATTCCCACAGAACTTTAGGGTAAATTCTAGTGAAGTTCCCAAAGTTTCCAAAGATACCAAACATGTCTGACTGATTTTTGATTAAATGTATATAAAATGATTCATAAGACATCTAGAATATTTCCATTTGATTAAACGGTTCAGCCAGAAGAAACATGGAGTCTTGGGTTTCAATATTTTAATGTAAACATAATACAGTTCAAATGAAGTGTTGGAACAAGCTGATACAGACTATAAAAGTGGTACTGTCAGACAGTGTGGATAAGATGAATTTTCCAACCTTAAAGCAACTTAAAGGGAAAAAAGGGGAAAACTGGATATTAAAGGAAAGGTTTGATATTTGCTTTCTGGCTTGAGTTAGATGATATGATGGATACCTCTCTTATATCTGTCCATTAAGCAACAACAAACAACAACAAAATCTGCCTACAAGCACATCCAATCACTGTCTTATGGGGGGTTATGTGCTGGACTACTTTTTAGTAACTTCTCACCAACTCTTGGCAAGAAAGTAAGTATATTTCCCAAAATGTAGAATGTTTGCTTTAAGCTGTTGAGAATAACAAATTCACATGAACAACATTCAGTAGCTGTTAAAATTTGTAAAAAAACAAAACATGAAGCTGTGTACACAACTGTACATCTACAGTGCAGAGTCAAATTATTATTTTCCCTCTTGGACTTGGGCGAGGGGATTGGGGGGGAAGGAGAAGGGGGGCCGAAAAAGATGGATAAACAAATTGACCAAAGGCAACTCTGAGGAAAAAGGGAGTTCAGTCTGAGGGGAAAGAGGGAGAGGAAAGTGGAGAGAAGAGGTAAGGCAGGGAAGGGTGTGGGTTAGAAAAACTATGGAGTATAGTAAGCCTCCTGTTATGACACACAAGCCCGGCCTTCATATAACGGGTGAGAGGTGAGGGAGACACAGAGAGGACAGAGAGCAACAAGATGGTAGTCAGACAGTTTACTGAATTGTGGCGGTGTAAACAGAAGCATGACAACATGGTCCAACTGGCAAAATGAAAGACACACATCTCATTTTTTCACAGTCTGAAAGAGAAAGTCTAAACATGTTTTTCCAGCACCAGAAAAAATATATAACGGCAGATACATTTTAAATGCTTCCTGTTATGCTAATCAGAGTGAAACTGAATGAAGAAATGAAACAAGAGTTTAATGATGACTTTTTAGAATTCAAAATAAATAAGATTTTATGATTAATGCCTCATGAGCAGATTTTTGCATTAGTAAATTAATGTATTATGAGTTCTTGCACCCAGGAAATAAAGTAATTCAAAACTAAACAAGTCACACACCTCTACTTCAGTTTTTGGTCATTTTACCTACATCAAGGTGTCTGTGGTTGTCTCCATCAAGCCATCAATTAGTCATGTGATTTTAAAAAAAAAGATACCACCATAAAAACTACATATACAATACAACCTTACAAGTCTACAGGGAAGTCTACAGGGAAAGTCATAAATAAAAGTATAGAATAAATATCAAATTTGACCTGATGATGGCACTTGATGAAAAGTCAGGGAATCATTTACAGCAATTGAACATGAGGTGGACATTAATGTGTGCATTCATGTCAATGAATCCAGTAGTTGTCGAGACATGTCAACCTCATGGCTGCACTAAAAGAAAATGTCAGGCAATCACCAGTCAGTCATTCATCCTCTGGGGATCATGACTGACGACAAAATTTCATGGCAATCCATCTAATAGTTGGTGAGATATGTCACTCTGGACCATAGTGGTCAGACTAGTAACATTAGTGTTAAGCATGTCCATTATAACCTGACCGGTTATAATGGTAGCTTCTGCAGTTCCTTCCACTGTCCCATGCACCATCTATGTGCTAAACTTTCATATATTGAATTGTTTATTTAACTATGATTTAATATTAAGGAGGGTTTTGACAAAGGGAGACAAATAAAGCACATCTATCTATCCATCTTTCCAAGCAGAATCCTCCTCACTGCTCACATTATTCAAGAGCTCCCTGCCACGTGTTTATAACTGAACAAGAGCTGTGTGATGTGTGTAATGTTGATGGAACTGCATTGAAACTCACACTGGTCTGTACCACAATGTGTGTTCTTAAAGTGAAAAGATGATTATGGTAATTGCCATGACTAAACTACAGGTATAAACGTTTGGATCAAACCTTGTATTAAAATGCACAGTATATTGTACAGATGACTTTAAACAAGCATACAAAATTGATCCGCATTTGCTTCCTCTTTCATAAAAAAAGTGTTTACTGATGTGGTCAGGTCTGTCCTTGTCACTTCCTATATACGCACAATTCCAATTAAGGAGCATTATTATGTAGTTTTTTCAGTTCAGTCTCAGAAACACTATGCTACTCCTGACAGTTGGTATTTAACTCGCCCCACTTGTGTATCTTCTCTATGTTATTTCTATCCCTAAAAAGCAGGGTGTGTTTTGTTAAAATAAATCTGACTTGACATGTAATTTAGCAGCATCCGGAGCATCTACAGTGACTCTACTACTGTACATACAACTCAGAGATTCCACTGGTGAAAACAGGATAGGGAACAAGACGAGAACACTGCTGCTGTGATTACACACCAGCTACTCACACACTTGTATACAGATACCTCCCTGCAAATACACACTGACACACACAGACAGTTACCTCAGCCAGGCCAATCAGAGGGGGATTCACTTGGTTTTGAGAAGGAAACTAGATATGTTCACTGTTGCTCTTGCGTCTCCGCTCCTGCCTTTCCCACACTGCAGTTTCTTCTACCTGCTCTTTCATTTCTCGTGATGATTTTTCCTTTAATGTCATTCAATTTTCAGTCAAGTTTCTTCTTTTTTTGTACCCAGATTTACTTACTGGACCAGCGACTAGCAGCATGGCTCTAGGGATGGCAATGTTGTTCAGCTGCTCGGCCCACCTTTTTGGTCCAGACTGAAATATCTTCTTCTGTGTTCCCTAAAGGATGATTCCTGCTGACTTTGGTAATTCCCTAACTTTTCCTCTAGCAGGTCAAGTTCTGCAGTTATCTTGTGAAATATCTACTCAATGGATTGACTCAACATTCACAGTCCCCAGAAGAAGCAGCCTTCTGACTTTGGAGAGACTTTTGTCAGCATGAGGCTCACATTTACAGTTTTGAGTTAAATCAACTATTGAATTGAATAATTTTGTTCTTCTCTTAACTTTCCACCTAGCACCATGACCATTTGAATTGGTCTAAAACTTTGAATTATGAGCCTCTTCTGTGTTTAATTGTCAGCATGCTATCATGCCAAACTAAGATGGCGGACATCAGCATGTTAGCACTGCATTGTGAGTATGTTATTATGCCAACATTAGCATTTACTCAAAGCACCACTGTGCCTAAGTAGAGTCAGAGAGTAACTGTAGACTCTAAGTCTCGTTTCTGCTCATCTTGCAGATCTGCATGAGCTTCCAATATTTCAATCTCCAAAACCTCCAGTGACTTTGATGAAACTGAGCCATCTATCTGAGTCTACACAGATGTTTAATACACTCCACCAATGGGAATATGCGTAGGCAAGAATACAGTAAATCCTTAATGCTAAAGCTTCCGTTTTCATGGCCAGAATGAGCAAAAATCTTCCTCTCCAGCCTTGTTGCAACAAGTTATCCTCTCCAGTCCTCTCCCACTACCCCTCTTATACACAGTGCAGTAAAATGTTTCTGTGTTTTCTTGTGGCAATTTCACTCAGCCCTGAGTCCAAATTTCTTTCCACAACAAACCAGGCCTCTGATAACAACTCCTGCTACTGATTTTCTCTGTCATCCTCCTATTTCACCCATTTTCTCATAAACCATAAATTGCTCTTTTCTTTTACACCGACTCCTATACACACACACACACACACACTGTAACTCTACCACAAGGCCCCCTCTCCCTTCACAACTCCCACAAAACTGTACCATCGTTCCCTGTTTTCCCTGTCCTGTCCTCCCTCCTCTGGTTCCATTTTCATTGAGGTTTATATATGACACTGCACCGCAGCGCGTCTGACCACCATTTCACTATGACAACTGGCTACAAACATTTATCAAGCCAAACTGGGTCCAGATTCTCGCAACCACACATTCAGCTCTGGGCGCTAACGCTGCTGGATGTGTATGGTTGTGATTGTGCAGTATATGTATATATGTGCGTGTGTTGCCATGTTGAGGGTACAGAAACTGAACTTGACACGGCAATGTTTTGATACTATAGAGACGTGCCAGCACTAATGTACAGCAGTATGCAGAGACATTGATGTATGTTGTTTAATTGGACTAACATGTATAAGCATCCCTCTCTCCTTGTCTGTCTTTAATTTACGTCCCTGACTTATAGCACCTCTGTGAAATGTCCTGCAGTAGAGATGTCTGCTCCACTGTCTGTTTCTATCATCTTTATTTAACCAACTCCTGTTTCCCATGCTTCCCCCTGCTTCACCTATTCTCACCCTCTTTCACAGATTTTCTCTCCATTATCTCTATCGTGTTCTGTTCTCATCTCTGTCACCCTCTCGTGGGGAATGGGGGTGGAAGAAGAGGGGGAGTAGGAATGACATTCAGCGAATGATGGGAGAGTGAAAAAAAACACACAAGAAGATAGCTGGGAGAATAAAAGCGAAAATTTATGAATGACTGGTGGAACTCAGTTCAACACACACATAAACACACACACACACCTGTGTTCGACATCTCAGTAAAAGCATAACGGGGTGTAACAGACATGGGATGCCTGCTGCCCACATCAGGAGACCTCTGCTGAAACCATTAACATTACACACATACTCACTCACCTACATGCTCATGTATGACACATGCAGAAGTAAACCCACGCACAAGCACTTACACTTAGATCACATAAGCTACAAATTAAGTCGAAGTTTACACAGTAAAAAAGGGGAAAAATTACGCCGTACATGCTTGATTTAAACAGATAATGGAGGGCAATGTGTAAAACCTAACCACAGCCAACATTTGGCTGCTCGTGTGTGTAAATAGGTGTGTGTGTATGTGTGTATCGCTCTGTGGTGTGAATATCCTTAATGCATTCCTTGTTCATTCCTCAGCTCCTGGATTAGAAGCATGAAAACTGGGTGTGTGGATAATTGTTCAGCGTTGTTAACACTGGCATAAATGCCAACATCTCAATCTCAACATTCACTTCAGAGACTGCGTGTGTGTGTGATTCAGAGCCGGTACAAAGTTAACATGCCTTGCACATCATAATATCTCAGCCTATGGATCTCCTTCTGCTTCACGGCCACATGCCATAATGCAGCAGTTAAACCACTGCTTATCAGCTAGATTTAGTTTTGGTAGACAACAATGGCCTTTTTCTTTCCTTTCTTGCTGGTGAGGAGGAATGGCTCAATGAGGTGTGTGAGGCTGCTCTGCCACGGCGAACATGAGTACAGGAGGGGAGCTGATGTTCATGCTCCATGGAGAAAACACACATGGCACAGACGCCTTATTAGGGGAACTTTAGACGTCGGGTCTAGGCGATGGGAACGGCTGATATGGCCGGTGAGGTTGAGTTACACAGCTGCAGGGTCAGAAGGTGTCAGCTGTAAGAGGAGATGAACCAGTAACCTTTTGGCAGAGGATGCACGCAAATATATCTGATCGCTCCAACATCTTCTGGTAGCTGGACGCCTCCAATGAGAATGAAATATCTCCTCGGTTTGGACAAAACTGATAGATTTAGTGAAGGATCAGACTTTGAGCCATGACTTTGTTGGACTCATGCAACTTCCTATATCTTTGATGTGTTTGGCAAATGGAGTGTGGCCATATGTTTTAATACGCCTGCTTCTCTCCTGCACACAGTCATGTTAAGAATGCCTTCATGGTCAGTGGCACAGAATAAAGCTCTGTGGGACTCAGGAAGACACGTGTGACGATTATTCATACATGTTGTCTGTTGAAGTGCAAAAGTTGAGGAGGTTAATGACCATATCAGCCTGCGAGACAGTGCTGAGGACAGGAGAGCAACTGGGCAGTGAGGAGGCATCAATCATGGACAAGAGGTTGACTTTATATAGTTCACAATTTAGCTTCAAGAGCAGTGATCCTTAAGCAGTTTATTCTTATTTTGTAAAATGAAACTAGTTCTTACCTTTTAGAAGGAGGATGAACTCCAGGCACAACAGGTATTTACGCAGCTCCATTTATAAAACCGAATGAAAGCAGAGTCTATTTTTTTTTCTTTTTTCCCTGTTTATAAAGTGGTCTCCCCTGAGCTGTTGGAAATGTAGTGCATCAGCATCCACCCACACACACACACACATAAACACACACGCACTTTTCAGCTCCTTCTATTCCCAAGAGATGCGTAAAATCCGGTCAAACGGTGCAGCAGTGGCATGTCTGCTGTGCGTGTGGGGCTCAAATCAGGAGGCTTGCAAAAACAGTCTCGAGTTGTTAAACATAAATTAAAATAAAATAAACCTTAAAAAAAAAACAAAAAAAACAAGACTCCTCGTCCTGATTTTGCGTTAAAGTCCAAACGCGGCGCAGGAGAAAGTTAAATAGCAGTGCATGAAAAGGTCTTTAAGGGAGAGAGAGAAAAAAATCTTAATTGACACCTCAGTGACCCATGTTTTTGTGAAAACCCTGCACCTGTCCCATCCAGCAAGAGGCCTTATTTCCAAACCATCACTAATGTGCAACACCTTCCCAAACAGTCCGCTTTATCCCTCCAGACTCCGGAGCGCGTCTTTGAGGATCAGGCTCCCCTGTGGACACAAAGTCATCAAGCCAGGAGTCTGAGGTGAGCTTCCTCTCACAGCTTCTCATCCGTGATCCTCTGCCCCTCACATTCACAACAAAACGCTGGGTTTTCCCGTCACTTTTCTGCCGATGTGAAAATGTGCCTCTAGGAGCGGATTTCTCTCACTTTGAAATGAAAGAGCGCATTTATCCTGAGAGCTGCCCTCCCTCCCTCCATCCGTCCTCCTCCATCCACCAGACTCCTCTCTGACAAACTGCTTCACATGGACAAACCTCAAACCCACATCTCTCTCTCTCTCTCTCTCTCTCTCTCTCTCTCTCAGACAAACATCTTCTCTTCTTCAATCTCGCTGACTCACTTATTTCTATCTTTGAATTTCCCGCACAGATAACATCTCAAACTTTGAGGAAAATAATTAAGCCCCACAGAGAAGCACTTTCTAAAACTGTGGCTTCATTCATGGTTAATAAGTCATTTAGATCCGTTATAAGCCATTAATAAGATCAATGTTGGGGTTGCCAGGTTGTGGAAAATCCCAATGTTTCTCACTAAGTCACAAGCAAAAGTTAGTCATGCCCTGCTGCTCTTTTTCTAGAAAGGTCAGCGACTGAACTGGATTGTTTGAATGAATTTGAGGAGCTATGGCTAAAAAAAACAAAGCAAGTGTGATGCCAAAAGTTGTACTTATAAATGGCTTTCAACTGATATACATATATATATATACAGCTTTGCTAAATTAATGTATGAATGAGGTTCCAGAAAGCAGTATCAGCCTTTTACTTAAATTATTCAATTCCGATGAAGGGACATGATACTACCTGAATGTTTGATCCTTACAGTGGCTCTGTTTCCTGGCATGTCTGGGTCCACTGACCAATCAAACACAGGTGTAACTAATGGCTTAAATGCTGCACTGAAAAGCAATAATGGCTGGAAAGGAGCAATTAATCTTATTAGTTGCACCTGTGCTTTTCCTGCTATGGGAGGTCAAAATGTCTGTTGTGGAAAATGTCTGTGAATGTGATCCGATCTCTGATCTTCATATGAGAATGATAAAGAAACTGGAATATTAAGGTTAGCCAAATTAAGTCAGACGGACAAGATAGAGAGATTTGTGACAGAGAAGAAAAGATCACACTGATGCTCATAGATCAAACATAATCATCTTGCTCTCATATTAAATGTAAATAGTGGGATACCCATTTTATCACAGCTTTTTCACAACAGAAACTAATCAGAAACACTGAAACAAAGAAATATGGAATTCACATTCTTGGATATGATTTTTTTTACTATTATTATTATTCCATAATCCAAATAACTGTACATTGTCCACATATATATCCTGACGGGTGTCTCTTTCAGGATGACATTGACCCTAGATTATGTTCTAAATGATACATGTTTTAGACCAGGGTAAGGACTGTTTTCTTGGTTTGTGGTCTGTCTTTTAAGGTGATGGAGGAAGGTCAGCCAAGAAGTTAAAAGCTGAACTGAAATCACATTTAGTCAAAAAAATTTATCAGTCAAAAATAATGACATCATGTACTGTTAATAGTTTTTTACATTTTTATAAGCGTTGTACTTCATTCAATGACTCCTCTGTCCTGCATATTCTTATGAAGCTCTTGGGCGCCACCCTCAGGCCTGTAGAGGTACTCCTCCACAGTTGCACAAGACAAAGTAACATTTATTCAAGTATTTTACATTGACTGTTTCCATTTTATGAGGCTCTGCCTCTACTCCTCTGGGAGATATTGTACTTTTCTATCTTACAGCTGTAATCCATACTAGTTACTTTGCATGTTAAAACTGTACATTAGGAACCTATAAGCTCAAAAATAAGTCATGTATAGTTAGTATAGCTGGAGGTGGGTGCATGTGAGCAATCCTGCAATTAATATTTCAGTGTTTAATACTTTAAACTTGTTTTTGGAACAATGTTTGTTCCATATTTTGCTCATCAGGGTATACATGCAAAATGGTTTTTACTGAACGGAGGTAATTAAAGAAGCCTTCCTCTCCACCAAACACCAGCCTTCAGCCAACAAAGCTGAAGTTTAATAAAGCAGACTTTTCTCATTGTATTCATGTTGCTGAACACTGATATATTTACAAATGTATCTGTGCTCTCTATAAGAGGGTTTTTCATGCACAAATCCTAAATGAACTGAGAAGTCCCCATTGTAGGACTGTGGTATATTTTCATTTGTATTTTAAGCCTAAACTGAACAAAATCACACAATTGTAGAAACAAATCTTGCAGGCTGATATATGTCAGTGATTTACTATGTTTGATGAACTTTGTTTGCAACTTTTTAATGAATTAATCCACAGGATGAGAGTCATTTAGCCACTAATTACTCTGGTGCACCTGTTGCACTGCTTCATATTAATAACGAATTAATAATGTTGAAAATACAAACCAAGCCTTGTTATTATAATGAAAGCTATACAGTATTACAACTGTGCATGTCGCTAAGTAACTTCCTTCCATTAGTGGCAGTAAAGGTTCGAAGTTCCTCAAGTCGATAAGCGAGGAAGAAACTGTCCGCCATCTTTGATTTAACTGTTGTTTTAACTTAGCAAACCAATGTGTTTTTGTTAATTTACACCGACCTGCCGTTAATTGTTTCTCACCTGTTAAGTGGCCAAGAAGACTGACTTTATGTCAGGTAGCTGGCATTTACAAAACTAATCCCATAACGAATTAAATTAATACATAAATGACTGAAGCGGATATTTGACTGTGCTACTTTCTCAACATTGAAGTGAGTGACAGGTGAACAAAGTGGAACAGTGGCTGAATAATGGAGGGCAAAAACATCTGGTAAAATTGAACTTACATTCTTTAGGTGGGCAGAAAGAAGACTTTCGGGATTTGAGCCTGTTAATCCTGTTTCTGCTGGATGTGTAAGTGCTAAGGGCTAATAACTTTATAAGCTAATAGTCAATATTTTCAGCTTGTCTCTTCTGACCTCTAGTGGACAAAAATCAGTAAACCAGGAAATAACGCTTAATTTTTCCCACTCCAAGACCCACCCCTTTCTGCCTCTGATTGGCTAGTGTTCATGCTTTGTAAGTTTTAGGGTCAGATGGTTGGTTAGATTGTCAGGGTTAGAGCCAATCAGAGGCAGAGTTGGGGCGAGGCTTCGCGAAATAAGGCTGGAAAAATTGACGCTAGTAAACAATTTATTGAGTGAGATGACAATTTAAATGAGATCCTTCAAAGATAAATTCCACTTTTATGTTTGAACACTAGAAAAGCCTAAAAAAAAGGGGAAAGACAATCCACCTTTCAGAATAAGTTCACATAAAAACGCTTGCATACATGTGTGATTCCTCAAAGTATTAATGAATTTGTTATTGTTTGTTTAAGTCAAGGCCAGGGTCTCAAGTCTAATTCCAATTGTGCTTGCAATATGGAAAAATATATAATTTCTTAATTATAACACGAGATTTAGACATCTGATGGTTTACAGTAACATGTTGTTGCAAGATTAAAAGACATAGATGTTAAAAGGCATGTGATTAATGTGATTAAACTTAATGTGATTAAACTTCTTTTTCTATATTTCTGTCACTAGTTTGTGATATATGTACATGTTTTTGATATGTGCGTATCATCTGAGGGTTGAAGTTTACCATAACCTGTGAGATTTTGAGGATTTTTATTTCAGGGTTTTTTTTCAGCTTCCCAGTCTGAGGTTCAGCCACAGAGCTTTTTTGTTGTTGTGCTTACAAATTCAAAAAAAATGTGATGTTTTTTCAAAATAGTTCTGATAAAATGTGCTACTAAAATAAATTTCACTTATCACCACTTGGTGTCGCTCTGTTTCAACAAATATATTTTCCAAGCCCTGCTGAACAGCCTGTGCTTGAACACTATAACAGCTGCTCAAAATCGGTGGGTTTTCCTTTTATAGGTAATTGCAAAGATCATCCCAGGTTGGTTTGTCTTCTGATTGTTAGTGCTATAACTCATGACAGTCAGCTGATGGTGGATTCACATTACACTCCTTTCACATTTGTAGGAATGTTGCTGAATGTCTTTTTCTGTCCCTTGCAAATCAGATTCCTCATGTGGTGATGGATTTTTGCCAGGACGAGGACAAGCGAGTGCAATGGCTTTGGAGAGTAAACTCATAAGTGGCAAACACATCGTGAAATGAGAAGAACTTCATTAGCTTTGATTTATGAATCTATTGGGGAAAGAGATAATGATTATTAGATAATTGACCTCTGTCTCTTCATCATTGCTCTTACAGTTACGGCCTAACTGACATTGGCCTCCATCAGTGTCCTTGCCATTATTGCTTTCCTCTTCTTCATCTTCAGCTTCTGCTTTCCCCACCTTCTGTCCTCTTTGGTCTTTCCCAGTTCTCATCTCACATCCCTTCCTTCATTGCAACCACAGGGAATCTAACTAAAGCATTATTTTGATGTTATAACAATGTACAGTGATTTCAAGAAAAATATTCACACCAAGAGACACATGTAGTTTTTACATTTTGCAGTGACCCACATTAGTATTTTTCTGGCAGCTGGCTGTTACTGTAACTCGACTGGCAGCATAGTCGTGCTGATTGGCAGCCATATGTAAAGTCAGATGTGCGTGCTCACATGCAACCAAACCTCCTTGTACACAACCACAGATTCCTGCACAGAGGTGGAACTGGAGCGAGAGCCAAAACACACACACGTACACACACGCATTCAGACTGTTTCACGCCGGTGGGAACTATGCAAGAGCCCATTAACGTCAGGCATAAAATCAAACTTTGCAGAGTCACGCTGCTGTAATAACGCAACTTGAATCAGTGCAGAGTAGATAACCTTTATAGCTTTTACAAACCACTGCTGCACAGTCGAGTGAATATTGAATACAGGTGGATGGCATACCTTATTCTCTTATTCATGTTTTAAGAGTTGTCGTAATGTTTCTACATTTTCTACACAGAAGATAAAAGTAAAGATTAATAAGACTTCAGTGTTTTAGACTAGTTCTCTGATGCCTATTTGATGATTACTTAATTGTGCATATTATATTAAGATGTGCAATTATCTATTATCTGCTGCAAAATTTAGAAATACACTAACAAAAAAAACTGCATGTGAGCTATATCATAGATGGCTAAAATGACTAGAACTGACTCCCTTTTAAATCAAATCCACATTTTAGGATGAGGAGCAAAAGGAATGTCCTCTAACGATGCACACTACATACATACATACGTTGGCATGTCCATGGGATATTTTGCCTGTTAGACGATCAGTAAATCAACGTCAGACATAGAGCTCGGCTGTGTGGATGGATAGATGGAGGGCAGTAGAAGACCATAGCACCAGTGTGTTACATATTATCAGTGCAGTATAGTAGCTGTGATTTGTGGATAAGACAGACAGTAGTGACAGTTTAATGTTAGTAGATGAGCCTGTTTTCTATCTGTCACCAGGTGCTTCTGTGACGTCCCTCTTGTTGGTTTAGCGGGAGACGTGCCAACAGTTTACACCTGTGTTTATCATGATGATTTTCTGTCAGTGTGCCGTCGTCGTTAAACGATTCCCATGAAAAGTGCACAGCTTTGCTATTTGAGAAAACATTGCTCTTACACACATAGAGCAACTTCTGGCAGATTTGGATTTCCTTTCATGCACACACATGTTCCAGTGTGTGTTTGTGTGAGTTTGTGTAGCAGCCAGTAGGTTTTTTACAAGGTGTGCTTCCTCCACCCGTTTCCCAAAATCACAGTCCTCTGTAACCAATCAAACGACATAACAGCACACCTCAGCCAGCATTAGACTGTGTCCAGCTATGACATGCCGCTCTCTGGTATGCTTTGGCCTGGCTGCCGTCTAGAGCTGGTCAAAAGAGGAAATAGATGAAAAGAGCGAGGAAGGGAGAGAAAATAAAAAGAGGGTGATAAGCTGAACCTCATGTATGCAGTAATCAAATGCAGGCTCTTTAAAAGTAGTCTAAGTTATATAGCTGTGGAGGATACATTTAATGTATATACTTAAACCAAAGAAGTTGTGGATGAAATAGGCATATACTTGCATGTGTGCGTACCGATGTGTGTGTGAGGTCCTTTGTGTGTTTGTGTGTGAGTGTGTCTGTACAGTGAGCTGATCCTACAAAAAAAGGAATGAGTCATGTAGTTCTGACAGTTGATCACCCTGTAATGCCTGATGATCCTCCTGGGCGCCTGTCATCACACCCCCTCTATCTCTAACTCTCTGCTTCTCTACATAGAACTCTTATGTTGCTGGCTACATGTGTGCATGCTACACACGTGACCAAAGTATGTGGACACACCTGCACACCGACAGTTGTGCATAAAGTACAGTTGTATTTTAGATAAAATTATGCTTCCAACTTTGTTTGGCACAGGTTTGAGGACGGCCCTTTCCTGTTTGTTAGCTGCATGCAGAACGTTTTCTGGTCTGCACAGAGCCCTGACCTCAACCCCATTCAACACTTGTGAGATGAACTGGAACCAGACTGTGAGCCAGACCTTATTGACCAACACCAACAAACCAGAAGTGTAGAGGCTTTTAGAGGAGCATATTAATGCCAATGGTTTTGGAATAAGATGGTCTGATACATGAGAATGTGCACATTGTATTCACTTTATTAGGTACACCTAAACAATCTAATGTCATCCAGCCCAACTGTTGCATCCTTAAATCAATTTCATGAAGCCTATAGTGTTCAGTTTTTCTACTACTATAAATAGTTACGATACTGTCATAAAGTTCATTAAATTATATGTTTATATTTAGCATTTGTAGTAGTGTTGTACTGGACTGCATCATATTCAGAGTATTTCTAATATTCTGCCCCCTGTATGAAATAGGAAGGCCAAAAAATATACACCTCAATATAATGTAACTGAATTCACAGATCTCTGATTATGTCAACAAAACCTAAACATTATAAACTTCTTAAAAAGAGACTTTATAGCAGAACTGTTGTTTTGGATTGCAATTGATTGTGTGTGCTCTTCTCCTTTGCCCCCGATGCTGCTTTTGTCGTGCAACTGCTTGCAGCTGGGTTTAAAAGTGCATTATGTCCAATTTCTTTGATTTACAGTGTTTTAGTGTCCACAGACTTTTAGCCAAGTAGAGTATGTGTATCTGAAAATAACATCAATACAAAGTAATATTCCTCTATGCATGTAAGAGAACACATCTCCCTGTTTAAATTCTCCCATATTCTCGCCTCTTGCTCTTATTCTGTCTTCAAGCTGTAGCTTCTATCTTCCCATCTTCTCCCTCCGTCTATCCAGAGGTCACGGTCGGAGTCTGTAATCAGATTTATCATTACATTCTTCATCTCTACAAAGACTTCATTCAGCCTACCTCTGATATACTGTAAGACCATTGTCTTGGATGACGATGCTCAGATCAGTGATTATCAGTGCAGGAATTCTCCCCACAGTAGATCTGTAGATGTCTGAGCACATAAATCCTTTTTTTTTGGTGTAAGTGAATGAATCAACTTTTATAAAATTAGACGAGGAAGTCAAAAGGAAGCTTTCGTCTTAACCTCACTCCTCCTTTAGTCTCTGACTCAATGTCTCCATGTCTCTCTGTTCCACTCCTCTCTGATTTTATTTTCCCTAATGGAAGGATTCTCTGCCCAGGCATTAAAGAGGTTTTGAAGGTTGCTGGTTTGAGTATCCTGTGTGGCTCAGCGGGCAAAGGTGCAAACCATGTATTCTTGATTTCCAGACTTCTTGATTTCCATGACATTTACTGAATACCTTCCCCACTTTCTCATGTCTGTGCCTTATTAACTCTGTATACTGACAGAGAAAGAGGGGAAGTTTAAGATAATTCAAGATATTGAAAATCTAACTTCTGTATGTGAACATGTGTTAAAATCAGCATGTCACGAGGGCCATTGTGGTTTTGGCGACTCCTTTTTTCGACTTTTTCTCCCATAAACGTTCAAACTGTAACGATGCAAGAGCAGCAGAGTGTGTGTGTGTGTGGTACAGCCTCATGTGTACTATTCTTGACCAAAGTTTTACAAGAGGCCTCAAAGGTTCCTGGGTGGTCCAATTGCGTTTGCCACAGGAGATTGGTGCACTTTGCCACGGTGCGTGCGAGTGTTAGATGTGTGTATCAGTTTGTGCAGGCTTGCAGGTGTGTGTGGGTGTAAATCAATATCCTGGACGGAGACAGTACAGTATGTGAGGGTGTTTAATGACACTCACCTGTCATCACACTGTCACATGCATGCTCTTTCTATGAATTTGTGTGTGTGTGTGTGTGCAGTAGCTGGCTATCACAACGATATGGGGGCTCGTGCCTCTTTCTTTTTCCCATCATGCTCTTCCCGCTCAGCCACCTGCAGGGCATTTTCTTTACTGTCTAACCCAGAATTCACTTGACCCGCATGGCAATAATTGCTTCAACCAGATCACAAATCACCCATCTTGACTTTTGTGACATACTCTGAAGTATGCAGACAAGTACACACACCCCACTCCTCCCTGCACATAAGTCATCTGTCAAACTGCAGCCTCACTCAGCCGTGGCCCCTGGGCACCTAAACTAACCTGCTCTCACACAAGCAATGGCACCAACGTTTGGTTTCCGTTCAGATAGCTATGTTTACCTTGTTAGACATGTTAGAAGGGGATCGGATTTCCACTTAATACTGATGGATGAAGTGCGTGAGTAGGCGGATTCATTCATCATACAGGTGTTTTTTATTTTGTGGGTATGCCTGTGTGTGTGTTTTTATTCTTCCTACAGTATGTCCATGTTTGCTTCTTGATTTACAGGGAGTGTAGGAGTGAGGTTAGGATGTTGTCAAACCGTCTTCTGTTCATTGTCACACTTTCTGCAAAGCCAACAACCTGCAGGGATAACGATGCATTCAGGATGTCGGCAGCAGAGACAGCTTATTCAGTTTGTTCTTGTTCTTCAGACTTTCTTGAGGTTCTTTTCCCAGGTTTTTGTGCACCAGGCAGCTTGTCTGTTCACCTTTTGGGTGAGCCACACTAGTGTTTTATGAGCTGTACAGTGTGAGTGTTTGATGGTATGTGTGAAGAGTTCCCAGAATGTGCGTTTTTAGTTTGGTATGTGAGTGTGTGTGTGTGTGTGTGTGTGTGTGTGTGTGTGTGTGTGTGTGTATGTGTGTTTTTACGGGGGTCCGGTGCAGGCCGGGCGTTTTGAAGGGAGCCAGACAGCTGCCTTTTACTGCCCCAGGGGGTAATAAACAGTGAGGGAGGGGTAGTTATTTACCCCTTTTATTAGGGAAGGAGGCAGAAGAAGGGACTTTATTGAGGTCACACTGTAACTACACACAGCTGCAGGGCAAGAAGAGGAATAAAGAAGAGATAGTTTGTAAAAAGTTTAGCATCACTAAATTCCTCTCTCAGGAATCCCTCCCCATCTAGTTTTCACTTGTTGTATAACTGTACGTGTGTATGAGCGTCATCCATCTTTCTCCCCAGACCCTTTTTCATTTCCAGGTCCCTTAACAGCCCACTCCTTGTTAAGCACATCTGCTGTCAATCAGCTGTATGCTGCAATCCAATTGGCATTTCCTGCTGTTAGAGACACGCCTACTCTTTGACCATTTGATGATGGGTCAGGTGGTTCACTGTCCGACCCAAAACGGTCCCAAGTTGACCTCTTTTTGTCTTATCACCCTCTTTGGTTAGGATAACAACAGATGCTCCATAAGTTAGCACATTAAAAGGAAAAGGTCAACATTTTGGAAAATATGCTTATTCACTTTCTTGCCAAGGGTCATGATGAGAAGATTGACACACAAGTGTAATTTGTCCTGGCCAACAAATAATCCAGTATGTAACCCCTGTAAAATGGCAAATTGTGTTTTCACACAGTGGTTTCTGCGCATTAAACAAATGAGATATAACTATGTTAGTGTATTGCACTGTATTTAATGAACTTTAGAGGTGCTGGGTGTTACCTTCAGACAGAACCAGGCAAGCTTTTTCCCCATTTCCATTCTTTGTCATAAGCTAAGCTAACCAGGTGCTGGCTCGAGCTTCGAATTTATTGTACCAACATCAGGATATCAATCTCCTCATCTGACTCTTGTCAAAAAAGGCCCAAAATTTCCCAAATTGTTGAACTATTCTTTTAAGGCAAGAACCCTATGAAGACTTTCCAGAGAAATATGAACCAAATTTAAGCAACTGGCAAATGAAATGGAAATAAAAGAGAGTCTAATCATTTCATTCCCACAGCTGGCTGCGTGTCACTTCTCATGCCAGGGAAAGTTGCACGATGAGCAGATCCACATGAAATGTGTGATAAAAGTGAGCAGACAGTGGAAAAAATGGAAACATTTTCCTCAGCGAGGGAGAAATAACCAGGGCAGAGAGATGACTGACAGCGAGAGAAGGGTGGAAGGGATGAGAAGACAAAAACTGAGAGGGAGCGAGCGAAACGGGAAGGGAGGGGACAGACAAGTTATTCTAGTTGCAGACAGCTGACAGAAAGCCTAAAATAAGATGGAGCCATCTGATGTGCACATATTCTGCAGCTGCACTCACAAACCATAAAACATATGCACTGTTAAATGCTTTTATGCCCCTAATGGTTTTCAGTACAGGATGGCCAAGAAGCGACGTCAAGGTGAGTTAATATCGTGCTTTATTGTTTTCCCATAGAAAGTGTTGTTTCCTATGATCACATTTCATATAAAAGAGACAAAGTAAAAACGTTTGCAGTACTGTAACAGACTCCTAGTGTAGTAATAAATATAAAATGTTGTCGTGAGATAGAAAAGGTTAAAATTGTGGGACAGGGCTAAAGCAACAGAGAGGAGGGACACATCAAAACTGACCTGAATCTGGAAGAGCTCATAGATTGGTTTACACATCTACAAATATAGTCTCACACCTCTTCTGCTGCCACACAAACACACACGCACACATACGAGCACACACACACATACGATGCCAAATAAACGAGCTGTCACTCAGCAAATCCAACATACCATGCAACATACATGTTTAAAACCCAGCCGGTCACGTTTGATGGAGCTGGAGAGACAGACGGATATCTCAGGAGCTAAGACCATTGTGTAGCTATGTGACATACTAGATACAATTAACACGCTTATTACATAGTGAAGCTAGCAGAGATACTGGAATAAAACTAGAGGCTGCTATCTCCCAGCGCTGCCTTAACAAAGGGGAGCAGTGATGCAAGTGGTGATGCAGGAGACGGGGGACTGGAAGGACGAAAAGTGAGAAGTGCTCTTGTTCATTGTCGTTCGTAGACTCTGGTGCATATCACATCATCTGCTTTCATGGTCTGCAAAGAGAGGAGAGCGTGGATGTTTAACGAGGACTGGCACAGGTATCTGCATTTCAATGTGAATTCATATTAAAAATATTTCCTAGAACACGCCATTTATGATGATTCTCTCTAAACCTCCAAATTGAGTTGTTTTTGCCTCCAGCAGTTAAGGCCAACATGATCTCACCGTGCCAAGCTGTTTTGAACCAACTTTATTTACAGAACCTTGTTTAAGCCAACATGCTCCGTGCAAATCACTCACATAGTTTAATCACTGTTGGCCTTTAAAAAGCAGTTGTGGGTTTAGTGCTTAAGAGCTCATCAGGATTTA
Source organism: Holacanthus passer (assembly GCA_025331565.1). Classification (NCBI taxonomy): domain Eukaryota; kingdom Metazoa; phylum Chordata; class Actinopteri; family Pomacanthidae; genus Holacanthus; species Holacanthus passer. The sequence goes on from JAFREQ010000012.1 coordinate 11,829,464, forward strand.
AACTTTCTGCTAACTGTCATGCAACCATTGCCCCATAAATGCTTCACTTCTGTTTATAGTATGTTGAATTCAGAAACAGTTTAGTCCAGAGGGGACTCTGGAGGATGCATGTGTCATCCATCTCCGGTCGGACTGGTTTACCGGTAGACTTGGATCAATTAATTATTTGGAATACTTATCAAAATTTTGTTTGAGGCAACCTGGTGTGCCAGCTGGGTGGGGTTTCTTACTAAAAACAGTTCAGTTTGTGGAAGAGACGCCTTTTCATTCACACAGGTTTTGTTAGCTTTCAAAAGCAGAACAAAACTCTGCAAACTAGTAATAATTATTAGAAAATCATATTTGTTCCAGAGCTCTTTAGTGTTAGTAATCATTGCCATCATCATAATTATTAGTTTGCCCCGTTGCTGTGTTTTGATTTTGTTTGTATACTGTCACGACTTCATGCTGAGGCCCGTACTTGCACAAGAAATTTTTTTCATCTTCTGCCAGGAGAATAATTTGATTGGCATTATAGTACTAGTACTCTGGGCACAAGAATATAATTTATAATCCAAAGGCAACTAAGATTATAGCCTGCAAATTACAGTGTAATTTAGTTGTACAAATGGGCTTCCATTAAAATAAATAGCTACAAGAACAAAAATGGAAGGAAGACTGGACCACAAAGGGAAAAATTCACTGCAAGTATTTTAATTACCTGGCACTTACTGAATATCAGATGCAAGACACAATAATATCATTCTTAGGTAACAAAATATGATTAACAATACTGATATTTGGAGGAATGAATATAGTGTAAGAAATCCTGGGGCACAGTCTGGTTTTAAGAAGTTTTTAAAATCTGGTGTACAGGGTATTAAATAAGTAAAGGGTACATACATTTTTGTCAAAGTACTACTGTAGGAGATGAGTCAATTCAAGTCAAAGGCGAAAGTCCAATTTAAGTCATGAGTAATTAAAGTCAAAGTCATGAAATTAAAACTTTACCAGGATCAGCTTGCCGTCATTGGTGATCTCTCGGGTCCAGGATGTCTTAGGCCCTTCTCCTTTCTGCAGAGTCTGCTCACAGCTGATCTTACTGTCGGTTTCCCAAAGTGGAAAACTCTGACAGAGAGAAGGAGGAAAAAACATTAGACACGTCATGTTAATTGTTGGATCTATAGATGAATGGACGCACAGACATATAAAATACCACTGAGGGGGAAAGGGAGATAATGACAGTGTGTCTAATGGAGAGAGAAAACAAGAAAGGTGGAGCAGGGTGATCACTGAGAGGTGACAACTTGTGATGCGCTCATCGTTACTAGAGCGAAGAGCTGGCTGGTTGCATGTGTTTGCTTTGGAGACGGCCAAACAGAGGCCATCTATGGGAAAATGGGGAAAGCAACAGGGAGAATTAGGGAGGGACGGAGGGCAGGAAAGGGCAAGAAGGGGGAACGAAGGGAAGACGGGAAGTTGAAAGGGGTCGTAAAGAGTGTGAAGGAGCATAGTGTAGCATGATAGGCCTTCAGAGACCAAGGGAGTGATAAAGATACGCTATCAGTCCAAATATGATGAAAAGCCAAATGAAACAGTTTGATGTAATCTGGACAGCTCCCTCCCCACACGCCCACTTCCTCTGTGAAAATGCAGAGAAAGTACAAGTGAGAGAGCATTTAGGAATATGTTCGTGTCCATGTGTTCAGTACCGTGCAGGGGCGTCCGTCCACCGTGGCCTCATTGAACTCCTGCCCCACAGTGAAGGTGATGTGGGTGGTGCGGACTGTGGTTGAGGTTTTAATGGACAGCGTCTCTCCATCCTGCGTGATCTCCACCAGAGGCTTGGAGGCTGCCTTCACGGCGATCATACGCAGCATCATGTTCACACCTTAAAAAAAAAAAAAACACACACACACACACACACACGTAAGACAATGTAATAACAAAGCTAGATTATGACAAAACTAGAAAGAGTATAACAAAAGAGTAAACACTTGCTCTTGCACAAACTGTTGTGGCTACTTTAAATGAATATTCCCATGTAAGCGGGACACACCTACAAGCAGTAAACTTGAGTCAAACACTGTTGGTTCATAGAATACAGCCCTAAGGAGCAAAGCATATTAAACCAGTTTTTACCAAATTATGCTTAACCACTGGCCTTAGGTCCTGTGTGTGTGTGTGTGTGTGTGTGTGTGTGTCTGTGTGTGTGTGCGTGTGTTTGAGTGTTCAGTGCTCTCCTGCACACTCAGGGTAAAAGGAGCTGCCTAGCATTGCACAGCTCAGTCCAATAATGATGACAGGGAAACAATGAGGTCATATGACAAAGCATGCCCAGCACATCTGCATTCCCCCCATAATTCATCATCTTTGCACACACACACACATACTGAAACACATGGACTAATATGGTGATTTGTACTTTCTGCAATGTAATCGGCATTATTCTCCAGAGAGAGAGCGCACATTCATATTGTCATGGTGCGTTGCAGTGAAACTGATGATACAGCGTGGGAAAAGAGAGGGAACGAGGTGCAGACCGGTGTGGAGGAAGGGAGGGAGGAGAGAGGAGGTGGGGGGTGTCAGACAGACAAGGGGGCAGTGGTCTGTGTGTGGTGTGTGAAGATCTCTGTCCAAGTGTGAGGGGAAGTGTGTGTGTGTGTATGTGTGTGTGTGTGTGTGTGTGTGTGTGTGTGTGTGTGTGTACATCATCCAGTGTGTATCTGCCGTCGAGTTGGGTTTCGCACTTCTCACCTCACACACATTCCCACCTGTCACCAAGGGTAAATATATACACACTCTGAAATGCACAGTCATTCAGCATACAGTACATCAGGATGTCCAGGCTGTACACTGTGTGCACCGTATGTACAGCACACACAGCACGGTATGTATGTCCATTGTCATCGTCTCATTAGTGTGTGCAGATGCATTTTGTGTAAGTGTCAGGACATCATTGTGCAGGAAACAATTTTACTGTTTGCCAGCAGCAGCTTTCTTTCCTTTTGGAGGGTGTGGGGGGTTGACAGATTATTTAATAAATACTTTATGTCATAATTAAACCTCATACATCTTTGCATGACACTACATTTGCACTACATTTGCAATATGTGGCATTTGTGGTTACTAGTGATGCTTGACATATAAATTCACATCCAAAACATATTTCAAAAACATATGATTGTTATAGAATAAACTACCGAACAGTATGTAAATAACTTAAAATTACATCCACCTCAGACAGCTGCAACATTAAAATGCTGCTTTCATGCTAATCCATCATAACAATAACCCAGTTATTTAAAATATGTAAAAATCTAAGACGCATTCTGATGAATATATTTATGTACTTGTAAGTGGTGAATTTTTAAACTGTGGCCTTGCAACTTTTATTAAAGTAAAGGATATAAATACTTCTTCCACAGTTGATCAGTTGATCAATAGAAATTCTATTCTCACCAATTTAGATAATGGTAATTTATTAAACAAAAAATTTCGAACTTTTGCTTATTCCAGTTTCTGAAAATGTGAGCATTTACAGCTGTTCTCTGTTTTATGCCATTGGTGTTGCTGCCGTTTGACAAATAATTGACAGAAACAACAAAAAATGAGCCAAAATTAATTAATGAATTTAGCCTTAAAACTAAAATAAACTAAACAAGACAAATAAACTAAAAACTAAATCAATTTGATATTACTTCCCATTATATACCATCTGTCTTAAATGGTGGGCACAGCACATCACTGCAAACATGACTTTATAAAACTCCATGTGCCTGAGTTGAAAATGTCAACTTCCTAAAGGTTTGGATTATTTCAGGCAACCAGTCAACCTGCAGACACTAACTGACCTATGAGTGTCTTCAGTCTGTTGGCTCAGACACAGGAGTCAAGTGCCAGCTTGTGGACCATTTGGGAGCCACGGAGGGGGCTGAAGCTTCTCAAGTAACTGCCAGTTGTTAGAAGTTAGAAAATTACCTGAACAGACTTTTGCAAACCTGTGACCGAAATGCTTAAATTCACCCAGACCTGGCCACATGAGGACACACACAAACAGATAGATAGATGGACAGACGGTCAGGGTCAGAGGTCAAAGAGCAGAGGGCAGAGGAAGCATTTGGGACACGGGGAGATGAGGGGAGGAGAACAGGAGTGAGGAAAGGAAGAAAGGATGGAGGGAAGGAGGGTGCTGACAGGCTGCATACAGCTGCGCTTTGCCCCCCACTGAAACCAAGGGCCATTCCTCTCTGTCAGTCATGCTAATGCAGAGGGAAATTATAGGAATTGTCTTTCTGTCTGTGTGTTTGTGGGAGATGGGAGAGATTTGGCACTGGCACAACAGTGTCACTTCCTGGAGTTGAACCTCCCGTCTCTTTGTCACTCTTTCACCCACTTCACACAGACATTAAAAAGAACATATATACATGCAAAATGGTTGTTATGCATAGTGTCATATCATCATGTTGCCATCTTTCCCTTTGTTATAGCCCTCCACCCTGCCTTCCGCCTGACACACACACACACACACACACACACACAGACAGAGGTGGTGATAAATAAACAAAGAGCCCTATAAAACACTAATTGGTGCGTCAGTCTAACAGGAAAGTTGGAATTCGCACTCCCGCCCTGTGGTGATGTGTCTATATTCAGAACAATAGTGACATTTGACAAGTATTTGAAAAACCTTCCTATGTGTGTGTGTGTGTGAGAGAGAGAGAGATAAAAAGCAGCGTTGTGTTCTGCAGTCATCTCATACAGTCATCTCTCTGGGTGCCCTTATGTGATGATAGGAATTCCAGGTGTGCCCTGGCAAGTCATCTAATGGGAATTGGATATTAACGACAGACGGCTCTGACCCAGCACGCGCACATGCACGCTCTCTCTCTCGCTCTCTCTCACACACGCACACACACACTGACGCCTGTCCAGACTCCAAATGCACCAGTTTTGTGAATCTCAGCAGCAGGTGTTTGTCATTTCCCCCCGACTGTCACTTCAGATAATGATGTGACTGTATCGTGCCATAACGGTCCTCTTCAACAACCCCCCCCCACACACACAATCGGACGCTGTGGCACAGACAGATGTGCCGCCGTTTGTCTCTATTGTGTTTGCAGGGGAGGCCAAAGGGAGAGAGGAGAGGAACAAGGGGGTGATGCTGGCTGGGGGCCAAGCGCTGAATTTTTAGGTCCCGCAGAATGACAAAGACCCCCCACCCACGCCACGCAGAGGGAGATCCTGGCTGGTGCACGGACACAGAGGAGGATCTGACCTCCACCGTGCTGAGAGAGCTACAGTCCGAGCTGACACATCTCATCTGTGTCACTGCGCGCAGACAGGGAAGCTGTGGCGCAAATTAACCACTTTTCTTAATCCTCATTTTTGATCACTTACCCAACTTTTTCAGGAGTTCCTCGAAGTTGTCAGAGCTCTTCATCTCCCAGGTGCCGGAGAAATCAGGGATCTTGCGCTCCATGTTGCTCTGCAGGTGATTTTGCGGACAGGTGAACTCTCAGGTCCAAAGTGTGGTCCCTGTGTGTGTCAGAGGGGCTCCTGCTGTCCCTTGTGGATCTGGTCTGGATCTCCCTGTCCTCTTCTCTCTGTCCTCCTCCTCTCGATGACTGGCCCACTGTCACGCTGTCTCACCTTCGTGCCGGTGCGCCTGGAAGCGGCTGCGCAACAAATGAATGGCACAGAAAGCGAAGATACTTGTGCCGGGGTGCGCACGCCCCCTTTCCACGCGGACACGCCCAGCAGGCCCGCACATTACGGGCAGAGGTCCACGGTGCCTCAGCCTGACCACGCCCCCTGGAGGCAGCATGTGCTGAGCTTTTGGAGAAGGTTGGTGTCTTGGATGAGCCAAAGTGTGTGCTCCCTGGAGCAACCTCTGCAGACTGGATGTGATATGAAATGTTTAGGTGCATGATGTGTTTTGCTGTTGTGATGCAGACAGTGAACGCAGGAGTGAAGCAGTGACTTCAGTAAACATTGCTGGTGCAAAGCAAGGGAGGATGTCAGGCGGGAAAGTCTGTTGACAGGACATGTCGTCTTGGCAGGGCGGTGTGAAGGAAGAACCAGCCAGCTCCAGACTGGCAGACTGGATGGATGGCAGAGAATGTGTGTGTGTGTGTGTGTGTGTGTGTGAGAGAGAGAGAGAGAGAGAGAGGGATAGGGTGTGTGTGAGAAAGTGAGAGATAGGGTGTGTGTTTGTGAGAGTGTGTGTGAGTGAGTGAGAGACACAGTTTGTGTGTTTGTGTGAGAGAGAGTGTGTGTGTGTGTGAGTGAGAGAGAGAGAGAGCGTGTGTGTGTGTGTGAGGAGAGGCCAAGTTCAACCCACTCCCCCAGCCTCCTGTGCACCACGGCACTGTGTCATAAAAATAAAAGCGGTGGTAATGGGATACAGCTCCTGGCCTCGACTGGTGGGCTATCCATTTAACAGGGCCTGCGTCAGAGGAAAAAACACCCCGTACCCATGAGGGAGGCAGAGCAGAGACAGAGAGAGAGAGAGAGAGAGGCAGAGATTAAAATAAGAGGTGGGATTGGAGCAGGTCTCCTCAGAGCTTTGTGCCCCCCGCTGCTCGGACGGAAGAAAGGGGAGAGAGGAGGAGGAGACTGCAGTGGGCAGACGGGCCTGTGGGGCAGGGTCAGGGGCCCTGGGAGGTCGGGGGTAGTCCTATAAAGAGCATGCACACACACTCACACACACACACACACACACAGTATGTACGAGCTGATGATGGATGGCACCGGGACAAAGCCGACGTTAACTATTGACTCTTGATGGATGATCCCATCCGCTGCGCTGCACGGCGAATTAGAGGTAAACTGGACAACTTTGAGGGGGAGGGATCGAGACCTGAGGCTACACACCGGCTCAGTGTCAGACTTACAACAAAGACACACTGACTAACTAAGGTGAATCACAGCCTCAGATTGATATTTGGCAACGTGATACAAGCTTTTGCACACAGACCTGCATCCAAATCCAGAGCCTTGCAACAGGCCCTTCAGCTCTCTTTGATGTGAACTAAGCTGGCTCCCATTGTTTCCTTCATCAGCACACACACACACATACACACACACACTCTTCATTGGCCACACACCGTGCCACAATCACAGCATGTCCTCACAAGTCACTCCTGGTCCAAACAACAGAGGTGAGCCATTAGAGCCATGTCAGAGCTGTAATTTCCTCTCCCATCCTCTCTTTCTCTTTCCTGTCATTTACTTGTTGCTGCTGACTCGCGGTCGTTAACTCTTTAACTTCTCAGAAAATATCAATTTACAATTCAATCAATTTAAAGGCGAGATGGGTCCACACCTAATACAGGAGTATATACATTCAGGCTCAGCATCAGTCTGCCTCGCTGCTGCTCCGGTGGTCTGTTGAACGCGGTCTGTTCAGAAAGAGGGAATTGATCATTGCCCCCGGTTTGAAAGTGACTGATGCAAACACAAAGGTCACAATAGAGAGCTGTCTGCTGATGGGAATATTCATCTTCAGCCTCACCGCGGGCCAATAGCACATCACCACGGCACAGCAAGAAATGCATCAAAGGCCGCTGAATCAAACAGGCGACAGCGACGGCCTCGCCCATCTCGCGTGCGTGCCATTCAGAGGGGGCTTGATAAAGAGCTCTGAAATGTGTGTGATGCTGCATGTCAGCACGTGATGACAAAGCACCGCTCAGCATTCAGACCCACTCGACCGTGCTCTGCTCCTCTCAACCTCTCTCTCTCTCTCCACTCTTTCCTTCCCTCCATTCCCCCCTTTCCTTTCTGCCTCTCCTTTACCTCACGCAACTTTCTCTCTGCACCCCCCCTCCCCTTTTCTTCCTCCTCCTCCTGTCAAGCTTTTGTTCTTTTGTGCTGCTCTGACACATTCCTCAAGCACGCTGAAGAGAGGGAGAAGGGGAAAACAGAAGGATGGAAAGGAGAAGAAAGAAAAGGGGGGAAAAGTTAGTGAGAAAGTTAGAGACTGGAGCGCAGGTCATTTTTTATCTCATTGTTGTGGAGGAAGGGATGGGGAGAGTGAGTCAGCAAAGAGAGAGCTGGGAGATCAAAGACAAACAGATAGTGACAGAGATGGAGGGGTTGAGAAACAGAGGAAGAATGAAGGCGATATGCAAAGAGAGACTCCTCTGTCTTTGGAGGTGTAAGAAGTATTAGTTTGCTCCTCCGGTGCCAACTTTATTTCACTCAACTTCATTTCCTTATTTCCTTACTATTATCCGCCCGTATACTGTTCACCTCTTTTGTTCTGTCGTCTTCATCTTTCTGTGTTCCCTCTCATACCAAGAAGCTCATCGGTAACTGATATCACCAGCGCAGAGATTCACAGCCTGCATCATGTGCAAGCCAAACAAAGTGGCTTGTTTACAAGAATGTTTGACTCTTATCAGCCTGAGTTCACGGCAAAGACACGCTCGACGGCAACAGAAAAGAACGAGAGAACATCATTTTCTCTCATGGAAATCCTGATACTATATAATATATTATATATTATTATATATATTATATATATATTATATATAATATTTTATATATTATGTGTTTATATATGTCATAGTGCTGACAATGCTGAATTAAATTATTAATGAGGAAATGAATCAGCAACTGTTTTGATAATTGTTGAAGAGCCTTATCTGGCCAAAAGTCCATTGTGAGGATTTGCTGCTTCTCTCTGTTTTATATCGTTTCAAATTGAATATCTTTGGGTTATAAACTCTTGGTTGGACAAAACAAGCAATTTAAAGGCATCATTGTGGATACTGAGTATATAGATATGATTTTATAGTCAGTCAGTTAATCAAAAAAAATGATGAACTTTATCGACAAAAATCATTACCTCCAGTTCTTATCAATCTATGTAATCTTTTTGTCTTACTGTTTTTCTGTCATTGTAAAAACATGAATGAGCAGTAGAGTGACATAATTAGCTCCCTCTCTGTCTCTTTGGTTTCGTTGGGCCTCTGTCTCACTGAAATCAGACTGAGCCTTGTATCAACCCTCACACCGGGGTGAACTATCCAATATCTCCACTCTCACTTCCTCTTGTGCTGCTTATTGTTTCCTATTTCCTCTCCTCATTCAAATGGCACTGATTTGAATCATATCTGTGGAACATCCAAGCTGTCCACAGACCATTTATTGTCCAAAGGGGAGCTTATCTGGGTGTGGAATGGGAAACTGCATGCACCACATTACACTTGATGAAACATTTGCTATTTCACATCATGGTGCTGTGTAATATTTGTGTCAAATTCGAGTTGCATTTGCAATATTTGAAAAGGAGCAACTTGTCTGGACAAGTGGGAGTTTGTGCATGTGAGAGTAGTAAAGTCACACTTCAGTAGCATTCTCCACTTTATCATCCAGATGACCTCCAGTAAAATCCACTCACCCCACTAACCCTGTAATCCCAGATGTGAACTTGACCCTGGCCTTCCCCACCGCCAACTTCTGGAAGTCATTATTGCTGGCCTTTACCCTCAGAGGAAGCCGCTGGACAAGATGTGCACATGCATGCAGACAAAAGTGCCACATATTACAGTATCTTTCTCTTCTGATTTACTTCTGTGGCAATGGGGGGTGAGGACCTCCTCAAGAGGTCATGTAATAAATCTGACACATTGAGAGAAGATTAACTGGACAGGAAAGAAGAAAACTGTACTGTGACACAAAGTGGTGTCTTTTTCCGTAATCTTTGCTCTTTCCTTGTGAAATACTCGACAGCTCTACCTCCTCCAGCCTCAGAAGAATTGCAGCCTGACATGCAGAAGTCTCTCGTGACTCATGGGCATAAACAGTGACAGACGCCGAGTTTGAAAGAGGACGTTGCATTTTAAGAGGTCACAAACCAAAAAGCTTGGAAGCCACTGCTCTGTGTGGCTTGCACAACAGTTGCACAACAAACAGCCACAGTGACACACACGCATTCACAGCCAAAAGTGTGTGCAGCGCTGTGGGCTGCTGGCATGCTGACCCACCAAAGCATGTGGGTTTGATTAGAGGAGAGGAGATGGCAGCATTTAACTATGGATGTGGAAATGAGAGGCAGGGAATGAGGGAGGCCAGACAGCAGATAAGAAAAGAGGAACTGAGACTGAGAGTCGAATGAATGTGCAGGAGGTCCATGTGTGTTTGTAATATTGTGGTGAAGAGTAATATTTGTAATCACAGCTTGCCAAAAACTTATGAAAACAAAAAGTGAGGGCAAAAGTTCATTGTTTCACGACAAGACAAGGCCAGTCTTGTGTGAATGCTGTAAGTACAGGACGCCTCTGCTTTGTCTGCACGAATCTGTGTGTGTGTGTGTGCTCATGCATGCATGTGTGTGTTGAAATTCACCAGAAATTTGTTACTCATTTATTTTCCTTCTCAAAATCATATCTTACAGGAATCAGAAAGACAGAGTCATCACTTAATATCCGGCCCACATGCATCACGTCACTGTTCCCTGGAATTTGTGTATTTAAAGCATCAGTATATGAGAGCGGACAGTGTGTGTACATGAGACTAAACCTCCAGATGCCTGGGCAGTTGCACCCAGACGCCTGTATTACTCACACTCTATTCCTTTTGTCCTTCAGCCCCCCGCCCCAACTCCTAAAATCTCTCTCCTCCCTCCCCCTCGAGTCTTTGTGGTTCTAATTATCGTGCTCATTTGTTATGAGTTGGTCTGGACGGAGGGAGAGCGAGAGCTGAGAGGGGTTATATTAGGAAGGAGAAGAGATGAAGACGTGTTGGCATATAAAAAAAAAAGTTTATTTTGTTGAAGTTATTTTAAATTTAGTCCCACTCGTGTGTCCGTCTCCTCCAAACCTCCCTTCTGTTTTTGCACTTTGTCCACCCTGACGCTGCCACCTACAGTTTAACGAGCCCACGGGCCCCTCCGAGGTGCGACGTGACAACAGCATTGTAAAACAGCTTTGTATAGGCTGAACGATGCTGAATTGCTTCACGCTCAACAGGAAGACAGAGGACAACAGAAGGGAAGGAGTGAGAAGAAGAGAGGAGAAACGGGAGGTCAGATACGTGAATAAAGGAAGTGATGGAGATGGAGATGTTGGAGGCTTGTGTGAAGTACAGTGAGCCGAAGTGGACGAGAGAAGAGGTGGGATGGAGGGAGAGCTGAGAAGAAAAACAAGCGCCGGTTCCCATACTTTCATTGCTTTTCACCTTATTTTATGTCCATGTGTTTTGTTTTCCCTAAAAACCGCAAAAAGTTCAATAAAAGTGCAGCCGTGCTTCTTTTTTTTTTTTTAATCTCATTACTCCTCCTTCTTGCATCCGACTGCTCGGCCCCTCCACCCTCACACCGCCTCTCACTCTGCACTCATTCTTTTATTCTCCCGTTGCCTTTCCTCTTTGACCTGAGTCAACGATTGTTATTCGTTTTGCTTTTTCCTCAGCCGTGATTGTGTGTGTCAGCAGTCAGTGTGTGTGTGTGTGTGTGTTCAGTAGACAGTGTTCATGACTTTGTGCATGTGTTGATGTGTATGTGTCTGAATGTGTGGATTTGTGCACATGTGACTGTGTGTGTGTATGTGTGTGTGTGTGTGTGAGAGAGAGAGAGACCCTATAATGATATCATGGATTAGGAATGGCCATAGTTGAATGCTTCACTGGAGGTCAACCTCTGGTCACTGTTACTGTATGTGACCAGTCTGGGTCCCTAAAGTCCTACCTAGTGAAATTATAACATTTTTCTGTGTTTTATTGTTTCTTAAACGTCAACGAACAGCACTCAGCAGACATATTATTCCCTGCAGCCTCTGGGCAGAACACAGAAAAATAAAATCAGGTTTAGCTGCATCCTGTGATTTCTTCATGATCCTATGACTCTGCCAACGGCCTGTGAGAAAATGAAAGGATAACAAGCAAATCGGAAAGCTGAATTATAAACTTGTATTCCTCTGTGTCTGCAGCAGAATCACGAGGCAGAAAATTCTATAACTACAGAGGAGGGCTGCATTTCTTTGCCAAGGGATCATCTATAGGCACAACTCCCAGCTCAGACACGTGCAGTTGGTGCCCAGAGCTTCACTGTGCAACAATTTAACAAACATTTTCCGTGTTAAATTTTAAACGTGACCACTTTTATAACAGTGTTGTGCTGCAACTGCACACTTACATCCTGCAAAAATAAGAGCTTGTCCGTGGCTTTAGATACTAATGTTTCATCTCTCATCATTGTGAGATTTACGAAAGCTTAGTTTCAATGATCACAGTGTCTGCAGTTATTTCCACTGAGCACTGGGAATGAAATGAGTGGAAGTAAAGACAGGCAGGTTCAATGTCTCACAGAAAGCATTTTCAGGCAACAGGTGAAAAGGTTTCCGCTTATCTTCTGATGGAAATGTGCAAAAGTAATCATACCACAGTAATGCAATGTTTGCAGAAGTACAAAATACAAAAATGTTGTGGGACAGATGGGCAGGTCTGGCCAAAGATCAGGTTGCTCAGGTTTCACTCTGGGACTTCTGTGGGAAGTAATAAGTTACTCTTCTGCCATCTAGTGGTGAAAAGAAGGCATTGTCACATCTGCTGACTCAGACCTGGAACCTTTTGGCTCTTTTAAATGGGAGCTGTCTGGGCATGTGCAGCTAAGGTGACCAGCTGTAACTAGGTGGTGGCTCAGAAAGGAGATGACTCATTTTCGGTATCTGTGTCATGTAGGTTTGGCCCCTTCAGGAGACGAGTGGCAGGTCCTGAGTCTATTAACTCCAGGTGAACACAGATTATGACAGATTCTTTCATCCCATAGACACCCACGTAAGTATTGGACCCAACAAGCCACATATCTTTCGAACATTCTGACACTGAAATGGTTGTAACAATATTAAGTATATTAAGCTAGCAGATAAAAATGAGCAGCAAAATAGGCAACAATAAATTTGTACTGTATCTAGTGTTGATTGCTTTGTTCACAAGCCAATCTGCGTTCATCCATCCACACGATGTTCACGACACTTTTAACACTTCCAACCACGCCCTCTTAGGAGACAGGGTGTGTATATCAGTCTAAAGCCTGATAGCCTGCCACATTTTACTAAATAAACCTGTGCATTATCAACAACCATAAACTAATAACTAATTCTAACTAATGCAAAGACAATGTACAGAGAACGATGAAGGAAGGAAGAAACCAGCTCATGTCTGCCCGGGGAGAGAGTAAGAGGTTAAATTTCAAAGGATTAAAAGTCTGGTTTAAGGAATAAAGAGTTACTCAACACAGGCCTCCAGCATGGTTAAACACAATAATCTTTGTGGAAAAGAGAGAGTGATGAAAACATCTATCCATATAATCTACTGACACATACCTGGCAGATGATTTGTGTGCTCAAATATTGGGTATGTAAACATTTGCAGATGTGGGGGAAAAAAAGCAAACACAGAAAAAGCAAAGGTACCTGATCAGCTTCAGCTGACATCCACAATTCTGAAAACAGTTTACATGTAAAAATTCTTAGGTAAGAGAAACGTGACCTTTGACCTCTTTTGGTTGACAAAAGATTTTTGCATTATGTCCATCATCTGTGTGTTGACGGTCCCAGCATATGAGGACAGCATTTTGAGGCTAATGAATAGCGTGTGTGAAATAATCTGATGGTCTAATATTCCATATGTTTTCGGTCATCTACGCTGCTCAATTATCTAAGCAAAGAAAAATGAATTTCTCAAATTAGTTTGTCTGTCAAGTTATGCCATTCAATCTGTTCACCTTTACAGTTGCATTATAGATCTGGATCCCAGTCTTTGAAAAACTCTGAGTGTGCCAGTTGTGGATCGAAGTCAACACTTCTTTCATGATATTGGTTTCAGTATGGAACCAAACTATCTTATCAGAGAACCCTGTAAATCGCGACTGGGGCTGTTTTGTCTTTTCTGTGGTTTTGCTCATGTGCATATGACAGAGGTTCAACCCTGAAACCAGATCCTCACCCTGTATGTTTTGGATGAATCACTCACTGTCACATTTACTCAATGTGAATGTGAATCATTGCCTCCCAGGACTAGTCGTGGTTTTGTTCTGGAAACTTTGACATTCTGACAAAATGTGACTTTGGTGGAGTTCAGAGTTGCAGCGATTAGTCGAATCGACAGAAAATTACTTGACAACTATTTTGATAATCAATCATTTCAGTCATTTTTCAAGCAAAACTGTCGAACATTTGCTGGTTCTAGCTTCTTAAATGAAAGGATTTGTCCATTTTCTTTGTTATGTATGATTGTAAATAAAGCTTTTGGACTGTTTGACAAAAGAAGCAATTTGAAGACAGAAGTTTGGGCTCTGGGAAACTGCAGATTAATAAACAATGAAAATAATTGCAAGTTGCAGCCTCAGTGAAGTTTGTATATGAACAACCTATTTACATGAGCTCTTAGTTTCAGTACAAATATTTACACTCCAGAGATGAACCAACATTTGTGCGATCTGTGACAATCCACAAAAATAGTCTGACATTGACTATTGTCGACAGCTTGAGAGTTTCATCTTGACTTCTTTGCAGATTAACATTTGATTAACATCTGACATCATGATCAGGATGAAGTTTTTACATTGATCTTTATCACATTTGACGTACTGAAAAGAAACAGCTGTGGATATTACCGTAGATGAATTCCAAATCCTTTTATTAAGTGTAGTTAAATCCCTTTTGTATGGCAGTTTTATTTATGTCCATTTAATGTAAAATACACACAACACTGTAAATTACTTTAATTCAGCATCAGATCTGTGCCCAAGCTGTAACTTTAAATTAAATAACCTGTTATTAGAGCACCAACACTCATTATTTCTGACATGTAAAACTTGAAAATACATAGACACAGGCATATAACAGTAGACATTTGTTACAAAAATACATTTAAAAACTTTCAAATTCTTTTACACATACTGATATGTTGGTGATTTTATACTAAAACATTTCAAATTCAGTTTCAAGTCTACAAAAGGTTTTGCTCAAATGTGTTCAGGAGAGCAAAATGAATCCTCTGATAAAAAGCTTATTTGTCCTATCTAATTTCCAAATTAAAAAATGTTAATAGCCATAAATAAAAAGAAGAACAGATAACAACCACAGCCATGTCATTTTAAAGCTGGGAGCGTGATCTTTAGCTTGTGGGTCCTGGCAGCCTCCGGCGTTGTTACTTGGCTTTGAATTTCCAGGGTTTCCCTCAAAATGGACCGGCAGGCATTGGTTGTCCAGCACTTCACAGGCCAGGATCAGATGTTTGGTTTCCTCTCGGACGCTCCTGATGCCGCACGTCCCCGGTTCACTCCTCACCGTGACGAAAGTGAAAGGCTGCCGGCTGATGCACAGGTTGTCCTTGTACACCTTCCCCCCTTTGTTCGTGCACACATCCCTCACCATGTCCAGGTCTTTTGGACTGAGGAAGGACTGCGTGGGTCTGTCACAGCCTCCATTATTCCTGATGTACTTCTCCCATTCGTTCTGGTCAGTAGAAGAAGGAGTTCCTGAGCGAATGTGGCGTTTGATGAAGGTGTTGTAGCCGTTGTTCCATTTGGAGCGCTGGCAGGGAGCACTGTTTTTAGCAAACGTTTGATGACCCAGCAGGAGACAGACGGCAAGAGGAAGAAAAGCCCTGAGAGCCGCCATTACCCAGCTGTCCTAGAGTGAAACAAAGACGATAAAGAACACTACACATTACATCCATTCACCACCACCTTTTTCTGTTTTACAAATAACTCACATGGCATGTAATAGACAGCATGAACAAGAGTCTGACAAAGCCACAGCTGTGCACTTTTAAAACCATGAAACCAGGACAGGATTTGGCAAACAGCTGCTTGATGAGAGAACTTCCCTACCTTGTTTTGGCAGCAGCGGCAGCTT
Organism: Holacanthus passer; assembly: GCA_025331565.1. Taxonomy (NCBI): domain Eukaryota; kingdom Metazoa; phylum Chordata; class Actinopteri; family Pomacanthidae; genus Holacanthus; species Holacanthus passer. The sequence continues at coordinate 11,845,312 of JAFREQ010000012.1, forward strand.
GTGTGAGTTACAGGTGACCTAAAGGCTCCACATGTGAGATCTTTCCTTCTGTGTTTCAGTTACGGTTCCACATTTCACTTCCTGTAAGAAAGAGCAGGAGTGATCGAATGTGTGTGCATTGCTTCATTCCCTCCACATGGTTGTGCTTTAGAGCAGCGTGAACCAGCCATAAATAACCCTTTAAGGTCCAGTGTGCTTATTTTTGGACGCTTGCTGTGTGTGTTCGCAGCCTTTAGCACTGCTGTAACTTCAATATATGTTTGACCTTGTTTTGGTCATCAGGGGATATGTCTTCAGTATCACATATAAGATGTGCAGCAGAAATAGCAATATAATAGTAGATTGTCTGCTAATTGTGCCTACATGGAGAGATCTAAATCATGGTAATTTCCAGTTAGATCTGCATTCATCTTCTTCTTCCATTAAGATTCTTGAAATTGCTTTAGATTTAATTAAAAGGCCAAAATATAAAGTGATCAAAAACATTTATCTGGCAGTTTAGATGCATGTATACAAATGTTTGTATGTATGTTTTATTCAGTTTAATCTCAGTAAATATGGAAAAAAACATATTTTACAATTCTAATTGATTCTATTAAGCAAACCTTAACAGCATGTTTAATGCAAATGAAATTAGTTTCATGTCATCATAAAGTCAGCCCCTAAAACAGACAGAGGTAATGCTGTAGCTTTCTGTGTTAAAAATAAATTGAGAAAAATGGTTTCATAAGTCAAACATAACTACAGAGAGCTTCCTCATTGTCTCATTTCTGATTTCTCTGTTTGTCCAATTCCTTCTCTCTTACACTTGTTCACAATAACCAATAGTCTTATTCCTTAGATAATGCATTAGCATATATTATTAATGGACATAAAACTGAGAAATAAATATATAAATGTGTATAAAATTAATGATACATCATCTGCTGTCTCTTCCTCCTGCTGACCTAATTTCCTAATTTTCAATATGCAATTAATCAAATGCCCTAATTCAGTATTTCTCAAACCCGCAAACGAAAGATTTTCCCAGTTTATTTTAATTTTGATTCTAGGCCACATCGAAGACATTGTTTTGTGTCCCCACAGTCTGCATAGTGAAATGAAGTAGGTTATGCCTTGAGTTGCATATTGAAGGTTAAAATGCATCAGGCGTGCAGAGAGAGAGAAAATCCTGCTGAAGGTTAATGATAACTGAAAGGAAAGGATTAAATATAGTGGAATTATTTTTTTACAGTATATGTTTTTCTTTTCCTTGTGTGTCTCTATGTTTTCTGTCTCAAGTTATTTCATTCTCAATTAGTGATTAAAAAAATTAATGTTTCATGTCTTCCTTTAGCTTTTTTCCTGAAATTTCCCATATTTAAACTGACAATTTCCCCTAAAATCTCTGTGATCCTGGAGTCTGCATCGGTTTGATCAATGGTTTTAAACTTTATATTAAATCCTATATTTGATATCAACTGTTAAAACTGCATAACCAGTTTAGTGTAATTTGTATTTCAAAATGCAGTTGTATATCAAATATATCATATATCAAATTTCCTTCTTCTGTCTCTACCTCCCCGGAAATCAGGGATGCAAACGTTCTCCCCTTTTCTTTCTATCAGCTGGGGAAAGGAAGAACTGGAGAGATCTGTTGCAGTCCGTCCACTGTTTGAGGTGAACCCCCCCTCAGGTAGCATGGTTTAGGCCGGCCAGGGTATGAGAGGCCAGGTGGCTCTTTTTGGAAGCACATGTGGTCGTTGATGAACTCAGCTGGCTCACAGGGAAAAGAGCAAACAGCAAAAGATCACGAAGTAGGAAAACACATGGATAGACACATACAGCATCTGTTCTATCTAGAGCACACCTGAACATGTTTCAATCGTAAAATGTCCTAGGTATTCTGGCATGAAGTGAGAGTCAGTCCAAAGCTTGAAGTCTCCTGTCCAACCTTATGAAACAACCTAATCACAATCGTCTCCAAGTGGACTGTGTGAAATCCTCTCTGCTGCAAACAGAAACCTGATTAGAGGCAAGAACTATCTTGAATGATAAAAAATCTTATGCAGAGTTTATTAGATTGCTTGAGATAATTTAGACCTCGTCTGGTTCAACTGGGCCGATATTTAAGTTACAAGTTGCAATATAAGTCAACAAGCGGACAGGAAACATAGGTGGGTCTACTTTGTTTAATAGTGATCCACATATTGTCACACACACAATGAGGCAATCAAAGCAGGTGAAGTTACCATTCAAGTATTTTAATGAGGTGCCCGTGTTGGCGAGTTATATACAGCAAACAAAAAAAAAAATCAATCACACAAAGATGATATATGGCACCAAAAATAATTTTTCCTAATAGAATGAACACATGTACATAAATATAACTCAACCATTTACAACATAACAACATGGACAGAATCAGTTTATACTACACATTTTAAATCCCTTCATCATAGATTTCTAATTCATTTAATAGGATCCCCTGTGTGTTTTAATACCAAGCTTTCCAATTTGTCTCAATGCTAAAGTCTTGGGGTAAAAGAAAATAATAATATTACACTGGGTATAAATTCACAGGTAAACATTTCATAAGTCTATTACAGTTCATACAGTGCAGTGTGCTTGTGTTTCAAGGCAGGATGAACAGGAAATAACAGCCAAACATGTGCAACTAAAAAAAAAATATCATACAAAGTATTTACACAAACCAATCATGCATCCCAAGCATTGCAAGAGCAAACATACGACTCAGAGCCAGCAAACTGACATTTATACCATCGTGTGCAAACTGAACAAAATGTCCCAACCAAGACTGCCAACATCACTGAATCTGGGTGGGAAGAATACTGATAACAGGTGATCGGGGCAGCAGGTGATTTGTCCTGTGTCCAGATGACTATATAAAATAACTGTGAGTGGCCGAGGCCTGAAGTGGACCGTGCTGTCAGCTAGGGCTCGGTTTGAGGAGACGGTGAAGGTTCTTCTTTCTTTTCTCCTTCAGAGGTCGTGTTCAGGGCCATGTCTTGTTTTTTCTGTTTTGCTTTCTCTGGCTCCTTCATCCTGAAACATCAAAGGGAAGAGTCATTCCCACTGAGTCATCCCATATGCTGCAAGTGTGCTGTTGGTGTAGTTTGCTATGTTGTCCAGCAGAGGTCCTCATGTGTTAAAGAATACATGGAAGGTTGTGCATACAGTAAGTTTAGGGCTCTAGTATGAAATAAAATGACTGATGGATGCCTAAATGTTGTTCAGTTACCGCTATAAGATGGTTTAAGTGGCCTGAGACTGTGATATGTTATATGATTATTAATAGGGTAAATATGTACGAGAAGGAAGAAACATGTTAACATGTCGACTGCTTGTGGCTGCATCACGTCTGAATGTCCACTGGAGGCATTTCAAAAGCAGAGCACCTGTTCTTCAGCAGCTACTTTTCCAACATAGTTTTAAATTGTTTTTCCATGTTTCAACTGCGACAGAGCCAGAACACGTCCCCTCTGCATCCAGTGAACATTGCAGGTTCTGCTGTAGGTGCATCAACAGCCAGTCAAACGCCTAAAACTTCGGGATCAGATTATTCTTCTTAGTATAGACTGATGTTAAAGAATTTCTAAAACACAGGTAACACTGAGGGAAGTCCCTGAAAGATTTCTTCACAGTCTGTGGAACTTCTTTAAGGGCGTACGCTAATGGTACAGACACACTGGATCCATTGACATGTAGATGAATCCTATTCGTTTTCTATGAAGAGCAGGAGATCTGGCCACGCTGTGCATGATGGACACGGCACCAAACTAATCACCGTATCTGAACGTGCTTAATCACAACTCAGCCTCAACTTTAAGCAAATGAGTCTGTCCTGTTCAATGCACCAGGCTAACAAAAATCAGATGAGACTATGAAACTAAGTAGTGCTGATAAAATATGAATCACAATTCTGTTACTGCGTTGCCTATGTCTCATTCAGAGACATATTTATTCTACTGTTAAGCTGCAATCTGAGAACGTTTGTGATCAAAACTAAGCAATGCCCAACTCACAGTATATCAGCCACCAGTATCTGGATGCACCGGATGCAAATGTGTCCTTGCTGGATTCTGTATGTCTGCACCTTAAGGCTGGAGATATACTTGCTTTTTAACCACTGATTCGTGCTGACAACCAGTTGCATTGTGAACAGTGGCACCATCGTAGGCCCCTAAATTATGATAATGATATGCATGTTTCTCTCGTTCTGCCAATGAGAGAAATTGATGACGAGAAACATCAGCAGTATTTTCGAATGTCCACCACACAAACGCATAGTTAAAAGCAAGCATATTTCCAGCCTAAGAGAGGTGTTAAAATCTAGCCCCAGAGGATAAGTGACTATGTTTGAGTGGTTAAAGAAAAGAGATGTGGTCAGGAATCTAACTCTCAGAAATCAAAGTTAAGGTTTCGAACAGTGACCTTGGCATGGGAGCAGGCCGGTTACTGGGTAGGACGTCCCAGCTAGAGGTAGAGCTGTCGCAGATTAAAAAAGACAGAATCACATGACCAAAAACAGAGAAAATATTGGATTTAACAGTTCTCATTAGGTAGAGGGATTGAAGCTGACATTATAAAGTAACACGGCTGATTGATATTATGAAAACCAGTGGTTCCCAAAGAGGAAGGGTCCAGGGGGCACCCAGAAAAAACTCATAACTTCACTGTAATCTCATTTGGATTTGAATAAAGAGAGATGATTACAGGAATCACTGAGTCTATACCACAACATATCCAACAATGAAAATATGTACACTATGTATTGAATCACATTTATATAGTTCCTGTATGGGAACATATATGGCAACTTTAGGAACCCCTGATCAAAGCAGTGTAAAGGTTAATCACTGGCTGGAGGGACACAGGGGGAAACCCACCACATACTTCCATCAATCAGGGGTAATTATGAGAGAAAATAATAAGGGTGTTGGGAAACAGCCATGTTATTGCAGCAGAGGTCAGAGCAGATTATCCTCAGCGCAGATCTTATGGGTCACTTTAAACTTTTATGGTGAAACCTTACAAAGAGGATTTACTGACATTTCCATTAGAGCACAACCAACACTGTTTCAACACCAATGCCAGAATACAGTATCTGACATAAGACAAAATCAGCCAGTAACATCAGCCAATGTATTGGTCAGACTCAAATTTCTAAAGTTCAGTTTTTCAACCTAAATCTCAAATCCTGCTGCCGTGTACAGACATGACTGTGGGTACGCAGGACTCTTGTTCTACTTTAGTTTCTTATCAAATAAAATCCAAGATCTGCGCTTAAGGATATCTGTCAAGCTTAAGAAGAAGAAGTCACAACAACACTGTCAGTGCTAGCTGTGCATCCTGGTCAGTATTGAGATCAGGTAAACCACCTGTTTACCGCGACTGTTTCGTGGTGGAGGAGTGTAAAAAATCTGCCAAGAGACGGGAGATGGAGAATGAGAAGAGAGTGGATTCTTCCACAGTGGCAGCTCCCACTGTTTCTGCAGATCGCCCAGTTAAACCAGAACTGCAGCAGACTGGTGGCCGGTGTCAGGTCAGCTGACATGACCGAGATACGCGGCAAAGCTCCTTACCGTATCGTCTTCACGATGAAGCGAATGATCACTGCCAGACCTACGCAGCCACACATCACTCCTATTACTATCGCTGTCACTTCACCTGCAGGAGAAAAACACACAAAGAGGCACGACAGATGAAGAAGTATTGATGTCTTTTTTTTTTGCAAAAGCATGCAGGATAATCATATGTAGTCTTACCAGATGAGAGCTCCTTCCCTGATTCTACAACAAATAAAAGATTGAATAAATCATCATCAGTGGATTTGATCTTTCTGTCATACATTTTTTACACATTGATTTGCTGTTTAATCTCGACAGAATGTGCTGTTCAGCTGTTTGAAAACGTTATGTCTAGTCAGTGTTGCTGCCTTTGACAGCAGTGCTGATATCACAGGCCTTCCAGTTGAGTCACTCACTACAATGAGCACTTTACACAAATTCTTTCTCCTTTGTCTTTGTCTACCACTCTGTCTCCCTCTTTCACTTCTCTGTGTCTCTTTTTTTCCTCTCCCTTTTTCTCAGTTAGACTCGCGTGATAACAATGGAGTCAGTGTTTGGTTTTTGCAAATCCTTTTCTCTAATCAGCTCGCAAACAAACACTGCTCCCCCATGCTTTTCCTCCACTTCCCACTTTATTTCTGTCTCGCTCTCTATTCCTGCCTCCAAAGGTTCTTTCCCTCAGACAAAGTCACCGGTAATCCTTAATATTCCCACATTTCTCTCCACATTCCACTTTTGCTCTCTGCATGGATTGTGCTAATTGCTAGCTTTGGTCTGCGGGGCCACCCACCGGCTTGTTATTGAGGTTTGCATTATAAGCGGTGTGCTGGCATTGCAATCCGACATTGTAGACGTGCTGGTGGGGTAAAGCACTGGAGCTCACAGCAGTTTGTCTGTGACCTTTTGCAACTTCACATTTGTGCAGTCTGAAATATACTAATGATATATTCAGTGATGGAAAGTACATTTACTCAAGCACTGCACTTAAGTACAATTTTGAGGTACTTTACTTTGTCTTTTCATGGTACTTTCTACTTCTGTGTCACTATATTTCAGAGGGAGACGTTTTACTTTTTATTCAGGACACTTATTTGACAGCTTTGACTAATAGTTGCTTTACACTCAAAATATATCAAGAGCTTATAAAATATGGTATTTTGTATTAAATTAAACCACACAGTTTATACAAGTACAGCTGAAGCAATTAGCTAACTGACAGAAAATAATTGTCAACTACTTTAATTATTGTAATTATGATTATTATTTTTAATAACGTTTATATTTAATACCTTTTATTTTTGTCCTATTGGTTGGAGAAAACAAGCATTGTGAAGGTTTCACTTTGGCCTCTGGTTATTTGTGAGAGCATCAATCAATCAATTTATCAATCCATAATTTAAAGGAGCTCCACCTCCACCCCAACAGAAACACCCTTCCTTTATATTACTGTATATTAAAGTAATAATAATCAGATTATAATGTGTGATTCCTAACACAGTACGTGTTTATCTTTGATGAAAACAGTCAACAAGGGCGAGTGGATGTCATATTTTAAAACGATATATAATCTCTCCCTACATGCTCTGTGTGTCTAACCTGCAGTGAAGGAGGTGAAGATGACCCTGTGGTTGAGTGGCTGTGTCGCTCGGTAGTTGTCCTGCAGCAGCATCCTGTCGGCCTCTTCAGCTTTACTGGAGTAAAGTATGGTCTCCATTTTCAGCAGCTGCAGCAGAGTGAGTCAAGCCATGTTTACAGTTTTACTTTTTCCGACACAAATAAGGGCAATTTAAATATCAGTTGTTGTTCTTTTTACACTAAAGTAATTACTGTGACACTAACAATGTATTGGAGCAGTGATCTGATTCATATTCACCATTCTTATCAATAATTTACTTTTGATTATAAATAGATGTACAAATAATCTCACACACTAACTTAATCCCATAAATTTAACCTGTGTCTGAAGAGGAACCTCAAAATATACAGCTATCTTTGTATGATGTTCACTTATGCTTATACCTTTTTCATGCAATCTTTAAAAAAGACCTTAATGTAGACGTTTTTGTAAAATGAGATCTACCACAAATTAATTAATTAATTAATTAATTAAAACTGCTGGACTTTATCAGGCAAACATTGCATCCACCAGAAGAAGAAAATTCTCAGTTAATCCACACTAATGCACATTATTGTACTGTATTAATAATGATTGAGAGATTATCTAGTTTGTTTTACTTCTTACAACAACATTGGATTATTCAATTTAGGCATTGGATATTTCAATGGATCAGTTTGTCTTATAGGGGGATCCACCAAGGACAAAAATGTGTCTCCTTTTGATGGGTTTGAGTGTCTCAGCTCTACCTGTGCCTTTGAGATTTGAACTCTCTCATGAAACAAGCTCCAGATGACGCTCTGGTGGCAGGGCGGCGTTGTAAGTGAGCCGTTGTAGCGATAGTAACGTCCCAGATCTTTAGGGAGCAGGGACTGGATGTCAAAGGCTGGGATGGACACCTTCTGATCTGCAAGTGGCCATAAGAAGGAAGAGAAAATAATACTACGTCAGGTCTTGTAGATGCTACTGCTGGAGCCAAATATCATCAAAGGAAACCCCTCCATCATTGTTCCATCAGAATCTTAAATGGCCAAAGCAGTGTGTTTCTATTTATATTTTGCTTTAACAAAATATTTTTATAGGTTCATATCACATAACTCCCTTTTTTTTCCTGACACGTCGTCATATCTGTTCAATGACTGTTACATTTAAAACCCCAAAATGGAAATGGAAACTGCAAATTACTGAACAGTGAAAGAGAAAGACTTAAGCCATCATTAACTTTTGAAAACACTGAGAAGAAGAAATCAAATGTAAAGCAAGTGTTGTGATGAATTTCACATAGACTCACCAGCATGTCTGATGCGGCTCAGGTAGTTGAGGATGTTGTTAAATGCCGGGTTGGTCTCCTCACCTGTCTGGGACACCAAAACTCAGGCTTAAGTGTTTATTACATTGCTTAAAATTCATTTTTAAACAATAAATCTTCTGCTTAATCTTTCATGATTTAATCTTTCATTTCTAATTTTATAGAGATTGTGTTATTACCACAATGAGAATTCCTAAAACAGCCAAGCCGTCCCTCTGTGTCATTGCCGCAGACATGTTGGGGTAGAGCTCAGAGTTGTAGTGAACCACATGGAGCTGGAGAGAGGAAGAACACTGTTAGAGCAAGACAGACGTCCCGGCTTCTGCATTCAAAACGGAGAAAGAGAGAGAAAGGAAAAGCTGCACGCAAACTCATCTTTCCTTCTGAGAGTATGACAGAAGAAAAATAAAGAGGAGACTGAATGAGAGAGAGCTTAATTGTCTCATTATGTAATGACCACTTATGCATGACAGGTTCCATTTTTTTAATTTGTCCATGATTTTTTTCCTTTTAATCTGCTTAAATTCCCTCACGCCTCTTCCTCTCCAACCGCTCACCCCTGAAGAAACTGGTGTGTTGGCACTTGTTTACCTGGACACTAACAGATGGACAGGAATTCAGGTGCTGAGAAGGCTTACCCTCCCTCCTTACTCCCTCTTTTCTTTTCCTTTCCCTCCAAAGGTTAATCAGTCACTTAGAAATTGTATGCCTTCCTCGCTTTGGGTTAGGTTTTATTTTATTTCTTTTCCTATCTATCCAAAAACTTTCTGGTCTGTTGCTCTTCAGTCTCTGCATTCAGCAACTCGAGAGGATGTGAGTTCAGTGTGTTTCCTATCCCACACTAAACCAGAACAGGGATCCAAGCTCATTCAGCTATGACAGATTTGTGTGTGAGAGAGACAGTGAGAGAAATTATGACATACAAAGAGGGATATAGTCACAGAGGAATAGGAAGAAAGGGACTAAGATTTCTCACTGTAAACCTAATAGTTAAAGATACCTACCAACAATGTGTCTTCAATTTGCTTGTTTTAGCAGTCTTAAACTCTAAATTTCCAATTTAGTGACAGCAAGTTAATAATTTAAGGTTTCAATATGAAATTAAATATTACATTTCAAATTGAATATTAAGTAAATTGAATGTGTAGGTTTATTCAGAGTGATTTTTCTCTTCTATTTTAAAACAATAATGTCAATTTTTATAATCACAAGAGGTTCAGTCTCACTTCATCCCTTTGTATAAATCCTTAGAAAACTATCATCACACTACTTGACCTCGACCGCCTTTCACTTGAGTCACACCTCAGCTTGGCCCATTTGTCATGCATTTTACTGTTTACAAAGAGCCATGTTCGGACATACCTCTGCATCTGCACTCAGCCCGTTGATGGTGTGTTCGCTGCCCCCGTGACTGGGGCCGCCGTTGCCCCAGTGAAGGTGCATTTGCACGGCTGTAAAGAGCCAGGGCAGCCCCGCCACTCCCATCCAGTCCGGCAGCTCGATCACCGCTGACGGAGAGAAGAGCAAAACAAGGGTTGAGTTCAACAGACTGGGGAAGGATAACTGAGAAAGAAATACTAGGCAGGCATGTGATGAGAAAAAAATGAATATAATGTTTTTTAATATAGCTTATCTCAGGAATGTATTAATGAGGAGCAAAAAGGTTGCTGCTAGGTTACAGTTGAGGATGGTGCAGTATAAACAAATCAACCATAAGGCAGCTCGAGTACCTGGAACAGATGAGCTGGCTGCCATACCTGTGTGTCCATTATTGTACAGAGTGAAGGGCCTGTTGCCGTGCTGACTGTAGCCCAGCGGGGTCAGAGGGACCAGACTGGGGTCATATTTAGTCTGGGTGGTTACCACATCGACAGGGGACTGAGAAGTCCCACCGCAGTCAGGGAAATACTGCGACCACTCAGACTGACCCACCAAGCCTTTGACAGGAGAAAAGACAGAAACAATGATGACACCCAATCACACAGCCCACTGACTCGCAGACATTCAGTGAAAAGCCTCCATTGATCAGCCTCTAATGAGACACACAGTCATTCCTGGGTTCAGGTTCACAGCCTTGTGGTGGAGAATTTAATGAAGCATATAATAACAATAACACTTTAAAAAACATAGTGAAGGTATAACAATGCATGGCGTGATTTCACAATGGTCACAATAGGCAATGAAAGCCTTGTGTACATACATAAGTATCTGTGACTGACTGCTGAATGAAAGCTGCTCTGAATTAGACTATCGACACTAAAACTGAAAACGAACTCAAATGTAGGTTTACCTTCTATAAAACAAAGAAATTCACATATACCAACAAAAGCACCAGCACTTCATTGACTGGCTAACCGATAATAACCGCAACATAATCAATATGCAGTGTCACTTCAGCCTTATGTTACTTCTAACCTCGGAAGTATTATCCAGATGTCCTGATATCTTGTAGTTATATTACAAAAGGCCTCATAAGGTGTAGATCTAAAAGGTGTCAGCAATAACGGTAAACTAAAATGCTGTTAAGCTTAATGAACACCTGCAAAATGTGATCACAATGAATGCAAAATTAACACAGATCACACAAAATACAAAGAATGATTCGATCTTGCATCAAGTCATATGAAATGTTTTTTTCCTAAACCAGACATGTATAAATGAATATGTTATTCTTGAATTACATTTCAATATCTTCATGCCAGTAGAATCTTATAACATGTGTGTATGTGTGTAACACTATTCATGTTGTAAGTAAAATCCCACAGAAATTTCAGACAGATGAAATTATTGTATCCTATAGCCAGATTTTTAAGAGTTAATAGACTAAATATTGATGTGTTCAAAATCATTTTTTATGGCGGACAAATGTATAAAATGGCTGAATTTTTTTATTGTCATAACAGAGAAGGTTAACCTCTCTTCACTGTTTTATATGGTTTTCAAATATATTAAAGGAAAAATGATTTCTAAGTGACAAATCTGGCATTTGAACATAATTAAAATCTGATTAGTAATTAAGTGATAATAATGTGTACATAAAAATAAATAGCTGACAATTTATAGGTTCGCACTGCACATAGCAGGTCCTCTTTTTTATACTGCTAATATCAGCTAGTGTACTTGTGTGTATACTCTATACTTACTGTGTACTAGTACAGCAAAATATGCTCTATATTTCAAATTCTTAGAAACACTCACTCATTGTTATAAGATAATTTACATGAAAAATTAAGAAAAATTAAGAACAAAAAATATTGGTTAAGTAATTTGGGGGAGAGGAGAGTGACTGAGGTCCTGTTTCACTGAGTAAAAAAAGAAACCGGCCTCCCCAACTGCATAATAAAAGAACGTAAGAAAAAAAGAGACTGAAAGAAAAAGAGACTGACATGTGAGTCAAAGAATCTGAATTTCAATTGCAAGGAGAGGAATGCTTTAGAAAACAGGCTCACTGGTGACACTTTTTACACACACAACAATGAGAGTAGTGTGCAAAAAAAAAGCATCCAGTCTTATATTTACTGTTGCAGGTTTTGCAAATGTTTAAGTTTTTGATAACGAGCATGTGTGTTTATGGTTGAAGGAAAAAGGTAACAGAGAATGCAGTTAAGTTATGCAGCATGTTTGCCTTGGATCATGGTCTTAACCCATTCAAATCTTCTTCTACATAAATACAGTAAGTGCAGTATAGACCCAGTCCCTCCAATCATTTCTGTCTCTCTGATGGACTAAACACATGCCACATCTCCTCTCCCAACGCCTGCAACCCCCACCTTGCACTTCTAATCTCTCCTCTGCCCCCTGCCCCTCACTACTCTCCACCGTGCTCTCCACAGCAAAGCCGCGCACCACGACCCGACTTCAAAAGTGAGTCCCGCAGCCCGCCATTGGTCGTAATGGAGGTCTCCATGGCAACAGGAGGCCGAATATTCTGACCCTCTGCGTCTGCTCTACCTCGGCCTAGCATGCTACCCCCGTCCTGAATACAGCCGGGAACAAAGACGCACACACACATATGCAGATTCACTCACTCAGAGCATGATGAGGAAATGATGGAATGTGGGACCGACTTTTCCCTCGATTACTTTTACGTAACTCTCCGTCGCCCATCTCTCGTGGAGAGGGGCATCTCTGAATGCGTGTAATTCTGCTCTTTCGTGTGACAAAAATGTTGCGCGGGGCAAAACTGACTTTCCACTTCAGCTGACGGCTCAACGAGGGCCACATACATCATGCAATGCTGTGTGGCACAACATGCCTCACACACACACTCATATAAGCACTACCCATGAATTCCTGTAAAGGTATCTGAATGCAAGACATGTGTCACTCAACATAATGGCTGCTCGTCTACCATTGCACCCCATGTTCCTGCAGCACACACTTGCCTCCTTATAATAATGCCTTAATGGCCTATGTATAGACACCAGTTTGCTCCAGGCACAGCCTCCACACTTTGCCGTGTCTTCTGTATGTGCTGTACATCCGTGTTGCTCTCCTGAATACATGCAGAGAGTGGTGGTCTGTGTGCCCCATTCATTCCCACAATGTCATTGTCCACGGCATAGGCAGCCAGTGTGCGTCCACAACACAATAAACACATAGGTTATTGTGCGCTGCAACAATAAGGCCACAATTTGGTATGCTTTTGCTTCATCCCGTCCCATCTCCCTCTCTCTGTCCAACACCCTCGTCCCCGTGCACCTGCCTCCCTCCGCCTGCCTCTCTGTTGGCCTTTTTCTTGCTTTCTTCCTCTCTATCTCCCACCACCCCTTCATCATCTCTGTGTGACTGCTGTGCTCATGCCAGCTTGTTGAACTGTAACTAATACAGACAGAGAGGGAAGTAGAGGAAAACAGAGGGTGAGCGGTCGGGAGATATGAGGGAGGGAGAAGCACAAATCTTACTTACACACACTTCTGTGATAGTTCTAGTGTTTTAAAGATACGTGTTTAATGTGCAGTGAGTGGTTTCATTCAGATAGTTGGACTTATTTTCAGGAAAACTTGTCCATGCCTTCATTATTAGCAGACTAGATTACAACAAGTCAACCTGTATTAGACACTAAACTGCTCGACAGGAAAAAACTAAATCTGTTATATCAAATACTTCCACTTGCTACATATTTATTACAGCATTGACTTCAGGATTTTGCTCCTGACCTATGAATCTCTTAATAGTCCCCAGATTATACAATATATCTGACATATGTACAGCATCTCCAGATTATCATCTATCCATCCATAACATGGTGTTGTCTGCCTTTTTTATCACTCTTTGCTACACTTTGAATTGATATGAAATGTTGCTCTTGAAATAAACTTGAACTTACCAGTGTAGGTCCAGGTAATTTCCTCTGAAAAAGAAAAAAAAAAGAAAAATGACTAAAAATCTTATTTTGGCCACTTCTCATTCTTTAAGTTCACAGTAGTTATCAACAAATACTGACCATGTTTACAGCATCATATTTTATCTGTGAGATTAAATATTATATATTTCACGTTTACATTTTTCACTTCACTCCAAATGTTTTCATCACTTCTAATCTACAAGTGGTTAATTCCTAACTACAGTAGTACTACAGTCCTACTCAAATCCATATGCTGCTGCTCCACTACTACAGCTCACAGTGAAACACCCAAACAATCTACATCACTCATATGAAAGCACAACAAACCTCACATGATGCTGATTAGTATGTGAATTAAGACCTTACCAGGAGCAGGGGCAGCTGTCCGCTGGAAACACACAAGCATTAACAGGATAAAAAGACCCAAAGGCTCCATGTTAACCCTCCTTGCCCACACACAGAAATGAATAAAAGTGGACGGAGGGATGAGGAGCAAGTGAGAGAGACAGAGAGAGGGAAGGGGAGGGAAAGTGACTGGGTCCAGCGATCCCACCTGCCACAGCTCGCTTTAACAGCCAGAGTGTGGATGTTACATGCTGGTTCCCCTCTGGCACACAGGGCACCAGAACAGGTCTGAGCAACAGGCGGATGGAGAGAAAGTATGAAAAGAAAAGAAAGAAAGTGTGGGCAGAGGTGGGGAGAAATCAGAGAGAGGCAAGACCGCTAAGGGGGACCAGTGAGTGAGAACTAATTCAGTGTTAGCTGCTGGAAAGAGGAGGGTGATAACACAGAGGGTGAGAGGATAGAGAGAGGGAGAAGAAAAGGAGGTTACTTCATGGGAACAATGGGGTATGAAAAAATGGAGATGGGGCAAAGGAGAGCAAATGAAAAAGAGGGCTCACCATCAGTCCGAGAGGAGGTGTCTGATTTGCTTTCCAGACAGTGTTTCTGAGAGGAAGTCCTCATTTGTCCTCATAACTTTATTAGAAAGTAGTGGGTCTGAGAAGTGAGGATGTGTCACACTGACTGGTGCTGTGGTTCAACAGTATATATTGATTAATACGAAGCAGCATCAGTTAAAGAGTCATGTTCCTTTGTGAGCTATTCATAGTGTTCGCTGTTCTGCCCTTAAGCTCATACTGACATGTCTGTGACATCTGTCATATAAATGTGAATTGTATACATTGATTATTTATGGTCTACACTATAAGTTATGGACATCTTTTATATACTGTACATCTTATGGGTTTAATTGTTTGGACTTTTGTGTTGTTAATAGAAACTTAAACTTGAATACCTTTTAGATGTCTGAAGAGGTAAAACTATACATTACTTGTAAAGTTTTTTTTTTGTTTTTTTTTTTCATATTTCCTACCCCAGAAATCATGTTGTGACCCCAGGGGCACTGTCCTGCTGGTTGAGATCCACTAGGCCAAAAGAGACCCTTTTAAATGATTTTATAATTGTGTAAAATGTTGTCTAGTCTCCATATTTAAACATGGTATCTTTATTTTCAGGACAACTCAAAACTTTTTTGCCAGAATATATTTATAGTATGAGTTTTATAAATTATTCATATTATATATTAAATATATCATACAATAATATCAGAATATTATATAATATCATGCTATACATGTTCAAACAAAACATAGGCTACATAAGTATGAATACTGCAGTACTATGTATGATGTATATTTTGTAGTATATTAAAAATGTATTAAAGTGGTCAGAATTAACATACACAACAACAAAATACACAATGTCACAATGTCACAGTAATAACAGCCCAGTTTTAAATAGTTAGATTAATGATGGTGGAATAACACCAATGTTCATTTTCAAGTGTTATTTCATGTTGCATGTTGGTTCGCCATGACTCGCTGGGACACTTGAATAAAAAGTCATCATTAATGTTATTCGAAACACATGTGTTTTTCCAATGACAAGTCAAAATGTACGCTGTGAAAAAGGCCCATTGTTATTTTCATCTTCAATTAATGGCACAGACAACAATGACCTCATTCCATAGGTTCAACATTTAACGGTCCTAACACTTGTCTAAACTTTCATCATTCTGTGTAAGAGAATGTTTTATATTTGCGGAATGTGTTTTGAATTCCAACAAAGACTGGTGGTGGATTGTGTTTGAAAATGTCATATTTTGCATTCACTGTATGTCTCCACTGAAAAGGTTACATAAACTGAACATCTACTGACAAACGTTATTCGACAACTTCAGTTTTATAACGCTAGGGGGCGCCCTCTCCACGTGACATATTTTAGGCTGTTTCTTTAAATCCACCCTAAAACAGAATTGACATGGTGTCATTCCTTCCTATAACGTCGTAAAGATTGGATTTAATCCTGGAGCTGCTCCATAGACGTTGAATAACGGAGCAACTGGTCATTTTAATGGGAAATTATGATTCACAGCTGCATTAAAAAATATGTAACATCCAAAAGTAAAGAATATGTGAGCCCATATGAGTCTGTTTAATTCAGTGTCAGAGGAACTACTGCAAACTGCCACCTGATTATGTCGCTAATTTCATGTTGCAGTGATTTTTGTTTTAACTTTAATCACTGGAATACCAAACCAAATAGCGTTTTAGGGTGGATTTTCCCTTTAAAGAATCAAAGCCAAGGGTCTTTTGATCGAGATTACATCACATGCTGGAGTCAAGGATAAACTTAAAACATAAAAATGAAACTGCAAAGGTTACATCACATACTGCATTGAGCCTGACAAGTCTATCAGATAGATATAGATAGATTTCATTGTCTTTTATTTTATTGTCTTAATTCAGGTTCATCTGAATTGATCAAATTATTGATTCACATATTATTATTACTTATTGTCAAACTTGCCATGTCTTTTTTTCTGAAACTCTGAAATTAATTTAAAGTATTTAGTGTTTGTTTTAGTGTTTTTTGAAGCAACCTGATAATACACCCAGCCATTTATTTCCACTATATTATTCTTGTAATCACATCACAAGTTGCTCTGTCTTACAGTCTAATAACTAACAGCAGGTCTGTATAAATGGCACTGAGGTCTTTTATTTGTTCTCTGTTTTATTTGTTCTCCTCCTCGGTCTGTCTCCATCTTTTCACACTGTGTACCGTCGCGCTTAAACGTGAAGCGCTTCAGCCAAATTATGCAACAGCAATAACATTTGCCGGCCTCCCATTGGTCATTCGGCGTTCCATTGTGTGGGCGTGGTTAGAATATCTTTACACGCCATTGGCCGCGTCTCTGCAGGGGGTGTGTCTGCTGGTTTCATTCACAAATCTAGCAGCGGAGCGTCTCGCAGACATGTGAGTATCCTTCTGTTTATACTGATGAACACATGTTCCGGATCCGCAAATGTGAGCAGGGCTGCAGCCTCGGCAGCAGAAGGTGTTTTCTCTGGCTCCCAATCGAGGCTAATGTTTGTTGTGATTCGTGATCAAATTATATTTCAACCCATAATGTCCAATAAGGCTGCAGCTGTTGAGTTGGATGGAGCAAAGCACCGTTTAATTCTCGACATATGATAAGGAAGTGTTATGAAAGTCCTGATCCACCGATGTCCACGCAGAATCAGTAAGATGATCTCAAAAGCACCAATGAGTGACTGAAAGAGATGGTGATAAATAATATTGCTGAGATAAATGCTCACTGTATTTGGCTGCATCAAACCAAAAAATGAATGCTTTAAATTTATAAAAAATAACAATACTGTTCCTGCTTTCCATGCCATGACATATAAACTGTATTGTCAAAGCACTGAGGCATATGCAGCCATATGCATAAACAGTAGAAAGAGAGTGTATATGTTATCTTGTTCCTTTGTCAAAATTGTTGAACTGCAACATGCCAGTAAAATTCCACTAGTTTAGAGGAGGGTGAAGATGGAAAAGACTGGCAGACAGGTGCAGTGCAGAGAGGACACAAGTGTGTGATTGTTTCCCAGCTGTCCTGGTTTCCAGGTGAAACATGATATGTTGCTCGGCCTCTATAACCAGACCGGAGACAGTTTACAGTTTAGTCTCTCTTTAGCCCCTCTGTCTTCCCTCAGGTGGGTCCGATTTCTGTTTTGGTGTCTGGCTCTCACCACACCCACTTGTGCCTTTGGCCTTACGGGAACTATTGCATGCTTTCACAACCCGACCGCCTGCATGCTTTCACAGTGAGCATGACTTCAAGACAAACTTCATTAGAGGAACAATAACTATATGATATTCAGTATGACTTTAATATGACAAAGCTTTCTCAGTCTCATCCTAACATAAACCACAGGATCATCTGCTGCACAGGCCTACATGTCACATGAGGATGCAAGTTTCAGCAGTCAACTCACAAATCATTTTCACTGTATTAAAGCTTCAAATGCAACATAACTGATTTTATTCCAAATGTGCATCATTCCATTTTCACCTTCAGAAACCCAACTGAGAAAGGCTGTATTTTCCATTGCAGGGACCAATTTGATGCATTGCACTTTGACCAACTTCATTGCCAAAAGCACCACCCATACCCATAGGGTTAGGCTTAACATGGTCACTATTGAATTCTCAAGCATGTCAATACAGGGGATGATCATGAGAAGAAGATATAGAGGAAAAACACAGAAGCCAGGTGGGGGATGGGACGAAAGTAGGGTAGAAGATGGAAATGATGGGGGTGGTCTTCAGCAGTACCCATGAACTCAGAGGAGGTTCATTGGGTTCATGTGTTGCAGAGGAATGCTGCTGGGGGTTGGGAAGCTTTTTCTATTGACCTGGTGGCTGCTAAGTACACACAAGCAGGACCCTTTCCCTTGGTTTACCATTACCAAAGGTGAACCATTATTGTGTTTTGACAATAAAAGGGGGTGGTTTGCTCACCTGGTGTTGAGGTTACTAAGTGACTGTATGTGGTTACAGAGCTCAAAGACAGGTATTGTCAATCAAACAAGGACACAGCCTGTTGTGTGTATGTGTTGAGGACAAGGGTCGGTGGGTTCGTGCATATGTTGTATGTAGTGGGGGAGGGGCAGCCCCTTCCCTGACATGCAAGGCGCTTAGAGGCATCCACCACTTCTCATGCTTTAAACTGGTATTTCACATCTAAATATACCAGTAAAGCCGGCATAATAACTGACCTGCAATTAAAGCCTTGGGAGGAGAGAAAATACCAATACATATGATGAGGATGGGACAGATGATGTGTGTGTGTGGTCTGAACATATATAGTGCTGGTATACTGCACTACATGTTTCAAGTGGGGGTCACTGAGTTCACTCGCACACTAACCTTAGAGAGGGGAAGCTGCTACATGGCCATAAATCACAGACCCGGACACTGACATGCTGCATTATGCTCAAATCCATATAACTTACATTTTGATGTATTGGTGATTTTATTTTAACAATAGAGCCACAATGGCATACAATAGCATAACATATTACATTACTTTAATAAAATAAGATGCATCTTTTTTTCACATTTTACTCTTAACTTAAACCCTTGTTTTCCGGTTTTGCAACCTCAGCAATGACAACTCTTTTTGTAAGAGAATGCCAAATTCAGGGACGTTTGTGACACTAAATATTTGTGTTGCAGAGCCTGTTTGTTAGTTTGACTTAAAAACAACTGAGGAAAATGCAGAAAATTCACACTTCTTGAAGTAGCACTGCAAGAAAAAAAAACTAAAGATATAACAATTATGCATTCAGACAGTATTTACTGGCCAAGATATCTCAGATAAAGTTACAGAATAATGTTTGAATAATAGGTTGACCTGTTCCCAGCAGTGTTGTGTAACCTGTCTATTAAAAATATGATATCCCTGCATTTTGTAGGTATTTGCTCATATAAGATCTTCAAGTAAATAACTTTACTCTTTAAGAGCTATATTAGGAAGGCTGAAGAAAGGAGAAGGGAGCCATGGAGGTCATTTTTAACATTACTTTGTCATTGTGTCATTGAATCAAACAGGGAGTTATTGATGTTGAAAGGAGACTGAATTCATGTTAGAGTGCTTCTCTTCCTTCCGCTATAATGTAATATGGTGATAATGACATGGTGCGTGTGTGTGTGTGTGTGTGTGGTGTGGTAAGGTGTGGCTGTACCCAGTTATTAAAAATGATCCCAGCCTTTAAATTATATGTTCTGCTAACACACAGATCATTGTCAAGTCTGTGGCATGTGCCTGCATGGATTTTACATCCCAACAATGCAGACAAATGATTTATTTCTCCTTCTGAATTACAGGCTGATTAGAGGAGGAAAAGTCCTCCATGCTTTGCTGCTGCATCTGCATGCATTTATTCAGTTATTAAAACCCAGATGAGTTCGAGCTGGGTTGCATAAGGTTTCTGCTTTTTATGGCGCGTTCAGGGTGCAGGGTACTTCTGTATTTTGGGTGTGAGTGTGAGCAGGCGAGGACACAAACACAGTGTGGATGAGATGCACAGAACAAATTGTGCATCTCTCGGACCGGAGCCGGATCGCATGTGTGTTTACACCCGCCTGCTGTAGTAAAGCAGCGCCGACCGACACCAAACACACGGGCCACACATGAGTGGGCGGGACCGTGAGTGCCGGGGCGGCCGTCCAATCAGCGGTGAGTAAAGCCACCACTGGCTGGAGGAGTCAGCCAATGACGAGCTCCGTCGGCGGGACGGCAGCCAATAGAATGCGCGCAAAACGTGGGCACGTGGATTCCCGCACATGTTGACGCTCGTAAACTGTCGAGAGAAGAAACGGGCAAAGACACAAACCGATGAACGAGCCGGTGAGCGAAGCTGCCGGAGCTCCGCTGCTCCAGACCCGGACTGAGAACTGACCGACCCGCGGATCAAAGTGGAGACAGAGCCGAGAAACACCTGCTGTTTTTTACCCGCATTTCTGAAGGTAAACATCTCTAACGGCGTTTTATGTTTTATGGCTAACGTTAAGTTGGTAAAGCTAGCTTAAAGGAATTTCCGCTATATCCTGTCTGAACAATCTGTTCATTTA
This sequence comes from Holacanthus passer, assembly GCA_025331565.1. Taxonomy (NCBI): domain Eukaryota; kingdom Metazoa; phylum Chordata; class Actinopteri; family Pomacanthidae; genus Holacanthus; species Holacanthus passer. The sequence goes on from JAFREQ010000012.1 coordinate 11,866,140, forward strand.
GCCAGCAGCTATTATGTCTCATGTGACTCTGCTTTATCTATTTTTAAATAAATAATTACCTATTAATAAAGCTTTTATAGAGCTTTAATATAACCCGAATATTACATTTTTTTCTCATATTAGATTTAGTTTGTTGCCATGTCACCCGGATTGATTTCTGATATTTTTAATGATGTAGCTTTATTTATTTATATAAACGCAGGGAACATTTTGTATAGAAATATAAGGTGTGTTAGTTCCTGACAGGCAGACAACACCTGAACGCAGCCTCATGGTCCATGTCTACCTGTGCAGACTGTACCGACACATGCACCATCACCACCTCCACCCCATCCCACCCTCTCCACCTCCAGCCCCATCCCATCCACACAAGGCTGTCATCAACTAAATCACAGAGGAACAATTAGGACTAAAGCACAAATTTAATTGTTGTTTCAGATGCCTGTAAACAAGGTGACATATAGTTTTAAGAGGAAAGAACCAGCCTGCCACCCAGACACAAATGAAAATGAATGGCAGGACATTTTGTGTGTTGTGAAAAAAAAAAAGCTGAACAAGCTTGTTGAAATGTTTCTATACTTCTGAAATCTAAACATTGTGTGGGTGCTCTTTTTCATCTGTGTGGGCACATGGCAAAAAAAAAAAAATCTGTATCCTTTGTCTGAGTGAGTTTAGACTTTATTTCCCAAACTGATAAAAGCTGTGTTGGTGGGTGTATAAGTTGAGTGTGTTCCTGTGACCCCCCCTCTAATTTCCCCATATGTGTTGGTGGGATCAGAGAGCAGCAGGCACTCAGAGATTACATAGAGAAAGAAAGGGAAAGACAGATGAGAGGGAGAGAGGCACATGGCAGGAGATACAGAATGTAAAATGTGAAGAGGAGGAGGAGGGCTGGTCTGTGGAAGAGGAAAGGAAGAGGAGCAGGCGGGCTTGTGTGCATAACGAACAGGATGAGCTGAAGGGAGAGCAGAGAGAGAGATGAGAGGCATACAGAAATGCAGCCGTAGAGGAAAGAGAGAGGTTTGTGTGTCTGCGTGTGTGTGAAACCAAGGGGGGATGGAGTGCAAGCCCGAGACAGAGAGGAGGGGCTAGAGAGAGCACCGGAGGCAGTAGGAGAGAGAGAGAGAGAGAGAGAGACTGCTTATTCTGATTTCACTACTCTACAAGCTCCCATCCCCCTCACATTTTACTCTCCTCTCCAGTCTCCAATCTACTCAATGGGAGCCAGACATGCACTACCATTGTGTGCCTACTGCCTACCCCCAGTCCCACTCTGCACCATGTTAAACTAGGGCACTGGTATACCCACCATTTTGAGTAATTGGGGTTATTATTTTTCGGAGAGAGATAGGGAAACAAATGGAGTATTTCCAAATGGAAAGCAGTTCTTTGGGAGGATTTTGTTGCCATGCCTTTCACTTCCTGTCTGCCTACATTTGCTCTGCCTCTGACTCTATTAACAACTTAAAACATGCTGGTTTTGAGCGTTCAGCCAAGCCTTTTTTCTTGTTTCTTTCTAAGCTGAATTGACTGTCATAATAACCTTAACCCTCTCCTGTCGCTCCAACAGCAATGCAGTCCCAGGGCAGCACTTCCTCTCAGCCCTCCTTCGATTCCCTGAGCTCCAGCGACAGCCTCTTGTTCAGTGACTCGGAGCAGGCGGAGGACGACACAGATGTCTTCCTGACAGACAGCTCTTCCTCTGTCATCATCAGTGGCGTGGGCGGGGCTGCGGCCAACGGAGACAGAGGATCGGAGAGTCCCGGGTCCCAGTGGACATGCGACGGCTTCACCGATAAAGAGGAAGAGGAGGAGTCGTACAGGTTGGAGAGTGGCGGCAAGGCGGCTCACATCAGCTTGGACGAGACGGATCCTACAAGCCAGATCCCAAAATCTCAGGGGGACCTGCTGTTTGCTCAAAAGGTAAAGGACTGGTGGAGGGCTCAGAAAGAGAGTGATGATAAGAGGGATGACAGAGCAGTGTGTGTGCAGAGGAAAGCCCAGCAGACTGATTCAGACAGCAAGGCCTAACCCAAACTCAGTAGTAATTTATCTTCTCTCCCTCTTCCTCTGCCAGTGTGCTGAGCTACAGGGTTTCGTCAGGCCCCTTCTGGAGCTGCTGAATGGACTGAAGAGGGGCCGATTCGACCGTGGTAAGCATCCTCACATCACTGCCGTGCAGACTGGCAGCTAAAGTTGTTGATGCTGGACACAGGTTTATATGGTCTGAGTGGCCTCAGTCCATTGCAATAGAATGTTCCTTTGTGCAGCAGTCTGTATTGATGCAGCCTATTGATGTAGTCCAAAGTGCAGTGTGTGTGAAGCGACAGTCTTATGGCTGACTCATCAGCTCACGAGAGTTTACCGATATCACAAAGTGAAAGTGGTGGGTGCACATGTGTGCGTCAAAGAGAAAGAGAGACTGACTACATGTGCATGCATTTTCCATGACTGTGGAGTCACGGAGTGCAAATGCTGACTGGATTATTATGTTTTTGATTGACAGGTTTGAGTAGTTTCCAGCAGAGCGTTGCCATGGATCGAATCCAGAGGATCGTGGGGGTTTTACAGAGACCCAACAGCGGGTATGATGCCATCCACATTGTCCCACCATACACCCCTCAGTGTTTCTAACTATCTGTTACTCATTCTAATCCTCTGCAACACCAGACACCACGTCTTAGTTGGATTTTAGCATGTAAATGATTATTAAATTGGGAGTTATACCAAGAAAGGGCCAGAGAGCTAGTCTTCCGTTTCAAGTCTCATCTCCTGTTCCATGTTTTATTGAACAGTCCTTGGGGTAGGTAGAGTTACAGCATTCACTGGCAGTGCAGAGAAACTCCAAACTTAGGAAGAAAATTTATCTACATCTATACACAGGACCATAAACGTCCAGATGTTTTCCTGTGCAGTAACACAATAACATTGCCATCTGTTCCTCACTTTACATTTTTTCAATTTTTTTATAGGGAGAAGTACCTGAATACTCTGCTCCAGGTGGAGATGATGCTGAAGCTTTGGTTTCCTCACATTCCTGCTCAACCTGTTTCAGCAGCGTCCAGGGTCCCAGCTTCCCCCGCTCGCTCCCTCCAAGACACTTCCAGCTCCACCCCGCCACACAAGCACAGGGATCAGTTACATATTCCCGTCAAGGTGAGAACACATGCATTCCTGTGTGTGCAACAGCCTACTTGGGCACGCACAAACAACCCCCACTTCCTAATAACACTACTGTAAATTGAGTTCTATATATTCATTTGTAAATTATTGTCCCGCTCATTTTCCAGAAGCGCAGACTCAGCTGGACAGGTACAGACTCCCCCACACCTTCCCCTGTGCTTCTCAAGTGCCCTCGCATCAGTGCAGAAGAGAAGAGGGTAAAGCAAGACCGCAATGAAAGGGACGGCCCTCCTCCTCCATCACTGGCATCTGATGCCAACCAAAATTCACCAGATGTGGCCAGTAACAGCCAGCTAAATGAGGACACAAAGGGAAAGGACAGTGACAGCGAGGAACAAAGCAAACTATCAAAATACAAAGCAGGTCAAAGCTCTGAGCCGAGCCTGACGTGGGTTCACGTTGCCCCCATCTTGTCCCCACGAAAGGCCTGTCCGTCACATGAAGGCACCACGGTGGCAGGTAACAATGAAAGCCAGCCCGTCACTGGTGTCCTCCCACCCAGCAGGCGGGGCAGTCCAGCTACTCAAGACAGCTCCATCTCTTCCACCACACCCTACAAGCACCCCAAAAATCTGAAGAAGCCAATTCGGTGCCAAAGCCAGCCTGTTGCTGGACAACAGAGTGAGAGTGAGACCATCGAAACCTGTCAGGAGCAAAATCAGTCTCCTCATGTCATGCCTTTGCCAAGGGTGTGCCCCACCCCCTTAGAGACCTGATGCATTGAACAAAGAACATGCCGGCAGCCTTTCTTCATTACACCACCGGGCTGCTGTGAGGGAAAGAAGGGAAGAGGCTAAAGGCCTGTGATCATAGATGCATTAAAGAGAGGAGGAAGGGGAGGAAAGAACTGTAGGTGATAGGTGTTGAAGACAAATGATGGAATATAACAAAGCCCCCTCACCAAAACCACAGACAAAAAACAGTTATTTCAAACAAGAGAACAGAATGAATTAAATCTAAAAGAGCTGATAATCACAATTACATAATTATCTAAACTTTTGCACAATAGCAGTCGTGGTTTAGGGGAATAGGAAAGAACTCACAAGCTGTTTACAGCTTACTGAGTAAAGATCAATAGGAGAGACTTTGAAGAATTTTGAGGAACAAATTATAGTTTCTCCTCAGCATGAAAGCAATCAATATATTCAGAGTTGACATGTTTTGGCAGACATCTAACTTGAGGGACACACTCCATCTGAAATTAGAAAAGCTGATGTCAATACTGAGAGTGAAAGCTTCCAGGGTTTATTGTGATGCGGTAATTCTAGTTAGGATCCAATCCAGGATGAGTAACACAGGGTGAGCTGAATTTGATTCTAGTCTCGTGGCAGGAGACACGTTTGACCTTACGTTCGCTTTTAGATAGACACGAGGAAACTGGCTTGAAGAGGAAGTGACACTGAAGTCATTTAAAAATCTTGTAGCTAATGGTGTGAGAAATACAGTGTACAGAACGCAGCATTATACTGTATGTGTGGTGTGTCAGAGTCATTGGAGACTGTGGAAAAAATGATGTCATCAACTCACGAATGTAATCCAAGAAGCGTTTGGGCAGATCTGCAGCAAGGCATGGAGAAGAGTGACATCGCAGCGGTCAGAGGTCACGCAACTTTTCCTGTCACGCTGTGCATCAGATGTTTCTGCCGGGTCCGCGACTGCAAACCAAGAGGGTCGTGAAAATCCAGGGAAGACCAGCTGGAGGAAAAAACAAGGACCACTCAAAGACCTATGACTCTCGAGTCCCACAGTTAATTTATTCATGTGTAGATCGGACACTGCATTTATTTATTGTTTGTATTTATTTATTGGGCAGCTGAATAGCGCCTGCTGTGCACTTGCATAGTTTGGCCCACAATTTGTCTGAGGCGATTGGGAAGATGCTGTTGACTGTTTGTGGTTTTTATTGCTATCATGAGGGGTGAAAAAAAACGAATGAAGTGAAATCTTATGATTGGACTATTGGACTACTGTGCCTTTTACCAAATAGGATGTGTTGAGAAAAGCATTTGGTGCTTTCAGTGCATTCATACTGCATTTTGATTGTTTGCTTTTATTCCACAAAACCAGTACAGATCCAATCATGAAAGCCTACATGTAGTCATTTTCGTCTTGCTTCAAATGTTACACACAGCGTCAAAAGCAACAGCATCATCAACTGTCTATCTATCTACTGCTTAGAAAAACCGGTGTCAAGTTCTACTATTCTAACTCCAACAGTTTATCTGCCTACATTTCCAACTTATACACACACACCAACATCAGTGGCTACTACTTGTCATGTAGTGTTAAAGTGTAGCGTTCCTTTGGGGCGTTTCTTTTGGTTCTGATCAACAGAGGAACAGACTGAACTGCACTTATAGCTGGTGCTCTTGAAAACTTGAAAAAAAAACAGAGAAACTATAAATGTAAGGGAGGATATCTTTATTTGCACCACCCTCTACTGCTGCTATTGTTCTAATTCCAGTTCTAATTTAGATGTCTGATAGGAAGCTCTCTCTTTATTTGGAAATCTTCTCACAATATTCTAAATGTAGGAGGGTGTTTTAGCGATGTGATTGGATTTACCTATATTGCAAAAGTATTGTAAATAGACTAAAATATTTTTAAATTGCTATGAGTGGTTCATACTCTATTTACATAAATGGAGAAGGGGGATATCCACGTACTAGACTCCTCCAAAAGGCACCACGTGTGAACACAGAGCCACTGGCAGCCTCCATGTTCCTGCCTGTGTTTGTGGAGTAAGGAGTGTGCAACCCCTCAGTCAAAGACCCAGAGTCAGGCAGTCTTACTGCATCCCGTCTACAAACATGATGCTGCGATGTGCCAGACAATGATCGGAGGCTGGGGGGGGGTCCTCCACCCGGACTCCTGTTTTTATACGGTTGTGGTATGACAGAGAAACCAATTGCACTTATTTTTCATTGTTTATGTCCTTTTTTCATGTATGTTTTCTACTGCAGCGACCACTGCTGATTGGTCAGAAATAATATGTCTCATTTATTTTAGCTGCCTTTCTCTTCCTAAACTGTAAAAGCTGACTGTAGTCCCCCCCATCCACCCCCTGTCTCCCCTCCCCCACTCTGCTGCATTCGTCTGCCCTTGCCTTCTCTCCTTCATCTCCCTCAATCCCGTTAGTATCTTTTCTTTCTAAACTAAACTCTGTCTCTCTCTCACTCCATCTTTACATGATATCTCTCTTCTGGCTACTTTTTCAATAACGATGAAAAGGAAAAAATCTTTTAATAAATGACACATTTTTGAAAACTTAACTGTGTGTGCCTGTATGTCTATTTACTGTTCAGAGTAATTATTTATGTTCGCTCATTTACATATTTTAGTTTTGATATAATATGCGACAATGTGAGTAAGACTCGTGTTTTGGTAAGCAGCTCTCACTAAACAGATGTGTGACTCAATGGGGTGCAGATTTACAGACTGTACATTTTGAAGTGTGTGTGCGTGTGTGTGGGGGTGGGAGGGGTTGATGAAGGGAAGGAGAGGGTTGCGAGAAGGAGGGGCGGCTGGGTGTGAGACTACAGCCACGGTAATCTGACTGGCAGTAGTGGGGGGTCTGGCTGATCCTCCAACCAGCTGCTTCCACAGGGAGCAAACACTACTGTAGCTTGTATGTGTGTTCATGTGGGTTGGTTGTTTATTTTGTGAAATCGCAATGAGTAAATACCTCCTGTAGGTAGAGGAGAAGAGCCTCCCATGGTTGTGTCTGTACTCCTGGTACTGTAGCAGGGCAGTCAAACGTGCTGATCCAGGCATGGTGGTTTCAGCCCATCTAAAAAAATCAAAAGGGTCAGAGTCAAAGGTTAACCTCAATGATGTAATCACCTACCAAAGCATCCAGTGCTCCTGTATTTTCTATACATAACATTTCTTTCTTTGTCTGCAACATGTTCAACACAAAACCCCAAATTGCTGATAACTCAAACACACACTGGGTGCCAGATATGTGTAATATTATGTAACACACATTAATGTGATTTTTACATTACAATATGCTGTAATATATGTGTCAGTAGTCAAAATCAGCAAAGCTGTAGACATGAAGCTGTGTACTGTTAATGATAAAAAATATTTCATAGCTGCAACTTTAATCAAATATTAAATCTAATTTAACTTAAATTCCTGAATTGAAAATGCTGAAACATTCACCATTTTCTCTCCAGTCCAGCATTGCATCCATGGATACTGCATGCACATGGGCATGAGAGTGGCAAATTTTAGGAGGGTGTGGTTTGATTTCTCCCTGCTCAGACGGGATGAAATCACCCATACTACATGTACACACACACACATACACACACACAATCATACCCCGAGTCATAAACACAGATGCACACGCGTGTGCCACTCCCCGTCGTACGCTCTGACACACTGACTGGCTGATTTTGTGATGGGCCTGTCTCTGACACACTGACTGTGCTACGTTACAACAACACGGACCACCCTCCCTCCCTCCTCCCCTCTGCCTCCCTCCCTCTCGGCCCCCCTTGTATCCATGCAGTTTTTAGCAGAGAAGCCCTTGCCCTCCATCCTCCCCCCTCCGCCATAACTCCCCCCTCTTCCTCCTCTGGAGGATGGAAATGAGGGGCAAGAGGAAAAGGACGAGAAGAGGATGTGTGGAGGGCACAGGGAGGAGACCTGACCTCGCTCAGTTTTGGGGAATGTAGAGGACATTTATAGTTTTTCACACTTGTTTTCAATAATGATTTTTTTTTTCATTTGCTCCACCCATTTGTTTTGTGTTCCTGTGTTTTTCACTCTACCTTCTACAATTCTGTTTTGAAAAAAGTTTTCACCCCCCAAATCATTATAGTCAGCTCAACATGATGTATTTGTAATAGTGTGTATTACACCACATGGTCAGCAGAAGGCTGAGAAAATTCTTGTTATTGCATCATAAATGTGCTCAGTTGTTTTCACTTCTCTATCCAACAAGCGTGTGTTGGATTAATTGAGCATGTGTGTCTGTGCATCAATAGGATCGCACATACTGAACTTAATGCCCCCCTTAACTCTTGTTTTGTAGGTTTTAATTGTGGTTCCACATCCCCTTATTGGTTTTAGCAAGTTAATGATTTAAGGGTGTCTGTCCAATTCTGCCGGCTGCATGTGCTGAAGGGAATGACACAATGAGGTGCTTATTCACTTATTCTAAACTCCCCTCCCCCACATTTCACTCACTGCACTCCAGCAAAACTCACGTGAGGTGAAGCCACACTGTGACTTTACAACTACACACACACACACTCATGAGCTCACACAAACGCAAAGACGTGATGGGAGCACACACGCACACACTTGCTCTTACTCACCCCAAGTCCTCGGGGGGTTTTAGTGCCGACCAGTCCCAAAACAGCCTCGATGCTCATTAAAATTGCACAGTGGCCAGCCCTGTGATGGAAATCTGAGCTACTTCGAAGTCATATCTGCCGTGGTGGTGCTCACAATGACGGGCCTTAGTGTGTGGGGTTGGAGACGTTGCTCTTCCCACCATCTGTGGTCCCCATCACTGTGACTCCAACAGGGCACACGGTAAACAGACAGACATACAAGGACCATATTTTCAAGGACACACGTGTATCTCGTGACATTGTGTGTGATATTTGGGGCACGGTCGAGCTACAGGCAAATAACATCCTCATCAGTTTCTTTGGCCTGGATGTGTTCTCGGGAGCCTGCTCATGATGACGCCATCTTACACGACTGCTCAATTATTCAAGTGCAGTGAGTGAAAGGGAAACACCATGTAGAGTATACGGAGGACAGGAAAGAGAAAGGTGTGTACAGGAGGCAAACAGAGGGGGGTTATGGATGAGAAAAAGAGAGATAGAAGCTCACAGTGGACGACTGGGGATTTAGTACACGCACGTGCACTGTGATACTGATACACACTGAGGTCCTAGCAGCCCATGTGTGAAGTAAAGACAGTGGAGTCCCCTGAGATTCTATATTCCAAGATGATTTACAGCCCCTGTCAGATACAATGAAATAAAACTGGGTCAGCATGATGAAATATATCATAAGCACACACTTGATGAATCAAACAGCCATGCGCAGGAACATAGGGAATATCTTAAACAGTCATTAATTATGCACTTATGTAATATTTATAGCATAGCAATAATGCACATTAATAAACTCAGCTGACATCATGTTGCCATTTAGTATGTCAAGCATATAGGAGGAAATTGTTCAGCAAATGAAACGCTTGTGAGAGACTCAACAATTAGTGCTTTGCCAATATTGAACGAGGGTTAACTGCAGACTAAATGCCTCGCATTCCAGTAATATAATAGATTAATTCATACAGCTCTCACCACACGCCCCCATGATGCTGTTTTAGCTGCACAGACAAGTGGAAGTCACTGCTTGCCAGTGTAAGAGCATGAGTGTGTGTGTGTGTGCATGTGATCCTGTTTTGTTTTTCTGTGTGTCCTTGTATAGAAATATCTGTGGTATTGTCATATTATGTGCTGAGGTGTCATTACATAATAGAGTTGGCTGGAAAGAGAGGGGGGGGGCAGACAGCACATGTGAGGTGCCAACGAGGAATTCAGGTTGCTCACAGGTGGTGGTGGTAGTGGAGGTAGCCGGGTAAATGTGAGTGAGTGCTTTGTTTACTAGTCTGCTAATCGTTTGATTACAACCAGATTAAGGCATTACTCTTGAAAATGTATATTTATCCAGGCAACAAGACCAACTGCCAACAAGAGTACCAAACATTTATGGTTCCAGCTTTTTAAATGTGGGGATTTGCTAGATGTCCCCGTTAATAATAATAATAATAATCTATACTTTATTGATTGCATTTCACCCATCCTATTTATAGTTAACCTTAACTATACATACTGGGAGCAGTGGGCTGCCACGGTGCAGTGCCTGGGGAACAGTAAGGGGTTGAGGGCCTTGCTCAAGGGCCCACAGTGGTGGTGACTGGGACAAGCAGTCACTCTCACTTTCCCACCTCAGCCTCTTACCAGTCCGGGGATTCAAGCCGAGATATATTACATATCTTTGTTAATTGCATATTTTTGGGATTTTGGACTGCTGACAAAACATAAAAATCGATTTAAAGATGTCAACAAATTTTCTTGTCTTGATTAATCGTGTGGCCTGCAGAATGTCATGGGCCAAGGATGCCCACTACAAGTTCTCAGAACACATGTCTTAAAATGTCCAAAAAATAAAATAGATAAATAAAATCTTTAAAATAAAATAAGTCAAATGTCTTGTTTTGTTCAACCAGCTGTCCAAAATGATATCCTGTTTATTATCATAGAAGACAAAAAAGTTGGAACCACTGATTTTTTCCCCACTAAAATTACATTTAATTGATTATTAAAACAGTTATCAAGTAATTTTCTGTTGAACTACTAAACAACTGTTCACCCTTCAGCTCTAGACATTACCATGGGCCCTTCACAATTTTCTTTACATTTTGTACACTGGAATTTTTTTTTTATCATTATAATTAATCATTGACCAAAACTGTTAGTTGCAGCCCAAGTCACGTTTCCTTTGGTGTTTTGATTCTGCACATACACCAGAAAGATCACAGAGTGAAGTGGATCCATAGCTGTGTTTCTATACACAAGGAGGCTTGTGGTGGGGAAAATGCTCAGATTTCATCATTGAAAAAAACAAGCATACAATGAAAGTTCCTCTAATGTGCTCTTTTATTCTGCGGTACAAATGAGAGGTTTCCTTTAAGATTCCAGATATCCTTCCAGATACGTAATTGGGGTACTTCAAACGATGTACAAGCTTAATCCGGTTATACACATAAGTGGGCTGCAGTGTGCATGTAAACATGGATGTAAACATTGAGTAAGTGGGTGAGTGAGTGAAAGCCAGACGGTAAATTGTGGTGGATGTGTCCTTGATGAATCAGCACGTGAAGAGGTTGATGATGGGGCTGCGATGTTCAGTAGGAGTAATTGAATGCATCTGTAATGAAGGGCTGAGATCTTGATGATAGTTATAACTGTGCAAAAAGAACATGTCTGGCAAACTATAATATGCTGTGTATATGCAGTTATCCTAACACTGGATGGGTACAGATAACATTAACACTGAGTGAAAACGTGGACGTGGATTGTTGTCGAGGGGGATCTGGCAGACTGGTGTAGCCTCAGGCTCACTACTGCATTCATGCTCACACTACTATATCTGCACTTGGTTGACCCACATCATGCAAAGGGAGAAAAAATGAGGGGGTGGGCCTACAGAGGAAGGAAACAGAAATCACCTGATACCCCCATGTTTTTAACGGAGGACTGGTTTCATGACTAATCTGTAGTTAGTTGGGCAATAGTTATGCAATGTTTCACTCAAGCATGCATGGAGATCTATTTAGTCTCCTTATTCTGCCGCTTTCATGTGCTGCAGCACTCAAATATCACTCCATTGAGATTCCATTGTGAGACCAACTTCGCCAAGTAATTCAATTGAAATGCATAAATGATATTTCAAATATACACTAGAAGTTAGTTTATCCTCTTGTCTAGAGAATAATTCTTCATTGCCCTTGAACAGTATGTGTGACAAAGTTTTCTCTATTTTTCAAATTTTGCTCAGGTTTGTACTCCTGTTGTGCTGTTACAGTGCAGCTGCAGTCATCACCTGCAGTTGTGGAAAATCACTAAGTACATTTAGTCAAGTACTGTAATTAAGTACTATTTTGAAGTCCTTAAACTTTAATTAAGAAGGTATTTTCATTTTTAAACTTAGAGGGAGGAGCGCGTGTAAGATCTTAATGCATCTTCCACCACTGGTTACTTGAGGCAAGCAACTGAATGTTTTCTGATTTTATGTATGTCAGTGCATTAAAAATACATTAGTCACAAGAATTAACTTTTTGGGGTTTAGGATTCTTTTTTAACTCGGGTTAAAAGCTAAATAAATCCTAACCGTTTTACTAAGTTTTGTCATAATGCCACAGTTTAACATCTTCTTTTATACTTTATTAATGTATAAAAGCTTGTCGACTAGTCTAAAAATCTGACTTTTAATCACAATGTTCAAATAAACAAGTGATGCTTTGAAGGAACCTGGAAGACAAACAGGACATTTCTTTCATTTGCCGATAGGTGGAAGCAACGAACATCTGAACTGAAACGAGTGACGGAAATGGTCACGAAGAAGCAGCAGCATCCATTTCCTCTTCCGGGTCTCGATTAAAAACGTTGTGTGAACGGCGCGACAAAGCTGAAACTTTTGCTGAAAACTTAGCTGTTGGAGTGTTTTACGCTTCTTAAACCTAATCGTTTCTGTTTGACTTTTACGCCGTAAGCGGTCTGACAGAAGAGAAAGGCAGAACCGAAAGGTTTGTATGTTTAATGAAGCAGTTATTCGCTGATGTTGGTAGCTCGCATGTAGCCGTGTGCTAACGTTAACTAGCAGGCAGCCGGAGAGTTTTGGCGGATGTAATTGATTTTAGCTTCTGTGTTGCTCCTGGTTAGCATAGTTGTCAACCAGTCTAACATACTAGCTTTCAGTTGAGAAGTAACGGGAAGTTTTGGATTGACTTTGGTCTGTATAGATTAATAACTGGTTGTTTGTGTTTGTGCTCCTGTGTCGTTAAGTGTGTATGAGTGAGCTAACGGGGCGGGAGGGGGGCGTTAATTCATGTAGCCTTGTTTGGGATATGACACAGTCCAAAATGAAACTAGAGTTTGTTGACTCATGTAGGTGATGGTCAGATTCGTCAGCATAAATGATTTATGATGCTACGTATTGTACATTTTAATATGTTCTGCAGGATTGGAGGATGTCTCTTCCTAAACGGGAGATGGAGGAGTTGAGGCCATGGGTGGAGCGCACTGTGAAGAAGGTGCTGGGTTTCTCAGAGCCCACAGTGGTTACTGCAGCTTTGCACTGTGTTGGAAAGGGACTGGACAAAAGGAAGACCATAGGTAACGGCATTAACCTCTTGAGAGCTTTGTTTTATCCAGGTACACAAAGGTTTAGTCCAGGTCCAGTTAGGATAACTTATCAGTGAGACATCATAAACATAATTAATTTATCAATATGGAAGATGCAGCCATGGTCAAAAAACAGACTAAATGTTTGGGCTTGCACAGCCATAAAGGAAAATTTGTAGATATGACCTTCATTGAGTTAAGTCAAACTTCTGCTCAATCATGATTGTTTGGGATGGTTGTGAAGCTGTAGCAGTGCTTTCCACATTTCCATGCGTTTTTATTTATGCAGCGCATCACTTTTAATTATCGAGACAATTTCATTGTAGAAAAACAGCTATTTTACAATTGGGAGATTTGGGAGGGATTTTTTTTCTGTGCTTGTAGAGGTTCTCTGTGGTGAGGTCAAAAGATTGTCATTTAATTGTGGCAAAGATGGAAGGAGTACTGGATTGTACAAATTATTTTACACATATTTCCACCGCAGACCAGCTGCGCCCCTTCCTTGATGACTCTGCTGGAGGTTTTGTGGAGCGTCTTTTTGAAGCTTTGGAGGAAAGCCGCAGCGCCCGTGGCAACAGAGGAGCAGGAGAAAAGAATCGCAAGAGAGACCTTAAGGTAAGCAAACACTCAAGCAAACTGCAAAAATAATCAGACCTAAAGCTAATGAATTTATTGACTGTAGACAATGCTGTAATACTTTTAGTCTGATTACTCTGTTTCCTCACATTGTGAAGATTAACAGAATATCATACGAGATCATTTATATACTTAATTATATGTTTGGCTGGATGGTGGTATGTGATATGTTGATGTTTCTATTTGGCTGGTTGTGTTCAGGATGTGTTTGGTGATGAGGCTGAAACCGGTGCAGTGCGAGAAACTCCGGAGCCTGGAGATGGAACAACTGCTAAGCGGAAGAGGGTCCCTCGTTTTGAGGAGGTGGAGGAGCCTGAGGTCATACCTGGACCTCCATCTGAGAGCCCTGGCATGCTCACCAAAATGCAGGTATGAGATTATTTTCAAAGTGTACATTGTACCTAAATAAGTAGTTTAAGGAGTAAGGAGTTTTTTTGTATAGAACTTTCTGTATTTACTAACCTTTTCTCTGCATTAATAGATCAAACAGATGATGGAGGCTGCCACAAAACAGATAGAAGAGAGGAAGAAACAACTGAGCTTTGCCTCTTCAGTCCCTGCTGCACCAGTAATAAAATTACTTTTTCCCAAAAACTTCAAGGCTTAACATACTAATAAATCAGTCTCAGTAATTTCAGGCAATGCATTCAATGTAACACTCTTCCTATTTTCCCCTGATTTTAGCGGCTGCCCCTTCCCACGCCACAGTCACAAATAGAAAACCCTCCAGTCTCACGGCTTCTTGGCACCTCTGCTGCTGCAGCTGCAGGTGGTGCGTCATCTATTGCCCCCTCCCAGGCTGCCAGCTTCATGAATGATGCTATCGAGAAGGCCCGCAAGGCTGCTGAGCTGCAGGCCCGCATCCAGTCACAGTTAGCCATGAAACCTGGTATTCTCGGAGCCTTGGGCAACACTGGGCCTCACAACCTAGTGGCACTGGCTAATCTTCACGCTATGGGAATTGCCCCACCGTGAGTAATGCCACAGTGTATAGCATTTTAAAATCTACAATGTAGAGGACAAAAACATGGGGGTGATACCTAATTGGTGATGTGGCATTGTGAAAATATACTGCTCTCTCTGTGTATCCCTTTTTATAGGAAAGTAGAAGCCAAGGAGGTAAACAAGCCAACACCTCTTATTCTCGATGACAAGGGAAGGACTGTGGATGCAAGTGGCAAAGAGGTTGAACTCACACACCGCATGCCCACACTGAAAGGTATGTGAACAGTGGTTTGATACTTGTACAAACACACTCGCGATAAATAAATTAGATTTTTTTGTTTTGGCGTTCTGTAATTAATTTCCCTCCATCTGTGTAGCAAACATACGAGCGGTAAAGAGAGAGCAGTTCCGTCAGCAGCTGAAGGAGAAGCCTGGGGAAGATTTGGAGTCCACATCCTACTTTGACCAACGTGTGTTTATTACACCAGCTCAGCGCCCTCGAAGGGCCTTCAAATTCCATGATCAGGGGCGCTTTGAGAAGATTGCTCAGAGAATTAGAACTAAGGTTGGATTTAACACCAAAACTGTCACATGTCAGCCGTTGTTTCAGCCTGGTTATTTGGGATAGACATAAAATGACAAATGTTCAAAATGTTGTTTTTTGTCAATCAGGCCCAGTTGGAAAGGTTGCAGTGTGAGATTGCACAGGCAGCAAAGAAGACTGGAATCCAGGCATCCACCAAGCTGGCACTGATTGCTCCTAAGAAAGAGATTGGAGAAGGGGAGGTACCCAACATTGAGTGGTGGGACTCCTTCATCCTGCCCTCCAACATAGACATGTAAGAATGTACAGCTAACCCAGGAACTTAAACACCTAGTGTAACATTGAGTTAAATGCTAAAATGGTCTCATCCTCACTGCTAAGGTGAAGCTGTAGAATACCTAACACAAGCCTTACAACATAAATAAGAGTGCAGTTAGTGTAATCAACTTACTGTGGTTAACTGACATGTTCTTTTTTTTTCTCTTATGAAGAACACCTGACACAAAATTTGAAGAGTTGGAGCTCTTTGGTGTGACCAACCTGGTAGAACATCCTGCCCAAATTAGCCCTCCAGGTAAGTGTATGGAAGATAAAAAGTCTACACACTGCTAAAGCTGCTCCCAAAGTAAACCTGTGAAACACTAGAGACACCAACTGGCAGTGAAATGTATAAGAACTTGTGTGTCACTTATTACAGTATTATAGTTATATATACAAATTGAATTAAGTGAGATACATAAACAGTAAAAAAAATAGAAATGTGGATATACGCAGTTTATCATGAACATAACTGTTTTGTGTTGTCCAACAATTGCACTGCAGACGACTGTTTTCTCGGTATACTTTCCTTTTTGTGTTTATGGCATAATACTCACAAAACTAAATTCAAAAGTAGGCAACAGAAAATTAAATTGCATTTACAAGCTTTTACAGGTAGCAGGTATTACTGGTGTGTAATAAACTGGTGTCCTGAGCAAGATAGAGTTGTCCCATTGGAATGATTGATGTTCAAATTACCATTCAGTTATGATTTTGTCGCTTAGGCCTTGCTCTTTTTTCCTCAGTTGACACAGATAAGCCAGTAACGCTGGGTGTTTATCTGACAAAGAAAGAACAGAAGAAGCTGAGAAGACAGACACGAAGGGAGGGACAAAAAGAAGTTCAAGAGAAGGTTCGTCTGGGACTGATGCCTCCTCCAGAACCCAAAGGTACCCACACACAAATCAGTATTATTGCAACTACTACAAGAAAGATTGAACAGAATGTAACTGATGTTTATTTAAATTTTCTCAGTACGCATCTCCAACCTCATGAGGGTGCTGGGGACGGAGGCAGTTCAGGACCCCACAAAGGTGGAGGCCCATGTCAGAGCACAGATGGCCAAGAGACAGAAGTTAGTAACACAGTTAACCTCTACACTGCTTGTCCCTCACTCTCTCCTCATGTCTGATTTTTCAGTATAACGTTGTATGATAATTCATGAAGAATGCATTTATCTAATTGTGCCCCCCTCTTTGTAGAGCTCATGAGGAGGCCAATGCAGCCCGCAAGCTCACAGCGGAGCAGAGGAAAGAGAAGAAGGTCAAGAAGTTAAGAGAAGACCTCAACGATGGTGTTCACATCTCTGTGTACAGGTGTGCATTTGTAGGGTATTGGTTAGCACATACTGCACTTCAAGTATATAGTGCTGTGTGTGTGTGACAATTTAGAAGTGTGTCTAATTTAATCACCTTCCCTGTACAGGATCCGTAACCTGCAAAATCCTGCTAAGAAGTTTAAAGTGGAGGCCAATGCCAACCAGCTGTACCTGACAGGCACAGTAGTTCTGCACAGAGACGTCAACCTTGTTGTAGTGGAGGGAGGTAAGGGACAACACGGACAAGTAATACATTTAAATTGTCAATGCTCGCAGTTAGGTTAATTTGTCTCTTTAACATATCACAGGTGATACTTTTCATGACGTGATCAGTAATAAACATTAACTGTGAAGCTGTGAGGGGGAAATAATATCCATCGTATAAATATTTCAAACCATTTGTTAACTGATGTGACTTATTGGCTTAATAAAGAAGTGCCATAATATTTTCTAAATGCCCCCTTAATCCCCTAGATGTCAGAAAATGTTGTGGGTTCTTTGGTTTATTCTCCCAAATGTTCCCCCTCAAACACTCTACAACCTGTTTATATTTGTTGTTTTTAGAGTTTTGGTGATTAGACAGGAGTCGAATAGAGCTATTCACTGTATAGAACTGTGTACCAACCCTACCTCTGCACAGCACAACTGATGATCTCAAACACATTAAGAAGGCAAGAAATTCCACAAATTAACTCTTGACGAGGCACACCTGTTAATTGAAAACCATTCCACCTCATGAAGCTGATTTGAGAGAATGTCAAGAGTGTGCAAAGCTGTCATCAAAGCAAATGGTTGCTACTTTGAAGAATCTAAAATAAAATATATTCCAGTTTGTTTAACACTTTTTTATTTACTACATGATCCCATATTGAATGAGAATGTGTGTCCAAACCTTTGACTGGCACTGTACATATATACATGTTGTCCCATTTTGTGGTTAACTACTGACAACATGATGAACAGCTACATGGTACTTGGTCTTGTTAAAAGCAATTATATAGCTGCATTTCTAGGAGGCTTGGTGTCAGTTTTATGTGGTTGAGGTCCTACAAGGTTTCATCTTCTCCACTACCCCTCCAGAAATTAAAGAAGTGGGATAGTCAAAGTCATACTTAAAATATAAATTTCTTCCTCCTTTTTTTTTAGGCCCTAAATCCCAGAAAAAGTTTAAGAGGCTGATGTTGCACAGAATCAAATGGGAGGAACACAACAGTAAAAGAGAAGGTAAGAGTGGCTTGAAATTTGAGTCTCGTGCTAGTTGTCAAGCCTTTGTGTTTATTTCAGGGACATTAAACTATTTACCATTGATTCTCAATTAGATCCAGATGGTGATGATGATACAAAGAGGAACAACAAGTGCTGGTTGATATGGGAGGTGAGTGTTTACACATCCTGCTTTCTGCTGCAGGTTCATGTTCTTAATTAAATATACTAAAATTAATATATATTTTTTAATATATTTCTTTATGATCTCATTTAAGTCTAATGATTCCTGTTGGTCCTCCAGGGCACAGCTAAAGAGCGTAGTTTCGGGGACATGAAGTTCAAGCAGTGCCCTACAGAGAGCATGGCCAGGGAACACTTCAAGAAACACGGCACTGAACACTACTGGGATCTAGCTCTGAGCATGAGCGTGTTGGACACCACAGATGACTGAAACCTGCCCGGAGAGCATGCCGATTCAGTCAACGTCCCCTTCTACAAGCCCCTGGACCTGCAGCCTCACGGCCAGACTTGCTGCTTTCAACTGGGGACAGACAGACTTCATTAAGAGACTTGAACATAGAAAAGGAGGAACAATAAACCTGTGTGGATGTTTTTGCGAGAATGTGCAACAGATCAGGGTGTGTGTGTATGTAGGACAATATGTGTGTATATGCCTGCATCGGTTTTCATCTCTTTGTTGATAGGCTATTCTGTCGGATATTGTGTTACCTGTTATTGAATCCAGTCTGACAGACTGCACTGTGTGATATAAATCACTCACCCAAGGCTTTATGTGATGATGGGACATGGCATCAGATTACATCATGACTTATCTTTTGTGATGAAATCCCCCCCATGTACATTGATGGATAACTCCTGAGTTAATGCTACAACATTGTTATAAGGTATATGGTCATGGCAGAATTTAAAGTTCCCAAATCCATATTATTTTCTTTTGGAGAAACGAGCAAATCCTTGGCTCACCTGTAGCTTTATTTCTCTGTAACATTAAAGCCTAAAATAAACAACAACATTTAACTTGACCCACTTGTGTCCATTTTCCTTCAGTATGAATCAACTCTGCTTATATTTAACTTGCTTTAACATAATATATAAATTATTATCTATGCCGTTATTTTCTCTGTGTGTGCTGTGCATTTGTAAATATAGTTGCGCTGCTATTATAAAGTAAAACACAGGGGCGTGTTTCTAGTCGTCCTCATTACAGTCGCTCCTTCACCCGCATCAGCAGACAGCAGGAAAGATGGCGGCAGGTTCTGGGGCTGCGAGCAGCCACGGAGCCCGCAGCTCCAACGCTGCTCTTGAAGCGTCTTTGGACCGGCGGCTACAAGGAGTATCCAACACTATGGAGTCAATACAGGGACTTTCAACCTGGTGCATTGAAAACAAAAAGCACCACGGCCTTATCGTTCGCCACTGGATGAAGTGGCTCAAGAAATGTGAGTAACGTTAGCCTGAGCCGCTAGCTAGCTTACTTTAGCTAATTGAAATGCATTTCTGCGTTGACCGTTATCAGCTTGCAAAAATCAGCTGTAGCTTCTTGTGATAGCTTGGCTTGAAGTGCAATGCACCCAGTATATCACAAAATAATGTTGATTCATTTCTAAAGTGAATTTCACATTTTTAATCCACTGTTATCACTCTTTGAAATTAGCCGCTAATACTAGCTAAGCTAACTCCAACGCTTCTGCTAGCACTGTTTACAGTTGGGCCTCCCGGGGTTCACGGTTTAGATTGACTGATTCTGCTTTTTCACTTAGAATTGACATGCACTTCGCTGCTTATCTCAAAGAATGAACACATGAGATAAAGGTGGTTACACCCTGTTTAGTTAGATTCACTTCCATGACCGCTTTAGTTGGTGCTTTATAGTTTGATCTGTGTGCAAGTTCATTTCTGGCTCAACATGCATGAATGTTTATGTGATGCAGTGACTAATATTTTTGTAGTTGAACAAGATAAAGGGAAAGTCCACTCTAACTGAATTCATATGTTCATAAGTTTTTTTTCTATTGTGCATGATACGAGTAGAACAAGATGCGAGGAGAGACACCGAGTTCAAACTGAGCCACATGTCAGTGTCACATAGGAAACTAATGAGACGGCCTCAAAATATTTCCTCAAACTTTATCGACCAAATTGTCTGACTTTGGTTTCTTCATACTAATAAGCACCTACTGCATATTGATAAAGTAACAAACATTGCATTGCAGTTAAACTCCTCAAGTAAATGTATTTGTTTTACATATTAGAAGATATGTTGACCAAGCAGGTTTTTACGTTCAAGTAATTCAATTTGATCTGTGTTTCTGCTTAATTATGTCAACAACTTAAAACAAAGCTTGTATTTGTACATGTATGTCCCCTCTCAGTTAAGCATCACAGGTAGACCATGTCACCAGATAGCCCTTGTAAAACTACTGATACTGGAGTCTGACATGTGTTGGCCTGATTTCTAATTCAGGCTTGCTGTGCAATCCCTCACCAGTCTGTTCAGAGTCATTAATATTATTCTGCTTTATGCTGGAGTTCAGTTTGTCTGCATATATTAATATGTTGCCATATTGGAAACATTGTTCCAGTCCAGTATTTTGATTACTGCCATGTTTATACAGACATTACATCACAGCACTCAGACCCCAGCTTCCAGCAGTAAGATAATCAATATGAAAATACCCATAATTAAACATTTGACAGGTCGCATTGAACCACCTTTGGGCAGACCTGTTTTATTGGTTGTGTCCTCACTTGGTTGTGAGGACACAAGTCATTTTGTTTGTTGCTTTGGTCCCTATCTCCTCTAAAGCTTTCTTATCTAGGAATAATATTTCTGATGTTGTTATTCTGACCAAATTTAGGTATTACCTTATTACTTAGAACTTAAGGTATCTTCTGACAGGTTGAGATAAATATGCATGGTCTATAACTAAACATTGTTTTGTAGAAAACAAGAATCCAAAGCATTCGTAGAGAAGTTATTGTGTTATAAGCTGGCTTGTCTCTAAAACCTGGAGAGATGAATGGGTCAGTAGATTTACAGATTTCATCAGCTTCTCAGCTGAGAGTGGGCAGAACAAGAACGCAACAGAGTGTGTCACATATTTTGTGCTCCATGATGTTGGTGAATACAGGAAGAAATGCAAAAGTGCTAGTGATGAAGGCATAATTTGTCATTTGAGCTTTTATATTGCTTTTGGTAGAGCGAGAAATTGGTAGCGTTCTCTCACTAATTGGTGGAAAATTTTGTCTGTTGGTTGATGACTTTGTTAATCCCTCCAGGAATTAGTTTTTTTCTGTTCTTTGAAGAATAATTTTGTCACTTACGCTGGGACAGAGATACTCGACTTGTTTTCCCTGGGGGGCCACTTTTGTAAAATGAAAGGAGGCCAAGGGCCAGTTAAGAAGCCAAGAATAATATTTATCAGATGAAATCAATCTGCATTTAAAGGCCCATAACTCATCTTTCTTTGAAGTTCTTTATTTTCAGGTTAATTGACTTATTAACTTAACTGAATTAACTTGGTACAAGAGTTGACAGCCTATATGACTACTAGGATACTTTGGTTACATTTGAAATTGTTTTGCATGGGCCGTAAGTTGTATCACTGGGCAAGGACATAAGAATAATCTTTACTTATAACTGTGGCAGGTTGTGAAAAGTTTAGTTTCCTGTCTGTTTTTGGAAAGGAGTGTATTTGATGCAGGATTAAACAGATTCATTGCACTGAATTTTGCTACATGATTGTTGATTGATTATATGCATGGAAGCTAAGGTGTGTGTAAAAACTTTATGATCACAACAGCCCATAGGGAAATACATATCGAGCATATCATGCAAGAAATTGTTGTTTTAAACATAGAAGTGTTGATTGTTTTCCATTCTTAATCTAAGTTTTATATATATATATATATATGTGTGTGTGTGTGTGTGTGTATATATGGAATAAAAATAAATGGGTCAAACAAATAATCCACCTTATCTAATTGTCACTAGGGGAAATCTTTTTCCCTTAAATGCAGAGTATCTAGTAGAGGGTTTTTTTTTGTTGCTGAAACAACATAAGCATTTGTGGTAGAATTATTAATTTATACCATGTAGAGTTTGGGCTGCATATCTGCCAGATCTTTCATAGGTCTCTGCCCTAAAATTTGTAGATTTGAATTATTCATGAGGGAGTTTCTTGTCAAATCAGCATTGTCTTTGGGAAATCATCATGTAGCCATTTTTTTTTATCCCCCCTGCATCACTGCCCACAGAGCGATGGCTGCTAAAAGCTTATGCTGACAGCACACGGTGAAGTGCTGCGTGCTGGCAGAGCCATTGTTTTCTGATGGAAAGCTGTGCCAGCTATCCAAGAGGCAATCTACTGATCATTTATGGCTGGCTAGGCTATGACATGTTTGGTTCGATGTCAGAAAGAGTCTGTAAATATTTTTTAAGGTATAAATGGATGCATTTTGGGTAAAGACAGTCCATGCACCAATATACCAGTCTGAACTTTAGTATCAGTATCAGTGCTTTGGCAAATTAACTTTAAATGTTTATTACATGGGATAATTGACATGCTTTAGTGTCAGTTAAGAAATATTACAAATGTGAAGATACTTTAAGTGAGGATAATAAAATACAGGCAGTAACCTTATGGTACAGTATAGTTTCAGGTGTACTGCGTGTTTGTACATTATAGCACAGTGCTATGTGTTAGGATAGGATAAACAAAAACATGTATAACACATTTAATCACAACTACAAAAATGATTAATGTAATTACTACCCAAATCATTTTGTCATTTTGATGGCTCTGAATCAAATCAGGTGTATACAATATCCAAAGGAAGCAAAACGGTACTTTCAAAATAGGGAAATATGGATCTGTGTTTGTGAAAAAGTCTGGTTTAAAAAAAATTTTTTTTATTGTCTCAGTGTCTCAATATTGTCAGTAATTTTGTCCTAAGAATCATTCTTAGCAAACGAGCTGTCAGCTTTTGGTGCATACATTACAATACTTTTTTGGCATGAAAAATACCTTAAGTTGTCTAAAAAAGGTTTCATCTTGATTGACATACATGTAAATACTAAGACCTGAGTGAAGGATGTGTCGCATAGTGTGTGGCTAGTTTTTGGATGAATAGGCTGATTCAAGTTGCAAACATTTTTCACTCTTTTCAAAAGTGTTTGCAAACTCTGTTTCTGCGTCGGATGGTGGAGTGTAATTAGATTTAAGACTTCTGGCCAGATATTGTAATTTGAGATTTGTGTTGGCGACATAACTGTCTGTATTTTCAAGTGATGTGCCGTGTGTTTGGCTTTCTATGTCCATGAGTGGGTGTTGACTTTGAGGAGGGAATTGTCATCTGTTTTTGTTCAAGGCTATCTAGATAGTCAAGGAGCTATAACTCATGTCACCCTTGTATTATTTAAGACAGTACAGTTCAGATACTCCTGATTGTTGCCCCTTGTTGTGAGTTTAAAGAAATCCTCGTGTTGCATCTGTAAATATAGTTGTGCACATAAATCCTCTTAATATTTATTTGTGTAATTGCTGATATTTAAATAGGTGTAAGAGCTATGAAATGAGAGATGTGTATTAAACAGTGAAGAGTGAACAGTGTATATTTGCATATTGTCAGTGTATGTTAGAGCTGGCTGATTTTATTGGGCAATATTGGCTCAGCTGATATATTGATTTTGGTGTATATATTATCTTATCAGATATATTGCTATGGCTGAACATGTTGTCTGATGTGCACTGATTTAACAACTTTTTTAACAGATAGGATTGCAGATGAACAGGTTTGGGGTTATCTAGAATGGCCTTGTCACATAGTTTGTGTTCCGATATGACAATTCCAGTCATTGCAGTTACAAAATTTCGAAATTAAAAGTCTGCTTTTCCGTCAGATTTGTTAAAAGTTTCCTCTGAATGTTTATAGCAGAGGTGCTTTTCATCTCTCAGCAGCAGGCAACAATGAATTAAAGTTTGTGGCCGCTATAAATGTTTTGATAAGAGATTTTGCAGAGGTTTTGCAAATGAACCCTTCATATATACAGTATATATCTACATTGGAATTTATTTACTCCCTAATATCTGTATTGGTATCGGCCCCCAAAATCCAGTATTGGTTGGGCTCTAGGATGAGCTGATGTGTGTGTTATTTTTTCCTGTTGTCTACTTTCCTTCTTGCTATTTGCCTCCTTTGTCTTCCTTTGTTTATCTTGTGGAGCTGACTTTTAGATAAGTCAAGATATATACACAGTTCCTTTTTGTAGACTGTTGCAATAATTTGCTGATGAAACTAAGGTATAAATCGTGTGTGAATCTCTGCTAAACTGTAACAAAATGTGACGTAGTAGAGAGATTTAGACCTTTTATAACCTGTTTTCTTCCTGTAAGTCAGAGAGCATTTGCTAAAAACCCTGCTTACTGCCTGTAATTGAATTCTGCTGGTAAAATCAGGGTACTGAAAATGAATCTATTTTTGGGAGCAGCAGATGTCATTGTGTCCTTGCCAATATTGTATTTCCTTTGGAAATGGAAATCTATATCTAATACTAAAGTCAGGAAACAGATTTCTGGATCTCTGAATGAAATAATCATAGAGCAAAAACAGACACAGACTTTTCTTTAATCAAAGCTGTTTCTATTCAGTACAAGTAATTTAATAGATTGGAATGCCTTAAATACTTTTGGATGAAGCTCAACTGGTATTAAAGGGCTGATATGATAGTATTGGATATTGGCTTATGTTACAGACGTATTTGTGCCAATGATTATGATGGTGCATATTCAGATAATGATATAGATTTAATTTTATTTTTATTTATTTTTTCTGTGCTTGTTAACTGGCGAAGAATTTTGACCAAGTGTGTGACCAAGATATGTACTGATGGGGACATTTTGTAGTTGATATGATGTCACCACTGTTTCTAAATTACCTCAAACAAAGTGTATCTTTGGATTGCAGTTTGTTGTTACTTATCCTCCAACATACACACTAGTATAATATATTATATTTGTATTATATATAATATATCTGTGATGAGCTAAAGTGAGGTGATAATATAAATCAGATCTTTTTATTAGTTGTTGTACAGCTGTAAAATAATCTCTTTATGGATAAAAAATGTGCATTACAGTTAGAAGTCAGTTAATGCAATGTTTTATTCCCAAATATGTGCATCAACCACACAAAGCCAAAACAGGTTAGACAGTTTTAATTGAGCTTCCGGGTCTAAAGCCATTTCTTACATTTGTGCTCTCCTAGGAGGAATTTAGGCTCTTATCCTTTCTTCTTTGTCTGCTTTTTTTTCAGCTGACAACAATCACCGCTTGAATCTCTTCTACCTTGCCAATGATGTGATACAGAACTGCAAAAGAAAGAACGCAATCGTCTTTCGTTCAGCCTTCGCAGAAGTCCTTCCTCATGCTGCTCAGCTCATCAAGTGAGTACTTGTAGTTTTATTCAGCTTTAGTATTGCACCTTAAATATGTACTTTTTTTTAAATCTACGTGGCTATTACTGGTAAATGTACAAATTATATGCCTGTCCTCCCTTTCTGCTGGTATTGAGTTGTGCCAAGTTGTGTTGTTATTTTGCACTATTATTAGAGATGGGAAGGTCCGCAAGTCAGTGGAAAGGATCTTTTTGATTTGGGAGGAGAGGAGTGTGTATCCCGAGGAGGTCATTGCCCAGTTAAAATCCAGCTTGAACAAAAAGGAGAAGGAGCGAGAGAAGCAGAAGGAAAAAGAAAAGGAAAAGGGAAAAGAAAAGGAGAAAGAAAAGGAGACTCCAACGGCAAATGGTCAGTTTGATACTTTTCACTCTTTACCCTGAAGTAATCATGATAATCAAATCTAAATGTGAAATAATCTAATAAAGTTTTCAAAGCATAATTGTTAATTTTACATGTTACATTTTTATGTACAGTTCCAATTCTGATTGTATGTTATCAAGTTCACTTTTATCTTCCAGTCCCAACCAACACCAAAGCTGCCCTCAAGTCCAAGATTGTAGCAGAGTTCACAGTAAGTCTTGCTTATCAGTGTTGTCTTGCATCATTGTCTTGCATGTGTTAGAATGTATTTGAAACATAAGTTCTGTAACTCTTGTCATCTCCACTCATTTGCACTTTTTGTTCTTTTCTAGCCCCATTCCCTCATTGAACAGTTGTCGAGATATAAGCGAGCAGTTGCAGAAGAGGAGTTCAGGGAGAAGCAGCTGTCAGCTCTCAGGGTGGATGTCTGCAGCACGGAGGCTCTGAAGAGACTTAAAGGTCAGATGTCACTGAGCTTATTTCTGCATCATCACACACTTATTGTCCTGTGTACTCATGTGTTTGGCCACAAACATACTTGACAACAACAATATAAAATTTATATAAACCTGGTATTTTAACTTTTTGCTTGTTGGTCAATTGTGTCTCGTTCCAGACAAGGCAGGTGGGAACAAATTTGCTAAAGACTTTGAGGATGGCAGTTTGAAGCTGCAGGAGTTCGTTGGCTTCCTGGACAAAGAGTTGAAAACAGGGCCTCCTCTGCTGGAAGCTTTGGGAAATGCAGACATTTTCTACGAGATGCAGTACAAGGAGGTTAAGATTGTGGCCAATGTGAGTCTTAGGTCAGATGACCTCATCACTTGCTTAGGATGCTATTGTGAAATCTAAAGACAAAGTTTGTTTTTGTTGCAGAGAAATTGACAATGATTTAACAGACAATTATTTGGTACTTGTTCATTCATGCTAAATGGTCCTGTTTTTCTATTTAATAAATAGTTAATTAGCAAAAAGGTGACCCAGACATTTACTGTAAATCTTATATTGTTCCTATAGTGATTCTAGAAAACGATATAAATGTCACAATAGATACAAGTTAGCTGCAACATCCTTTTTATCTTCCTTGTATCTCCCATTTAATTTCCTCTGTTCTTTTAGGCTTACAATGCCTTTGCCAACCGTGTGGCAAGTCTTAAAAGGAAATTGGATTCCCTCAAGTCAACTCTACCTGGACCTGAGGACTCTCCCATCCCCTCGCCCTCTGAAGACGCCCCATCTCCCACTGGCTCTGACTCACCGTTCCTGGGACTGGGGGCAAGCAGAGCCCAGGTAGATCCAGAACTGGATGGCAAGGCCATGGATGAAGGAGAAATACCCAGTGACAACAGAGACATGGAGGACATGGATATGTCCGATGAAGAGGCTGATGCTGCCACAGCAGGGGGTTAGTGGCTACAGAGTTTTGTAGTGGAGTGATAATTGTATTGTATCCATGCTAGGCTGCCCAGTTGTAGTGCTGTGATTCTGATTTGAAAATGTATCAGCTCTTTGAATTATTTTTCCTAGCAGATGACAAGAAAGACAAGGCGTCTGCTGCTGTTGCCAAGACTGCAAAGTCAGATGCCGCGTCAAAGCCTCCCACCACACCTACAAAAGCTTCAAAGACCAATTCTACTGCTGGTGCCACGGCCACCCCAGTGACTCCCACCTCTGCTACTGCTCAGAGCACCCCAACAACTCCTCTGGGAGTCAATCTGGAGAAAGTGGACCTGGGAAAGATCAGCTCCATTCTCAGCTCACTCACATCTGCCATGAAGAATACAGGTGAGTATAATAGTGATCAGAACCTACAGCTAAAAGCTCCAGACATACAGGTTTGAGTGATTTAAATTGTACATTGAACAGATTGAAATTTTATCTTAAAATTATTTGAGACATTTTGGATCAGGTGGTTATAGGACTTGAGAGACCTTAATGCTAATATAGAAACAATAGTAAAGGAAAATGTAGCTTTCCCATTTTAGATTAATTTAATGCATTAAAGTAATTTCTGGGATTTTCTGAGCCTGACTTCAAACCCATCCCTCTCTGTCTTTTACATTTTCCTAGCAGCCAGCCCTGCTCGGCCGTCTCCCACAACACCCACCACTCCCTCTGCCCAGTCAGCAGCCTCCAAAGCAACCCCTTCTAGCCCTGCTCTGGCCAGCATCCTGTCACGTGTTGATATCACACCTGAAGGCATCCTCAATGCTCTATCTAAAACAAACACACCAGGTAAGACGCATCTACACTATACTTTGCTTAAACTTTTAATGAAAATTGTCACTAAATTTTATTAATCGTTTTCTTTCTTGGTGCAGGTTTGTCCTCTCTCCTGCAAAGTGTGACAAACACCTCCTCTGCTCCTCCCACCCGAACCTCCCCAGAATCATCAGCAGTTAAAACCTTGCTCAGCCCTACCACCCCAAAAACAAAACCCATACTGGGGAACAGCCTCAGACGAGACACACCTGGGAGAACCAGAGACTGGGAGAAAGAGAGACAGCTGTCCCCTCCTCCTCCACCACCTCCTCGCCCCTCAGTTCCTCCTGTCTCACCACCCAGCCTAGAATCAAAAATCAACAGTTTCTTGCAGGGTAATCCAGGTTTTAGTCTTGCCCTAGGTGATGTCAGTCCTGATGGTGTGGATGGCACCCCAGTGAGAGACGAGGCTGCTGGCACCCCCACCCAGGATGAGATCATGGACACACCAGGGAGTGTGCCAGAATCCCTAGGGTCATCTGGAGGTCACAACCTGTCACCCACGGCCTACCGCAGCGAACCCTGGGATGCTGTGATCACCCCATCGGGAAACAGCAGCAATGGAGACTTTCTGGCCTCTTCCTCCTCTTCCCGGTATGGTGCTGGGAAAAAGGGCGGCACCAAATTGAAGGATGATGAAGCGCTTAATGTGAGGAAGCATGTCTCCTCTTCCCCCAGTATTGACATGAAGGGTAAGAAAGATGGACACAGCCAGTTAAGGATGATGGGAAACAACAGAGGGCTTGGAGAAAGGAGACTCTCTGCAGGCTCTCGTAAAGCAAGCAGTGGCTCAGATGATGGAAGTCTGAGTGGGAAAAGAGAGGATAAGGGGAAAGGTCAAGAATCTCCAGCTGCGGGTGGGAAGGAGGGTCAGTACCATCGTATTGAGACACTAGTGTCACCCTGCACTGAAGGGGCACCCATCCAAACATTAGGCTACTCTAACCGCCCACTTGCTGGAGAGCGCATCAAGACGGTTGAGAGCATCCGAGTGGTTGGCCGAGGCTCTCGGCGAGGGGGAGGTGCTGGTGGTCGGCCTGGGGGAGCGATGTGGTATGAAGAGGAGGAATACATGGAAGCTCAGCCTCCTTCACCCCATGGCGTCCCCCTCCTCTTAACATCGGCCAGGGAGGTCCCGAGGACATGACCCCCTCCCTGCCTCTTCCTCCCCCACATCTCCTCCTCCCTCATCTCCACCCTCCTCCGTCCCATCCTCACTCACATCCTCCTCCCCAAGCTCAGTTCCAAATGCCCTACCACACGGAGAACATGCAGACTCCTCCTCCATCACTCCTCCACCAGCATCCTCCTCCTACATCCCCCTTCTTCGGCGCTCCTCCACCGATCCCTCGACCCCCTCCTGTACCGCAGCGCCCTTCCCCTCCACCTACCCACCCCACTGTGCCCTCTGCAGTCATGGTGGGGGGAGTGTTGGTCCCTGTTGACCGCCCCCTTTCTCTTCCTCCCCTGGTCAGACCTGAAGGTTCAGATCGAGGTGGGGTGGGGCCCAGAGGAAGCAAAGTAGGCCCTCCACCCCTCATGTCGTCTTTGCTAGGCGAGCCCCCAAAGCTGCCCCGTCCTGGCACAGTTAAAGAGCCTTTTGGGCCCCGCCATGCAGCCCCTCTCCACCGCCCAGGTACCCCTGGTGTTCCTCTCCCGTTACTGGGCAGAGTGAAGGAGCCTTTGAGTCTACCTCTTCCATCCCCCTCTTCCTGTCCCACATCCTCCACCACCTCTCCCTCCACACCTAATTCCCCCGCAGTTGATAGTGTCCCCGCTCGCCTCCTTGCTCAGTCTTCTGCCCCTTCTCTCCACAAGCCCCCCGCGAGCCCTCCAGCTCAGCCCCGCAACCAAACCTCTCACCCCGTTCCCCTCCTCAACTTGCCCAGCCCTCGACCCCCAATCCTCTCAGTCCCCATCCCACAGAGACCTCTGCTGCGAGGCCGAACCCCCTCTCAGCAGCTTAACCAAGATCTCCCCCTAGGGGGTTTTCGTGGGGGCAAGAGGCCTGGTCCTCCATTCACAGGTGGTCCCTTCCATGCGCAGAAGAGACCCTTCCTACCCCCACGCTACTGAAGTGGTCCTCTATGACATGCTGAACGAGAAGTACAAGCACCCTGGGCTGAAGTGCAGAGTGTGTGTTAGCCCTGCTGGTATGAGCCCAGATATCTTTACTCTGTTAATTAGCTTGAATTAAAACTACCTTAGGTTGTGTGTAAATAGCTGATTAAATCCTCATGCTTCAGCTAGGTAGCCAGCCAGTCATCTTAAACTGTACAGTACAGCTATGAGGTCAGTTACATAGTACAGAGTGTTGTGTAACAAGCCTCAATCTATCACTTTTTTCCATCTCTCCTCCACAGTAGTTTCATTAGGCAAGAGTGAGATGAACGTAGGAAGAAAACACAGGTAGATGAAAATGTGAAAAGACAGGTGAATGAAACAATACCTTATTTAGAGTTTGCCTACTTGTGTGATAGTTGGGTCACTTTACCTGAGAGAGAGCAGAGAATGAAAGAGGTATCAGGCTCATTTGATACAGAGGAAAGAAACTGGAAGCAACATTTTGGGAAATTAGATCATTTTCTTTCTCACTGAGAGTTACACGAAAAGATCAATACCACTCTCATATTTGTCTGCTAAATGTGACACTGCAGCCAACAGCCAGTTAGCTTGGCTTAGCATTAAGACTGGAAACTGGAGGGAAGTGTATAACAATGTGCCAGACAAATTTGTGGCTGGGTGC
This sequence comes from Holacanthus passer, assembly GCA_025331565.1. NCBI lineage: Eukaryota > Metazoa > Chordata > Actinopteri > Pomacanthidae > Holacanthus > Holacanthus passer. Next base: position 11,897,073 of record JAFREQ010000012.1, read on the forward strand.
AGGAAGTCACTGCTTTCAGCCACAAAAGGTTGGTTTTTGGCAGGTTGATTTTTTTTTTTTAACCTTAGACAGAACCAGGCTAGCTGACTTCCCCCATTTCCAGTCTTCATGCTAAGCTAAGCTAACAGTCTCCTGTCCCCAGCTTCATATTTAACAGACAGATAACACCAACTTTGAGCAAGAGAGCCTACAACTATAGTTCCCAAAATGCCTATTGCTTATTCCTTTAAAATGTTTGATTGAAGTGAAGATTGAAGTAGTTTGCAAAAGTAATCTCTTCTTCCATGAGTGTATGGGTGTGTGTGCTGTGTGTCCTAAAACGACTATTTCTCATTTGAAGTGAGGTTTGTGTTGCAGCTGAGGTTAACACTTGTTCCTATTTCCAGAGTACCTGCTGTAAATAATAATTCCTCTCTTGCTCAACCTTTTTCACACTTACATCTCTCCCACTGTATATCTCTAAGCTTGTAAATATAAAAACTGAGATGATACAGCTTTTTTTCTCTTCAAGCTCTTGTTTCTGTTAATGAGGACAATGATCGTCACTCACGCAACCCCGTCTTTACTGTGATTGAGGCCTTGGATAAGCTTTAGCTCCAGAAGAATTTCTCTGCAGTATCTGTCGCACCTTTCTGTCCTCCTTTTGAAACCACCACGCAGAAGAGGAGGGTGAAGATAATTCTGTATTTTTATTTCCAACATAAATGTCTGCCCGTGCGCGCTTCAACTTAGACTGAGTCATGAAGATACTCAGTAGTGGATGGCGGGTGGGTGAGGTATTGCAGCTTGAACCACTCTCTTGCTAGGCTTCACCATGTACTGACTTGAATAAAATCCAGAGTTTCAATTCAACTGGGGGGGGAGGTATTTTATTTGGTCACTATTTATCACTTGAATTGCGCTGTTGTAATTTATTTGCGCTGTTCAGCTGATTTTTCTGCCTGTTTTCAGAGATATTGTTTTCATATATTCACACAGCTGCTGCCATTTTCATATTGCAATAACATTTAACAGCTTTATATTTTTTTGCGCTGTATTTTTCAACTAGATTGAATTGGATATTTCACATTTGCAGCGGCACCCACAGATGGTATTGGGGGGGCGAAAACATTTGAACTAATTAGGATTGTTTTAAAAATGATTTATTTAAATCCTCCAGTTGTTTTGGCCCCTTTCCTGTTTTTGTTTCTTTGCTAATTTCATGCTTTTGCCCTGAAGCCCCTGTGCTTACCTTGTGCTCACATGGCTTTGTCCAGAAACACTCCTGCACCTCTCAACACTTACTGAGGGTAAAAAAGGGTAAGCACAATGGCAGTAATCCTTCCTCTTGTGCGGGAATTATTGCCGTAATGCTTCCCTCTGTTGTACACTGATGTAGTTTATCCCACACAGTGAGAGGTGCATGTTGGGTGTTGCTGCTGAAAGCCTCCTGTGTTTGTCTGATCATGGAGTGTGTGCTGTCTCCTGTGCTCATTTACAAGTTGAGTTGAAAGTACAATTCATCAAGATACACTGAGCACTGGCAAACCTTCCTACATAAACTTCGTGAATAGATACATTGTAAAAATGTAACCACAAAAAAAGCATATTTGTCACTACAGTGTTAGCGCCTCATCAGAGCTCTGATGTTTTACTGAATGTTATACAAGTCTGTTACCACCGTCTGTAAACTGTATGTCTCTTATCTGATAGTTTCTCTACAAAAACAGCTAAGTATCAGCTCAAATCATTGGTGTGTTCACGTTACACAGAGAAAACTAGATTCATTGTTATAAACATCTTCGTGCTTACTAAGCTCCTACTAAGTTCACTATTTTCATTGTCCCTGTAAATAACCTCCGTTTTCTCTTCGCCTCTACTTTGACAAATTGAGTTTGAAACTGACTGGACTTGTGACAAAGCTGATGGTCTGTGTACATTTGATAAGTTCACATCAATGATGCTATATCACTGGTCTTTGAGTGTCCAATCCTTTCTGGTGTGATGAACATGCACGCATTCTATTAGTCACAGTCAATATATGCAAACGTACAGGGGTGAATACATCTTCATATTTTTTTATTCCTTTTTTTTTTTTTTTTTTTTTTAAACACGAAGCATATTGCAGAATCACAAGGACGACTACACTTTTTTTTAGTGCTTTCATGGAGAGACATTCATTTTCCTCACATATTTAGTACATCTGTCACTTTGTTTGTGCTTGCATCATTGACTGTAAGCAGTCAATGCTCTGTTTTAATGGAACGAGGGAGGTGATTTGCTGTTTTCTATTCCTTTTTTCCTCTTGCAAGGACCTTAACATCAACACAACTTTCTCTCATCTGATTGCTCTTTTTTTTCTTTTTTGATTGTTGCTAAACATTTGCACATTACAATGCACCGTACTTTAGAAATGCAATTTAAAAACCTTGTAACATTAGTGAGGTCAGCTTTATACATATTGACCATTACATGGATTGCATTTGCAGCATTAACTTAATACATTGACATAGAGACTAATGACCCAGTTCCAGCGGACTAGCCATAAACTCAGTCAAAACATTATCAGAATAACATTAAGCAGTGGCTTTTTAAAACAGTTTTATTATTCATTTAATTGGCTATAAAGTTGAGTTAGCTAAATGCTTTCATGGTGGACATTCAGAGGGGCATGTTGCATTATGACAGTTAACAGTGAAAACTAACATTTTATTAATGCAATACAAAGTATGATCCTGCAGCTGCACCATTAGGTAAAACTACCTGCTGTCATTGTTGGGAAGTTATATGACAAAGGCCAACAAAAGCTCTTGTCTGTAAAAATATAGCTCCTTTAAACATCGAGTTGATGCATATGTGGATTCTTGCCACTACATTTCACCATGGACACAGTCAAACTAGTGAGCAAATACTGAAGGTGGTCCCATATTTTACAATCCACACTGGCATTATCAGTAATTAGGTCAAACCATAGTAAAATACTCTGGATTTGACCAGTTATCAATTAGTCACTAATTGATTGGTGAGATGAAAACGCATTTATAGCTGTCTGAATGCACAGTATTTCTACAATTAGATGCTTGAATGTATTTTATAATTGGTAATAGATGTCTTTACTATGTTGAACGACCATATTCTTTGACAGTGCTGTAGCTCCCCCAAGTGGCAGTTCAGTGGTACTTCAGCACTTAATTCTCAAGGCTGAACACATTCAAGTCTCCATTATGTGCAACTGTAACTACAGTTACTACTGTTGGCTCATTCTTCTGAAAATGGTGAAAACCAAAATATATATTAACTCCCGTGGTCTGAATTAACTGAGTTGTTCATTAACGTGGCTATAGCAGTTCATCTGAAAGTTATTACCTTTTAAAAAAGATTCAGTATCACTGCATTCAGATGTTTAGTTGAACTTTTCAAAACTTTCTCATTGCGTCTTTATTGTAATAGTTTCCACCAGGTTAAGCTTTAAAACGTGTCAGTCATTTGAGCAGTAGCTACAGTGAAGATGGTTTTCGTAGGGGTAAAATATTAATTGTTTAAAGTTAGATTAGTTTACTTATTGATTTAAAAGACTGATGGCTGAACTGAACCAACAGTCTTTAAATGCAGCACATGTCTCTTGACAGTAAAGCGCGCAGCTCCATCTTGGAGCTCATCGACTCTGCTGCCTTGTTTCCACACACTGTGCTGTAGGTCCGTGTTTCTTTGTGTGAAAGGACTGTGATTGCACATTAGTGGATCAGTGAGCTGCAGTTGATCTGATCTGTCATTATTGGATGAACTTGTGTTGTGCTTCACCTGTCACCGACTCACCGCAATCTGAACTGTGTCGTTTAAACTTTAATCCTGTCTGAGAAACCTGGTCTGAGTGTGCATGTTGGTGTTAGCTCTTAACATCTGGATATTATTTATTAGCCCTCTAACAGCTGTAGAAGTGCCGTATGCGCAGCTCCTGTACGGACGCGCGCTCCGCTGTGGACGTTCGGGAGCGCGCACGCAGCTTCACTGCGGCGTCATGACGTCCACGCTGCTGTCCTAACTCGTACTTCCGGTGTTATGGCAGCTCGCAGAGAAGGGTGACAGTGAATGTGGAGTGTTTGGAGATGAAGGCATGTGTTTAGGCCGGTGTGTTTAGGATGGCGGTGACTCAGGTGTTTCGGCTGCTTACCTGTCGTTCGGCAGCTCGCGCGACACTTCGGAGGTACAGCCAGGTGCGGCCGCTTGTTCTCACTGCAGGACAGCAACTAGCTAACATTAGCCTCCTGTACATGTTGTGTTAGTGTTGAGAGCTTCAGCTGTTGTTGCTATCTGTCATATGTGGAAATCTGATTTTGCTCTGTGATAACTATCTTTCTAGTTAAATTTTCTGGTTTTAATGTCCTTTCAGTCTAATAGGGCGTGGTTTAGCACTTTGGAAAGACACCATTTGTGATGTCGCATATTTACAGTACAGTGTTTTATATGAGTGACATGGATCCAACCATACCCTCATTTCCTCTCCCTGCTCTCTCTCTCTCTCTCGCTCTCTTATTTGGTTATGTGATTTCATGAAAAATAGAAGTATTCACAATATTTTTAACTGAATGCCTCCAAATTGACAATTTGGGATATTGCTGTCTGTATTTCATATTCAATGTAATGTAGACCAAAAGTGGGTGATAAGATTAGTGAAAAGAAAATCATCAAGCTAAAGGTTGAGGCAGTTTATTTATTCATTAATTTACTACTTCATTATAACTCAACAATGTGGTGTCACTTTACCATAATGCAGCCAAAAAGCTGAAGAAAGGACTTCAAGCTTTCAAGACTTCAACACTTCAGGCTTTATAACATTGTTTTAGCACAACATTGATATGGGTGTATCAATATACCTCCAGTTACCAGTTTATTAGGTACACCTAGTTAAAACTAATACTAATACACTCTAATAGAGCCCAGTAGTAACACAAAGCTCAGATTGTTTCAAATTTCATTTGTTAAAAGCAGTTTAGAGAGGTTTTGATTTAATGTCATGGTCATTTTGGAGCCATAGGTGTGTGTGTGGTGCTGTTGGATTGTATTGCACTTCTGCCACCCTCTCATCCTTTTAACCCTTATCTGCATCTTTCCTGTCTGGCTGCAGGTGTGCCCAGCTTCATCAGAGCGACTGCGTGTCTTTGAGTCCCTCAAAGAAAGACGAGGCAATAAGAGCAGAGTTGAAGCTACAGGAAACCCCCTCAGTATCCGACTGGCTGATGGCCGGACAGTAAAGGGAACAGCTGGTGTCACCACACCTCTCTTTGTTGCTCAGAGTGTCCGGTAAATACATGATGCATACAGAAATGTGTTCTCATATTGTGCTTGTTCTTACCCAGGTGATATAACAGGGTTCTTGCGTCCTTATAGTGTGAAAGGAGTGCTGCTCAGTACAGTGAATGGTGAGCTATGGGAGCTTGGACGGCCCCTAGAGGTGGACTGTGAACTACAACTTCTGGGGTTTGACACTGTAGAGGGACGACAGGTAATCACACCTTTATTGTCTCACATATCCTTTAAGGTGGATTTTAATATTTTAAAAGATTGTTATTTTCACCATTCCTTGACTTCAGTGAAAAATATCCAGATTTCAAGGTATTAGTAAAATGAAACATAAATCAGTAAAAGACAAAAAAGTCATTAAAAGATTACAAAGAAAATACAAACAGGGTCACATGTTAGCCAGGTGTAACACCCAGATATTTTCAGTTGTGTTTTAAATATTCAGAGGATGGTTCTGTGTTTCGGCCCTTTCTTAGGCAGCATGGAGGACAGGAGCATGTGTCCTGGGCAGAGTGTTAGAGACGGTATTTGGTGCCGAAATGTGCAGAGTAGGAGCCTCAGAGCTTGGGCTTTACTGTGACCATCTGCTTGACAACAGGTGAGATATTTATGTAACTGTCACAGACTAAAAAACATGATTATTTTTATAATATTTGCTGTTGGTTGCTCTGCTTCCGTCCTTGAAGGCAGTCCATCCTGTCCTTGTTTTGTTTTGCCTTAAATGGCTTCTTTACATTTATATCACAAGTGCTAACAATATAATTTTTCTTTTTAAAAAAAAATATTTTTATACATCAGTGTTTTCACGTTTTTTTATCTCTACTTTATTCTGTGCTGCTATAATAACACCTTTTCCCTTACAGAGATTATTAAAAGTTAATCTCAAACAGTCTATACAGAACCCTTGACCTATTTTCCTTCCCCATAATTACCTTGAAGCTGGTGCCTCTTTATTCACACACTGTGTTTCACTGCTGCTGCTTTTGAATATCTTGCTTGAATCTGTCCTCCCCACACAGTGCCCTGTCTCTAATTGATGTTGAGGAGAGGTGTAAACAGGCTGCAGCCCTCAATCTTCCTCTGTCCAGACTGGAGCTGAATTCAGAAGAGGTCCAGGAGCTCTTCCAGGTCAGCAACACCAATGTTTCTATTAAAATAATACACCATGATTTGTCACAGCGAGAACTCCATAGATGTAACCATTATCACTATTGAGTGCTCAGTCAAAGGCCTATACAGCTATGCTTTTCCGGCGATGACATGTCTGCCTTGTAATAGATTGAACAACATAATTGATCAGTGAGAAGATATTGAATAGTTTGATTGATGTTTTGTGTTTTGAGACAGAGAATGAACAGAACACACTCACAATGTGTTCTGATGCCACATGTTATTGCAACTCATTTTTCTGCCATGTTGAATTGCACTGTACCTGTAGGAGCTTGTGTAGTGTGCTGGTAATAATTTCTACTGTCCCAGTGTTTACTTCCTGAGGTCAGGCCCCTTCCTATTGTGCTGCTGTCCATCCGTCGACATTTCTGAATTTTCTGTATGTTTTGTGGGTGTTCTTCTTATAGAACAGTAAGCTGACACTGCAGCTTATTGAGGAGCAGATGAATGGCCCCACCATCACAGTACACAGGCATGTATTAATACACACACATAGCTAATATGGACCTGATGAACTCACCAAAAGCTTAACCCACCTTTCTGTGTAACTCAGGTGTGGGGACAGCATAGCGGTCTGCAATGGCCCCCTCCTCCCACACACTGGCCTCCTTAAGGTCTTCAAGATGCTCCAGGTGTGTGTAATTGTTCTTCTGTTTGCCTTTTTGTGGATTCATGTTCTTTTTCTCTTCTCTTGTTTCCTTGATTTTTCCTTGATTTTTATTGCACAGCTGGTTCCAGCTTTTGAGGATGTTAATTTTTACATGATCATGTAAATGTAATGTAAATTTCCCCGTTGTGGGACTAATAAAGGGATATCTTATCTTATAATCATGGATGGTGGGTTAATTTAATCTAACTGTTAAAACATGTTTTATTTGGACCCATTTGGCACTGTCCATCCTGTAGGACACATGCTGGGTAAATGGAATTTCCCTCGTCTTTATTGATCCAGGGAGTGAGAGGAATTTCCATATTGGGCTGTCATTGGGCAGACTGGGATTCCATGGCAGCCAGGCTGGAAATATCAGAAGCAGGATGTTGTGTTTGTCAGAGGCCAGTTTCCTGTTCTCAGCCCTTACAAACACACTGCCATCCATCAGGCGTGCTTTCACCCTTCCTCTTCTGGCTGACCCTCACTCTCCCTTTCTCTGTTGCCACCTCTTTGTTCGCTCATTATTTTCTCTCTCCCTCTTCTCCCCAACCTCTCCTCACTCCATATTTGTGACATTCCAGCTGTCATCCGTGAGCCTGGCCAATCAGACAGAGTCCTCAGGTTTGATGCGTCTCCTAGGTGTGGCCTTTCCAGGAGAGAAGGACAAGCAGGAGTGGGAGAGGGAGCAGGAGGAGGCGAGGAGGAGGGACCACAGACGCATCGGGACGGTAAGTAGGAGAGGTGCAAAATAAGATGGCTGAAAAAGTAAAAAGCAGATGGTTAAAGGAATGTTTTCTGGTCATGAATGCCATGTGCACATGTCTTTTGCATAGGACCAAGAGCTGTTCTTCTTTAATGACGTGAGTCCAGGCAGTTGCTTTTTCCTGCCTAAAGGAGCCCACATCTACAATACCCTCACGGACTTCATTAAGGTGAACACACACTTACATGCACAGTCACTGACTACGTCTAAACAGCCTGCAATAATCTGACCATATACTTTATTCTATATTAGAGCAATTTATAAAAGAACTACAAGAGCAGAAATACAAAAATAGACATCGGCATATTTCCAGATTCACCCTTTCAGTTTGATGTTTAAGCAATCATCAGTGTGTGTCAGGCAACAACAAATGAACCATTAACAGGATGAATGCAGATTTCATTAATATAGAGTCACAGTAGAATGACTATGGTATCACTGTACAACCCAATAGTCTGTATTTTGATTGACCATCCAAGATTGTGAGTTGTTGCCTTAATGTTTTATAAAGTAACTGAATAAAAACAAAACCCTATACAGTAAATTTGCCTGCAAGCTCTTTCACATTAAATCTCCAGTGTTTGCACTGCAGCAATCACTTAAAATGAACTGAAACCCCATAACCCGATTCAGCAGCCCTTATGCAACTCCATTAACTTTGATTTAGGTAATCAGAAAATGCTTTATTTGTAAATGTGCTTTGTTGATTGTATCCTGGAGACATGCTTGTTCATATCAGCCGTCAGGATATTGCTGTTGTGAGCCTTCACTTCATATGTCACACATGTCCTTCCTTCCTGTCGTCTTGTAGAGTGAATACCGAAGGCGAGGCTTCACCGAGGTTGTGACCCCAACCTTGTACAGCACTGCATTATGGGAGCGCTCGGGTCACTGGGAGCATTACAGCGAGAACATGTTCACTGTGAAGTCAGAGGGCTCTCAGACCTACGCTCTCAAACCCATGAACTGTCCTGCGCACTGGTGAAGACATGCACACCTACACATCCATGTGCTGTATGTCTTGACTAGGTGACTAAGCAGTGCCTCACTCTCCTTTCTTGTGTTTAGTCTCATGTTTGAGCAGCGCGTTCGCTCGTGGAGGGAGCTTCCTCTGCGATGGGCTGACTTCGGGGCGCTGCATCGTAATGAGCTCTCCGGGGCGCTGGGAGGTCTCACTCGTGTTCGAAGGTTCTGCCAGGATGATGCTCACATTTTCTGCACACCTGAACAGGTACATATAACACATATGGACATGTATACATTGTTTTTGTTGCAGACCACTGCGTACTTCTTACAGAGCTGTAATTGGGGTCAAAACTGTGAATGGGACACACGTGGACCTATATTACAGTGATTAGATGGGCTGTACAAATAACTCCTGAGACATTCCAGGAGGCCTCAGTCTGGATGAATGAAGGTCTTTGTCCTGTTCAAACATTACACCTCCATATGTGCAGCACTGTGGCTGCACAGTCTGTGTAATCCTGATCTCTTACATAGTGCCCTGGAACCTTCACACAATACTGATTACACTCCTCCAGACCTTCTGTTAGCATCCTTTTTTCCATTAGCATCCTGCTAATTCAGAGATCATAGTCACATGACTATCATCACTCTGTTACCTCCTGAAATGCTAACTCAGTTTCTGGAGATCTCCAGGCTTTACAGTAAATACATAGGCAGATTTAGTTTTCTTTTCTCATCCTGGTTGAAATTTAAACTCTCTTCTCTTAGTCTTGTTATTTGCAAATTTCCCCACTGAGGGACAAATAAAGGTACATCTTATTAGGTATATCTTGTTTCCATTATTTACATTATGTCCTCTTGTTGCCCTTGTCTTTAGCTTTTTTTCAATCTTTCTTTCCAGCTGGAAGAAGAGATTGTGGCATGTTTGGACTTTGTGAGGCATGTGTATCAAGTGTTTGGGTTTTCCTTCCACTGCCTTCTGTCTACACGCCCTACACCATGCCTAGGGGAGCCTGAACAGTGGGATAATGCTGAGCAGGTAAACACACACACAAACACTCATACTGTGGTATGCCATAATGATACATAGATAGGCCGTTCAAGCTGCTGACAAAGCTGTTCAAATACACTGTATGCTGCACCCAGTTAATCATAGCTATAGAACAAAAAATCTTCTTTAAACAGAATGACACATCGTAATGAGATCCACTTAACCAGACAGTTATACGGGTGGTACTTTCCAATAGAGTTCCGCTCTGTGTCGGGCGGCTGGGTAGATGTATATCTCTAAATCCCCATGGATGCCTTTTAAATCTGCACCGAGGCAATTTAAGCTGATTCAATTGAGTGTAATTGAACATTATGGTTCCAAGCTCCCACAGCTCCCTCATGCACACACACACACACACACACACACACACACACACTCTGGCACAGAGAAAGTCTGACATGATGGCCATAATGTTCATTAATGTACTTAGGTTATCTACTACACCTTCTTATTTACTTATATTTACTCTGTGTGAGCAGCAGTTGGAGAGCAGTCTGCAGCAGTTTGGTGAACGTTGGGAGTTAAACCCAGGAGACGGAGCCTTCTATGGACCAAAGGTCAGTGGGAAGGGCATCATGCAGTGAAGGAAACTGATTTCCCCATACAAGAGTAAATGTTGTTTATCCATTTACAGCAGCCAAAAAATGTTTGGTCCTCCAGTGACTTTATTCATTTTCAATGTTTCCATTTATGCTAAAAGCCACTTTAAAAGAATTGAGTTTGATAAGACGATCGATACCTCTGTCATGCCTGTGTGTTAAAATGAAGCTATGGCCTGCAGCCTGTTAGCTAAGCACCAAACTGGGAACAGACAACCAGCCTGACTCTGTCCAAAGATTTAAAAATCTGCATATCAGTACTTCTAAAGCTTACTAAGTACTTACTTACATTACATCTTGTTTGTTTAATCCGTACAAAAACCAATGCGCAACAAAACCACATATTTTGATGTTGCAGGTAGTTATGTGCCCAACTGTTTTAAAGGTGCTGGTAGGTGGATTTTGTAACCTTTGGACAGGGACAGGCTAGCTGATTCCTTAGTTGTCTTTATGCTAAGTGATGGTCATCAGCTGCCTGTGTGTAGAGTTAATGATTTAATTTTCCATCTTAAACTGATTCTTCCAGGAACAGTTTATTTGCATCATGTCACAGATTAGAGTGTGACTTAGACATCTTTGTTTTCCTTCTGGCTCTGCGGAGATCAAATTTTGAGCTCTCAATGATACAGTTCACACTGTCCTAGACCACAGGAACACCAATAAAAACAGAAATGTGATGTTTGTTCATAGAAGATTTATAGCTACTTGTGGTTTATGAGAGCAGAAAGTGACTTAACTTGAGAATGACCTTGGTTTTCTTTGAGGCAATTTCATATTTCACTTTAACTCGTACAAGAAGTCAGTAAGCATGAAGAGGAAGTCAGCTTCAGGCAGACGTTACATGATGGAACTCATGTGGAGGCACAGAGAGAGTGGAGGTAGGTCAAGTCAGGGTGGTGTTACATACACACCAACACGCTCCATTAAAAAAACAAACATTCCCCACAGACATCTAGCTAGGGTGTGTTAGCCACAATTAGTTAGATCAGCTTCTCTTGGAAACCCATTTTGTAATCGTTCCTGTCCACAAAAATGTGTTTTGTCCCCAGCAGCGTCTGTGGTTTCAGTGCTCTGAACTCAGATTTGTAGATCTTGGCTGGAACAGGGAAGCGTAATTCTAACACACTCCATGTTTCATCACAGATTGACATTCAGATCAAAGATGCCATTGGCAGACAACACCAGTGCGCCACAATCCAGTTGGATTTCCAGCTACCAATCAGATTTGACCTTCAGTATGTCGGGTGAGTCATACATTTCTGCATTTGGCTCTCGAACTTTGAAACATTCCTACATCTGCAGTGATTTAAATCTGCACATTGGCACTTTCATAGCATATTCTTGTCTGCTTGATAAAACCACATGCTTGCTGTATATCATGTCCTGTAATTGCTCAAGTTAAAATGACACAAGTCTTAACTTCATTTGGACCCAATTTGATCATGAAAGATTAGTCCTTTATTGAATTTATTAGTTCAGGTGATCACGCTCCCAGTTTGAGCCTGAAACCTCCTTTTGCCTCTTATTATAGCCTGCCCCACTTCCCTCATTGTCACCTTATATCAAAGTGTTTTTGAGGAGTGAGGAATAAAGATGAAATCCTTTATCTACATCTGTATGTAATTTTGTGTTACAACATCAATATTTGTCATGATCGAGTAAATTTTCTGGAAAAGTGATTAAGAAACTGTTTATGCATAAAATAACAAAGAGATTATATAAATGCGGTGACAAAATCACTAATGGGAGTCAAATTTAAATTTTCTAACATTATATATGGTCATATCACCCAGCCCTCACTCCACTGATCTTTTTTTTCCTCAATCTTTTTCTCAGTCGAGACGGTCAGCTGCACAGGCCAGTGATGATCCACAGAGCTGTGCTGGGATCACTGGAGAGAATGATTGCTATACTGGCTGAAAACTTTGGAGGCAAATGGTGAGAAGATGTTTATAATCACGTGAAGTCCAGTGCATTTTGTTAGGCTTTTCTGACACAGTAGCAGGACCCTAACCCATCGACTCTCTCTTTCTACCTCACCCAGGCCACTGTGGTTGTCCCCAGCGCAGGTCATGGTCATTCCTGTGGGGGGCAACAGTGAGTCATATAGCAAACAGGTCAGTCTGTGATGAAGATTTCCTTGCTGTACATCAGCACACCAAGTGTACTTTCTTTCTGCTTTTTTTTTTTCTTTCTGTCATTCCTAATTTGCTCATTGATGTGAGACGCTGAGTACAGATACAGTCTTAAAAGAAGTGCCTCTCTTCTTTTAAGGTGGTCCGGCAGTTCTGTGAAGCCGGCTTCATGGTTGATTTGAATGATGATCCAGGAGCAACCTTAAATAAGAAGATTCGCTCTGCTCAGCTGGCCCAGTACAACTACATATTTGGTAAAAATGAATAATAGGATGAAAACTGTGGCTACTTATTGCACTATAGCCTGTCTGTTAAGTTCACAACACAAACTCTCTATTCATTGCTTTTGATCTCCCCAAACCTGATTATGACTGTAACATTTTATTATTGTGTGTTTGTCCAGTTGTGGGGGATAAGGAGAGTGAGAGTGGAACAGTGAATGTGAGGAGCAGAGGGGGTAAACAGCTGGGAAGGAGGCCGACTGAGGAGGTGCTGACATCCCTCACACAGCTACGAGACACCAGGAGCAACCTGGACGACTTTTGATGAACAAGTCCTGGAAATAATGAGTCACTGATGTAATTTATGTTTGTTTTTACTTGTTCAAGCTGTTACTTTGGCTTTGTCTGAAGAGATGGCTGCTAACATTTGTAATAAAAGTATACAAAAGATTGTTCCTTACTTGATTTCTCCATTAATGGCATTTACTGATAAATCTGTGTCCTAAAAAGTACAGAGAAGAGATTTACTATTTTAAGATCACTATCAGTCTAATATCAGCATTACTCAACCGTTACAATTTGTTTGCTAATATGTGAACCTCCCGCTTACGCAAGTCCGTCAAGATATGAGAATAGAGAACCAGGCATACCTTTAAAAGACTGGAAGAAAAGGAGGATACGGAGGCGGATTTGACTAAAATAGGAGAGGGAGCAGCCGTGTCAGGGCTGTGTGTTTTCATGTGTGTTTAGTGGAAACAGCCAAGTCAAGGTAAAGGCCAAAAAGGATTGGAAGCTTTTCCTTTTTAATTGAGAGAGGGCAGCAGGATGGAAAAGACATCAGTCACAACAGTGACACAGAGGGCGAGGGAGGTGTCGGCTCAGAGAGAATAAACTGAGTCGACTGGACAAAGGCGACAGCTTCAACAAAGCTGATTGTGAAACAGGTGGACTGGATTGTGTGTTTAGTTCTTCCGGAGATAATTTAGTGGGCCAGAGGGGAAAGGTGAAGCAGGTTCATGATGAGGCCTCTGCTGTAAACGAGACACAGGGCACCTCATTGAAAAAAGGTCAAGCTCAGATTTGACTAAAACAAAGTCAATGGTGTGCAGGTTTCAAACCCACATGTGTAATAGCATATACTATTAATACTCTGAAGAAAGGAGCTTGTGTTTGGAGGAAATGCCACTAAACCCTCCTTTTCTTGACAGGCTGTAACTGCCAGTAATACTAAGTGGGGGAATCACAGAAGTCCAGAGGTTCAACACCATGATGTGAACGTTTCATTTTACCCAAATACAAATAAATCTCAGCTAATATATTTACGCATGCAGCTATTTTTAGTTTTATGTTCGACGTTTAGAAATAAGCATCTGAAATTTCTGCTGCCACACTAGTAAAATAGAGATTGAGGTAATTTTGTTTGTGGTGCTTGTGGTGGCAAGCAAATGGCAAACAGGTGTCTGCAGTTATGCTAATCAGCTCTGTGAGACTAAATGCTAAACGTGACAGTGCTAACATACTGATATTTAGGAGGTATAATGTTCACCGGGTTCACCTTATTTGGCATCTTAGCATGTTAATATCTAGTATTTGCTAATTAGCACTAAACACAAAGCACAGCTGTGGCTGATGTCAATAGTTTTGCAGGTTTGTGGTCACAAACCAAGTATTGGAAATTGAAATTGAATTGAAATTTTGACCTGATGATGGTGTTGGATAAACAAAAGTAGATATTTCACATTGAACTAAAAATGTTATCCTGCTGTAGGTTCTAGAGGAAAAAGTCAGTAAGAGTCATCCTGTGGAGAGCTCAAACATTTGTAAAGATTTTCAGTCTGGAACAAAGTTGTGGACGGACCAACACTAGATCAACCAGGAGCCAGGCTAAACTCAAAACTTAACAGCAGCATCTCTGACCAGAAAAAGTGTCCCTGTTACTCTTTATAGTCCACAAACCTCAGTGTAAGCAGTTTTCAGTGGAAAAGAAATAGTCCCTGTAAAAACTGTACACATGGAGGTATGGGGAATTTCCAGAGTAATGTGGAGACTGATTTTGCTTTTTCTGCTGTTCACAACACAAGTGAAGGCAGGAAAAACCAAACCTATCCAAGTTATCTCTTGGTGATTTATTCTTGATATCATATCATATTAGTATATATACTCCCTGTTTCAGGCCTGTGCTCTCACTCTTTGTGCGAAATGAGAAGCTAAAATACGTCCCAGACGGCACAGCCACCAGCCTGCATTGCACAGTAGTTGCGTAGTGATGACACAGACCATTAACTCCAGTAAACACTCAAATCTTTGCCTAATAGATAACATGATCAGGCTCCCTTCACCCTCCTCACTGCTCCCACACTCAACCCTGCGTGTACACACACACACACACACACACAGAGCAATCCTTCATTCAACTAGTAGAGTCGCACAGAGTTCATGTGAAATTATATTTAGCTGAAGGGGTTTACCAAAAAAGAAAGCTGCCGTGGGGGCAGTAAACAGAACATAGTGAGACAATAAAGAGGATTCATTCAGGGAGGCATAGATGGGTATCAGTTTAATATCAGAGAGGAGTTCTCATGGGAAAACCATAAATGACTGTCCATCTATTAAAAGTTAAAGACCCTGAAAACATATTTTCTCAATCAGCTTCTTAACTGTGAGTGATGGGGTTCTACAAGAGGACACTGTTATCTGCCGGAGTTGCAACAGTTTAGGTTATTTCACAATAAAAAATTCTGTATTTGTTTTTTTTATCTGTGCTTTTCTCACTAATTTGAAGTGATTGGGAAAATATAACTTACATACATACACCCATCAGGGTTTAGCAACATTTGAATCCGAACCTGATGACAGTCGGAGGTTTTTTTGGTCGCAGTGAATAAGGGCTGCAGGTAACAACTAACTTTCAAATAATACATTTTTTAGACTGCAGATTATTTTCTCAATTAACCTTTTTGCCTATAAAATGTCAAGAAATAGAGAAAATGCCGTGTGTATATGCTATATATTGTTTCATAGCTCAAGGTGACGCAGTCAGATGACTTGTTTTGTTAATGAACACTTATCATTTACTGTATGAAGAAGAAGAACTTTGAGAAGCTGTAAGAAAATATTTGGCGTCTTTGATTGATAAATTACTAAAATTATTATTTGATGATCAAAATAGTTGCAGTTTACTTTCTTGTCAATTGTCTAATCAATTAATTGACTAATTGTTCCAGCTCTAATCACAGTCCTGATGAAGCAGATTCATTGACTTTTTGAGTGTTAAACTCTTTATTAATAGATAAAGATGTTTCTTTTCTTGTTTAACTACTCCAGATTTCAGTTTTCAGGGGCTTTAAGTGTACACCACAATGACAGTTGTAACAGAAAAGTGGGTAGACAGAGTATTTCCTGATAGAAAAGCATTTTGGGAACAGTGGTTGTAAGGGGGCAGATTTTGAGATCACTGTTGCCCTGGAGGTCCAGTTGTCCTCGGGGGAGGCAGGGTGACGGTGACCCAGGCGGGGAGGCCGAGCCGAACAGACTGGCCAGAGGAAGATAAACAGGCAGCTCTGTATTGTTCTTCTGATATCACTGAGAAACTGTCAGCCTGAGTGATTGAAGTCTCAACCTCCCAAAATAGGCCCTGTGAGGCCGGGCTGCTTCTCCCCTCCACCCTGTTATAAATAACCCCTCTGTGTGTGTGTGTGTGTGCCCTGTGTTCATGCATTTTATGTTTATGTGTGTGTGTTTTAGAGTAGGGGAAAGAAAGAAAGAGAGTGTGTGAGCAAAGAGAGAGAGAGAAATGTGATCACTGCCAAGGCAGCCTTAGAAAGTGAAGCCACTGAAAACAATAACAGGAGGTCTGTGGGGCTCAGAGCCAAACAGTGACAGGGACCCAGCAAGACCCTCCGCTGACCTCGTCTTAACACACACACTGATTGATTTTGACTCTTCAACATGCTTGCACTAATAGTACACTCCCTCCGATATTCAGGCTGCCTGATTCCAACTCATCTGTGCACGCGCCCTTGCCTTTGTATGTATAAGTCAGTAATGTTTGGATAGGAGCTTGTAAATGACCACCTGAGGGAATATCACTAGATCATTTGCACTGTTTACTCGGTTCAACAGGTGTGCCGGGGGTAAATGTTTTTCATGCAAATATATGACAGCAGTGCAACACTAGCACACATATAAAACACACAGCTCTATGCAGATGGGTGGGGACTCACTGACTTGCTTGTTTACAGTGCCAAGCAGCAATCAAACCAAAAAAATCTCTCTTTTGAATGTAAAACAGCGGAATAAAGATGTCAGAAAGCTTTCGACTTCGACCCCAAACCTCAGCCCACCCGCGCAGCCTGGCCTAACAGCCCGGGCTCTTATTCCCTCTCGCCAACTCCCTCTCCATCTCTCCTTTCCTTTCCCCTCACTCTTCTGGGTCCAGTAACTCTGCTCAGCTCAGCCCCAACTCTCAGTTTATACAAAGGGTTTTTTGGGTATGTTGCTCCTTATTTGATCTGGCTGCTCTCTCAGCCCGTCAGACTGTCTCCACTCTTAATCCGCTGGTGTGCAGTTTACACCTTTGATTCAGACGTGCGCTTGCACTTTAGCTTTGGATGAATTTATAAGTAATAGATGCTCCTGCATGCACCCGCTCACACTGAGCCGGTGGCTGTGCCAGGCCGGAGAAGTCACACTCACAAAGACACACAGATAACTCATAACTCAGCACAGTGGTGTACAGTCTCTGCCTGGCCTCAGTCTGCTCCCAAGTATGTCTGCTATGCTCAACACTCTGCTGACCTGATTTCCTATCCTGCTCTCACTAGAGCGGGATACCTAGAGAGAAGAGAGAGCAGACAGAGGCCAGGGAGAGAAGCTTTCTCCAATCAAGAGCCCCTGTGTGAAAGAGGCATTCAGTTTATTGTTCTAGCCAACCTGTTGAATCGCTCTCAGGAGGGAGGAGTTTATGAGTTCAGGGGAAGGTCAGAGGTCATGTTGACTCTCTGGCCAGTTTAGTAAGCAAAGATATAAACCAAACCCCTCTGTAAATTTACAAATGTTTACAGTTGCCGTTCTCATGCAGCAACACACTGTAAAAAAGTTTTTTTGTGAGTGAAGACAGGAAGGCTCTGAAGGCGAGCATCAGTTTTGAATTTGCTTGCGTGACTTTGTGCCAACCCATGTGGAACACGCCCGTGCTCTGACATCCCATATTCAGTCTCGTGTTGTTCAAATCTTGTAGGACACGAAAAGAACCAAGGCAGCCTCCAGAAATCATAAGGCAGTAAAGAAAAATCTGACAGAAAACCTGAGGCTTGGACAAGATGCAAGTTAGCCATTTAAAACTGACAACTGATAGGTGCAAGCGTTGATTTACTATAAAATAGTTTGGATGTGAGGGGAAATCAAAACGACAGGATATTTATTGGAGAGTTGCAGGCGAGGCCATCTATCACTGCACAACTATGGAATAAATATGAGATTATTTGCAAACCAGAAGTTATTAAATATGATATTTATTGTATGAAATTGATTCAAGTTTGTTTTGTAATGAATTCCACAGCAGGTCAAATAATTGCTTCTTTTCCAACTATGCTGTGCCATAGCTGTAATTAAAGCTGCAAGTGTTTTTGTACCAGAGGGTCAGAAATTCAGCCCTGCACAATGTGCTGTGCACACTTAATATCCAGTGCATGTTGAACAAACCTTCTCTCCCTTTCCTCATCAGTATGCTGTACAGAAGCTAGTAAGCTAGTTGGGGAGTAAGAGGAGTAGAGGCTGACCTCAGACTTTGACCTCAGCTTGTTTTCAGGATTCCTGCTTGTGGAGGGTAGTGTAACTTAAACCTGGCTGAGGGACGGTGAGACCGGTCAGTTGGGGGGCGGGGGTATTGCTGGAGTACTTGGCCAAATCCTTGTATTGATGTGGCTCAGGGCATGTTTAAAATGTTGCAGGAGTTTATCATAAAACTGTGTATGATTGATGTTTAATTATTTCTTCTCATTATCTTTGAACTTTAATATGTGTGGCAGAGGGTTTATTTGCAATTGCATAACTATTTTACGGCAAACCAGCTTAACCAACTGTTTGTGTGTGTTTTTCTGAGTACAAAATACTTCACAACAGAGTACTTCCATGCATCTGGCATTAAATATTTTTTTAAAAAGTTGTATCCCATTAAGACATAAGCCATATTCCTGACTAAGACACATTCTGTTTGGCTCGTATCTTATTTGGTTAATCCAGCCAAAAACATAATGTAAAAAAGACAAGTTGTGGTTTCATGGTGGTTTATGTGGGTTATGACAGAATCGAGCTTCTTATCAAACTTTTGTCAAGAGAGTATTTCCCAAAATGAACTATTCCTTTTAACAACATTTTTCACACATTCAGTATATTCTCTGAGATATTGATTTGTTTTTCATTTCTTATTCTTTCAGACTTCCTAATAAATAACAAGTTTCACATAGTGTTCAGACCTCAGATAATATTTAGGGAGAGGTTGGATTACAATTCAAGCAAAGCAGTAGACTGCCTCAGGGCCCCAAACACCCAGAGGCCCTGTATTCCCCAGATTCACCTTGTTCCATTTGTTATTTGGTAATTTGATTAAATGCAAATTTGTGTGGGAATATGCACTATTCAGCACAGTATCAGTTCTCTCGCTGGGCCTCTCTCAGAGTCCTGCATTATTATCCAGTCTTGTGTCCCTGTTGTGTGGAGATTTGGGCCCCTTCACACAACAGTTGGTTGGGGCTCATGATGTATTTCTGCTGTTGCAGTTGACTAATCTGGCAAGGATTTTTATTTTCAGAGGTAAATAGAAAAGAGCTATTGATTTACTTTGCATTTGATATTGTTTTAAACTAATGAGTGTAAAGGTAGAACAAAGATACTTAAAAGGGTAACTTCACTGATTTACACATAAAGTTCAGTTTAATCATTATGAGAAGCACCATTCAACTTGTTCAAGAAGCCTAAACTTGACCCTAGCGATTTTAAAACATTTACACTCATTTTCTAATTAAACATTTTATAGAAGACTGTACTGTTAGAGTTATTTACTTTATGAATAGTTCTGATATTTTTGACAAATTTCAGTCAGGTTTACATGCACGTTATTGCACCAAAACTGCTCTGATCAATGTGACAAATGACCTTTTACTTGCAGCCGAAGCTGGTGATTGTTTGTGTGCGATTTTAATTCTTCTTGATCTGAGCTTTGTTCTTGACACTGTGGTTCACTCTGTCCTATTGGATCCCCTTACCTCCTCTTCTGTGGCCCCTTTGACCTCTGGTGTCTCTCAAGGGTCCATCCTTGGCCCCTTGTTGTTCTGTATGTGCAGTATACACTACCACTGGGACGTATCAAACATAAACACAAAATGCCTCATATGTTATATTATTAAGTCATTGTCTTTTTCTTTTTTTAATCTTTATTGTTGATGATTTTTTTTTCAGTTTTGTCTTTGTATTATTTAATTACCTTGTTTTTTTAATTATTTGTTTTAATCCCGGTTCAACCATGTAAAGCATTATTTGCTTTGAAAAGTCATCTCTGATGGCTGTCAAATCTGTCGTCACTGACCAAGATCTCCATGAATGAACAGGGCAGGAATTCATCATCATCAGCAGTTAATTGAAACGAGGCTGTGATACAACGCACAGTAGTCTATAACCAGTCGACCATAAACATACCGAAGCACTTATTACCTAGCTGCATCGTTCCGCTCTATCTCTCGTGGCCCATACGTCTCTTATGCCATACATGGCTGCGCTGTGCCAGGCCATACCATACATGCCCTTTCACACAGACATAAATCCTGTTGTTTGCTGTTGTTATGTGTACATACTGTATGTGGCCCAGTGGCTACTCTGAATGGGCAACAATTGGTCTTTGTGTGAATAATTGGAACAAGGTTATTTCAGCAGTTTTCGTCAGCCAATTAGGGTCGAACTGAGCCGACCTCTCATGTCCTTGTCTCGTCTCTCTTACCCTTTTTAAACCCTCAATTTCCCTTCTCTTTTTTTCTCTCCCATATTGACCCCCCCGGGGTTCATCAATGACCTTACAGTTAATTTCAAACTAAAATGCTTTTAGTGGCAAAGTGGGTTCTCTCGGCCATGTCCAGTCCAGACTGTAAAGATGTCCGCTGTTTTCTCCTCTGGCTCTCTGCACCCTTTTCAGAGCACACATGCCTCGCTTTGATCCGGACCCTGGCACAGGATTGGTGGAATGGAGCAAATATTGACTCCATCTGAGCCAGACAAATCGCTCCCCCTTCCTGCGTTCTTTCTCTTTCATTCTCCTTTACACTTGCTCAGTTCCCGTCTAATCTGCCATTACCTCTTTCTCTCACATTCCCTTTCATCCCCTTTCTGCCGCGGCCTTTCTTTTCACTCCCTTTGTGTCCCTGTCTGTCAGTCGCCCTCTCTTCTCTGCTCCAGGCTTCTCAGGATGTCTGTACTGTTGGGTCAGGACTCTCCTCCTCTTCTCAGCTGAGTTGGGGGCTTTCACAGAGCTCAGTCTGTGTCTTTTCTTATCTCACTGTAAAGCTAGTTTGGATTGCACACTTTCCACCTCCATGTGCCTTATGTTGAATGTGCTACTGCCTTAAGCCTGGAACATACTTTTGTATCTGGGAGTCTTCAAACATGCACAGGCAAAGTGTGAATACATTCATGAAGGCATGTGCCAACATACTTTCATGTAATGTTCATATGTGCTGCAGCCGACCGGCACATTTATGAAAGGAGACAACGGAAACTGAAAAAAGCAATCTATAAATGGAAAACCCTTTTCAACTTAAAGTTCCTCTCCAAGCAAATCTCTAAAATATCCGTTGATGAAAATTATGTATTTAGAATTTTTTTCTTTTTTAACTTAGATGTAACTCTACACCTTTGCCTTCATGTTGTATGTGTTGATGTAAATAGTCCCTGGCCTGCAGCTTTGACTCTGCTTATCAAACTGCTTTGAGTAATGTTTGCCATAACTTTCTTCATCAACACCCCCAAGCCATCTAAAATGTCCTGACATGAATCATTAATTAACTTGGCAGGCTGGAGTTGACTAACATTATCAAGCAAACTGGAGATTTGTTGGACACAATCAACAAATAAGACAAGAAAACCTGCTGTGGAAAGTCACCAACATAGGTTAGTTTAATCCTCTGGAGACCATGAATGTCTGTACAAAATTTCATGTCATTCCAGACCAGAGTTGTAGAGATATTTCAATCTGGAAAAAAATGGTGGACCAACCCGCAGATAAACTGATTGTCCTGCCTAGATATCAACACCTCCTCCCTCCCACACAAAGACAATTACATGCATCTTTGTTGAAGCATGTTTGAGCCTTGACTCTCTCTGTCTGAGCTCTTCTGTTATCATTACTACAACAGAGCTACATGAACAGGGATTACTGGAACCTGTGTCCTGAAAGTAGTTAGTGATAACCCAACAGGTCTTCATACTAGTCCCCTCTGTTTGACCTTTTGAAGTCACACTGTCTCGCCGCCGTCTTCACAGGACGCAGCCTGCAGAGGTTCAACCTCGAGCCCCGACCCTCTGCTGGTCTGAAGAAGCCTGGAGGCCTCATTAACTTTAACAGCAAAACGGGTTGCAGGCCTACTGTGTCTGGGCCCGAGGCTGGGGTGTGTGTGTGTTTTCTGGAGGCAGGGTGTGTGTGCATGCAAGAAGTTTTTCGAGTGATATATCGTTCCCACAGGGCCCCGCTACTCTGATCTGCAGCGCCATTACTGAGATCAGCCAACTGAGACAAATAACAGATCAGCTGCTACATGCATACCTCCCTGGACACACACACACACACACACAAACACACCACATCTGTGTGTTGTGGTGACTAGTTGATACAGACATGTGGCTTATCAGGGTTGTGTGGTTGGTGGTACATGTTGGCAGGCCAATACATAAGTTATTGCATCGTGGGGATCCAGAGAAAGCAAGATAGGGAGCGAGGGAGGCAGATAGAAAAGGAGAGGGAGGGAAGAGTGGAGCAGTGGGCTATAAGTGGTCACGGACCACTGGTGGCCATGGCAATGACCTCTGGCTAATTGTAGTTACTGATAGACATGCTGCTTAGAAGTACAGAGATATCCATTTCACTAATCACACACAAAACACACACACACCCAAAGCTACGGCCTGTGTGTCTATGCATGTGTATTAACCTCTGGAATCTACCCTCATCATTCTTGGTACGCCTATAACATTAACTTTCGTATTTTGACAGATCAAATCTTAAGCCGGCTCTGTAATGTGGTTTAAGTCTCTTTGAAGTCGCTAATCTCCGTCACCATCGCTGTGTCCATGTTGTAGGATGCCTGTCCAAGAAAAGCAGCAGCCTGGCCCTGGGACATCTCGAGCCCTGGGTGTGTTAATATGTGTTAGACCATAACTCACTGCGTACCCGCCCTCCCTTACACTCCACGGTTTCTCTCTCACATTTCCACCATCTCGCCTCTCATCTCAGAGGCAGCGGGGTGAGAAATGTTAATAAGGAGGTTCAAGAAGGATCAGAAATGTCCTTGAACAAGAGCGGCCTACTCTGGAGGTGTTGTTATGTTGATGAGCTCCCAGAGGATCAGTTTGTTTTTAGTATCACGTTAGTCTCATTGTCCCTCATCTATCCATATTTCATCTAATTTTTCTACTCTTGCACAACTTTCTGTCTCTTCCCTCTTGTCTGTCTCATCTCTCCTCTCTGTTTTTTTTTCCTGCTGAAGATGATGTTTTTATCATTTGTCATGCACACAGCTGTGCCCAAGCCTTACTGGCTTAAAAGACACCGTGTAACGTAAACCAGATCCAGAATGCAGCACATACATCGAAACGATGCAACAAAGAGTCCAAAAATAAACCATCCACATGTTTTTTCAAATCTGATTTTCAGAGCTTTGTATTTACAGCAAAATTCATAAAATACTTCTCATGATTAGAAACAAAAGACGGATTAAATAGTTTGAGATTTTTTTATTAAAAACACTGAAATCATCATAGTATCATCATCCCTACTCACACAAACAATTTTACTCTTGAAAACAGTAAATTCGAATCAGCCAACTTCAATAGACAGAGAAAGAAAACCAGTTCCTATTTGTACAACTTTGTGTGAGACTTATACGTATGTTCTTAATTTTGGTTTTGACAATATATTTTCATTTTTCTCCAAACTTGGATAAAAGCTGACTTAACATTCCACCAGAGGTCTTTCTACCATATATACAACACATCTCTCTTCAAAAAGTTGAGTAAAGCTCTTTATCCCGTGGAGATCTTTTCATTTTTCCCTCTCCACCTCTGTGTTACTCTACCTCCCACTGTCCCTGTGGGATGTGGGAAGGTCGGAGGATTACAACTAAATAAATATTGTGTAAACAAGTTGGAATCAGGCAGTCTTCACATCTGCTTCAGACCGCAATCAAGAGGAGCTCACAGCCCATACACACACACACACACATACACAGCCACACACAGTCGTCATTCCTGCTCAGAAGCAGCATGTCTCTTGGGTGTACTTATCAAAGCTCTAAATTGGTGGAGCATGCCTGTTTTCAAGTGCATAACTGTGATTGTGAGAAAGCATAGCTATGTTTACATCATTCAAAAATATCTTTTGCAAACCAACTACATGCTGCCAGTAAGCGCAACAGCCATATTTCATCCATGCAAGATAAAAAAAATAATCATTTTCCACTTTCCACTTACATTTTCCACTTTGTTGTAGAACAATTAGTGTTTGTATTGGCACAACAGTAAACCCATAAGGCCTTGTACTTCCCCAACAAAGTGTCCCTGCTGCAGATGCTGCCAGCTCAGGGCTGTTTCCGACAATGAGTAGATCATTACTACTGATCAGTGTGACCCAGCACAATGGAGCATTCTTATGTTGGATTGTGCAACTAAGAAAGCGGCTCTGAGAGTTATTATAGCTTGGTCAGGGCCCACAGTGGTGAGTGTGTGTGTGTGTGTGTGTGTGTGTGTGTGAGAGAGAGAGAGAGAGAGAGAGAGAAAGTGTGTGTGTGTGTGTGAGAGAGAGAGAAAGAGAGAGAAAGTGTGTGTGTGTGTGTGTGAGAGAGAGAGAGAGAGAGAGAGAGAGAGAGAATGGGAGTGTATAGTTCATGTGTGAGACAGAGAGTGAGAGAAGAGAGGGAGAGAGTTGTGTAATCTGTCCATTTTCTGTCTCCTGTCCCCCCAGGTTCCCGCCCCCCCTGGCCCCCTCGCTGCCAGGCGTCACACCAGTTTATAATAAGGACCCAAAAAAAGTTGTGGAGTGAACTGGCTGAAAGAGAAAAAGCGGAACCCTTCCCACTCTCCAAAAATTACTGGGAGTGACTGTGACAGGAGGAAGGGGACAGAGAGTGAGAGAGAGAGAGCGAGAGCGAGAGAGAGAGGGAGCTGAAGAAGCCTTCACAGGACTTCATCACATTTCTCTCAGGACTGCTCGGACCGAATCGGACCACGAAGCCACCGCAGACTGGACCGATCACTAACAGCGGAGCGGGAGCTGGTTTTGGAGACTCTTGGAGGAGCATGCGGCTCAGTTCACTATTCAGGTAAAACTTCTACACATGCAACCTGTTGCCTCTCTGCACCACATGGAGGGGGGTCTGCATCCCTCTCCCGAGCGAGCGTGGTGCGTTGTTGTTGACGGTGGAAGAGGCTTTAAAAAGTTGTTTTTGTGGCGAGGTTCGGGCTTTTACGCACGGCGCGCGCGTCGTTACGCACGGAGCGCCGTGCAGGATATATGGTCGGAATTCACCCAAAGGCATCTGGGTTTAGGTTAGAGATACTCTCCTTCTCCTCAGGGCGGATTTTTGTGAGTTTCCCCCCCTGTTGCATGTCTCTCCGTCCCTCTCTCTCTCATGGAGTTGATCCCACAATGTGCCACTGTAGCGGCCGGGAAAACGTGGAGCCGGGTAGGGGGTCGTTACTTCGGCCTCAGCGGCTCTGTTGTGTCGGACTGTGCGGGACCTTTGTCTGTATTTTTCGGGGTAGTTATGCAGTCTGGTGTGGGGAAGCTTCCAGAGACCACGGCGGTGCACCACACTGGGAAGAAGGGACCAATTACTCTGACTACATGTGGCCTGCGGGCTGGTGTCTGCGGTGATGGTCTGGTGGCTCAAATGTCCATCTTAGCAAATCATTCAGTATCATGTTTTGTTGGCAGATGAGAGGATATTATAGCACTTGTTTCCAGTGCACTTGTCTCTGCAATTTTATGGAGATTGTTGTGTTAAACCACAAGTATAGACAAAACAGCTGATTCATGAAAACTTTTATTTTCTTTGTAACAAGTGCACTCATTTAAAACTTTCCACTTTGAAAAGGAAAGCAAAACTTCAGAGCTTCAATATTAGATGAAATAACTTTTTCAGACGCACACTCATGCTTCCTAAAGTAGATTCAAATTTATGGACAGGAAGCCAAAATTAAAGGAGACTTTCAACACCATCCCACAACATAAACCACCTCCTTTGAACATCAGACCTCAGATATAAAAGTACCTCACAGGACAAGATGGTTTTGGATGTTGTGACTTATTGCCCCTCTGAGTGTGTGTGTGTGTGTGTGTGTGTGTGAAAACCATATCCTCAGGGTGTGTGTAGTCCTAGAGAGAGGCATGCAGAGGGAAAACATACTTGCTGTTTAAACCCATTAGTTTGTTAGTGCCTCCCAGCCAGGCTTCCCCAGATTGATTGAGATGTTTGCCTGCGAAACCCTGAAGGGAAACAGAAATTCGTGTTAACCCCCCCTCCCCCACGCCACCTGTAATGGGAAAGAAAGTGGCATCATGGGTTTTCTTGAAGTGTAGTTAGGTCACTGGAACATTTGATAGGGTGTTCACTCAACATGTTAAACACCGCTTTTAAATGAAATGTACATTTAGGGAAAAGGTTCAAGAAAGCCGATGAGCACTGGACACAGAATAATGGAGGTCTCTGTGAGTTCACACAGCATATACCAATTTAACATTTAGGTCATGGAACAATTATGTCCTTTACAAAAGACTTATTCAACCTGCCGATGTTTAAAATCCTGTAAATCTGCCACTTCTTTCACCCCCTGTTCTTTCTCCCACCAGGCTCTATGTGCTGTGGGGCTTTGTGGTGGTCACGACCTCCGTGACCAAGGCTGCCAAGAGGAAGGTGAGTCATCAGCTCATTTTCAGTCAGATTCACAGACAACAGCTTTACTACTGAGGAGTAAAGGTGGTGACAGTTAAAGGATAGATTTACATTTTCCAAAATGTGTCTTAAAACAATCCTGACAGGCACAAATGTACATAATAGAGGTTATTGGATGCTGCAAATGTTCCTCCTCTCGGCACTGTCTAAGAAACACTGTCTAAGAAAAAACAAAAACAGGGAGTTTTCTTACTGAAAAGACTTTAATCTTTGACGAGAGCCTCTTGATTTCACTAAGTCTGACTGCTGAAGCCTCAGATCAGCTTCAGTTTAACTTTAAGATGCATTTTTTTGTTTTAGATAACACCATGTTTATGTGCCACTGCCCTGTTTTCAGCTTTGTGTCAACACATTTTTCAGATAATCCATTTAGTTTTTTTCCAAGCTTAAGGCAGCTATAATGGATACAGTCCATCAAATGACAGTATGAAAACAATGTGAAAGGAATTGCTTATAAAGAAGAACCAAAACTATCTATTATCTGCTGCTCCCTTTGGCTTCAGCTCATTGTTCTGCTGTCCGGCCCACAACTTCACTGTTTTGTCCGTTCGCACTGTGACATTTTGAGCCACAGCTGTTTTCAGATGAAAAGCTCTAAAAACTCACCAGCAACCAAAGAGCCTCATATTTCCCTCAGGAGTTGGTGGAGACCAAAAACAGAGCTAAAAGTGAAGTAACACTGGACGTACATTCATCAGGTAGCCAGAGACACATGCAACTTTCTAACTTCTGGATTATGTAAACAACTTTGCTTGCAAATTCACCATATCAACTTAAAAGCTGATAATGTCTAACTTGTTTCCACTGTCACCAAGTTGCCAAAAGAGTTGCTCCATGTTGAAGAAGACAAGGTTCCTCAAGCTATACATTTATAATCCTTTAGTTTATCTGAAAAATCAGTTTTTCTCAGTCGACCTTTGCATCTGACTGTTCTCAGTTGTATTTTGCTGTACGTGTACATAATGTATATCCAGTATTATTGATGTAAACACATCCTGATGTAAAGATGACAATCAATCAAAGACATTTTTTCATGCTTGTTTATGTCATTGAGTTAAGTGTTGAAACATGTCTGACAGTGAGGTTGTTCTTAATACTAAAAAAAAACAGAGGAGAAGGAGTGAATTTTGTCCCCCATCTCCTCCACTGGAATCTGGTTAGGATCTCTTCACTGCCAGTGTGGAGAGGAGGAATAAACATTTCACAACACTGAAAGAGTTCAATGTACATATGGGCGTGTCATTATTGTTTTAAGACAGGATTTGAAAAACAGATCCTTTAACGGGGCCCACAGTAATAGCAGTATGTCACAAGAGGGGAGGCAGATTTCACAGCTACACCCCTGTCTGGCTCAGGCCTGGTAGCACAGTGTCGCAGGAGTCTAACCAGTAGCTCCAGAGGTGAGCGGTGGCTGCTGCAGGGTCACTGCACGGAGCTCATTAACGGTCCCAGTTATGTGGCAGCTGTGTGTTTGATGTCACTCATTACAACAGGCCGCACCACCCCTCCACACACACACACACACACACACACACACACACACACACACACACACACTCCATTAGGCCTGTCTGCCTCGACCCCCCCTTATCTCTCCCACCCTCCCGCAATTTTACCTCAGACACTGACAGGAACTCTTTTAATCTGGATAATAGAATATCAGAGCGCACAGGCACATGCACAGAAACACACACACACACACACACACACACACACAGTCTTTACTTATGTCACTTTTGGGGAATTTACATAGACTTACATTCATTTCCTGGAGACTAACCTGAAGGACTACCTGACCTTAACCTAACCTTAACTGTTGACCTAAAAATCAGAGTTTTCCAAATTGAGGACACCACTTTTTGTCCCCAGTTGCACCGCTGTCCCAAATCAACACACACACACACACACACACACACACACACACTTTCACCTGTCCACTCTCTCTGTTTTTACAGTGTGTTTACTTGCATATGTCTGCCCATGTATGCACACATTTACCCACTCAGATAGAGAGAGGTGAAGCGGAGCGCAGATTTATGTTTTGGTTCTTTCCGAATGGAAAGTTTTGTTCAGCTCCCATGTTTGCTGCTCTGCCCACCAGGCCAATGCTTCAGTTGTGAAATGAGAGGAGAAACATTTACTGTATCTACAGCCACAGAGGAAGACATGAAAGCTTGACCACACACACACACACACATTCGCACACACACACACACACACACACACACACACACACACATTAATATGTATATATACATATATATACAGTATATACAAATACACATGCACAGCCAGATCAGCCCCAGTCTTGTCATTTCTGCATCGCATTCATATGACACCGACTCCAATAAATTTATCCATCTGCTCATAAGCTGCTGGCAGGTGACCGAGTCTCTTCTAAGCCTGACTGAATTATGAAAGGTTCGGGATTTATACTTTGGCCTCGGAGGAAGGAAACTCACGAGACTGCAGCTCTTCAGTGGACTTAATACTGTGAAGGAATAAGTCCTTCCAGAGTTTTTGGATTTTGCAAATGCAACGTTTTTGTTAAGTGAAGTGCTTCATTAAAGTGTTGGCGTGCAGTTTTTGCCTTTTTTACAGCAGAGTTATGGTTACAATCAGTTGTACTGCACTTGAACATTCAACCAAAGGCTCGCCACTAGTTTGACTTTTTAAAATAGACTTTTGAATCAATTTTTCACAAGATGCAACACAAAATCAAGAACTTTTTCTCATAGAAGTGGAATGAAAAGAGATACAGTTGCTGAAAATAAATAACTGAAATGATTAGTTAATTACTTATTCTTAAGCAAAAGCGGCAAAAATTCACTAATTTCAGTTTCTCAAATGTGAATAATTAGTGGCACTGGTTGGCAGCTCAGTGGTGGGAACATCTGGATTAAATGGATGGTAAAGTTGTAATAGATCTGTAATCAATTGTCTCCCCTTCTGTGTGTATGCCAGGTGGCGGGCCGACGGGCCAGACAGGTGTTTGAGGCGGAGCCTGAGGAGGGAGTGTGGTCTGTCTGGGGGGAGTGGTCTGAATGCTCTCAGACTTGCGGCGTGGGTGTCTCACAGAGGATCAGGAAGTGTTCCCCTCCTCCACCTCCCCAGACTCCTCCCATCTCCCACTCTCCCCCTCACTGGGGAGGTTATTTGCCCGGGGGCATTGGGGGTCCTGTCATCTCACCTGTGCGCCCCTACTACCCTACTCGTTACCCCGGTCAACACCCACCTTATCACTCCCCTTCCATCCCCACCAATCACAACCCAGGATTGTCGCTGTATCGGAACACCAACGCCGGGGGAGGAGGAGCTCCTGTACCGGGACAGGCCAATCCATCCCCTCCTTTTTACCAGCCAGAATTCTCCCCAACCAATCAAGACCATCTATCTGTTTATCGATCTCCCTACCAAGCTCCTTCACATGGGTACAACCAGCCAGCACGGATCATCAGGAGACCGACTAATCCAGGAGCAGTGAGGGCTGGAGGAGGCGGGAGCAGAAGGTCCGTCTCCTCCAATCGGGAGGGTTTGCCTGCGAGGAGGTGAGTTAGACTGAACAATTAGAAAGCTAACTAACTTATTATCACAGGTAAACCAGTTTCTGCATATATGCTAATAAATAAGAAGAAAATTTAGCACAGAAATGCCAAAGATATGTTTGAGCACTTGGCCAACCTGCTTAAAGCTGAGAGCTTCTAAATGGCTCCTGAGTTGACCTTGTGGCTGTGATTGTTTTTGTCAGCTGCTTTTTTGAAGGTCAAGAATTAATGTTTAATCTCAGTCATTATATAGTTTGTCTATCAGAGAGGACATAGTTAAATTTTCAACTGTAAAAAGTCCCGGTCATTAATTAAATTTACAAAATCCTTATCTGCCAATATATCATTATCAAATTTTTCTAACTCAAAAATATTGACATTGGTGTAAAACTGGCGTCAGTCATGTTCTAAAAACAAAACGTGTCAATGGTTTCTTATAGATGAACGTGTTCTTTGTACGTGAACGTATGCACAAATTGAGTGTATAATAAACCAATTTCCAGTTAACAGAAGCTTTTACATGTGCTTAGCTAAACACCCTGAGTTGTGTTATAATAAATAGAAGAACTCAGTTGTTAGGATAAGCAGCAAAAGCCACAAGACAAAGAAGAGATTTGTACCTCATCACAGAGTACACGGTAAAAAGTAGCTGGTGACTGCAGTGACTCATCAACAAAGACGTCACCAAAATAAAATGTTGATTCCGAGCTTAGGATTCATCTAGGTATCATTTGTTAAAGTGCTGGCATTGTTTAGGCATTAGAGAGAGTTTGTTATGATGTTTGAGTGCTGGGATTTGGAGTCATCATACAAACCGGGACTGTATTACTCTGCCCGCTCACCACAGCCTGTTGGCTCCACGTCGGTTATAATTATCTTGAACAGAACAGGAGCAGCATCAGGGACTTATCCTGTCTGTCTGTTTTCTTTTTCTCACTGCCTCTGGCGCTATCTGTCCATCTGTAAATCTTTCTATTGAAATATTCTTTCTTATTTTTTTTTTTGTCTCTTTCTCTTTGAACACAGGTCTTCCAACATCCGTCCAGGCCAGTTTGGGTACGGCAGGGTCCCGTTCTCTCTGCCTCTGCATCGTCCCAACCGGCAGGCTCGCCACACTGTTAACGGCACCGATGCGGCGACACCGGCCCCTGGACTAGCTGCCACTGAAGATGATGCCGAGACTAACAGGAAAGAGGAAGAAGAGGTCGGTAGTGAAGGAGAAGACAGGGAGGTGACGAGGAGTGAGGAGGAGAGCACTGACGCACCTGCTGCTGAGGAGGTGCCCACAACAACCACCACAACTGGCAACCCACACCGACATGTTGACCGGCCCTCACAAACCCATACAGAGCATGGGAGAGCAAGAGTCCCATCCTCTCACCCCTTCTCACGCTCCTCGTCGCCATCCCTCCTGCCCAACCGCCACCGGTTTGATTGGCACTCTGTCACCGCGCCGCCTCCTCCTGTCCCCCCTCTCTCCCGCCCAAACTCCCCCGCTGCCACCTCGCCTTTTTCCACTTCTCTCCACCGCTCCAGCCCTGTGCACAGAGACAGGGAGCTCCGCCCAGGCTTCAGCCCCCAGGTCCCACCAGCCAGCAACTTCTACCCACTACAGCACCACCATGTCCCATACCTGGGAGTCGAATCAGGCAGGGATGGAGGAAGAGGAGCTCCTCGGGTCTACAGATGCTCTGGGCCTGAGAAGGAGTACCGCAGGTGCTTCTCACAGGTAAGATACCCAGAAGCAAAAGAAACATTCCACTAAATTTACTGGCTTTATCTCTTTTAATAATCTCAGCAACTCATTTCCATATCAGCCT
This sequence comes from Holacanthus passer, assembly GCA_025331565.1. NCBI lineage: Eukaryota > Metazoa > Chordata > Actinopteri > Pomacanthidae > Holacanthus > Holacanthus passer. The sequence continues at coordinate 11,929,485 of JAFREQ010000012.1, forward strand.
CTGCGTTATTCAGGCTGCATCTGTATGTAGCCTGCAGTTGCGCTTGATTTATATGCATGCCACGTGCTGAAGGGAGCAGTTAGGCGTCTGCAAACCGAGGAGTTGAAGGTCACTAGAGTGTATTTAAAAGATCATTCCCCAGCTCCAACACTAGTGGGTTGTCTATGAGCACTCGGATGGAAACTGCTAGTGCCTCTCCTACTCCAAGGTGGGTGTGTATTCTGTGTCACACAAGAACACACACCTCTGTTGTGAAGCCATACACGTGCCTGTATGCATGTGTCTGGGTTCAGTATCTTTTGCGACTGATTGCACATATGCGTGAGTATGAATTTGTGCCAGAGCCTGTGTTTGTGTGTGTAAATGAGTGTGTGCGTCGGTAGCAGTGTGTATTGATGTAATATGCTGTCTGACTCTGGGCCTGCAGTGTTGATTCAGGTTGCGACCTGCTCCATACCTCTCAGCGCAGCACAGTGCGAGCTTTATTGGTAGCAAAGTGTGCGCACATGCTGCCAGAAAGAGCAGCCAAGACACAGACAGGTGGGTTGGGTCGGATGGGCCAACTCACCTCAGAAACAGGTGAGAAACTGAGGTCGACCCTGCAGTAACTCATGTTTTATTAAGACAGGAACTCAATTAAATGTTAGCTTAAATGTGAGAGTTAATATCACACAGAAAGAGTCCTTTACTTAATATATTTCAAATGTTCTGTATCTATTGGTATGGTTGAATATTTTAAAGCAAAAAGTGAGCAAAAACCAAACATTATCCATTTTTTGGCTGCAATTATCCTGGCAAACATCTATCTATCTATCATCTATTTATCTCAGGGCGCTTTTCATACAGAGCAGTTATAGACCTTACTCCTTATAATATTATTTGCAGAGACAGAACAGTTCCTACCATGTGCAAGTTCTCACTGACAGCGGCGGGGAAAAATTCCCTTTGAACAGGCAGAAACCTCAAACAGAACCAGGCTCTAGGTGGGCGGCCATCTGCAGAGAGAGAGAGAGCAGGACTAGAGAGAACATACAGTAACACACTGCAAGTTCCACATATCCACACAGAGATGTAAAGTGATGGTAATGGTAGTAATAATAATGATAATGAGATGATGTTGTTTTGATAATAATGCATACAGATGGAGAGTGAGAGGAGGACAGTGGAGCTCAGTGCATCATGGGAAATCCCCCAGCAGTCTCAGCCTATAGCTGAGTCAACCCCAACTATGAGCTTTATCAAAGATGAAAGATTTGAGACTACTCTTAAATGGGGAGCGGGTGTCTGTCTTCCTGAACCCAATCTGGGGTCTGGTCCCACAGGAAAGCAGCTTGATAGTGTGATGATCGCCTCACATACCGTTATGTCAAATCAAAATCAGCTGCATCAGCCCAGCCGTATCTCACTTGGCTTGGCTCGCACATTTTCCACTTTTTGCAATGGCTGCTTCATATTAACAGCAGACGTCCACACAAATTCGACCATCATTTTTCAAACAATCGATGAATCAATTCTTGTCCCCAGACAGAGAGCGACAACATGTGGAAAGTCACGGATTTCAGCTTGAATGTATTTTTATTTTCAAGTGCAAGCACAAAAATTTGAGACATTTTGTAAAAACTGATTTATGGATGTTATGCACAATGACAATCGGACTGGGGGGTGAACCTAAATACTCTTTTGGTAGCCTCTGAAATGTGTGTGTAGCTCCAAGTATCAAAAAATCTCCCTTGCTGAAAGTTGACACTGAATTTATTGTCTTGTTTATTTATTCTTTTATTTCATTTTCTTTATTTATGAGGGCAACATTCGTTAATCAACTGAAATGTGCCAGTGTTAGCGAGCCAACAAATCGACTAATTAACTACAGATCAGTTTCTGAAATAAATCATCATTTTACAAATTTTTGTGTTTGTCCAAAGTCAACATATTAATGTTAACAAACTGAGGTATTGTTCTGGTATCAGTGCTGAAACTCATATTGGTAATTCTATCTAAACATTTTAAATCACCAAGTCTTAGGTGTATGGATAAAAACTAAAAACAGTATGACGTGATATGTCTTTAAAACGTCAAAATGGTGCGAAAGTGTAATTCCTGCTCGAGTTTTATGAAAATCGATCATCCATGTGTGAGAGATGGCATGTGATGGATGGAGGCAGAGACGAATGAAATAAACAGAACGAAACTGATCCAAAGTCCCTTTTAAGATTTGATCATGGGGACAAAAATACCCAGAGTGACATGTGAGTGTTATTTCTGCCAGCAGACCACTTGCAGCAGGTCTGTTTTAAGTGAGAGCGTAGGTGGAGACGATAAGACTGGTTAACGACTACCGCACACACAGACACTTACACACTCGTGCATTTTCACTCTCACACGTTATTTCCACAACTGGCTCTCATTGAGTGGAAGTAGACACTTGAATTTGGGGCCAGGTTGGCACTCTTGGGCACTTGACTTTTCTCTCTTTAGATAATTTGGCAGCCACTTTTGCCCTCTTTCATCCCCCCCTCTTTCTTTCTTTCGGTCTCTGCCCTGCTGTGTGTGATAGTCCCCATGTTAAAACAGATTTAGTAGCTGGCAGAAGTCTTGCCCTGTGTGTGCCAGCAGCCGCTAATAGCAGTCCTGTGATGGCTGAGCCTGACTCATTGGGTTACATATTTACCCAACATTAGACTCTGCTTTAGCTGTGTTTGCTCCTACGGGAGATCGTCTGTTCACACATTTGTACATTGTCTTTTCGTTGCTTAAAAATAGGTTAGTGTTGATGAATGCAGGAGTTCGCCCAGGCTTGTATGTACTGTTTATGTGTGTGTGTGTGTGATTGAGGGAGTGAGCCAGACTGAGTGTGACACGTCCTATTATCTATTAGGTGTGTTTGTCATAACACAACGTGCCTGAGGCCCATCACAAGTGTTATGTGTGTATGTGTGTGTTTTTACTGTTGCATAGAAGCAAATGGGGAACCCAGAGGGGGACAGAGGAAATGAGAAGGGCAAAAGGGGAAGAGTGTGTGTAAGTGTAAGACTGAGAACGTGAAGGGAGGCTGGCAAAGGAAGTGACGCAGTTAAGTAGTTGAGAAAGAGAGCACTGTTTTTAGAAAATCTGCACACAGTAGTGGGAGGGTGAGCTAAAGGGCAAAGGGAGAGAAAAGGTGGGAAGGGAGTGAGGCAAAGAAGAAATGGAGATGAAGGCTGGTGAGAATGAGTGTGTAGGTGTGTGTGGAAAGACGTGGACAGTCCTGTTAGTGGAGGGGACAGAGGAGTAAAAGTTAGGGATGGGATGGAGAGAAAAAGATTCTACAAGAAGACAAAAGGAAGTTTGAGTCAGAGGAAGAGAGAGAGATTCATGGAAAGAAGAAGAAAAGTTGTGTGTGTGTGTGTGTGTGTGAGAGAGAGAGAGAGAGGGAGCACAGAGTGTAACAAGAGGAGAAGTTATTCTGTCAGAGGGTGAGGGGAGGAAAAGGTGGAATTTGAGAAGAAGCTGCCTGAAAAAAAAAAGGAGACAAACCAGCTTGAAGCAGACTTTTCACAGAAAGACATGCTCCTCTTCCTGTCCTTTGCTTTCTCAAGTCTTTCACTCCAAATTTTGACGGTTCTCTCTCCTTACCTCCTCTTCATGTCCTCCTCGTCTGAGTAAATGTTTACCGAGAATCACTAACAGTGCATGCCTCTGCAGCAGCAAGTGGGGCGAGATCAGAAGCATGTGGATTTAAGATGCATGTGGGCGGCAAGGAAGGACATGTCCTCTCTTACTTACCTCGCTCTCTCCCCCATTTTTATAGACTCGGTTTGATGTGATGTCTAAAATCTGTCTAAATATTGTCCTCTTCAGGTTACCCTATCAGTCGTATTAAGATCAAAGTGTTAGCACGATTAGTATATCAAGCTTAGTTTTGTTGAGTCTCATAGAGCAGATAATTAGACTTTGCTGATGCAGCACCATCTTCCTTCATTGATCTGTCTATTTTCTGCTCCATTGCCTTGCTGCTGCCGCATTTGCATTGAAAACAATGGAGGTAACAACCACTTTGAAACACCTTTAATGTCCAGCTGCCAAAATTCAACAAAGAAAAACTGAGTTGATGAACATGTAGATATGTTCACCTGAGTCATTATTGCAGTGAAACCTTTTTGCCCTGCGCTTCGCCTCATAGGCTGCTTACAGTCCAGGGCTGCAACTAATGATGATGTTTTTGATTCATCTATTAATTGTTTAATCCATGAAATGTCAGATAATAGAGCCTTTAAATGTCTTGTTTTGCCCAACCAACAGTCCATAACCCCCAACATTCATATATGGCAGAAAATGAAATACTCACATTGGAGGAAACTAAACATAATTTTAAGTTGGCTGACCACCCAATAACCAATTTCCTGGTAATTTCTTGTTTTCTTGATTGATATAAACATACTGTCTCTCACGGCAGGATATGTTATTCACATATTATTGTAGAAGCTCTGACTTCATCATGCCCACCCCACCACTTCTGACACCAAACCAAGCTCTTGAGCAAACACAATACCACAAAATAAGGTATGACTACTAAAGAGCACACGTAATACTTGAGCCACACACAGAAACATGCCATTGATCTCACTCCCGTAACTGAAACCTGAGGAGTTTTTGTTGTACCTACCAGACCCACTAATGTGGCTTCAGGCTGCCGCAGTGGGAGTTTGATGATCTAATCACAGTCTGTCATTACACAGGCGTTGTTACAAAGGAAGTGTATTATTACGACTATCAGCACAAAGCAACACTCCTCAGCTGTAATGACTGTGTGCAGACGCTGCCACGCTTACTGTTGTTTTCATGAAGCGACAAACAAGCCCAGATGTGTTGGTTTATGGGGCTCGCGCACACGCACGCAAACCACATTGACTCATTCAGACTGATCCGTACTTTCTTTTCTTTCAGTTTAACGAGCAGAGGTACCTGCTTCTGTTCAAAACCCAGGAACGTCTGCTTGTTAAAGTGTGTTTTAATCAGCTCCTGTGTGCTCTGAGTTCACCTCCAATCTGTCTTTCATGTTCCTTTTCATCCCTTTCTGTTTTCCCTCTCACTCACTTTCGACTCGTTTTGTCATTTCCAACTCCTTTTAAAATGTGATCTTTATTTAAAGGAATAGGTGGCTCGGAGAGTGGTATCAGTCTTCTCATCTAACTCGCAGCAAGAAGGCGAATTAAGTGTAATTCCCAAAAAGCTGAACCATTCCTCTAACCATGAAAACTTAATGTAGATTAAATATGTAGAAATTTCTAATGCAATCATGCACAAGATTTCATCCCAGAAACAGCCTAAATGGCACCTCACAAAACCCAAAAAACTCTAAAACCACAACAATAAATGAGCTAAAATGCCCCAAAACATCTGCAGCCAGAGGATCCAGCACACAGTTTCTGCAGCAATGATTAGAATTCACAGAGAGAGTGTACATGGATTTTCCAAATTTTGCCATTTTAGATCCAATTGCAGACGGTTCCAGGCACAAGAGGCAGCATTACAGTAAACAGTAGAAATTCTTTTACATAGTTGAGTGCAGACTTTGGAAACTGTTAATAAAATGAGTCCTGAGGATGAAGAGCATAGCTGTTCACACTTCCTACCTCTCTCTCTGTGTTGTTATGACATTATGTGTTGAGAATTATCAGCATCCTTGAACACTCTGGTTTGTAGTAATAGGATGTGGGTTTGCAGAGCTGTTATGTGGAAAGTGGAACATGGAATGTTTGTCATTTTCAGCAAACTTCTGCTTTCCTTTATTGATCTTGTGGCTACAGTGTTTACTGTTTTCTTCTCTTTTTCTTTGCGTACAACAGTTGATCTGTTTTCAGGCTCAAACTCAAATTTCTCCTGTGAACAACAGCGAAGTTTCTTGCTGTTCGTTTTGCGCAGCACGGGGCCTCTTCCTTCAGTCTTCGCCTGTTGTTGATAGATGAACAGCATTTCCTCTGGAGGACTCCTGACTCGCCCCCAAGGTCAAGGCCTAGAGTTGGGTGGTGCCCTGCAAAGCGCCGACACACGGCCTCGGTCACAAGATTAGCCGGAGAATGTTAATCGCTGAGGACAAACACATACAGTACATGAGCGTACACACGCATACACACACATATTAACGCATGTCATGGATTTGTGTGCATGCTCAGAGTGATTAGTCCTGCCGCGTGGAGTGTGTTGATTTATGGCTGCAGGGTCCAGCGGCCAGTTACTTTGTCTGTGTAATGTTGCAGTAATGCCTGAGGAATGACTGGCCAGCCTTAACCTGTGTGTGTTGTTGAGGGGATTTGGCCAGCTGTGCAGGCAGAGGCTTGCATGGAAAATGACTGAGCATTGAGCGGGATGACGACGACGTGTCACCTGGGCTTTCCCTACGGAAACACACATGTGATGAAAGGTTCCTGCTTTCCTCATAATCCATTCCCCCTTGGATTTCATTAGTCTTGTCTGGGTCGGTGTAGGTGTTTGTGTTTCACGTATGTGTTATGTATGATCAGGACCTTGACTTGTCTGTGTTAATAGTATGTGTGTGAGCACAGAACAAAGCCTTCAGGCAGTGTCTCCCTCCCTCCTCCTTCACATGCTTCTATATACGGCACACACACCCCTTCTCTCTTCCCTCCTCCCTGGTAGTAAAACACATCTATATCTTTCACAGCTCCTGTACAAAAACACTCGACTGTCTCTCTTTCAGCGGCTGTATTTACTTTTACTTCACCTGCTCCTCTGCTATCTGTTTTTCACTCTTTCACCCTGTCAGTCTCCCGCTCAGTAGCTGCCAGTTTTTATATCTTTCACTTCAGGCTTCTTATAGTGTTTACTAACTGATCGACAAGTCTTTCGGTGGCTCTAAGTTGTTCTTCTCCATGTACTTTGACTGTATATAAGAAATGACTTGTGATTGATTAGTGATTGTCATTTAAGGGAAATCCTAGTTTTATAGAACTTTGACCTTAGTTTACTAATTTTAGCCATCATTCCTCGTTGGAAATGATGTCACCAAATGAAAGGATGAAATCTGGAAGTAGAGAGACAAACAAACCTACAGGTTAGTTGAACTTGAAAATGAAGGCAACCACTAAAATGGTTTCCCAAACATCCATAGCAGTTTACATAGTGACTTTTTGAGTCAAGTTAGATCAATGTTCAATGATGGATTAAAATTTTGTTAATTTACACTCACTTTCTAAAGTGTTTTAAATAACCTGGGTCAACTGTTGGCTTGTTTACATCCTGTCTGATTGTTGAACCAGTTGTGTTTCTTGCATTTGCTGTGTTCCAGGACCTCAGTCATTATTTCAGTGAGCATAATGTTATCATAGCTGATTGATTTCCACATGGAGCGGAAATGATAACTAGAACTACAAGGCTCATGTCCTAAGTAGGAAGAGACTGTGACATTCTTTTAATCAATTTTTACCAAAAAGAAAATATACACAGAAGACTACAAGAATAACTAAAATTTTATGTTAATTAATTAATCAACTTTCCAATATTCATTCTTTACTCTATACGTATGGCTGGGTATTGTTTCACATTTCTCAATTATGATTGGTATTTGGATACCAACACAAAAATAATACCTTTTTCAGTGCATCATTTTGAGAAATATGAACATGTTTGTCTACAAAAAACTGCTTTAAAAAAGAAACTAAAGTTCTTACATGTTGAACAAGCAGCTGTACAAAAACTTGCCGAAATAGAAATGTGAAATTCTCAAAATTTGGGTTTAAGTCAGGAACCCAGAAAACATACTTAAATAACATTATAAATATGGCCAGACATGCAACGCAGTACTTTACAGTTTTTGATATTCTGTGCTATGGCTACATTTTGCCTGGTACCAAATGAGTAATGAGATTTGATGCCCAGCAATTTCTATGAAAGGCCAAAACTAATGATAACTTTGGTGTCCTGGTGACTTAGTGGTTAAGACACAAACCATATAACAGTCATGTCCCTGGTTTGACTCCAGTCAGGGACCTTTGTTGCCTAATTTCTGTCTCTATAGTGACAATGAAAAATATAAAGGCAAAAGGCCAAAAAATGAAAAAGACAGCTGCTCGTCATGATGAGGCCAAAGAGATATTTGAAATTCTTTGAGGCCTACTCACAGTCCAGTTGGTAATAAACATCAGTCAAGTTACTTTTAAAAACTCTTTTAATGTTAAATATGTTATTGAATGTTGCTAAGTGATTGAATGGTTTTGACTCTGTTTGGATTGTACTTGTGGTTTGGTGTGTTTTGATGCGATCCACAGGCCCAGACCCATCCTCGCTGCCGCCTTCCATCACCCACCTCTTTAAGGATTTTGCTTCTGTAAAAGCCATCGCTCTCTTTTCTCTCCCCTCCTTGGCTCATTCAACAAGTGCCACTCTCCCTTTCTCTCCCGGCCCTGTCAGTCCACCCCTCCCCTCTCTTTCTGTTCACACTCCCCTTTATGGAGAGACCCCCTAACCCTGCACTCATAGTAAATGAGGGAACACCAAAGTCTATCAGCCTTTACAATAACACACAAATTTTCCTGCAGAACCATGAAATGCCAGTGAAAACCTCTTCTCTCTTCTGCTTTTACTCTCACTTCACCTCCCTTCTCTCTTTCTTCCATTCAGTCCATTAGCCTCCCTCTGGTTTTACACACCCTAAACTCTTTTGGGAGGAGAATCCACTTCACCTTTTAGTGCTCGTACAATCACCAACGCATGAATGCACACACTTGACTTTTTCTTGCATTCTCTCTTTTCATTTTACATTCCCATTTTTTGTATTTTATGGAAGCTCTTTCTTTCATTTTTACTGTACTGGAGCATCCCATAGCTATGCACACACCATCCTTGTTTATGTGTGTGTGTGTGTGTGTTGTCTATTCATTGTTTATGGTCTTAAAAGCGCACACACACATGCACAGATACACAGAAACTATCTAGTTTGAAGTGGGGCCCAACATGTTTATGTCCAGCAGAAATATTTACAACCATTACCAACCACATTTCACACACACATCCAGGCAGATTTACACAGTTACTTGAAAACATCAGGTCACATACGTACGCTGACCTTCAAGCGCTCACATACACTCACATATTCTGTGGATGTAGCCCAAACACCCCCTTGTGCAAGAGGCTTAAAGCAGACTATAACATAGTTGCCATAAATAACACAAAAATAAGTCTGTTTCAGCAGTGTGAAGCTGTGGCGGAGCGTACCACATAAAGTTTCATGAGCTGGTTTCACACTTTTCACCACAACAGACACAACAGATGATCCTTATGAGTGCCTTGTGACATGACGGCCACATACCTTCACTCACACACACAACGCAGTGAAAGTGTGAAATTCAGTACATGCTTTGACGGTTTATCCATGAGATTCTTTTAGTTACACTTTGTCACCGAGGCTGGTTCACATGGGAAATGTGGATCAGTGTGTGTTTCTGTTCTCCTTGCTCTCGTCTCTCCCAGATGAGTGATTAGGAACTTTCCAGCTGTTTGTGACAGCTGTGTGAGTGAAGAGCAATTCAGGGGGGAAAAAAATGAGGAACAAATCAAAGGAAGAGAGGAGTGAAAGACGCAAAGATTGCGGAGCTGACAGAGATTTGAGTTGCAAGGAAACCTGAGAGCTCTGTGTGCGGCATATAAGAGTGTCTGTGTGTGTTGTTGAGCCAGCTGTATACCAGAGGGCTGTAAACTCAGAGGGTTTCGGCTCCCCACAGGAACGATACCTGATGAAGCTTAGTGTGTGTGTGTGTGCAGTGGAGGAAGAAGTATCCAGATCCTGTCCTCTAGTAAAGTACAACAATGTAAAATACTCCATTATAAGAAAAGGTCCTACATTGAAAATGTTCCTTAAGTAAAAGTACAGAATTATAATCAACAAAATGTGCAGAAAAGTGCATATCTGTCCATTTAACATGTTAGGCCTAAGCATGTTAGCACTAAACATAAGGCAGAGCCAAGGCTGATGGGAATGTCATGAGTTTTGTTGCGCTCCAATTGAAATTTGTAGTTTATGAGCTGATGGTGCTGCTAGAGGAAAAGTCTTGGCATCACCAAAGTCACGAGGATTCTTCATCTGGGGACAATGAATATCTGTACAAAATACAAAAACCTGACAGATGGACACTGTCATCCAGTACATGGACAACATTTCCCTCAGAAATGTAGTGGAGTAGCACAAAATGGAAGTACTCAAGTAAGGCACAAGTAGCTCAGAATTGTACTCTGTGTGTGTGTGTGTGTGTGTGTGTCCCACAGGACTCGGGCAAAGTTCAGTGAGTTATAGTCGGCACAGTATAAACCAGCAGAGTCGTGTCTGCCTGATGTTTCAGCTGTTGTATAAGTGCAGGTATGCTAAAACTCTTTCCACTGTAAAGCTCCATAAGGACTCTGCTCGAAGCACAAGCTGGACATGTGCTCATAGTTGCACACGCGCACACACACACACAGGCATACACGTGCTCACACAGTCACTCACATTCTGTGGTCATGCAGTGAATGCCACGGTGAATTTATGTGAGCAGCCGCTTCCAAAAATCTATTACTTCCATATGGTTGTAATACACCCGCTGACTGCCAAAAGCAGCATGGAGACTACGTGTGTGTGATTGTGTGTGTGTGTGTGTGTGTTTGTGTATGAGGAGATGATGTGCTTGTGCTTACTTCTATGATCTCAAATTAATTCTCCCCCTTTTTATTAGCTGTTTTCCTCGCCTTTTGCTCACAACAGTCGACTCCACCCTCACTCCTCCAGGGACTGGGAGAGAAACAAGCGGCGGTTTTAATAGCTGGGTGATTTAATATGAGTTCAATGTGTGGCAGTGCATTTAAAATGTTTCTCTCCGTCTCTCTGTGTTTCTGTTGTGCAGGTGTGTGGAGGAGGAGCGCTGGAGTCCAGAGCAGAGCAGTGTGCAGCCTTTAACACCCAGGAGTTCATGGGTCGCCTGTACAACTGGGAGCCTTTCACTGAGGGTGAGGACTGAGTTAAAACACACATGCTAGTTTAGAGTTTAGCTGCACAGTGCTTCTACGTGATAATGGGCTTATAGTGAGAATTAAATGCTGGGGGGGTGAAAAAGCGTCAGTAAAATGTTTGTTTAAGTGAGTTAAATGTTGCTCTGGTATTAGTGTACATTGGCAGGCCTCCACTTCATGCCCAACCCACCGCAATCCTTCCTCTCATTGGAGCAGGCCTGCAGTTCATGTTGCGTCGAGGGTGGCGAGAGTCAAGGGGAAAAGAGAATGAATGGAACTCAATCTGCTTTTATTCTGTGCACAAAACACTTTCCCTCCTCTCTTTTTCCTCTCATTTGTCCAACATCTCTCCTTCCTCTCCTGCCAAGCTTCTCCTCCCAGCTCTGACTGAGCGCACAGATTCCTACTGAGTGAGATAAAGAGAGAGAGAGAGAGGGAAAGACGGTGAAAGGGAGGTGAGAGGTGATGGGATGCAAGTGTTTTTGTCACATGACCACTGGGAGCAAAGGAAGACGACGTGGCTTGTGTATGTGTGTGTGTGTGTGTGTGTCTCCACACTCGTGTTGTGTGTCCATGTGTGGTGGTGTGTGTTTGTTTACTTTCTTGTTAAGTGTGCAATAGCACATAGCAGCGCAGTGGAGATTGTGTCTATTTATCTTTGTTTTACAATGCCGGGGGCGGAAAGACAAAGGAAGAGAGAGATATTTGAGGAATTTGATAGAGAGAATATTACAAACATGGGGATTTTGGGAGTGAGAGAATGCAGGAGGGAAAGCGAAAGGGAACAGAGAGAAACACAGCTGTGGGATGATATCAACACTTTTGTCATCGGACTTAGAAATATGTGTAAAAGCCTCTGAGTATTTACAGTATGAGCTTATTGGCAAGTGTGCTGTGCACCGTAAATGGATGTCTTAATGGATCTGAGATGACATGTTCTGCTGGCATGTTTGTGTATCTGTCTGTCTATGCACTTGTGATTACTGTATCGGCTGGCTGAAGCTCTTCAACGCAAAGTGTGAGAGCAAAGAGCCAGACAAACCAGATCAGCCACACCAAACTCACACATTAATTTGGTTTTATATTGTCCTAAAACACTTGTCCAAATATACACAATGACACAAATAAGACGTTAGGAATTAGTATAAATAATAATAAGTATTAAAATACTGAAAGTTAAAGCAATTAATTAATAAAGATAATACAGATAAGACAGAGAAATGACACCTGACTCTGCACTTACCCTCTGCTCTCTGGAGCATTTTAGCATCTTTCAGCTCATTGTTTTGGTTTAACTTTACTGTTTTCACTCTCACTGCACTCATCAGCCTCATTTCTAGATGTAGCAGGCAGCTATTTTCGTGGTTGTCTGTCTCTATGTGTATGAGCTGGCTGTCCCCTTGTGATCCCACAAAGGACATGCATTAATAGATAATGGATGGATTACATAACTTATTACCATTACACGTGTAAAAGGTCAGAGGAGAGTGCTCTGCTGGTAAATTGCCTGCTTTTTTCAAGGGCACACAGGGAGCGAGTACAACTTAAAGGCTGCCCTGATATTTTTTGTCCGAGCAGCCACGAGCCAGTTTCCAGGGCAGATCCAGACAATGTATGCTGCACATCTGTACCAGGAGTCATCGCCGGGGTATCAGCAGGAGTCTGACTGTCTGCATAAACACACAGGGGCTTTCCTTTCACCCACCCACCACCTCTCGTCCCTGTGCGCTTGTGAGGGGAAAGAGTGAGATTACTGTATTTATCCTGAATTGAGCTGCTCTTAAATTTTCTCTATCTGCCGTGCGTCTTTGCCCTCTGCTCCCCAGTGTCCTTGAGATCTGCTGAGAAAACGAGAGGACTGGACAGAGAGAGAGGAGGGGAAGAAAAACAGAGACAACCACTGATAAAGCGGCGAATCGTGGTTCTGCGTTATAAAGGCAAATGTTAGTCGCATGACTGTGAGGATTTTTTTGTCACACGCACTTGCGGCTGTGCTGGAGGTAGATACAGTACTGTATGTGTCAAAAGTATTTGCGGATGACGTCAGCTGCGTCAGACACACTCAAACTGTGCTGGAGATGATCCTTTTCCACTCTGCTAAGTAAACGCTATCACACTGTTTACTTCAGTCCGGTCCCATTGGCTACAACCCAAACCTTCATATCTAGCTCCCCATCGACACACCGGACGCTGCGAGGAGTGTGTGTGTGTTTGACATCGTCTGGTGTATTAGTCATTTCTCTCCAGCTGCACTCATCTGTTTAGGACTTTAGGACAGCGCTGCATATGTTTCCCGTTAGTATTTATGTTGAACTGTGCAGTCAGCTACTTAGTGTGTGATTTTTTTTTGCCTCCCAAGGTGGCAGCCCTGTTATGTATGTACTGCAAAGTGTTGTGGCCTATGGTTTGGAAATGGAAGCTTAAACTGTAAAGCTGCCACTACGGTTGTAAACCACAGAAATGATAGTCCTGATTCATTTCAGTGGTAATGTTTTTCCCCCCGACGTGCTCAGCTCTGGACAGCAGTACCAGTGCTGTAAGCACTGCACGTGCAGGTGTTGTTTTACTTGAATATTCCCTTTTTTTTCAGGCCTCATCCCCTCCCTGCCCACCCATCCTCCCCTCTTCCTGTCCCACTGCCTCTCTCTTTCTCTCTCTCTGTTGGAGTTTGTTTAGACGGAGAGATAGTGGGGAAGTATATTTAGACAACATATATTCCACTGTCTGAACACTAAGCTCAGAGAGGGAGAGAGGGAGAGAGGGAGACAGTGGAAGAGGAAGAGAGGCCCGAGATCGAGGCGAAGGGAGAAACAGAGAAGCAGAGAGAAGTAGCTGGAGAGAAATGAAAGATAAAGACCAAAAATAGAGAGAAGAGTTCAAGGTGATTAGGAGCTGGAGAGCGCTCGAGCATGACTTCAGGGCAGGAAGAAGAGGAGATGGAGAATGCGGGAGGTGAGGAGGGGGAATACAGAGGGAGTACATGAGTGGCAACACGTCTCCCACTTTTAGCTCCCCCTCTATTTTCTGTCACTGTCTCCAGTCTAATCTCTCAAAGATAACTATGACAGACGGAAAGAGAGAACCAGGGTGGAGAGAGAGAGAGGGTGGGAACACTGCCTCTCTTTCTCTTCCTCTTTCATTCTAAATATGTACTGTAAATCTTTGCTTTATCAGAGAGTAGCAAAAGAATGATGGCAAGTAAGTGAAGATGGAAGTTTGGCTCGTTGAGACTGGGTTCATGGACAGTGACTCATGCTTTCATACTTATTCAACAGTAGTTATGCGAAACCAGATCGCCATTCATGTGTTAATCAAAATCAGTTAAATCAATAAATGGAATTGGTAAAAGCAATCTTAAGCTCTTACAAAATGTTGTTTATTTTTTTAAATACTTGCTGACGCCTCTTTCTAAATGAAAGCATTTTTGGTCCAACGTCATTTAAATCAGAGGCAATAAGACAACACCCCTTCATTTCTTTTCTTTGGCTTTGTTCTGGCTGCAGGCACAAGTGGCCAAATCCAATTTTCTGCTCATAAGTGAGTCAGATCTGTTTTTTCACGACAGCATGAACAAATCACATGGAATCTGATATTTTCAATTCTGATTTGGGCCACTTCCATATGTGATCCTAAATCAGATACAGGTCTGATTTCTTGCAATGTGACCTCTCATATCAGAATTCATGCAACTTTTACATCACTTGCTCGCCTGCATTAAGTGTCTTGCTGTGAGACTCTTGTTGAGAGGCATATTGACTGCATTTAAAAAAAATCCAAAAATCCAAATTGAGCACTGAGGCTTGCAGTGTGAATGTAGCCTTTCTCTCATTGGCTCTAGATAGCTTCAAATATGCTGATGACATATTGTGTTATGTTGGTGAAGCACCTTTTTTTCCAAAGTTTTATCTGCTCTCTCTTGCCGTATTTTAAAAATATAAAACACTCTGATAAATCTGCTGTAATCTGTCAGTAGTCCCTAAACTCTAAAGTATTCTGGAGCCAATATTTACCAATGCCGAAATATATAAGACTGTATTTATAAGCAAATTCGTGTACTGTAGAATTTATGTTTTACCTTCATTTCCCTGGAAAGCTGTGGAAAGATAAACATCCAGTCTGGGTCAATTGCTTCACGTGTATAACTTCCTGACCACTTCCAGCCACTTAGTGAGATAAAATACACTCCATAGTGTCCTTAACATATTTGGTCAGGCAAACAACCATGGAGCAGGATGTCTAACTCGATCAAGACTCATAGTGTGGCTCCATCCCTGATGCAGATGTATTTTGGAAACCTACTGATGAAAGCCTACAGTGGGCCACTTGCTACTTAGGCTACTTATACTGTATTATGTTTGGCAAAGCATTATTGTATTTCAATGTACAGATTCAAGGACCTTCAGAGATTCTGTGAAAACAGATGGAGGTCCCTTGAGTTTACTACATACCTTTTGCATTCTGTCTTGGACACACAAGGTGAAACCAGGGGTCTGGTATTTGACCTTTAGTCTTTGTTCTTGGCTATCTCCTATGAACCTCTTGACTTTCAAGATGGTCGGGGCTTTGGGCTACTTGCTGATGATGGCTCATTGAGCTTGGAGAGGAAGCATTTCCATGGTGAAACAATCTTCTTATTATGTGAAAATTAAGTTGCCATGATGTAATATCAGAACCACACTACTGTGAAATGTCAAAAATATTTCACAAAGAAATGCGCTTGGAGAGAAACGCCTATTTCTCAAACTGCTTCAACAACAGAATAATATGACTGTACAATAGTTTTTAACCACTTTTGGCAAGTGGTCATGCTTTTCATATTTTCATCGAATTCAATAGTGAATACATTTCTGTCATAACTTGGCAGAGAAATATGACACTATGGAAGCAACTTCACCTACTTCCAAGGTGTATGGAGAAAGGACAAAAAGTCTAACAAGGTAAAAAATCCAACTACACTTATGTCTGTACAGAACAATAAAGTTGTGCTATATACTACAAGTGTTGTTGGAGTTTTGACCTCGAGAGAAATATGGCACCACAGTGAGAAGTCTTAATTTCAGAGGCACAGAATTTGTCCTTTTAACCCCTAAACTCCAAATGACAGAAACCTATTCCTCCTATCTCCAACTCAATCTATGACCCCTTACTCATGCTATGAGCTCATGTCTATATAGCTCTATTTCACACAGACACACACACACACCAGCTCTGCCCGAGGCCTTTAACCCCTGTTACACCCCCAATCTCTAACCTCAAAGCGAAGGAAGAACAGTGGAGCTTCTCACTCTTGTCTTCATCACCGTTTCCTTTGGTTCTTTCTTGCTTCTCCAAAGGATTAGTTCAGCATTTTGGGAGATATGTTCTGCCTGTGAGCTAAAAGAGTGCTCCACTGATTTAGTGTTGCGCTCATTTAACGTTGTCGGGCTCACAATGTCTATGTTGTCAAAACCTGCAAGTTCATTACCCACAATGCAACTGAACCACAGACAGTTTGGTCAGAGATTCGGAGGTCTGGTAAGCTCATTTCTTTCTAACTCCATACCCCCAGATTGTTTTCATTTTCAAACTTGGAGCCCCAACTGAAGCTGAGTCAAGAGACATCACTTGAGGCAATTTATCAGCTTGCCCTCTGGAGCCGCAAAAGGCTTTTTACTTGAACTTTGATTTGTAAAAATGGCACACTTGCCCTTTTAAATACAGGGGTGTGGTTCGCCTAGCTGAGCATAGACACTGGAAACAGGGTGAAACAGTCAACCTGACCAAAGTTCAGAAGTGCACATACCAACACCTCTAAAGCTCATTAAATAACACATTGTGTATCTTGTTTGTTTAATCCTTAGATGAACAATGTTTAAAAATTACAGTTTGTGATTTTTGAAGTTAGAGGTTACATGGTTTGACTACAAATATCTGATTTATATATTCTCATAGAAAGAAAGCAAATACTTCCCAAGATGTTGAACTATTCCTGAAAACCTGCTTATTGTATTTCACCACATAGACATGCTTGTCTCACTTTCTCCACATTTTTGTGCTTGCTCCCCACCCCGTTCCCTCCTGAGATCGTCTGTATTCTCCACTTTTCTATTTGTCTGCCGGTTCTGAAGGACTTTAATTTCGTCTTTTACCTTGAAGCTGTCTTCTCTTACTCTGGTTCTTCCCTTCTCTTCTCACTTTCCAAGTACCCGTCTCTCTGCTGCTTGCGCCCATTGGCTTACTCTCATAAATCAACCCTTCCTCAAGCTTATGTTTACACCTCCCTTCTGGGTTTGAATCTCTTGGGAAGGTGCAGCAGTGAGCGCACTCGTACATGTGAGCAGCAGGGGAAATAGCTAATCATTCTAGTGCTGTCTGACAGTCAGGGGTTATGTGGCCTTGCCTCGGTTTCCTGACCACATGGAAAGATGCTCATCGCCCAGCTGGGTCTTCTCCACGGCAAGCAGACGCACAAAGAAACTACAGACAGTCATACAGGAGAACTCACAGCCACACACACGCTTAAGACAAATATATAAGTTGTGCAATAATCCTCATATCCTCTGTATGTTGCAGTCGGTGCGGACAAGCAGTGCGAGTTGACTTGCAGACCCGCCGGCTATCGTTTCTACGTTCGTCAGGCTGAGCGCGTCAGAGACGGGACCCCCTGCGTCAACGTCAGCTCAAACGACGTGTGCGTAGAAGGACAGTGTCTGGTGAGTAAATTCAAATGTGCATGCCTGTGAGATTTTACCTTCAAGTGACTGAGCCCAAGCACCTCCTGTCTAGCCAGCGGTTGACAAAGTCCAGAACCTGGCTCTCTTAGTCTCACGTCTGGTGGCTGATTTAAACCTGGCATTCAGATTCAGTGTCTCCAAACTTTTTATTTCCCTTCTCTGGGCCTCTTTTCTCTGTGTCTTTCCCTCTTTCTGTCATTTGCACTCTTTCTGATTTTGCCCCTATTCCACCCATCTGTTTCTGGCAGAAATCTGGCGGGCAACAGTTACCAATTTGCACAAACAACTGTGAAATAAACACTGGCAGTGGATGTGAAATGTCAACAAGATTGGAATTAGCTATTCTCTGCTCTGTCCCCACTCCTCCTCCCACATCTCTCTTGTTCCCCTACCCCACGTTTTCCCCTCATTGTCCGACCTATCACTCACATCTTTTCACCTTCTTCTCCCGCCAGACCGAGGGTTGCGATGGGGTACTGGGCTCCGGCTCTGTGATTGACAAGTGTGGAGTGTGTGGTGGGCGGGACTCCTCCTGTCGAAAGGTGACGGGTAGCTTCCAAAATGTCACGGTTCCCCTTGGTTACCACAAGATCCTGGACATCCCACCCGGAGCTACTTTCATTAACATCACAGAGAGACGAGCCAGCCCTAATTACCTGGGTAAGACCTAACAGACACAAGCAAAATCATGCACACACACACATGCAATTTAAGATTTCTTAAATAATACCGGTTGCAGCTCCAGCAAAAGTGAGACCTTGGCGAGGGAATTGCAGATTTGGGAATGAGATTTGGCCCATGAGCCTGTGTGTGTGCTGGCTGGGACTAAGACTGTAAATTTTGTGGCCTCTCAGACTCCAAGCAGATAAAGCCAGTATTGTTAGAGCCCATAAGGAAGCAGTGAAGTGTGTGTGTGTGTGTGTGTGTGTGTGTGTGTGTGTGTGTCTGTGTGAGTGTTTGTCCTGCCAGGCCCCTGTTTGGTAACAAGACAGCACTCCAGAGTCTGTGTTTGTCTGTCTGAGTGTGTGTTTGATCTCTTGGGGGTTTTCTAAGAAGTCACCACTACATTGACAAAACAATGTCAAAATAAGAAACCAAAACTTGACTCAACTCTAGCTTCATTCCTTCTGTCTGCTCTTCTGACTCCAGCCATGAGGAGTGGCACCGGAGCTTCAGTGGTGAATGGCCGTTGGGCTGTGGACCCTCCAGGGGAGTACCAGGCAGGAGGGACTACCTTCACCTACACCCGACCTAGAGCCCAGGCGGAGGGGGAGGAAGAGAAAGGCGAGTCCCTCAGGGCTCCAGGACCCACCACCACACAACTACAGCTGTATGTAAGTACTGGACCACAGGAAGGCATTTATTTTAGCTATGTAAGCAAACATGAACCCAGGCATGGCAAAATTAACTGAATGATAAGAATCGCACACATACACATAGACACACATGTATACACAGAGTGTTTCACATCCCTATAACATTGTTGTACGCCTGCGGCAACGCTCTCCTGCTCTTTGTCAAGATCCACCAGATAGGCAGCATTATTTTAGCATTATGGTGGGATAAAAACAGCTATACTAAAGCTTGGCCTGAGCCACATCAGACTATCCAGAGCTTAATAATAACAACTCTAACCTCAGGCTAAGATCTTATTAAAGAACAAGAGTCATCTGCAGCTTTGCATCCAGCTACAGGGCAGGGGGGCGTAAAAATAGCAAGCATCCACCAAAGCTAGAGTTTGATCTCCTGCATCACCTGCATTTTTAAGGCTTAATGGGATTTTGAAAATAAGACGTAAATAGAATGAAAGTCTATTACCTCGCCAGGAGCACGGTGAGGCTGTAATGCTCATTTCATGCTGGAAAAGAAATGATTTGATGAATGAAAATAATCTTTCCACTGGTGGGACAAAATTATAAAGTTTCTAGCTAAATCAGAAGTGTAGTATGGGTTGTATACTGGCTGCTTTAGGACTTCTCAGTTTGTGTGGGTCTGCAGACAATGCCTGTGTAGAACAAGTTGCACCCCCCAGCTACACCCATTGTTTACTCAGCACTTAGATTCGGTTTCTCTACCACCAGCTTTCAACTACTTTATCTTACTATTGCATCAGTATGGCAGAGGAGAGAGGTCAGATAAAACCAAATGCTCATTACAAGGTTTTGGGGCAAAGTTATTAGGTGTCATCCTCTGGGTACCATGAACGGTGGCACTAATTTCATGTTAATTCATCATACAGTTATTGAGACATGTCACGCTGGACCAAAGGACAGATTGAGCTCTATTACATTACCATCTTGCAAAAAATAGCAGATCAAAATGTTGCTGCCATATGACTCCAGCTGGTTAAGTTTAGATAACCTTGACAATGTTAAGTCTTGTAAGATGGGCTGCAGGGTTTCCTAGTAAGCATCCACCCTGCTGAGGCATCCTTGAGCATGACACCAATTCCCTGCCAGGGCGTAGTTGCTGTTCTGTAGCTCATCTTGACCTCGTTTTGTTTTGCTCTCCAGATCATTTTCCACAAGGAGAACCCAGGCATCAACTACGAGTTTTATGTCCCTGTGGAGAAGAAGGAGGTTGAGAGGGAGAGGCTGATGGAGAGAGAGAGGGAGACACCGAGAGAGGTGCACAGAGAGAGGCAGAGGGAGCGAGAGCCAGGGAGAGCGCCTCTTCGCAGTACGTCCATCGCACTTCAACTCTCTGATTTTCCTTCTTCCGTTTGGCAGCTGTGTTTTCTGCATGTTCCATACAGTAGCACAGAGACACTGGATTCTCATCAGTCATGTACATTACATAGTTGAATCTTGTCAGTGGCTGAACTGAACCCTAAATCAAGATCTCAACATTCATTCTTTCCAAATTAGTCAAGGAAACACTTCTACAGCCCATGTCCTTGGAGAATGATTGATGTGTTTATGGATTAGCATGGGTGTGGTTGTGGGCCAAGTGGGAGGGATTATTGTAAGTGTGTGTTTGTGTGTTTGTGTGTATGACCTAGATGGGAGGCTATCTGGTCCACATGTTCACTGTCATGAGACCCTGACCTCATCATGACATCATTAGCCTCTGACTCACTGCGTTCCTCCTATTCTCACTATTTCAACACTCGCCTCTTTCCTCCCTCTTTATTGCTCTTTTCTCCTCCTCATGTCTGTTTCCCAATCTTTGCCTCTCTCTCCCACGTCTTCTCTCCTCTCGTGCCCATGTGTCATGTCATGTTCACATCTACTTCCTTCTTCTCACAGGTCCTCTCACTGTGTCGGTAGAAGACCCTCCTCCTGCTCCTCCTCCTGTTTCGGGCCCCTCTTTCCCCTCTTCCTCCTCCTCCTCCTCCTTCTCCTCCTCCTCTGTCTTTTCTCCTCCCTCCTCGGAGCGGTGGACACCTGAGAGGTCACGTCCTCGAGGCGCTGCACCCAACAGGAATGCTCGGATCCCCCCTCGCACTGATCTGCCCCCGGACACTCAGCCGCCATTTGTGTGGAGGAGAGGTCAACTCACTGAGTGTTCTGCTTCCTGTGGCAAAGGTTAGATTCTAATGAGCCCTGTTTATTTTCACATATGTGTCATTTTAAAATTAATTAAAATTAAATACACAAAAATGGTGCTTACTTGCTTGGGCTGATGTGATGCCTCCCTCCGCTGGCCGGTAGATGTAATTACAAGACTTAATGTCTTTCTCACTCTGTGTATCCATCCATCTCTTTCTCTCTCTCTGTAGGTTCTCAGTACAGAGTCATTCTCTGTATAGACCGCCATACAGATGAGGAAGTCCCAGAGAGGAAGTGTGACTCTGCAGCCAAACCTGTCCCTGAGGAGGAGCCTTGTAACACACATCCATGCCCACCATTGTGAGAACACACACAGTTGTTCTTGAGGAGTTACACATATATACCATTATATAGATTTATATTCAGTTCCAAACTTCAACTTCAGGGGTTCTACGACTGCATTGGGAGGTTTCTGTCTCTAATGCTCGGTTACTGATAGAACGAAGTCGATAGGATGGAGATTTCTCACAGTGCAAATTTCTCACATAAAAAGCCTGATAAAAAAAAATGTAGCCTACTTGTTTAGATTACACCATGTTAAAAGTTAAAATGGTGTTGACGTGATAAAAAAGACTCTGCAAACTAATAATGATGAATGGAGACATCATCGTTGGTGCATGCATACATGACTTGTAGTGAGCTGGCATATTACATATTATTAAGATAGTTGTATATTTGAAGACGTGATAATGTGATATATTCAATATGTCCCTCTCTCTTTCTCTCTCTCTCACTGTGTCCCTCAGCTGGGAGGCCAGTCCATGGTCAGAGTGCAGTGTGTCCTGTGGCTCCGGGGTGCAGCAGAGGCAGCTCCAGTGCAGGCAGAGCTTCGGGAACCGCTCCACCATGGTCCACCCACAGCGCTGTGCCAGCCTCACCCCGCCAGAGTCCACACAGGCGTGTCAGCTCAGCGTCTGCTCCCACTGGGAGGTCAGCTCAGACTGGAGCACGGTAGGTCAACAGCGCCAGTGTGTGAGTGGAAAATTCATCTGCAAATGGGACTTTTATATTTTGGCACAGTACTTTGAAGGTGTGAATGATGGTACTGTGGCTCTAGCATAAATTTAAAAAATCCTTTAGGTTAGCATTCAGCTTTTTAAGCACTTTTCAAGTCAGGTGCTGCTGCAGGCACTGTGCCTTGGGTTGGGTTTTTAAAAAATTGTTACTCATCACTTTTGTATTTATATCATATATTTATGTGCCTTTTTTGTGTTTCTGTTTCACTGCTGCACAACCAACTGCCCTTCAGGAACAAATAAAAGATTAATTGATTGATAATCAACAGTCAACCTTTTTTGTCGACTAGCATCTTACCTTTTCTTTCATCTCTTTATACTCATTCTTGTTTTTCCTCCTCTCCATTCGTCATAGTGCTCAGTGGACTGTGGAGTCGGGCGGAGGACAAGGAGTGTGCGCTGCGTCAGCGATCAGGGCAGCATCGTGAGCGACAAGGAGTGCAACTCCAGGGCTCGGCCACAGGGAAGTGAGGAGTGCAACATGGGGCCGTGTGTGACCAACTGGTACTTCACCAACTGGTCCAACACTGTGAGTAACACACATACACAGAGGCAAAGGAAGAAACATTCACAGCACTTAACAGTAATCCTCAACATGATCTTCCACTTTGTCCATCAGTGTTCGGCGCAGTGTGGCCCCGGGGTGCAGAGGAGGGAGGTGGTGTGTCTGACTCGAGGAGGGGTCAGGGAGGGCGGAGGAGGAGGAGACTGTGTCGGGGAAAAGCCAGCAGAGATGAAGGCCTGCAATGGGGGTCCCTGTGTGCCGACAACCGTGTGGTACAGCAGCCCCTGGACACAGGTATGACGGAGGGGATGAAGATTAAATGAGACACAAAGACAAATGGAGGAAAAATAGATTCGATGAATAAATGTGCTCATGTTGTTTATTGTTTAGTGATTTTAAAATGTGAATGTATTTCTCCCTCTTTTGTTTTTTTTTTTTTTGGCTTTTTGGTATATTTCTCTTTTTAGTTTCTAGTATAAAGACGTTGTTTCGTATTGTGAATTTGAAGTCAGACAAAGGTTCATGACCAAAAGGTTCAATAAAGTTAGTGCTGAATGTGCAGAAATCCAAACTTTCCTTTTAGTTTCCACTAAATTCAATTCTAAACATTTTTATTGACCCATTGTAACTTTTTTTTTTTTACATCATGTTGCATCTTATCTCTTTTTTTTTGCATATAAAGGCATTTAAAAGTTTTGTGTGTTTATGTTGGATTTAAAGGGCATTCATATTGCGGTGATAGATTCAGTAGTTCGATAAACACAAATACTGTATTTCTGATGTCAAGATTTTTTTTCTTTTTCAAGTGTAATGTCCCATGTGGGAACGGAACTCAGCGACGAGACATCATTTGTGTCCAGAAGTCGGGGAATGATTTCACTGTTGTACCAGCCAGTGAGTGTGCACATCTGGACAAGCCTGCCGCAGTCCAAGAGTGCGAGATGGGAGAGTGTCAGCCACAGTGGTTCACAACAGAGTGGAGCGCGGTGAGAGACGAGGGGAAGGGGAGCGGGATCTGAGAATGAAATGCTGGAAAGAGAAATGCTGTGACAGAACAAACAGGACAACTTTCATTTAAAACCATGTCACTGATGATCTCTCTGCCTTTGTTCTCAGTGCTCACGTTCTTGTGGAAAAGGCTTACAAATGAGGGAGGTCCGGTGTCTAACACAAGACAGAAAGCACAGCCCTGAGTGTGATTTGGACACCAAACCTGAACAGGAGCAAATCTGCAACACAATACCCTGCACTCCACAAGTCTCAGGTTGGTGTGTGATGGTGTGACAGTGTAATCGTGTGTGTCTTGATTTTTCTCCCTGCCAATCTCTCTCTCCTCTTTTGTCTTCACAGATGAAAACTGCCGGGACAGACGTCACAACTGTGTGATGGTAGTTCAGGCCAGGCTGTGCGTCTACCAATACTACAAGAGCGCCTGCTGTGCATCGTGTACCCATAGTGCTCAGCGTGCAAAGAGGCACTGACCAGCTGATTGCAGACAGCCCAGGTGTGCAAGAAGTCAAGGATTAGGTCAAAAGGTCTGATGACAAGCAGAAATGGGCAGCCCAGAGTAGATATAATCCCTGCGATGGCTGTCAGAATACATTTAGCTATTTTCTCCTGATTCTTCAGGTAAAACACTGTGAAAGCAGCTGGTTCCTTTTTTCCACTTCTCTGTGTACTCTTTTATATTTTTCTTTTTAGAACCACATAGTCCACCGAGCTTGCATCTGTTTACATCGTGCATTAGCTTTAACAGGTTCACAATGTGTCACACAGGGCTGAGTGATACATTTGCAATGATTTCAAGTCTTTACTATGGCTGAGAGATTGTAATGGAAGGTGCTGAGGACACAGTTGTGTTTCAACAGCAAATTGAAGTATTCTCTCTAATCTAAAGGATCTTAAAACAGATGTAGTGAGACATGCATACCACTAATTATGAAATGTGCTGAACAAATAATTACCATGTGTGCTAGATAAACTGTGCGTACTGTAGTAGTATGTGTGCTGAAGATCTACTGGAATAGATCTACCGTGTTTCTGTGCACTGCAGATGCAGATACTCCCCAACTAAGCTAGAAGGATGTCATTAACATATCGTATGTCTTTTTCTGTTTGCCAAAAATAGTGTCCTCTTATTGTGCAGTTCAGTATGTGGACAGATGAACCAAAGTTGTGGGGTTAGCATGGCAGTAAGTGACCAAATATATCAGTGCAGGAAACCTGAGATTCTTCCCAAACTAGAAGGATATTAGACATGGATGTTAAACAGCAGAGTGTGTGCAGTCCTTCATCATATTCATGTCAATTACACATACATGTAAGTCTTTTTAAAGAGAGTTAGCTGAGGTGCTAAGGTGTGAAGACTCATAGTTGCAATTATGTTTTTACTGAAGATGATGCTTCTCACTAAATAACAGACATGGTTTGTAAAAAAAAAAAAAAAAAAAGACATTATCAAGTGATAAGACTGGTGTTGTTTTATACTTTTCTTGTCAACAAATCACTTGAAAAGACCAAACCAACTATGTGTTAGTCTGTCAGTGAATACTTTCTGACTTCCTAACCATGTCTCTGGCACTCAGCCCTAAGTCTATTTGTTCCAAAATGATGATGTAAATCTTTAAAAACGGATCACGAATATTTAGGTTAATATTTTTTAAATGCTCAGTAATTTCTGAAAGAGTTGAACCACTGTAGTTTCCAGCAAATGTTACTCAAACAAGGGAAAATAATGCATTTGTTAGGGACTATTTCCAGCTGTGGATTAACACACATTAGTTAGTATTTATGACACCTATGCATGTGGGATTGACTCAAACTCCAGTGTCCATGTTCATCAGTGTGTGTGTGGCTCATTGGCTCACAATGTTGCACTGAGAAATTTGATATATGAGGCTTTGGCTGGTTTTGGTCTTTTCATGCAATTTCTTAACAATAAAAAAAAAAAAAAATATCGCCTTAAACCATGAACCAAGTGGTGACGTACAGGCTTGGAGATGTGAGATGATTCACTCCTGGATGACCTGATTTAGCATTTTAGTGATCACGTCATCATG
Organism: Holacanthus passer; assembly: GCA_025331565.1. Taxonomy (NCBI): domain Eukaryota; kingdom Metazoa; phylum Chordata; class Actinopteri; family Pomacanthidae; genus Holacanthus; species Holacanthus passer. The sequence continues at coordinate 11,955,303 of JAFREQ010000012.1, forward strand.
ACAACTTTGCTGAGGCATTACAAGAACAACTTGGTGTCCTCCCTGCTTTCTCTCCTCATCTCAATATATATTTTATCTGCCTCCATCATCACCTTCTTGGCAGGGGATGATGAATCTGTATGAGGGTAGGTGAAGCCAGAGTTAGGAAACCTCATGGAGCCTGAGAAAGCTGCTTTCTTACAACAGTCTTTTAATAATTTAGCTCATGATATGGATCAAACGCAATCATTCTGCTTTGACCTGAAAGTAAATATTTTACATTCTGAGATGGCGACCTCTGTATATGTGTGTAAGTGCTCTTTCTGCTTTTTCTCTCTGTCTCTTTGAACTGTTTTTACTTTGCTCTTTTTCTCATCCCACACCTCCCAAGAAGAAATACACACACAATACACCCGCTCACTCAAAAGTGAGGAGTCTGTATATTTGTCAGATATGTTTTAATGTCTATAATTTCCTTGAACATAGTAGGCGCTTATGTTTTATAACTGAGTAGTGTCATTAGAAGTGTTGTTGTAGACTGCATTTATTCACATCTAACTGTCATATAACTATTGTGTTTTGCATTTGACAAGAGAATCAGTGACTTTATTGTACTTGTGAATTGTGGATGTTTTGCGTGCGTGCGTGTGTGTGTGTGTGGTTGTGTGTTTTGTGATTGTGGCTTCAAATGTGTTATTCTTGTCTCTAATCCCTCGTAGAAAAAAAACTTTTTATATAAAAACAAAAAAGGATAGTAATTTATCTATTATCAAAAGAACATGTAATTTATTTTCTGTTTTGAAAAACTGTAGTAAATTTTCTTTGTGACCACCAGAGTTTATGAGATTGTTATTACTGATACACGGACGATTTTTTTTATCATGAAAAACAAAACAAAAAAAAAACTGTGTGGAAAATTATTATCTCAAAGCCTCATTTTAAATAAAATTGAAAGAACAGAGAATTGAAGCTGTGTGTCATGTTTGCTTTTCTCTACGAATAATTGTGATATAGCCAGTTTCCTCCAAACGATGGCGCTGTTGAGTCTCACACATGAATGAACAGGCCTAGTTTTCCTCAGAAATTAAATGTACAGAGTCTGTTTCTGGCGTCATTGTGACGAGTTGTTTGCTTGTTTGTTTGTCTTAAAATAAAAATTGTGTTTCTTTCATTCAAAATGTTGAGTGAGCAAGATTTTACTCATAAGCTTGACTCAATCATCCCAAAGATATTTTGATTAATTTCAGTATTTATTTATTTGTTTTATCAGGAGGTCTCTTGAGATACATTCTCTATTTTTTAAGAGTGACCTGTCCAAAATGGCACCATGAGGTCAGATTGATTAGTAGTCAAATGAAAAAGCACACAGTTGATTTACAACATTCACATACAATATAATTAAAATTACAAGACCTGAATAAACCTGAATAAACAAAGTCCTTCATGAAGCATTTTTTATATAGAATGTGGTGTTTCAGTGTCTGACATGAAGTGGAAGATTATTCTGAGCCCACAGTGAATAGTAAAAGAAACAATTATTTGCCAAGTTCGGAAAGGTCAGATATGTCCTACTGCCTGAGGTGTAAATGTAGGAGTGGTTGGAGGAGTTGGAGTATGTTGAGTCGGGCCAACAGGAAAACAAAGTGTAAGTCAGGAAGTAGAGAATGAAAGTGTAAAGGGTGTAGCAACTTTTTAAACTAGAATTTTGATAATAATAGTTGGAGCGCTAAGTGACAAGGTTAGTTCATGTTACAGTTCAAGTTCTTAACACTGTTTCAAAGCCTGTTCACACTTTCAGGAATACAATTCTGGTTGGCTGGCTTGTTTGTTGTTTGGACAATGATAATATTTAGACCAGTGATGTTGAAATAATTCTTTTTTAAGTTTTATAAAACATTAAGTGCTCTATCTTTGTTTTGTTTTGTTAATAGAAGATAGTCCATTCCGAAACCTCAGCCTAAAACTGTGGGAATAGTCTGCTTTGCCTTCAAACATCCCTGAGTATCACAGTCTGATTTCTCCCTCCTCACCATCATCCTCCTCTCTCCCGGTCGCGTGCCTTGCAGCCGCTCCTTCCTCGTCGTGCAGGGAGGCTTAGCAGCTCCGGTGGCGTGCTGCCCGCTGCCGCACACCGGCCGCAGCCTCGGGCCGCTGCGGGCTTTGCGTGCTTCCCCTGCCGGTGCGGGTCTGTAAGAAGAAGCCCCTAGTGTTTCCATATACATGCAAGTGTGTGTGCATGTGTTCGTGTGTGTGTGTGGGTGGGTGGGGTGTATATGGATGAATGTGGCGGGGGATGCTGGCTCACAGAGGGCACGAGGCAAAGCAGGCAGATGGTGACCTTTTGGAGTAAATTACCATGAACCCTATGACTCTCTCTTTGCACTCGATCTCTCCTGCAAACACACTCACACACACACAGATATAAGGAAAACATGTGTCATCTGGCTCTTTAGCAGTAACATTGAATTCAGCCAGCATCTCAGCCCAGTGTCGTTTTTTCCAAAGTACAATCTGCAAAGTAGGCCAACTCCATCCCGGAGCTATCGCTCCTTCTCTCTGTCACACATTTGACTCTGAGTGGGTGTGAGCGTGATTTCGGGACTCGGGCGTGAACAGCTGGAGTAGTCGTGACCGCGTGCACGTCGCCGGGGGCGCGCCTCGGCTTCATGGTTTCAGCACCAAGGCCAGAGAACAATAGGCGGCTCTCGCTTAGGGAAAGGCTACAAAGTTACAACCGCAAAAAATCACTCAGGCACAAAGTTTTAAAAAGAACCCTCCAGATTAGTCTAAAAATTATTATTGCTGATTAAAACATAGTGGGCGTGTCATTGAGGTTAACGAGTGGTGGTTTGAGGGAGTGCTTTTTCTTTTTGCGTGTGAGCGAGGCGAACGCATTTATCGACGGTCCCTAGGAGTGAGCGGAGGGGGAGGGAGCGACAGAGAGGAGAAGAGATACCGGCAATAGGACGTGAAAAGCCAGCCAGCCGTCGGACGGGTGAGACGCTACAAGAAAATAGAAAAAGGCAAGACTAGTAAGTAAGAGTAGACGCTATTAAGTCTTGGGATAAATACGGCAAGGTTTAAACAGGCTGTTATAAGAGAGGAAGCAAGTTTAAAGTTGGATGTTACCCGAATTTGAGCCGCCTGTTAGCTTGTTATCACTTTTTAATTTAATAGGAATTATAAGCGGGGTTTGGTGAGAGTGAAAGCTAACAAGCTACCTCGGTGCGCTCCGGATTTTTGAGAGTCGAGAGGTGACAAGCCGTGATTTTGGACTCACCTGCTGGGACTCCTCCTCCACCACCAAACCCCCCTCCCGCCCCAGGACCTCCAGACCGGGAACAGGGGAGCCTCTAGTGTCTGTACACCGAGGAGGAGGCGAGTACGGCGGGCACAAAGAGCGGAGCATCCACCGAGGGGAGGCAGGAGGACGGGACCGGAGAGAGTGAGAGGACAACAGCGGGGACCCAGCACAGAGCATCCCTCCTTCATATCTGATCTGAATATAAGCTTCATCTGAACACGGTAAGAGCTTTGATGCATGTGACTTATGTGCATATTTCTCTGTATTGTTTTGTAGTGTGTGTGCATGTGTGTATATGTGTATGTGTACATTGAGGAGGAGGAGGAGGGGGGAGAGGGGGGGATCGGACAAAGAGCAAAGGGAGCCCCATGACATCCGTGTGTATGCTGTAACCTACAGCTGGCTAAACAAAGAAACCGCTCTATTGCAATGATTTACCCCCAATCACGCTGTTTCTCCTCTTTTTTATGTGCAGGTATCCTGAACGTTGTTTATCCACCAAAAGGTAAAACATGCTTGCAGATATTTTCGATTTATAGATATTTAATTGGTGGGGGGAAAGTCTCATTATTGTTTTTTGATTGGCTAATTAACATTTGCATAATTGTTTTACCAGAAGCCAGTGGAGCCCTTTGTCATCAGGCTTGGCAATAAATACTCACACAAACAATCTTTTCGTTTATTTACAGAATTAGGTCACACGTTTTATAGGCTAAGATCATATTCAAATAAGACTTTTTTTTTAAAAATGTTGATAATATTTTTTATTCCTGATTCTTATAACCTTACAACTATAAATATGATAATACTAAAATAAATATAATAAATGTCCTATCATAAACAAAACCCCTGAGGGAATACTATAAATGTTATTGTTATATCATAGGAGTTTTAAATTCTATAAAGTGTTGTAAGTAATTATGAACTCATTATTATATACCACAAACATACCATAAGCAACTGAACGAATATTTTAGGATCATTATTGTTGTATTATTGTGCACTTCTCTGGCTGTGTAAAGACTGATCCAGCATCGGTTGCTCCTCTCCAGGGATACCTGCTCCTGATCTGTTTGCCCCTCGGCCCCTGCAGTACCCAGTTGTCCTCTCCACTCTGTCCCGATGAAGGAGGCTGACGCCATCAAGCTGTTCGTGGGGCAGATCCCCCGGAATCTGGAAGAGAAGGACCTGAAACCTATCTTCGAGCAGTTTGGCAAGATCTATGAGCTAACTGTGATTAAGGACAAATACACTGGCATGCACAAAGGTAGGTCTCTTCATTACAACATAGCATAAACGTAGAGAGACAAAACAGACAGATAAAGAAATAGACAGATTGCTAGATCCTAGATAGGTAGATGTGTGACAGTAAGGCAGATAGATGGGAGGATTTTCCTCCGCTGAGTGTCACATGTCACCATGGAAGCTGTCACACCTGCTCCCGTCTCCCTCTCCTGTTAACACTGCAATGTGGGATCGTGAAGACAGGCAAACACACTCAGTTACTACACATACACTGTGAAGTAAAAATGTGCTTGTGCATGAGTGTGCTTGTGCCAAAATTTACTAAGAAGAATATTATATAACCAAATGTGTGATGAATAGGTTTTCTACTATATATTTTATATACTTGACTGCCTCCTAATCGTGTTAATGATTAGGAGGCTTTAAATAATGGCCTTTTCTAACAACAGATAGGTGATAAAATGTAGCAAACATACCCTCTCTCTCTCTCACACACACACACGCATACACGCACACACGCTGACCTGGGGTCCTGTGTGTTATGAACCAGATTAGGCTGTATGCTCCAATCAGTGTAATGGGCCTGTAAGCCTGGGTGACACAGGGGAAAGAATCTGTTGTTTTGAGAATCCCCACGGCCACAGTAAGCCCCTCTTAAAAGCAATGAGATGGACCAAAAGATGCATGCGTGTCCTTGTGCGCCGTGTACTTTCCTGTGTGAGCTCATGTGTGTCTCGTCTTTCTGTATTCTTTTTTTTTTTTTTCATCTTATGGCATCATGTTGAGTCATTTTTCAGATGTACAGTCTGTGTGAATGTTGCCTTCCTAATCGTCAAATCTTCTCTTCTTTACTCTGACTCTACATTAGTCTGTCTGTTTGAGATGTCACCGGGATGCTAACCTGCTGCTAATCTTGTTGTCTTAGTGCTGGTGACAGGTGTAGTAAACAGCTCTGGCCAGCCAGCTCTGCTACCTACCCCTCCCTCACACACACAGACACAGGTACAGCACATAGGAAAAACAGAGGGAGTGTATTTGGAATGATCGTGAGGCATGCATAGTGGTTGGTATAGGGCAGGAACCTGACTGTGCCCAGCCTGCAAGGCCTTGTTAGCCCCGCGCACACGTCTGTGGTGCTGTCATGTGTGCTGACTCGTGCCGTGCCGTTCTGAAATGTGCCGTGCCGTGGAGTGTCCTTCTCTCTGCTCTAGAGTGCATCATCATGGTGTTGTCAAGTTTAATTACAGTGCATGAAAATATATATATTTTTAATCCCCTCACGCAGTTAGCCTAGTGGTAATTCAGAATAGGTGACCAGTAATCAGGGAAGGCATCAGAAAAGGAGACATTTAAATGATTTAAATGGTGTGTGACTGTGTGTGTTTTTGTAGGGGCTGAAACAGAGACAGAGATAGAGAATGACAAATATTAGAGCTACTCACTGACCTTTCCTACCTTTACTCCCTCCTTTCTTCTTCTCTCTTTCTCTGTCTCTCTCTATCTGACAGGATGTGCGTTTCTGACGTACTGTGCGAGAGAGTCGGCACTGAAAGCCCAGAGCGCTCTACACGAGCAGAAAACACTACCAGGGGTATGTACACAACGCAAACAGACACACACATCCCCAGACAGTACACAGTTATGCAACAATACACAAGCTTGCACATACATTCATATCATCCCCCCTGACACACACACACACACACACAAAAGTGGCCTCAGATCAGTGTGTGTCTGTGCTGTTGGAGGTTCAGCTCCCATTACTAACACTGTGACATAACTCAGCAGCCAGCAGGCGTCTTGCTGCTAAGGACAAACACTCCCTCTCACAGGAGACACATATAAGCTACTCTGGGAGCATTATCATCTCCATTGCTCTATCTTTCTCTGTCTCTCCATCTTTCTGTCGGTCCCTCCGTTACCCTCTGGTGATAGCTCCCGTCTAGAGAGTGTATGTAATTAATGTGGCCGTTCCCCTTTGTCTCGTCCCAGTCTCCCTCAGTCTCTCTTGTGAGGGATCGTGTGCTGCGGCTGGGCTGGGGTAGGACACTCTTCATTATGGATGGGCCACTGTGCGAGATCTGTGTCTGTCTCGTAGGCTGTACCTCTCTGTCGCTCCCTCTCTCTTTTTTTTTCTCTCTGACCTGGTTTCCACTGCAGTTAAAAACAGATTTTTACAGTATCTGTTTTGGAACATTTTGCATTTTTAACCCCATTCACACTACACCAAAAGTAGTGTGCACCACTAACCAGCCAAGAGAGAGTTCTGTGAAAGTATAGCCTTATCCTAACCTTAAAGCCTAACCAAATCTAACTATGATTTGCAGCAGTTATAACAGAAGGGTGAATGTACCTTCACCATCTCTGAGCCTTTCTCTATCTCATTCTCTCTGTGTCGCCCTGCCACTGATCAGAGTTTCAGTTCCTGCACCTCTTCTGCAAGCTGGGGTGTTGATAAGATCTCTGTGAGAAAATGGTTGGAGGAGAGCCCAAAGAAAAGGCTTTGGGGGAGGGGAAATGTTCTGACACACACGAACACAAATCCCTGCATACATACATATTGCAACCATACATGCTTTTTCCATGCAGCTGGGGAAGGCCTTTGCATTCATACATACACACTCGCATGTACAAACACAGCATGTTAATAATGACATTAATCCAATTAGGACCTACTAAGGGGTCTGACCTTTCTGCAGAAATCACCTTTCCACTGCCTGCTGTGTCTCGATCGTCTCTCGCGCGCTGCCCTTTGTCCTTTGACTCATCCCTCTAACCCTCTCCACTGGGTTTTTTACGCTTCCCTCTCCTGTTGATGATCTCAATAACAGGCTCCTTGCAGAAGCAGATAGAGGCAGCGAATTTCCAGATAAATTGCAATGAGTATTCTGGACACATGGAGGAAACATTTGCAGGGAGGATACTCATTAGTGGTACAGATTTGCTAAAGAGCCAGCACACAACAATCAGAAGCACCACTCCCCTGAGGAAGGACTAGTGCTGAAACGAGGGTGTGGCTGTCGTGTGCTGGGTTTTCAATAAGCCTGGACTGTTAATGAGCGGCATTACTGTTTCCGCATGTGGCTTTCCTCGATTCGGAGCATCTTGCCTCCCACTTTGAAGTTTATGTGAAAGAGATATGGTCCCTTATTCTGTCCAATTCCAAAACTCTGAGTTCAGTGAATCGGTTCATGAATAACAGCTTTCCCACTAATACTTTCCTTTCTACAAAGCACTCACAAATGTTTCATTCCCTTTCGACTGATATGTTGACTGCTGCTTAAGTTTGACAGATTGAAATCATTTTTAAAGGATAAATCAAAATCTAATTTCTCCAGATAATTCCAGAGCATTCTTTTGCTGGCTATATTTCAGGTTGAAGGCCACTACATAGGGCAACACCTCCCGTCCCCGTATCTCCTCTAAGGTTTTAGCTCTGCTATCACTTTCCACTACCTGTCTATACCCTTTCTCTACCCTGTGTGTCTTTCTCCTCCTCCCTCCCCCTCCCCACCTCCTATTGCCTTCTTTGACAGGATTTAGAAATGACTTCAGACGACTTCTCTCTCTCTTTTGCACATCCTTCCATTGTCCCGTTCTTTTCTTTCCCTAAGAATTGCTTTTTCATCTCTTCCTTATTTCTCCTTTTATCCCCCAACCCTCCATGCATCCCCTCACTCCATTTTATCTCTTTTTTTCCCGTCAAATCCCCTCTGTCCTCTGTTCAACTCCTCCCCTCACATCCCCCAGTTTCTCTGCACCAGTAGAATATTACAGAATGTTCTCTTCACTACCCCCAACCCTTTCATCACTCGCTCCTCTTCCTCTCTAAAATCTTTTCATGGTATCCCTCTTTCATCCCCCCTTTTCCCTTCCTGCTGTCTTATACTCATTTTTTTCCTTCACTGCACACTGAACGCTTCCTCCTTGGATTCTCATTTCACAGTCATTTATGGTAACCCTTCTTCTAAGTCCTCCTCTCAACGTCAGTCCCCTCTCCGTGTCCCTCCTCCCTCCCCCTCGCAGTTCCTCTACCCCTCGTCTCATTTCCCCTCCTCTTGATTAGTTGACCCTTTTGACCGTTTCACACCCCCATCTCCTCCCTCTCCTCCCCCTCTCCCCTTCTTCCACGGCTCCACTTGTTAAGCTGCATGATTAGTTTCTCACAAACTCATTTTCATAGTCAGATCCCGGGCTCACCGTGGGGCGAGGGGGGCTGAGGTGTGTGTGTGTGTGTGTGCATCTGTGTGTGTGTGTGCATGGTAGTCTTGAATCTTGGGATCGCTCTTAATTGCGGGAACTGGTGGAACGTCAGGCACCTCATGCAACTTTAATAGAACTGTACTGTAGCATCACACACTCAAATAGATGTGTTTCTCTTACACCATGGCTATGCAATTAAAAGGTTTGGTGACAAGTCCAACGCAACAGAGTGCTCTTGCTGCTTCTGTCTGTCACTCACTGATGGGATTTAACGCTGATTTAACACTTCCAACCAGACAGTAGAGGAATGAAAGGAAAGCGACAAACACACAGGGAGATGCTGAGAAACTATACCTCAAATGTCTCCCTGCTAGATTCAGCAGGGGAAGTAGACTGTCAGAAAATGAGAAAAAGGACAGAGGGATTGAGAGAGAGAGAGAGAGAGAGAGAGACATGAACAGATGGCCTTATCAGAGTGTCCTGCGCCTTGTGTTTAATTTGGACACAGAGAGGGAACGAGAAGCACAGAGGGAGCACGAGATGGAGAGAGGGAGAGGAAGAGACTTACATTATATTAGTCACAGAGGCGGAAATTTAACAGTGGAACCACTAGCAAGTCCCACTGTAGCACACAGATGTTTTGGTGTATTAGATGTGGCACTGAGATTCCCTCTGGGATGCATCCACACGAAAGAGCTGGTGCTTTAGCTGTCACGTATCAGCACTAATTTGCACTTGAAAATTGAAATTCTCATTCGAATTTGCATGCAGGGGTCGCTCCAATTGGGAATAATGAGGAAGATTTGCAGTGAGGTAAAAATCTGCTCCTATAAATATGGATTTTGGTTTTACTTTGTTGAGGTTTAAAAGACAAATAAGCTTGTAAATCATACAATTAAGAATCTCCACCAACAACCAGTAATCAGTGGTGTCCATGTATATTTCACTTACATTGATTTATATTAAACATGTAGGAATATATGTTGTATAATGGACTATTGTCTTGTTAATACTTGTTAGTAGGTAGTGTAGGAGGTCAGAGGTCAGGGTTCAGCCTCTAGTCAACACAGCCAGAGTGGCTGATCTCAGAGCTGTAAAACTTTCCTTCCACAAGAACCATTAGAAGACGTGACACCCCACATGAGTGTGTTATGTAGCACAATGTATTTGACAGGGGGATAGTGAAGTGAAAGTTTGGATTCAGTATGTTTTATTTTCATTTTTACCTTGTCTTTGATAGTTATTGTGCTTCTGTATCAAACATCTTTACAGCATTAGCCACTATATATCCATGATAGCCACTTAAAAATGATTTTTGCTGACAACCCCAGCTTGTATATTGTTGGCAGGCTGCCTATATTTAAGTAAAAAGGAACAGTTACATTTTGTACTCCTGATAACAATTAGAAATTAAACTACGCACATCCAGATTTAGTCATATTACTTTGTCATTTCTTGCTAGTGTTTCTCGTAGCTTAGGAACACTTCCAGACACACAGCACAGAAAGACTTTGCATACTCACATAAAATGCACAAATGCACACTCACACTGAATTCACAGTAATCATTCATACAAAACTGTCCTTGCTTTATCCTAACCTCCCCCTAATCCATCCTTCCTCCCTCTCTCTCAAGCCGCACTTCAGTTGCGGCCTCTTTAGACTTTAACCTCATGCCTCCCTCCCCTCTCTATCTATTGCTCCATCTCTCCCAAGGCTACTGTCGCTGTATTTCCTCCCGTATCTTTCCCCTCATCTTTTCCTTTTGTTCTTTGCCGTTGATATCTCTCTCTCCATTTAATCTGCACGCTCTTCCCCCCACGTTTATCACTCCCTTCATCTTTGTTCAACTTCAAACACAAGTGTTCGTACATACACACATGCATGTACGCAATCACACACGCTGAAACACACTCGAGCACATCTGTTTGGTCACGCCGGCATCCGCAGATCTCAGTGTAGGTGAAATTAAAGTGTGATAAGCAGCTTACCAGGTGTGTGTTGTCATGCTTCACTGCTCTCCAGGCAGCACTCTGCTCCCTGGTCTTTGATTAGAGTCAAACCAAAAGCCTACACACACACACACACACACACACACACACACACTTAAACATACATGCATTGTACGTCCCATGACGCACTTGATGACTAATGAATTATTTAAAAGGCAGAAGAAGCACCACAAGTAGTTAACAATAACTACAGCAGAAGATCAATACACTTAATAAAATATAATAAAAGTTTATAGTAGTGATATTGATTTAATGCATATGGTATGACAGCGTTCGTGAGCCAATAAATTGGAATAGTTCCAGGGTTACTGCTGGATCATGCAAACATGACAGGAGCGGTTATGTGTGCTATTGAGCGTGAGCTGGAGAGAGGAAGAATGAATTTGTTATTTATGTCCCCGTCTATATTTATTTGCATGCACAGTATGGACTCGGATGCTCTCACTCACTTGCAAGGCGCAGAAGCTCAGCAGTGATACCAGTGCTACTTCTTTACAGTTAGTGTTTCATCACTTAGCAAAGTGTGTTTTAAAGAGAAACATCACTTGAAACATGAGTTTGGTTCACAATCTAAAATTGCTTGTCCCTGTAGTGTGTTAGTAGTAGTTAGTGGTTAGGCATCATCTTCTCATGTGTCCATCATTCAGTGCTTGGAGTTGATGTTTATCAGATCCACTCAGGACATTTAATGTGTGCATGTTGTGTATGTTCTGTGTGTGTGTTTCCATGTGGAATCTAAGATGCCTGGCAGGCAGCCTCCCTATGGGGCAAAGCTATGATGAGCAATTATCCACTAGGGCGACTTTGTAGGCTAATTTAGCATATTTATGTGGTCAGCAGCACTGTTTACTATTCCCCTTCACTGCTTACTGCTGCACTTTCAATTTAGAACAGACCCCAGCTCCCTCTCTCATTCTCTCTCTCTATCTTTAGTTTTCTCTCCATCTCTTCGTTCTTTGCCATCCCTCTGCCTCTATCTCTCCCCGCCTGATGGGGTTTGTGATGTGTATCGCTCCCCCCCTCCCCCGTGCTGTTTCTCTATTTTTATCCTCACTGTGTGTGGGATGGGAAGGGAGTAGAGGGACAGGTGTAGAATCGTGTGTGTGTGTGTGTGTGTGTGTGTGTGTGTGTGTGTGTTGTGTGCAAGAAGTAGGGAGACAGAGGAGGAGCCAGAGAGAGTGATACAGAGGGGGATGCAGGGTAAAGGGGTGTTTATGTGGCGTTGTGTACAGCTAAGACCAAGGGGGATTTAGCTTGTTTGTTTTAAACAAAAGTCTTTGCTGTGTGTGTGTGTGTGTGTGCTTGTGATATGTGCATGTGCTTATGTGCTTTTATGTGTGTGTGCATATGAGTGCATCTGTGCATGCAACATGGGCAGAGAAAGAGTGCCTGCCTCATATTTCACCACAAAATTGAGGCAGAATCTAATCATAGCCTCATAAAAGCCTGACCCTGGAGAGTGCCTGCCTCTTTAAGGCCTCACACACACACACACACACACACACACACACACACACACACACACACACACAGAGGAACATTTGTGTCTTTGCCAGTTTGAAAATTATGTTTGTGTGGACACATGATCACCAGGTTATGCGATTGTTCGCTGCCAATTCTGAGTCTCTCAGATGCAGAGCTCTAAAGTAGCCCAAAGTTGAGCTGAGATCTATATCACACACCATCTGTTTTGTAAATCCAGCCAGCTACAAAAAAACTGCAATGCCTTGTTTCAAAATTCATAGAATGACAAGAACTGTTTAATTGCAATTATCAGTCATCATTATTGCATCTGATGCTGGACTGATTTGTTCTCGCGACTTAAAGCTGGCTTCAGACCGTGAGTGAAGCACAGCATGGGCAGCTTTAGTGTGTCCATTTAAATCCTGGATTCACTCATGGCTTACTGCAAGCTGCACACTTAAGGTGATGAATTTGGAAATGTCCAGTGGTAAAACCTTCATATTTAAAATAGACATCAAAGATAACTATTACATGCTGACATAGTTTAATTTGATTGATTATTGTAAGCACACACAAGGATGGGTGTCTTTCATTTATGTATTTGGGTTTTTAAGGAAGAAAACAAGTGCCAGAAAGCAGAGCGTGCCAAAAAATCACTTAAATGCAGATGCCCCAATCTCAGCAGTTGCACTCGGGTAGGACTTTGATCATTGAGTGGTGTCACTGATTTCCAGTGCCAGATGATATAGCAAACATCTCTTTCTTTTTTTTACATCAGTTACTGTAACATTCACACTTCCATTTCAATTCCCAAGCACACATCTTATTGTGCTGCTTTCAGTACATTTTGGGAGCCACCAAATGCATGCAGGGATTGAACTCTCAGAATCTACAGGAAAAAATGATATTTTAGATTCAATTGAAAGATGTTGATGTAGCCGAACCTTCAATGAGTTGAATAGCATTGTCTGAGTTCACCAGTGGAGAGGACTAAGACTCCCTGATTATCTTTCATTCAGAACAGGATCCTTGACTCAGGAATTGCCAAAAAGTCTTCAAGCTGTCAGGTTTTGTAATTTTCTTTTAATGTAAATTTTTTGTTTTCAAGGTTAGAAATATGCTTGGATTCAAATATACTCTTTGAAAAATGTTTGATTCTCAACATAATCAATCTCTCATCTTAAACATAAGTTTCATCTTTACAAACACTCATTCGAAATGAAATGATCCTGTTACCAAATTTTTGTCTCCTGGTGTTGAAATTCGAGAGCATTAAAAATCAGGATTAAAATATACAAATTTGATACAAACAGTTGGTAAAATAAACAAAGTGACAATCATTCCTCTGGATATAAAGGAATTCTGTAATCTTTATTTTCTCCAATTGCATTAATAGTAAGATGGAATTCTTGGTTTGGGAAACATAAAAGTGCTTGAATTTTACTCTTATAATCGGTATGACCCCTGAACTGTCTTCACACTGTCCATGTGAGACTGTTGGACAAAAACCTACAGCCTGCAATCCAGACACCTTGTCTCAGCATGTAAATTTATATGTCTGCATTGAGATGGACGTATAGAGCAGGGCCCATACGAGGGGCCTGAATGAGTGTCTGAACCCGCCTGAATGAAAAAGGGGGGTTGAAAGTGGTGGAGGAGGGCCATGAGGAGGTTTGGCATGAATAGGGGTGTATAGACAGGGAGGGGGTAGGGTGAGACAGGGGAGGAGCAGAGGAGGTCGGGTTAGAGAGAAGGAGGAAACAAGACAAAAGTTTGCCATAATGAGCGTGGAGGAAGGGGCAGGCGGGTGGTGTGTGGAAGAAAGGGGTTTTTCTGGGTGGTGGAGGAGTGGGAGGGAGTCAGGGCGCACTTCTGTCAGTTTAAACAGAGACATCTGTCAGAGGGGGCCACTGGTGTGTGTCTGCATGTGTGCGTGTGTGTGTAAATGTGTGTGTATGTGATTAGGCGGCCAAGAGGATGACAGGACTTTAGTTGCACCTGGGGTGTGACCTCCGCTCTGAGGTCTCCTCTCTAACCACACTTCAACCTGCTGTCTAGATAATGGCCTTTTCATACTGACCACAGGGCAAAGCTGGAGTTTTATACAACCAAATTACACTATTGTAGATGACCACACTTCACAATGCTCTGTCCAACAACAGGAGACAGGAGAATAGGACAACGCGGCTTGTGTAGCTCTGTTGTCTTTGCTTTGTTAATGAGTAACTTAAGCCTTGTTTTAATAATGCACCTTTAAGCATGAATGTAGAGAAGCAGAATAAATTTAAAGGATTAAGGTTTAAGCAGTGGTTTAAACAAGCTTCTTGTTTAGTTCATGTTGATTTTTAATTTTTTGGCTTTTGAATCTAAGATTGTATATGTTTCTTCACTTTGTGTGTATACTTTGTTACAGTTTAAGGTTTATACATGAGGTTGATCACATTTTACACAAAATGTGGGTATAACCTCTTATTGATAAGCTAGAAACTCCATATTACCATGGTTCAATTTAAATACTTAAAGTACAAGAGTAGAGGAGAAGACAGCAGGAGAGTTTAACAAAATTTGCATGGCAAGCTAAACTTTGCTTGGATAGATTATGATGTTCAAGTGATGTTAAATAACTGTATTGGAACTGATCAACCAAATATCTATTATGTTGGAAAAGTAAGTGCAGCCTGACACATTTTACAAATTGTAAGTTGAGTTGATCCCCAATGAAATAGAAGTGAGTTCAAATTAAAAATAAAAACACCCCACTGCCAACTTATTTTACTCTGTTGGTGTGAACAAAAACATTTACAGTCAATATTAGGCTATTTTTACTTCCAATCAAGCCTTAAAAAGAGCATGCAGGTCATTTGCATATCTGGCTTGCCTACATTTTATGGGATCCTGCACTGTAACCATCTGAGCATCCAAAAATGTGTCACTGGCGCTGTATTGAATGTAATCTCAGTGACTATGAGATTTTTGCAATCATGAATTTGTATGGCTTTGAGCAGCCTTTTTAATTCACCAGCTCATTTCCCAAAGGACTTACACTCCCTAAAATAGAAAGAAGGTCCAAGTGCATAGGTCTAACAGTTATCCGCTATAGTGCTGTTGGATTATGTTGGACTAAATCCAAAGGATCAAATTTCAGTGAGTGCTCCACTGCTGCATGCAGAATGTTCTCACTGGGCTTTGACAAAAACAGCATAATATTATAGGGATCAACAGGGTAGTTAGTTCTGCTCTATGCATGGTTTGATACCATTACTATGGTGAGTGATAAAGGCAGAAAGAGAGAAGAGAATCTGCCGGTAATCCACGCTCCAGTAGAGAGGCTGATGAAGGGTTAACTGCCAGATAAAGTATTGAGTGGAGGAGAAGGAGGGCAGGCTTCTCAGGTGTGAAGAATGGAATGAGAGAGGCAGAGGAAGGAGGGATGAGAGCAGAGGGGAGGGGGGGGATGGGACGTTCAGGAGCTTGTATTATGGTTGCAGGCCCCCGTTGCCAGGCGACGGAGCCGAGCGAGATGCCAGGTTGCTAGGTAACCTGGGGGATGCGAAGCCTGGCGTGGTGCGATAGAGACGGGAGAGAGGAGGGGTGGAGCTGTGCTGCTGGGCTGCTCCACCTTCTCGCTCGCACTCCCTGTTTGTCACATCTCAGTGTCCTCATCCAGCTGTGAATGAGAGCTTCATCAGGGAGCCACAGTGATTCAGTATCCTGCCAGTTTGACTCAAATGTAAACACACTGAAAAACAGGATATAAAAGGACTTCATTTTTGGATTGTTCTTACACAGATGACATGCAGTACAGCTGATATATAGATGAATCTTTGATATTTAAGACTCAATATTGTCTGTTAATATCATGATTGGTATCTCCTTTCTTTTACTGGGTTAAAGTGTTATATAACTAATAATTATTTTCATGATTGATTAATGTATCGTTTTTTTCTCTATTCAGCGATGAATTGATAGAAGGTCAGCAAATGGCAAAATATGCCCATGTTCTCAGAGTTTGATTTATTCAATGAACAGTCCAAAGCCCAAACATTTTCATTTAACCTTCATAGAAGAATAAAAAAATATATTAAAAAATAATAAAAAAGAATAACAAAAATATTTTGCCATTTTTTGCTTTAAAAAATGACTGAAATCAAGTAATTGATTTATTTGTGGCTGAAACTGTTAGATTTATCAGAACTTTCCAGCCAAGTGAAATGAAAAATAAACATCCTTACCTGCATTAATATGTCAGTATCTTCTGAAAACACCAGCAGTCATACCCAAAATATGGGCATCATCATCATCAAGCTATTCAATCAGAAATATTCTGAAATTTATTTTATTTCAAGTATTGGCCAACTCTAGCATAAAACCATGTACAGTCCAAGTCAGAGAGCCATTCCACTTATACTGGAGTGAAAACAATAGACTTCTCTTAATCAGTATAGTATATTTTCTACATGATTTTGCAATGATCAGCATGATAAATATTTTTAGGTCACTAAGTAGAAGTTTTTCCCAGTACAAAATCAAGGTAGAATTATTTTAAACATTCATGTAGCTTTATGTAAAACATTATTTTTAAGAGAGGAAAATATTAGATGAACAGAGCAGCTATTTAGCTCAGTTCTGGTTTTGCCAAATCAACATAAGGGTTCACTACACTGATGATAATGAGTTTGTAAGCCTGCGAGGCATGTTACAGCTGATAGAGAAAAAAAATGAGGGACGGAAGTGAATGAGAAAGGAAAGAGATGAGGGAACGGATGGAAAAGATAAAAAAAAAAAAAGCCAGAGATGCCCGTGTCATCAGGCAGGGTGTGTGGGGGATTATGGAGTTGAGAGTGGAAAGAAGGGAATCGAGGATGGGGGAGAGGAAGAGGGTGAAATAATGCTAGATCGTGGAGAAGGGATAAAAATAGTTTTCCTTTCTTGTGCACTCTGGAAAATGGACATCTGAAATTGTGTGGATGGAGTGTTCCAGAGGGAGATTGAAGGGGGAAGGGTGTGTGTGCATTTGTGTGTGTGTGTTTGTGTGAGGAAGAGAGATATGAAGAGAGAGTGTTTGTGTGTCTGTGCACACACACACACACCATTGTCTGTTGTCATGCTGTGCACTGTAATCAGTTTTATATTTCTGTTTGCAGGAACATTTGTGTTGCCCTCCAGTGTTTTGTTGGCCAGAAAAGAATCAAAAGACCAAAATGATAACATTGATTCAACACTGTAGTTTAATCCATGTTCCAAATAGTGCGTGTACACACACATTTACATACGCACACTTCCCCCCTACCCTCATGATGTGGTGCAATGGTTTGTTCCACTGATTTTGTGTAGGTGGGGGAGGGGGTAGAATACGATTTGATTGGATAATCCAAGGATTTAATATCCCCTAATCCTGGCTCAATCCTCTCTGCATTACTGCAGGGAGTAAGATTAACTGTATGTGTGTAGTATGTGTTTGTTTCTGTGTGCGCAAAAGGGCGGGTGCTCTGGGAGCGGGCAAAAGTGTAGTGCATTCTGCGCGCGTGTGCATATGTGAGTGACATGTACAGTGTGTGTGTGTGTGTGTGTGTATTTGTGTTGGCACCACAGCATGCAAATGGAGCTGTGTTTGCATGCAGGGTCTGGTCATGCGTGTGTGAGTGGACGTGCCTCCACCGAGCACGAGTGGCCATGTGAGCTCACGCACAATCATATATCACAGATCTCGGCCTCACGCATCGCCGCGCTGCTGCCGCTCACATACGAATTCGCATTCCTCAGAGATACAGAAACTCTGTCTTTCGGCAAGGGCTTCTTAGTATGCAGCAGGACGTATCAAACCGTGCTACAGTATGGAGCAGGCTCCTTGTATGAGCGCACGTTTGCAGATGGTTACTGTTGATTAAGTCTTAATTGGAACGTGAGTAATTAGAGGATAATTTGACTTGAAAGGAGCGTGTGGCTGTTCATGTGTGTTGGAGTAAGGGAGGAGAGGAAGACGGAGTGGAGTACAGTGTGACCGACTAGCTGGGACTGTACTTTATTTGCATTTTTCTCTCAGGCTCAAGGGAATTTTAATTACTCTACTACAATATAGATTCAGTTCCTTCACCTTCTCCCTCTCCTTCTTTTGCTCGGAGCCAAATCAGACTTACTTCTTCTTCTGGATACTGCCCACATCTTCACATTATACTCATAAATTATCTGTCCTGCTCATTTCCTCGTTCTCATACATTCTAAGTAGTACTCATTTCTCCCCCGTTACAAGAACTCAAAGAGAGATGGGAAAGATGGTTGAGGAGGATAGGATGAAGCCAGTGAAGCACTCTCAGGCACAGATTCTTTGTTTACCCGAAGAGCACAGCAGTTGCCCTTGGCAACCAGCATCCTTGTTTACCTACCCAGTGTGCCGTCACATGATTGCCATGACAACGAGGCGGTTGCCATGCCAGTTTTCCGATGCCATTGTGTTGTCTTTGTAAGCAGTAGAGTGCACCTCTCACCTGCTGCCTCCTCAGAGTCCTCCTCTCATCCGTCTTTATGCATTATGTGAAATTTATATTATGTGGTTACTTTAAATGATCAGAAGGTCAGTGCAGCTCAAGCAAACACACGCACACAGACACACTCAGTTACTGATAAGCACTGATTGATAAGCCGTACTTTGGAATCATTAGGCGCTTCTGTTCAGTCTGTTTTATGGTCACGAGGATGAGCTTGAATAGGCCTAATGAGGGAAGAAATGGAAGAGGTGATGGATGGATAGAAGGATAGAGAAAGGGTTAGTGGACACAAATCTTGCTACAATCAGCCTGCTCTACAACACAGCCCAAAATCAATGAACAAGACTGGACTGATCGATGAGTTGATAGTGCAAGATGGATGGCAGTGTGGATGGACAGCAATAGCACCAGGACAGGGATATGATCGATGGATGGATGGATGGATGCATGGATGGATGGATAAGTGAATGGATGGATGGATGGGTGGATGGACAGTAAGCTGAGTGTGTGCGTATTTTCTGTAAGTTTATGTTTATACCGACAGCTTGAGTCAATAAAGGTGTGGGGTTAAAAATGTACATCACTCCTTCCTCTGCAGACTGAATGTGTGTGTGTGTGTGTGTGTGTGTGTATCTGTGTGTGCTCATGCAGATGTGTTGCATCTGTGTGGGTTTGTGTCTCTGATGGTGTGTGATGGCCTTGCCTTAGATCAATAGCTTTGTGGTGACAGCTAAGAGCTGATTAATCAAATGTATGGACCCGTCTCTCTCTGCTCTGCCCTCTCCTCAATTACCAGCTTCATTACATTGCCTTAACACCCCACTGGGGCCTTTCTCCATTCTTCCTGCTCATCCCCTCCCTTTCCCCTCCCTCTCCACCCTCCTTCTCCTCCTCCTCTCCGTCCCTTCCCGTCCCTTTTCTCATCCTCTGTTCTTCCCTCTGAGTTTTTCTCCTCCCTGTCTTTGAATAACTCTTCACAGATGCAAAATACATCAAATTCAAACCAAATCACATTTTGACTGGCAGGGAGACAAGGCACTAATTAACACATTTTATGCTTTGTTGCAGCAGACTGAGGAACTTTAAATCTGAGCCTGACTGATAACGATGTTTATTAAAAAATACAAGATAGCTGTTTTGATTTGCGACATTTCAAAGCTTGGACTGGAAAATAGGAGCATCTACCCAATGAGCATGCAGTTTTTTCTTCTTTTTTTTGGCTTTGCTTTGTGTATCAATGTCACCCCCCCCCCTACTTTTCTTCCTCCATCCCTCCTCTCTGGATCCATCCATTTTTTTTCTCTCTCTTCCTTGCACTTCTTGCCTCTTTTCATCGCCATCGTTCTGCAGCCCTTCTCCTCCCCCACCCCATCCCTCTGGCATTAACACTCTGTCTCATTGCCTCAGTGCTATGACTAAGCACTGTGTGTGTGTAGTATGTTTTTGCGTGCCTTTCTCTGTGTGTGTGTGTGAGATAAACCTGTGTGTCTGTAGATCCTATATGCATGGGAGGGCCATTCAGAACATGTGTGTGCATACATGCATTAGCACTCTGGGTGATGGATCTCTGTAGTCGTGACATTTTTCAGACAGTCAGAGTCACGACTGAATCACGCCCCTCTCCTCCCCCTCTTTCTCTCCCTATTCTTTTTAAATCATCCTCTCAGGGGCAGCTTTGCTTTCATCCTCCCACTCTCTGTCTCCCTTTCTCACTCCTCATGTAATGCCTCTTTTTCCAGCATTTCCATTCACTCCCTGGGTTCCTCTTGGCCTTCCACCTGCCCTTTCAGCCGGTCGAAGTCAGTCGGGGTCCCCCAGGCCTCTCTCTCTCTCTCTCTCTGTCTCTCGTTCTCCAGCCTTTTATTTTTAGCTGACTGTGCCTGTTCCCTTCACACACTTGTCATCTCATCCCACTACAATATCTACACCCCCCTTCTCCCTCTCTTCTCTTTATCTCAATCTACTCTTGTCCCTCATCTAATCCGTAGTTCTTCTGTAATCCAGATCAACTGGCCTGCATTCTTAATCTCGTCACTTGTCAATCCCCTCTCCATTCTGTGTGTGTGTGTGTGTGTGTGTGAGAGAGAGAAAGAGAGCGAGGGAAATCAGAGAGTATAAGGTTGTGTGTTTTGACACAGAAAGAGAGCAGCCTGGGACAGAGTTCAGACACACCTGTCACCTGCTAACCTTGATTTATCAGGGACTAAAAAACACGTGGACACACCCAAACACACACACACACACACACACACACACACACACACACACACACACTCGTCAGTGCTATAATTCAACATTTTGTTCAAAAGCTAAAGATGAAGATGTAAAAATATAACTATTGTCCTGTTTTATAAGATATTTAATGGAGGTCGGTTGGTCCAAATAACTTCTAATTTGACATGCTCTCATTTGTTATTCCATATTCTTACTGTCGTATTAATATCTCCCACTACTTTCTCATTTCAAAATTAGTCTGCTGGCACATTTACAGCAATATAGATTAATGTGCATTGTCTTTATAAATAGAAATGAAACATGGAAAAAAAAGCCACAAGGCTGTTTACTGTAAGTGGAGTCAATCCTAAAGAGATGTCCTGTGCTGAGACAAATGAAGAGAGTTTATGTTGACCATCTGTGTTGATGTTGCTTCTTGTTTGTTCCTCAGATGAATCGGCCAATCCAGGTGAAACCAGCTGACAGCGAGGGCAGAGGAGGTGAGACACACACTTAAACATAGTCTCACACACACGCACACACACACACACACACACACACACACACACACACACACACACACACAGTGAGACAGTGAGAGGAGTAGGTGTCAAGTTGGATCACAGCGATGGGAAGTAGTCAACAGGGTGTATGGCAGCTTATTTGGACTCGTACTTTTAGTAAATATACACACACTGAAATCATACTCTTTCACTCCGCTGTCTTATTACCATTCTCTGTGGTCAATACTGCTCCCTGGTGGACAAAAATGGTAGCTTCCATATAGATAGATTTCCATTAACACACCCTCTATAGCCTTATCAGCAGAGAGGTGACAAAAGTTAATTTCGGATCCTATTTCCTTCCACATGTTCTTGGTCTCTCAGAGGACAGGAAGTTGTTTGTGGGCATGCTGGGAAAGCAACAGAGCGATGAGGACGTCAGAAGGCTGTTTGAGCCCTTTGGCAGCATAGATGAGTGTACTGTGCTGAGAGGACCTGATGGCACCAGCAAAGGTAAAATTCATATTTATAAATAAATAAATTAATATATAATTTAATATAGACTGTGTGTTGTAACTGACTGACACCCTGTTGCAGGGTGCGCTTTTGTAAAATTCCAAGGACACGCTGAAGCCCAGGCTGCCATCAACAGCTTGCATGGGAGCCGCACAATGCCTGTAAGTTGCAAGCATGAGATTAAAAATGATTAACAACAGACACGAAAGGCAAGCACGCACTACATAATGTTTGTATGATCTTCCAAAGACATGTTTATGGGCAACGTGGGAGAGTTACATTTTTCTGTAGGTAATAATGTAAGCAATGTAAGCATCTGTCCGCTTTGGTCCTGTCATGGGAATCCTCTGCAGTATATATCCTATAATAGACCTGAGCCCCATCTCACTCATGTTAAGAATTAAGTGGATAGAGAACATGAATGAATGAACACAGATCCTGGTGCCATTAACACATAAAGATGATAACATATAACTCCATCTTTCGCCAAATAGGGAGCGTCGTCCAGTCTGGTGGTGAAGTTTGCAGACACAGAGAAGGAGCGGGGGCTGAGGAGGATGCAGCAGGTGGCCTCCCAGCTCGGCATCTTCAGCCCCATGACCCTCAACTTCCCCGCCTACAATGCCTACACACAGGCGGTCAACGCACAGGCAAGCACAAACACTCACTGCACTCCACACACATATACACACTATGTTTGTAGGGGGAGTGCTGTGCTTATGAAAGGATGTAATAAGTTTGAAGAGGCTATCAGTGGTCTAATTGGGGGTAATGTTATTACACAGACAACAGAACATACGTCATCTGGCATTAGCTTTCCCGCAACACACAACCATTAACCCACTGACTCAGGACATAATGGCCTTGTAATTAGATCTCTATTCATCTGTTCCTCCATCACTCCCTCTCCCTGTCCCTTCCTCTCATTTTTTTTCTCCCTCTTTGTCTCTCTCTCTCTCTTTTTCCCATATCCATTTAACTGTCTCTTTGTCTTCTCTCTCTTTCTCCCTCACCCTCCCTTCCTCCTCCCTCCTCCCCCTCTTTTTTCCATCCCCTTCCTCTATCTCTGTTTCCTTCCCTGTCTACAGCTTGTCCAACAGCAGGCCCTGGTTGCCCAGTCAGCGTACTTGTCTCCTGTTGCAACAGTCGCTGCCGTACAGATGCAGCAGATGGCGGCGCTCAATGCCAACGGAATCATTGCCACACCCATTACACCCATCACGCCATCCTCGGGTAGGCACACACACACTTAGCATTTAGTTATTAATGTTTTTTACTGTATTTTCTTAGGTATAACAAGATGATTACATAACTGATGAATAATTGTAAAGGGGTAGAATTAGGTGTAGTCATATAGGAGGTATAGTGATTGAATTACAGTGACAGAGACTCATTATCTGGGCGGTGATCTGTGCCTCTAGGTACAAACACTCCACCAACTATCGCAGCAACACCTGTGCCAGCTCTCCCTCCACCAATAGGAGTGAATGGTTACAGCAGTGTGCCAGCCCCTACCAATGGACAACAAGCAACAGAAGCATTATACACCAATGGCGTTCATCCATATCAAGGTATTTTTTTAAAAAATCTAAGAATTATACAGCTGTACAGACAATTGCAAATAAGACATTCAACTAAGGTAAAAGATTTTCTGTCACGTTGCTTGTATTTTTTTCATTCTCACTGTTTTTCTCACTTTCCAGCTCAGAGTCCAGCAGCCCTGGACCCCCTACAGCAGGCGTATGCAGGCATGCAACACTACACAGGTTGGTGTATGGACAGATTAAATGCTGCCTTGTTTCTTCAAATAAATTAACATCTAGCTAACTGCACATACAATATATAGTAGACTTGATGTGTAACAAAGGGCTTACAACCTGAAGCACTCACTGGACACATTAGATAGGGTTAAAGGCACTTTTCTTGGTTAACAGATAGGCTTATGAGGTATACAAACAAAATGTGTATACTGCTCAGATTCTCAAGTTTATGTGACAAATGCTGACTGTATGTATGTACTAGTGGGTAAATGAGTAAATAGGAAACAAGTGCACAAACAAGTCAGAGATGATCAGATAACCGAGTGGCACTTTCTCACTCTATGTTGGGATGGTGTATGAATAGATATGTGTTAAAAATCCCAAATGTCAATGTCCACACTCAATTGTGTTGAGAAACGCAGGCAGCTCATGCAGTAGGTTAAATCAGGATACTTAGAATTGGGGAGCAAGGAAGTCCTGGTGTCTGCTTTCAGTCTGACCGCTGTAGTTTCAAGGGTGGAAATGCTTCAAGGGCAATTGATTGAATTAATTTTTTTAATGATTTATCTGATTTCATAGTGATACAAGACACACATCAATGACTGGTAATATCATAATAAAGCTCATCATACCTGTTAAAGCTAATCATTCTGTATGAATCATTCATACCTATGGAGTAAAGGGAGACTGTAATGTTGAAGACTCAAATCAACACTGACATTGTTTCGCAGACTTGCTTCATTCAGCTCTTACAGTTAATAGATTTCACCTTCAGCAGGAGACATTCCAGTTCTAACGACTCTATTGGACACTTCCATGTTGCCACCTGTTGTTTTTACCCAATCAGATTTTGTTACCGTCTCTCCCAATAGCGGCGTATCCTGCTGCCTACGGATTGGTCGGCCAGCCATTCCCCCAGCAGCCAACACTGGTTGCCCAGCAACACCAGCAGCCCCAGCAACAGCAGCAGAGAGAAGGTGATGTGACTTCCTGTCTGTCTGGGGCCACACCCCTCTTTTCAATGATCCTGTTTATCACCAGGTTTTCACAGCCTGAGATCATTTATCACTCTCTGTGTAATGTGTGTGTGTGTGTCCCAGGTCCAGAGGGCTGTAACATCTTCATCTACCACCTGCCTCAGGAGTTCAGTGACTCTGAGATGCTGCAGATGTTCCTGCCCTTTGGCAATGTCATCTCGGCTAAGGTGTTTGTTGACCGTGCCACCAACCAGAGCAAATGCTTCGGTGAGACATGCAGACGGGGGAGAAAGAGGGAGGGAGAGGGGAGAGCAGTCATTTCAGAGAAAGGAAAGGACGAGTGAAAAACAGAGGGGGTGACTTTGTGGAGCATATTGTGTTAGTTTAAATTATGTCTCAGGAGTTGAGACAAAGGGACAGCGTGAAAGAGAGGTACAATTACAAAACAACTCTTTTTCTCCCTCTTCCAGGATTTGTGAGTTTTGACAACCCAGCCAGTGCTCAGGCCGCCATTCAAGCCATGAATGGCTTCCAGATCGGCATGAAAAGACTGAAAGTGCAGCTCAAAAGGCCCAAAGATGCCAACCGCCCATACTGAGTGACAACTGAGAAGAGGAAGAAGAAACAAAGAGAGGTGAGGTGACGGTGAGGAGGTGGTGAGCGGCACGACATGAAAAGAAGTGAGGCGTTTTATGTTGGGGGAGCAGGAGGATGAAACTAGGTTAGTGAGAAGAAAAAGGTAGCTTTGACACTGCAATGCTAACTGATGGTACAAAGTTTAAAAGAAAAGCATAACATGACATGTCAGTGAATATACATACGTTGGGTTACTTTTATGAAAACAGCTTAATCAACTCAGGAAAAGTGAAAATACTAAAATATTGTTTCCCTTTTTTATTTTCTTTCACAATCTTGATTTATTTTCTTTCCTGCTGTTTTGATCTTTCCCTGAAACGGCAACTTACCTCACCCAAGATCCTTCCGTCCAATCATAATACACGAGGACCCCATCGCTATGGCAACGGTTGCCTAGTGAGCGATAAAGCCCCGACCCCCCCTTCCTCTCGCATTGTTGTAAGTTGATTGGCTGGCCTGTGTTTGGGGTGCTGTGGCGATTGATTGCCTGTGTTGGTTGCCCTCGGCCATTTTTTGTTCTGTCACCTCGAGCAACCAGCCATGCGTTGACCTGCATGTCCTGTTGCTGTCGTGACCACAGACTGTGTTTGGTGCATTGTGACTTTCTTTTGTATTGACCTGTGCACATACTGATCAATAACTGTCAATAGCCAGGACTGTACTCAGAATCAATTGATTGAATTGGATATGTGATGCACTTAATCTAGTAATTTGATCAATTCTGTAGCAACGCTTGTTATTTTTTCGCTGCTTTGTTTTTGATCAGTTTCTGTAGTGTTCTGTTTGGTGTCATTATTATTTGAACTAATTGTTTGGGTAAAGTAGTGAGAGTGGGCATCTATGTGTACATATGTGTCTGTGTTACACTGTTAGCGTGTAATGCAGGAGTGCATAATCCTTGTTGTACTGGTGTCTGTATAGAGAGGTTTTTTCCAGAGGCTTCCACTGGTGGAGAAACGTAGAACAGCACTTCAGTTTACTGCAAATTATGACATTATTTTGATGGAAAAAAACTAACATGCTGCTATGTTTTTATGCAACATGTAACAATGGCAGGCCAGGTTGGACGAGAGGCCATGAAATGATTATGCAGAATAGGATGTAGAAGTTTAAATACGGCTACAAAACTTGGGCCAAACAGATTAGAAAAGGCTGAGTTTAATGACAAAAGCACACTATTTTTGGGCGAGCATGCATTTTGTTGAGCTGTACTCTGATAGGCTGAGTTTTGTATTCCTGGATTCTGATTTGTTACACTGTTTGATGTGGCACTTCAGTTTTTTGCTCCTGTGTTTCTCTTTCTTAGTCTCTTTTACATCTTCTATCACTGCTTTTGTGGTGTTTCCTCTCCCCTCCACTATTCCCCTCCTCCTCCTCCTCCTCCTCCTCTGGACCCTTTATCTCCTCCTACTTGTTCCTCCTTTCTTTCTGTCTTTCTTCGCTCCTCCTCATCCCAAACTCCTCTTTCTATTCCTCTAGCTCGTGTTTTGAGGTAAAGGGTATGTGGTTGTTATGGTGGAAAAACAAGTGCCTCTTGCTTATTGGAGAACAGCCTTCAACTATAGGAATTCTGGGAGAAATATAACACAGAGAGAGTATAGGATCTCTTTAGTTTGAGGTAAATTCAATCCTCCACAAACCTTAACAAAGAGGAGAAAATGTGCAGCTGCTGTACGCACCCTCACATGGCAGCAGACATATAAATAAAGCATTCTATTTCTATTTCTATATTCAAACTTTTACATAACGAATCCTTGTGGATAATATGAAGGTCTTTAATGTTTAATGGACCAATCTACTACCACTATTTGAACCCTTAAAACTGCTGCCCATACGTCAGTCAGATTAAAATCATCACCCAGAATTTCTATACTGCAAATGCCAGAGAGTGATGCATGTCGGTAGTAGTGTTTGCTTGCCATGATCCAAGGCACATGAGTGCAGCACATGCTCATAGAGTCACACACATAAACACATATATGCCCAGATACTGGAGCTTTACAAACACACGCACACACGCATACCTCCAGGCACACACTTGCAATCACACAAGGTACACGAATAATGGATTTTCACTGTATTGAGTTGCATGATCCAGACACTGTGTGTGTATGTGTTAAAGCACCATGATTTATTGCTGTTGAAAGACAAGAGCTTTACAACTGTGAATGATGCCTTCTTGTTTTAACTCTCCAAGATGAAACTGAAACAAAGAGGAGCTAGGAGCATCCTAAGGTGCAGTTTGCTGCGAGACGTATGATAGCAGTTCCAGTCATGTCTACAAGAGTTTTGTTTGATGGGAGGAGCATGTTTGATAAGATGTAAAGATCAGACAGAAAGATGGAGCTCCAGTGTATTTATAACTTTGCTCTCTAACATATCCTCCCTCCTTCTCTGTCCCTCTCTCCTTGTTTATGTATCACTCCCTCTCCCCCCCAACTCTCGCTCCCTTCGCAGGTGACCTTTCTGAGTCCAGTCGAGGTGGAATCCCAGGGTTCATAGTGCTTTCAGACTGTCTGCTACCTTTGAGCATCCGGGGAGTGCAGCCACACACACATACACTGACACACGAATACACATGCACTCTCAACACTGAACCTCAAATGGTACAAGGCTGATATACAAATGTACATAAAGTGCACAAACACACACACACACACCTGCTGACACTCACAAATACGGTTCACACGAGTCAGTAATCTTACCCATACAGCCAAGAGCTTGGTTTGACCATGGTCTGTGTGGAGTTTGCCAACAGGGTGTTTAGTACAGTTCAGATGACTCAGACCAAGCATGTATGGAAGGTACTGATGAAAAATGCTGATATATCACTTCAATAGACTTTAACATGTCTATACCATGTCTATTACATGACAAATATAGAGGGGCTGATGTTTCATAATAAAAAAAGAAAGAAAATACAAAAAAGATGACTAAATGAGTAGGTTAGAGAGACTTTGGAGAAAATCCTAATGACCTGTAAATAATTTAGTTTACAAAGAGCAGCATTTAAAAAACAAGAAAAAATGCAAAAAGAATACTACTTTAGATAACACTGAACAGGACACAGCGACATTATTATTATTATTATTATTATTATTATTATTACCACTAGTAACATCATCATCCTCATAAAGGGATATTACATTCCAAATTGTAAAATGGGAAATCACTAACCTATTTTAAATTTCTACTTAGATTTTAGGTGAAACTTGGGGGGTGGGGGGTGGGGTTGCACTTTTATTCGGGAGGTTTTAATATTTGAGCTATTTTTTATTTATTTACTAATTTATCAATTATTTTGTTTATTGGGAGAAGGGGTTTGAGTGGGTTGCAATATTTTGATTTTAGAATTTTCTAGAGAAAACCTTTTGAGGGCCTGTTTCTGTCAGACTCTTGCAATCGAGTAATTATAATGTATGTATTAATTATTACAGCAATTATATTTATTTCTAATTTATTGAATCCTGTTTTTGATCCACTCTCTTTTTAAGTTAAAATAAAAAGTATCATACTAAATGTCCTAATGTGATTTATTATGTGTGCATGCGTTTGTATGTGTGTGATAGAAAAAGAAAGATTTTTTTAATGGTTTACCCAAAAATGTTGATTCGAATGATTCAACACTGAAATGAGAGCGTACATCCATCTTCTGACCAGGAGGAGGCGTAAGTACAGCTCAAGTAAACCGAGAATGAGACAGAGCATATTCACCAACATTTAGCTTATTTGCCACCTTATCTCTTATATTCGTATATGGGAGTAGGCTACTTCAGGCTACTATCAGCAGAATTAAATGCTGTATTTGTTTTATCTTTGAAAACATGACTCTAGTAAAATTCTCCTCCCTCTGGGATAATGGCTCTACAAATGTTTTCCCTTGATGAGGTGATCTCAGTTCAAATTACCAAAAGAGAAAGAACATATTAATTTGATGTGTGAACATGCTCAGACAAAATTATGAGTTGAGATATTATCACTGAGCCTGATGACTACATAATATAGTATCTGAATAACAGGATTCACCAAATGCATAAGAGACAAATAAAAGGGCACCTTGATTCACAATACTTGTCTTAGTGGTTTTCAGACTTTTTGAAATTCTCTGCTCTAGTGACCCAAAGTTTTTACGGAAACATACACTATATTGCTCATGTGCAGATGTAATTTTCTTGTCAAGAACAAGTACAGAGTTCCATACAGACACTTCAATAAGGGGAGATCAAGTGGAAGTGTTTAACTGTATTGATTGAGGTCAGGAAGAGATAAAAGCTTAAGCCATTAGACTCCATCAATGTGAAGCATCTTCACTGAGCGTGGGCCCATACAAAGACAGAAAATAGGAGGAAAAGTTTAATTCCAAAGCATTTCTTAAAATTGATGAATATGTTATTTATGTCGGTTTCCTTAGCCATTTAAAATCCACCATGACCCACTGCTGGGTTGAAAGCCTATAGGTCAGATGTTCTCTCTCGCTCATCTACTTTAGATTTTAATGCCACATCCAAGAAAGAGTATCATTTTATGCATCCATTATTTTTCTGATAATAACATCAAGCAAGCTCCAGAAAGATTGTGGTTATCATTAGTGTGAGGATCAGTGGCAACATGATCGATCTTGTCCATTGAACTTGACGTACTTGTGCAAACTGTCAATATTTGTAGTGACCTCTTTTACAGGCTTGAGGTTAGTCAGACCTTAAGTCATTCTGTGCAGCATTTCAGCCTGTAACCCCTCACACGCTTGTTTTACAGTTCACGGGTCACAAACATAGGAAGATAAACTTTTTCTATCCCCTTTGAAAAAGCGCTGAGGCTGAAGAAGGTTAACTGCAATGCAAATATCACAGAAAAACTAATCTACTACTGCATTATATAGACTTTAAAAAAGTCAAAGGTTACCAAAACAATTCTCAAGGCAGGAGATCATTTAATGTAAAGTCAGTGTCACACGTCATGCCTCTGAAGATGTTGCTGAAGGTGTTTAAAACATAAAAAGCATCTATAAATAATTGTTTGAGTCATAACAATGAATAAAATTAAATTTGCATTTACAGAAAATGCACAGTAGATTATGCTCATAAATAACAAGGAGGTCAACTACAGCTAAATGAATTCATGAAAATTTACCATAAATGAAAACATAGAAAATAACAGAAAATAAAGTGTGATTAAAAATAAGGTGAAGCAGACTACAGGGGTCTGACACTCATTAACCCGGCTCTCATCTGTTCAAACAGGGGGAGGGGGTGAAACTTTTCTCCGGGCGGAAACAAAATGCGGATGTATGTCTCATGTGGCTGGACGTCATCTACGTCCCTCCCTCACCGTTATCCCCTCACTCCTCCCCCCTCCACTGTCTGCTCCCCTCACTCCTCCTCCTCCTCCCTCTGCTCCTCTCAGTCCGCACTCGTGCCGGCCCGACCTCCGCCTGTGCCCGGCCTGACACCCGGACAGACCCCGCCGACTGCCGGGACTCTCGCGCGGGGCGGAAAACATTAGCTGTGACACGACGAGAGAGAAAACAGCCTGAACGCTCGTTGGGAGAAAAATCGCATTGCAGCATCTCAGATTTTCTCTCATCTGTAGCCACTTTTTTCTTTTTACCTCATATCAGTTTTTTAGTAGGAGGAAAAACAAACTTTGTGCTTCGTGGAAAAATGTAAAAATCCACCCGGACAGTAAAAACTTGGACACTAAGCTGCGTCTTTCTCTCAGGACGCACTCATCGGGACCGTTAGATTTTTTTTTTAGCTAGCAAGCTAGGTGGGATCAGAGCGACTTAGTAGGGGAAACACAAACACGTTTTTCTCTTTTTTTTATAAACCGTATTTTCGGCTTCACCACCGGAGGAAAAAAACACCAAAGTAAGTACGTTTCACTTTCTCCTTAACGCATCCACGCGTTCATGTCGGCACATACACGTTATTCGTTTATGTGCGTTGCGCATCGCCGCTCGCCTCAGACGTCATTACGCATTCATGTCGGACTCGGTTAATTAAATATAAAACAGGCCTCTCTTGGAGGGTTTTTAACAGCTGAAAAAGGCTTCAATGGCGGCGCAGAGTTGTGAGTATTTGAAAGTGTGTCTATAATCGTTAGCATTTGTGTTGTCCAATTTGAAAAGACGAGCTGGCTTGTGGCCCAATGGAGGCTGTGTGTGTGTGTAAAGTTTGCTAACTAGCAGCAGATTATCACTGTATTACCTCCACAACACAGGAGCCACACAGAGAAACGTCCCTGAAGGTAACATGTGGAGACCTTTTTTAAATGATTTCTGGTTTTTAGTTACAGTGATTTGTTCCTGTTTGGGACCCCTCCTCCTGCACCATTGTGGTCTTAGCCTTTCCGCTGTTTTCTTCTAATAGAGCAGCTCCATTAAAGCCAGTATGAGCACAGACAGGAAAACACCCCAGTTTAAGGATTTAGCAATAAGAGTATCATAAATTAAGATAAACCGGCTGTAAAACCATTAATGTGTTACAGTGTGTGCTACTACAGCATCTGGAAGGCCTAAACATTATTATACTCTGTTGAGATCCAAGTGAGATTTTTGTATATTACCATGAACTCATTCATAGTCAAAATTATGACACGATAAAAGGCAAATGTGTGTGCATGTATTTTCAAGCTTTGCATCCAGGTCAAAGATCATGTTAATCATCGTCCATGAAGGCCTGTCACCAGTGCTGAAAGAGTTACCCAACTAATCAGTCAGTTAATTGAGAGAAAATTAATTAGAAACAATTTTGAATTGAATTGAACAAGAATTCAGTGGTTCCAGCTTGTCAAATGTGAGAATTTGCTGCTTGTCTCTGTTTTGTACCGCTGCAAATTGCATTTTGAAAACATTGCCATGGACTCAATTTTATTTCCAGACTACATGATACTAACTGTGATTGACAATTTGTAACACTAACTAAATGATTCATTAATAAGAGAAATCCTCTCATTGATGAAAACTTTGTATCTAGGTCAAACATCACTTTAGTTTATTAAAGAGTGCAACAAAAAGTCCAAACAAAATCCAACAAAATCCTGACTGATTCTGAATCTGAAGAAAAAAACATCTTTTATATACATTAGTTTTTGCTTTAACACTAACTCACCTGGGCAGAAAGAAACTTCAATTATCACCTGTCAATGATTACATCTTCAACTTCTTCAGCTCTGCAACCTCAAGCAGTCGGCTTGACTATCTTTGCACAGCAGTACCTCTGTGTTACAAGTGTTTGATGATCATTACCCTTCAGAGCTTCCACTCAGCACAAAGAATAGCCTTACATATACCCAGGGGCCAATCTAATTGCTCTGGTAACTACTTGCTCAAAGGGCAGAACTGGCCTGCATCCAGTCAGGAGGATCAGCATGACAATATTACCCTCGATCGCTCCATCAATAATTTATCAGGGTCACAGATCAGTGTCAAAGGTATTGAAGTTGACTTTCTTTTAAATCACAGAAGGCCAGATAACAGTGATGAAACAGATCACTACAGACTGGCTGTCTGCCCTTGGGATGATTTTACATTTTCTCCCACTTGCGGTCTGTCATTTTGTACAATCTCCCTTTGCCTAACCACTTTATCTTGTACTTTAATAAAATTACACTGAACTGTTTTTAGTCAAACCAAGAGCCAGAGGAAAATGTGAAAAATGTGTCTGACTCACTGTCAGAAGGCATGACCTGAGTTACAGCTAATGAACCATGTGCAGAGAGCATGTCAGCTTCCTGAACTGCCACTGCATCCCACAATATGTGCATTCAGGATTTCACGGTTTGTACTGTGATCTGTAAACTGTGGGTGCATGTTGGACCACAAGAGATAAAGGATGTCAGTACAGAAGGTTGACATAATTAATCACACTTACATCTACTGCAATCTACAATTTGACTGATATTAATGTTTTTGGCATAGCCACAACTGGTGTGTTGACATTACAGTAAACGCGCATTTAAACTATGGCTGCAGCTAATGATTATTGTTAATACTGATTAGTTAGCCAAGTATTTTCTTAATTAATCATTTGCTTCAGAAGATGGTGAAAAATAACCTTAATAAAATCTCCCACAGGCCAACGTGACCTATTCATATAGGCAGATGTGTGAACAGTTCATACCCACGTATATTAAGTTACTTTCATATATGATAGAGAAATCATCCAATAATCTCATTTGAGAAGCTGTCTTAAGCAATTAATTGATTGTCAAAATAGTTGGTCAGTGGTTTTTTGGTGATTTATTTATTGACTAATGGTCTCAGCTCTAATCTAAACCTTAATGCTTCACTAAACAATAAACTAATTAAATGCTTTAAAGGCTATCAGCTCTGTTAGGAAAGGTGGCCCATTATATCATTTTAATGGCAGAGCAGGACTACAATAATACTCAAATCAATTCGCTGAACAGCTTTATCAATAAAATGTATACTGCATGCTGTTGCAGGTTTATAACCTTTTTTATTGTAGCTGTTCTCAGTGATGGCATGACTGCGAGATAATTACGACAGTGCCGCTATCAGCCCAGTATGCAGTAAATCAATATGTAAGCCTACGAGCTGGGTATCATTTCAAATCTTGCAATACTGGTGCAAATGTGATACCTGAGCTTGGACACTAATAACCTCACAGTGAGGAATATAAAATAAACTAAACTTAGCCTTCTATATTCTCTTAATTTAAAGCATCTGTAAGAAGAATTTAATAAAATGCAGTCTAAATTTAGCAATACAAAGATTCAATTCCGGAAGTATTTGATCAAAGAATAAGTAAACAAGTCTAAGAATATGTCCCAGTATTCAATGCCAACTTTTAGTTCCTGTCAGTTACTTGGGGCTGGAGATATTTCAGTCACTACTCACAAAGTATTGAACTTGATACCCTGCAGAAGATATGCTGGTAGTAATTCATTCATAGTCAGTTTGAGTTTGTCTGCATGTGTGCACCTTTTTATACTTTGTGTACTGTAACTCTACACAATACTGTGTGGAAACCGAATAAGAGAGGCATCAATGTTCAAGGCCATGAAATGATTTAGGACTGCTGACATACTTGCTGACTCAGCCTCATTTTGACTCCCATCTTATGACCTCTCGCAGTATCAGCGTGTTGTCAATGTGCCGTCCTTTCTCTGACTTATCAAACCTTCAAACCCAAGCTACTGAAAACTCAGCACTCATGCCAGGTAGCCCACAGTGTCTCTCTGTGTCTGTCTCCTTGTAATTTTTTAAACGTGGTTTGAATGAGTCAGCCGTCAGTGAACAACTTAAGTATGGATGGATATGAGTAAATGGGTAGTTATACACCCATAGATGGCATGTTATCAGTGACTCACAGTCAGAGCTTATTGCTACTGTCTCATGACTTATGTTCCTCCAGTTGCCTCAGTGTCCTATCATTCAGAACAAAGTACTGGGTGACTGTAAAACTCAATAAGACGTTCTTCAAGCAGGAAGAGTGAGTGGGGCAGCTGCCTCTGTATGGTGGCAGTATGTTTACATTCCCCACATATTCCTGGACTCTGTACCAGGTTCCAGTATGGTCTGTTTAGGTTTTTCTCTGGGGCTTGTTCCCATCATTTCATTCATTCAGTTTTTTTAAGAAACTGCATTGTGGCTTTGTAAACTTTAGGTAGAGCTGAAAAGAGGTACATGAGAAGCACTTGGAGCTGGATGTCTGTTTACAATCAGCACTTCCTTGTAATGTATAGTCATAGTGAGGAAGAGAGGAGACAGTCAGAGAACTTCCTTTCTCCCTCCCCTGCCAGATGCATCCTTAATTTTTATTGGATCTTTGAAATGGTCAGAGTCTGGTCATATGATCCTGTGGGCCAATGGTATGTGGTGTTAGGAAAACCGTGTGAGGGAAAAGAGTTTTAACATGCTGAATTCACTGGATGATCTCAGCTAGTAACCCTAAAAATATCCTCTCAAATCCTAAATCGCCTCCACACAGCGGCAGCAGTGCAAAATACAACTTCTTCTGCCCTTTGAACAGTCTTCATTTGTGCTCAGAGGCTCATTTATTTATCTATTATCAGTGAGATTGCAGTGTTTTTACATGCTGTTCAGCAGAGTTCACAGTATTTGGTAGGGCACTCCAGGAGAAGTGAGATGTTGTGCTACTGAAGTAGTAGAGTTGGCAAAATGACTGGGAAAAAAATATGTCACCATTCCCATCCACCACCACCTGTGAGGAGGGGAGAGAGAGAGAGAGAGGGAGAGAGGGGGGAAAGCCCAGTACTCGACCAGCCGTGCTGTTGCAACAGGAAACAGGGGCCCTGACTAACATGACATGATGTGGAAAACAACTGACACACTCAACCATGACACCATCTCATGAACAATGTCAGAGGCTCCGACCAGCAAGAATATGTTTTATCTGTAGTTTATCCGATCGAGTTAATGAAAGGTGATCCGTCAGTGTCAAACATCTTCTTCATTCAGCTGATCTGAATTAGTTTCATTTAAAGAACTAGTCAGAGACTAAGACCAAGATAAGGGCTCTGTATCAAACTTCAATACTTTCATTGTACCAACCAAAATGTGTTGGTTGATTTTGATCTAAATTCATTTAATTTTACACTCATTCAAGCAAAGGTCTTGTGTGACTGCTTGTGTTAGGCAGCATTTTGCAACTTTTGTAAAGCTGAAATGATTAGGTGATTAACTGATTAGTAAACAGCAACAATTTTTAATAAATCCATTTGCTATTTGAGTCGCCTTTAAGCAAGAATGTCTGTAGCTTATTATATGTGTTAAAGTTGCAGTTTTTCTTTTAACCCTTTCACTCTGGACAAAAACCCACTAACACCCACTAACATCTGGCTTTTGTCTTTAAAGGGTACAATCGGCTTTCATTCCCGGCTCCAATGACTCTGCAGCAGTCACAGATATTTATCGGCTCCATCTCTGATCGGCAGAGATGGAAACATGACACCTGGGTGGACATGCATAGTTTTGCCTCTTTTCTGGCGCGATGCTATGACGCACGCTGAACATTATTTATTGTTTTTTACAGTCAGGGAACAATGTGCACTGGTGATGTTGTTCAGTCCATTTGAAAGAGAGACTGAAGTCAAAGATATTAAAAAAAGAAACGTTGTAATATTGTCACTGGCCTCCATGCCAGACCACACCAGAAAAAAAAACACAAAGGCAAACTTGTCTACTGGTGATGGGAAAGGAGTCAATTGTCTCCAATGGTAAACTGTTGGTGATACTACAAGCAACCAATGTGACGACATCAGCTTTGTGTCTGGTGCTGTTTTCTGTAGAGCAAATGCTTGTATCAAGGAAATAATCTGCTATTTGAATAATGAAAATAATTGTTAGTTGCAGCTTTAAGTTTCATTTAAAAGGGAAAAGGGTTTTATAGAACAATATGTCTTTATTTCTCAAAGTAAAGATCTTTGCGTCCAGGTCTAACTGCAGCTGCATGTTTTAAAGATAGTCAGGGGAGGGAGAGCATTACACATAGCTTTGGCTCTGTGGGCCAAAGAGGGAATCCTTCTTCATTACAGGCAGGGAGCAGCAGGGTGGGGATGGGAGTGGAAGTGAAGCGGTTACAGGGCTTTGGCATTTACAGCTGCAGCGAGTTGGGAGGGGAGTTACTGTAGATCTGCAAGGGGACTCCAGAGACAGAGTGTGTGGGGGCGCCCCCGCTGCTCTGCACATATGGATGAATCATGACTCACATCCCTCAGACACTAGTTCTCCCTCACTGCTGAC
This sequence comes from Holacanthus passer, assembly GCA_025331565.1. NCBI lineage: Eukaryota > Metazoa > Chordata > Actinopteri > Pomacanthidae > Holacanthus > Holacanthus passer. The sequence goes on from JAFREQ010000012.1 coordinate 11,992,328, forward strand.
CGTTTAACTCTCTCTCTCGCTCTCTCTCTGCCACTCCCTGAACTTAGCAGCAGAAATATTCATCTCTGTACTCTCTGAATAAAAACCAACTCTCGCAGCTGCTGTCAGCCGTTTAGGAAGGCACTGGTGTTGAAAGCACCAAGCTCAGTTGTTGGTCTGAGTTTTCCTCCCTTATGTGGGCCCCCTGAGCTCCCTGCACGCTGCTTGTGCTCTGTTTTATGCATTAGGAAAAACCTTCAGCCAGGCTTTCAGCGAGAGGGAAACGTTTGTACCATCAACTGATTCTCTTAATTACATAGTACCAAACATCCCTAATCACAGATGTCTTCCCATATACACAGCTGGGCCTGTATAGCTGCTGCCTCTATATGCGGCCCCTATAGCCTGCTAGTGCATTCACATTTTAGGTTGAACCATGTCACATTTTTTTCTTTCTTTAGGGTGTGGATTCTGCTGCCAGAACATGTGTATCTCGGGTCTTTAGATTAGCTTTACAGCCTAATAAACTCACAGAGTTGGTGCTGACTCCTTGTGTGTCCTGTGTTGTAGGATGATGTCGGGGCTGAGTGAGTGGTTCTGGCAGGAGCGGCTGTGGTTTCCAGAAGGCCTGGGCTGGGCCGACCTGGAGGATCGGGATGGACGGATATACGCCAAAGGCCGCGACTTGTGGGTAGCATTGCCCATCGCCCTTGTATTCCTTATTATCCGTCAGATCTTTGAAAGGTCAGTCCATTTTTCACTCTGTCTTGCTTTATATCTACGCCCCTCAACTACTATGTCTTTGGTTGTTAGTTCAAACATTTGCTTCCATTTGTATTTACACATTTCCCCCATCCTTCTGTCCAGTCAAACTCTTGTCTCTTGACTGTTGCCCTTTCTTCCTTTAGTTTCTCCTTATCTCATCCTCTGACCTCTAATTTCATCATTTTTTCTCCAGAATGCAGTTTTTTTCTCAGCAGTTATTTGATATTCCCAATGCTGTGCCATACTTAATAATATGTAAAGCTCCCTTCTTTCACGAGTCTCCTCCTCCACACAACTGTACAGTGTGCCTGTTTCCAGTAGCTAATCTTTTAGATATCAAAAAATTGTCCACCTGTGTTTTATTGCTGATGCCAAGAAGCTCTCTTCCTTATTAATGTTTTTAATCCTACCTTTCATTTCCTACCTGGTGAATAATAAGGCTGGCTAAGAGAAACAAACACATAACAGTATTATTACATTTACATAGTCTATATAGACATAAATGATGGAAAATCACAAGGCAGTTTCTGAAAAAAGCTGTTGTTCTATTGAGACAAACATGCTACACATGGCATTGAGGCTTTCATTGGAAAATATTATTTTAATATTAAACACTGTCTTCTTGTCATCCTGACTTCATCATCCTAACCTCTAATAATTTAAATGACTCTTTGTGTCTACCTCAAATTGGGGAAATTCAAATTTGAAGAATTTCCATGATTGCATACTGTACTGCGTCTATGCTTCTTCAATTTCTCACACTCTCTACATTTCATCTACTTCTAATCTCAACAACCTTTTTGTGATTGCAGGACGGTGGCTACACCCCTGGCTTCTCTCCTCGGGGTAAAAGAGACAGCACGACTCAAAGCCCCTCACAACCCCACACTGGAGCACTACTACTGTAACATTACCAAAAACCCCACACAGGTAGATATTCACACGCGTGCTTAAAAAGATTTTGCTATTAGTGTTACTAGGTACTTAAATCTGACCTCTTTGTGCTGTTTACAGTCTTCAATAGCAAGTCTTTGCAAGCAGACTGGCCATTCAGAAAGACAAGTGCAACGATGGTTCAGGAGACGACGGAACCAGGACAGACCGAGTTTGCTCAAAAAGTTTCGTGAGGCCAGGTAAACATGCACACAGACACACACACTTGTACACATATACTGTATGCACACTCCTATAGAGCAGGTTGAAACAGCTGCCCACCCATGGGTTCCTCCGGCTATGTGAGCACATTTCTGAGGGCAAAAGTAGCCATCTATTTTTAACATGCACTCATTACAATGCCACTCTGCATGTAGCTAGCATGCCTGTAGCCCTTATGCTTTTCCTTCACTCTTCATCCACACACTCACTAGCACAGGGGTTCTGTCACCACTGTTGGTTATTTTTATGTGTGAGCATTAACTGTAGCAGAAGCTAAACCAACAGCATCATCGCCTGATAATGCAAGGCTGCTGAAAGTAGCTTGTGTCAGCTGGCAGGATTCACGCTATGGCAGCAGATGACACACAGTATACACAGTAACACAGATAGGCATATCTGTAAGAGATCCATCAACAGCAGCAGCTAGCATAACACTGTTAGCATCGCTAGGTAGGTAGGTGTCCTGTGAATGAATTATTTCAGCCCATATGACGTGCTCAGTGTATAACTTCTCTGTAGTGATGTGACTGTAGTTGCCATTAGCTTCATTGTCATGATCATTGTTCGTGTTTGTCGACAGATCGATAAAAGCTTTTCATGTGACTTAATGGGCCACTTCACCCAAATTATGAGAAGATACAGACCTCATTGTGAATAGCTTTTTATTGTAAACGCTTTACACTGAAAAAATATAAAAATCATTCACGTGACTTTGGAAACTGCAGTTGAACAAAAATAGTCTCACCACAAAGCCCACTCAGTAGCTGTTCTGGAGCTTTTGACCATATCACAGGATTTTCCTCAGCGGATATGGTTGCTCATTTTCTTGGAAATGTAAACGTTCAAATTTCCATTTTTTTTTTTCTGGAGCACAACATTTTAAAAGATGGGTTTGCATTTTTCCACATTTTTAAAACAATAATTGGGTGCCCACATGCCTGACTTAATCATTTCTTCCACTGGAAGTGATGAGGGGCAAAATCCACTTTGTGTTTCCCTGGATAGTGTTTCCATGCTGAGCTGTGGTAATGGATAGGAGCAATAAGTGGGAATTTCTGACCAAAAAGACTGTAACTTTGGAAAATAACTCTTGAAGCATCATATTTGCTGCTGTAGATTAGAACTCTAGATTTTGCCTCCCATCACTTCCAGCTACATTAATGAAGGATCTTTTAATTGGCCAAGAGGAATGATCACAGCAAATAAAACCTGCGGCAGTGACTGTTTTTATAAGGCAGACTTGTCCGGGCTCACAAGTCCATGACGGCTGGGAAACTGAATTGACTGAGATTGTTTTTGTCACCATATGAATTTCCCCACTGAGGCACGAATAAAGGAATATCTTATCTTATATACAGTGTGAATGGTGACACTGTTGCTGATGAATGGTGACGCTGTTGCTGATGAATTTTATGAACAATTTTGAAGTGATATCGACACAACATATCAAATTCAACTGATAATCTGCATTACTGAATTTTAAACTTTTGTAATTTTGGTGAAGTGACCCTTTAATCTGTATGAATGTCTGCTTTATATGTGTGATACCTAGTCTTGTCTATAGTGGATTGCTGTTGTGCATATGATGCTCGTGTGGGTGTGTGCGGATGTGCACGTGACTGCATGTTTGTCACTCCCCGGTTATGGTGTGTCTTTCGCTGTGTGTGTTACGACATTTCTCAACTGAATCAATTTATTGTTTGGGCGCACACAACAGGCTTTCTGTCTCTCTCGCCCTTATTCTCCCCCCCAACTGGTATATCTGTCACACTCTCACTGTCTCTTCTTTCTCTGCATTCACCTTTCTCTTCTTCTGTTTCTCTATCTGTCTGTGCTGCTGCTGCTGCTGTGCTCTGTGCGAATTCCCCTCTCTACACCTGGCTGTAGTGGGAATGACCCCTCACTGTCTCTGTTACAGGATATTAACAGGGGGGATACTGTCTGACAGCTCTCATTGTCTGTCACCATGTGTTTGGCTCTGTGTGTGTGTGTGTGTCCTGATTTGACATTCTCAGCATAGATCACCAGATTTTTCCAGGCTGCTCATTCAGCCTGGCATTTCTTTCCAACTGGCAACTCTTGTGTGTTTGCGACTGTGAACAAGAACTTGTGTGTGTGTGTGTGATGCGTTTATGTGCTTGCTGGTAGAAAATGTGTCTACTGTCTTTTCCCCATTGACTGAGTAGAAAGTGTGTTTGTATGTGTGTGTGTGTTCTCTTGCAGTTGGAGATTTACCTTTTACCTTCTTGCTTTCATTGCTGGCCTGGCCGCCCTCATCGATGTGAGTACTGCCATGTTAACCTCGACCCCTCCTCCTCCTCTCGTCTCTTTATGTTCACGTCCTCATTCGTCACCTGCCCTGCCATCGTAACTTGACAGTTTTCATGGTAGTCGGCCTTTTTTGCTGTGATAACCTCACCTCTCGCACAGTCGGAGGGGCAGCACTGACTCATTGCCTTGCTGAGTCAGTTGATATAAATACACCTTTCGAGCTGTGCTGTCTCATTCACATCGCATCTCTCCTTCCAGAAACCTTGGCTGTATGACCTGAAGGAGATGTGGGAAGGCTTTCCTGTGCTGGTACGTCTTGGAGATGGCTATGTACACTGAATGCACCAGGGTCTCTGAAGGTCTTGGAAAGTCTTATAAAACCCTGAAATCAGTTCCCTCACAAAAAGGCCTTAGAAGACATTAAAAAGTCTGGCATTTTATTCATGAAGTTTTTGAATATTTTCTCTTGTCACAATTTTTTTTTGTATGTGGTTGTTTGCTACTGCTATTCAATCCTTTTTTGTGTTGGCACTAGCTTCTGCTCTAAGAACTTGTTGTGGACTGACATTTTATAAAGAAAACAATTATAAATAATTAAGATAAGAGCTGCACATGTTGGTGTATGACTTTTGAAAGATCTGTTTCCTCTCCTTCAGACTGTCCTGCCATCTCAGTATTGGTACTACATGATTGAGCTGGGTTTCTACAGCTCTCTGCTCTTCAGTGTGGCTTCTGACGTCAAACGCAAAGTGAGTGAATTTATCAGGGAAACACTCTTCTTCTCCTCAAAGCTGGTATAAAGCAAAAAACTTGCTTGAGAACAGAAGGAAAAATGACTGTGATGGAAAAGGAATATAAATTATACATACAGGAGTTTTGTTTTTCACTTTTATATGGTTAGTACATCATAATCAAGTGTGTGCAACAGGAAGACAAAGTCTGATCCAGCTATCTGATCAGTTTGACGTCTGTTAAGGACTCTGCATGGACATTAGACTGTTGTTACACGTGTGTTTGACTCTGTGTGTGTGTGTGTGTGGGAGAGAGAGAAAGTGTTTGGACTTTGCTCAGCCTGAGCCAGCTGAGCACAGTAGGGAAAATCTTGCCAAAGAGGCACAGTGTGTACCTTCAACACAATATTATAACCAAGTTGCCTCTTAATCAGGATTTACCACTACACACAAAAACCCACTCAAAACATGCAACAGACAACTATACACATTGCCAATATGTTCTACAATGTCTCCTTTCACCATGCCCCCTTCTTTTTAGGACTTCAAGGAGCAGATTGTTCACCATGTAGCGACCATCCTCCTCATCAGCTTCTCCTGGTGTGTTAACTACATCCGTGCTGGAACTCTCATCATGCTGGTTCACGACTCCTCTGATTACCTCCTTGAGGTAAATGTCTCCAAGGGGTCATTGTAGTACTTAACATTCATTGTATTTTGATGAGCACACATTGCAAGCAAACCAGTGAACTTCATCCATGGTAAAGTGGCATAAAGTGATTGTATACATATGAATGGGGCCAGTATGAATAATCACCTCATCATATTCTATGTTGATGTCATTTAAAAATGCTGTTTAGACTGTTTTCATGCTGCAGCCCTGCTGAGCTTTAAGTTTTGATGATCCACTTCAACAGAGATATATTCTTATTAAACACTGCCACCTTGTGGATGAAACTACACTTTGGTTTTCTTTAGTGGGATGGAGGCAAACCAATTACCATTTTTATTATTCAAATACATTGTCCATTTGTCTGAAAATTTCCTGTGAAACAAATGTTCTTGTTTCCTCTCCCCCTCTGACAGTCTGCAAAGATGTTCAACTATGCTGGGTGGCGAAACGCCTGTAACTACATCTTCATTGTATTTGCTGCAGTCTTCATTATCACTCGCCTGGTCATCTTCCCTTTCCGGTACACATACACACACACATTTTAAACAATTGTGTTATCTAAATATATAACTGGATGTTATTTACGTTACCACGTCCTCTATCCTCATTATCTCTATTGCAGGATTATTTACTGTACGTGGGTTTACCCAGTGACCATCTATGAACCCTTCTTCGGCTACTATTTTTTCAACGGACTTTTGATGACTCTGCAATGTCTCCATATCTTCTGGGCTGTCCTCATCATACGTATAGCAGTCCGCTTCCTCACCAACAATGTAAGCAAACAAAGAAATCGAATGCAAAGTTCAAGATTCTGTTCATTCATCCATTAAAATGGACAGTTGTCTTTTTTTATCCACCACATTCTTCTTCCTTGTTAAAACCTGGTGCCTACATTACCTTTCACTGCAGCTTGACTCCTGACAGTTTGGTCTGAGATTTGGGTATGTTATGCTAACAGTGGCTAATGTGGCCTCAAGCTGCTAGCCTCAAGCAGAGGTGAGGAACAAGTTATAGAGGTCTGGTAGGCTCACTTCTTTTAAACTCCACACCCCCCAGATTGTCTTACTGTCTAAACTTAGTCTTACGTAGTTAATGTAGTCTTCAGCCCCAATTGACGCTGACTCAAGTGACATCATTTGAGGCAATTTATCGGACTTCATCTGGAGACACAAAAGGTTTTAACTTTTTTCACATATGCAGTAGTGCTCCCCAACACCTGTTAGCAGACTTTGATGTGTAAAATTGGTGGAGTTGAAGAAATGAAAGCAATGGAACTGTCAGTTGACATGTAAGTTCTGCAAGCATAAGATTCTGTTTAGTCATCTATAAAATCATAGAAATTAAAGCTCCTACATCCTAATCATCCAGTCTTGATTACAAGACAAATAGAAATACCCACAAGAGAAAATACAACATAAAACTATAAATATACGCACAGAAGATATTCCATAAAAGCTATTAAAGAACTATAGTTATATTAAAATTCATGTCATCTTACAGATCTCTTGTACACAACCAGATGCACTCACACACAGACATGTTTATGCATAAAACTGGACAGTCTGAGTTTGTTCTGACACTGGCCAGAGCTCCAGTACAGTTTGATTAATGGCTTGTTTCCTCTTTTTAAAAAAAAAAAATGTTTTGTTTTTTCCAGGAAAAAGTGGATGATGAAAGGAGTGACAAAGATGAAACAGATGAATCAGAAGAGGAGGAGGAAGAGGAGGATGCTAAAAAGAACATGAAGAAAAATGGACCGGTGCAGAACGGTCACACAGTCCACAACAACAACCACAGCAAGACAGAGTGAAAACAAACAAGTGTCAGGAACAAAGAATGTGAGAAGGACTCATATCCCTCAGTGGGAGAGCGGGAGGGAGGGATGAAAAGAAAGAGAAAGAAGAAGGGTTGTGGGTCAGGGAGGAGGGGAAGTCATTCCGTAAAACCAAGAACAGCAGGTTTCTTGAGAAAATTTGACACTGTTACTTTTGCACAACACAGAAACACACTCACACACGTTCATTCGTACTTAGGGCACAGAGATCCAGCAGATGATAGACACTACATTAAGTGACATGGCTTTTTTGCTTTGTCATCAGAAAAAAACGTATCATTGTCAGCGTGTGATGTCAGTCCAAAAAATCTCAGAGAGACAGGCAAGAAAATGGAGAGGAACAAAGTGTGGAGAGGACACGAGAGAGGGGCGATGCTGCTTCTACTTTAGCTTTCCGTGTTCTGTGTGCCTTAGAGCCAGCTAATGGCTGTTAAAATGCCATTTTAAAGCTTTCTGCTTTAATCTTGTGTTGCTTTATTTCATTGTACCTTTTTTGTTTTCTACTAAAAGAACAAAAGAGAGTGAAAGTGAGTTTTGTGAAAGTGAGACAACAGGGCATGTATTTTCCTAATGTTCTGTCTATGCAATTACGTAAATGTTCAGCTATTGCAACATGTTTGCACAAACATACAGTGTCTCTTATGTACTGTAATAACGTGCAGTAGGACTGTGTATCCCTGCTCTCCAATGCGGTCTGTGCCATTTATAAAGTAGTCTGCCTTCTAAGGTTTAAGGAGTAAATTTGCTGTCAGTTTTGTAACTAAACAGCTAGAAAATCTTGCTTTCTCCTTTTAATTTCTGATCAGTTCTTAATCCAGTATAGCTCATTATGTACAATGTCTGACCTGCAAAGGTTCTCAATTCTTTGATTTTTGAGCAGTCAGGAATACCCAGAAATCAGTGCTTCGTCCAAACACTGCAATATACATTACAGCTTCCATGCTAGTGTTGACAGAGCTGAATCATTTCCCTCTCTGGTTTGGCTGAAGCTGTTTGAACCAGTTAAATCTTGAATCACCCTGATGATGCCACCCACTGAAAACGGATCACTCTCAATGAAACCATTGCGAAGGTGGATTGCTATGTTGAAATACAGGAGTTTTTCTAAGTCTAATGGAATGGGTCAGCTCAACCATTTCCGGATTTTACTAATATGACCTTTGATTCACTGCCTAGTAGCCTGGGTTATGTTTGTTAACCTGGGTTAGACTTTAAAGGTGCACTATGCGGGAATTGTGTGTTACTGCTTGTAATTATTCAAACTTGAACCCTCTTCCACGGCTTAACAGGGTTAGCAGACAGACACCAAATGTTCAGCCTGCAAATATGTATATGTGAGCGTGCATTGGTGAATTTACAGTAACAAACATAAATGTACAAATTTATAAAAATACGACAAGCCCTGAGTCTCTGAAGATGACTTGCTACATTAGCTCGGGCCTCAAACTCAGCACTACAGACCTCAAGGGTTATTTTTTTCAAAACGTAAAGTTATTTGCATTGTTGATAGTAGGACTTAATGTATACCTACAATCCGAGCTACTTACTTTCAGGACGTTACATTTGTTGTAATGGAAAATCCAATACTTTAACAAGCTAACTAAGCTAACCGCCGGCACCTACCTATCCAACAGAAACCAGGCCAACTCTAAGAGATGATTGAGAGTGATTATTTTAGTATGATTTATTTTTTAAATCATTGGGTTTTTTTAGGAAAATCCTGCATAGTATACCTTTAAGTATTGATCTAAGTGAATGATTATAGGTATGATTCTGTGTATGAAACGGGTTTACAGGTATTGCTATTTGATATTAGTAAAAATAAAAATAAGTAAAAGATATTATAATCATTTTTAGGAGCTCAGTGTTTGACACATGAAATGAGTTGCAGTTTTGTTGTCATGCTTTAAAGTCTTTTTGTATGTCAAGTGCCTTATCTGTAATGTATGGAAAGCTCTCTCTCCTGTCTTCATTTCCTCTCCTTTTCTTTCCTGTCTCCGCCTCACATCACATCCTCCCTCCACTCTCTCATCCATCACTCACTTCTCTCCTCTTTATGAATTACCTTCCTTTGAAACTCACCCTCATTCCACCGACACGTTCTTTTTTTTACTAACCCAGACCAACCAGCAGCCTCTCTTCCCCGGTGATACAGAAGAAACAGCTGTGTCCTAATTACAGTGTTATTATTTCTTTTTTTTTATTTTGTATTTTTTTTTGTTTAATAACTAAGTATTGTTATTAATAATAAAAACAAAGATCATGAATCACAATGAAAGCACTTTGAAGTTTTGATTTATTTATGCATTATATGTCTGCAAACATACAATACAGTAAATCCTTTAAGTTTCTAAATTGGAACAAATAAAAAAATATATCGGAAAAGTAACAAGTAACTGAAGCTGCTGAAATGTAGTGGAGGAGAAAGTACAATATTTAACTCTGAGATGTAGTGCAGTAGAACTACAAAGTTGCATTAAATGGAAATACTGAAGTAAAGTACAAGTACCTTTGTGGGTCTTAAGTGCAGTACTTGAATAAATGTATTTATATTACGCTTATGTTGAATGTTACATTACATCACTGGAATTCAGTCATCCTTTTAAATCTTATTAATGTGTTCATTTTGAGAAGAAGAGGCCATATAATTAATCTTTTACTTTGGAAACCTTTACTCTATTTTCCTGATAAACCTCATGTGGCTGGTTGCTTCAGTAGATATTTTTAAAGGACTGAAAAAAAATTTCATCTAAAATTTGATATTTTTATTTAAAATCTCAATCTTTCTTCCACCAGTGCTGAGATATGATAACAGTGATTTCAGTGTCACTTGTTGGAAGAAATCCAGCTTAGCAATAAAGCGAGTTAACATGTTTTTTATTGTCTTACATTAAAGAACCAAACATCCTGTCACACTATCATAATATAGTCGTTTTAATTGCGGGGCGGAGCGAAACATGGATTTCCCAACATCTGACGTCATGTGTATCTCGTGTGATGTCCAATAGAAACAGGAGCAAAGAAAACAGTGTAGACAGATTGAGCCCCGCTAGCCTGGAACGCCATCTTAAACAGAAAGAGGGGTTTAAACCGGGAGAAAACAGGAAAACAGGGGCTGGGGGAGACACTCTCATTTTTATTTTAAATCTTCGGGTCAATCTGGAACAGTAGTAGCTATGGCTTTGCGCTTTTATAGCACAAAATAAAGGCGCATACGCGAGGAAAGGCACTTGTTAGCCGCTAGCCAGCTAGCAAGGGGGAGGGGCGGGGGTTGAGGGTTTTTTTCCGCAGCAGAAGTTGTTTGTTTATGTTATTCCACACGGACATGTCCTCTTCAAACACAGGTAAAGTGCCATAAAAGTCACACTGACACTATAGTCACATCGTACTCTGCGGCTGTTAACCGGTCACCGGCGTTTTCTCACGCAGAGCTAGAGCGGACACTTTCCTAAAGATAGCGTGACAGCGTCGGCTAAGTTAGCTTAGTAGCGAAGCTAATACCACAGCGAGGCTAGCTGGTTATTGCATAAGTGGTAGCTTGGCATGTTAGCCTGCTCATAGTGGCTAGATAAGCGACAAGCTAAACGTTAAGTGATATTTTTACAATCGATGTAAGGTGAGAAACCAAATCTAAGTTAGCCGAATAGCAAGCTGCGATCGGCTATCTCGGTTCATATGTTTCTGATTTTAGCTATGCTGCTCACAAGATTGATATCTGTATGCTAAATGTAGCATGAACGTTAGCTTGGTGTCGTGATTATCTTCGCTCTCTACAATCTACACTCACGATTTGAGAATGCAGTTAGCTGATGTGGAGCTAACCTAATGCTAAACACATAACGTTGAAGCCAATCCTATTTGTTTGTGTTAATGTTGATTTGGTCTCAAATATGGGCTCGACTGAGTGGTTTACTTTCCCTTTCTGTGCTTGAGGCACAATAGGAAATCACCTGTCATCCTCGCTACATTTCGTCTCTCTTTGCCTCTGTGTTATTAATAGAGTTACCAGACCCAAATCTGGGTATGGGGGCAAGTGGGACCCAAGCAAGTGGCGGGGCTGTTGTACCAAAAGGGACCAACAAAAGAAGAGCAGCGTAAGTGTTTTTATTAGTGACGCCTCTATGCTCATGTGTATTTGCTGACTGATTTACTTTTGTTTTTGACAGTTGTGGTCAAAATTACTTGTGAGAATATTTGTGTGAAGCTTCTCATGTGCCTCTCTTCTCCTTATTACAGGCTCGACTTTGATGATGATGATGAAGGCAACAAGTTGTTCAGGTACATTTGTTTCAGTTTTGTTGTGTCGTAAAGCAAGATGAGGTGGAATATCAAGTGTTGAATCGTCCGGGCTGCTGATATAACAAGCAGTGTTTTTTCTGTTTCTCCGCAGGTGTGACGATGAAACAGGAGGCTCCAACAATGACAAAGAGCGCTTTGCCAGGTAGTGGGATGAATTAGGAGAAATAGATGCGTGTATGGGAGCAATATTACGGATACAACAGTTACCCCCATGGTGCTGTCCCTCTCTTTTCTGAGTTTTTTTTTTTTTTACTCTTACAACTCTTTCTTTTGGTAGCGATTTGAGCCTGTGTTTTAGCGGGTTGGTTTCATTTCCAGGTTTTTGGAAGGAGATCAGAGTTTTGCAGATAAGGAAAAACTAGCCAGGTATGGCCTGTACCACTGTGGAAGGCTCCCTCTTCTGCTTGTATGCATATCAATATTGAATGCATTGATCAAGTACTGTCCTGTCTTGCTGGGACCCCAGCAAACTGTCATTTTGACAGCACAGAATTACTGGTATATATCTCTGCTTTATGCGCCTGTTTTGGTGCTTGTCAGAATGTTATGCTTCTTTGCCCAAGGCAGCTGGTTGTCTCTCTCAACCCACCACCGTGTTATGTGTCACTAACTGCTATGCTGTGTGTGACTTAGGGACTTTTTTCACTTTGATAATCCCTTCCTCTTGAGCAACTGTCCTCTCTGTCTCTTTTCTCTCCCCCCTCTCAGGACATCTGAAGGGTCTTTCTCTTTCTGCACTCGCTCTCTTTTGTCACAACGACTGGCCTTGAAAGACCAGGCTATCTTGCTTTTTCACGATCATTTTTATACTGTAGATCATTGACTACACTTTTTTGTTTTGCGTGTCCATTATTTCTCTCACCTTCTCTCATTCCCACCTCTTCTTCCCAATTGGCATACTTACATTGCAAATTTAACTCTAAACTCTACTCCATGTTGTCCACCTGTCCGTCTGTTTCCCCCATCTCGATCCCTCCTGTCCTCTCCACCTCTGCTTCCCTTCCTCGTTTCCTCACTCCAGGGAGAATCACAGTGAAATTGAGAGGCGGAGGCGGAACAAGATGACTGCCTATATCACAGAACTCTCAGACATGGTGCCCACCTGCAGTGCACTAGCACGGAAACCAGACAAACTAACCATCCTACGAATGGCTGTGTCCCATATGAAATCTCTGAGAGGAAGTGGCAATACCAATGCAGATGGGTCATACAAACCTTCTTTTCTCACTGACCAGGTAGGAGCAACCATGAGAGAGAAATGTAGAAACTGAGGGGTGGTCAGCTGTGAAATCTACTTTTTTTTTCGCCATTTAAGTCAACTTAAATTGAATTCATAGTGAGAAAATCTTAGAACTTTGCAGAAGGCATGTTCACAGTAGGCAAGATTTTCAGACAGGGCAGTACTGCTTGCGTAGAAGTCAACAAAGTCAATTTAATGTACAGGTCTCACAGTCAAAATGTAGTTCACACTAAACCTCTGTGAGCTCAATGGAAATACAGTGTGAACTTCGAGGAGCGAAAGTAGTAGCTTTTACACCCACAAGTTAGTTTTCTCACATGGTAGCTGAAAGACAGTCGCTATCTTTGATGTTGCTTGTGTAGTCTAAATTTGACACTTGGTCACCTTGTAAATTGTTCCAAAAACACTCTTTGTGAATATGCAATGACTGTAAATAAGCCTCTGGTACCATACACCCGTCTGGTGAAACTCCTTGCTGATAAATGAAAGGAAGCAATTGGCTTAACTATCATGAAGGTAGCACATGTCATTATACCCTCAAGGTGCATAGGGATTTGGGTCTTCTGAATTTGGAGAAAAGGGGGTTAATCACAAAAAAAACTGAAAACACAAAGACTTAAGATTCCTGCACTATGATAGATTTCTCATCCACACTGCTTAGCATATCTTTGATGCCATCTGTCCATAGGAACTGAAGCACCTCATTTTGGAGGCAGCCGACGGCTTCCTGTTCGTGGTGTCATGTGAGACTGGCCGCGTTGTTTACGTCTCTGACTCCCTGACACCCGTCCTCAACCAGTCACAGTCTGAATGGCTCGGCTCCTCCCTTTATGATCAGCTCCACCCAGATGATACAGAAAAGCTCAGGGAGCAGCTCTCTACTGCAGAGAATAACAGCACAGGTACAATGGATATACAGACTATAACCAATTTCTTATCACTATTAATCTCCAATCTCAAAGTGTGGCACACAGTCACCTCACAGTTGAGTCAAATCTGTCTCTTACTTGTCTTTGAAGGGAGGATGTTGGATTTGAAGACAGGAACAGTGAAGAAGGAAGGTCAGCAGTCTTCAGCCAGAATGAGTATGGGAGCCCGTCGATCGTTCATCTGCAGAATGAGGTGTGATGCATACCATAGTTAATTACCCAGTTCATTATTTATATTGATATGTGTGCCTAGATGCATAAATTGCCCGTGTGGTGGCCTATGTGTACTTGCAGGTGTGGCTCTTGTCAGGTGGAACCGATGTCCATGAACAGACTGAACTTCCTTAGGAATAGAAACAGGTGACCAAACAGTTTTTCTTTTGCATTTGGTTTTAAAAATTGTGTTGGGATTACTGTGCAGAGCACGAGCATACCCGGAGTAGCCCAGTAGCAATAAGATGGAAGATGTAAGCTCACTTTTATTACTGGCATAGTAATAGGACTTATTGATTTTACTTTGTATTTTACAATTTCTTCCTTCACCTCAGGAATGGTTTGGGTGCAGCCAAGGAAGGGGAGCCCCAGTATGTAGTGGTCCACTGTACAGGATACATTAAGTCCTGGCCTCCTGCAGGTAAAACTAGTAATTTTATTGAAGTTGACATATATGGCCACCTGTTATATCTGCTTCAAAATTTGACTAGGACCTGTAAATGATGCTAAGTGTGATAAATCATATTCATGAGTTATTCTTTGTGGCCCATGTTAACACGTTTTTTTTTAATATGTTTATGTTTTAGGAGTATCATTAACGGATGATGAAGCAGACAACACTCAGGGCAGTCGCTACTGTCTAGTTGCCATCGGGAGATTACAGGTATGATCGATGCCTCGTCTGTAGAGATATGCACGTGTGTCTTCTTTCCTGAAGCAAGTTACAATGACAAATTCATTTTTGACTGATCATATAGCATCACAATTGAGTAGTATATTTTCGGAAAGGAAATAAAAGTAGTTCACAATCTAAAAATAAAGTCACCTTTACCAGTGGTGGAAGAGTCGTATTCTTTTGAAAGTGCATATTTAACTATCTGTTTTATGCTCGCAATCTACAGTCTTATCTGAACTACATTATCGCTGATGTTTGCACTTTTACAGTGTGTTTTGATAAATGTTTTTTGCCTGTAAGCTGTCAATTGTAAAACGTTGATAGTATTCATGACTTTTAGGTAAGCACTCAGATTTTTTTTTCTAGTGATGATTTTTCATATAGATAACCAGATGAATGAGCATATAAATGAGATTCTTGCAAAGTGTGACTTTTAACATGTAGAACTTGTTTCTTGCTTGCATTCTTGAAGGTTTTATGCTGATGCTAAAAAATTGAGTTTTGTCTTTTTTTTTCCTTTAGGTGACTTGTTGCCCAGGTGACACAGACATCAACAGTATCAGTGTTCCAGTGGAGTTCATCTCGCGCCATAACTGCCACGGCATGTTCACCTTCATAGACCACCGCTGCGTGGCTGCTGTCGGCTACCAGCCCCAGGTAAGACTCACAGCTGGTGGAAATGTCAGGGACAAGAGGCATCCCCTAAAAACCTTTGTGCCAGAAGTTGGTGTTAATGTCTTCTCGGCTAATGGTTGTTGTATATCTGCTGTGTGTTGCAGGAATTACTGGGGAAAAATATTCTCGAGCTTGCCCACCCTGAAGACCAGGGCTTACTGAGAGATAGCTTCCAACAGGTAGGGCTGTCTCAGTATGTGCAGCTTTTGAAGGACTAATTTTTATCTCACTTTCTCTTGTATTTGTTCTACCCCACCAGTGTGTTAACATGCACACTGGTGGGGTAGAACAATACGAGTACTCCACTGATCAAGTATTGCACTCCTATCACATTGTCAGACTCATGATGGACAGCCTAAAAAGAAAAGCCAAAAAACAATGCAGCTGATGTCTGTTTTATTCCATACATTCTTCTTCCTTGTCAAAACCTGCTCCCTACAGTATGCAACTCCACTCGACTCTAATATAGCCTCAAGCCACTAGCCTCACACATAAATGATGTAATGAAAAGTGCACTCTTTCTTACCAAAGGGCATTGTCCAATTGCCTGTGTAACCTGATATCTCCCTAAACTCTGTTTCTGATTATGAAATCACCACATTATAGCTGTTTGGCTTGTTGAACTCATGTCCACAGGTGGTGAAGCTGAAGGGCCAAGTCCTGTCTGTGATGTTTCGGTTTCGCTCCAAATCACGAGAATGGATCTGGATGAGAACCAGCTCCTTCACCTTCCAGAACCCGTTTTCAGAGGAGATTGAGTATATCATCTGTACCAACGTCAATGTCAAGTGAGTCACACACACACACCAGCTGATTTTACCAATACTGGTGATTATGTAACATGATTACGCAGTCAAATACAGCACATAATGAAACCATTGTCATTTTGAAATGTAACTATTGTGAAAGATCCCTTGGTCTGAATGCTTACCTATCACCCTCAATCCCCAGTTCCTCTTGCACCCTCGCCACAACCCCTTTAATAAACCACACACTGATCACTCTCTCCCTACCTCCCACCTCTCCTCTGCACCTGTCTCTGATTGTGGGGAAGTAGAAACTCACAGGACCCCCTCACTCCCATCTCCTCCCCAGGAGGTTCGCTGCCCCCCTCCCTGGGCCAGGGCAGCCCAAACTGCCCTCCTGTAGTGCTCAGCCCTGGGCAGGTGTCCACCAGGTGAGACCAGGCCTGGCCTGACTATCCTCCCCCTGCATGGGAGAACAGGGGCTGCTTCTTCATGGGAGACTACTGCTGTTTCTAGCAAACTACTCTTTTTGTTTACATTTCCCTTACTTTACTCTGAGGTGATTCTTCTTTCCATTGTATTTGTCAGTGTTCTGTAGTCTTAGAACAGTAGTGCTGTTGTCAAATGAAAAGCATGTCTAATAGCTGTTTTCTAGTAGTACATTTGGTTTAAGGGGACTTTTAACACAGGTGGTATAGCATGTTAGCAGTATGTATTTGTATAACAGACCTCTCTCTCCTGAAGCGTGTTACAGCCTTCCTCTTCTGTCCTCGTTTCTTCCTCGTTTATGTTGCCATGGTGGCCGGTGGCGGTTTGAGTGCTATTTTGTCGGCAGGTGTTTGGGATTTCTCGCTCAAAGGTGGAGGGCATGGAAATGGAAATGAGGCTATTTTAGACTGACTCTCTCTCTCTCTCGCTCTCTGTTTCCCTTTTCAGGCAGTTACAGCAGCAACAGCAGGCCGAACTAGAGGGAGGTGGAACCAGAGACAGCATGTATGAGGCAGGACCAATCACCCTCTCACAGGTTAGGCCACGCACATATGGGCACAAATGAATGTGATTTGATTGAAGCATAGGTTATGCCTGCTTCTCCTTGGTGCCTTGTCCCTTGCTATAGTGACTGATCAGGCCTTTTTATTTATGGGAACAGTGGCAGGATGTTGATTATTTGCCCAGCAGGAAAACAGAAACGGATGTTGGGATTGTTCCATTATCCCAACTGACTGCCTGCTGTTCATGCTTGAAAAAACACTTTCTCTGTAGTATTTGTTCATCTAAAGAGATTTTAAGCCTGCAAGTATTTGTATACCAATTTTTACATGACTAAAAGTGCTGTATTTGATCACAATCTTGACTTAAACTCTTCTCTTGCCACTATGCATGCAGTAGGAGCACCGCTATGCAGTCAGTTATCCTTTGAAACAGTGAAGGAACTACATTATACTTCCACACAGGAACAAAATTATGTAAAATAAATTTTAAAAATGATCTACAACGCAATGAAATATGAATCACTGTCATGCTTGACATCAGACAAAACTCTGAAGATAGTATTGAATTATCAGTATTTCTTACTGTATTCAAATGTACTGTGAATTATTGTGACTAATTTATCATACATACTTTGCACTCATGCACACACAAAATCACAGAACATTTGTGAAAATTAGTTTAAAGTCATGGAAAAAGTAGTAAAATACACCACAGTGCACTAATAGTTAGCTCTAATACTTTATTACTAGCACATGAGCGCTAAACAGCTAGTTAGTATAATGACTAGTTTGGTTAGCAGAAAAATTACTAATATCTCAAATTACAAACTACAGTCACAAAATAGCTACTGTATAGCAGCTACTGCTAGCTGCTGTATGACAGTTAAACAATGACTTTGGGGGAATAAATAAAACCTACTTGTCAGTATTTGATTACAGATCAGACAACATGGTGAATGTATCTGTCAGTTAAACTGTTTTGGAACTGTGCCAGTAGTTATGGCTAATAGCATTACAATGTTCAACTGAAACCAACTGCAGCTGCCGCAACACATATTATTTACTGTATGTTATATTGAACATATATTAAATTCTGCTTCTGCTACTTCTGTCTACTCTGCAAATATGACACCTGTTGCATGTTTGTGCCTGGAAAAGGGATTTCTCTGTGTTGGCACCTCTTGAAGTTTGAGCGTGAGATGATGAATAGTCACAATTGGAGCCAGGCCAGTTCTTTATCACTTAAACACATAGAGAGTTTTGGCGTGTGATCTCTAACTAATACTTTTGGTGGTCCTCAGATGCCAGTGCAGCCAGTGACAGCAGCAGGGCCGGACCACAGCAAGAGCCTTGAGAAGCCAGAGCTCTACTCCTCCCTTTTCCAAGGCTCAGATCAGACCAAGGTCCTGCCCCCCACCCCCACTCCCTCCACACAGATCTACCCTCCAGCCAACAACTTCACTGCTGGTCGTTCCAATGATGTATACAGGTAAAAAGTCCTCTGTGTTTATACATGTCTGTGCATGTGTTAACATGGACACCAGATCTTAAACCCGGAGGCCATACTAAATCTAATCAATTCCTTGGAGCTCTTTCAGACACTTAATGTCATTTACCAGAGTCAGTAACTTCATAGTCATAGTCACTAGCAACACAGCCTCTAATTCCTACCCTGTTATCTTGAGATCTGACTTAATTAGCTTATATTGTTAACTTGTGATAACAGAGATTTTGCTGTTTGGATCTGGAGGTATTGTTGGGATTGTTATCTAATATAAACTAGCCTCAGGGAGTCCTCACTGTAGTGGAATGAATTTATGTAACCTACCAACTGGTTTGCATGTCTGAAGGTTTTACCTATCAGAGCAGAGCTAGAAGGGACAGTTTTTGCATGATACTGGTTTATGCAGAACAACAATCCAAGGGAGAACTCCCAGTTTTCTCAATTGTGAATCTGCCACATACTAGTCCACATGAAGGGTATAGGAGAACAAAGGCTTTCCACATGTGCTTTAAGTGGATGCAGATGCTGCCTGACAAAGATTATGGTCCTTTCAGAATGTATTCCTGAAAATGTGGTTACTGTATGTTTCTAGAAGCTATACTCACTGTTTCGTTGACTTTGAATGTCATTGCTTCATTTGCTACTAACCAGAAAAGAACATGTTTAACAAAGGGATCCATTTTTACATCTCTGCGCTGGCATAAGTTGTGGACACAAGCATTATGTTTTCAGGTTGTACGTCTGTCCCATTCTTGTGAACGGGAAATCTAAGGAGCGCCTCGAGGGAATTTCTAAAATTTGGCACAAACATCTGCTTGGACTCAAGGAAGAACTGATTAGATTGTAGTGGTCAAAAATCAGCGGTCAAAGGATGTCACTGTGACCTCACATCCGTCCCATTCTTGTGAACGCAAGATCTCAGGAACACCTGGAAAAAATATCATTACATCTGGTACAAATGTCCACTTGGACTCAAGGATGAACTAATTAGAATTTAATGGTCAGGTGAAGGTCACTGTGACCTCACAAAACACATTTTGTCAATTTTGGGTGTTCGCCTTGAAACTGGTAATTGTATAGATCTTCTGTGCTGCCAGGTTGAAGGTGTGCATGCTTATGTGCGTGTGAAGCATCCATGTTTTAGAATGTGTAGCTTTTTTGCAGCAAAATCCACATTTGAAGCATTGTAGTCCACCACAACTCATTGGTTTTGCTGATATTGATTGATGTAAACTGCAGCTTGACGGCAACTAATTTATGTTGTTTTCTCCCAGTAGATGACAGCCAGGTAACAGAGTTCTCTCCCTCCCATTACATTTGTCAGCAGGCCGGTCAATATGAATCCACAGATAACTCCCCAGATGGCACAGCAAGGTCACTCAGCAGGGCAGATGCTGGCTCAGATGTCTCGTCAGAATGGAGTCCCACACTCGGTTACCCCCTCCGGCACTGGCACCCCCCTCCATGCAGGACCAGCAGGAGGAGGATGGCCTGTAGCTGGAGCTAGACCACAATTTAATAACCAGGTAAGCCAATACAACAAGATTTATATGACTTTATTAAGCCTTTGGTGTCATAGTTTTAGTCAATCTTCATTCATCACTAATCACATAATTAATATCCACCCCACCTGTCTTCAAGTCAGTAAATGGAGTTACTTTTCCTCTTCTATCCAGCAGGTGGCTCCCCAGGCAGCAAAGACCATGTCGCCACCGTTTGCTCGCATGGGAGGATTTGGAGGCGGCTCAACCAACTCTTTTGACCAGATGCCTACAGGTGCCTCTCCCACCACAACCAGCGGTGCAAACTACCCGCCCATGAATGTGCGTGCCAGCCTCAACACCAATGGTTACGGTAGGTTGCGTGCATACATGTGTGACCCCATGTCTATGTGTTATACTGGTGCATCCTTTCACCCCTCTGTATCTCATCCCAGATGGCTCTCAGTCTGGGGCACAGTTCCCCTCCCGAGCAGCGGAGGCAGTGTGGCCCCAGTGGCAAGGCCAGCAGCACTCGCAGAGTAACGCAGAGCAGCATCCTCATGCTCAGGGCAACCAGCAAGACATGTTTCCTGTGAGTGATGCAAGTCTTATCTCTCTTCATCATGCACTTTTTTTCCTCACCCTCTGTCACTTAAAATAAATCTCTTTGTCTCTTTAATCTGATTCAGGATGTGTTGTCTATTCTCGACCAGCCTGCGAACTTCAACAGTGATGACTTTGAGATTCCCATCTACCCTCCATTTAACGAGTGACCCGGTCAATACTTCTCTGCTGGTCTACCCCTTTGTCTTTTTGACTGTTTTTGCCCTTAGTCTTTCTTATATTCAGCTCTTCTGCTCCTGAGAGTAGCACTCTTCCCTTGCTTTGCATGGCTTAAATTGCACTGCCACAAGCCAGTTAAAGATGGAGGGATGTATCTGACTGCAGATATATACGGTATAGGGGAGGAAAATCAAGGATTTGCTACTGACTAAAAGATGATTATTTTAACAGTATTCCAGCCATTGTAAGAGAATTCTCTAGCTAGCACTGCCCAAAGCTCCACAATCTATGTTGTAGATATGTGATATATATATATAAATAAATATATAAACGCGCACAATCACACAAACCACACTTGAATAGACTGCACAGAAACACTCTCTTACACTCTGATAAACATAAACAGGAAGTAAACATACACACACACAAAGGCCTTTTATTCTAATATGTTCCTAGTTTTTCTCAGGCAATGATGAAGAGTGTATTTTGCTGTTTTACCCTTTAGCATGTAGACTAATCACTCCAATCGTTGATTAAAACTCTCAGGAAATTGCAGGGATATACAGCTTTGGTGATTTTTACATTCTCCGCTGTGGCACGCAAACTCACCACTGTCTGTGCTAACCTCACTCACAGTTTTAAATCCACAGCATGTCTCTGCATGCAGCACTGCTTTCATGGAGCGCTTCTACAATACTAGAGTACAGTTTTCTCTGTACGTTGGTGGCTTCACCTATGAATTTAATTATTTTGTTTTTCCTCTACATGTGAGTTTTTTTTCCTGCAATGGATGATTTACTTCAGTAACAGACACACAGTGTTACAATGGCTATGTACTGTTTGTTGTCTAGGTGCCCCGTTAGAAATGTATACAATCAAAAAATATTTTTCTTTGCCTACATATACATATATACAGTATGCATGTCTGTATGTATGCAAAATGGATGCGTACAGTATCATTATCAACTTAATGGTTTCAACTTAAGGGTTTCCGACTTGCTCGATATTCATCCTTCTGTCGCCCTGCATTACTGTACCAAGTATGTGCTTTTTGTACTCCTTTTGTAAAAGAAATACAAAAAAGAAATCATACAGCAATAATTACCAAGCAGGAATTGTGTACTTTTGAAGCCATTTGTTATTATTGTCATAATTGTTGTTCTTTGATTAATGTTATTTTAAAATGGAGAGATGTGGTAGTAATGATTGATTTAACTGAAATGTTTCCCAATATTTTATTGTTATTTCCAAACTTTTGCTGATCTCTTGACCTCTCCTTTGCCCTTTTCTGATTGGTTTTTATTAATGGTTTGATCAGGGTATTCAGGATTGAAATGGAATAAACAGAGCTAAAAATAATATGATCTACAAGTGAGAATCCCCCCAAAAGATTTTGTTTTATTAGTGTTTTGTCCTCTGTGTGTGACAAACATTTGGACTTGGACTGAATTTGCCAACTAGATCCAATCACCTGTGTTTTACAATCATTTTTTGGTAAGTTTGTATTATAGAAGAATGTTGTGGGATGAAAGATAGGGCTACTAAAATATTTTAATTTTTAATATGTGGAATTGGTTAAAGTTTTACCCTTTTTAATTGCAGTTTTCCATTGTCTGTGTGTAACACTGGCACACACGATGACAAATTATATAATTGTAATTATATAATTGTATGTAAACCCATGCTGATAATTGTCCAGTTTTCATCTTGACGAGGGTGGTTTGTTGGTGACTGTGTTGTCTTTGTTATGTTGATAATCTCTTTGGTTGCTCTGTATCCAGGTTTTTTTTTTCTTTTTCAATGATGTGAACTTTTATCACTCATAGAAACACAAATATATAAATATACTGTATATGTCTATGAAATGTTGAATGAGAGAAAGAAATGTTTGGTTTTTGTATTAAATTGTTTTATTGTTGAAAATGAGGTCGGACTGTGTTTTGAACTGCACACACTTGTTTTCAGGTATGGAAGGTCATAGCAGGGTTAGTCCACATTCAGTGTCATTTAATCCTTAATCACAAACTCATATATATTTCCAGCCTTGTTCGTGATAGCTGTTTTACTGTAGCAGTGCACTCTGCTGATCACACTCATGCAAGAGTCATGGCTGTCTTTAATTACATCCATGCATGTATTGACTTCCTTTTTTAACTAGTAAAGAAACAAAAGCCAACTTTGGTTTGATTGGCCTGTATCTGTTTTCCTTCCCCATTCTGTGTTTCTGAAGACACAGAGATCTGTGAGAGATCAGTTTCTGTCTTCCTCCTTCCCTCCTCTCTTTCTCAGCCTGGGGGTGAAAACAGGTGGAATTCATGCTAGTACTGCTCTAAGATAGGTTTACAACTATGAGCTGTTTGGGTTGCACCTCAGTGACGTCTTGTGCCATAAATCTAAAGCTAGTGATCTAAAGTTTTGTCTGTAACATTTCAACACATACACTCTTTTCCTAGTGTTTTTACTCAGATCCACTGTTCACATAGAGTCACTTTACTCTTAAGTTGTATCTCTGGAGTGGCATCAGAGAACAAGCAATCTGCATTTTTTTTTGGTCAGGATCAGTTTCCAAACCCTCTCAAGTGGATTGCCACAAAGGCATCATATCCTCTTTCTCTTCCTCAACCTTTTCTCTTTCCTGTCTGCATTTGACAAGTCTATACTCCTGTTTTCCACCACCTTTATCCTATAAAATGACCCTGTGCACATGTGCAGGGGTATGAGTAGATTGATCTGACTGGTTCAGTATAGACAGAGCATCTTAACCTGCAGGCCACATTTTAAAGCTTGAGTAGGACCATATGTTCCTGTTGTATTGTCATGTCCATACCTTGTGCTGACCAGGGATCGAGTTAAGGTGTCATCTCCTGTAAAGGTCTCTCCTCCTGAAGAGGCCAGAGAAACGCCTCTGTGTTCTAATCTCAGGAACGGCCTGATAGTTACCAAACTCCTTATTAACTATTCATGGAGGACACAGGTGCCAAATGGGGCTCCGTGTGTCCTCCAATCCATCTTGTCTTTGGGAGGAGGACAGTAGGTGTCAATGTTGGGAGGACACGGAGGAGGATTGTTGAATTCAGACAAAACTGGAGAAGAGTTGGTTTCTCTGATAGAAACTGCTGCCACATGATGGATTGTCTTTCAACATCAACAGAGGAATTGGTTGCGTCTATTCAGATTCAAGCATTTGTCGAACTACTTTGATGGTATAAAATATCAAGAGGGACGTAAACAGATGAGACTGAGCAATAGATAGACTTTTTTGTGTGTCGATTTGTCAACATGGACTCTCCAACCCCCCCCATGAGCAGATTCGAAGTGGATGTGGACCTTGGTTTTGCCCTCTTCTTCTTCTTCCTGCTCTGCTTCTTCTTGCTGGTGGCCATAGTCCGCTGCGCTCAGATGGTGCTGGACCCGTACAGTGCTATCTCTGTCACGACACACCAGGAGGAGCAAACAGAGGAGTGATGGACCTACACATCGTATATTAAAGGCAACTCGTCCTCCAAGAGCTGTGATGCCATCTATTCAAAATCCTCAAATGGGAAAACAAAAAGAGCTACCATGAGAATATTTTGAGGCTTTTCTTATGAGTCAGTCTGGTGGAGTTTCAACTTTTATATAGTTTCTACCTAACTATATAGGCATTTTGTACAACAAGTTGCCTACCAGCAGCATCCAACAACTTAAAATGATGTAAGTATGCAACGTAAATCACAGAATATATTTAAATATTAAGGGTTGTCTATGCTTACAGATAATACAGGCCATGCATCATCCCTTTGCACCAGAGAAAATATTTGAGATTGGCAATTTGGGAATTGTAATCATGTTATGACGTAGGTTCATGATTTTTTTTTAAATCTTGAAATGTAAAATACTCAAGTTTTTATGCACTTTTCTGGTGTGATAAACATAAATACCTGCAGGTCCATAGATTGAAATATTAATACAAATGGTCAAACATTTGAACTACAGAGAACAGAAAGGCAGAGGTAACTCCTAGAGATCAAGATCTGTTCATCATACCAGAATGTACACAGTAAAAAGCAGCTTAATAAAGACTGAGGCAAATGCCCTTCTTTCCACACTAATACGACGCAGATGTTTCAAACTTCTCAATTATGGAACTATAATGGAAAACAGATGTTGGGCTCTTTTCTCCAAATCTTGTCACACAATGTTTTGGAGCTTTTGCACAAACTTTCATGCAAGCTGCTTGTTACTGAAAAATTAAGTAACCCCTTTAACTTGTAGCATGTGTTGGTAATTCATCAGTAGTAGGTTCGTTCAACAGAGGCACGATCATCCAGAAGAGTTGAGAAAGAACCAGGAGAGATTATTTCTCTGCATTATGAATCCTTCTCTGAGGAAGCGGTTCTCAAAGTGAATAGAGATGCGTGATTACCAGTTAACAATAATTAAAACTGCTGGTCAGGAATCAATCAATCAATCAATCAATCAATGCAAAATGAAATGAAAAACTCTTGTACATTTACTTGAAAAAGTAACACAACAATCTATTAAAACCATTTACTTAAACAGCTTTCAAAATAGCTTTTTGAAAAAAAAGATGTTTCTTCACTGTCTTTGTTTACCTTGACATTGTAGTGTGGTTTAATAGCCTGTATTAAATGAAATTACACCTGACTCTTATAATCAACGAATGAATCATAATTAGCATAAACTGCCAGTGTATTTTTTATTTATGGAGTTTCACACAGAATATTTACTGCAACAATATGGTTATCATAATCAGCATGCTGTCATAATAACATACATATATAATAATAAGAAAAAATAATGAAAACATAAATGAACAATACTACATTATGCACAATGATAATGAAGATGCTGGTTAATTAACTAATTGGTCTCACTTCAGGGTATTTTGGTATCTTGTGGGAGATAAAAAATTATTCTCTAAGAGTTAAATATCCATCAGAATATATAAAGTGCCAATTGCTTCATTTATCTTAATTAGAGCTTGAATGAGTTAATATGTGTTAAACCACAAACAACAGCAAATTGTCTGGTGGAGTTTATTTCACTGTTCTTCACCATGAAAGTGTTTAATTATTCTGTCTTGATGAGAAATTTAGGCGCCTGTCTACAACGTGCACAGCATCATGTAGATCAGGTGCACGTTTTAAACACCTGGTTAACCCGGGTGGGCAGAGCTCTCATCTCTCACACAAACCAACGGCACAACAACAACACCGCCCACTCCGGTTACCCTGGGAGGCAAAGCATGCACTCCTTGTCGTAGCTAGCCGGTAGCATTAGCTAGCTAGCGTTATATTTACGAGCAGGCAGGATGGAAAGCAGCGAGGGGTGAGTGATGAGAGTTGTCTCTAAATGAAGTCACTATGTGAAAAGACGTGTCTCTGAGAGGAAGAGGACACAGTGTTGTTTGTTTCCCTCATCAGTCAGTCAGCAGATGAGACATTCTCTATGCTAATGCTAGGCTAACGAGCTAGCCTGCTCTCACCTGTGTCAGGCTTCAGTTTGTTGTGTGTTAGCTCCCCTGACGGTGTCTTATTAAAGTGTCAGCGAAGTTATGGTACAGTCACTCTGTCAGTTTAGATTAAAAGGGGAAATTTCCCACATATTGTTAATATAACGGGACTTTTCTTTCAAACTGTCCCTCGTTGTGCTAACCAGCATTAGCAAGCTAACGTTACTCTCCATTCGGACTGTGGCAGCTGCTTTGTGATGACATTCAAACTGGCTAATTGTTGTGTTTACATTATACAACGGCTGTGTGCTTCATCAGTATCAACCCTACATATTCTAACAATGACCCGTTTGGTTGGGACCGTTATCATCAGCCCCTGCATCTCTGTGTGCTCTCGTAAACAAGGGGCTACATTTACATATTTAAGTCAGGCTGACATGGAGGAAGCACTGGTTTGTACACATGCGTCACCCTGTCCAGTGTGCAAGGTTTTTATCTGCAGACCAACTCTCACAAGTCTGCATTGATGCTTTGAACCACAGGTGATCATGTCCTGTATGATCACACATGCAAAGCAGAATCAAAAACATCCGCTCTGTCTGCACTGAAATCCTGCACTGTTGTTAACACATGATCAGAGATACTGTCATGTTTGTTTTTATTATTATAAACACATTTCTTATGAGTATGTGCAGGTCAGCCTTGTCAGCAGGGTTGGAGTCTTCATCGTGGTATCTGATATTGCTATATAACACAATACTGCAATATGGTGTGTTAACTCACCTATAAAATAATCAATTGTTGTGCAGAACAATGACTCGTGTTTCAGTGGTTTGTACAGTTCAGAACAAACTCTTTGAGTGTGTAAAAACTTCACTAACAGATTGTGTTATGTGGCCAACACACTCCAAAGATATTTCATTTACAACAACACTGATCAATTCATTGATTTACTGCCTTAGGAGTGGGACATACTATATTGTGATCAAATGAGTGAATGCAATGTTTTTATTCTGTTGCTAATTTGCCTGCAAAGTGGCATGCTGGTATCAACAACAACAAAAATAATGAAAATATCAATTTTAAAGGTGCTCATATATTAGCAGTAAAAGTAATCCTAAAGTATTACTTTTTAAATACTGCTTTCCTGTGCAGTTATTATTTATAAGTGAGAGCCAGAGGATTCATATGTAGGTATTTAAAATTATGTTTACACGTTTTCTGTTTCTGTTTTTTCCTCCCCAGAATGGAGGTGGATGGCTGGGACTCCAGTCTGGAGGAAGAGCTGGGGATTTCTCTGGACGAGCTGAAGAAGTGGATTGAAGATGCTGTGGAGAAAAGCGAGATCGTGCAGAAGAAAAAGGCTCAGCTGACGGAGCTCAAAGAATGGGTGGAGCAGAAAGAAGAAGAGGAGGCGAAGACGGAGATGCTCCTCAACGATGCCAACCAGTAAGTAGATGTTAACCTTTTCCCAAAGTCTGTTTCTTGTATTTATTTAGAGTTCTGTGTTTTTAGTCAATATACAGTATTTTATCAAGCACATATCTCTTCTGTATTTCAAAGTTTATTAATTTTACATATCTTATTAGTTGCTGGAAGTGGTACTGTGTGGTTTCTTGTGCTGCTTTTTTGTAAATGATCTATATCACATATCTAAAAGGTAAAGTTAGGTGAAGATAAACCTGGAAACACTATCATACACACACAAGGTGAATAAGGTCAGCACACACAAACTACTGTTTGATTCTTTGATGGAGCTTTGAGTCTAATTTGGAGGAGTTTATACGACTGATCATGAAGTTGTGGAATATTGTGTAGAAGCCAGCTGTTTGCTACTGCATAACAGAAAAATGTAGCAGGTAGCATTGACAAAGCAAAGGGACAGATCAACAAGTCTCTAACCACCAAACATCAAGGAAGTCCACTTCAAGCACACCATAACAAGCTAACATCAGTTTTCTATTAAACACAAGGAGTGGCCCTGCTGGTTTGAGTACTCAGCATGTTCCAGTTTCACTTTTCATAATAGAAACAAAATAAACGTGTCCATCCACTGGACAGATTGGTGCATCCAGAACTGTACATTTTTTCTCCCTACTCTTCCTCAGGTCCATATTGGAGTGTGAGAAACTGGTGAAGGCGACATACCATAGGAACGGTCTTGTTTACCATGAGAGCAGCTCAGATGATGAGGGGGGTGGAGGAGGCGTGTTGTCCTCTGAGGTCATCGAGATAGACGATGATGACGACGATGACGTCATCGCTGTTGGCTGTTGTAAGCTGCGCTACTTTCTTATGAGAACAGTTACCAGTAGTTGCCACTACAACATGAAAATAGTCAGATTATTACATTTCTGCTTCTCGTTTGTTCTTCACAATGTTTCAGTGGTTCCACCAAAGAAGCCTGTTGGTCCTGTCAAAGATGCAGTGGTGAGAACAATAGAAAGCTTCATTATATTGATCTGCAATTACAGTTTGTGGCTAAATGTTTGTTGTGGGCTGGTCTGAGGGGGAGTTTAGATGTCCTGAATTCTTATTATTGTCTCTTAAAACTTGTTCTGGACTTGGCTACTTTAAATCCTGATTGTTTGAAAACCATAAATGATGCAGTCAAAACAATATGTCTCTTTTTATCCTTTAATTGTAGTACCCATCTTGTCAAAACCTGTGAGATCTTGAGATATTAGACATATTGTTATGTTATTACAGACACAAGAAAATACAAGTAAACATTCTATCTACTATCCCCTGTAGACCAGATAGTATAGTTTTAATAATGTGACAATGGTGCCATTAAGAAACAATGTATTCATCTAAAAAAAAAAGATTTTAAGAATAAAACAAACCATTGCATTATACAGTTTATACATTGTAAAATAAAATGCACATACATGCTAAAATATAATAAAGATAAAGGCCTAAAAAATAAGACAAAGAAATTACAAACAAGAAAGGTGCATCAGCGTTTCTGTGTTTCTGATCTTACACATTATAACCATAGAAATATACAGTTTAAATAATTGAATACAGTAGTTAGTGTAGGAGTGATCACACTGCATATAGAGACAAAATTAATGGAAGAAACAGTGGCAATAGAAATAGAACCAGTGGAGTGTGATAGTATGTGATAATCATGCATGATGATGATGATGATGATAATTATTGCTAGTGTGAGCAGGGAGCAGTAGTGAGTCACTGGGAGGAAGTTAGTCCAATTAGTAGCATCTGAGATTTCATGCACGAGTGGCAGAAAGCTGTGTGATTTCACACTGGGGGAGAGATGGTCAAAAACAACAAAAAACCCTCTAATATCCAGTCTTACAAATCATGATTAAGAAATTTGAAACATGGACTATTTTTGGACTGAGGTACAAAAAGAGTTCTTCTCAGGTTTTTAGACTCATGGAAATGTGTACAAGGAAAACAAGGGGTTTGTGGGTTTGACAGTGAACATCTATGATGGGGAAACACTGCTCAGTATTTGCACATGACAATGTATGTCCTCTTTATCTTGCCAGGTGAAAGAGGCCTCTGCAGCTCTGCAGAAAACCTCCCAGCAGGTGCAGAAGTTGGTGCAAATGGTCGCCAAAGCCTTCACCAGTTGCTCCACTGCTCCGATCTCCAGCACAGCCTCCATCCCAATCAGGTGAGCAGACATACTTTCATGTTGTTACACACTTCATGTCAAAGGATTATATTTATTATATTAATCATGTGTTTGGTTTTTCTACCCTCCAGGTATTCAGGGTTCGGTGCCAGCAGTATTTGTATCCCAGGTTCCATCTCAGTCCATGACCCAGCCGAACCCAAACATGACAGAAGATGAGCTCAGAGTCGGGATGAGCATTCTGGGAAAGAAACGCACGAAGACCTGGCACAGAGGCACCCTCGTTGCCATCAGCCCTGTCGGTGTGTTGCCACAACATTTTGGTTCTTCTTTTAGTTTCTTTAGAACTTAAAATGATGTTAAACATTCAACATTAAAGGTTTCCTATATAATTTATTATTTATTATATGTATTCCATGTTTGATTTTTCCTCATCTGCTATCTTTAATGCAACACACTCTCTGTCTATATCCAGGAAACGGTGTGTTCAAGTATAAAGTGAAGTTTGATAAAGGAAAGAGTCTGCTGTCTGGAAATCATGTGGCTTTTGACTATAACCCCACCCTGGAGATTCTGTATGTCGGGGCACGTGTGGTCGCCAAGTACAAGGATGGCAACCTGGTGTGGCTCTATGCTGGGATAGTAGCAGAGATGCCGAACAGCAAGAACCGTATGAGGTAAAGCTAAACAAACAAAGCTGGATTGGGTGCTGATTGCATGTGCTTATTGGTTGATGTGATGTGATGACAAACTTTGACTGGTATCAATGTCTTTTGTTGTACGTGTTTCAGGTTTTTGATCTTCTTTGATGATGGCTATGCATCATATGTGAAACTACCTGAGCTCTACCCAGTTTGCCGACCATGTAAGTGCCCATTTTTTCCTTCTCCTTTGTAATCTGTAAATGCCGTTAAATTCTACCCATGATGCAGCTGATGTTAAAATGGTTGTAGGTTTGTGGGAGTCTGTGTTTGATAAAAAATAAATAAATGACTCAAAGAGTGACATTATTCTTGTTTTCACAGTAAAGCGTACCTGGGAGGACATAGAGGACGCATCGTGTCGAGACTTCATTGAGGAGTACATCACTGCCTATCCCAGCAGACCTATGGTGCTCCTAAAGGTCGGACAGATCATCAAGACAGAGTGGGAGGGAACCTGGTGGAAGAGCAAAGTGGAGGAGGTGGATGGAAGCTTGGTCAAGATCCTCTTTTTGGTATGTCGGCGTATAAATTGGGAAAAGTTGTAGTTGGACAGAACAGAAGGGTTCATGTTTATTATCCGCATCAGTTTAAATAAATGTGCTGGATCATACTTGATTTATCATTGCAGCAGCTGGCAGAGAGTAAACTTCTTGTGTTGTTTTGTGTTCAGGATGACAAGAGGAGTGAGTGGATCTATAGAGGCTCCACCAGGTTGGAGCCAATGTTCAACCTGAAGATGACCACCGCCAACACCCAGGAGAAGAAGCTGGCTGGCCAGCAGAGGACTCGACCTAACATGGGTACACACACATACCTGCATGTACCTTTATATTTGTATCTCATTTGGTTCCAGCCTTAAAAAAATTGTTTTAACTTTTGCACTGGTGTCAAAAGTCCTAAATTCAACCACTCAGATTTGGTGTTATGAAACAAGCAAATATGAAAATGTTCATTTCTTATGTCCATTTCGATCTCCAGGGGCGCTGAGGAGTAAAGGCCCAGTCGTTCAATACACCAGTGACGGACATGTTGGAGCCTCTCCTGTCAAATCCCCCCAGGCCTCACCCTGCCAGCCTTCACAGACACCACAACATCCACAGCGTCCTCAGCCCCCACAGCCCCAACAAATCCAACCGTCCCAGCAAACCCCTCAGCCTCTGCAGCACCCACAACCTCCACGTGTTGAGTAAGTGATGCTCACTGAACTTCTAGCACTAACAAAACTAAACCACTTTTTAAATCTATGAAGTCATACTTGTTAGCAAACAGTTGTCTATTTACACCCAGAGCCACATTAGCATTTATTTGAAGTTGATCTGATGAATTTAAGTACATTATTCATTCTTTTAGCTTGTACATCTCCACCAGCTCCTGAATTCAAAAACAATGAGCTGATGAAAATATTGTTCTGTAGAGCTGAAGGGGAACGCAAAGTCAAGTGATAAGTCTCTGAGGACTTGTCACTTTAAGTGACGTCTTTCACATTACATGTTAGTCTGATGCTTCGTTGATGAAAAAGTATTGATTAGTGAAGCTTTAAACCTATACGATTTGAGAGGAAGTGAGGATTTATGATATTGATTCATATTTCTCTCCTCGCTATCTTCAAGCAGTAAACATCAGATGGCAAAGAAGAGTACTTCTCCATTTGTCCCTGGGGTGGGAGGCACTCATGCCTCCAAAATCATGCAGTCTCTTTCCTCGAGTCCCAGTAACCTCTCTAGGTGAGTCCACCTTATTGTTTGATCTCATAAGTTGTGACAAAGAAAAAAAGTAAAGAGCTGTGTGTGATTTCATCTTAGATATTTTTGGTGGTTTTAAATGTAACGGGTCTTTTTCTCTCCTTTTCTCTTTTGTCTGTCAATCGATAGTGGAAGAGTGTTGAATTCCCAAAATACTGTTACAACCACTTTCACACAGTCGTATCAGAGACAGCTGCCCCCTCAATCTCCCGCCCCCCCTCCTATCACCCACGCCATGGCCACCATCCCTCATCAACCTGCGTACCGTGCCCCAACAGACCGCATCTTCTACCTGGCACACACTTGTCAGCCCGCCTGTCTGAATCGCGTCCGACCTGCAAATTCAGACGTGCACAGAGGAAAGAACCCCCTCCTCACACCTTTACTGTACGATTTCAGACGCATGACGGGACGACGCAAAGTCAACCGCAAGGTAAGTTTGAAGGAAGAGTTAAGGAATGATGTGTGAAGTGGATATATGAAGCATTTAGCCCGAGCTTTTCCCTAAACCCAAAATATAAACATTATATGCTTTTATTTTTCCTCCTTGCAGTTAAACTGAATAGTACAACTCTTGTCTTCTGCATGTCCACCCTTCAGATGTCCTTCCATGTAATCTACAAGGCTCCATGTGGGCTTTGCCTGCGTAACATGGCCGAGATCCAGCACTACCTCTTCCAGACGCGCTGTGACTTTATATTCTTAGAGATGTTCTGTCTGGACCCCTACGTACTCGTGGACCGGCCATTCCAGCCGCAGAGGCCATTCTATTACATTCCTGACATCACTGGTGGAAAAGAGGACATCCCACTCTCCTGCGTCAACGAGATAGATTCCACCCCACCTCCTAAAGTAGCTTACAGTAAGAATTACATTGAAGTGGTAATAAAGGAGAGATTTTGGCCTGGAATTAGACTACACAATATTTTTGTCTTAAAAGGGATTTACACAGATTTACACATCAAAGGCAGCTTTCAGGTGCTGGGGAGTACTACTGCAAGTGTAAAAAAGTTATACAAAACCTTTTATGGCTCCAGAGGATGTAGGTAATATTGGTGCCAGGTTGTGACTTGGAAGAAAAATGCATTGAGTAAAAAGGACAAAATCTCTGGTTCTGCTGCATCAATTTTCATCCTTTTGTTGTTTGTAATGTCTTTGAAAACATTGCAGAGAGACTAATAGATCCTCCTCTCCTCTCTTCAAGGTAAAGAACGCATTCCTGAAGATGGAGTATACATCAACACAAGTTCGGACTTCCTGGTTGGATGTGAATGCACTGACGGCTGTCGAGACAAGTTAGTGAAGTTGCTCAACCACGACCCGCCATTTTTCATATCACTCCCACTGCTAATATTCTGAACACGTGTCTTTGTGTCTTACAAATTACAGGTCCAAATGCTCTTGCCACCAGCTGACCCTACAGGCAACAGGCTGTACACCAGGGGGACAGATCAACCCAAATGCTGGATATTTGTACAAGCGATTAGAGGAGTGCCTCCCCACAGGGTCAGACATTGTACACGCATTAAAGCATGTCTCACTTTTGGTGTACTCTACAGGAAAAACACTCACCCCTCATAACCTCATTAGAAGATAATTACTGTTGAACATAACCACTGATTTGTCTTGTCTCAGAGACCATTATCTGTCCTCCTCTCTCTCTCTCAGGATCTACGAGTGTAATAAGCGCTGCAAATGTTGTGCTCAGATGTGCACCAACCGTTTGGTGCAGCACGGCCTGCAGGTGCGTCTCCAGCTCTTCAAGACCCAGAACAAAGGCTGGGGCATCCGCTGTCTGGATGACGTGGCCAAGGGCTCTTTTGTCTGCATCTATGCTGGTGAGGAAAGGGAATTGACTTACAGTATAAGAATGGTTTTGCAAGTACAGAAGTGATGGAAAACAGGCTGACATGTTTGTTACATTACAACAGCAAATGCTTTGATTGCAAAGTGACTTTTTCTTTTCTCCTTTTTTCACCAGGTAAAATCTTAACAGACGATTTTGCTGACAAAGAAGGTCTAGAGATGGGTGACGAGTATTTTGCTAATCTGGACCACATAGAGAGTGTGGAGAACTTCAAGGAGGGCTATGAGAGCGAGGCTCACTGTTCGGACAGCGAGGGTAGCGGTGTGGACGTGTCGAGAATAAAAATCCAACCATCTGCATTAGTATCATCAAACCCTGTGGGGCGACCACCCAAGAAGGGTGAGTCCAAATCCAGAGGTGAAAGATAAAGGTGGTCCCGAATGGATGCTGGTGTTTGTGCTCTTGACCTAAGCTGATATTTCATTTTCCTCCACATGATTTTTGAATTTTTTTTTTCTGCCGCAGCCCAAAGTCCAAGCTCATCGGGGGACAGCAATGACGACGATGACAAGGATTCAAAGAGTGAAGATGAAAGTGACAGTTCAGATGACACGTTTGTGAAGGAGAACTACTACAGCTCCAGCTCCGTGTGGAGGAGTTACACCACACGTGGGCAGGTCAAAGGCAACAAGGAAGGTGAGCTGGTGGCCGCTTTAGGAGGTGAAGACGCTGCCGGTGTTCACAGCTTTTATTTAAAGGAATATTGTGTGTGTTTTAATTTACAGACTACTAGGCCCAATCCACTTCCTATTGTGGGATTTCAGATTTTTTTTATCATTTATTATAAAGCTGGACAAGGTTGTAATGGTTGAGGATTTTAATCTGAATTACATTGGAATATTGCCTCAGAATTTCTCACTGAGCCCTTCAATTTTAAGACGTGTATCTGGCTCTACACACACATTTGAATTGGTTGGCTCTAAGGATTTATGTGTCAGTAACCACAAATGTATGTTATTTAACATTTGCCTCACATTGGAGTCTCAGCTTTCTTGCCATATGAGACACATTCATCTCATAAATGAGGCAGCGGCTGCCAGTTTCTCTTTGGAGTTTGACAGCAATATCGTTTTTAAAGATGGAAATGTGGCCACTTTAGTCCCTTCATATAACATTCACGGCTACTTGATGCTGAATAAAGTGGTTCCTCTGAAATTTAAAAAGATTGGTGAGTTTTGAAGCTCACATTAGCATTTTCCGGTATGTTTGACATTTTCTACATTAAATGGCCAATAAGTGCAAACAAAGATTTGTAGATTGTTAATTCTTCTTCTGTCTTTTACAACACAGCACTTATTACAGGTCGTCAGTGTTTCTCTGCATTAATTTTGTGAGTCCAAAATTTCTGTTTTGTCCTTTCACACACCTCTCTCCTTCCTGCTCCAGGGAGTCAAGACAGTAAAGATGGATTGAGTGCATCAGCCAAAGGAACCGATGACGAGAAGCCACCGTCCATGCCAGAGGAGACGGGGAAAAGCAAAGTGGCTTCCTGGCTTACGAGCCAGGGGCTGAAAAAGGTGAGTACAGAGGAGATAAAGTGAGAATAATGTTTCATGGAAATAGGCTGAAATAATTGCAGTGTCTCACACACAGAAATAAAAAAAAAATAGTACTCATCAGAACTCTCATTTTATAAATATTGTTTTATGTAAGAAGATAGGCAGTAAAAGGTGACTCTTATTTTAGGAGATTTTGCATTATGATTTTCTTCTTTTCTTTCTTTCTTCTTTTCTGTTTTCCATCACAGGAATCTGGAGACAGTAAGAGGTGTGTTGGATTTAACAAAACATGCCTTAATGGATATTTAATTTTTCCGGATTTTCAACATTCTTTAACAATTCTGCTATTATCTGTCATCAATAATATCATCTAAAGTTCGATTGCTGTTTAGATTAATTTTGTGTTTCTTGCAGTCAAGTGAAGGCAGAACCGATGAAGAAGCAGGATGTGATGACTCTGTCTGACAGTGATGACGTTCAGACCATCAGCTCTGGATCTGAAGACAACAAAGAGAGAGAGAAAGTCACACCAGGTAAGGAGAAGACAAACATGAATTTACACCACACTGATAGAGTCTTTATATGATTAGACTGTTTTCACTCGTCATTCTTTTCTTTCTTTCTTGCTCCTGTTGCTGCTGTTCTCAGGTGTGACTAAGAAGCAGGTAGCAGTGAAATCTACCCGAGGCATCGCCCTGAAGACGGGCCATGGGATGATGGTAAAAACAGGTGCACCTGGAGGCGGGGGAGGGCCGGGGGGTCAGGGAGGAAAAACAGGCCAGCAGGGACAGACTGGAGGAGGTGGGGAAAACGCTCCCAAAAACACCCGCCTGTTCTTTGATGGCGAGGAGTCCTGCTACATCATTGATGCCAAGTTGGAAGGAAACCTTGGGCGTTACCTCAATGTAAGTGTGTAATGTACAGGATCTCAATGTGTAACCATTTCATGTCACTTAAATTCAGCTTCTATGCATCATATTATCTTTTATTGTTTCATCTGTATCCTCTCTGTATTACAGCACAGCTGTAGTCCGAACCTTTTTGTCCAGAATGTGTTTGTGGACACACATGACTTGCGGTTTCCCTGGGTGGCGTTCTTTGCCAGCAAGTGAGTTTTGAAACAAATTTTAAGTTTGTTACAGATGGACATAATGAATCACTTTACTGATAAATGTTTTGTTCTGTTTAGTTCAAAGATTCCTAGAGACTGACTGTAGTTTGTTCACATTATTTCTAACCGATCATATCACTGTTCTAATGCACTTTATTATGTACATCAGTAAGTGAAGGCATCGCTGTTCAAAACACTGTGATGTTCAAAACTAGGCCAAAAAACAGTAGCCAATCAGCAGCCAACTATCTGCATTGTAATTGTTTCTGTGGCTGTCGCAGTTTGTCTGTAAGCTCTTAATAAGGGAGTGATTATGGCTGAGCTGCACTATATTGGCTTTATGTTCCCATTGATAAGCTCTTGTCCTGCACTCACTCCCCTTCTCGTGTCCTCCTGCAGGCGGATCCGGGCCGGCACAGAGCTGACCTGGGACTACAACTACGAGGTGGGCAGTGTGGAGGGGAAGGTGCTGCTCTGCTGTTGTGGATCCACCGAGTGCAGAGGGAGACTGTTGTGATCTGCAGCCATCATGGACTTCACTCCCTCTGCTGTACCTGTAGGAAAACCTAGAAACTCCTGGAGCCCTTTCAACACTGTAACCTTGTGTTTTGTTTTGTTTTTTTAAGTTGAATAGGAATTTTATTACAGCTGTTTTGTTGCCCTTATTTTATATGACTGTGTTTCCTGATTTGTCTCATTTTATCCATCACGTTTCTTTACATCTGATTAAAATACAGTTTTGTTTAATAAGTCAAAGCTCCTGCATCTGCTCTTTTGTGAAACATGAAAAAGGGACAATTTTAGGATTTTAATTTTTATGGGGAAAAAAGGAAAAACTTGCAATCAAAGGCAGGCAGAAGTTACTTTCACAAATGCATTGTGATATTGTGAACCATTTTCACCACAGTGTTGATGAAATATTTCATGTTGCACTTTTTGTAATGTAATCGAGGTGTTTTATGGAACTGGAAATCTTTCATTCAGAGGTTTTTCAGTTTGAGAGTGTGTTGCATCAACAAATGACATAAATCTATTTTTTTCTATTCTCTTAAATAAAATGTACTGTATGACCTTTCTGCATGTAACTAATTGGACAAAGACCAGACTTTATTTACAGTTGCTCACAGTGTTATTGACCAATCGGTTTGTGTGAAAAAGATAAATAAACACACTCAAATTCATCTGTTATCACAGACAGAGAATCAGCTCTCAACGTTAATGCATCAGCTTTGACCTGCTGAACTCTTTGACTGGTTTCTGGAAAGATTTGCTAAAATGTTTTACTACCCAGCAGTTTTACAGCGTCATACAGGATCTTTTTCTACAATCTGGTGAGTAAAAATGTTTTCTGACTATTTTAAATCGAGCTGCACTGAATTGGATTTATATTGGTGTGTTTTTGTCACTGAGGTGCAAACAGTGGTGGAAGAACAATATTCACACATTTTACTTGAAGTAAAAGTCATAGCACAACTTAAGTCTTGCATTCCCAATTTTACTTGAGTAAAAGTCAAGTATTATCAGCAAAATGTACTTTAAAAGTCAAAGGAAAAGTACTCACTATGCAACATGTAAGCAGTATTTTAGCTCATGTTACTCATTTTATATTTACTTTTTTTTTAATAGGCTCATTGTTGGTTTTTGAAATATCCATCTGCAAAGTAACGAGTATCTACAGCTGTCAGATAAATGGAATAAAAAGTACAATATGTAATGTAGTGGCATATAAAGTAGCATGAAATTAAAATGCTGAAGTAAAGTACTTCCAAAGTACTTAAGGGCAGTACTTGAGTAAATGTGCTTTATTTTTCACCACTGGGGTGTCACCTGTATTATTAGCTGATTGTTAAAAATCTATCAACCGGATTGTGTTTGTGATTGATTATGAGTTTTTTTTAGACCTACATTTAGATACTAGCTCTGATGCTTTGTTAACTGGAAGGTGGATTATTGTACATTTTTGGAAGCTTAAATCCTCCTAAATTCCTCTTAATATCCAGAAAACACCTTGAATATAAAATCAAGCTCATTAAGTCGAATTTTCTGCCCAACCTTCCTTTGATCTCAGGGTTGAGGACATTTAAGCTGCTTAGTAATTAAGTGGTCAAACACCTTGATAATGAGTGTCTGACTGACTGAAGTGCATTAAGTTTCTGTTGATCTGTTAAGGTGGGTTTAAGGTGATTTTGTCACTAACTCACTATTTTTTAATATTTTCCCACATTTAAAACCAAGATTCCAGATTATCCATCATAAAAACTACACACACTTTTGGAGCACACTCACTTGGACATGTTTGAAAAAAAAAAAAAGATTGCAGGTGCATCAATGGCAAAGATAACAAATATCTGGCAACAAACACTGTAACCAAAACAACAAGTCTAAGCCTTTGAAGTCCCCTTTTCAAAAGACGCCAGCTTTGAAGAGGAGGTCAAATGGTTACGTTTTGACAAAGAAAAAAAATGCAGGTTAGTTTTGTAGTTGCTAATATGACTGTGAAAGAAGACGATGACTGTTGTAATGTGAACAGTATCATTTTGAATATGAGAATGAGTGTGAGCTGCAGGCCCCTATACTGTATCTCATAGAGGAGGTGTGGGTGTGGTTGCACCAGAGACATCCAACATCCTGCTGATGGCAGTTTTTACAGTCTTAAAGGTTGTAGGTTTTGCTTTTATACCTTGATGAGTAAATATGAAACAACATATCAAAGCTCTCTGCCTGTTTCAGGCTGGTTGCTACAAAAGGCATCAGAGTCCCTCGTCGGGATTTCCTAAAAGTCAACGTCATAAGCACCTGGTAAGAAGTTATTTTAGTCTTTGTCACCTATCTATAATGTGCTGAACTGTGATCTGGGCTGTGATAATAAAACTAATGTCCACACAGCGACGACATCATGAACTACATCCTGGAGCAGGTCCCACCGCCTCGTCCTGGTTTGCCACGACCTCGCTTCTCCCTCTACCTCTCCTCCCAGCTCCAGTACGGTGTCATCGTTGTCTACCACAGACAGTGTGTCATGTTCCTGGGTGAGAAAATTAATGATTCAGTAAATTGTTAACAAACTGGAGACACACTGAGACAAGTGCATTGGTTCTTGACCTTGTGTCCTTCCAGAGGAGCTTCAGTCTGTCGTGGGCCAGCTGTTGAAACAGAGGACGTCCCGGAAAATTGATATGGATGACCACAGCAGGTGAGAACAGCTGCTCAACATGTCACACATTTGTCTTCATTTACAAACATAAAATCACTTCTGTTTCTGGCTGCTTCGCCTTCTGTCTTCTTCCAGACCACCTCTGGACCTCCCTGATGCCCTGTCTCTCCTGGAGGAGACAGAAGGAGCTCTGGACCCTTTATTTGGAATGATGTACATGCGGGACGCCATGTCCAGTCCCGCTACTCTGATACAGGTAGCCATATACTCATGTAAGGAAAGAAAGGTAACACTTGGCAGCAGTGGAGTATTCAGATCCTTTACTTAACTAAAAGTACTGATACTACACTGAAAAAATATGCATTAAATTATGTAAGTACAACATGGGATATAATCAGGAAAATGTACTTAAACTATCAAAAGTAGAAGTACTCAGTTCAGAGAAATGTCCTCTGTGATCTTTGTTCTGTCTGTCCAAACAATAGCATAACCCTCAAAATGATTACAATTACATTACAACTATTAAAATAATTATAAGGAAAAGCTGTGAATCCATATCCATGATTGAACCATGAAATTTAATAATCTGGCTAATGATTAAATGATAATCTAGTCAATTAATCATCAATATTAAATTAAAATTATTGAAAGGAAAAGCAGCAAATTAAAGCAGAAAAGTAAAAAGTGGCATCAAAATAAAAAACAAGTGCCTCAATTTTGTACTTAAGTACAATATTTCAGTAAATGTACTTAGTTACATTCTACCAGAGCTTGGCAAACATTAGTAAGTGAAATTAAAGCTGGATATCATTTAAATATTTGTGCTGATAAAAATAAAGAGTAAAGAGTCATCTCTCTGTTCTGTGTCTCCCAGATGGATCAAGAGTCTCTGAGAGAAGTGATGCGTCCAGCTGCTGCTGCTGCTGCTGCTGCTGCTGCTGCCGCCGCCGCTGCAATCGAAAGTGGTAGGACAACCTGACCTGCTGTAATACATGAAAATAATGGTCTCTGCAGGCATTGTGTCACTGTAGCAGCAGAATACAGAATGTACTGCAGAGGCAAAAATAACAGAAATAAATTATTATTTAATTCATTCAGATATACATACATTTTTATGGGCTATTTGAAGAGAATACACAAGACCTGTCCTGACGATTTGATTATCAGCTTTAATTAGAAGGCCAGAAATGCTCAGTATATCAATGTTATATGCACAGAAATACCAGGTCACAGGAACAGACAGAGCTCGCATTGTGCAAATCCAAGCAGAAATACAGAACAGCACATATCAGAGAGATGCTGCAGGTCAGGTCGGGGCAGGCTGCCTTCAACAGCATCCTCCTAATTGGCTGAGCCTGATGCCGCCGTGTCTGGAAGTGTTGTGAGCCGGATCTCACTCGGCAGAAGAGAGCACTTTATTTGCGGCTTGATTAGCTGCACCCTCTCCTGCTGGTTTCAGTGGCTTCGTTAGCTGGTGAAATAGAAATGGCTCTTTATTAATGTCATCTATATTTTTGCCCTCAGGCATAACAGCTTCTCCAGAGACCATTACTCTGAGAGAGACAGAGCCTGTCACCATCCCTGTTGCAGAGGTACAGCTGTCAAAAGAGCCAAAGACATCCAATTTTTTATATCAGATTTCCTGCTGGTTTTCACTCGCATCCATCTTTTCCTCTTCTCTCTCTTCTTCTCTCCGCTAGTTTGAGGGTGTGGAGCTCGTCGATCAGCATCCAGATACTATTGACTTCCTCTTGGCCCAAACAGATCACTTTCTAGAAGGTGGGTGGCAAAAGTAGGAGCTCCTTTCTCCAACGAGACAAGGGGGACAATAAGGGGTGAGAAGAGGTGAAAAGGCAGGAGGAGAGATAGTTGTGTTTTTTCTTCCTATCCTTTTCAAACAGCAGATTTGGAGATACCGAGAGAAGAAGTGACACCAGGAGATGAAGAGAGGGAGGTGGAACGGGGCAGACGAGAGGGAGACCTGGAGCAAGAGAGAATGAGAGAGCTCACAGGATTGACTGAGTAAATTATCCAGATGAAAACATCAGCTCACACAGATCCACACAAACACACACTGACTGTCTTTCTACCTGTGTCAGCTTGCAGCCCACCTTTCCCTCCAGTGAAGACGCCATGTTGTTGCCGCAGGAAGAGCCAGGTCTGTCCGTGGAGAAGCCTAAACCCCCTGCAGACCAGCTGACCCCCATCTTTGTGCCCGTCCTCCCCTCTCCACCGTCCATGGGCCGTCAGAGACCAGCTGCAGTGTTACAGGTGCCAACTGTGATTTTTGTTCAAAAGACAGAATAGTGGTAACAAGAATTTATCCACCCACACACACACACACACACACACACACACACACACACACACACACACACCAGTCTGGACAACTGTAGTTGCTAAAATATTGTCATGCATTTGATACAGCAGAATACTAAATTGAAAGAGCAAACATTTGCAAGCACATAAACACAAAGTCACATTAATGAAGCGCCAGGAGTTTCACTTCATAATAACCTGTTGAATCTGCAGTTATAAATGTTAATAAATAATTAATAAAGGTTGTTTACAACATTGCATCAAGGCTGCACTTGCTAATACATTATTATTAAATGGATGTTCTAGTGGTCGAAAGGTCTATTAGAGGGAAGCTAAGTAAAAAGACAAATGTCAAGCTGAAGGAAGATAAATACCAGCAAAAGGAATTTTCCAAAACCTGGCAACCCAAAGTTGTTCTTTTTTTAATGGTTTGTGAGTCATCTTTAAAGCTGTATCCAATAACCATTAGTTGTAACCATCAGTTACAACTTATAAACCCATAATAAAGGATGCCTTATGATAAAGTGGTACCCAGACTAGATTTGACAGTTGGAGGAAAGTTGTAGTTAATTTACTTCTCTCACCCCTCCCACGTGCAGTATGTCCCTCTTCCTGTGGTGAGGAGGAGGAGGAAGAGGCAGCTAATTTTCTTTGACGCGGAGACGCAGCTGTCCCAGGAGGAGCTGCAGCAGTGGATCGACAACCCCCAGATTGAGACCGGACCTCCGCTTCTCCCACAGCCTCCTTCTCACAGGATGGTCCCTGCTGCTGAGCTCCTCAACAGGCCCTGTACCTGTCAGTAACACACCTGTAAAAAAAAAAAACATACATCAATGGACCCCCAGAATCCCCCCCAAATATCAGTGACTGGCTCTGCTCACTCACACAGGTGTTTTCAATCAGGCTTGAAGTTGGGTGCTGGAAATGATGTGTCACTAAACTCTGTGTACTGATAGTAACATGCATTTTTCACAGCACAGCAATTCACATTTATTTATGTTTTCATTGTGTGGTTTTACGTGAAGTATTGAAAGTGGGACACAAATGTACTGTACATTTCATACATTTCATGGCAGCCCATCAATAGTTGTTGAGACATTTCAGTCTGAAGTGGCAGACCGGCTGACAGACAGATTGATGTAGCCATCTGTAGAGCCGCTACATGGCTAAAGATAAACATCAACATG
This sequence comes from Holacanthus passer, assembly GCA_025331565.1. Taxonomy (NCBI): domain Eukaryota; kingdom Metazoa; phylum Chordata; class Actinopteri; family Pomacanthidae; genus Holacanthus; species Holacanthus passer. The sequence continues at coordinate 12,035,922 of JAFREQ010000012.1, forward strand.
TTGTCAAATTCATTGCGATTACATTGAATAATTACTGTAAACAGCTAAAACCATAGTTGAAAGATTTGTAAAATTTGAATGAACATAGGCTGTTAATCTTCTCAGTGATATTATTTTCTGTTATTATGATGATTCACATGGCTCAGATTTAATTCTACTTTTCTGCACATACTGCTATTTTCAAGGATGCAACAACCTTTTCAAAAATATACCACAAAGCTATTTTCTCCCCTGCAGTCTTGCCTGACGAGGTGCTGCTTCTGTGGAGACGGGCCGCGATCATCAGGCCTCTCTCGGGCTCGGACCTGCAGGTCGGGGAGAGAGGGCCCGAATCCACCGACTCTGAAAGAGAAAGGGAAAGAGAGAGCGAGATGGTCGAGGCGGCCAAAGAGGAGGAGGAGAGACTTGAGCCCAGCTCCAAGGAGGTGTGGAAGCACGTTTGTTTATATGTGTCACTCTGGTATGGGTGCCTGTGAGGCCTTTTCGTGCAGGGAGCAATGTCACAAGATGAAAAACTAATAGAGTGTGTGTCTCTGTGTGGATACAGGTCCCCAGAGATGTGGCAGAATCGGAGATGTTTGATATTTCAGGTAAAGCTTGTAAAAACATGACACTGCACTGAGGTGAGTGAAGAGAAATTGTTGTCCATGTGTTTCCACTGCAGTTGCATTCAGCACAAGCTAAAGGGGTTTATGTCTTCCCTGGGGTGAGGCTGAGGTCAGAGGTCGCGGTTAGGCATGTATCACTTATGGTTTAGGGTTAGGACAAGCCTCCAGGGAATGAATGTTAGCTAATGTAATGTCCTCTAATGTGTGTGTTCGTCCAGACCATGGTTCACTGCCACTGGAGGGCTCCGATCAGAGGGAGGGGTCCCGAGAGATCTCCCCCGCATCCGAGAGAGATGGGTAGGTAACAAAGAAAGATGTGTGAAATGTGAGTGCAGTCATGCTTATATGCACGTGTGTGTGTGTGTGTGTGTGTGTGTGTGTTGGCAGGCCCGTTGTGTCCAGTTGTCTCACGCAACACCATTTCTAACCAGCAGACTCTCTGAGCTGAGGAGTTTGTTGTTCCCAGTCTTTGCATTTGCTAGGTTTGGAGATAAGAATTGTGTGTGTGTTTGTTTGCATGTGTGCAGGCGGCTGCCGGTGTTGGCCGAGCACGACGTGGCACCCGTGCTTTTTCAGTCTCTTCTGCCGCCAGAGGCCAACCGCAGAACTGTCAGCAACATTTTTCAGAGGCTCCTGGGTGAGGCATCAGTTTCACTTATCATTGAAGCTTCCCATCACTCATGTCGAAATTGTGTTAATGTTATGGCATCAACACCGGAGGAAGCTCTTCAGTCAATATGTGGTCAGAGAGTTATAAGATCTGACTGAGGGACACTGCTGGCATCTGTGTGACTGGGACCAATAACATACCACGGGTTCAAGGGCAGTAATCACAGAAAAAGACTTCAATTTGAAATATACACAACCAAGTTTAGCTCCAGTAAAAGTTTCTTGTCTAAATGTGCTGATTTTTTCTTTCCTTGATTTCATTGTATTCAGTTGATTTTCATCAGTAAGTGGATGTTTTGATTTGTGTGTCTTGTCAGAGATTTCATCAGCCCGGAAGGTACAGGTGGAGCAGAATGAGCCTTATGGTGATATATGGATTTTTCCTGGAACCGACTATGAAGAGGTGCTCCTGTCTTTGGGACTCAAGTCCCCATGAGCCTCCAAAACAATCATTGTTCAGTCTGATAGAAGATTATTTGGCTGTTGGGGACATTTCCTGTGTTCACTTTAAACAAGATCATCAAAACAAACGTTTTGTCACTGATCACTTCATGAAATTGTTGTGTCTTGTTGACCTGTTTGACATATTTTAAAAGTTTTTAAAAGCATTTTAGTTGCTGTTTTATATGATTAAATTTCCAAAAGCATGGTTTTACATCATTGATCCCTTTTGCTACTGGGACCAACAAGTCACAACTTTGTGAGATATCAGATGAATATTTTAATGTTTTTTATTGTCATGTTCTTAAAGACATCACTTCAAAACATGCACCTCTCTGTTCAAGTATCTTTGAGCTACAAAATAAAAGCTTTATAAGAGCTGTGTCAGTTATTTCTGTAAAGAAAGCATGCGCTGTATATTGAAAGGTATCTGTGGCATGCAGAGCAGGACAGGTGTGGCAAAACATACTGCAGGGGTTAAGGAGGTGCAAGGAGGAGAGTAAGTAAGTTGAGTGAAACTTGATCTCCCCTGCGTCGCTCCCCTTGGCCACATCTTGATTCTCCTCTGAAGACTTCCTCAGGGGGTTGTGACCAAAGTTTATTATTAGCACCTGTCTCGGCTCTCTCACTCTCTCTTTCTCACTCTGTCCTCCTGTCTTTTTGTCTCATTTCTGTCTGTCACTTTCTGTTTTTGTCTTGTGCTTCAGCTTTCTTGTTCCTTTTTTCGGATGTTTGATGTTTACTTTTGTTGATTCCTCTCAAGGTATTTTTGCGTCTGTCGTTTTTTTGTGGCAAGGCGAGTTGTGTCTTTCCTCCGCCTCTGGTTTCTGCTGACAACACTGCAGGCTATTTTTTACTTTATTACGACTCTGTGCCCTCTAGTTTTTCTGTTCCATTGCTTTAATATTGTTTTGTCCCGTCCTCTGTCCTCCTTTTCTCTCCTAAACTCATCTCAGTCTAATCTTTTTACTGCTGCTGCTTCACCGTTCTACAACCTGCCTCCATCCTCTTCTCTTCTACTCAGGCTCATCTCTGAGTAGCTTTGCACTTCTGCATAATGGGAAAGACAGAGCTGTACTCTCTCTATAAGGGTTTTCTGGACTGTATTTGCCTCTGCCTCTCTGTGAGTATCTCCATTTTCTGTGTATGCATTTGATGTCTTCTTGCGCCTATTTCTTTCAACTAATACCTCTGTCGCCTCTGCATCACGGTTGACCTCTGACCTGAAATCCTCTGCACTACGTGGTGATTTTGATTGTGTAACAACAAATCACATGCAGACTGTGTGTGTTTGTATGTGTCACCTGCTTGTCTATTTCGTGGCCCGTGTCCTGCAGTAAGTGTCTCCTCAGCACATGCTGGGCTTCTCATATTAATAACAGTCTCAGTATGTGGATGGAAATAGAGCCTCAGCTCCTCCAAAGAGGCCAGAAGTCATTTGACATTTCTTATTAACCTCATTTAGAACAAGCTCAGGTCATCAGAATCACCTTTAATGTGCATAAGCTTGCATTCTGAAGGATTTGTTTTGATCATGTCTGCAAAGAAATACATGAAATGAAGCTTCTTTTCGTGCAGATTTGTATGTGCATGTGAGTTTAAATGCATCAGTCCTAGCCAGGGTTAAATCCAGCTGATGACCATTTAGGACCCAGAGGTCAAGTGTCACTCTGTCTTTAGTTGGACTGTAAAGAAAGGGACAGAGGCAGGTTGACCTCTGCTCAGATTTTTCTCCTTTAATGATTTAATTTCTCCTTTATTTGGTTGTCTTTGTTTCCAGCGGAGCAGCGAAGAGGCTGCAGTCGACAATGAGAGGGACACTGAGAACGGCCACCTGATCTACAGAAGTGGGGACGTCCTTGAAGACAGATGTAGGTATCAGTTCAGTTGTAGGTGAAGGCAGTACTCAGATCTTTTACCTGAGCAAAAGTACACTTACTAAAGTAAAAGTATGTGACTATAATCAGGAAAAAGTACTTAAAATATTGAAAGTAAAAGTACTCACTTGTGAGTGTCCCCTGTGACTGTTAAACTATCATATATTATTAGATTATTATTACTCATGCATGCAGGACTGCAATTAATGATTCTTTTTATTATGGATCATTGGATCATTTGTACTTAGGTACTTGATTAAATGTACTTAGTTACATTCCTCCACTGTGTGTCTTACAGATGAGATAGTCGACACTTTAGGTGAGGGAACTTTTGGGAAGGTGGTACATTGTTTGGATCACAGCAGGTAATTTGCTTCATCTAGTCATGAAAGTTGGATCAATATGCAACATGTGCAGTGTTTATTACTTTCAACCACAGTGTTTTCTCACACAGAGGAGGAAGTCGAATTGCTCTGAAGATCATTAAGAACTTGGAGAAATACAGAGAAGCAGCCAAACTGGAAATCAATGTGCTGGAGAAGATCAGCGAGACAGATCCAGACAACAAACAGTGAGTAGTTTATGATGATGTGCCTCTTTTCCTGTCTCATCCATTTCATCTCTGTGTTTCTTCTCCCATCAGTCACTGTGTACAGATGCTGGACTGGTTTAACTACTACGGCCACGTGTGCATCTCTTTTGAGCTGCTGTCTCTCAGCACCTTTGACTTCTTGAAAGCAAACAACTTCCTGCCTTATCCCATTAACCAGATCCGACACATGGCCCACCAGATCTGCCACGCTGTCAGCTGTGAGTCCAATATGCATCACATTCACTGTACCACTTTGCTTTTATTTTCTTCTACATCTGGATTAAAGTCAGTTATGACAGCAAGCTGATTATTTACAGCTGTTCACAGCTGTCTCACTGAAGTAGCAGCGAACAAGCCAGGTAGATATTTAGAGAATCTGTTGATTGTTTTCTGGTTTCATTGATTAATTTAATTTCAGAAAATAATGAAAATCCCAATTTCCCAGTTTTAAGTTTTGCTTAAAAATATCTTATCTTAAACAATCTATTTAGCAGTAAACTCAGCAAAATGAAAAAAAAAACAAGTACTGCAAAAGTCAAGAATCATAATTATAAGATAGAAATGTATTATAAAATATATGACAAGTATATATAAAACATGTAAAATACAACAATGGTTTAAAATAAAAAGAGCTGTATGGTGTTTGAAATGAAGAGGATGAAATGTGCAAAATATTGACCCATGTGCAGTGTGCAGAGATAATAAATGATGATAATGATAATGAAAAATGTGCATTAATGCATTGAGTCAGATGAGGAGACTTGATGTTAACACAGGAGTCTGTGTCAGTGGGGGTCCCGGACCTTGTTGATGAGGCCGCCTGCAGTTGGGATGAAACTGTTCTTGTAGTGCAAAGTGTGCAGGAGGGAAGGCACATTGCAGCCAATCAACGTCTCAGCAGAGCGAATGATGCAGTGCAGTCTGCCCTTGTCCCTCGTGTTCAGCTCCCACTTGAGGTCCTGGGTGATGATGGAGCCCAGGAGGGGCTGCGTCCAGTCCACAACCCGAAGCCCACATCCATTTTCACCTGTCTTTAGAGCCTTGATCCCCAGATTGCTCTGTCTGCACCAGGTCACCACATGGTCAATCGCCCTTATATATAATTTTCCGCTTTCTTTTCTAACGTGTTTTTCCCCCACCATGATGTCTAACCATCAGACAACTCGACCAGACGAGGGCGTCGGCTCTCTCCTCATAAGTCTTTATCTACTTTCCTTCCACTCCCTCCTCCCCTTGTCTCCACTGCAGTTCTCCATGACAACAGGCTGACTCACACCGACCTGAAGCCTGAGAACATCCTCTTTGTCAACTCAGACTACTCGCTCATATACAACGCTGAGAAGGTTAGAAACAACTGCAGGCACGAAGAGCTGCGACCTGAAAGGGAATCAGCGTGTTAAATAAGCGGGGATTAATGCAGGCAGAGCAACCTGGGAAATTGCTTCGTGGTTGCCCATTTGGATGCAAATTTTGCTCAGCAGAATGTGTGAAGCATCCACTTGTTCCTTTCAGACACACATATTTATGCACACGTATATTTACCCTATGGGGACCGAACCAGTGTGTTTGCACGTTTTAGTTTCTCAGCTACAAATCGTGCAGACTTTACATTTCAATCAGGATGACTGTGGGTTGTCTTTGCTAACCTCCATGGGACAATGTTTGGCATATTTGATGAGATTTCTTTTTAAATTCTCTATATAATACAAAAATGCAATGTTTTTTAAACTTAGGTCTTATTTTTTTATATAGTTTTGAGCATCATGCATATCAGTAAAAATAACATTGTACTGACAAGTATTTGCTGTGAAGTCCAGTGTGGTGCAAAACATGATCAGTCAATTACATAGGTTAGCTGATTTTATTCTTTTTTACCTTATTCTTATTCTCTTTCTTGCCAAGAGTTAGATGAGAAGGTAAATACCACTCTCATTCCTATACAGCATATATGAAGCTAGGTGAGGTCGCTAAATCAGCTTAGTATACAGACTGGAACCAGGAGGGAAGCTGAAATGCAGAGCTGTGTTCAGACAAAAAGTGAATTTTTGCCTTGAGTCATTTATGCAAATTTGACCACTGACAGAAATGAATGGCCAAAAAAGTGATAACTTGTAATAAAGCAGAATGATGATTTGAATGATGAGGTAAATTTGAGAAACCTTTCAGTCAGTGCTTCTGTCTTCTTTCAGAAATGCAACGAGAGGAGAATAAACGACACCACAGTGCGGCTGGTTGACTTCGGCAGCGCCACCTTTGACCACGAACACCACTCGACCATCATTTCCACACGTCACTACCGAGCTCCAGAGGTCATACTGGGTGAGAGGTGTTGATTTAGACCAGGGAGTGACAAGCAGGTGTTGGTCTCGTTGAGGTTTGTTTTGAAGGCTTTGTCCCCCTTCTGTCCCCCGCAGATTTGGGTTGGAGTCACCCTTGTGATGTGTGGAGCATCGGCTGCATCCTGTTTGAATACTACAACGGCTTCACACTGTACCAGGTCACATGTGTGTTTATACTGCTTGCATGTTGAAAGAAGGATGATATCAGTCTCAATGACTTGGTCTTCACTTGGGCATCTGTGTTCACTTATAGACTCATGACAATAAGGAGCACCTGGCTATGATGGAGAGGATACAGGGACCAGTTCCTCAGAGGATGATCCAAAGGAGCAGGTAACACTGTCACTGATACACAAACACACATGCAAACAAATCTTGTGTGATACAACATTATTTTTCTCCACAGAAAGCAGAAGTATTTCCACCGTGGGCGTCTCGACTGGAACGAGTGCTCCAAGGCTGGACGCTATGTGAATTCCAAGTGCAAACCATTAAGGGTGAGCTGAGGCTGGTGCAAACCTCTAAATCTAATGCAAGTACATTAACTTCTTTAAACAACATGTTTCTCTGTTGATGCGTGTTTTTTCAGAAGTACTTGTCATCACACGGGACGGAGCACCACCATTTTTTTTATCTCCTGGAGAGGATGCTGGAGTATGAGCCCTCAAAGCGCATCTCTCTGTCCTCTGCTCTGTGTCACCCTTTCTTCCTGCCTCTCCATCATCCAGGAAGGAGTCAAGTCTGGAGGAACTGCTGTGATATGAGCAGATGACCCTGAACAGCCACTTGACCCTATGAGGACCATACCAGTGTGTTTGCCCATTTTAGTTTCTCAACTACAAATCATGTATACTTTACATTACATTTCAATCAGGAGAGACTACTTGAAATCAGGTCAATGTCATTTTATGGTGGTAATCACACTGTGAGCCCTACGGGAATATTCCACCGACAGAGTTTAACCCTGATGGCGGTGAAAGAGTGAAGAACAATAGCTGAGGATTTGGATGGATGTGATGTGGAAGGACCCATTAGACAGGTAATGAAACTGGAGGTGAATGAGTTTGAGGGAGGTCAGCAGCAGCAGCAGAGAGAGGAAGATTTGTTTGACGCCAACCGGATGATTAGATTGTAAGTGGGAAAGAAAAAAATCTAAATAATGAGAGTAAGGCACGTCAAGACAGGATGTAGCAAATTCTATAAACCTGCAGCCACAGATTTTTTTAGGCACTGGAAACAAGCTGTGAGCACAATTCTGATATATTTGAGTTAATATAGTGAAATTTACAGACCCAGCAGATACAAAGCAACATTAGCAGAAAGGCCAAATCATTGAGCTGAAACATGCTGAAACTCTACACAGCTGAGAGGAGCAGCACAGTCAGATGGTGGTTTATCACTATGAGCAACCCCTTTCCCATAGTAGTACTATGTACTAGTAGTACTCCCCAAGTAGTCATGTGATCAATTGTTAACGCAAAAACATTGACAGTTGTCATATTTGAACTTCTGCTAAGCCTCATTATAATTTAGCAGACACTATTGCAACTTACAATACTTACAGTTCCAGGATTCATTTGTTCTCCATTCATTTTTGAGTGACTCTAAAAACTTGCTTTCATTTTTGTCAACGTTACATTATTGTTGGATTGTGACGCAGTTAAGTGTAGTTTGATTTAAAGAGCGCGTTGTGTTTAATCGTAACAATAATGTAACTGAAAATCATGATTTGACTTTCACTGAATAGGGTCAGCAAGTTTCATCAGTTTGCTAATAGATTTTTGTATCATATAGGAATGACTGGGAACCAATGGATGTCTGGAACAGTGGAAAATCATTTCTAAAAGACAGCAGCATTGTTTGAATAGCTGGTAAAGTAAATATATGTGAATTGAAAAGGGCTAAAACATGCAAAACCACTGGGTATTGTCTTTTAAACACCGATTCTCACATGCAAGTAGATCAAATCTGCTTCACTAAAAAAATGGGATGTCAAAAAGTTAGAGGACATAAATACAAAAGCTGAAACTATATGATACTTTAAAAAGTATCTTGCTCTCGGTCACTTTCTAATGATAATTTGTGTTTTTTTGTAACAAATTTTGTATGGAATAAACGCTGTAGTCGTTGAATAAATTCTTCTGTTCTCATGTTTTGATTGTGGCCTCTCAGCTCATCACCCAGAGTACAGTCCGTCCGTGCGCACACACACACACACACACGCTCGCTCCTCACATTACTGGCATTTACTTGCCGTCCTCTGGCATGTTGATTGAGTGCAGTTCAGCAGAGAGCATGGTCGAGTGTGTGCGCTTGCCAGTTTTCCACTTCAGCCTTGGCAGAGCTGAGAGAGACTTATTGTCAGCGTATGTGTGTTTGACTGAATGAGACCTTATTTCTCAAGTGTGCGCCTGTGTTTCAGTGTGAGGTTGTGTGTGGGTTCTGTGTGAATTCGTGAGGGTATGTATATGTGTGTGTGTGTATTATCTTCTTCCTCCTCATTGCTAAAAGTAATTGTAGGCTGTGAATAAACACGAATGATGCTAAAATTAAAAGAGGCATTTTCAAGTGTCCATAGAGACGTGATGAAGGAAAGAAAATCAATATCTCTTTGTGTGTCTGTGAATAGACTTGATTCCATTTACTGTCTCTCAATACAGAACTTTTTTGTTATGTTAACAAAGTTGTCGCACTACTCTCTTTGCATATTGTATAAGATGTAGAATAAAATTCACAACAGTTTACATGCAGGATCTTTATTTTAACTTGAAATTGCCTTTGACACCAAAACATTTGTGCAGAATGTTTTAGATTCATTTTACTGTGTTTTAATGCTTCTTGAAAAAATTGTTCCAGTGTCCCCTGGTTTCAATAGGCTACCGATCTCTGCAAAGGCTAAAAGACAAAAATAATTATAGTAAGTTATTTTTCATATTGACTCATATTCATTATCTGCAATCTGGAATTACATATTATATGTAGGGTAAAATGTGAGAAAGGTACATACTATAAAAGCTGGATACAGAAATCCAATATGGCCGACCCATTGCAAACAGGAATCACACAAACGTCATGAGTGTAATGTGTCAGATAAAATGAAAAAAGTCTCAATTTTGTCTCTGTTGTTATTTCTGTCTAGTATTGCAGCCTGTCAGTGTCTGAATGGGTGTTTTTATGTTTCTGACTCTAGATTTGAGGAGTCTCTTTTAAATCGTCCAAATAATCTCATATAACTGAGATCAATTTAAATAAAAATGCATTTGAAAATGTTACGTTCACAAGCAGAAGATTGAATCCCCTGATGGTCATATTGACGTTATTTAAAGCAACAACTTCTGATGTTCATATAGTGTATTTAGGTCATCATGCTAATGTGTTATAATGAGATGTATATGTAATTTTTTCATGTTGAATGAATATTGAGCTTACCTCGTTCGCGCAGAAGACATGCCTCTCGTGAGTTCATGTATGGGAACATGTGTGTGTGTGTGTGTGTTTCACGTGTTGGGCACTGATCTGAGAATCCTTTAAGTGGCTCTTTTTGTTTGAGCTTGCATACAAGCTCTGGTCCTCTCTCTCTCTCTCACACACACACACACACACGCATACACACACACACACACGCATAACCTGACACAACACAGTGGATTTGACAAAGTGTCTATTTCTTATCAAAAATCAGCTTAAGTCTGATGACAGTTTACAGCAGTTAAGTTTGGTTGCTGTGCTTCATTTTTCAAACGGATCCAGCTTTGCATGATGTAATAAGCTAGAGAATATTGACATATTTCAGATGTGTGGTTGATAATGTGCTCCATCTCTGTTTCTCCCATTTTCTTGTATCTGACTGGCACCTGCTGACACAGGACAAACTCAGCCTCCCTCCCTCCCTTCAGCTGTGATAACCTGCAGCTGGGATGAGTAAACTGATCCCAGATCTGTCACTGAACAGGAGCTAGAGAGGAGGCGTGGTTTTCTTGTTGAGCTTGTTAAAGGATTAAGGCCTCCTCACCCGTCAGAAATCGAAGTGGTCTGAGCAACGGGGGGGAAAGAATAGAAGGAAAACAAGGGATCGAAGGATTTTAAGTGGGTTGGTTGAAGTGTTCAGAAGGCATGTGTGTGATGTCAATGCCAAATAGGGCATTAGAGTAGGACATAGAGCGCAAAACTCACCGTGGAGAGTCATTCAAAGACATCCAATCATAGAAAATGTGCCAAAAGGAAATCAAGAGATGTGCTGGAGCAAATCTGAGAATAGACATGGATAGCACTTTACTTTAATGGTCCTGACCATGACTCTGAAATATCAGACTAACTGTGATGTGAAGTGATAAATCCATCTATGTAATTGTGCCTTTTTCCTCCTCAATTTTGATCTATAATATTCTCTAAACTATATACTATACTCAATTCATATTATATTGAAGCCTATATACCATATAATTTATTGTGATCTTCATGATCAAGGTGAGTAGTCAAGTAGCAACATGGAGCAATGAGGATCATAGAGACACACTGCTGCCTGTAGTATTCCTGCAATATTTCTATGATCATTCAGTTGCATCTGTGCTGATGTGCACAGCCCCAGACCAAGCCTCCTCTGTACCAGAATATTTTAGGGGAGACATGACAGATATAGTTTTTACTGTAGGGTTATAAATAGTACTAAGTTGAGTTGTGGTTTGGGCCATTGCCCCTGTTATAAATGAACAAATCAACAGCTGTATATAACAATAAATTATAAATGTTGACAAGTACTTTACATAAATAAACACTTCAAATGTCCAGATATCGGCTTACAATTACGTTATAGTTTCTCATAAACCATTTAGTATATTTTATATGATACAGGTGGTCTAGTTTTCAGAGAGTTATACTTTAGCAATTGGCCTTTTGTCAGTTTGTCTTTTTGTCTTGCGTCGTCTTTTTAAAGTGTTGAATAAAATAAAATACATCTGATCCATTGCGTGTGTGTGTTTTCTCAATCTTTGTCCTCGTCATGTTTTAACCAAATGTCAGCACTGATCTCACTGTCTCTTCCCCCTGAAGCCTTTTGGCCAAGTGATCAATATTTTTTTTTCTTATCTCTCTGTGACTCAGATGCTGCTGTCTCAGGCCAGACTCTCTCAGTCCAGGTGAGCCTTCGTTTCATTTCCTCTCCCCAAATCTCATCTCTGAATATCCAATGAACCAAACACTGATTATGTTCTTGTAAAAAAGTGAAAAGGAATTGGAAGCCATATCTAAAATCTGAGTTCTCTACTGCTCTAAAGCAAACAAACAAAATACAGATATCGCTGTATTTTAAGAGCACAAATGGGACTCAGAACCAACCCTGATGTCAGCATGTGTCACTCAACATGACATCAGCTAAAGTCTGTAAATCTTCATCACAAACACGTGAGTCAACGGGTGCATTCCCTGCCACGGCTAACGAGATTCCCCTCATTAAGTGCTTTAAGTGGTAATCTGTATAGGAGAGTTGGGGGTGTTGGAGAGTGGAACAAGTCTGGAGGAGGGAAGCAGAAGAAGCACAGACTCAAACTCAGATCAGATAACAGTGTTTTTCCCCTGTGAGGGCCAAAAAGCACAGGCTCGTCTCGTGGAGAGTATTTTGTCGTTTCTTCTTCGTTTTTCTCTGATTTGTTTTAAAGCTTTGGAGGATTGTCCGGTGGTGATGGAGGCCATCTGGCTGGAGCTTTATCAGGATTTTATGCTGTGAGCCTCCTGCCAACTGTGGCCACTTTCATTGGTAAGAAAAGTGCGCACTGGATGAACATGCTAAAATTAATATTGTGTCTGGACAGATAGTGAAAAACAACCGGTGTAATAATAATTTATATATTTGCATCTGATATTTATAATTTCTGTGAGGACTCCATCTTTCTCTTTTAACATTTCCCTTTCCTCTAGATGACAAACACTTCAGCTGTGTGTTTAATCAGGTGTATGTAAGAGTGTTTGTGTGTCTGAGCCTTGTCTGCGTACTGTCCTTGTCCTTGGCATGTCTCAGACTGACTTATTGCCGCCACCGGACGTGACACTGTGCCTGTTCTGACTTTGTCCTGTCAGAGCAACAAAACATGAGCGAAGGAGAAAACCATTCCATATTCACCCACCATCTGTCAAAGAAGTAGATCATTCCCTCCCCGTCCTGAGAGCTCTGGTGCATCATGGAGTCTGTTGTGAGAGTGAAGAAGTCTCTGAGGACGCCCATCAGGAAGCTGACCGGCTGCGTGTCGAGGGTGAAGGAGAGGAACCTGTGCACCAAACGCAGGAACAAGAGAGGCAGAGGCGGGGGAGGACGAGGAGCGTGCAACAGGTTGGGAAGGACCCCTCCTCTCCGGACTGCACACCCCAGAGACCCGTCAGTCATCCGCTCGTACCAGGCCGACCTGGAGAAGGAGAGGCAAGTGGACACATGATGGAGAAACAGGCAGTGGTGGAGAAAGTATTTAGATCCTGTATTTAAATGCAGAATGAGTAAAATTTAAAAAAAAAATGTATAGACTCATACAAAACAATCCCTCTCAGTCATTACTTAGAAGACTGACATCTGTATCTGCAGAGACCCTGTCCTCTGTTTCTAACTCAATAGATTACAAGGCTTTCTTATCATCATGACATGTAATTATTGTCTATTACTATTATCACCCATTCACGAGAAACTCTCTGGCTAATTAAAACCAGTCATGCAACTATTAGAGTAGCTGTTCATTCATATACGCAAACAATTCCATTAACACATAATTTGATAAAATATTTGCAAGATAGGTCATCAGTCATTTTCCTGCAGCTCCGCAGCTCTGGAGTCGATGTCTTATGTAGGTGTGTGATGCTGCGGGTGGTACAGTGGGCTGTCAGGGGCCGAGTCAGGGGCCGAGTCAGGGGCTGAGCCGGGGAAGAGGGGCCAACTCTCAATGTTGTGTTAAGTCCTGTAGTGTTGTTTAAGTAAAGGTATGTAAGTATTATAAGGTAAATGTACTTGAAGTATCAAAAGTACAATGCAGAAAAATGATCACTGTGGGTGTTGTACTGTATTATATTATATTATTAGATAAGTATTGCTGATACCTCAATGTGTAAGCAGCATTTTACTTTTGTAGTTGGTCAAGATGAAGCTAATTTTATTTATTTATATATCATTGGTTTCATCTATAACACTGCATCATATTTTAAGATAATCATATGTTTTATATGTAAAATCTTAATGTCTATAATAACAGATTATTTTTTGTTTTAAAATGTAAACAAGTAAAATTTTTCTATCTGAAATATAATTGAGTAGAATTGTGGAAATTAAAGCATGGAAATGTGGATTTAGATACTCTCCATCAATGTCCACATGTGCTTATTTGGACAAATGTGTTTTCATAATCCAAATGATAAAATAAAATGGGGAAACTGGCTTTTGTTTGCATGTGAAACAAAGTTTTACTCTGAAACATTTTATAGCAATGAAATCAACACATGTGAATTGAATTCAAATTTGTCTTTAGATGTGACATGGTGCTGTGTGTTTGCTTTCATCAGACGAGGCAGCTGAAATGAATCAGCTTCATTCGAGTCACCTGTGCTGTGGCAGAGAGTTTGCTTTGATTCAGCTCTGTCTGTCTGCAATGTCTCAGGTGTGTTCATTGTTTGTCTGCTGTGTTTCCAGAAAGCTGCGGGAGGCAATGAACGCTCAGAAGAACGCAGAGAGAGCAGCCATGAGAGCTCACTTCAGGAGAAAATACCAGCTGTCTGAGGTCTGTGTTTGTGTTCGTAGGAGAGCAAGAAAACATGATCCACATACAGATTTTCTACATCTTCTGCAAAAAATCCAAACTTACCCAAGCTGCTTTGAATTCAAACATTTGAGTTGAGTCTGGTATTCATTGCCTGTTTAAATTCCAATCATTTTAAAAAAGGTTTCAAATGAATTTAAATAACTTCGGCACATATAAACTTGTAACTATCCTCTGAGATTTAATGGCATTTTTGCGATTCTACAGCAACATAGTGTTTATAATCCTGATTAATGTAAATTTGTCCTATGTACAGTACCAGTCAAAAGATTGGACACAGCTTCTCATTCAATGTTTTTTCTTTGTCTTTATCATTTTCTACATTGTACCTTAGGACTGAAGATATCAAAACTATGAAAGAACACAAATGAAATTGTGTTGAAAACAAAAAAGTGTAAACAAAACAAAATATGTTTTTAGATTCTTCAAAGTCGCTGCACTATTGCCATGATCGTAAGCTGCTTCATAAAGTTGTCATCAGGAACACGTTTCAATTAACAGGTGTGGCTTATCAAAAGTCAATTAATGAATTTTTTTAAAGGTGCAATATGTAATATGTATGCAAAATTTTAGTTCATTCAAGAAATAAATAAAATGATCAACGGAGTGTGTTTTGCTGTTATTTCAAGGACGTCTATGTATTGTGTTGCAGAGATATCTACTGAAGTTAGTATGCTAACCAGCTAGCTCTGGCCCATCGTGTCTTGTAATACCATTTTATGCCTCAAGAGGTCATAGTATAGCTCAGGCCTCCACCCTTAGTTTCAGCTGGGAAATGTATGTGAGCTGTGAGTTTACTACATTTCACAAGGTCTGTTAGCTTTTTTTAGTCTAATAAACAAAAAACCCAAAATGCAAAGAAAGGAAATATTCTTGCACCTATTTTCCTTATTAAACAGAAAAATACAATACACCTTCTAAATTCACGTTTGGCTCTTTCACTGAACTAAGAAGAGCTTGATTCCCTTGTTAACTCATCGTAAAACACACTTCATTCAAACACAGAAACAAAATAAAAGTCACCAACACCATCTTGGGTTTTCTTTCCACTCTTCCAATCACCAACTTTGGTTTGGTTGAAATAAAGGTTGTGTTCGGTTCCAGTCCGGCTACTGAGCCCATATGTGTTATTTCACAGTTTTATTTCCAGTATTGATCTTCAATGTAAAAAATAATAGAAATAAAGGGAAAATATTTTTCAAACATTCAAAAACAAAATAATAGGCCTGCACTTAAGAGGTGTATTTCTTCTTGTTATCCATACTGTTTGTTGATGTAGAATGGAAACGAGTGAGTAAATCAAATTAAATTAGATTTTTAATTTTTTAATTTTTGCCTCTCAACCCTCTTCATCCTTCTGTTTTTCCTTCATAATTAGAGTCCCAAGGACACGAACCACCTCAGGTCTGTTGGAGGCAAAGTGTCGCTCCCTCGTGAGCTGTCGAAGATCATTCATCCTGAAACCAAAACCAAGGACAGCGGCTTCAACCTGCTGAGCGCCTTCCAAGGCCTCAGCTTCGGCACAGCGGCGCTCACGGCGAGGAAACACAGCAAGACGTCCACTCCCACACCGGCCAGGGGGGACTCTTGTAAGGTTATGTGATCAATATGTGATCAAAGGGACGATCAGTGCACTGCCTTCTGACTGTGATGGTTGTTAAGATGCAGGGAAACAGCAGGGGAAAATGCTGCTCACACACAAACTGTGCTTCAACATCTTAAATCAATAGACAAACTCAGTCCAATCATCTCTATTACAAGGGTCACAGCATCAAAAATACAAGTAGAAAAATTACCCCTGTCAGTGTTTTACTACTGACCTCATTCCAACTACTTTATAAACTGCTGGCTAGTTATAATCCACAGAAATGCTTCATCCTATGTAACATCATCATAGGACAGAACTGGTATGGACATTTGTAATCTGAAAAGTAACTAGTAACTATAGTCATCAGACAAATGTAGTGGAGTAAAAAGTACATTATTTGCCTTTCAGATGTAGTGGAGTAGAAGTATTTGTACTTAAGTGCAGTACTTGAGTAAATGTACTGAGTTACATCCCACTACTGCCTGTTACACACAATGAAAACATGTCATTCAGATGTTCTTTTTGTACTTATTTGTTGTCTTTTCTGTAGCAATAATAGTATATGATTTAATATCTTCTATAAAATGAGCTAACTACTAATTTAAGTTGGTTGAAAACCTTGATCAAACCTGTAAAATGTAATGAATTCCCAAATAATAACATTATTAATACACCAGTCAATGAATGTTAACTCACAAGTGGTACCGATGATATTGATTAAAAATAATGACTGAAGTCATCACATTGTTCTTATCCTAATGATGTGTTTTATTAGGGGTAAATATAATTATTACAATAACATTTAAAAACGTAATACAGATTTGTGATGACATTCAAATGGGGTCTTTGCATTTTCTGTCAAAGGGTTGGACACACCATTCATTTTCTTACATTCTAATTCTAATTATTTCATGATATTATGTATTATATAATCTAGAAGCTACTGTAACTAGTTTGTTCTTACAGAGCTGCCACGTCTCTGTAAACGATATAGATCCAACTGGGTGATCTATACACAAGTAAGGAACCTCAGGGCAACACGTTCGCATTTCACCACACATTCACACAAGTAATGAAACAACATTCATTATATTCATTTTTTAATGTATGATTAACTGAGAAAATTGTTTAGTTTCTTTGTAAATGCTCTCTGATCTGTCTCACACGTGTGTAAGAGCCAAACTCTATGTGTTATGTGTGTGAGCCACATTTTAAGTGATTAGTTACTGTTTTGCTTTTATTCAGCTGATACTGGTGTGTTAATAGTCTCACGCTGCTAATGAAAGGTTTTTATACGACAGGAAGCAGAAACAGACGAATAAATAGACGTTTTTGTAGCTGTGACAAAAACTTGATGAACAAATAAACATATGTTTGACCAACTAGACCTCCTATTTTGGCCTTTACACGTTTGTGTGTTTTAGATCAGCCTGATATTTAGACTCTGTTGTGATTCTCTTGAACTCTGATCTTCACATCCATAAAGCATCATCTGCTATCAGTTCATCAGAGTGATAGAGCACATTCAAGGATATGAGGCTGGGGATGGAGGAGGGAAATAAACAGTCGTGCGGAGATAACAACGAGAGGTGTCACAACTCTGGATGAGACGGCCGGATCATGAGGAGCATGTACATCCGAGTGACTGTGTGCATCAGAGCCCAGGGCGCCTGCGGGTCCAGAAATCTGCTGTGTGGCGTTGCACCTGCACTGCAACGGGCTCTTTGCGTGACTGCAGCGGGGACGGTGGTAGATGGAAAGTTAGAGGGGGCAAAAGGAGCAGAGGGGGCAGGACCAAGGAAGAGGGGTGTGGATAGACGGGTGCGGAGCTTCGAGGAGATCCCTCACACGGGGAGGAACGGCTGGGTCAACTTCTTGAAGTTCTGGAGAGAAGAAGGTTTCCGGCAGCTCCACAAGCACATGGAGAGGACCTTTAAAGCCTTGGGTCCAATCTACAGGTAACAGGAAGATAGAGGGTCAATGTCATAAACCTAAATATTTAAAAAAGATTTGAGACCAGCAAAGGTGCTTTTTGAGAGTATTTGATCACCTCAAGTGTGGTTTTGATGCTAGAATGAGGAGCTTTAGTGTTGGTTTTCATAGTCTTTCTGTGTGTCTCTATGTGCGTGTGTGTGTGCGTGAAGGGAGCACATGGGCACCCAAAGCAGTGTGAACATCATGTTGCCGTCTGACATCAGTGAGCTGTTTCGCTCAGAGGGCCTCCACCCCCGACGGATGACCCTGCAGCCGTGGGCGACGCACAGAGAGACACGGCAGCACAGCAAGGGAGTCTTCCTCAAGTCGGTACCACACCTGTGTACATGCATGTGTATTATTCATGTTGTAGTGATATACTGTGAAGCCCTTTTGGGACCAAAATACAAGTCTCCACTATGGAAGTTATTCAGTTTTAAGGTTAAGACTTTATGATCAGGGTTAGGCATGTTATTATTAAGATTAGAAGTCTCTAGGGATTTTTTGTATAAATGTAAGTTAATGCAATGTTGTGTTGTGGGGACATAAATCTGTCGTTCATATTATGACAACCTGCCTTTCTTATGGGGAATAAACGCAAGTCCCTATAATGTAAATCATTCAGTTTTAGGATGAAAACTTAGTAGTGGTTATGGTTCAAGTAAGTCTCCAGGAAATTGATATCGGACAATGAAATGTCCACTGAATGATGGAAACACCACTCTGTGTGTGTGTGTGTGTGTGTAATCACTTGTGCCATCATCATCTCGCTCATTTTTTGGGCTCATTCAATCAGTTGTTGGAAAGTATGCAGCTAAAAAGTCTTGTTATGCAGCTTTTTGAAGCTCTTATATGGTGAATATCAATGTGATTGTGGCATCTTTCAAATTATTCTCATGGTTTTTGTTTGTAGAAAAATCAGGTCCAGCAAAAACTGAGGCAGCCCGTGTTGCTTTCTGCCCTTTTATTCTACCACTGGGTGCCAAACCTTGAAATTACACATTAGTAGTTGAAGTTTATTTAAAAAGGGTTCTCAAGCTATTTAGTATCACACTTCCATAAAGTTTGGAGACTTGCATGAGACCTAAAAATTTGAGAAGAAAAAAAGGACAAAAGAGATATACTGACTAATATAGGTCAAGGTACAATAGCACTGGATGCTACACTTCTCCTCCCACCAATGACTCAATCAAAGGCATAATTTCTCCATGTTCCCTTCTTTCAGTTTTCCCATCAGGTTTATTTTGTCCAACTTTAGAAAGATCTCCAGGGCCATGGAAGACAAAACAACTGTTCTCCTCATTATGATGAGTAGAATTGGTGGAGTGGCCTTTTGAATTCAATTATCTGCTTTCACCCTGGGATTCCTCTGCAAAATGTCTCTCAAAGATGCACAAAATCAACAACAAAGCGATGCAATGCAACCAATAGAGGACCATGAAAAGACCACACAGGGACCTAGAATGACTACAAACCATCCCGGTGCATCGTTTGTGTCTCTTCAGTCTGATTGTCTCGCTTCTATCCATTTTTTACGTGTCTGTGCTCAGTATCATCTCATAATCCATCTTTGATTAGTTTATGGCAATGCATTGCAAAAGTAAGCAAAAGCATTACAGAAGAGACTCGTTTGTGGTTAGTTTTTTTTTTAGGGTTTAGGATAAGGCAAGAAACATTTTGGTAAAGGAGCAGCACATCTCTTTGAGACCCAGTTTCTCCGCAGTGACTGAGCAGAAGTGAAACGGGTCGATTTTAATGTCTCGTTCTAAATCGCTTCTCCACAGGAACGGCGAGGAATGGCGAGCTGACCGTCTGCTGCTCAACAAGGAGGTGATGATGAGCAAGTCCGTAAAGCGCTTTCTCCCCCTGCTTGATGAAGTGGCGAGGGATTTCTGTCGAATGCTACGGGCAAGAGTGGAGAGGGAGGGAAGAGGAGAGGAAGGCAAACGCAGTCTGACCATGGATCCCAGTCCTGACCTGTTCCGCTTCGCACTGGAAGGTCGGAGGTCATCATCCTCAGTGATTTGTGATCTGTGATGTATTTTTATGCCCGATTGCACGGTTAAAGTATACATAAACTCCTGTCTTATTTACACTGAATCCACAAAATCCTGGCTCTTTTGCAATCCAAGAAAAGAGGGGAGAGAGGTGTAAAAGGATGGGGGGCTAATAGGGACATCCCACCTCTTAACTGTCATGTCTGCTTTTCACCCATCAGTGATCGACCTTGAAGTCCTGAGGGAATGGAGGGTGTGGATTAATGTCACCCCTCTTTTGACAGGCTTTCATTCACCCTAACAATCAGCTCTTTGGGTTGAGTCACAAACGCTGACGTAGGCTGTGACAGCGTCTCACGTCAGAGGGATTATACAATCTGCAGGAACACCACCTTTTTAAGATTTTTAAAAAAAAAAACTTTCTAGTAATATCTCACTGTTCCTGCTCTGTCTGGTTTCAATTTAAAATACTCTCACCTCGCATGAGAACCAAACCTCATTTTAACCCGAGGCCTATCTGTCGTTAACATATTATAGATGTAGGAGGTCAAGGAGAACACGCACCTTTAAAAATAGCAACCGACAAAGACGATCAAAGCTGCAGCATTCTTTCAGCAGGTCTGCTCCTTTCATGTGCCTATCTGCAACATGCCACATTCGCAAGTGTGAATGCTTGTGTGACTCAGTGGGCTGAACACTTGAATACATCTGTGTGTGTGTGTGTGTGAGAGAGAGAGAGAGTCAATGACTTTGAGTGTTTGCTGGTTTGCTCCTAATGGACCACAGCACACGAAGCCAGGTGCTAAGCCGGGGTAGGAATAGACCGACAAAGAGCTCTATTCCAGTCAGTGATGTGTAGTTAATATAACACGAGCAGGTGGAGGTGATGGACGTCTGCTGGAGGAGACAACATATGCGCTCAGAAAACGAAAATGTCTTTCTGTGGAGCTGCATTTGAAAGCAACAGAATATTTTCTCGCTGAATGGCTTTTTTTATGGTAATGAAGAAAAGCTTAAATTTAAAACATGGAAATCTGAGGAAGTAAATCTGCTTAAAAAACTGTCAACCTGTAGTTCATTATTCAGTAAAGCCTTGTTGATTTACTTATAAGATGAACTTCTTCTGTTCAAATATTATCTTGTCATTTTCAGATTTTTCTCAGTGTTTGTTTGCTCATCTTCAAACACATCAGTTTTCTCTCACCCTCCCTCCTTTCCTCCTCCCTGCAGCCAGTTGCCATGTGCTCTACGGGGAGCGTATTGGCCTCTTCTCCTCATCTCCCTCCCTGGAGTCCCAGAAGTTCATTTGGGCCGTGGAGCAAATGCTGGCAACCACCCCTCCTCTCCTCTACATGCCCCTCCGCCTGCTGCTTTTCAGTGGTGCTGCTATGTGGACTGAGCACGCGAGTGCATGGGACCACATCTTCAGCCACGGTAGGAAGAGCCACAAGCCTTCATTCGCCTCATAAGGCAGGGAATGATGGCTCAGTTTGCCTAGTCTATCTAACTCTGTTCAATCTATTTCAGTATTCCCCTTCACTGCTCCCATCTTACCTGTCATCCTGTCCTGGTCTTCTTCCAGCGGAGGCAAGGATCCAGAGGGGGTACCAGCGGCTGTCATCCTCCCAGGGTGGTCGGTCTGAGGCTGGAACGGCCGTAGGTCGGTACGCCGGGGTCCTGGGCCAACTCATGGAGAAAGGGCAGCTATCTTTGGATCTCATCAAAGCCAACATCACTGAGCTGATGGCTGGAGCGGTTGACACGGTGAGTGTGTGTGTGTGTTTGGGTTTTGTCTTGCATTTGTATACCTCACTCTCTCCTCATTATCTGATTCTGAGTCACCTCTCTCTCCTTCCTCTCTGCAGACAGCAGTGCCCCTGCAGTTTGCTCTGTTTGAGCTGGGCCGTAACCCGGAGGTACAGGACAGGGTGAGGCAGCAGGTGAGGGCGTCATGGGCTCAGGCCGGTGGTGACCCCCACAAAGCTCTACAGGGGGCGCCACTACTGAAAGGCACAATCAAGGAGATTCTCAGGTACATAATACTCAAAACACACCCATGTGTCAAGTCGAGTCAGTTTTATTTATATAACCCAGAATCACAAGTCACAATTTGCCTCAAGGGGTTTAACAATCTGTCCTTAGACAAGCACAAACACCCACCAAGAAACTAAAGTATCCCTCTCCCAGGATGGACAGACATACAGTAGATGTGTGTATGGCCTCATTAGCCAGTTTGTGGGCCCACACATCCACACACACTTTGCATCATCTCTGCACGGTGAATGTACACTGATTCCTCCAAGCTCCTATCAAGTACACAGCATACAACACACTGTGGATGGCACCATCATTATACACCCAGAAACCATACAGTAATCACCTGCTGGAATAATCTTTAGCTCTGTGTGTGTGTACATGCATTGACTGTGTTTCTCTATGTAGTTATTCAGTCGCACATAACCTTATTTCAGAATATGCACCATATATATAATGTCAACTAAAATAATGAATTTGACAAAGAAATACACATTTTTTCATGTATTGTTGGAAAAAGTAGCTTGACAAATATATTCCAACTCAAAGTCCACTTACTTAATTGTGCAGTGCTTTCAACGATTGAAAGATCATTTGGTTTTCATCAGAGGATGGAGTTTGTCAATTGTCCTAAAGATGGATCTGTTGACACGTGAGCTCAGTAGTTGTTAAGTTAGCTATGCCGTGTCCAAGCATGAGTGGAATCCTAACAAACTACTGAGCTCCACATCAACAGAGGGTTGAAAGGCCTGGAACAAGTGTGCGAGCTACAAGCTGCAAGCTACACTTCAGGCAACTTTCCTTTAACCTTCAACATCCCCTATGCCCTGAAAACAGCTTAGCTGTTCAGATCAATAGAGTATCATAAAAAAAATCATGCTCTGAGTTTGGGAACAGCTGTCTAAGAGTCTGTTTCCATTACAAGTGATTCCATGAACCCCTTAGAAACCTGAAATGAGAATCGATTACCAGTAATCCTGAGTTTGTGTTGAGAGTGAGTCCAAGTCCAAGGTAACATCTAGAAACCATGAACATGTTTGTGTGTGTGTGTGTGTGTGTGTGTGTGTGTGTGTGTGTGTGTGTGTGTGTGTTTGGTCCTGTTTTGGGGTGTGTCAGGTTGTATCCTGTGGGAACCACAGTGCAGCGGTATCCAATCAAAGATATTGTTCTTCAGAATTACCACATACCTGCGGGAGTGAGTATATACTCATATGTGCACACAAACACATTCAGGTACATTCAGTGCTTCCGCCGACTTCAATGTGTTTGACGGACATCAACTCTCCCCTAAGACGATGGTCCAGGCCTGTCTTTACCCTCTGGGAAGGAGCCCAGAGGTGTTTGAGGAGCCTCAGCGCTTCGACCCCGGCCGATGGGGCAGCAGCAGGGAGGAGGGAAAAAGAGGAGCAGGGACGGGTTTCCGCTCTCTGGCGTTTGGGTTCGGGGCGAGGCAGTGTGTCGGGAGGAGGATCGCTGAGAACGAGATGCAGCTCTTGCTTATGCATGTGAGTGACAGCAGACAAGAGGAGGAGGATGAGGATGAGGATGGAGGTCAGAGAGAGAGGACGTGACACAAAGAAGAGGGGAAGGACAAACTAAAGATTTGACAAGCTTCAAGTAAAATTTAAAATATTACTTAAGAGATAAGAATTATCAGCTGAATTTACTTAAAGTATTAAAAGTAAAAGCACTTGTTTTGGCAGAAAATACTTCAGATACAGTTTTGTAGTTTAATGGTTATCAGCACAGGGGTCAGGACCTCTTCATACAAGATAAATCTGGACGGTCACAAAGTTCTGCTACACAAATCTTTTTTATTTTTCAGATGATTTATTTTTTCTCTAATATTTCTTTTTGTGGAATATTGCATAATTCCATCTTTAGGCCTCAAACAGTGACTTAAATGAAACCATGAGAGAATTTGGAGGGAGAATCATTTTTAGTGGAATTGCTAACATCTCATAGACATCTGAAATGTGACATGAAGCCCCAACTAGACTCTACTTTATTGTTTTATTATTATTGTTTATCTAAAGGATCGCAGGATAAAAAGGTTGGAAACTGCTATTTTTTTTACATGTTTTTTAATATAAAAATTTTATCTGTCAAATAAATGTGGTGGAGTTGAAAAGCACAATATTTCAATCTCAGTAAATCTTAAGTGAATGTACTTAGATACTTTCCACCACTGCTTCTGAACACAACATAACTGTGATCCTTCCTCTCCTCCTTCTCTTCCGCCCGTCTTCACGCTGCCATCACCTCCTCCCCCCCTGCCTCCCTTTATCCCCTCTTCCTAGATCCTGCTGAGCTTCCATCTCAGCGTGTCGTCCTCGGAGGACATCAAAACCACGTGCACCCTCATCCTCAAGCCTGAGACTCCGCCGAGGATCACGTTCAGCAAGCTCTGACACACCAGAGAAGAGAGTCGTGCCTTCAACATTTCACATTTTCAATCACACAATTCAGCCTCCAGATTTCTGACGCTCATTTAAGATTATACTGAACTTTCAGTCCAAGAATTCATAATGCTCATGAATAAAGTATAATTTCCTCCTTTTTTTGTGTTCATTGTGGCAAAGCTTGCAAAAGCAACATTAACACCGACGTCCACCAGATGACGCTAAAACTCACACCAACCCATTCATTTGCATTTATAGCTCTTGTCCCTCCTCACCACTCACTCTTGGCCTGCCTCATACATCCAACAGGTTGGTTAATTCCTTTTCTAAACATCTAAACTTTACAGCCTTGCTTCATACTGTGACTGTATGCTGTGTATGGACTGTACACACAGTAACACCTCTTTCTGCACCCTGCTGTTTTTGTAATACTGTTTTTCGATGGATTGTTTTTCAGCTGAAAACTTTCCCTGCTGTGTATTTCTGTCGCTCGGCCAGATATCGATCAATCTGCTTTTTCCTTTTTCAATTGTTTCCTGGAGAACTTCATAAAAAAGACTTTGTGTCCTCCTGAAACAGAAAACTGACTGACAGGTTAAGATGAAGCTCTCAATGTTAGAGAATAAAAGCTGACAGTTTTAATGCCAATGCTGCTTCTTGGCCTATATATTCTACTATTTTTATTTGATGTGTTGCTAATTAAAGTTGCATATCATATTATTGCACTTTGGTCTTCATGTGTAAAACCGCCCTTTATCTCACTCTTGTAATTATATGCTGTGCTATTATATCATACTAGGTGTGTGCTCCACAGATCAGAGGACTGCCGGGTAAATTTTCTCCAGTCAACTCAGGAGCAAAGGTCTGTTTGTCCTTTGGCTAACGATTTACAACCTCTGTCATGCTGGGTTCATGCCTGACTGTGCACAGATACAAGTCCACAAAATGCAGCTCTGTGCACTCTTTCTAGAAACCAGTGAGACACTTTGAGTTAACTATGTCACCGAGTGGAAGACACATCATCTATATGTGTCACATCTTTTGTCAAAGTCTCACGCTTATATAACATCGGTCATTATCAGTTCTCTAAGACAGGATGTGATTTATGTGTTTTCCGATGAAACAGCAGCATGATACAGACTTTGTCAAAGGTTCAGAAACTCTGTGGCCTCAAGAACCTCAACCTGAATCTGCATTAAACGCCCTCTGATAATACATCCTACTTTCTGATAAGTCACCCTTGAAAAAAGGGGTTGCAGGCTGTAAACAACAATGGATTATAATTTATTTACTGATTATTTACAGATCAATTATAAGCTAAACTACTTTTGGTTCGCCAGGTTGCCAGGTTGTATTTTTAGTCCTTTAGTTCATCAAGTGAATTCTTCCAATGGACTTGTTGACCTCTGACCTTGTGGAGGACATCTGGACCAAAATTCATTCAATTTTTGTCATTTATAATTGCTGGCTTGAGTTATTGTAAGAACCATTTATTACTGACTTATTAACATTTATGTTTATCGGTGATTTACCTATTTCTGGTTTTGGCCTGTTAGAGTGTTCACAATCTGGCAGCATTAGTATAGCATTAGTAAACAATGTATTACAAGTAGAAGGGCTGAGAGTGACAAATAGAATAAGCAGAATATATAATCATGTGGAAAGTACTGTAAAGATTTTCTGTGTCTGGTTTGGGGTTAATAGTGTCAAGCTCAGAGGTTGGTTTACATAATCTGCAGTGATGCAGCAAATAGTCAAGTATGACTTTGTACTGTAGTGAACCCTGGTAGTTTAGTGTCATCATTGGACTATTGACACAAAGTTTTTCCATTTTTAGCAACATCTTAACCCAATCGGGTTGAGTCACCTATTTAATTCATCCAAAATCATCCGTGTGTTGCAAGCGGTGGACACCCTCCAAATGGTGTGAGTGGGAGGAGAGAGGAGGGGGCAGCAGAGGGGTCAGAGGGTAAAAATGAATGAAAGAGAGTGAACTAGGCTTGTTCAGGTGACACTAGACTTAGAGAATGACAAGTGCACAACCTGAGCACAGACAAGGATAAAGGCAAAAGGGGGACATTTAGGAAAATTACTGAATAAAATAAGCAAAAATAAGTAGAGGAGGAGGAACTTTGCAGCAGATTCTTATTTAAATATGGATGGTTTTGCTAAAATGGGTAAGTGGATTTTTCTTTTTCAATTTTCTTTTGTTTGGTGGGTGCAGAGTTATAACAAAAATTTGTACATTATGATGCAACTTGAGCTTGATTAAAAATCCAAAGATGACAGTTTAGTGAAATTTGCAAACAAAAGAGCAAGACAAAAGAGCTCTGTGCATAGTTATGTGTGTTAGTCCACTGGTTAATAATTTGTCATTTAGCCAATATCTGTGATTACATATACATCACTCAATACCCCCCTTTTAACTTGTTGGTTAGGTAATGCACCACTGTGTCATTTTCCAGACGCTTTTAAACTTTAGTGTCGTAGTTGGACAAACATCTGTTCACCGATCGATTGCACCCATGTACGCTGACCTGCCATCATGCAGGAATGTGACTCTCTGCAAACAGGTCATTCCTGCCACAGCATGGCCTCACCCATCAACCTGCTTCACCTTTCTTATCAGTCGTAAAAGCTGTGCATTGGCTGCTATTTTGCAACTGACTTTGACCTAATGTCTGCTTTATTTATAGTCAGCCTTCCTGTAACAGGTACCTGTATCTATGTATGTGTGTGTGTTTCCATGTGTACGCTCTGGGAAGTGTCAGAGGAGGATCTCAGTGGGACACGTAATGATGTGTGCAGCAGCGCGGCAGAACTGGGTCACAGGGAGGTGGAGAGAGAGAGAGAGAGAGAGAGAGAGAGAGAAAGACATGAAGAGAAAGCGAGAGGAAACACTGACAGCTACCAAATCCACAGGATAGAGGAGCTGTGCCTGTTCGCATTATCCTGCAAAACCTCCACTCACCGTTTGCATCATGACGTTTCCTCTGCAGACCTTCTCTGTTTCTGCTTGTCCATTCACAGAGGAATACATTTAAAACATGATACTTAAGATGTTGGTTAACAAAGTTTTAGCACAATGACAGGTAGCGCAAAAATAACAGATAACAACAAAATCAAGTTTTCATTTTTTTTGCCATTATAGAGCTAAAGAAATCTTCCTTTTCAGATTGCTCCTCTCTTCAGCTCACCCTCCAGTCTCTCTCCTCTCCGTCTCCTTCCTCCTCACCTCTTCGCTCCTGTTGTGCCGTTAGCGGTGACCTTGTCTGTCAGGCTCTTCTCTCATCCACCTCCTCTCCGGTCTTTACTCTCTCCTCCCCTGTGGTGGCAGAAATTGCAGGCTTGACTGGCTGTGACATCCTTTAAAATGGATGCCATTGTACTGGCTCAAAGCCCTCAGCCAGGTGGATGAGGGCTCTGAGGGCATGCTTTGCATGGAAGACATGGACTCCATTTACTGGTTTTTACTCTCAGGTTTTATAGTGCAGTAGCGACAGGTGGAGTCACTTCAAATGCTTTATTTACTGGTATCATCCCAGTTTGAGTAGTAGGTCTAAGATTTCAAGAGATGAGCTGAAATGTGCTTGTTTGTAGAGAATCTGTTTGATTGTAGATGACCTATTAATAGACAAAGCTATTTCAAAGCTGCTCCAATCAATAATTTTACAGTAACAATGGCTCAAATGACTCTTTCCTTCAGCTTTATGGCATCTTTCAGCTCATTCTTTTTTGCATCAATGTGCGACTCTAATTTCTTGGTTCACTCTCACCGCTTCATTTCCAGCAGCAGCAGGCAGCTGTTGTCAGTGGAAAAGCTCTAATAAACCGACTGTCCAGCACCTGTCGAGCAGCAAACATCAGAGACAGCAGCAACCTGGTCAGGGAAGTGGAGGATTTACTCTAGGAACTAAGGAGCCAGATATTTCCTTCAGAAGCTGAGACCAAATCACACCTAGAAAGAGAGTGAATATTGCACTGAGATTCATCAGGTAGTCAAAACACGACTCCAGATAAATGCAAATGATGCTTTGTGGCTGCTGCATATTTAACAGGCAACTGTTTGATAGCACATTATCCACAGCAGCTTCATAAGCAAATAAGATGCCCAGGTTTAACAAGCATTACTTACTTGTTGTTTCTCATACCCTCATCTACGGTATTCATTTGTTTTTTGTTGGCAATGGGGTTTTGAGGATTGAGAACAACATGTAGCTCCTACACTGATGCACTGGACAACAACAAAAATGCAACCATGCAGTTTCAATAATTCTTTAATACAGAGGGAGTTAATATTTTATTAAACAACATCATTTTCTTCCTTTCAGTTGTCTGAAATATAGCTATTTGTGTCAAAGGATTGCTGGTGTGGAGACTCTCAGTTTCAAATGTCACCACATGGCCTTTTATGTTTTCTCTATATGTCGTTATTATCATCCTTCCTGTCCTCTATCAAATGTCGTTTTGTTGCTTGTCAAAGACTGTCGGCCTATACCGCAATGTTTTGTTTCATCTTGCCGAGTCGTGTGACGGTTGAATGTCAGCATGTAAATCCTCACGACCCCTCCGTGCTGAAGTTCATTCATTCAACCTTAATTTAAATCTTGAAGAATCATCGAGGGCATGCACTCATTTCCGGTGATGTCAGGAGTACAGTTAAAACTCAAGAGGAGAAAACAACAGTTAATGTCAGGTCAGCTTTACATTCAAAATCTGTGTTGGCAAGCTGCATTTTTTTTTTTTTTAATCTCTGCTCCTCACTCATAACACATCCTACAAGTGCTTTCTTGTTCATCATTAACACACACTTTCCTTTCCATAGGAGGTGTTCAGTTCATTTGTGTTCGCAGGTGGAGTTGGCAGTACAGTTTTCACGACCGACTTCACCACCGCTAACAACATTTTCTCTGTCGCCGCAGCTCGCATCAGGCGCTACTCAGAGGTGATGACACTGCCGGACTCTTTCATCCAGCGCCAGCAGCTGGATGCCAGCATGGCTGACACTTTCCTGGAGCACCTCTGTCTGCTGGACATTGACCAGGAGCCAATCACAGCGCGCAACACCAGCATAATCTGCACAATCGGTGAGTGTGACAAGCGCTCGCAGACAGTGAGTCTCAGTTTCAAGTTTGTTTTCTGGCAACAGTTTGTCATGGCTGGCAGGCAGCTCCTGGGTGCTGGGTGGCCTCCAGTGTGTTGGCAGGGTTTGATTCTTGGCTGTGGATCTCGCTCTGCTCTTCTTCCCAGGAAAAAATACTCAAAATAATTAGAAGGAAACACAATATACAAATTGTTACACAGTTCTTCCAGAGCTCTGACTCTCCAGATATGGTCTTTGATTCCTCACAAAGGTAGGTATTTCTTCATTGCTCACAGATGGGCTTGTGTCTGACTGACATTGTTCATTTTCCATGTAGGGCTGCAACCTATGATGAGCCAATTATTTTTTGGCCAAGAAAATATCAGGAAATAGTGAAACAGGCCCGTCATAATTTCCCAGAACACAAGCTGACATATTCAAATTGCTCGTTTTGTGTTATAAACAGTCCAAAACCCACAGTATTCATTTTATGAAAACAGAACAGCAGCAATTCATCACATTTTTATCTGAAAAATTATTAAACACTTATCAAAGTTGTCAATTTTCTGTCAATCAACTTATTGCTTCAGCTCAATTTTAATGTAAAAACACCTCTGTCTTCTGTTCTTTTCAGGTCCTGCATCCCGATCAGTCCCCAAACTCCAAGAGATGGTCAAGGCAGGAATGAATATCGCTCGTCTAAATTTCTCTCATGGCTCGCACGAAGTATGTCTCTGTCCACCATCTTTCACAATCACACTTCTTATACACACACGTTTTGCTCTTTCCTTCAGTCATGTATTGATTCTCTGTCTGTCTCCCTCCTTGTCAGTACCACGGTGAAACCATCAAAAACATCCGAGAGGCGGTGGAGACGATAACCTCTGACCCCTTGTATTATCGGGCCGTTGCCATTGCCTTGGATACGAAGGGTCCAGAGATCCGCACTGGATTAGTGAACGGGGTAAACATGTTATGCTTCATCTGTCAGACAGTCTCCACCTAATCAACCAGTCCCATGCAGTCAGGTGTAAGAGGTGCTGAAAATATGTCGAGTGCTTCCTATTATAATCCTTTTTTTTCAGCTTTTCACCTCCTTTTTTTGGAAAAATCACAAGTGTTGGTGTGTTTTTCATCATCATCCTATTATGTTGTTCTTTGTGTTACTGTTGCATGCCGTCTGCTTTGCTGAACAAATAACTCAGAGCTGTTGGAAACCTCTTCATGGATTGTTTAGCTTACAAAATGCTTTGTATGATGTGCAAGCTGAACACTCATTCTTGCTTGTTGTGTCTCTTCTAAAGTCTTTTCAGGAGCTTAATTAGAGGGTAAAATAGAATAACCAACGTGTGTTATATATAACTGAATCTTGTTTATATTTTCTGTCATATATCATCTTTAAATTTTATTTTTAAAAAGCTAGTTCAAATTTCTCTCTTCCATTTCTTGCGTGTTTTAGCAGGCACACACACTAATATAAAATTATCAATAAACAAGTACACATGATCAGTCGTTTCTTAACCCAAATGTTAAATGCTAAAAACAGTGGACATTAACAAATGAATGATGGCAGAAAGGGGTCGACATATTTGTGGGACAATTGTGACCCTGTACAGTTGAAGCCTGTCATATTATCATCTTCATTGGCTCTGATGTGAATTATCAGGACCATTCAGGCACATCATAAAACACTGGCTTGTTGAAGCTCGCTCAGCATGAGTTTAGACGCCGTGTGGAGTTGAATCAAGCAGGTTTCAGACGCAGGCTGTGGTTTTGAAACAGCAAACAGGACGAGAAAGTCAAATATTGGCTCTTCTTTGTTGATTTTTTGCATGAAGGCCGTGCTTACTAACAGGTAGTGGTGCATCAACATACTATAGATGACAACATCAGGACTTGGAGGGTTGTCATATTGTAAATCTTATATGCCAGAGAATATATTTATTCAGAATAGCAGCAGAGCAGCTTAAGAGATTTCTTACCAAATCTGAGTGACACATTGAGTTTGTTGGTTCTTATGCTTGTGGTAAACAATATGCAGGACAGTTTGTATGTCTCTATCTGTGTGTTGACACGTTTCTGCAAACACAGGAGATTAAAACAACACGTGGAAGAAACTCTGTGCTCGCAACAACTAGTGATGACACATGTATGATAACGTCTTCCATGCATTTGAAAAGACAAATGTGTTGACATAAAAAATAATTACTTCATTAAGTCATTAGTTGACCTTCACGTGCACCTTGCTTTTGTGTTTATAGAGAGGTGAAAATGCTGTTAAAACACTGTTTGTGTGTGTGTCTTTGTACAGAAAGTGGAGGACGAGGTGGAGCTGAAAAAGGGCAGCCATGTCCGTGTGGTGACAGCAGTGAGTGACAAAGACAAGACAGATGGGAAGGTTATCTGGGTGGACTATCCCAGTCTGCCCAAAGTCCTCGACAAGGGAGGCAAGATCTACATTGATGACGGACTCATTGGACTCAAAGTATTAGAGACAGGTAATACACATTAAATTGACTTTTACAAATGCAGGGTGTGGAGTAGAAATGTGACAATGTCTTCCTAACCTAACCTCTTAATTTCTTGTTTTGTAGGAATATATAGAAAAAGAAAATATGAAAGAAAAAAAGACATACCCCCACAAACATATACATTTGTTTGCACATATGCATACCCACATAAATACATACAGTACACACACACATATAAACATATACATCTATACATACACTTCTGCCTACAGACCTTCAGAAGATTCTCGTCTGCCATTATTACAACTTCTCATTTCATTTACCTTCATTATAGTCTTTACAATGTCCAACTTGTCCTCTGCTCTATTTTGCTGCCGTAAAACATCAGTTCATACCATTAATGTACAAAAGACAACACATAATGATCATCTCTCTCTCTCTCTGTTCTGAATGAGAATTTTTCTAACCCAGCCTGCCTGAATAAGCTATTCATGAAAAGATGGTTCCTCTGGAGTCTTTCAGTCCCTTAACGCAATCTGCTTCTCTGCCATTATAGTAGTAATGTAGTATGGGTCATATCTGAGGCTCAACAGCTCGCTATGATTAGGGGGTCAGTGAGTATATACAGTCTAGGATTGAAATCAGATGTATGACTTGGGAAATTTCAGCTAATATTTATGGATCCCCCTCCAATAAGTCTGAATTAAAGGGCATTACCAAAGTATATACATACATTTTTGTATTTATATTTCCAGCAATCTGTATTATCTCCTGCAAGACAAAACCTATCTTCTGATTTAATAATTGTTTTCTCCCTAAAAAAGAGACTAAGTTAAGACTCTAGAGTGAATTCATGGTTTCCACAGCCCTGAGGCCAATTTAATTGACCACTTATTTTCCTTAACTGTCCTCTGCAGGCTCTGACTGGGTGGACACGGTGGTGGAGGCCGGTGGGATGCTGTGCAGTCGTAAAGGTGTCAACCTCCCCGGCTGCAACCTGATCGGCCTGCAGGCGGTGAGCGAGCGAGACGAGGCCGACCTGAGGTTCGGGGTGGCCCAGGGCGTAGACATGGTGTTCGCCAGCTTCATCCGCTCTGCCCAGGATGTCAAAGACGTGCGGCGAGTTCTGGGGCCTCACGGACGAGATATCAAAGTGATCAGCAAGGTGGAAAGCCGGCAAGGGGTTCAGAAGTGAGTCAAGAAAAATGCTATAAATAAAACCATTAAGGCTCAGTTATTTTGAGTAATAGAGTAGCTGGAGGCAGTGAAAATTTCATAATGAGGCTGTGACAGGACTTAAATCCAACACTTCTGTGGACAGCAGGCTGTCAGTGATGGATGGACATATGTCACCTCTGGATTTTACACATCTATGATAAGCGACCAGTGTGGCTGTCTGTGTGAGTTATAGCTGCCACTTAGCGTAATATAGCTGACACAGTTTATGTCACAGCTGTCTTATCTCCATTAGTTACCTCTCTCTTTCTCCTACTGCTCACTGGCTACTGACAATATTTAACTATGGCTTTAAGTCAAATAGGATTTTTTTTTTTAGATCGGCCCAGGAAGATTAACTTTCCCACTATTATGATGCTGCATATGAACATTTTGATGTGTAGCTGTATTTTTACTTGAATCATCATCACATGTTCCTGCTGTTCCTCATTTACATTGCTCACCTATGCATTTTGATTTTATTGATGTGATGAAGGATTTAGATCACAATGTAACACTATCCTCAGTATGTTTTCAAGATCCAGGAGCAGGGAGTAAAATCCTGTTTTTGCAGCTCAGACCTGCATTTGAATGTGTCCTGGATAATGCACACAAACAGTGTCATTTTGGTCCTCTCTGCTTCTGCATCCTCATCCCTGCTTACTCCTCTTTTTATGGTCCTTTCCAACTCCCTTTTTTTTTTTTTTCCCAACCCAAAATCCTTCACCTCCTCATCCCCCCCTCCTCCCCTAATCCCTCTGTCAGTTTTGAGGAGATCCTGGCTGAGAGCGACGGCGTGATGGTTGCAAGAGGCGACCTGGGCATCGAGATCCCGGCGGAGAAAGTCTTCATCGCCCAGAAGATGATGATTGGACGCTGCAACTCGGCCGGCAAGCCCGTCATCTGTGCCACGCAGGTCAGGGATGAGCACACATGCAAACACACACATGCAGAAATGATAAACTTATGCAGATTTGGATTCGAACTCCAGTTTTAACATCCAATCAAGTGTCAAATGGGTCCAAGTAAACTAACATTAAAGCCCAACAGGCACACATTAACCTTGCACTCCTACATAATGTACTCACACAAACACACGCTCGCTTGTCGAATAAATTCATGCTCAAAGACACACACATTTCCATTCTTTCACACCCCTCTCCCTTTACACACACACACGCATGCATGCACGCACACTCCTGCAGCCATGTTGAGTCACAGTGCTGTATCTTGTTTATGCTACATCTCCTGACTCAGAGTGACAGCGTTATAGCAGGTTTGCTACTCGAGCACACAAACAACACCCACACATATACGCTAATCAGCATTAGCAGCAGCTTCTTAGCTATCACAAAAATGCAGCCTCTTAGGCAACGTTGCAGGCTATGTCTTTTCCATTTGTCTGCCATCCTTATTGACTCATAATACTGAGTCTCTGGCATGCCAATAATGATCTCGCAAAGTCATACTCGCCCTCCTCGGTCTAAATGATCTCTCATTTCTCCAACACTGCTGTCCACCCATTCACCAAGTCATTAGCTCCTCTCCTCATTGTCTCCTTAAAGCCTGTGTGCCTTACATTACTTACTCATCTAGGACAAAAAGTGACTTAAAGGTGGCTTATTTTTTGATGGATTAATTGATCTAATCACTTTACAATATCTGATGGAGACATAAGGCACTTGTGACATTTCACTTGTGGTTAAAAGACTGATGTGAAGCTAATGTATTGTGTGTGTTTAGATGCTGGAGAGCATGGTTTCCCACACACGGCCAACCAGAGCAGAGGGCAGTGACGTCGCCAACGCCGTGCTGGATGGAGCCGACTGTGTAATGTTATCTGGGGAGACCGCCAAGGGACTGTTTCCTGTGGAGGCAGTCGCAATGATGCACTCGGTGTGTGTTTCTGTGTGTGCATCATGTCCACTCTGTTACATCTGACTTAGTGCCCTGTGATAACCCTCTCTCCCTCTGACTCCCCCGCACCCACGCTCCTCTGTCGTTGTCTCTCAGATCTGCAGGGAGGCAGAGGCGGCCATTTTCCACCAGCAGCTGTTTGAGGAGTTGCGTCGCCTCACTCCTCTCTCCTCTGACCCCACAGAGGTCACGGCCATCGGAGCGGTAGAGTCATCCTTCAAATGCTGCGCCGGGGGCATCATAGTCCTCACCACCAGTGGCAGGTGTGTGTACCAGCATCAGACAATAATGTATGGTGGCATGGTTAAAGAATTACTTTGACATTTTGGAAAATATGCTCATTCGCTTTTGTGTTTCATTTAAGGTTATGGAAAGATTGTGATTACTGTTAATGAAAAGGTGAAGGTCTGCCATAGGACACAAACACCACTGCACCTGCATGAAAGTCTGACGCTCCACTCATCCACCACCCAAACCTCCACATCCTAAACTTTCAGATTTTTATATTTAGGACACACCACGTCCTGCATTTCCACTGAACTGTGGTGCACAAATTTGAAGTGCTGAGTCATCCTAAAAGCATGAACATGCTGTTTACCCGAGTAAACGTATTACTGACAGATTTTGAGTTTCTCTTCTTCCCCCTGGACAGACATACAGGCTCCATAACAGGTGGAGCAACAGATGCTATTTTATTTATCCCAGAGCAAAGTTTGAATGTTACACTACTGTTCCCTGCTTTTGCATCCTGAGGGGAGAGTTTTATGTTGACTATAATGTTTATTGTGTTTCCCGTGTTTTTGTGGATTTTTGTGTGTTCTGCAAAATAAATATTACTCTACTTCGCACACATACACACAGACATATAGATATACTACACACACATTTTTTAAATCATTACATACATACATACGCGGACCATGGTGGCAAATTAAAGGAACATTTGAGTGGAGAAACATAACAAATGCAAATTCTTATATCCTATCACCCTCTATTACTCGTATAAAGAGGCCGAGCACACGCAGTCAACCTTGATTTTGAATTGAGATTGTCAGGAAATGAGACGAAGGGTCGACGGCGATGCTATCAGCTCTGTGAGGCTCGACTCGGGCACTGCAGTGCTTTGAGCTGAATGCTAATATAGGCATACTACACTGAATATCTGAGTTTGGTGTATTAGCATGCCAACACACTTTATGTTGGATTTTCTTCTTGATTAAGTTTAATTTACATGGAAATGCTCTTCATATGTGCCAGTATTGATAATGCATTTCCCATCCTTCTCGCCGCCCTTCTTTCCTCCTCGTCTCTGCAGGGCGGCACACCTCCTGTCCAGGTATCGTCCTCGCTGTCCTATTATCGCCATCACCAGAAGCCCTCAGGTACAGACTGCCTCTGTAAACCAGCATTGCATTTGTTAAAACCATGACTTAATTGTTGATGACTCACACTTCTCAAAAACTGAGCAATGTGTCATAAGGTCAGTATTTACGTGACAGTGCTAAAGATGTCAGATTGTTTTTCTGTATTTATGTGTGATATTTTACTGAAGTGTATTTCAGTTTTATGGAGCTTTCTACAGAGCTCTTTGTTCAGGGATAGTTATTTTGAAACAGCCAGAGCACAAAATGTGTGACAAGCTGTTTTAAAGTAGATCATAATTAGCTATAACTTTACAGTCCTGTGGAGCTAATCAGCATAAGAACTCCCTCCACATGCTATATGCTCCATATGGAGGTGAGAGATCAGGGTCAGATTTAGAGCAGCACATCTGGACCTGGATGGGGGCTTGACCCTGTGACCCTACTTATGAAAGCACCTATACCTTGACTCATTTT
Source organism: Holacanthus passer (assembly GCA_025331565.1). NCBI lineage: Eukaryota > Metazoa > Chordata > Actinopteri > Pomacanthidae > Holacanthus > Holacanthus passer. The sequence continues at coordinate 12,072,754 of JAFREQ010000012.1, forward strand.
GAATGTTGAATGTCTACATCTTTATTTATAGAGAAGAATCTCACTGATAGGAAATTTAGTAGTCACACCCTCAATTATAACATTTACATTCATATACTCAGTTTTTCAATGATAGATTTGGTACAAAGGGATTGTATAAACCATCTTGTACCAATTTTTGTCCAAAACACCTTCATCAATCCATAATAGTTTGAACACTGCCAGGAATCAGGAACCTGCTCTCACATGAATTTCAGTTATTTCTAAGAAAAAGCTTAGACAGTATTTATGATATTTGTGAAAAACTGAGGCTTGTACGGCCAAAGCAAAAGCACTACTCTTCTACAATAATGTCAATTAACTTAATTATATCACGTTTTAGTGTAAACATTTTAAGCCCTCTACTTTATATACTTAAACATTTTTATTCATGTGATTACTTTACCAGTTGTGTAACAGAATAAATAATTATGTTCCCCTGAGGGTGAAAGCAGAGAAAAGGTCATGAGGTCAGTAAGATCAAAAGTAAAACTTTATCTCCTTTGGTCTCCTTTGCAACATGACTGTGTTTAACCTTTTCTGCCCATTCCACTGTATGCAAATGTGACATTTTGGCCTGATGGTGTTGCTGGAGAAAAAGCTTATATAGTGTCCAGAATGGAAAGGGTTAGTCCTCTGAGGAGCATGAATGTGCATTTTAAATTACTCAGTATTTATTTATTTATTGTTTACATGTGGAAATGCTGGCTAGAGGAAATGCCAAGTGTTCACCGAAAATATTGATATATTGAATATGCACAACAAATTTGTACTAAGTCTGGCATTTAGTTTTTGAGATAACCTTTGGACCAAAATGTCAGTTAAATCAGCGTTCGCCATTAAGTCATAATCTGTGATGAGGGGTCACATGTGGACTATATTTAAAACCCTGATTCCAAAAAAGTTAGGACACTGTATTAAATGTTGTTAAAAACTGATTTTGATATTTTGCAAATCATTTAAAGCCTATGTTTAATTAGAAATAGTGGAAAGACACCATATCAAATCTTGAAACTGAAAAATGTTATTGTTCTATGAAAAAATATATGCTCATTTTAAATTTGATGCCAGCAACACATTTCAGAAAAGTTGGGACAGGAACATGTTTACCATTGCATTGCATCACCTCTTCTTTTAACAACAGGTTGTATTTTATTGAGTCATAAACCAAAATAGTTGGCAACAGAGATGCATTGTGGATGTCAAAGTCTTGAATTGAGAGACAAGCTGACAGACATTTATCACCTCATAGGTCAACACAAGCAAAATACAGTTTGTAGTTTTGTTTGACACAAAGATTCATTGTAATGTAAAAGCCTGAAATCTCTGCTGAGCCTTCACTTCTCGTCTCTGTGCTCTCCCTCAGGTGGCCCGTCAGTCTCAGCTGTTAAGAGGAGTGTTTCCTGCCCTCTTCCACCCGCTGCCTGCTCCCGTCTGGGCCGATGATGTAGACAACAGGGTCAACTTCGGCATGGATATAGGTCAGTGTGTGTGTGTGTGTGTGTGTGTGTGTGTGTGTGTGTGTCCGTTTGTATGCCTGCTTATTTGTATGCTATGATACTGACTCACACACACACCTTCCTGTCCTTCATCTGCCTCCTCAGGGAAAGCAAGAGGATTCTTCAAGTCAGGCGACATGGTGATTGTGGTGACAGGCTGGATCCCAGGGTCCGGTCACACTAACATTATGAGGGCCGTCAGTGTCCCGTAACAACCTGATGCTCCTCGACTCTGAATCTGACTGACATGCTGACCTGCAAGTGTTGAAGCCTCTTTAAGGCAGATCCTATAATATATATGTGATGAAAACTACAACCTTGAATAAACTAAAAACTCAGTGATAGGTTAAGAAAAACATTTTGGCATTCCTACTGAAACTCAAAGTTATGGTGAGCTAATGTTGAATTTGTGTTTAACGTGTCTTTACTCCCTCCAAATAAAACTTGAAACATTAACTCTAAGCTTCACTAATTGAGCCCTTTTCTTTTCATCTCTGTTATTTGTGGGAGTAATATTGAATTGAAAATGAATATTGTCTCTTTGTCTGCCATTGTTGAAGCGTATCATCATTGGTAGCCTTTATAGAATTTGGAGATAAGGCTTTTATTCCTGTCCATAGTCCTGAGCTTATCTCTGTGACGGCACAATTCTTTTGGCTATTGTGAGCAGTGCCTGGAGATGCCGAGATGACAGGTATTGAACTCCACTCTTTTGTCCACTGAGATGACCCAGATGCCGACATCTGCTTACTGTTCTCTCATAAACTAATTATATCTGTTCCGGAGCTTTCACGTGTTTCATGATGCTATAAGTGACGTCTTAGTCTTTCTTCTGCATGCTTTCTCCTTCTTTGGTGTTTCCTTTCCAGCTCTAATATGCCCTGAATCCTCCACCATTAGATTACCCGTTGTTCTGTCCATAATATGCACATTCATATACTGTACAGTGAGATTATTGAGCATGTTGGATTGGGCACATTGGAGCAATTTTATTTTTATTATTCCACATGGGCCCTGTTTTCAGTGTTGGAAGAAGTACTCAGATCCTTTCCTTGAGTAAAAGTATCAATACCACACTGAAAATACTCCATTACAAGTAAATGTCCTGCATTCAGATACTGTATTATCAGCAAAATCTGCTTATCAGTATAAAAGTACTCACTGTGCCTGTCAGTGTTTCACTGTTATATAATATTGAATTAGGATATTATAAATGACACTGCTGCATTAATGTGTATCTTGCATTTTGCTGCTGTAGATGTTTAAGGCTGGCTAGACTTTATATAGTGTTGGGTAGTTTAATCTACAGCAAGGCATCATATTCTATAGGATCATTATATGTTTGCAGTGTAGCAGCAGTGTCGTGAGCTCAGAAAGACCATGTATTTTCCAGCTAGATGTTTGTTTGTTTTTCATTTGTTTATTTAGCTTAAGAAGGAGTAGAAGGGGAATTTTCTCAGCTCAATAAAGGAAAACGTAATCATTCAGTTTATCAGAAAAATTCGACTTCAGTATCACCAAATTTGGAGGTACAGTAAATCTGTAAAGTAACTAAAGCTGTCAAATAAATACAATGGAGTAGATTATAATATTTGCCTCTGAGAATGTAAAAGAGTAGAAGTACTAAACTAGCCTATAAATATAAATGTAAAGAACAAACACCTACTTAAGTACAGTACTTGAGTAAATATACTGAGTAACTTTCCATGACTGGATTTTGAGGTGTGCAGCTAAAACTCATCTCTCAACAGGTGACAGGTTGTTGTATTTACAGAAAACTTGACTGCCATTTTTTTTGGTTAACAACATATTCATCATTCATTGCACGAGACTTTAAAAGACCAGTCTGCATCATCAGCTTAGGTTTGACACGACAGCTTTTAATGATCTTCATCCTTTTGTATTCTGTCTCATTTGTATGTAACTTGTCGCCGTTTTTCAAAGCACTCGCTCTTTCTCTAAGATTTAAATAAGCTTCCATCATCTCTTCCCTCCCCTCCCTGCCTCCCTCCCTCGCTGTATGGGTGAGACAGGATGACGCGCGCTCTCTACCTGCGAGCGATGCGTGCGTCTCGCGCCGGCCGGGCACGCGGCCTTGAGGGACGGACGGATGCTGGGGATGCGGATGCCATGGCAACAGGCCCATTAGCCCCAGACCTTTATATGCGCATTTATTTATTTAATATTTCATTTGCATGCGCCGTGCGCCGCCGTGGACGTGCCGGCTCGACCTGCGAGTGTTGAGTCAGACTGAGAAGTGAATTCAAACTGGAGTCTGCAGCCTTTGGAGGAGCAGCCACCTTAAGCTCAACAAGTTGTTTTTTATTTTTTTATTTTTTTTGTAAATGAGATTTTTGGATGCATCCGAGCGCATCACTTCATCCAAATATAGAGCCTGTTCCTCGGTGCCATCAAAGGGAGAGGACGCCGCATCCGTCTGGACGCAATGTCATTGAAAGTGGGCTCAAGTGGGAGTTGATGAGACAACAGCAGATCTCGAGCTCTTGAGATGTGAACAGCTGATCAAGTTAAATCCGGGATCAGGTTTATAAAACAGCCGCTTTTTCTCTCCTCTGCGCGCTTCAGGCAACATTTCCGTGCGTCTTCCATCATGATGACAGAGACAATGACAACGTGCTGCCGGGAAATCAGGGGCTAGGTTTTGGCTGAATTGTCTCGTTTCTTCTGTCTCGTGCGTTTTTTTTCTTCCGCGCGTGTCACAATGAATGAGTGCGCCTCGGAGTGTGTGCGCCCCTGTGCGCCTCTCAGTGTGTCCACGAACAGCCCGTCGCTCCTGGATCAAGTGTCCTTGTCATCCATCCGCGCGTGAATGTCCCCCCACCTCCCGGCTCACATCAGCTCGTGCATCATGACATATGAGGAAAATAGGAAATTTGGCTGAGCGGCCGTGGACACCGATGAGAGGCGAGCTCCGTTATCTGCCAGAGACCGGGAATCCGGTGCCAGTATGACCGGCGTCGGGGCGTTGAGGGCGGCTGTGGAGAGGAGAGGGAGGGCCTCCGGGGGAGAGCAGCGTTTCAAGGACGAGGAAGGAGGAAGGATAGAGAAACATCTGTGAGGACAAACGAGAGTGTGTGAGGGAAAAGTGAAGCAGTGAGATGAAGCAGGGTTGGAGGATTTGATGTCTGGATGGGGCTTTGTCCAAGGGCACAGAGGTAAGCATGGCCACACAGGCGGAGAGAGGGCGGAGGTGTGAGCTGTCTGCTCCAGGAGAATGACTGGAGAAACAGACATCACTTCTCTGTAGCTTCTTCAATCTGACATTCAGACTCACATTGATATTCTCACCTGTGTAGAAGACAGGTGGACGACACTGAACAATAGTTTCCTGAGAGGTTGGAGTTACAGGTTATACTCAGCCTCGTCCTCCTCCCTGAGTTGGGATGGATGGGGTGGCTGGAGGTGTGGGTACCCCCGGTAGCGCGGGGGGGTCTGGGGGTGACAGCCTCCCCAGGCGTAACGGAGGGGAGTCAAAGCGGCGCAGTAAGGGCAGCCTGACCTCTCCGGGCTACAGGCTGTCCCAGGCCTCTCTGGAATGGGAGAGGGGCTCCTTCGGGGCGGACAGCACCTCCTTGGGTGGACGCGGACGTCGCCTCTCCATCATGAGCTCCTCCACCAGGGACGGCCTTCCCTTCCGCACGGCAGGCACCCCAACCACCCCCGTGCCCCTGCCGCCCCCGCCCTCCTCCTCTTCCTCTGCCACAGCCCATCCTCCCCCTCGCTCGGTGGGCTTCGCTTCATCCCGCGCCGCCCTGGCCTCCACCTCCTCCACCGGGACCGGGGTGATGGTGGTGGCCACCGGCCTTGAGACCACCACCACCACGGCCTGTAACACCACCGCGGCAGGGACCCCCGAGATGGTGGGTCAGTCCGGGCTGGGCGGGTTCGGCATGGGGCTGGATGGAGAGGACTACAGCACCTCCAACCAGAGCACCTTCATCCAGAGACAGTTTGGAGCCATGCTTCAGCCAGGGGTCAACAAGTTCAGCCTGCGCATGTTTGGATCCCACAAAGCTGTGGCACTGGAGCAGGAAAGACTGAAATCAGCAGGGGCGTGGATCATACACCCCTACAGTGACTTCAGGTATGGAGTCGTGCACACATACCCCACACACACACACACACACACAGCATCCATTTAGTTACACTGATGTTGGTTTGTAAAATAAATGCCACTTGTAGCACATAAAAGACACACATTGTTCTTTTGGTAGAAATATGGATGAAAGCAAGTTGGAATTGTGCTCACTTTAGCAAGCACACTCGAAGCATAATAATGGACACTTAAGTCGAGGGAGGAACGGGAAGAGAAACAGATCATACATTCAGCAGCCGCTTCAATCGTTAACAGGGGAAACAGGGGAGGACAACTGGGAGGAGAGAGGGAGACATGCAGGAGACTAAATTGCTGGGGACACAACAGAAGTGTATAGGAAGTGATGTGAGGGGGGGTTAGAGGGGATGCAATGGGCGACTGAGTCTCTGGAGGAAACAGGGTAAAGAGGCAGAGGATGTATGAAAGGCTAGAGCGATTAAAGGGGGCACGACTGGGGCCACGATGAAGCCAGAGGGAGAGGTGTTTATGGAAAGGACAGTGTCCGGGTGACAAGGCCTCCAGCAGAGACACCAAGCAGCAATGGCAGGCCTCCATTTGTAAAATCGTGAGAGAATAAATACGAGACTAATTGTAGCCTGCTGTTTCAGAAATAGTTTCACAGTTAGAGGGAGACAGAGGTGAGGAGATGCAAATTAGGAGGACAAATTTAGCCAAGAGGTGTTCAGGCTGATCGGGGAGCAGCGAGAGATGCCGTCCATGTCAATTAGGTAAAAGATATTAAGTATGTTTTTATGTGAACAGTGGATGAACCCGGCACAGCACTCCCTGCTGGTGACTTCATGCAAGGATTTGTCTCTCCGAGAACAATTAGATCATCAACTTCTGAGGTGGAAATGACAATGGAGGCTTTTCATTTTTGGTTTTCCATGAGCCAAAGTTTCCTCGTGAGATGATGAAGACCATATGGGTAAATTCTCATAGTAAATGTTCCTCTGGCTTCCTCTTCTTTTTTTTTTTTTAAATGAAGGTGAGTACGAGAGGGAGATTTTGTGAATGTCTGCCAACATGTCTTAAACACACTAGGCCAAATTGCATGCACCCTCAATATGTCATAATGTTTACAGACAGACAAGTGAAGCATCCTTGGACGTGCTGGTCATTAGCTTGTTAGAAACAAATGTGCAGGTGGACAGCATTCATAGTCTCCAGACAGACGGCAGCAACAATGGATGACTTGATCCCCAAGGCTCCTGGCCCACTTTTGTCTCATCAGCCACTCACACACACACACACACACACACGCGCGCACACACACACACACACACACACACACACACACACACACAGACTTTGTCGTTTTGTATTGTCTGTCAATTTGATGATCACTCACAAGTGCTGCTTATGAGTCTGCTCACAGGAGATACGGTGAATGAGGTCAGCGAGGGGTGGAGGGAAGGATGGATGAAGGGGTGTGGATGGATGAATGGCCCGTCGAATCTCAGCCCCTCCTGCACTTTATTGATATTCATGCAAGATATCTAAAGATGTTAATAGTCTTAATTATCCCGTTGGAGAATCACAATTGAATTTTGATCAATTATGCATGTCATCCTTAAATTATGCAAGTTGAGTATGCATTATACATAATTCAGTCATCTAACTTTTCAGTTAAGTACCTGTAGTCCGGAGCGACGTCTGAGGAGGAACTTTGTGAGGCCAGAGCGAGAGAGCAAAAGAAAAGATTACTTCTAAAGCCCCTTTATGTGTTTTTGTCCTGGTATTGACCTTGAGCACAAGAGGCTGTGTGCAGTAATATGTGTGTGGGGTCTTTATTGAGTCTGCTGATAAGCTCTCACGCCCTTCACCTCATTAAGAAAAGATGTGTTGCTGCTGCACCTATAAGAACAAAAAGAGGCAGAAGAGGTGAAGACAATTCATACACTGGAAAACAGAAGGATGGGCGCTTTGGCTGTCAACACAGATGAGTCGTGCTGAAACAGGGTTGGTGGCTTTACACACATAGTAACAGAGATTTATTATATAATAGCTGGTTGCCGTTGTGCTTGTTTGTCTGTACGTCTGGGCAGGATGATGGGTGGAAACTTGCTCAGAACTGACATCTGGCCAACCGCGAACAGGGAGCCAATCAGAGGCCGCTCAGGAGACACTTGGCCTCAATTACAGTAGAATTAGTGTTTGGTTTGACAACAGCTGAGCAGGTAGATGCAGGTCAGTTCTCCTCCAGCACCTGTTCATGTTCAAAATGGCATACTGATGAGGCTGTGGAGAACAGCTTTGATTGCATTTGCAATTCCTATTTGTGTGTATGAGAGAGACTGTGTGCGTGTGTTTGTGTAGTTCATGAGTACACGCTAGTGCGCGTACATGTATACCTGCACACAACACACAATGCACGACCCAGTGTTGCGTCAGTCCACTTGGGAGATCAGAAACAAGGCCTTGTCAGGTATTTACCCCAACATGACAAACCTTCACATCGTTTTTAGTTTGGATCTGACGTCTTCTCTTGTCTGTTTGCTTGTTCTCATTTGTTTGAATTCAATCCAGCTGCCACATCTCAGTGACTACAGCAAAATCTAGTACACAGAGGCTGATTAATGTGCAGTGACATGTTCAGTGTCATCTATTACGTTACTCAGCAAGCTACAACATTACTGCTGCACACTGTTGAGGTTGGATTAACCCTCATTGAAATCTGATAGGAAAACTTTGCAACAATGCGATGTTGTCTGTGTTTGGATCTGTGTCTTTATAGACAGTTCGGAACAAAGACATCATAATCATTTATATACAGTTAAGTAGTTTAGTTCAGCCTGCAATAATTATTGGGGAAAGAAGAATAAACAAAGTTCTCCTACAGAAATCTGTAGTTTTTATGGACTTTACTGTAATCTTTCTTTTCCTGCAAAATAATGGATCATCTTTGGACTTCAAACATTTAAAATCCATCTGGAAAGTTGTTTTTGTGAGAAGGGGCCCAATCCACACTACATTTTTGTAAGCCAGTAAGGCTGGATTTTATATTTTCCTGTATGTTTTTTTACATGTTTTCTGTGTAAAATTTTGAACTGCAAAGTAAAAGTAAAATTGCCCTCTGAAATGTTTTGGACAAAAGTTCAGCACTGCAGGTTTAAGTACAATACTTGGGTAAATGTACTATAGGGCTGCCACAAACAATTGTTTTGTTTTTTTATCCATTAATCAGCCAATTCTTTTCTCAATTGATCGAGTAATTAGTTTTGTGCATAAAATGTCAGTTAATACTTAAAGTGGGCATATTTAAATTTTTTGTTTTATCTGAGCATCAATCCAAAACTGAAGCATGTTCAGTTTAATATTACAGAAGTCTGTGGAAACCAGCAAAATCTAAGAAGCAGAGCTGCAGAGAAGTTTGACATTGTTCCTATGAAAAAGAATTTAAAGTGATTCATCAATATCAAAATTGTGGCAGATGAATTTATCTGTTGATTGGCTAATTATTTTAAAGACCCATCGTGCCAACTCTAGTATAATGCACAATAGTAAGAGCACAGTCTGTGCATCATTATAAAAACATTTTGCCTCTCAAGAAGCTCTGCCAAGTTGCCTCCTCCATCAGAACATTAAGTACCACTGTAAAGCACTGGGTAATATTTTGTGTATGCATATCACTGACAGCCACAGACAGACAGTTTAGTGTGATGTGATTTACAGAATTGTTCCCCATAATCAGAGTTAACAAAGCATGTCTTCAAGGTCAGGAATAAATCTCCATCCTCGTCACAACAGCTCCAGAATCACTGTCTCTGTGTTGCTGTAAATAATCCCTGTATTTATTGCCAGTGATTATGAAGTGATACATCTGTCAGTATAAGTGACAAAGTCAGGCAGAAGTGTGTGTGTGTGTGAGTGTGTGTAGCAGAGTGATGACTCATACTTAATCTTCATCAGTCTAGCAGTAGCGTCACACCATGAGGTTGTGTTACTAAATTAGCGCTCAATAGCAATCGACCACAGAGCTGCGAGTGTACTTTCTCACAGAAAGAGAGAGTGTGTGTGAGAGGAGGAGGAGAGAGGATGCAAGAAGAAGAAGCCAGTCATTGATATGGGTTAAGGTGATGGATAAAGGGATTATGAGGAATGAAATGGAAAGATGACAGGAATCATCTCCAGATGATTGCATTGCCTCTTCTGTCATACTTTAATCACTTACAACATCCCAATGATATGACTGATTCCGCATATTTTCATGAGAGGACTACGTCATGCAGTTTCACCCTCCAGCATGAAATACAGATTGATGAGGCCTCCCAAGGTTACTGATCATTCGCCTCCCTCTCTGTCTGTCTCTTTTTCTCATTTCAATTCTGCTCTGCTTCACTGGTATGAGAGATAAAGGATGTACTTTATGTTGCCAAGGCATTTGCAAAGGATGAGATTCTCATAATGGAAACATTCATATGCACCACTCCTGGACTTGGAAAAGGCTACAAGGAAGAGTACACCTAAGGAAATGAGATATAAAAGGATTAACTGAAAGAAAAGATAGCGCTGGCAAGTCTGAAAAGTGTTTGCACACCTGAATCTATCAGAATTATCCTTTAAAGGGCCACTCCAGGCCTAATGGAGAATAACACTCAGACGGTAAAAACTGCAGCATAATGTTGAGTACAAACGAGTTCTGGAGTTTGAAATATGAGAGCAATTAAAAAATGTCGGGGGGGTTCTAATTAAACACTGTCCAGATGCATTATGGGATTGGTAGGATCCAGTGTTCTTGGAGCTTGACTACACTCTTAACATCAGGATAGCTCACGTCTGCTGCTTCAATATTGTTTTTTCTCACAACTTGAAATCAGTAATATGTTGTAAATATATTTTTTTCAGGTTCATGTGTTGAACACATATAACTGGTTTTCTTTAGTTTGGAGCAGTAGAAGAGAAAGATTTGGGCCGACAGCATTTTTTTTCTTCAAAATTTTTTTTTTCAAATCAGTCAAATAATTTCTAATTTAGTTTACTGATAAAGTGTGAGTACATTTAATACAATATGCCTTTTATCACAGCAGACATTTTGATTTGTCAAAGTAGGAAAAGCATAGGTGTTACCAATCATAACATTAAGGATGATATGATATTCAAGTGTTCCAAATCCATACTAGAAACTAATTGTATACTGTATACTACATATTAATGGTGTTTTGAACTTATTATGCAAATAAAATCAATATACTTTACCATTTTATACTCGACAGAAATGATACAACATGTATGATGTTGGATTTGGAAAGTAAACTTCACAAATTGATTTAATACTTGTTCTGTTTTCCAATATCTTTCTGGAGCTGTTTCACTACCACCCACGGTATATTTAATTTGTTCCAGCAGTGAGCAGCGCTTCCATTTTCTTTGTGCATTCTATTGTGGCTTTTTGTCACTTCGGTGTGAACATGCTACACACTACTAAAAACCTGCTTTATTAGAATGTAGTTTGGATTTGGGACACGTCAGATGAGGAAGCCAGCGTGCACAACACCAGGACCAGAGCAGCTAAAAGGAATTCAGCCATCATTTGTTTTATTAATTACACCTGTGTGTTTCCTCCAGACTGCCACCAGTGGAAAAGGCCTGGTATGAGCCAATGTGTACATTCAAGACACATTTGAACAATGCTGTCTTTCTCTGTCTAGATTCTACTGGGACCTGTTGATGTTAATGTTGATGATGGGGAACTTAATCATCCTGCCAGTGGGCATCACTTTCTTTAGAGACGAGAACACTCCCTCATGGATCATCTTCAACGTGGTCTCAGACACTCTCTTCATGGTCGACTTGGTTCTCAACTTCAGGACCGGCATCATCAAGGAGGACAACACTGAGATACTGTTGGACCCCAGGTCAGCAGAAGTATTTGTACACTGTGTTTTAGTCTTATAGGTCAAGGGTGGTGTTTGTTACTGCCAAGGGTTTTCAAAGTCTGACACTGTGATGGGATTATAATTATTGGTTATTTGATGGCATAGAGACTCAACAATTGAGCCCAGATATTCTAATATCGACATTTGATATAACTTCAGACTACACCAAATACATTAAAAAATATGTCCTAAGGTGTTTATTAGTTTCTGACTCTGGAAGTGGGAAAAACTGTATCTCTGAACTACCTCTTTAACCAAATCACACACAATTAGGCCATTCTATGTCATGTAATATTTGTTCACTTGCGTTCTCTGAGCCTCCCCTGAAACTGTTTGGAGCCCCCTGGGGAGGCCCGCCTCCCACTCTGAAAACCTCTGGTCTAGAATATCAACACGGCAGCTCTGTGGCCACACATTTAAATGTGCTCTTCTGGCCATCTGCTGGGTTTCTGTTCAAACAATCCACGTGTGAGATGTGAAAAGCTGATGTGCAGCCAGTGGCAGAGCTTTTTTTCACATTTCTGTTCCTGTTAAATATTGATGAGAATCGTTTTGTGCAGACCAAATGCTGCATTCACTTCCACCAAGCTTGATTGCCAAATGTCAAATGTCACTGGTCTTCCATCCTGCTCTGACTCAGGGCGATCCGCCAGAACTACCTGAAGAGCTGGTTCCTCGTGGACTTTGTGTCGTCCATCCCGGTGGACTACATCTTTCTGATGGTGGACAGTCTCGACTCAGAGGTCTACAGGACGGCCAGGGCACTGCGCATCGTGCGCTTCACCAAAATCCTGAGTCTGCTTCGACTGCTGCGCCTGTCCAGACTCATCCGCTACATCCACCAGTGGGAGGAGGTGAGAAACAGAGGCTGGAAACAGAGGCTGGATACAGTTGAAGAGAGAGACATTTGTGTGAAAGCAGTAGTTCAAAATTCATTTCATATGTAAGGTTTGACTCCTCACAAGCCTTTTACTTATGAAATATCATGTTTTTAGGTTGGAATGAATAATTTTGGAATAAAATCCTTGTGATAAACCTCACCTGCTCTCTCCACCCATTATGTATTTTCTTCTGCCCCTCCTCAGATCTTCCACATGACCTATGACCTTGCCAGTGCCATGGTGAGGATAGTTAACCTGATCGGTATGATGCTGCTGCTGTGCCACTGGGATGGCTGTCTTCAGTTCCTCGTCCCCATGCTGCAGGACTTTCCTCCTGACTGCTGGGTTTCTAAGAACCTGATGGTGGTGAGTCTCAAACCAGCTGTCGTCTGTATGACTGTTATTTTTTGTTTCACTGAATGATTTTATTGTGCACTGAATGAAAAAGGACAATGAGTTGAATGAAGCACACAACACACTATCTCAGCTTGTGTGAACAGTGTGCACAATATTTATTTCCGATGAATGCAAATCAGACATTCAGAAAGGTTTGTGTTATCTATGCATGGGCAGACTGAGGGTGTTTATCAGATTTGACATTGTTTGCTCCTTATCTGTGTTAATTGGCTCATGCAGCGACACGTCCAGTTGGAATAAAATTGATTCTCATCATCACAAAAATAAATAAGTTTTCCAATTAAAAACCTCAGCAGAGATCAGCTGGGGGTGTGAATGCACGCAAACAGTCAAAGGCCTTGGGAACTGCTAGAGATTTCGTCACGTGCATGCAGGCGTAGGGAAATGGCACACAAACGCACACACATACACAGATGTATGAACAGCTGACTCATGTCTCAGCAGTTGCCTGGTTCACTGTTGCTAAGCAGGCCGATACAGGGATTTTCCCCAGAGAGCGTCCTCTCATCCATTGGACCATTAACATCTCAGTATAATTGGACTTGCACACAACCTGAAGCAGAAGGGCACACACTCAAACATAGTCTGGTCTTTTTATTTTCAGTGTTTAGAACATTCTTTAAATATCGCATGATGTCCGCCCTTTTATTGTCTGTGTGGATTCATACATTCTGCAGCCGCCCTGTTTTGAAGCAGGGTGGGTTTTGACAGTTAAATTGGTCTGCTGTTACATGTTATGATCTCAGCCGTATTTTCTGAAGCGGTGTTGCTGAGCATGTTTAGGGGGAAAAGCTCCTGTAACCTGACTAAAATAAGAACAGTTCAATATTACAGTAGGGGTGGGAATCTTTAGGCACCTCACGTCACGATTCGATTCAGATTCAGAGAGCTACGATGTCAAGAATTGGGTTTTAAATTTCAGATTATTTAGTTTTCTGCAACGAGATATAATCTTTCAAGAGAGTATCACGATGCATCTAAGAATCGATTTTTCCCCCACGCCTATATTACATTGCATTTAATTAAAGACCCACTCCAATTAAAAAATTTTACCTTGTCAACATGTTGATCTTTATTGCTACAAGACATATCACGAGTGAAATAAGCAGTCAACTCCATGACTGAGTGTTTCCACTTCACAGATTCAGACAGGCAGGGTTTCATAAGTCACATATCAAAGGAACCAATCCTGTCAACTTCAGGGTGGGGCTTTTCATATCATGATAAAGTAGTCAAGCTATAGTCTCATATGACCTTACGCAGTAGAGAGCAATACATAAAATACATGATCACTCTGATACATCAATTTGTAGGTGACCCTGTACAATTTGCTCTTCTTCTTCTCCTGAGTCAGTTTCCTGTTCCAACATATATGTCTGAATTACTCCTGTGTATATCACCTCTTGCCATTATGTAGCAGATAGTAGTTAACAAAACAGAAAACAAGCAAAGGTTTATGTGTTTGATGAGTTGAAGGTGAGCAGGTATGCTCCAGCTGCAGGCGAGAGGTGGAGGGATGGGTGGAGACAGAGGTGGGTGCATATTCATAGATCCACACACTACATGAAGGCAAAGGTATAGAGTTACATCTGAGCCATTTTAAGGCATGAAGGATTTTTTTTTCATGGAAATATCTACTAAATATGTCATTTTGATGAATAGAGATGAGTTTACTTTATCACTTCTTCTACTCCTGCTGTCGCCCTCTCTGCCTGTCTCCCACTTACAGAATGACACATGGGGCGTTCAGTACTCGTACGCTCTATTCAAAGCCATGAGCCACATGTTGTGTATCGGGTATGGTGCCCAGGCTCCAGAAGGGATGACTGATGTGTGGCTCACCATGCTCAGCATGATCGTAGGTGCCACCTGCTACGCCATGTTCATCGGCCACGCCACCGCTCTCATCCAATCACTGGACTCCTCACGACGACAGTACCAGGAAAAGGTGAAACATGACACTCCTCCATCTGTGACTGCATCCCCAATGCTCTCCCACCACACTTTTTATAGTTTAGCCATTAAACATGATGCAATCAATTTCTGTCTGGGGCTGCAACAAATAATCATGTTCATTATAAATGAAGCTGTGGGTTGTTTTTTTCCATGAATCAATTCATGTTGTTGTCTATAAAAGGTCAGTAAGATGCGCAACACACCTTCTCAGAGCCCAAGGAGACATCTTCAAGTTTCTGGTTTCATCACGCCAACAATCCAAAACCCAACATGCTCAGTTTACAATGTTATATATAATAATATTTCAAAAGTTAGTCAATGGTTGGAATTTTTGTTTGATAAATGACTTGTTTACTTTTTGTCAAAAGACAAATCTAGTGGTTTCCAACCTGAGGGTCAGGAGCCACCAAAGCAGCCGCAAGATAAACCTGAGGAGATAATTAATTGGATAGGTTAGAGTCAAAAATATATTTCCTCTATGTTGATAAATTTCTTTTTTCCTGACCTCTCTCAAATTATTCCCTTTTCTTGTGAAATATGAAGGGGAAATCATTTTAGACAAACTGCTCACAACTTACAGGCTGTGTCCAAAATGTCTCCTTATTTACTACTATACACTTACTGTCTACAATTTTATTTGAGCGTCAATATTCTGAGCAGAAAAATTATATCCACTATAGACAGCATTTCTCATAATTGAATGAAAAAAGTAGTGTCCACAGCATGTACACTGCACAGCACCTGTCAGTGGAACTTAAAATGATCATGATACATAAGTGTCTAAAATCTATGGTAAGGTTGGGAACTGGAGGACAACTCAATTTTCTTTTCTGTGCTTTCATGTGCTACGTGTTTGTTTGCAGATCCCTGACCTGTGCATGTGTGTGTTTCTGTGTTATTGCAGTACAAGCAGGTGGAGCAGTACATGTCGTTCCATAAGCTTCCTGCAGATGTTAGGCAAAAGATCCACGAGTACTACGAGCACCGCTTCCAGGGCAAAATGTTTGATGAGGAGAACATCCTGGGAGAACTCAGCGAGCCACTCAAAGAGGTAATAAATTCACAAACACCCACACACCTACACTTACGAACCACAAATTTTCTGTCCCCAGCAAATCTGTCTTTCTTCCCTTCTCTCTTTATCTCCTTTTTCTCTTTGTCTAGGAGATTGTCAGCTTTAACTGCCGCAGCCTGGTGGCTAATATGCCGCTGTTCGCCAACGCTGATCCCAACTTTGTGACTGCCGTGCTGACCAAGCTCCGATTTGAAGTGTTTCAGCCTTCAGACTTCATCATCCGTGAGGGCACAGTCGGACGGAAGATGTACTTCATCCAACATGGACGAGTTAGTGTGTTGACCCGTGGCAACAAGGAGACCAAGCTGAGCGATGGGTCTTACTTTGGAGGTGAGAACATGCGTAGGAGGGGAAGATGTTACTTTCCTGAAAGGTAGAAGATAAAGGTGATGGTGGTTTATGTTTGTGCACAAGTATGTACTGTGGGGCTAATTTATCTCACATCGTATCTCATTGCCTATTCTCTTGTTCCTCTTTTCTCCTCCATACATGCAGAGATCTGTTTGTTGACTCGTGGACGGAGGACAGCCAGCGTCCGTGCAGACACATATTGTCGTCTGTACTCTCTCAGTGTGGACAGCTTTAACGAAGTGCTGGAGGAACATCCGATGATGCGTCGTGCCTTTGAAACTGTTGCCGTTGACCGACTGGACCGCATCGGTAACCTGCTGATATCTTTTTCATACATTTTTCTCACAATCTTATCTCTGCAGTGACTTGCTGTTTTGCATTCTACAACAACCTCGCCAAATATATTTGCAATTATTAATCCAATTCTGCAAAATTTATTAAACCCTTTGTCCTCAGCTGAAAGGTCAAAACTCATCTTTGAAAACAAGCGATCCGCCAGAAATAAGGATGAGCAGTGTTCTTAGTGAAGAACAGAAAAACCTTGAGGCTAGAATCTCAGATGTCTGTTCAGTAGACAACTTCTGCAAGTAAACATCATATTTTCTCTCCTCTTTTTCCTCTACAGGCAGGAAGAACTCCATGCTCCTGCGGAAGTCATCCCAGGGTGGCTCTCTGGGGGGCAGTATGGGTCGTGGTGGAGGCCGGGGTGGAGGGGGTCCAGGAGCCGGAGGAGGCCTGGCAGCAGGAAGTCTGGGTTCCTGTGACAGCATGCTGGTGCAGCAGATTGTCAAACACGACAGCATGCCGGCCATGCAGGATGCCATTGCGGCCGCTGCTGCAGGAAGAGGCGGAGTCATGGGAGGAAGCGGGACAGTGTCTCCTCGGCCACGCCCAGTCATCTGGGCACCGCTGGTTCACGCCCCCCTGCAGACTGCAGCTGCCACTAGCAATGTAGCCATCGCCCTCATGCACCAGCAGCAGCAACAGCAGCAGCAGCTCCAGCAGTTGCAGCAGCAGCATGCACTTGGAGGAGCTTTCTTCTTGCCCTCCCCTCTTGTCTCTCCATCTCCCTCCTCCTCTTTCCCCCTGTCTCCTCCTCGTGCTCCTGTGTTACAGCCCCTCCGCCCCTCTGTGAGCTCTCTCATCGGGATGATGACGATGGGAGGGATGAGTGGTTTGTCCCCAAGAGGAGGATTTCCTGCCTCTCCCTCAACCATGGGCCCTCCTGGTGGGGTGACATCGCCCCCTATTGCTAAAACTCCACCCACACAAGCCTCATCGGTCCCGACTTCTGTCCAGCAAGGAAGGACTCTTCATTACAGCCTCCGCCTCCAGGCTGATCATCCCTCAGCGATTGCTGGATCACTTGGAACCCCGACAGGTGGAGGACCACCAACTCCACCGCTCCACAAGGTACCTACCACCAACCCTGCTGCTGCTTCTGGGACCCCATCAGATGGCAGCATTTCTGTGACGGGCCAGCAGGGAGCAAAAGAAGCTCTCTTACGTCATGGAGGAAACAGCTCTCAGGGTCTGCCAGCACTGGGCAGACTCACCCAGGAGGCCCGGCTGCTGTCAGCCTCACAGCCCACTCTGCCTCACCGCTCCTGGGCAGGAGTGCAGCCTCACCCACCTCTCCACCGGAAGGCCTCGGGTGGTAACTTGCTTGCAGCTCCTTTCCTTGCAGGTCAATTAGCCAGAGGAGGCAGTGCGGGCATTCTGACCTCTAACGCTCCAGTACAGTTGGTGACAAATATACCGTTTAATGCACAAACACAAGCACAGGCCACAGTTCCTATTCAACCTCCAGTCACATACACACAACCTGCCCCTCACACTGCCTCTGTACCCACACCTACAGCTGCACACATGCCTTCTGCAACTTCTTTGCCATCTGCCTCCCCTCCAAAGCAGACCACTCTCTCCTCTGCCACCCCTTCACCCTCACCCACCCCCTCCTCTCCTACACCTATACTCTCCCAGCCACCTCGTCCTAAACCAATCCCAATGACCCCGTCTCGCGCCTCCTCTCCTCCTCCCTGCTCCACCCCTCCTCCAGCAGGAACACACTCGCTGTCACTCTCGTCAACTCCTCGTCCCAAACCAATCCCTACACCCTCCCCCCGCTCCTCCTCTCCCTCTCCCTCCTCAACACCACCTCCATCTTCTGTTTCTACCCCTGTTCCACTACCTCAAACTTACGGGCCCAAGTCATCTCTTTCCTCCTCCTCTTCTCCCCCTTCCTCCTCTTCCCCACCTCATCTCCAGAGCCCCCGAGCCAAGGCATCTAACACACCCCCTTCTGCTTCTCCGTTGTCTGGCCCCAGTCCTGCTCCAACCCCAATCCCTTCTCCAATACCGACTCCCACTCAGACTACCCACACCCGCACTTCTACCCCTTCCCAAACTCCTACACTCACACCTGTTACTCCTACCCAGACTCTTACCCCTTCCTCATCCTCCTCTCCTATCCCTGTTACATCTGTCCCCACCCGAAGTAAATCCCAGAGTCCAACCCTTTGTCTCCAGCCTTCTGTCTCCAGTTCAGCCAGAGGCCCCACCTTGAGCCAGATCCCAAAACAGACCTCACCACTAACCCCAACCCAAACTGCATCTCCTTCCCCAACACCAGTTAGCACTAGCTCTCCAACTAAAGTAACTCACTTCACAGTTCATCCTGTAAAACAAACCCCACCTGTTGTTACTCCAGGCCCCATTACAGGCTCTGGCCATTCCACAAAACCAGCCCCAGTGACAACCTCAACAACTTTATGCCCAAAGCCAACCTCCACTAACCCCTGCTCTGTTACTGCCACCTCTTCCTCCACCACCACCTCTCCTAGTGTCCAATCTTCGTCTGCTCACCCTCCAAAACAAACGCCAACTGCCACAACTGCCCCTACCCATGCCTCAAAACTTAATACACTCTCCACCACTGCCCAAACCTCTCAGGCATCCACCACTACAACCACCCAGTCAGCACATGCAGCCACCCCTGCCAACACCACCTCCCCAAAAAGTGGGAAAAAGGACCCTCAGCTGCCACTCGCCAGAAAAGACTCAGAGGGACTAAGACACAAACTGCCTGCCAACATGTAAGAAAGAAGAAGAAGAAAATCTGATTGGATGTTGGACTGCTGCTGACTAGCAGAGCCATAGATATCCAGAGTTGTGTCAGAGTTGGCACCAGTCGTCCCATGATCTCATGTGGACAGGTACATCTTGTTTGCATTCACTCTAGGATGTGATTGTCTTAGAACATCAGGTGTTCATGTGACTCTTAACCAAGCCATTGATTGAGGAGAAAGACTGTATGGATTTGTTGAGTGTTTGGTGCAGGCAATGGTAGAGTCTAAAAAACATCCAAATGTATACATACATACATATCTGTGTTAGTGATTGTTGGAGCAAACAGGGGAGCTGAAGTGGAAACAGTAAAACAGGATGGAAGCAATAGCTGAGAGTCAAAAAAAGCAGTATATGTGAAAAGTTTCCATTTCCTCGACAATGGAAACAGCAATACATGTGAAACATTTGAGACTCTCGTAATGTGACAGGAAATGACCTTGACAATAATCATAAATGTGAGAAAACAATAATCTTTCTGCTGTTGGAAGAAAGTTTTTTGTGATGTCAGTTTCAGGCAATAGTGCAGACACTTCCTGGTTTCCAGCTCCAACTCCCTCTTGCTTCCCATTCTGCACCAAAGTGTAATATTTTCTCATCAGAATAATACTAATGATAAGGTATATAGAGTTTAAAAATCACTGTAAAGTCGATACTCATATGAATTTGAACAATTAGGAGCAGTCCACTGGTAGTTTTGTTGTCCCAGGTGTGTGGTGTTTAGTTTTTGAACAAAGACGAAACTTTTAAACCTACATGTTCACTCTGACGACTTCTGTAAATTGTGTTTTTTGTGCGACACACAATACTCTTCTGCTGTGCACTGTGGCTCACTTGATTTTGTTCCATCCTTGTACTGTAAATACGTGCCTCTCTGTTGGTCTGTTGTATGCTTCCTCACTCCTCAGCCTCTTAGTCTTTTATCTCCTGTCTGTCTCGCCGCCTTTCATCTGATTTCACAGCTCTGGTCGCTAAATGTTTCTTTGACACTCACAGACTCTCTCCCTTTTCTCTCGGTTTTGCCCGACACTTTGCTCTTTGCTGCCATCAGCCTCATGTTCAGTATGCGCCTCGTTCTGTCGACGCTGTTTCGGCACCATTTCCAGTGATGTTTGATGTTTCGTGTGGGTAGCAACAAGGCATTTCTGTCTTAACCCCTGATACCATGTTGCCTAGACTATATATTAAAGGACCAAATGTTTTATTTTTTATTTATCACAGCTTTAGCTTTTGAACAGAAAAAATAACTAATAATGCTGTCACAATGATGATCTTGAGCGTGATGTTGAAGGTGATGATCATGATTTTGGCTGTGATGATGATGATATTCTTGATAACCATGATGGTGATGGTGGTGGTGATGATGATGATGATGTTGACGATGATAATGGTGGTGTATATCTGGATGTAAGAATAAAGCGGATTTAGATATCATCTTGTTGAGGCATGGGTTCATTTGTGTGCTCGCATATACTGTATATTTAAAAGGCTGTTTTAACATTAACCACAGACAGGATGTATGAAAGTACTGAGAATGTATGGATTAATCATTTTTCAGCTCAAACTTGAATGTTGGTGACTTGGAACTTTTGGACCAGACTTTTGGACCAGACTTGAGACACTTCATTTTGAAATGTGGTTGCTTTTGGTTTAGTTTGAAATGGTTTCATATCAGAATTCATTTCAATCACCCTTAGAAATTATTGACCATTCAGTTAATTGTTCAGTTAAACTTTGTGCAAATTTTATTTCCCAACATGAATGTCTAAATGCTGTTTGAAAGTCTTTCCCACATTGCCAGCAAGAAAAATTTGAATAGAACTGCAGAAGTCCTTATTTTAATGAGTCTAAAAATATGGGAATCAGCTCACTAAATATCCCCATGTATAGCTTTTTAAGTGCAGATTGTAAACTCCCCACAGGCTGCAAAAATCCTCAAAATGGTAGAGATAAAAAGAAGAAATAAAAAGTCCTTAAATAAGAAATAAAAAGTCCTTGGGCTATGACCTCAGTGGACCCCTAGCTGTGAGCACCAGAAACATAATTTACCTACATTTTAGTGGAGCAGCAGAAATCTTAGAGGTGAATAAAACCAAAACTATCTACATTGCTGGATACCACCATTAAGTGGTGGAAGAAATAGCGAAAGAAAAAAAATAGTGTAGTGAGATAGTGTAGTAAGTCCCTCTGAATTGAAGTGAAGCAGAAATAAAAAGGAGCAGAAAAAGAAAATACTCAAAAGTACATAAAAAATTCTACTTAAGTACATTATTTGACTAATTGTTTATTTTCCACTACTAGCACTGTGGGTAGGGATTTGCATTTCTTTAATTTGCATGTTTCATTTTTACTTTACTGAGCACTTGAGACTGGACTGGGAGCCTGGTGACTCACATTTGGACTCATTCGTGACCTGTGACAATTTGGGACTCGAGAGGTTTGGTGACTCAACTTCAGCTCTGTTGTGTGTTAAAAAATAACTTCTCGTGTGAGAGACCGGTCGAATGCTTAAGTACTGTTTGCACTGCTTCAGCTGGTCTCGGCTCTGCTTCTGCTCCCGGATCCCCAACCCTAATCCTGTACCTCTCAGCAGAGGGCAGACACATTCATATCCAAGGTTAAGCTTGTGAATGTGGGGACACTTAAATCTCTGCCGCTCTCGACTGGAACTCAATGAATATCCGCCTTCATGAGGGCAGATTACAGTCTCACTGATACACCCGCCTCTCCTTCCCTTCCTATAACTTTCCCTCTCTCATACATATTTATTTTACCTCTCCTCTCTCATTAACGCCCAAGTGGTTTTTAACGGCCCTTCATCCCATGTAGGCAGCGATGAGAGAATTATTTTTCACCTCTACCAGTTAAGAGGCATTAACATAACAGATTTACACTTAGTGTTATTATTTGCACGCTGTTTGAAAAGCACCTGCTGAGTCTCACAAAGCAGCATGAATGTGTCAGTAAGAGGATGATTGCCTTGCTGTAAATGTTTGAAGTTGTTTGGGAATAATGCGGAAATTCTTAATTGTGTGCATGAAGAGATGCTGTAAAGTATGAGAGAAAAGCACATGCTGTATTTCCAGCCATGCTTCTACATTTCCACAGTGCACAGATAGAGGAGGTTTTTTTGTGGAGGCCTCAGTTGAGCTTGGGATTCAGGCATGCTAGTTATACAGTGACCACTAGATGGCGATGACACTTTAATAATCAGATCAGCACAGCAGGAAGAAGGGGCATCTTGCACAATAGCACCATTTATATTGCTTAAGGACATATGAGTGACAAATTAGAGGAAAAACAAATATAAAGTGTTCTAGTAAGACGTTGGGTCACTACATGCCTCCAGAACAGCCCCTCTGGAGTCTCTGGACTCTATTGGAGGGATTAAACACCATTCTTTAAAAAGATACTCCCTCATTTGGTGGTGGTGATGGTGGTGGAGAGCGCTTTCTAACACATTGGTAAAGAATCTCCTATATAACTGATTTGAGATCTGGTGACTGACTGCTAAAGCCATAGCATATGATTCACGTAATTTTCATACTCCAACCATTCAGTGACCCTCACGCCCTGTGGATGGAGGTAGTGTCATCCTAGAAAAGACCACTCCCATTAAGATACACTTGTGTCATCATAGGATAAAGGTGATGACTCAGAAGTATTTTGTTTTGATTTGCAGTGACCCTTCCCTCTAAGGGGACAAGTGGACCCAAACCATGACAGCAAAATGTTGCCCACATTGGAACAGTCACTTTAGGGGTCAAGCATTCAGACCTGACTGTGAAAATATGGTGAAGGATGATTCATCTGACCATCACGTTTCTCCACACCTCTGTAGACCAGTGCCTGGTTTTTTGCACCACTGAACTCTCAAATGTGCATTCATCTTTGTAATGAGGGGTTTATGCACTGCAACCATACTATAATATCCCTCTCTATGTAATTGTTGACAGACTGTTCTTGCTGACACAGTCTCATCACCTCCTGCATTGACATTCTCAGTCACCTGAGCAAGAGTTGCTCCTGTGTTTCTCCTTACATATCACACTAGATCACAAAGCTCCTGCCATCTGTGATCCGCGCTTTTGCTCTACGAAATCATATTCAGCTGTGCCGGCATTGTACCATGCAGTGCACCTGTGTGGTAGCGTCTCCAATCATTATGATTCTCTACACATTTATTCAGGGTTTTCCTTTATGTATCTTTTTTGCATTTGTGCTTTATTTTGATAGTGACAGCTGGAGACAGACAGGAAAGAGAGGGGATCTCATGCAGCAAAGGGCCTAGGCTAGAATCTGAAACCTGGGCCACTGCGGCAAGGACTCAGCCTTAATACATGGTATGCACTCTAATAGGTGAGCTACCAGGGAGCTTCAATGATGAGGAAAATGTGAAGAGGAGAGGCCACTGAGGAGCAAGGAGACAGTGTGGATGAGGTTAATGATGGCAGACCAGCCTGGATTACCAGCCATTAATAGAGGTGGGGGGAGGCTGACTGTCATTCTGGCTCTGAAATAGACTCAGGGATGTATGTGACTTCACTGGAAACAAACTAGACTGGTAGAGAGTTTCAGGGGCTGAAAACCTCATGATTATGAGTATTTTATTCCTCATCATACAACAGTGTTACATTACATTGCAATAGCAACAGTCTGTGTGCATTTGTTCTGCATGTTTAATCGCTGGATTGATATAATCCTCCATTCATCCATCCATAAACAGACTGAAGGGTCTCCTTGTAAGTTCTCCTTACACATGACCCCTTGCCCCAGACCGTGGTGGATGAAGCACTCAGATCCTTCATTTAATTAAAAAGAGCAATACCACAGTAAAATACTCTGTTACAAGTAAAGGACATAGCATCAAAATATATTTAAAGTACCAAAAGTAAAAGTGCTCGTTCAGCAGAATTGTCCATATTAATTGGTGCATTAGTGTGTCCATCACTTTAATGTTGCAGTTAGTAAGTGAAGCTAGTTTCATAATTTATTAGCTGATTTTTATCAATAATTGGAATCTGCAAAGTAACTATTAACTAAACATGTCAAAATAAATGTAGAAAGTACAATATTGGATTGGATTTGAAGAATAAAGGTGCATAAAATGGAAATACTCAAGTAAAGTACAAGTACCTCAAAATTGTACTTGAATGCAATGAGTAAATGTACTTTTCAGATTGTTTCACATGAAAAGTTTTTAGGGGAGATTAAAGCAGTCCGCAATAAAAGGCAAAGGAGTAAAAAAAAAAAAATCAGGAAAAATGAAAATAGTTTGTGTAGCAGAAGCAAGTTTTGTTCTTATACACTATCTTGTTAATCATCTCATGACCCCTCAGATGTATCTTGTGACCCCTCGGCTGGGAACCATGTGATTTTAAACACACTAACATCAGCTGCATTCATGGAACATAGTTCAACATAAGTTGGTGCACAGTAGTTTTATTTCTTTAACTGATGGCACAACCGCAGCACAGATTTAAGGTTAGTTGGGGGGGGTGGTGATGGGTGGGCTGCTGGAGCTCACCACAAAATTATATATAGACTTCCTGCACCCTCATGTCTGAACCCACCAACACACACACACACACACACACACACTCCTGGAGCTTCAGCAGCGAGAGGATGAGATTCAAACTTTGACAAAGCAAGGTGATTCCCATCCGCATAACCACTTCAAACAGGATGCATGTATGTGAGTGTTCAGAGCTGAGTTGTTTGCAGTGAAATGAGGCTTCTGTCTGTGCACAAAATACATATGTACAGCTTTGTCTCTCTGGAAAAAAGTGATCATGAACAGGCTGCTGTGTTTTTGCACCTCAGCTGACTATAACCTTTACATGTTATTTTCTCTTCACTGACTCACTAAAGTGATTTCTTAAAAGTCCCCTGGTGTTGCACTGGATGTGACACATCCTCTGTCAGTTTCATTTATCACAACAGGCTCCTTTTCAATCATCCGTCAGTGTCGGTGCAGGAACCTGTGCGGAGGTCTGCACCTGTCCACCCGTGCTCACCTGGAGGGAATACTGCTGAGTCATCGGGAGGTGGTGGTGGTGGTGGAGGAGGAGGGGGGGGCACTAAGTCTGTTTCGACTGAAAATGCTTTTGCATCTGACAGGTAAGCAATAAGCAGATATCCTTCAATCCGCTTTCCTTGCCCGCTGTGCGCACCCACCTCTGCTGGTGCCCACAGGAGGAGGAGGAGGAGGAGGAGGAGGGGGAGGAGCGGGGTCGCCAAACCTGCCCACCTCTCTCCTCCCTGCGACAGACACCTCTCCTGGCCTATAGCACCAGAGCCGGACCCCCCCTGCCTCCCTCCCTCCCTCCCTCCCCCTGCGCCCTGCCCACCCCGGCGGTCTCTGCTCCAGCCCTGCCAGAGCCAATCCGCGGCTGGGTGTAAGTAGGGCAAGCCGCTTCCTGGTTCTCAGAAAGAAGGAGCAGGGAGTCGGAGCGGGGCCGGCAGCGGAACAGGCAGGCAGGCAGGCAGGCACACAGGGGGTGAGATCAGCCCGGAGAGCCGCTCTGCACAGAGAGACAGGAGGGCGAGGAGCGAGCAGGACAAAGAGAGAAGAAACCTCCCCGAGGGTGTCGAGCCGCGGCCGGCGGGAGAGCAGAGGAGAGAGCCGCTCTGAGAGGATACAAGTCGGCAGGGTGGGACGGAATAATCCAGGAAGTGAGGAGGCCGGTCAGGTGGGAGGCGACGAGTCCAAACAGGTGACACACCGGTGCACAGGTAAGTGCCACACCTGTCGATTTTACCTGCAAACTGTGAACTCACCTGTGGGTTAAAATGTGCTTTTAGGTGACATGTCTGTTTTTGTGACAGTCCCCCCCCCTACTCCTCCTCCCCCCTCCTCCTCCTCCCCTGATCGGGGTCACCGGAGGACAATCCACGTCACGGGTGTTCGGTAACTCCCGTCCATGTTTATTCCCTTTAGAATAAAACCAGAGCGCGTGTCTGTGTCGCGTTCAAATGCACTAAATGAAAACATGGGCTGTGTGGTTGTGCGTTATTTTTGTTTTTTTGGAGCAGGTGCTGCAGCGGCCAGGTGGTGAGTGAGTGAGAGAGAGAGAAAGAGAAACACACACAAACACACACACACACACACACACACACACACACAGTAGGGTCGGCGGGTACATTTCTGGACTCTCTGCTGCTAATTATAGCCGAGAACACCGGCTGACATCCAAAACCTAACCTGCTCTCATGCTCCTCACCTGCCTCTGTGCAGAGCAGTGGATCTGCTGGATTGAGCCTAAATGACCCCCCCCTCCTTCAGTGGTCTGTTAATCATCATCATCATCATCATCATCCTCCCTCATGGCGCACCCAGTGTTTTGTGTTAATCCCCTCACTATCCTGTGTTACAATAGGATGTGCTCAGGCTGTAATGTTAGGTTAAGGCTTCTGTCTACCTCATGGGTGGGGAGGGCTGTCATGCCAGTGGGCTTTTGTGTGTCATTACAGAGGTAGATGTGTTGCTGACTCGCCCCTCTGACAGACCGGCCTAACAAGCTCGACCGGCTTGGGTTTGGTTTCCCTGTCTTGGGCACAGCCTGTTTGGTTAAATCTCTTAGCTGTCCGTGCAGGTAGTTAATGCCTCGTGCCCTCTAGGCTCAGGTGTTGCCTCAGCTTTTTTGGCTCACCTCTCGGTTTCTGAGGGGCTGACACGTCGGCTACGGGCCTCTGTTTGAGGGCGAGCTTGTGACTGTAGGGAGTTAGGAGGAGAGAAAACCTTTCTGTTTTCCTTTTCTACCATCGTGTGTGTGCGTGTGTGGACATTTCGCGCTGGGATGGTTCCCCACATGTGGAAGAGCCATCACGGTTTTGAAATAAATTCTTAATGCCAGCTCTGTTTTCCCCAACTTTGTCTGCAACATAATTAGACATCTGTGCTTCATCCCTCGGTCCTGCCGCCCTGACGTGACCTGCATCCTGCTCTGCTGTCTGCAGGCCCTCTTCTCATGACCGATGCCTTTGTTTTTCTCCCCCGACACTATGTCATCGTCATATGTTTGAGCCTGCGGATCAGACACACTCGCCACATCATTGCCTACATTTCTTGAATATTTCTTAGAGAGCTGTGGAAATCATTAAAAAAAATGTGTGCACACATGCCATCACTTATGTACAGTATGGTGTTAATCACATGCATCTCAGAGACGTGTGTGTGTGTGTTTGTGGTGTGTGTGTGTGCATACGATGGGCTTTCCCAACCATCACTGACTGTTGGAGAACTGCTTTTCCAAAGAAGTCAAAGTAGGAAGTGTTCGGTTTCTATATTTCTCTTACAAGAACCCCCCCACACCACCCCAATTACATCTGATGCATCATGTGATCGGCTGTGGGTGTGTGTCTATCCACACCGCACTGTGGCTAGTTTATTTCACAAAAGACACAAGGCAACATGTGCCTCAATTAGTCAGCAGTCTGTGTTTTCTTGATATCACTTCATCACATCCCCCATATTTGCTCACGTATGTGGTGAATGCCTGACTCATACCTCAAATAAATCAGGTACATTTTTTCATGCTTCCTTGCCTTTTCCCCCTCAGGTGTATGACCTCTGCTGACCTCTGAGCATAGATCCGAAAGAGGAGGGAGGACGAGCGAGAGGCAGAAGAAAGCAGGCACTCATCTTCTCCTGGGTTTATGGACTGGAGGTAGGAATCACCTCATATATTACTGTGTATATTATATCACATGTCCCAGCATCAGTAAACACACTTTTATTTGTGTTGTCAGCCATTTTGGTGAGCACTCTGTTTTCTTAAAAGATCTGAACCCATAGACGCACAATGCGACATAAGATTATCTTAAGAGTTCATTATCCTTCAAAGGAATTAGTTGGTACAAACACATCTAAAGGTAAAGGTGTTAATACCTGTTTCAAATGGGCACACTCGAAGGTGATGTGAATAATTGTGCGAGTGGAGATATTGTTTGCACGCTTTTAGAAACGCTTTCAGTCTCATTTAAGGTGTTGCTCTCAGTGTAACACAAGAGTAATCGTGTTAAAGGCGTTCATATCATGCCAAATGTGTCACCTCTGCAGCCGGCGAGTCACTGCATGAAGTGGACTTGATTGTCGGATTGTCTGTTTAGGAAAGCTGCAATAATTCTCGGACGCAGATCCCTTAATGCTGACATCAAACCGCTGTGTGCGTGTTTTGTTTTTATATCCCAGTGGGGATTTTAACCTGACCACACACCAACCCGTGGGGACATCCTGTCAATGTGGGGACAAAATTGAGGTCCCCGTGGGTCCAGACTGTTTTTTGGGGGTTAAGACTTGGTTTTAGGGTTATAATTAGATTAAGGTTAGACATTCAGTTGTGATGGTTAAGGATGGGTAAGGGGCTAGGGAATGCATTATGTTGATTGAGTGTCCCCATGGGGATAGTGATACAAGTGTGTGTGTATCAAATGAATATGTTCTCTTAAAGGTATATGTTTCATTTATGTTAGTTAGCAGCCTAGGAATCTATGTAAAAGCTGAAACCCGTAGCTTTTTGCACATTCAAACTACAGCAAAAATAACTGTGTCAAGTGTCACATTTGTGAAGTTGTTTCACTTTGTTGTTGCTGCACAGTAAAAGTCAAAGTGATGAAGTTAGGTGTCATTGGTGATTTCAGCCTCATCAATCAAACCCAACAAACATTAATTTAGTATCAAGAGCATTTCTAACCACATTAAATTGACTGTTAAGTGTTTTAACATACTGCACCATGCAGGGGAATTAGAAACTATTATAATCATTAAATATTGCAAATTTCAGCTTTCAAACAAAAGCAAACCTGCCTTCATTCCCTCTCACACCAAGCTGCACACACACAGTCACAGATGAAAGCCAGTTAAATCAATTCCTAAATGATTGAAATGGACTGAGATCATTTGAGTTTATCGAGTTCAGCCCATCCTGTGTTTGAGGAACACAAATAAGCTGCTGGATGTATTTTAAAAAGAGCTTTACGAATTTCCCTGAGGCGAATCATCCAGAACAGACAAATCTCTGTCTGTTTTATTCACACTTTTTTGTTCCTCTCACACAGTTTACGACACGAACACACTGCTGTGGGGGTCAGACCTCACTGAACGTTAGTTTTTATAGGACGGCCGTAGAAACAATATGAGCTGAATAAAGTGGTCGAGCAGTTAAATATTTTATAGGCAACCTGGAAGTTAGTTTGTTGGCTGCACATGCTCTATAACTGCGGCTTTTAAAGGCGGCTCGGGAACGATGGCAAAAATAAACTCTTGTGTTTAAAGATTTTGATATTTATAGGTTTTTTGGTATGTGATCACAACAGAGCGACACTGTTTCTGAGAAGCTCTAAAGCCTTGTTGATATTAGCAGAACAGTAATACAAAGTGAAACCGCACTGTACAGCAGATGACACAGCTTCAAACTGTTCAAACGGCATCAAAATGTTATTCAAGCTAATTAAAAAACCTGCAATTAAAATACAAATGGAAAACATATGAATTTTTAAGTCTATGGTGGATATTATAAACGTTATAAAATACTATAACATATTATTAACGTATATTATAAAGTTTTATAATGTCTAATATAATATAATGTATATTATAATAATGTACTTTTTTAGGGAATATAACTTATAAATTACAAATACCACATTTATTGGTTTATTCTACCTTTCAAATAATTAATTAAGAATATTGTTGTGATATTTCTCATGCACAGACTTTTTCAGGCTTTTAATACCCTGAATAATACCTGAATGTGCATATATTGTTTACTGTGATGAAGTTTTCATTGGTATATAAAGAGCATCTGCAACCACACTTAATGCACTGTTTTTAGTCCAACAGGTGAATTTAAAAATCATATATCACCAATTTCAGTTCTAACACAACTAAAAACTTGCCTACGTTCCCTTCCTGATCACGGCTGACGGTTGTTGGAGGCCACGCAGAATTTCCCACTATATTTTAAAATACTTTAACGCAAATTATATGAATGATAGAGAATCATGTTGGAGCATGAAAATGGATTATATGCTACATATAGTTATTAACACTCGTATTTCATTAGAGTCAAGTGTACATTTTTTGTAACTTTGTCTTGTGTGTGTGTGTGTGTGTGTGTGTGTGTGTGTGTGTGTGTGTGTGTGAGTGTGTGAGTGTGGTGGGCAAGTTGGTGTGACAGATCATGTGAGCATGGCTTTGCTGGAGTATGACTGGTGACAACCATGTGTCCGTGAACTGGTGGGTAAGGGGGAAGTGAACTCGAGTGGTCTGTCAGGCGAGGAACACACACATACACACACACAAATATACTACAACATGCTCATATAAACACACACAAATATATACATGCATGCACACGGTTCCAGGAAATGCTTTAATTAGGGCATGTAAGCCCATATAAATTCCCCCTTTTCAGACACGGGTCTTTCAGTTTCATGCAAACCGACTGAGTGGGAGGAGGGTGGGGAGAGAGAGACTGAATAGGGGAGGGAGGATGGGAGATGAAAGAAGTAAAGGTTTCTCTTTTTTGGCCCTAATATTTTAAGGTGTCTCACCTTTTTTCTCACGTCTTTTTTCGACTTCACCTAGTTATTCAGAGAAAATCTCTGGATTCCCGTTTCTCACTTTGAGTTGTGTTCACGCGAAAAACAAGGACGAAGTGCACGTATGCAATCAGACTGATGTGTCACCAAGTCCAAGAAATGGCGCTTTGCTTGTCAAGCATGTATTTCGGTAGATGACTTATTTTCACAAGTTATTTCACTGCTTATTAGTTTATGATTGAAAGTCCCCTTTATTTAAAGACTAAACCATGATCATATCCCTTTGACCTCAGTGCAAACAGTGCACATTGTCACCATATATGGCGTTTGCTTCTTCACATTGTGGCAATAATGGCACAGGGGTGACTACACAGTGTCCGTAATCCAGTCTGCTGCTACTACAGTTGAGTCTTGCCCCCACTCGATCTGTGTCAATAGAGGAAGTTCTCTATCTGCCATTTCCTCTTTTCAGTCATGAGTTTCTGTAGCATTTGACAGCCCTCCCTCGCTCTCGACCACCAGCTTTGCAGCCCACGCCGCCCGGGTCTAACCGATCGGCAGGTGGCCGGGGCTCTTCTTCTTCTTGTAAAGAGTCAGAAGACAGAGAAAAAATAGGCCTGAGAAAAAGCTACAGGCTGAAGGAGTGATCGTGATTCAGCTCTTCTAGTAACAGTGCAATTGTTTCTGTACACATTGAGCGGGCGGTTATCATAAATAGGTACAGTGAGACAACACTTCAGGGAAAGTGAGAATAAACACCCAAACATGAGCAACGAAGGGAGTCATTGTTGCTGAAACCGACCCCTTTCGTGTGTGATGTTCAAAGGGGAACTCCAGCAGCAAATGGAGGCTTTTATTCCAAAAGTCTTGCATAACATCCCTTTAGGAAAAATTAAATCACTTTTATTGTTTTGCTAATATTTCAAAAACAAATGTAAGTGTTGCAGACATCAGATTGTTCATTTCTTTTCTTCCTTCCGCTCTCCCTCAAGACATGCTCATCAGGACTGAAAGAGAAATTCATGGTTCTGCTACGAGACATCCATCAGGATGAGAAGTTATCAGTTAGTTTAACCTTGTGTCAGTAGTTGCTTTTGCACATACGCAGCTGTCTGGTTCCTGACTTTTTCGACACCACAGCTGCGGGTGATGCAGTTGTGCACTCGTCAGCTGGACCACAAGTCAGGTCCTGCCCTGAAGTTATTCTGAGTTCTGATATAATTCACGGATTGTAGTAACAGTAAAAGCAAACAGTCTCCTCCCCTGCCCGTATCGCTGCCGTGCTGTGGAGATGATTTGTCAGGACGATGAGGCATCTTTCACTTATGTCATCTGATTGTCTTTTCACTTCTCTCTGCTGCTACAATATTTTATTTTTTCATCTTTATTTTTACTTTCTCTCAGAGTTTTTGCCCCATGTCTGTGTCAGTTTGTTTTCCATTTATCTCTCCATCTGTTCTAGTGGTCGATCATCTTTACTGAGTACAGGAAGAGGAAACTGATCGGGATCAGTTAGTTTTGCGACATTTGTGTGTGTGTGTGTGTGTGTGTGTGTGTGTGTGTGTCCAATGCTTTTGCAACATCTTCCTCTAAAATGAGAGGTCATTTGTGTGGGAGAGCAGCGGTTGTTGAGACCCTCCCAGTGATGTGGCAACTTAATGTAAGACACACAAACATATGTGCAACAGTAAGTGTTGGTTTTTTCTAAACATGTGTTCATCAACAGATGTGTGCTGATTAAAAACCTCAGTTCAAAGACTGATTCTGATTTCCTGCAGTCTCCATCGTAGTTTTCATTGCTTGGGTCCACTCATATTGAGCATATTATTTATAGGTTCTATGCATTAATATGCAATGCAAATACACATAATTTCTTTTACATCCCACTCAACCCCCCATCTACCCATCCCCATCTCCAAAATCATCGAGATGATCAACTGCCCCACCACCCCAACTGAGGAGCAAATAAGAAATACAATATACAGAGAGTCCTATGTTCCAAACATCTCCAGATTTACCTTCTCATTAATTTACACCGTAACACACATAGAGATGCATTCAGTTTTTTTGTTATACTGCATTGTAGTATTAGGTGGTTGATCCAATCGCACTGGACAAAATGACAGTAAAAAAAACAAAACATTTTTAAACGTTTAACATTATAAGCATCACAAAGGGATTCATTATAATTAGCATCTACAGAGCTGCTGAGTTACACTAAATTTTATTGTTAGTTTTTCTCATTATGTTGTCAAACTGCAGATAAACACACAAATGTGTATATTAAAATTAGGCTACTTTAAAAAAATCTTCATAGTTTATTGATTATATGTCCATTCATATTATTTTCTTAATTACCACATTTTATTTAAACTTCCAACAAATACTTAAGCAAAACATTTGTAGACTAGGTTCATTACAACAATATGGCCTTTAATATCACCTTACATACACAAAAAAGCACATTAAAGGGCTATTTCATTGTTTTCTTTTCGACGTATATTAGACAAAAACCCAAATGCTCCTCCAAATCTGTAAACCGGATATTGTAAATGTATTTAAAAATAGACATGATATATTAGTATCATTGGCTTCTCAGCACAGATTTTGTAGGAGTGTCATGACGGCCTCAATGGAAAGTCTAACTGAAAAGTGACTTTCATGTTGCAAATGAACATTTCTACTGCACTGTAATGTAAATATCCTCCAAGGAAATTATTTAATTGAGAAATTTAAATAGAAAGGACTCATTTTGTTTACTCTCTGTGTAAATGCTCAGCGTGAAATAACTTAAGATTTCGACCTGAGTTCAGCGCTTGATGCTCTTCTCCTGGATGAACACATGCGCAGTTCATCGGTTCATACCACAGACCGACATGTTCAAACACCCCCGCTGAGTTACAGCAAGTATGCTGATAGATTACTGTACGTTTCACTGTAATAACACTTTATCATAGTTTTCACTACAGTTTTTCACATGTGGTGTAATCAGTTGTCGCACTCTCAAGAAAAACTCAACTTCATCAACTCAGAGGAGCTCATCAGACGCATGAACGTCAATAAAACCACAAGTAGCAAAATTAAGTTTCTCTCCTGCTCTTGCATATTAATTTGACGCAGGGAGCAGTGTGTGATTCGCCCACACTCCTTGATGCTCCAGTGTTCACACACACAGTTGTGGGATGTTTTGGGGGTAGAAACTGCTGACCAGATGAAGAGCGAACACAGAGGCTGAATAAAGTGTGAAACCACTCTGTCAGCATGCCTCCTCTCTCACATCTGTGTGTGTTCTCCATCTTAGGGTGAAACTCCCTTTTGGTGATGCTAATGATAGCATGCTACCACATCTCTTCCTCAGACATCTGCACACACACCCACACAAACACACACACCTGCAAGGACTCTCTTGCTACTTCCTGTGGCTGCGTGCATGTTCACCTCTTGCTCGATCGCTCTGTTTATCTCTCAGTCGTTGTGTCACTGCTCCTCTCCCTTCTCTTCTTCTGTCTCCCCCTTCCTCTCCTGTTGTAACTTAACTCTGTCTACTCCTGTTTCATGTCTCCTCGCTAACACAGATTG
This sequence comes from Holacanthus passer, assembly GCA_025331565.1. Classification (NCBI taxonomy): domain Eukaryota; kingdom Metazoa; phylum Chordata; class Actinopteri; family Pomacanthidae; genus Holacanthus; species Holacanthus passer. The sequence continues at coordinate 12,107,196 of JAFREQ010000012.1, forward strand.
TTCAAGGCCGGGACTAGATTTTCCTGTCTTAACCTCCCCTCTCCTGTGTTTTATCTTTCAGAGTATCTCAACACCCACTCCCCATTCACTCACACTTATGTGTGTCTCCTCCCCCGTACCCTGCTTTTTCTTGTGTGATTTCTAAGAACATGTGTGTTTTTAGAAAACATGCCTCCCTCATGTTCCTTTTGTTGTCTCTTCTCAAATCTCGTACCATTTTCCTCTTTCCAACCTCAGATTGATTTCTTTTCCTGCTCCTGTCGCTCTCTCACCCTTTCACCGCGACAAACATGGCAGAAATGTTGCACATTACACTCATTTAAGAAGAAATAAATAAAAATAGAAAAAATACACCAAATCAATTTTCTTTTTCATTTTTATGGGGAACTCATTTTGGGATGATATTGAATCGTTGGTTTGAGAGTGTTCAGAATCAAAAAGGAAAAAAAAAAAAAAAAAGCTTTACATTGTAAAAGACTGTAAAATCTGTAATGGACCAATCCCGCTTGAAAAACTTCAAACATCAAACTTCAAGTGAGCAACATTGACAGCAAACATACAGGTGTGTTCATTTTAGTTCTAACATCCAGATTAAATAAAGATTGATGGTATGGTGAGTTGCACATAAACAAAGGTAATATATAAATATATTGTATTGCAATATGAGGCAAGATATCATGTAGGAATTTGGGATGTAAATGATGTCTTTTCCTGGTCTTAAGCTAAATTAGAATAAACTAATATTGTTCTCTGCTGCCTTTTAACTATTCAAGTTGAGTAAAATGACAAATATCCTCTAAAACAGCTCAATATTCATCCCCAAAATGTTCTTAATTCTTCATTTTAAAGCACTTAATTAAAATTACTGGGCTTCTTGGCATTAGTGTTGCCTGTCCCATACCAAGAGAGGTTAATTTCTGCAGAGACTATTTTATTTACTTTAAGGTTAGAAGTTGGTGGATATTATGGGGCTGAGCGTATATGTACACCCAAATGTCTTGTCCCATGTGCTGATAAGCTGATAATCCTTCAGCAGATAGATTCACATTGGTGTTCAGGTCTCGCATGCAAACTGGCTGCTGTTATAGCTCACAGTGTAGTGTTTGTGGTGTGGTAGGGCGAGGGGATAAGGGCCTCTGCGCTGCCAGCCAAATGAATAATGTAATGTGTTCTAAGACCACAATGTGCGCATGCGTCCACACACACACACACACACACACACACACACACACACACACACACACACACACACACCATAATGCCCCAGTTACAGTAAGGACAGGGGAGGTTGGCTGCAGTGTCTTTCTTGCATAAAAGACAGAACAAACTTCTGCTGAGTAACATCAGCTCACTGAAATTCTCTTTTTTCATCAGTTCCTCCCTAAGTGCAGTCATGGCAGCTTGCAATCGCTCTAATTATCATGGTGGTGTCTCAAGTCTTGTCTTTGACAAATTCAAATGCCGATTCAAATTCTTTCTGGTTGCGTCTGTTTTTGTATCTCCTGGCAGGATGCAAATGTTCAGTCTGGAGAGAACTGTTGGGACGCAGGGCGGCCGGTGCTTGTGTTTTATCTTTTGGCAGGTTTTGGAAACCAGCTGTATTAGAAGACCTGGATGTGTGAGCTTGCATGTAGCCAATGTTCTCGTGTAGTTATGGATGTATTTGTTGGTTAAATGTGAAGGTTTTGCATTCAGATATACTGAGAGAGTGCTCTGCTGGGCTGAGTGCTGCTCTGGTTTGGCAGACGTGTGTGTGTGTGTGTGTGTGTGTGTGTGCACTCACATCTCTTCTCATCCCCCCTTGTTTCCTCCTCCCCTACTCTTCCTCAGAGAAGGTGTCCCAGTACCACACTCCACTCACTACCCCAAATAAGTGAGGTGTAAAGAGGGTGAAAACTTTTGTCTTTCTTTACCCCTAAAACCTGTCACACAGAGAAGAAAAGTGGTGAGAGGAAGACGAATGTGTGGAGGAGAAACGGTATGAGCTTGAATCTTACTTTCCATGTGTTTGGCCGCTTTGTTGTTTTTCTGGCGCAGTGGTAATTCAGCATCATAATTTGTTATGTTGTGGTTATGAATAACCTCTGAAGTGCTGTTTTATCTCAATGAAAACAGAGATGTGTGTGTGTGTGTGTAACCGTGTCAGTGTGTGTTTGTGTGCATGCAGTGTTGCAGTTGCTCCTTATTTGTGAGCATTTCATTGTAATAAGTGCATTTTTTAAATGTGTTTCAGCTGCTGCAATGTTTAGAAATCCATCCCCATAAAGGCATTTTATAACAAAAACCTAAAATTGTTGCTAAATTTTGTTATGTCTGCTTTTAAAATTTCACTTGTTCACCTATTACGTTTAACTTGAACGCATGACTTTGTTTAAAAACTATGCTGGAACTGTGCATATTCTTCCCCTTCAGTTATTTAAATACTGAAAGTACTGAGAGCACTTGCAACCGACCATACGTGCTCACATTAACCAACATACACACACACACGGTCACAAACACACACACACATGTAGAGGCACTTTGGAAAACATCTGACATCAGAATTTATAAAAGCATTTCTCCTTCTCCCTCTCAGCCACAGTTTTCTGTGAATAGTATAAAGTCATATTTTCCCCCTTAGTGCTGGAGCCTGATATAATTGAGGTGGACTGGGAAAACTTACGGCCTTTAACGGAAAAAAAGACCCATAAAAATAATACTAACAGTTCTAGTTCCAGTCATCACACACTGTGAGCGTGTGCAGAAGGATTTCACGATACAGACGATGGATGCTGCCTTTTATACTGAAGAATAAATCTCTGTGTGCAGGTTTAGTCAATCCTGCTGCTGTCACTTTCCTGGCCTCCGCACAAATTTCTCTACATTTTTTTTCTCAGGAGTTACACTGAGTTGTGGTACTGGACAGTAATGGTGGATTTAAGTTTCCATTTCCTCTTCAGTAAAAACGAGCCCACGGTCTCTTCTAAACGCGTTTCATTTGATTTTTGCTTAGTTTTAAAGTCTGGTTGTTGTAGCTGTAAGGCGATGACACTTATCCTAAAGACTAAATGATTCAAAATCTCCAAATGTTATCAGTGCTTTTTCTTTTAACAAATAAATCCTCGTTGTTAAGCGAGAGGAAGAGTGTGCACATAATGAAAGTGAGGGATGAGGAAACCGTAGAGTTGCAGAGGAGGTGAATTCCTCCACCGTCGACAGAAGAGTGGGAGGTGAGAACAAAAAACAAAGAAGGAGATAAGAGGCAATTGTTGGATGATAACATCTTAACATCTGTAGCATTAAAGGCATTAAAAGTGAAAAGAAGGCAGTTTTTGAGAGATCATAATTTTCAGTGAGTTTTTTTTTTTTTTTGTGGTTATATGTTTTGGAAAGACTAACGGTGACACTAAACGACACACCTAAAGGGAAACCGTGATATCAGTTATTTGACTTTGAGCTACTGAACTCGAATTAACATGAATAAACTTGACAGTAATGACAGTCATTATGTTTCATGATGATAGTTGAACATGTGCTTGTGAGCTAACATTATTATTTTGTTTGCAAGACAAAGTGGGTTTGTGGTATCTGCCTGTGGGCTGTTTTAACATTAGTTACTATGTGTTGCAAGATTCAGCAACTTATGCAGACATGTCCTTGGTTAGCAACAAAAAAACAGAAACAAGGTGACAAGGAAGGAGAAGGGGGATATGAACAGTGTGCAGTTTGTGTGGTTGTGCATGTCATGATGTGTCAGAATTAAGTGACTCACAGACAGACAGAAAATTGATGGGAATCATTACAACTTCTTTGCAATCTTACAATTTTCCGAATACGTCTTTGTTCTAAGGAATATGCCTAAAATAACAAGCTCGAACCACCAACCACCCATGATGCTTTCTTTTCTCTCCTCTGCGCCGGAAATTTAATGTGCGTCGCTGTGTGCTCCTCCTAAAACCCCTTTGTGTCTCGTTTTTCTGTACTGCTTTGCTCAAGATTTCTGTCTTTTGTGTTTTAGTGACTTTTTGCTTACTGGCGGCATTTTAGAAATTAGGCAAAGCATGATATATTGTGATTTAGGCACATAATATTTAGTAGTAACAATCCTGTTTTCCCGTGGATGCATTTAAACAGTAATTGACTTTGATTGTGACCCTTAAATATGACATTCATTCATTGATTGTCTCCTTACAATGAGAAAAACACATGCAAGGTCAATGGATGCATTTACACTTTGTCCTGCAGGTGCTTCAGTTGTGAGTTTCCAATGAGATTTTAGTTTTTCCATCATATACAACTGTGTATGATGTAGGGCTGCAACTAGCAATGATTTTAATTCAAACTTCATCTACAGATTATTTTCTTGATTAAACATTTGTCCGTAAAAATTTCACAAAATAGTGAAAGGTGCCCAAGTCTGCAAATGTCTTGTTTCATCCCACCCAACATCCAGAACCAAAAAATATTCAGTTCACAACAATGTTAGACTGTTGAAAAACGAAATCGTGAAAAAAGCTTGAATGATTGATCCATTATGAAAGAATTTGCTCCAGTGTGGTGTAAATTTTTAAAAAATGTGTGCGTCTGTGTGTGCAAGGGTTAAAGCAAACATGTGCCCCTTAACTTCCTCACTCGTCTGCATCAGAGACGACACATGCCATCCTCGTTCCTCAAGTTCAAGAGATAATTCTTCTTCAAAACCAAAGCATAAAAATGCATTGGTTTTGAAAAATATCATTAAACTACTGTTGTAGAGGCCTTGTTTTTAAATTTATGACGAGTAAATCAGTAGCATTTAGCATGCGTAGGTTTCTTCACCAGTTTGACTTTGTGGTACAACGTAATATGGTTTAACTCTCATATTGCACCTACCTGAATCTTTGTTTTTGAGTGTAATATGACTCATAATGCCAATATGATTTCTTATGTGATTGTTCGATTTTGACATTGACTTGACTGAGAAAAAAAATTGGCATTTCTGAGGTGCTTTGGTTGAATATGCTGGTTTCCTTCCTGCCAAACCAGTTCAATTAATGTTTGTCTGAAGGTTATTTGTTCTACATGAGCCACAGTCCTGCCATGACCTTACATGCACTACACCCCATCTACCTGTTGGCCTCTTTCTGAACAGGGAGAGGTTGACGAGGAGATCGTGTTTATCGGAAAGTGCTCGGAAAATGGGCCGTTGAGTTTTGGAGAGAGGGGGCGCGTAGGCGACTTAGGGGGGAGGGGTATCTCTAAATCTGTCTTTGTCACTTGCACCTTCTTTTGATACAACAGGAAGGAGAGCGAGCGAGAGAATGTGCGAAAGAGGTAGACATCCCCAAGGATGAACACTTAACCCAGACTTCTGACAGCGAGATCAGACCTTCAAGTTACTCGTCTAAGGGTAGAAGGAAATAGGAAGAAAGAGAGTGGTTTTCAAAGATAGAGAGGAGGAAAGCTAGGGAGTTGTAAAGAGCAAAAAGATGGATGCCATGAGGCACACACTGCCTCGCCTCCAGCTGACTGTGCCCATGCCCATGAAGACGGGGAAGGTAGGCTTGAGATTTGACACGTCTCGGTACTTTAGCACATGCTGGGATGAGGAAGAGAACACTTCAGACATCGATTTGAATGAATGGGCACGATAAAAAAAAGTGCTGCCACGTTCTTAAGAAGTATTTATTTAAGTGGCTGTACTTTTTTTCATTGAATGGGTGGAGTGCATTTATACGTGTTTTAAATAGGCTGGCGTTGAGATTGTCACATAACAGGTTAAATATAACAATAGTGGGTGGGGGGAGCCACAGATTGGCACGCAATGTGTGTATCTGATGTGTGTACGCATGCATTTGTATTGTGTGTGTGTGTGTGTGTGCGCTCCTGTGCCTGTGTGTTTAATAGGGTGTGTTTTGGAGCAGGTTAGTCAGGTGGATGTACCGTCGTTGTGCAGAGCCCTCTGGGCACTGAGTGAACACTGTTATTGGATGGCCAGGGGGCTGCCAGTTGCTATGGGAGGGAGATTAAGGACAGGGAGGGGGAATCTTGAGGGTGAGTTGTTTGTGGAAAATCTGGTCTGCTCAGGTGTGTTAGAGATATTGTTGAGCAGGTATAGTGTGGACAGGGTGAGGTGCGAGCTTAGGGAGCCAAGGAAGGGAGTTGTTGGGTCTTATTACCGACAGGCCTCGTTATGTCTCACAAAAAAGAAATAAAGACGGTTGTTGGCCTTATTTGACTTGCATTACGACATTTCACCTCTGTGTTGATAAACTTGCTGGTAGAGATCTTGGGTCAAAGAAAGACAAAGAGGGGATTGAAATGAATGAAATCTAATAACTGTCCTGTACATGGTGCACATCAAGTTTGCGAGTGGCGTACTTTTATTCCAGTCTTCATAAAGGTTGTAATTCTTCTCTTGCTGTTTGTCCTTCCTCATTCTTTCACTTGTACACCCCCCGTTTACCCACTCTAGTCTCTCACTTCCTCCCTCTCCCTTGCTTGCATTTCTTTCTTCTCTCTCCCTCTCCTCCATTAGTCGCTCTCTTTCTTCTCCAGGTATTTTAATCAAACGGCTAATGCTATAAAGGTTTCACACGGGAATTAACCTAGTGCCTACTGTTACAGCACCTCCAGTACATTGCATAATCCTGCATCCTTTCCACGTCACTCTTATCGACCATTTGGTTTTATCTCTCTCGCTCTCTCGGCTCTAATGATTATTTCTTCTTCTCCTTGCTGTTATATTTTACCTCTCCTGCTGGCTCTGTCATCTCCATCACATTCATCCTCTCATGCTTGCTCCAACCCCCATCTCACTGGCCAAAACCGCCGCCTCCTGATTTGGTAATCTGGAGAGAAAGTACAGGGGGATGGGGAGGGGAGGATAAGGGGGAGTTTCTGCTAAGCCTGGTTTAAATTGTCCCTCACGTGAAAGAATCTCCTTGTGTCAGTCACGCTACGGAAGATTTACTTTTAGGTACTTTTAAGGGTATACACAGCTCCCTGAGAGGGACTTCTTTTAATTTCTGAAACTTTTTGAATTCCAAAGAAAGGAATATGATTTTATTCATATTAAAGGCAACTTGTGGCAGGTACAAAACTGTACTTTGCTCAGATCTTAGTCCCTCCACTTTCCTGATCTTCCCCCTCTTTCACGCAGGTGGCAATGTCTCCAGGAGAGGACGGTCTGATTGGGATCCCCTTCCCGGAGCACAGCAATGAGCTCTTGTCTCACCTGAATGACCAGAGGAGGGCGGGGCTCCTGTGTGACCTCACATTGACATCCCGTGGGGCGCGCTACCCGACTCACCGCTCCGTCATGGCTGCCGTCAGTCTCTACTTCCGCCAGCTGTTCGGGGCAGAGGAGGGGGGCGGCGAGGGCGGAGGAGGTTTTAGTGTGTGCCAGCTGGACTGCGTGGCGCCCGACGCCCTGGACGCCCTGCTGGAGTTCGCCTACACTGCCACCCTGACCATCCCCAGCTCTGGGATGAGAGATGTGCTGCGAGGGGCTCAGCTTCTGGGCATCCAGTGTGTGGCTGACGCATGCAGAGACATCCTGGGAGAGACGGCGGAGACAGAGGGGGAGACAGCAGAAGAGCAGAGAACCCAACATGCAGAGAGGATTGCGCAGGTAGAGAGCAGGATAATGAAAGGGTCCCGTAGAAAAACTGACAAAAAGAAGGTGAAAAAAGTTGGGTCACATCACATCAACTCCTCTGCTTTGAACCCCCCACCTGCTTCTCCCGTCTCGCACCCTTCACCTGCATCTGACAGCTTCCGCTCCCTGCCGTCTACACAGCCACCCAGCCCAGAACAGGAGGAGCTTCGCCACAAATCTGGGCCGAACGGAGATCCCAGGGCAATTAGAGAGCCAGGGAGAGGGGCCACACCAAATGGAGGGTTCCTTCACTGGCTTCATGGGCGCCCACTTATAGCCCACCCTCCTCCTGTCCCGTCCATGACCGACAAGATGTCAGAGGATGATGACATTGAGGGTTTTGGTGATGATGGTATGCTGATGGGAAGCACCTCCATACCTGCCTCTGTAGTTGATGGAGGAGCTGTGGCATCAGCAGCGGGAGGTGGGAGGAAGAGGAAGTCTCAGACACCCCAGCAGTGCCCTGTTTGTCAGAAGATCATCCATGGAGCGGGAAAACTGCCCCGACACATGAGGACACACACTGGAGAGAAGCCCTTCCAGTGCTCTGCCTGCGGAGTCCGATTCACCCGGTACATGAACTTCTCACATCTATATATGAACAAAACAAAATGGTTTGATGTATTGTGGCCTGATTGAATCATTTTTTCCCTCCCTGCCTCTTCTCTTTCTCTTCATTAGGAATGATAAGTTGAAGATCCACATGAGGAAACACACAGGCGAGCGCCCCTACCCCTGCCCGCACTGCCCTGCCCGGTTTCTCCACTCATACGACCTCAAAAACCACCTGTCCCTCCACAGCGGGGCGAGGCCCTTTGAGTGTCCGCTCTGCCACAAGGCATTTGCCCGAGAGGATCATCTCCAGCGTCACCGCAAGGGACACAGCTGCCTGGAGCTGCGCACACGCCGGCCCAGACGTGGGCCTGAGCACGGGGAGGATGGGAGAGTGGATGGAAGCCGGAGGGAGCAGTCCAACCCTCTGGAGGCTCTTTCTTTACAGGCCCACTCCTCGGGGTTCCTCCCCCCAACAGTGCTGGATGGTGGGAGTGGGTCCGGCCCTCCGCTGATGTTCCCAGGCGACATGGAGAGGGAGCGGTCTCTCGCCCTCCAAGCTTTGGCTCAATTCGGGCCTCGCAGGCTGGCCAGCTACCCTGGGCTCTTCCTGCGAGGTCTGGAACTGCGAGGGGGCAGAGAGACGGAGGGAGAAGATCCAGGAGGAACCCACTCGCCGGCTTCGCAGCGTGACCGATGGGCAGACGAAGTGGAAGAGGAAATTGGGGAAGAGGAAGCGGAGGAAGAGGAATAGTGAAAAGAGTGCGTGTGTCTGTGTGTGGATACATGTGTATGTCTGTGTGGTAAAGCATCCACAGTAAAAAAAAAATTCACTCAGGTGGTTGGACTAATGACCTGCTGCTCCTATATAGAGAGCGCTTAAAAAAAAACAAAAAACTAAATGATTAAAAAAAAATAGAAAACGGGTTTTCTGAGATATTTTAAATGTTTGTCTTCTTGCTCTTGGCATTTGATTTCATTTGTCTTTTAACTTTCATTTCTCGTTTGCTGTTTATTTTTATGTATGTCAGGTTTGAGCTGTTTGATTTGATTTTTCTGGCTGGACATGTGTGTGTTGAGTGTGTGGTTACTGGGATGATTTTCACTATGCAAATTAAAATCCAGAGCTGCAACATATAGAGACATTTGAAGATGTATATTTTAGTTACAACAGAAATGTATTGATTCAGGTGCAATCCAGACGTCATGCAAGAATGCAAGAGTGAGCTTGTGTGGCCACTGCTCTCTGGTGGTTATCAGTGGAAATGCAGTCTAATTAATCCAACTTGTTCTGTACATTGTAGGCAATAATGTTATTTTGTCTTTTCTTGTTTGTGGTAGAATCTTTGCTTTGATTTGGTGCTTAAACCAAAGATTTTAGTTGAACTGTTTTCTTAAAACTTAAGTTAACAGGAGAGGAGAGAGGTGAATTGTAGCCAATGTTGGGTTTCTTCCCAACTGTTTTGATAGCCATGAGAAAGAATCTGCTTCCATATTTGAGTGTTTCAGAGCCGTTGAGCTCTGTGTTAAATGCCTGACCAAAAGAGACGAAGTCTGGGTCAATGAGTTGATGTTAATTATGTTGAAGACAATTCTTCTTTTCCCAAAGGCTGTGGATTTCAGTCTTCCAATGCACTCGTTTGGGTTCCTTGTTGGAAAAAAAAAAAAAAAATAGAAAAGGGGCAAGTTGAGGGGATGAATGAAATGACCTGCCCGTTTTTTCTGTACTTATTTATTTATTGTTATTTATTATGACTCTTCTGCTGAAACTCTTTTGTGAGACCAAATCCAGGGAGGGGCACAGATCATAGTCCACTTCTCGTATAAGTCTTACAAGAAGCTGCATTGCGCTAAAAATTTTGGCTCAACATCTCCATGTACCCAAACGCCTTTTTTTAATGGGCTGTGTGTCTTCTTTTGGCGATTCTTCTTCGAATGCATTCTTTGCACATTTAACCCCGTCAGGTACTGCAATAATACAGGCACATTCCATCCTCCGGGGCTGAGAGAAGGGAACAGAGCAAAGAAGAAGTCCAGGGGTTTTAAACCTTCGATTTAACTGGAACACAAAATGACTTTGCTGGTTGACATTTTCAACACGCTTCTCTGTTGTTAATTCAACATGTATAGTACTGTATCACATGTTATTGCATGGCAGTTCTTATAGATCGGCCACCGCTATGTCTAAAGGGGCCATTATCTTTTGAGTTCATCTATCTTCGACCAAAAACCTTTTTAGCTTCATCATGCTTTCCCTGGACCAGTGCATTAAGGCCTTTTGCAGGGTGTAATGCAATCATTAATGGCTTTAAGTGACAGCAGTTGTCTTTTTATTTCCAATTCTCTTGAAACCCACGTAGTCAGAACCTGGTGTAGCAGTCGCGCTGGTCTGGCCTTGTGTGCACTATCTACCCCTTGTTGTGTAGTAAATCATTTTTATTTCCAGTTTATTTGCACTATGATATTTGAGAGCTTCAAGCCTTTTTGTCTGACCTTCGATATCTAGTCCATTAACTCACTCGGTACGATTTAAGATTGTGATTGAAATTGACTGTGCTTCTTTGAAACCCACATACGTTGGATACCCTTCCTCCTGCATAATGTACAGTTATAGTCAATATAATATATATTGGGATGAAGTTGCCTTAGATTTTTTTGTGCTGCAACTATTCTCAGGAAACCTTGAGCAATGCACTAAGTGATTATACAAAATATACAATGGGAAGAAATCGTTTGGTGCTGTAGGGCGGTTGACACTCTTCATGTAAGACCAGTAGTTTCAAAATAAGATTTTGTAGCTTTTGTATTGTATCATTTGAAATTCAAATTAATTGAACCAATTGTGAGATAAAATAGGGAGTAGTGGTGAAAGGAAACCACTGGCCTTACTGGAACCAGTCCTGCTGGAATGGCAGTTGGTCCCGTTCACGAAGGGTGTCAGTGTTCCCAGTCAGAGCTTTGTGAATGAATGAGGGTTAACTGATGCCAGCTGTGAAGTGTGTGTTTCTATGTGAGCTGTTTGTTTTCTTGGCTTCGGTGAAGGGACATGGGGTCCGGTCTGAGCAGAGACCCCGCTATCAGGGATACATTTTTGTCTTTCAGTTTTTAGTGGATCCAGAGATATGAATTAATTTTCCCATCATTTGTTTCAGTTAATGTAAAGACAATAAATAAAGATCTAAGATTGCTGTTTTCTGTCTTTCTGTTATTGATCTATATTACAAAAACACCTTAAGGGATTTAGTAACTAGAGCCTGATCGATACTGGATTTTTGAGGCTGATGTGCATATTTCAGTGTTACAATGCTAATTTTTAAAAATAAGATAATAAACCATAACATAAACATACAGTTTTACAAAGGAACCCTTCAATTTTGTGAGTAAAGAGTTGTGATCAAATTATATGTTAAGTGGGACATTTCACAGTTAAAAAGAAACTGTGCTCTCTGGTGGACAACCTATAAAATGTAGATAATGGCAAACCATATATAGCTATCATGCAATAATATCAGCCCAATGATTTATCAGTCAAACTCTATTAGTAACCTCATTAAATATGGCTCTTTGAATCAGATTATCTTTAAATTAAACCTACATTTACATGAACCTCAGTTAATGCGTGTCTCCTTTACAGTTGAGTCTCTTGAAAGAGAATACACAGATACATTGTTTTGAGAGACCACCTTAAAATACCCCCTCGGTTCCGTGGTATCTCACTTCCTGATACACTTCTGGGAGACAGGAACTGCCACTTCCTTTATCTTAAAGCCATTATTTTATAGTTGAAGTGAACATTAAGAGGCTCGTCTCGGTCTTCGTCACGAATGGAAAAATATGATTGAGTGGAGAGAAATAGGCCTTTTTCAACGAAAGACCTTTTGACATGTAGGAAAAACATAACTTTAATGATGACTAGAGTCCATTTATCTTGCTCAGTTTCAGGTTCCCATGGTTCACTGTCAGGGTTTAATGAAACATTATACTAAAACAGATTCATTGTTAATATAACACCTGAGATGGGCCTGTTTTCAAAAAGAAAAACTCCTCTAATCTAATCAGGGGCTTTTTGTGGACTTTGGATACATTAAATTTCTCGTCATTGATGATCAATTTATATCCTTTAAAATGATGCACAGAGTCCATTAACGATACCTCCACTGACGTCATCCTGATCCTGACCAATTACCTGTGAACGCACACCTGCAGAGCTTACCTGTCGGTCGCCGCAGGGGATGCTGGGAGAGGATGTGACGTGCTTCGTTAATCCTCTTAGTCTAATTAAGCCGAAGCAGCAGGAGCCTGCACTTCAACAGCAGAGAGTTCAGACATCGATTTGATTGTTTGAGAGGTGAAACGGGGGCTGAGAGGAGCTTCGCACTGTTAAAGGTCTGAAGTGAGTTTTGTCAGGATGCTGCCGGGCCGCGTGCTGAGGGGCGCGGTGGTGCGTCACGTGACCGCGCGTCTCACCTACAGCACTGCGGCACAGCCACAGGTAGGCCTGCATCCAGACTGACACACACTGACATGCACACACTGCAATACACAGAGATATACACACACAGAGGCATACACACACTGTAATATACACAACGTAAAATACACACTACAATACACACACTGCAACCCACGCTGACCTACAACACTGCAGCACAGCAATGGGTAGGCCTGCATGCATGCCCACATGCATGCCCACATACACACACAGCAATATACACACCGTAATACAGCCTACTGTAAAAATCAGTGCATTAACCTAATTGCCTTTCATGTGTAGGCATGTAAGAGTTTTCACATGTAACAAGAGTTTTAGTCAGATTATGTACAGAAATTATTAACAGAACTATGTTCCAAGAAGAAAGAAACAAACTTGATGATATTCTTTAATTAGCTGTTTTGACTGTGTTTGTCTGTGATATTGTGTGAATATTTTAACATTGCATATTGCTCTATATGACTGTGATGCATGATGAAACAGGTATGGCATATTTTGTGATCACTGAAATTAGCTATATTTAATGAAAATGTCTTAAAATGTGCATCAATATATTTTCATTATATTGCAGAATATACCCATTATTGCCACATTTCACATTCTGTAAAATGTATGGACTTGAAAATGAATTTTAAATGGATGAATACAAAGCTTAAGTCCCAAAATATGGACAGAAAATCAGTTTTACTGATTCACATATAAATTAATGATGCACATTTCCAAACTCATTATAAAATAATGTAATTGTAATTTAATTGCTATTTTGATAATCTGTTTTTAGTCTTTTATTGTGTAAACTGCCAAACATTTGCTGGCTACAGCTTCTCACATTTGATGCTTTTCTTTGTCATAAATAATAGTAAACTGAATATCTTTGGGTTTTGGACTGTTGTTCCTACAAAAAAAGACATTTGAAGATATGGTGGGACATTAGTGTTTACACTTGTGTCTGACATTTTACAGGCAAAACATTTGACTGATTAATCAAAAACATAATCAGATGAATAGATAATGAAAATAATCATTTGTTGCAGGTCTTAAGTGATGGCAGCTCTAATTTTCATGAATCCATCTTTGCAGTAATATAGTTGCACTCGGCCACTTTGTCAATCACACTTTTCTTTTCTCTTCCTCTCTGTCACCAGGTGAAGCCAAAAAAGACCAAATTTGGTCCTCTGAGTGACCAAGATCGGATATTCACCAACTTGTATGGCCGACATGACTGGAGGTAAAAACATATAAGTCAGTCTGCCTTCTTATAGTCAACATTTCATTTAATTTGCTTTATTTATATTTTATTTTTATCCTACTTGCGCTATTGCTGTTCCATTTGTTTTCACTGTGTAACCCTGCCTTCTTCTTCTGTTTGTGAAGCACTTTGTAACAGTGTTTTGAAAGGTGCTATATAAATAAAATTATTATTATGACCTGAAACTCAGTAGGAATTCTTCATCTGTCTCTTTCTCTCCTTCTTCCTACCAGACTCAAGGGGTCACTCAGAAGAGGAGACTGGTATAAGACAAAGGAGATCATACTGAAGGGACAAGACTGGATCCTAAATGAGGTGAAAATCTCAGGGCTTCGGGGCAGAGGAGGAGCGGGCTTCCCCACCGGCATGAAGTGGAGCTTCATGAACAAACCAAGCGATGGCAGGTAGGAACAAAAAGGAAAAGAAGCAATCAAGGTGTGATTTGTCAGAGACACCGGTGTTTTATCGGTGTATTGTGTGTTTCCTTGATTCCCTGCGGCCTAGGCCTAAGTACCTGGTGGTGAATGCCGATGAGGGAGAGCCGGGGACGTGCAAAGACCGTGAGATCATGCGTCACGACCCCCATAAACTAATAGAAGGCTGCCTGATAGCCGGGAGGGCCATGGGAGCTCGTGCTGCATACATCTACATCAGAGGAGAGTTTTACAATGAGTCATCAAATCTACAGGTGAACAGAGGCACAGATCGATGGTTTGTCAATCTATATTTGCTGTGTGTTTTATACTATGTGTTATCTCTTTAAACAGGTGGCTATTAATGAGGCCTACAAAGCAGGGCTGATAGGGAAGAACGCCTGTGGCTCGGGTTATGACTTTGATGTGTTTGTAATGCGAGGAGCCGGAGCCTACATCTGCGGGGAGGAGACAGCCCTCATTGAGTCTCTGGAGGGCAAACAAGGGAAACCCCGTCTCAAGCCGCCGTTCCCTGCAGACATAGGTGAGAAAAAAGCTCCTACATCCGGTTTCCTACTGGGGTTAATTATGGTTTAAGAAACTGCAAAAGAGGGTTATGTTGTAATTACAGTCCTTAAGTGGATTTATTCACTGCTTTTCTCTCCCTTAAGGGGTGTTTGGATGCCCGACAACGGTTTCCAACGTGGAGACGGTTGCCGTGGCACCTGAGATCTGTCGTCGAGGCGGAGCCTGGTTCGCCAGCTTCGGGAGGGAGAGGAACTCTGGGACGAAGCTGTTCAACATCTCCGGTCACGTGAACACTCCGTGCACGGTGGAGGAGGAGATGTCTATTCCTCTGAGGGAGCTCATAGAGAGACATGCAGGTGTGTGTTTACAGGCCTCCTCTGTGTTGATGTGGGCGCACTCTTTGCTGACATGACTTCCTCTCTCCTCTTGTGTGATTGGTGCAGGAGGTGTGAGGGGCGGCTGGGACAATCTATTAGGAGTCATCCCAGGGGGCTCCTCCACTCCCATCATCCCTCGCCATGTGTGCGATGACGTCTTGATGGATTTCGACGACCTGGTCCGTGCAGAGACTGCACTGGGAACAGCTGCCATCATAGTCATGGATAAATCGGTAAACAGATCCCTGAATAATGTTCATGACAAAAACACACTGCACCTTCAATCTGGAAAGATGATGCAAGAATTGTATGTTTCCTCCAGACTGATGTGATCCGAGCCATCGCACGTTTGGTTGAGTTCTACAAACATGAGAGCTGTGGCCAGTGCACCCCCTGCAGGGAGGGTAAAGAACTGCAGATGTATTTAACACTAACTGCACCATCTCACCCTTTGATTCTTCTTATAACTAACACTATTACTGAACTCTGTGGCCCTTTCTCTCTTTAATAGGCTAGAAGATTTATGTGTACATCCGCAAAAAATCAGTTAGATACCAAAAATCATTATGAATACTATTGAAGTACCTGCACACTGGAATCAGAGCTCCCTTAAGCTTTTAATTTTAATTTGATTAAATTTTTCATTTTAATTTAATTTTAATCCTTTTATTAGTCCCACAATGGGGAAATTTTACTATATATTATAAGTGCCATTGGTGGGAGAAGTACTCTGATCTTATATTTAGGTAAAAGAAGCAAAAAAACAACAAAAAACAAAAATTTAAAAGTATTAAAAAGACTAAAAGCATCAAAGAAAAAATACTTGTTCATTTCCTTCATGTAGGTATTTGCCCAAAGGCCAATGCTAGAAGTTCAAGGATGCTCTGATTTAGTTAGTATTTTCTGTTGTATTCACATTTCCTTTCTCTGTCATCTCCCTCAGGAGTTGACTGGATGGATAAAATGATGTGGAGGTTTGTTCGAGGAGAAGCGGCAGTTTCAGAGATTGACATGATCTGGGAGCTAAGCAAGCAGATCGAGGGACACACCATCTGTGCCCTGGGGGATGGAGCTGCCTGGCCTGTGCAGGTGAAAATCTCTGGATTCTTTTTTTTTAACTAGTCCAACAAATGTAGCTGTAGCTGAAACACAAGCTGAGGTTACAAGTTCAAACAAGTACTAATTAACATTTTAACAAGAACTTTTTTTTCCACCTTCCTTTTTTCATCTGCAGGGACTGATCCGCCACTTCAGGCCGCTCATGGAGAGCCGCATCGCTGAGTACAACAAGAAAAACCCTCCGAGAGAGCCAGAGATTGAGATGATCTGAAACTGTGCAGGTGCATTTTAGCATTCAGTCCTTTATGACAGTATTAATAGCTCATCATGCTATACTGCTTTGTGCACATTATTTTAATTCATCCATTGACATAGTTTTTAAATCATTCATTCTTATTAAGAATACAGGCAACATGTTTTTCAAGGGTTTTCACACAAGGATGAGTGGTCAAATTTTTTGTAATCAATTCTGCAGCAACTTGGTCACTTAATCCCCTATTTAGTTTGGCAGGCAGAACTGTTGACAGCTAATTGGCAGATGTGACCAACTTGGTTTGTGATGTTCCCTTTGCCAAGTGCGGCAGAAAAGACTTTGTTGCAAATTTCCCCGTTGTGGGACTAATAAAGGAATATCTTTAGGTAAAAAAACACGTTAAAGAATCACAAGCTCAAACACGGCAATAAATTAAGTTTATTTATTTCATAAAAGCATGAAATAAATTCAATAGGTTTACTACAGTACAGTTAGTCCAATGTGATCTGTACAAAAAAAACAGAATAGAAAAGGATGGTGTCACTGACTTAGGGGAAAAAGGAAAGAGAAGGAGGGTGACAACGTAGGAAAAGCTGTATTAGGGATGAAATGAAAGATAGTCAGTGATGTACAACATCATTGGCTTGTATTGTATTATTGTTTTGACAAAGACACTATATTCAAACACTTCACCTGGCATGTGTTTTTATTCCATTCCAAATAAAACTGGAAGCAGAATATCACTCATCTGACCATCTATACATCCACAAAATAGTTGGAATATCAGTCCTGCAAATGTTCATCATCAAACTATAATGGGTGCACAAAAAACAGGAGTTTTCCAAAACATTAGTATGCCCACTTGGACCCAAATAATAAAATAATGCTGCAACCAACATGTAGCCGTTAAGAGTCATCCATGTGATGAACGGGGGATGAGTGACGGAAAAAGACAGGCTCAGTTTGGGTGAACATCCTGTAAGACTCGGCACAAAGCACTGAGGGAGTTCAGATTTTTCCTGTTTTACGGTGCCATCCAGAAAGGCATAGACTGCGACTGTGGCTGTGTTTTAGCACGAGGGGGTGGTGGAGGAGGGCAGCGATAGCCCTGTGTCCAGCCTGAGGAGGTGGAGGTAGGGGGAACTGCCCCAGGGTTACCTGGCCCTGAGGCTTTGGAGGTTGAGTGGTCTTCCTCTTCATCAGAGGAGTCTCCGGTGTACGCTACTAAACCAGTTTTCAATCGCTTCACTGTGGGCTCTGAAAGAAGAAGAGGGGAAGCACGTAGGAGAAAGGAAGAGGTGGCACATTTGGGGGAGGGAGGGAGAGAAAAAAACCCACCAAAAAACAGGAGCAGCAACATGTTTCAAAAAGACAGTTTCAAGTTAATTACCACCAGATAACACAATTTGGGAGAAACAAATAGTTAATAGATTTAAATCATAGTTTGTCAGCAGAGTAGAGGAGGGGGCAGCCATTCGAAAGCAGCCATTGGTTGGTGGGGAGCGACAGTGTTAGGGCCGTCCAATCGAGTGGAAGGACGGCGTCACAGGAAGAGTCGTGCCCCACCCCCAATCAGAATCCAGCATCACCCCAGAGATACATGGAAGAGAAGAAAAACACAGAGAAAAAGAGAAAAACACAAAAACAGGAGAGATTCTCATTAGTGAGGAAAGCAAAAAAACACAGATACCCCAGACTGATGATGTCATCAGAATGGGATGGTAAGGTGGACTCGACTTATCAGACTTCTTTAAAAAGGATTGAACAATGCACAAAAGATGTCGAGTCATAGCTCCATCTCATTATGTGGAGATTTCTAGTCACAGCAGCAGAATCCTGGAAGAATCATAAGGACCAGTTCAAGGCGTGTGTGCAACGCTGCATTTATCTATATTTATGGTATTTATTTATTGTAATTATATTTATCTGCCACCAAAACAGTGGGCGTTATTATTCGACTCTAAAGAAACAAAAGCTTTTTAGGCCAATGATGTGTCTTGATACATCTCCTGGGGCTTTATGTAACAATCTCAAATAAAACCACTGAAATTTAAACACAGTCTAGTGGCACAGGAGAGGATTTAAATTTTACTCTTTGCAGCTCAATATTAAGGCTGTGAATAGATCCAGGCTGAGTTTATGAGGGGCATAGTCCACAGTCATGAACTGTTGATTTGGATTTGGGCAGGGATTTTGTCAATCCACAGGATAATGCCCTTACCCACGGGGCATTGCGGTGCCCTTCTCTCCTCCATCCTGGGTCTCACTACATTCACAGGCAACGGAGGTGGAGGCATTAGCTGCCTACTGCAGAACACAAAGAGAAATGGTGTCCGTTAACTGTGCATACTGGCCCTTAAACACATTAATTCATTTTTCATTAAACTGTAATAGAACAAAACTCTGTATACCTGTCCCTCTCACTCGGTGGGCCAGAGGAACTCGGTAGTGGGGGTCCTGTAGTCTCCGGGCTGCCCACTGGGAAGCCTGCACCTAAATTAGTCATATGAATGGGTCCATGCTATGAGCAGAAAAACACACGGGCCCGATTAGCAGACATCCTCGACTAAACCCTGTCCTGACACTTTAATGTGACTAATAACTAGACCTGCACCAAAGTGAAAAAAATCTGTCACTGTGAATCTTACCACAAGTCTGATTACAATGACATTTTTCCCAGCAACTATGAAAGATACTTAAAGCTGATCAGTATTAATAATACCTTTTCCTGAAACTCCATATTACCAGTAGAAAGACACAGGTGAACTGAAAGTGAATAACAACAGGAAACAGCAAGCCATGCTATCTCAATCAATCTACAGAATACATTTTAAAAAGGGAAGGATGACTTTGGGGTAAATAAATCACAAGCAGTGAAGTAATAGAGCACATAGAGACTGCATATGATTGGCTGATGAGACTAAAACACACATACTGCACTGGGGTAAAAGCGTAGCCATACAAACAAAAGGCAAAAAGGAAACAAAGGGAACAAGATGGAGAAAAGAAAAGAAGGGTGAAAATAAAAAAAACAAACCTGGAGACAATGATGAGGGGCTGTAAAGGTGGAAGAGCTGTTAATCACCTGGTATCCGAGCAGGCCGCTGTTCCTCTCGTCTGGGACCTCCTCTGTGAAGCGTCTTTTCTGTGGTGGGTTGGCTGGGGCGGCAGGAGGTGGAGCTTTGGGTGGCACCGCAGCCGATGGAGGAAAAGGTACAGGAGGAAGAGTCTGCACAGAAGGAAAACAATATAGTGAGTATTATTGAATACTATACACATGTGGTTTAGATAATAACAAATTAGTTTCTTGTTTCAGAGGAGGAACTAATATGATTTACCTCATTCATTACACAAAATGGAAAATTTGACGGCTTGATTCTACCTGTGGCATGGTGCCTGGAGCAGGAGCAGGTGCAGGGGCAAGAGCTGGAGCTGGTGCTGGAGCTGGAACGGGAGTAGGAGCAGGAGCAGGGGCGTGGGCAGGGGGGAGGGGGTACTGAGGAGGCACACCTGCAGGTGCTGTAGGAGGTATAGGAGGTGGGACAGTGTAAGGTGGGGGGACAGGTTGTGGCTGAGGTGGTGGTATAGGCATGGGGTAGCCTGGCTGGTATCCAGCAGGGGGGTAGTAAGGAGGCTGTGGAGGCATCCCATTCACCACTGGAGGCTGAGCAAAGCCTGGAGGAGGAAGGTGAGGGAAGTCAGACTAGTTCAGTGACTCCTAAAATCAAATACAGTATGTTTGACTGAGGATGTTACAGCTCTTAGCTGAGGACAAACAACAGTGTATTGTGAAATCAAGTGATGATTCTAAACCAGAGAGAGACAACCAGCTATACTGTACCTTGTTGTGTTGGCATCATTGTGCTCATTTGATTGAGGAAGCGAGAATACTCTGCATGGACCTAGAGACAGAGACACATTGTATGTAATGCTAGTTAGAAGCTACACATCTATGTTTAGTTTTGCAACTGTAGCTAAGTTTTACCTCAAAGGTACATCTGTAAGGGCTCAGATCAATGATGCCATTCATACCACAAGGAATTGCATGTCTTCTTGTTATTTTTTAACACTAGCTTTCGTTGTGCCTAAGTTTCGAGAATTACATAGTTTGAAAATGTCAGTAGCAGTTGCTGTGGATATTACTGATTAATCACTAATAGATTATTATTGGCTAAGAATTTAATTAGTAAAGAACAGATTGTATTAACTGACAAATTGCTAAATAAAAGTACATGCCTGTGGCATTTTCTTTAGACCTGGGCCAAATTTCCAACTAGTTGTAATAATTACACCCTGCACAGCAGGCAGTCGTGGTCAGCTGGTGGTGCTCAGTGATCCGGCTCTACCTTCCACCAGTTAACAAAGCTTTCATAGTGGAAAAGTGTGCATTTGTCATTGTATAAGCCTGTAATGGAGGGTCAACAGTAAGCGGAATGGAAAAGCACAGACCTGGATAAAATACAAAGTAAAGTAGCAACAGGAAATTACTCACTGTCTGAAGCAAGTTCTCACACAAGGTTTTTGCTGCTGCAAGCCCTTCTGGTTTTGGATGACTGGAGAGAGAGCATATTGCATTTAGTTCAAGTGAGCCCACATTGTTGCAAAGTTAGTTGCATAAGCAAGAGTCATTCCTGACAAGCAAAGGTTCTTAATCTTTCTTAATAACGGGACAATACCCACCTGATATAGATATACATGGGTTCAAAGGCCTCTCGTCCAGAGGCAGGCTCTAAACAACCTGATCCTTTTCCTCTAAGGAAGACTTTAGCCCCTGTCTCAGCCTGGATGTGCTGCAGGTAGGAGCAGCCAGGGCCTTCAACCCGTTCTTTAACCACAAACCCTGGGATAGTGTGCTCCAGGCCCACAAAGACTTTATCTTGAACATAATGCATCTGAGCAAGGAAAGACAACATAATTTTACTTAATTACATTACTGTAGGTAATCACAACGAAGATGAGCAAAATAGTATGGGCAATAATATGGGCTGAAGACTGAAAGGAAAAAGCCTTACCCCAGACTGAAAGTGTGGTTTGTGGTGGGTCATGGGGGGCAAAGAGGGTGGAGGTGGGTTGTGTTGCTGGTAAATTGTGACTGAAGCACCACTCGGGGAGAAGGATGAAGATGATGATGAGGCAGTTGCAGCCTTTACCACACCATTGGTGATGATCTCTTTGATTCTATTAACGGCCCCTAAGGAACAAGGGAAAGAAACTATCAGTCTACTAACTTGATATATGAAGACATTCATGACTGGCTGAAGATAAATGTGAAGTACTGACTGTCAACGAGCTCTCTAGTCTGTCCTTGGACGTGCAGATACAGAGGTCGATCCCTGCGTGGAAAGAGTAGAAGGGTTTGTTAAACATAAAATAAGTCAATAAATCTTTATGATCACTTACTGAAAATAAGAGGTGAGAGAAGTCACCCTGGTAGCGCTTTGCCTTTCTCCTCTGCTGTCATGTAACGGCCTCTGGTTGAAACTGCAGCACCGCTCACTTTACTGATCTACAGACAAACCAAATGAGGCAGAGTACATAAAAATAAATGCTCCACAAAACTGGTAATGACTTTAATTCTGTGAGATTACGATTGTCAGTACTGACACTGACCTCATCCTGCGTTTGTCCACGCGTCAGAAGGTTCCGACAGGTGATTGGGACGTCGTTGATCTCAACTTCAGCTACGACCAGGTCATCCTTGGCCTTTGTTGGCACTGGAGGCTTCCCAACACCTACAGCCTGAGAGAGGAGGGAGAGACAAATGGTGTGTGTCACTCCAAATTAATTGGGGCAAGAGGCTATACTAATATTTAATGTTTAACAGTGATAACATTTTGTAACATAAACTGAGGCTGCTGAAGAAGAGGCAGCAAGTTTGTGTCGAACAATATGTGATGACAGTATATCTGCCGATGGATCTGTTTGGTTCGATTCTTTTAGAGCTGACTTTTAAAGATGTCTTCCATTAGAGTTTAACCAGGCATACAGGCTCCTTCTTACCTTATCAGGTGGTCCCGGGGGGCCTATCTGCGAGGGTTTGAGTTTGCCCTTGGCTACCAGCATGGCATTAATCTTGGCAGCCACAGCAGCTGCAGCATCCAGAGCCCCGGTGGGCGCAGCTTCAGCCTCCCCCATCCCGCCGGGGCCGGGGCCGGGCTGGTCCCATTTACTGCGGCGGCTGGAAGGACAGAAAGACATGACAGGGCCATCAAATAATGTCTGTGTGAAAGAAAGAGGAACTGAAGTCACATAAACTTTGATTCTGTTGTTGTGATCTAAGCTAATCTACAGTTGCCTCCGTGTTGTTTACATTTTGGAAATTGAAGAAGTGAGACTGTGGTTCTTTCTATGATCTTCCTTCTTCTTCCCTCTTCTGATTTTTTATCTTATCGTGAACATACATGTTCAGACACGCTGTAAGCCTCTTTGCAAACATCTTACTTAAGATCTAACTTAGAGATATCAAACATGAAGCAGAGGGCAGCAGCAGCAGCCCGACGACGCTCCGCCATGATTACATAAACCAGCTAACGTTAGCATAGCAAGCCGGCTAACTGAAAGCATCTGGACGGCGGGTCAAACATCGCAGAAAAATAGAAAAACAACCCGGTTTGACACACTTACCCGCCGTTCTGGGTGCCACAAAATGACATCAATATCCTGTCAAACAGAAACTTTCCTTTTAGTGCAAAAATAAATACGAAAAATCCTCCCTTGGTTCCTGCACAGTCAAACCAGCAGCCTGTATTAGCTGCTAGCTGCTAGCTGCTGCCTCCCCGTTTCCGCCTCCGGTTAATACTGCGTGATGGAAATAAAACCACAAGGGGGCGCCAGATACCAGCACATATTACTTAAAGAGGTTCAGGTGTGATAGCTCACCTGTCCAGACTTTCAACACCTCTCTGCCGCACTTGAGTTTCTCCGGAGGAGGCATCAAAGTTTCCAGTGGAGGAAGAAGCCTTGAGCTGCAGCACATGTTTCATCAAACAGGCCAGGACATTTAGTCAAGGTAGGCGTGTGTGTGTGTGTGCAATAATATTACCTACTTCTTATAATGTCTTTCTAAAGCTTGTGCAGATACTTTCAAAAGTTTTTGACTGGGGCTTTTTTGCAATTCTTTAAATGCAATCACATGCAAGCTGGCATTTAGTTAATTGTCCTTCATTTTTCAATGTGTGGTGCCCTGGCGTTTTAAAGTTTTACAGTAACACTTCTGAATGAAATGTGACTCTGAAATGTACTTAATATAGGCAACACAATTTGTATATCATGCACAACTTTTAAAGAATCTCACTGTTGTCACTGTTGCTGACAGGAAGGTAGATGCACTTGTGCAAAGTTTCATTAATATAGTTACTACTCTATGAAGTCGAGCTAAAGAGAAACAACTATTTTATGGGACCAAAATGAAAAAAAAAAAAGTAGGGCCCATAATTTTAATGTTTCTTGAAGCCTGTTCATAGCATTTTTATCTGATTTTCTGGCTTTAAATATATTTTAATCTGTTGGAAACATTGTCATCTTGTTTGCAAATAGATAACAAACTAAAAGTCCTCCTGAGGATGTAGTGGATCTAGAGGATGTAGTATTCTTTGTGATGACTGTCAGGCCCAGTTAAAGACCCTGTTTGGTCCTTGAGGCTTTATTGCCAGTGGAGGATGAGACCCACATCCAGCATCCTGAGCAGAGACAGACCCCAGCATCATGTCCGCCGGCTCACAGCCTGTTCTGATGTACTGGGTTACTCAGAGTCACTCGGGCAGGTACAGGTGTTCAGTTACTGACCACCCAGGAGCTCAGAGACATGGCCAGGAGGTGCAGGTTACTGTGGAAGGCGAGAACGCTGTGTGGGGGCGACATGGATCAATAGATTGAACAAGCAGCAGCCCTAGTTGAATGTCTTTTGTTCTGTGTTGCAGGGTGTTGAAAACAGTCTGCAAACGTCTGCTTTCTTGAGTTTGATTAGGATCGAGGTCTGTCGTGCACGTAAGAGGGAATTGGCTTGTTTTAAAAGGCTCTGTATTAGATTTCAATCACAACACTGGCTTTGTTCATGCTCATCTATCAGGACTGATGTTATTTCTACTTTGTTTTCTAATTCCAGACTGAAAGTAATGGATTACTTTCAGCCGTTGCACAGCAGTTAAGATGGCTTTTGTGCAGTAATACATTTTAAGGTTTGCAGTAGTAGTAGTTGACTTATGAAATTTGGTGTTAGTGTTAATAAGAAGTGTTATCAACATTACTTTTTTAACTAAATTTTATTATTTTTCATATTTCACCATTTGACTTGAAAAGAAAGCCAAAGAATGCCCTGAGGGACAGCGTGCAGGATTCTTCGGTTTGACCCAGTCACTAAGACATTATGATGTGCAAGAACCTTTTTTTGAAATTACATGGATCACTTTTCAAATGATCTGGTTTGAACTTTCCCTTCCTCTCCCATTCAACCTTTTTTTTCTCTTTCTAAAAAGCTGCTCAGTACCTTTACACATATTATTTTCAAGCATTACTATTTCCATCAATGTTCAAATTAAGCATTCTGAAATTGATACAAGAGCTGACGCTCTGTTGTTAGTATAAATTTAAAGTGGCCATAAACCTTGGGCGTAAATAGTTCAGTATTCATATGGAATTAAAATCATATTTATTTTCAAGGTATTTACTCTTTACTGGGTGATCACAGCTTGTCCTGTGGTGTTGAGCCCTCAGGACAGGAGGTGTCCTCTCCTCTGGGGACACTGTTACTGGGATGGTTCAGTTACTGAGCCACCCGAGCTGGAAGTTCAGTCAGTGCAGAGACAGACTGGAAGAACATGTTGTGCAGCCATTTTAGAGCTGTTACAAGCAACTGGTGATAAAATCTTTAAGTGTACATTGTTATTTTTGTACCACGACAGCAGTGACTCAGAACACTAACTTTGTACGTACACGATGAATGTTTATGCAGAGCTTTCTTAAAGTAGCCGAGTGAGTAAAGGCAGAGCAAACTGTGACTTCTCAGACCCAGTCCATATTAATGTTATTGACAAGAGAAATGATATTTAGATATTGAATTGTAATATACAACCGGACTGTAGGTATTCTGCAGATTTCAGTTACTGTATCTCAGCTTCTTCATGTTCTTCATGTATTTATTATCCCCCAGTGTTCAGTTACTTGGCATTTTATAAGACACTGTGCCACACATGCAGAAACGGACTGAGTAATCTTTGCTACACATTAAACTGAAAACTAGTAATTTTAAAAAAAGATGCTTTATATGTCTAACTGGAATCTAAAGATCACAGGGAGTAATGAGTTGATTTCAATTTGAATTTGTTCTTATATTTCACCTGCAGGTGGCACTCTAATCCTAACTGTGACCTAAACAGTACTGCAATATACTGATCAGTCTTCAACCTTTACTCTTTGAAAAGCTACCAATAGTGATGATACAGCTATTTTTTTTAACTTGTTGTACAAAATCATATCAACTACCAAATCATTCAGCTGCCAGATCCTTGTTTAAAAAGCACCTTTAAATAACTGTTGAATTGAAACAGTGATTGATTTTTCATTATCAGTTAATCTGCAGATTAAGAATTCTTAATCAAAAAATGTCAGAATAGTGAAAACTGTCCATTGATATTTTCTAATGTGTTCAAATGTATTTCTTTGTCTGACCAACAGTCCAGAACCCCAAAACATTCAGTTTTAGTCACATGAGAAAGCTGCAAATCTTCACATTTGAAGAGCTGGAACTAGGTCATGTTTGGCATTTTTGCTTGAAAATTGATTGAAACCATTAACAGATGGTGACGGAAATAGTTCCAAATTAATTTTCTGTCGATTGACCAATCAATTAATCAACTAATCGTTTCAGCTCTAATTCATATTAGACCACACAGGCTTTTCTAATACAGACCAGTGTCATGGAAATGTACAATGTCCTGCCTCAGCCATGAACAAACCCTGGGGTTCAGATGAGTAAAGTGTCAGGAGGTCAGAGGTCAGGGGAGCTTTGACGCCTGAGTTGACAGGGATGTTTACGGGCAGTGTGTCGTGATGAGGAGGAGGCGAGGGAGAACAGAGAAACGGTGAAACAGCGGGAGGGAGAAGGAGCGAGAGGGGCAGACGTGCCATATTTACTGTCTTTGCTAGTAAGAGCCCAGGCTTGAACCGTAATGTGTATGTCGGTTGATGTAACCTCCGGCCTTCTAGCCACACAAGCCTGGGTCTGGCCTGATCTCAGCGGCTGACACTGAGGTGTGAAGTCAGGGGACGTGATGGGGAGGAGGGCGCCTCATGGTGGGGCTGCCATGGCTTGAACAAAGAAACACTGTGAGCTCCTAGGTTTCAGTATTTGCTGTCAAACCAGCAATTACAAACAGTTTTTTTTAATACTGTGTTGACTACATGTGCAGGTATCATAAAACTGGAATTAGCGTGTTCGATTTAAGCTGCTGTGATGTTGCAGATGTTCAAAACTGGAAGATGATAATGTGGATTCTGGAACATTTGAGTGCAACTTTAGAGCTTTTGTTATTCATAATGCAAAAATGTGCAGTGAGACTTATGAACATTAATGTCATATAAGGTGAGACTTCACAGAGGAATGAGGGCAAGGCAGAAAGTGTAGAGGGGACAAAAAAAGTGACAGAGAGGGAAAACAGATGGGAAGATTGAATTTTAGAGGAGTGCAGGCGGAGGAGGAGTGCGAAGGGAATCTTTTTTGTGTATGTCTGGAGAGAATGGGAGCCTCTTATACACCTCACAGCGTGAATTTGGCGCGGGCTGTGGCCTCGTCTCGTCTACGCAGCGGGGTGCTTTCCTGAGCGGGCTGCCCAGGGGAGGGGCACCTGCAGCAGCCTCAAACACTGGTCAAGAGGAGAGCCTGACGGGTGGGGCGGGGGGGTGCAGGGGTGGAAAGATGCTTGGTGGTTCCAGGAAACGGACATGTGCTGGATTTATGAAATCCTCAGGTAGAACAGAACGACGCTCCCAAAAGAAAACATTTGTCCTTTTTTTTTTTTTTTTTTTTTTTTTGTGCACTTTCCCTCATGGACGAGAGAGGAGGAGGACGCTGCCTGCAATCTCAGGATGAAATCAAAAGCTTCTGTTGCGCAGGAGGACAAAAGTTATGATTGGAGCAAGTCGGCCGGTGCTGGCAACTACCAAAACAAGCACCACAAAGTTTATAGATCGACCAGCCTGCCAACTGAGACAATATTTTCCATCCATGTGGTTGGGTTGACCAAACACCACGTATTTGAAGTTTATCAAACACTCAGTCATCCCCGCAGACCTGAGGGAGAACTTAATCATCTGATATATTGAGTTTTAGAACTTGCAGGCACCCAAAACCTGCCCACTATGCAGACTCAGAAAATTGAACAACAAGCCCTCTGTGCTTTAATATCCACACTGCTGCTAAGTGTCTTTTTTGGAAAGGTTTCATCTTTACACAAGCTACACCCTCCATCTTCTGTCATTTCGGTATGACCCAGGGGTCCAAAAATCACCAGGTCTCATATGAGGGCTATGATTTCAAACGTCTATGGAGCTGGCTCTTTGTCTGCAAGACATTCCATTTAAATGGACAAATGTGCTGAGAGGGCCTCAGTTGACTGTGAAAGGTGGATGGATATTGCATTAACTTCACAACAGAAGCGCCCCCTGTGGTGTGACCGTACAGGGCTAACTGCAGTGGGAACGTTATGCTCAGAGGTAGGCGGGCCAGGTAAATGGAAACACATGGCAGGCAGCACAGACTACAGAAGGACCCTACAGCCACAGAAATAATGGCATCACCGTGCAGAGAAACGCACATGCTTCCTTGACAAATGCTTTTGGTATGTGTCTCTTCAACCTGTTGGTATTACCAATGCAGTAAAGCCCCGCGGTGCCTTGTGACTTCTCCTGCAGCCCTCAGGCATCCTTTTCCTCAGGTAATGTTCCTACACTTTATGTGCAAATAAATAAACTCAAACTTTAATTTTCTCGAGTCACCTTTTACATTATATTTAACATGAAATCAAATAAGCAATTATCTGGGTATTATGTTCTCGAAGAAGTTACTGAATGTCAAGTCAAAACACAGTTAACCGCACTTATTAGAGATTAATGGTCCTTCTATATGATTTGGATGGACAAAGAAAAACACCATTATCCAGATATGTCACTTGAGACAGAATTAGCTCCACTTATTTATCTGCTCTCCCCATGATTTGTGTCAGAGGTCTGGAATATTCATCAAAATGGCAAAAACTAATTAAAATAATAATAAATGCAATAAATACATAGTGCAATTCTCTAGTTTTAAATGAGTGAGTATACAGTTTTTGATTTATTGCATTGAAAGTCTCAGGCTTTCACAGTGCAAGCTGAAAGACATTTTACATTCACATTTTAAAAAAAATAGCAACCTCCTCAGAATTTGTTATGTTTTATGTTCATCAATACAGATGTGGACATTTTGTAAGATAAATGTACTATTATGTTAAACTGAGCCAGTATTGTTCTGAGGTAGATTTCTGCAAGATGTGATTACTTAGATTAAGGCATTTTTGTGCTTATTAGAAGTGGGCAGCGCAGAGCAGACAGGAAAAAGGAAATAAGGGGAGAGATGGGAGATGACATGCAACAATAGTCGCCTGCCGGACTTGAACCAGAGACTTTAAAATCACATAGTCAGTGTGTTAAACCCCTATGTCTCAAGGACGCCACCTCCCAAACCAACGCCATGTTTCTGACCAAAGCATCATGCTCATACGATACAGCCCTTCCCCTTTTGTCCCATCATCCCATCCCCATCCTTGCTCGTCTCTGTCAAACAACAATATTTGCTCATCTGCGTCAAAGAGCAGCAGGGTTTGCGATAGAGTACAGTGCAGCCTTTGACTCAGACAGACAGAGACGGGCCGCTGCTACAGGAAGACACAGAAACACCAGCCAGCGAGTATATACACAAGAATTGGGGAAGACCTTCGAGAGGCACTGACATGCTGACACAGACACACAAACAAAAGTATGAATGCGGATTTTTCTTTTTTCTTCTTTTAGCATACAGCATCATTTACATCTGCTTTTTAGCCTCCTTCTGTCTCACTTCATTGTTGTTACTCTGGTTTTTAGTCTCCTTTACATCTTTCATTGTTAAAACCATAATATGTGATCTGTAGTTATGTTGTGTTGTTTTTGCCAAAAGACGTCACTTTCTCATCTTTTTCCCAAGTTAATGATCCAATCACACAGTGAATTACCGAAAGCATAGTCTTTATTCAAGGCTATATATTATGCATTATTATAAACATCAGTAACAATCAACACAAGTTGAGTCCATGTAAAGCCTTGCGTGATTCAAAATTAAAAGCACATTTTCAAACCCAACATGCAGGTCGTGATTATAAAAAAAGTCAGTTGTTTCAGATATGTCAGGGTTCAGGGGAAGCAAACAAAAGACTGTTGACCCACTCAAGCATAATTCATTAAGTCAACAAACAATGTCTCAGAAAAATGTCACACGGAGGTCCTGACCAGTTACAACCAGTTGTCCAAAAACAAACATTTTATTTGATAGTTCTCTGAAAACAAGCAGAAGTGCATTAAGATTTTACTGGAAATGCTTGTGGATGCGCAACATACAGCATAAACTCTTTTTAAAACACTTTCCTTATGTGACTGCATAATAGTACAGTACAGGACAAATGGTCTCTTGACCAAACAAAACATTCAGTCAAACAATGATTTGAATGACTTTGCACAATTAATTACTGTAGTAACCATTAGAAATTCCATTGTATTATTTTACCATAGTCAAGCCATCATCAATATGTAAACTTGGTTTCTACAGCAATTAAAGATACTATTTTTGGCACAAAAGTTTTGGAAAAAGTTTGCAGATAAAGCATCAATTACGTGACACATCTTACAGAGACTGTCTTTTTGATTGTCTCCTCACAGGAAATATTGTTCTTTCACAAAGCATTTACTGCATACAAAGTGCTCTCATTGGCTTAGTATTGTTCTGTTTCATTAGTTTGTAGTCTGAGGATAAAACAATGGTCTTTGGTGTCTGTGATGGAACATTCATATACAGTACTTTTTCACACACATGTGTACACACACATTATTGTCTCTACTGTTAGCCAGACACACACATACACTACTGTAGTGGGCTGCTCTTACGGCAGAGCTGATTTGCTGATGTCAGCGTCTGCCGGTTGCGTCTTCGCTTTCCAGTCAACAGTGTGTAGAAGAAAGGATTCACACAGGAGTTTCCATAGGTCAGCCCTGTGAGGATACGATTCACTGTCACCTGTGTCCCCACCGGGACTGTCCGCAGCATGTCGGGCTGGTAGAGGGGCAGCAGCTGCCAGATCCAGAAAGGGAGGAAGCAGGCCCAGAAGGCCAGGACAATACCGAGGATGAGGAGCAGGACTTTGGGTTTGGGGGCGCGGGGAGGACAAGCCGTGCTGCTCCCACTGGCCCAGGCCGGCTTCGTCTGAGACACCCAGTAAAGACGGCCTAGCGTAGCGTAAAGCGCTCCGATGGCCAGCCCAGGACCGAGAATGCTGGTGCAGAAGAGCACGCTCAAATAGGCCTTGGAGCTCTGCTCATCCCAAGCTGGCACACATAACTGGCCCTCCTGGTTCTCCCCATCCTCCAGGTGCAGTGTGATCATCATGGGCAGACTCAGAGCCACAGCCAGCCCCCAGGCCAGGCCTACACGCAGCAGACCGGAGGAGCTGGAGGAGGAGGTGTGCAGGGGATGGGCCACGGCCCGGTAGCGGTCCAGACTCATGGCGGTGAGGGTGAAGATGGAGGCGTGCATGGTGAGGAGGTCGAGGCTGAGGAGGAGGCGGCAGCCCAGCTCCCCGAAGGCCCAGCCGGACGCCAAGCTGTCGTACACAATGAAGGGAGCGGTGAAAAGGTAGAGCAGATCGGCAAGGGCAAGGCTCAGCACCTGGAGGTGAAGAGGAGGAGGAGGAGGAGGAGATGGGGGAGGAGGAAGGAGAGGAAGAGTTGGCAAGGCAGGATGGTACAGGTACTCTGATTAGGCAGCAGGTTGGTCCTGTTCCACGTCTTCTCCTACTTCTCCTGCGCCTCAGGAGGAGGCCCAGGGTGTACAGGTTTCCTGTGATGCCCAGCAAGGAGAGGAGGGAGAGGAGGGAGCAGAAGAGAGCTGTGGACGCCAGGCTGGGCGACGGATAGATGGAAGGGGAGGAGGAGGGCACAGAGACATTGGTGATAATGGGGAAGGTGTATGGGGAAGGTGGAGGCAAAGAGCCTGAGAGTTCCATAATGTGAAATTCTAAATCGTTTTGAAAGTTAAAATGAATACAGCCAATGAACGTTAAACAGTCTGTTTTAGGTGCAAAGTAAAAGATGCAGAGACAGAGAGGAGGGAGGTGGGTGGATTGGGTCAAAAGAAAGAAACAGAGAAGAGAAAAAAAGATATTTTGTCAGTTTCAATACTTTCCTTTTTGTTTTATTCTCTGGTTTCTGGAGGTTTTATTTGTTTGACACACAGATTGTGGACAACAAAGCTGAAACTGATTTTGGATCTCTGCTGCAAAGTGATTTATGTACATGTGAATCTTGACACCAGACAAAGTAAATAAAGTCATATAAACATGTAGAAATGAAAATGTCAGAAAAACAAGGCAGGTTTATGTTTTAGCAGAAAGCTGTTCTGGTTGGCACAGCCTTTACAGTTTTATAGTTTCACAGGGAGCCAGATGAGCCTGTCATGGTTTTAGCAAAATAATTGGATTTTCAGAGTAGGAGGGCTCCGGCTGAAGACTGTAAATCTAGACTGAAACATTCAAACGCCTGCTTCTTCTGAAGGTCAGCAGTTGGGCAACTTTTAGGCTAAGTGGGACACAGAAAGTGTAACATGACTAACACGAAACAGTTTTGTCCTGAATTGTTTAATTTAGGTTTCTGGGTTTATGTTGTGTGTCTTAGTGCGCCAGTGGTTTGAATGCAGACCTGCTGCAGTGGATAGTGCAATGAGGTGGACATGACTAACAACTAATATATTTTAGTACTTTTTAACTAATATAATCAATATATTTAAGTTGTATATGATGAAGTAACAAGTGACAGTGTGCTGCCCCAGAAGATGAGGGAGGTAATTTATTCCACCTTTTGTGATATTATTTTCATCAGTTGGGATCCTAATACTTTTCATCCTTGACCGATGATTTTTCTGTAGAAATGTAATCTGCAGCCACATCAAAGCAGACGTGGGGTGCCTGACAGAAACGGCCTGTATGACACATGGTGACCCAGGCTGCACCGGGGTTAAGAGCTCCTGTTGAACTGTGGAGGAGCAGCCAAACCCCTGCGGTGCTGCATGCCTCCATAGGCTGCGTTACCGGCTCCCTTTAAATAACAGCTGTGTTATATCCATGACAGGACCTTTCCTGCCAGGAAATCTATGCAGGAGAAGAGCTCCATTATTTAGATTAATTCGACCAAATCCCCTTTAAACTGCGATATTTGATGCAAATGTGTGCATGCATTTTTAATTTCAGATGATTTTCTAAATAAAACTAATATCCAAAGGTGCATAATTTCAGAAGCATTAGGCCTAATTTTAAGACTGCACCAGTAGCAATGAATAAAAAAACGTTAGGAAAAATTTTAGGACTTTGGAGTGAACATTGTCTACAAAAATTGTGATTCCTATTAAGATATAAATTGCCACAGAAAAACTGTTTTGCCTATACAAGTGCATGATAATAATAATAGGTGCAAAAGAAAAATGAGTGTCAGGCCTGTGAGCCACACATTATTTATACAGATCTAGTCACATATATTAATCAGCCTATAATTTGTCAGATTTCTTAAACTTACCCTAAAACAGCTTATTCCCAGATGCTGTAAAAATAATATTCCATAGATTTATTTGGTGAAAAAACTCGATTCCCATTTTGAAATCTCCTCCTGGATTCTTTAGGCAGAAAATTAGGATTCAGTGTCTTCAGCAGGAGGCGGTGGAGGTCGTGGACGAGTATATGTGGCGACAATCTGCCTCCAAACTTTGTGATCTGCTCTCTGCTGTGTGCAGCTCTTGTCTCCTCAGCTCAGTCTTTGATGTGTCTGAGTCAACGGGAAAGGAGTGTGTGTGAGTAGAAAGGGGGTGGGATGGGATGCTGAGTGAGGGGGCTTATCCTGCACACTACTGAATATTCATATTAAGTTGACCCTGAAATTGGGTCCACATAGCCTCCTTTTTCATTCATTTGAAACAGCAATGAGATCTATAACAATGACCTTTCTAATCATATCTACAATAATTAATAATGTGGTTATCAAAAACAGGAAGGATATTAAAGAATATGTGTTGCTGTAGCTAATGGGTTTGGTTGAAATCTATTTGGTGCTGTCATGAAAATGTTTCACACTTCAAAACATTTACTTAACGATAATAACAGTTCAGTTGCATTAAATTATGGCTGAAAAAGCCTTCAGAGGAAGTCGGCCTACAGCTGTGCTGAGTAGCGACATAAGAATTTGAAATACAGATAAAGCTAATATTAGTGTGTGTTTTTAATTCTTATACTTTATCGCCATGTGGGGGGGATGTAAGTTTGATTATGGTTTGATGGCTCTAATGGTTTCGAAACCTTTGAGCCAGGCATAAATCTCACAGTGAACTCACTGCAAAGACTTTCCATGAAAGTCAAGAATCGGACCATAAATGGTATCGTAACATCATATTTTGGCAAATGATCAGAGGCTGTATAAGTCAAAGATATGGCCGCTACATTATGTTTTGAAAGCTACCAATTTATTGTGATGGATTTATAAAATCTGGGTTTATTCAGTACACACTTGTAACACTTTTAATGCACTTTGAAACAGACTTTATCTTAGTATGTATATAAAATAAAAGAAGATAATTTATAAAATAGATCATTAAAAGAAAGACTTTATGGTTTTTCTATTTTTATGACTGACCTCTATTTTAGTCTCTCAGCTATGAATAAAACCTTGTTGCTACAATGCCAATAGCACAAAAAACTAAATGATGCATTCACGGTCCACATATGTGGCTCCAAATGGCAATAAAAAAAGAATCAGATATTGAGCTACATGACCCTTGATAGTTGTACATCAGTAGTAATTCGAGGTTAAGACCTTCTTTAGTAGAATAATGAAGTTATCTGTGGGTCCTTCTGGACTCCAGAGTGTTATTCTTTCATACTTAATAAATACGGGAGTAAGCTGGGGACAGTGTATATTGGATTAGTGGTTAAAGAAACCTGTCTTGCAACCAAAAGGTCATGGAGTTGATGCCCTATAACAGAAACGAGCCAATCAAAAGCCCAGTTCTCTTTGACATGACTCTGTTGGTGAATATCTCACTGTCTGCTTGATACCAGAAAAATGTAAGCATAAACATAAAAGTGCACAGTTTATTCTTCTAGTAAGATTGAATTTGACTTTGTAGCGTTTAGCCTCTCTGTGGGCAGAGAGACAGACATACTGAGCCGACGTATCATTGGTATTTGCTGTCATTTCATGACGCCCTGCAATAACTAATGCACTTCAGCTCTGACCCAATGTCAATACCACATCAGCTCATGTTCAAACACAAGGCGCCTCACACCCCCACAAGTGATTCATATGATTATTTGGTGTTTAAATTATAGAGGAAATTAATTATCCAGCATACTTGCCTGTATCAACATTTGTCCATGTCAGAGAAAAGTTTAACTGGTAGATCTAATAAGTGGCCTGACTTAAAGCTCTGACAGCATCACAGAATAAACGGGTCTTTCAGCAGTTATCAAAAGCAACTTACAGTCGCCTGTTATCCACGGAGTTGTTTTTGGCCCGGCTGTTGTATAACCCACAGCTGTGGTTTGCCAGCTTCAAGAGGCTGAACAACTTGGAAATGATTTAGTTGTGACTAGCCAGTAAAATGTGTAGGCTGTAGGCCTCATGTTGGTGGTGGGGAGTCCATGCTGGCTGCTTCATACATGTGCTGGCGTACATAAGATAGACAGAGACAGGCAGTAAAGACAAGAGAGGACGGGTGGAAGGGGGGGACATACCTATCCCCACGGGGTGTGAGGAATTTGAACAAATACCTGGCACAGGCATGCCAAAATAGGAGGGGGGACATGGGGGCATGAGAAGCCAAGGCTCCCTTCATACAAGGAGACAGGTATAACAATTTAATAGATGGAAACGGAGAAAGAGACATGAGCGCCAAGGTGGCAGAAGTTTTAATGAAGTGATATCAGGTGCTCGCTGGGTCTTAAATTTACATAGAAGTGGAAAAAAGGAGCAGGAGATATTATGAACTGTGAAACCAGACATTTGGAAAAGGATATTGCTTAACTTTAACATGCAACTATGGAAAAAAGGGAGCGGGGGGGAGTGAAAGTGTCAGGGTACTGTGCAGTTTATTTGTCTTTGTCAGAACACATCAATCTCAGTCTGTGCGCACACATTATGTAATTTCTAATTACATTTACCTGAGCAATGGGTTTTGTTCTTGTGTTTTGACCTGCTGTGTTCGTGTTCCGCCTATTAATTAGTCTTTATCAATCTTTAGTATGCAAATATAGAAGGTCTGAAGATGACAGCTTAAATACTCTCATCACATTCACTTTCCTGTATGTTATTAAGTAAAGCTGTTAAAATGAGGACTGGGTCAGTGACTGTAGCTCTTTACACAGGGCTATGTGCAGTTCATCATTTCCAACATGATAAACTCTATTGCCAATTCAAGATTATTAGTATATTTAATTGTATAAACAAAATCTATATACTTTTAAGACCTAAGATGGTGCATTGAAACCGGTAAAGTCCGTCTGTTGACTCATTTTTCAAAGCTGACGATATGACTGACTGAGTATAACGTCACACTCAATTTCCTAAAGCCAGAGATGACATCTTTAAATTACTGTTTCGTTCAACCAACAGTCCAAAACCCCAAAAATATTCATTTGAAGATTGTTTTTCTGTTGATCAACCAGCATATATAGCTTTATCCAACATTCCTTAATAAATTCCTTCAGGTGATAAATGTTTTATTAATTGAAAGAGAAAACTCCAGGATGTCTATCGCTCCATCTGCTGCAGTATCGTCACAAGTTACAGAACATGACTATAACAGATTACACTGGAGTCTATCCTCGTATACAGCATTTCATTATACTAATTGTGTGTCTGTCACATAGAAATGCTCTCAGCCACATATTATATTCTGAGGTTTCTGCACCTCTAGAGTTTGGATATCACGCGGCCAAATGGGCCCTGAGGTGTCTTTGAGCCACTGGGAGTTCACAAGAGGTTGAGCATGCAAAAACAAAACGGAGCTTGAGATCACACTCGCACTCCCTTGAAAAAACAGCCTTTATTATTCTGTATATCTTCATCTATTTGCGCAGCACACCCAAATGAAGGGGCTCTAACATGTCCAATCAGTGGGTAGTCGCAGGATGACGAACGGCCACCACGTAAACATTATCAGCTCCCTAACATTTTCCTGGCTGTCCTTGCTCTCTTCATTCATTTCATTAATTAACTTACCCATTTCTAAGGAAATTGCCTGCCGCTTGACCGTCCTTAGTCTCGTAGTCTTGATTAAATGGGCGGACATTTTCTTGTGTGACAAATGGCTGCAGGCTGATTCACAACTTGTGATGAGTTATTGATCCCCCCCACCACCACCACAGCCTTCTGCCTGTCTGTCTTTACAGTTGCACATCAGATTTCGACTGCTTTCTCAACACCAAGCCAAGTGTTTGTACAGCGTCAGTACAGCCTGAGATTCAACTTTCATTCCTCCTGTCCATTTTTAAATAAACTGCTTTGTAATAAGTATATTTGACACATGACTGACATACATCCATCTTCATAGTGAATAAGATATAAGTAAAATGTGATTGTTCAAATGATAGAAAATAATGGAGCTGCAATAATTATTGTAGTAGATGGACAGAAAAATAATGTACTATTTTGATAATAGCTGCAAAAATTCAGTTTTCAGCTTCTCAAGTTAAAAGGTTTTCTGGATTTCTTAGTTTTATATGATATTAAACCCAGTGGTGGAGAAGTATTTAGATCTTTAACTTAAGAGTAGCGATATCACACTGTAAAATACTCTGTTACTAGTAAAAGTCATGCATTCAAAATGTTACTTAAGTTAAAGTATAAAAGTATTAGGGACAAAAGTAATACAAGTATGAAAAGTAAAACTACTCATTAGAATGAGAATGACAGCTTTCATTGCAATGTGGCTACAGGATCATATATTATCTGATTATTGTGTACATTACCATTTGTCACTCAACCATTAACAATATATCAGAAACTCAATATAGGTTTTCAGAAGTGAAGCAGAAGTATAACATTGCTTAAAATGGAAATTATACTTCAGTACAGTACTTGGGTAAATGTACTTGATTACTTTGCACTGCTCTTTTGACTGTTGGTTGGACAAAATAGGACATAGTTTGACGTCACTTTGGGCTCTGGGAACTGCGACCAAAAAAATAAATCGATTAATTGAGAAAATAATCAGTAGATTATTGATAAGAAAAATAGCTGTTACTTGCAACCCTTGAAAATAACAAGTGATCTCATTTTCGGTCCAGTGGTTCTTTGTCCTTGGAGTGATTCAGCAGTATTCTTGACATGAGAGGATCTGTGTACACTTCATCCTCCTTGCCTGAAGTGCAGGGATCTTTCTTCTGCGTCGGCCCCTGAAGTAAGTCTGCAGAGGGCAGACATCGCACATTGAACCAATATGCGCTTACCCCTGAAATCACGGAGCATTAGATTTGGACCTTGTGTGACCATGAGAAAATCTGGAAGCTGTTACGGGACACTGAGCCTGAGTTTGCTGTTCCATCTGCAGAGATCAAAACAGCCTTTCACAGGCCCACACATAGAACGATATAGCAAGGACTCTTGTTTACCAAGCAGGATGGTTTACGAATGTCTCTCCCATGGTTTACTATGAATAGGTGTAAAAACCAAGTAATGAAATAGACTGCAAAATGACTTAAAGCACACTTTTACTTCATAGTCCACGTGTTGCATGCTCCAGGTTCATGAATAACCTTTTACTTTAAAGGAAATTCTCTAGTGCCAAATGTGTGAGCAGGTATTGTTTCTCTTTTGTTGTCTCTGTTTAGCATCTTCCAAGTCGTAAAACACCCTGAGGTGTGAAGTTCTGCTGCTTTAGTGTCTGGACAGCTGCTCATTTACAGTCACGGCTTGTAATCAGGCCCTCAGAAACCAGGTGTGTAGCCCCTGGTCAATCTACAACCATCCAGTCTGATTAGATAATCACCAGTTCAAACTTTCAAGTCCTGAACTGAGGCACTGATCTTTGACTGCAGGCTCACTCATGGATGCCAAAAATAGTTTCAATCCGCCCACTGGTGGCTCAGAGTCAGTACTGCATCCTCACATACTCATCCAGTAATAATAATGGATAATTATGCAGTGCTTCATTGAGGACACACACAGGCTGATCCCCCTCCTCACTCCATTGCCCTGCTGCAGATATATCATATCAAGTTTCCAAATCACTGTTGTACATTAAATGATTCATTGTAAATACCATTCTGTGAAAGTAGCCCAAGAATGAAGCTAAATAGTGGAAATGTTGACTCACTGTTGAGCAGTCAGAAATGAGCTCCGCTGGTGTTTTCATGCTTCATTTCTAGTCAGAGAAGTAAAAAGGAAAATTTCATCCCAGATGTACATATTTCTCTGTTAATTTTAGGCCACAATGCCTGCAATGGTTTACCACAAGCAAATCAAGTCAAACGCTATTT
The DNA here is from genome assembly GCA_025331565.1 of Holacanthus passer. NCBI lineage: Eukaryota > Metazoa > Chordata > Actinopteri > Pomacanthidae > Holacanthus > Holacanthus passer. The sequence goes on from JAFREQ010000012.1 coordinate 12,146,536, forward strand.
ACATGACACAAGGAAGTCCAGTCACAGTTTACTGTATTTTAAAAGTTTTTAAAGTGTTTTTATGCCTTTTGTTTGAGAATTTATTGTTGGGAGATGACAAGAAATGAGTGGCGTGCTAGAGATGGTATATAAACATAGCAATAAAATAACAAATCTTAAAATGTTTGCATTTGAAACAGGGACATTCAGGACCCCGGTTACCATGTTTAAAAAAAATAAAGGTTAGTATCAGGAGAAAAATACCAAACCAAACCAGTATAGCACTTACAGATACTGTTTTCCCATGTCTGTTATAATCATATACAGCTTAAACAGAAGGAACCAGAAAGTATAATTTATCCTCTTTGACGTGTCTAGATTTCCTAAACCTCATGTGTTTCAGATCATTTACAATGTCCGACATCATCATGCCCTCCCTCAGTTTCTCTCTTTGCCTCTGCGTCCTCCTCCCGGACAGTTTTCCATGGGTCAATTACAATTAGTGTTTTTACACAAACACTTATGCAATTTGAAATAACAGAGGGTGCCCAGCTGCAAATGAAATCTATGTAACATTGACTGCGTTTATTGTCATGTCATAAACACAGATTAACATTATCCACCACATAGATTTGTGGTGACAATTTCAGTAAATTGTTTATCACAGTGTTTTGATATTCAAATGTTTACATGTTTCTGTTGTTGGATGCAGCTGATTGTAGTGGCTTCAGTCTGATCCTTATTTCCATAGAATGACAGAGCTCATGACATCATAGGTCACTTCTTGGGCGCCTGGATGGAGATTAAATCTGATTAAGTATTAGTAAACACACAAACACTGTCGCTTTCTCTCTCTCTCTCTGTCTTTCTCTCCCCCACACACACACATTAATCTGGCTATAGTCATTGGTCACTTTGTCTCTCTCTCTTTCTCTCTGTCATTTCTCTCTTACATTAAAATTCAAATGAGCTTTACTGGCATGACTGTAGCCTAACTAAGGTTAGTATTGCCAAACCATGTTGTATAAGGTTCTCAATGTCTTTGTCAGACAAACACACCACACAGAAAGACAGAAATCATAAACGTCAGAGAAATTAAATAATATACATCAATATTTATTAATACAATTGGAATCATATTTCTTTGTTGAGGTTTTATAACAATCAGATCCAACCATTTTTTTAAATCACTGGTGTTACAGTAATCTTACATGACAATTCAGTCAGAATTGCCGTCTGACATTTAAAAGTGAACAGATGACACAAATAAAAGGTTGAATTAAGAATAAAAACACATTGTTTATTAGCCCACAAATATATAAAGTGAAAGTAACCGGAGGCATTTATTCAATAGAGATTAGAAAAGTAATTGTTAAACCATCAAACCAACCACCTAAAAATACTGTTTAGTTCATAAGAAATTCGTGTAACAGTTTTGATATGTGACAAGTATTTACTTAAAAGACATTAGTAATTAAAATGAGAAATAATAAAAATAAATAATAATAAAAAGTTAATATTAAGGTAAAGGTCTGTTTTAATAGACTGACTGAATGATCAGGGATCAATAATCCACGTGTATTACACATCTAAACTGTACTTTATCGTTGATTAATCAACGTGTTGTGACAAGGTCACTCGGCAGAGAGGCGCGTGCTCGCCTCTGATTGGACAGACCGCATCCCGACGTGAGCGCGCTCGTCCAACACCTGAGGGCTCGCGGACGATTGACAGGACAGCTCGCGCACGGTTTCCAACCTCTGTTTATTATTATTACAAATAAGAATCAAACGATAGATTGGTTTAAAGGAGGAAGTTAAAGTGAACTGATGTCGTCGAGAAGAAAATGTCAGCAGCGGGTAAGAGTTGATTAAATTTAACTACGCCAGAAGTTGACAAAACCCCACTTTTGTTTAGAAAATGATTTTTTATATATGAAGTCATATGACAGGTTATACAGGTTTAAACATGTGGCTGTTTATTACCCCTTTGCTTAAGAATGAATTTTGGTTTGTAGACTTGCTGCTGGCTCCAAATGGGACTTTGAGAACAGGATGTGATTCTTTACATAAACAGAGATCAGCTGTTATCAGGATGTGTCTGATCTGATCCAATGTTATAATTAATGCTTCTGTAACAAAAGCATGCTCAAACTGTTGTCCTCCATATGTTTAAAGCCATTTTACTGTATATTTGGACAATTTAAATATTGCATTAACTACTGGTTAATTTTGCTTTGCTTGTACTGTGCATGACTGGAGGGTGAAGAAAAATAAAGATGTCCAGTGTGAAGCAATGACAGAGAAAGAACTGAACAGATGAGGAGAACAGAGAGCTTGATGTGACCTGATGATTTAGGCTTTAATCCTATCTTGTTTTTTGGTGAGTTGTGAACTGATAGAAAACACAACTTATGTCACATAATGTCTCTGAATGACTGAGAAACACTGAGAGACAAACTGCTGTTTGCTGTTCAATACACTGTAGTCATTTTGACAGGATGCTCTTTTCTTTGTGAAATGTACAGTAAGAAGTACAGGCAGGGAGGTAGGATGGTTTCAAACATCTGTTGCAGCCGTGTCAACACTGGTGGATAAAGCAAGTTTAAATTAAGTGTCAAGACACTGCTGAGGGTTTTCAGGGAGGCACATGGGCTAAAGAGGTCGGACCAAAGTAGGATTATAAGATAACAAATGTTAAAGGATACTCCAGCAATTAAGTACTGTGCCATTACAAAGTTAGGTGATATGGGACTGACAGATAAAAAAATAAAAAAAGCCAAAATTGATGATGCACAGGCTAAGGTACCTTGTTTTTAGTCCTCATTGTGGGTCAAGTTCCAATTTTGCTAGACCCTCCCTGCTTGGTAAACACCCAATTTTCAAAGGTCTTGCCCCATTTTGTTGTAGTCTCCTGTATATGTTTATGACAGAAGTAGATTAAAACATGTCGTAACTTGCAGCACGGTTGTGTCCTTTTACTCCTGGAATCTGAACTGCTCTGATTTCTGCAATTTTATGTCTGTTTGACATTCAGGTTATGACACAGTGTGCATGCCGAAGCTTTTCCTTAAAGAAATGAATAATAGTGCTACAACATCAAACTACTACTTGTGCAGTGATGTGATAAGTGGACACCATGGATTTGTGTTTTTTTCCCCACTAACTATAAAAATAGAAACTTCTATTCTATTTCTAAAAGAATAGTTGAAGTATAAGGAGAAAGCTGGAAAAGTAATTAAGTCTAATTAGTCTTGATTGTGTACTTGTCAGTGTTCTCAGTATTTTCTTAATTAGAAAAGAGTTGTGCAGAGTTTTAAACAGCACATTGCAGCCTGCACCATCTTAACTCCCCAGATTAACATTTGGTCGTCATCACACAATGACCTCGATCACTGCACACAGGAGGGACAGCAGCGGAAAAGTTTCAATTAGATGGAATAAGGCTCGGCGCCAAGATGACTCCACGCTTGTGCTTATTATCAGATGTTTTCATAAGCATGTGTTAGTGTGTGTGTGTTGTTCATCAGTGAATCCCAAATGTTTGCCCAGTTCAGAGCTCACAGTATTTAACAAACTAACTAACCACCCCTGACAATACATAATCAGATTTTAACGTGTCATGGTGTTCAGAATGATAATGGTCTTTGTTTCTTGACTTCCAATTCATCTACTGTATATTTTTCTAATAATTAGAAATAAAACTACTTACTGACACATTGTTAGAATATGGTAAAATTCAAAAGTTAATTGCAAATGAGCTAAAACATGCAGAACACTGTTATGTTTCTTTCGACTTCAAACTTTTTAAAATATAAAAACGTACATATTATGCAACACCAGCATGAATGAGACCCTTGATATTAAATTATAATGTTTTCAAGACATATTCAAGTCTACTATCGCCTAATATTCAGTTCGATTTTGACATTATGCAACATCCATTAACATTTGGTCCTCTGGTGCTGCAACTATCAGCTGCAACATATGAATGATGCCACCAGATCAACACTTCAGTAGAACTGTATTGATCAAATAGGCTAAAAGCAAAGGTCACTGCAGTGGGTAATGTCACTTTGCACTTATCAGATATCAGATATTCAGGCATTGCTGTTACAGCTGTTGAAGTTGCCCCTTTGTGCACATCAGACATTTTTAAAATCTGCCTTGTAAATTGAAGCTTAATAGAATAATTAAAAGATGTAGAAAATAGATGAAAGAGACCAATGTGACACTGTGAGAGAGACCCAGTCAGTGCCCTGGTTTCTAACCTCCACTGATCAATAACAAGTATTGATGTCTCTATATGTAGAGGGTCATTTTGAGGGTTTTCTGTTGTACATTGTGTGCACAGTGTTGGTGAAACCATCATGAAACCATCCAACCAAATTTAATGATACATGGAGAAACTGTTGATTTTTCAAACACAAGAACAGGAAACAGGTCACAGATCACATGTGACATGCGAGGCAAGAAGAGTGACAGACAAAATGAAGAACATGGTTTATTCAATGACAGTGAAATCATATTCCCTACAAACCTAATCTGACCACATAACACCTTAATATGGTCAGATAATCTGGATAGAAAGAGGACAGGGGAGGTGTTATAGAGAGAGAGAATACATGGTGAGAGACCCACAATCAGAAAAAGAGAGAAAGATACAGATAGGAATGTGGATTATCATGGTCTGCAGGTGAATTATGAATGTGTTTGTCAAGGTTTTTGCTGTACATTTTTGGGGTTAATGTAATACTCAGAATTATTGCTAATTCAAACCAGTGAGAGCTGTAATACAATTAGATTGCAATCAGCTTTGATCATGCATCAGTGGCCATTTTAAAACTAATAAAGGATATTAGCCTTAATTTATCTTTCAGCAATTGTTGGGCTATCGTGCTGCCCAGTGATTTATTTGCATTAACTATGGAACCATTATCTTCTACTAGAAGATTGAACATTAAGAGGAAATACATCTAAGAGGAAATACTTAATCTGCATAAGTTTTTGATATAAGATTTTAGTTTATATTGATGATGTCATTCAGTTTGTTTAGATTCTCTTAAGGAGTCTTAGAAGAGTTGTGGTAATTATGTTTTTAGCATTTTGAAGTTCTGAAGGTCTTGTAGTCACTGTCCATTATTATTGTTTAATGTTTGCTGTATCACCCTCAAAAGGTTCTGGTTCTTACTTTAAGGCAAATCTGGGGCAAGTAAATTGTACATTTTTTTAAAAATATGGCATAAACAAAGTCCAAGGTTAAGATATAAGTAGTTTACCTTCTAAATTAGATGGATTATATTATTATGTATCATTAGTTAGCTTCCAGCCACTGTTATACATTTGAAACTCTTCACACTTACAAAACAGAAACCTCAAGGTCATTGTATTTTAGCTCACTGTAATATACCCAACATGAATAACCACTGTATAATCTAATTCTAGAGGCTGGTGATTGCTGCAAAAGATCTGTTTGGTTAAGTGACTCACTAACATCAGTAGCCCGTCACGTTTCAGCCTTTATCATATAAGGCAGGACTGCAGATCAAATGCTGCTGTGGGGGTCCTGATAGTGTGAAGCAACAACTTCACATGGACAATTTTCCCTACACCCCTACATGAATGTGCTTATATAAGAAGTCATTTGAGACATTTGCCACCTCACCACGATAAGGTTAGACAACCTCACATTGCCTACACACACACACATCCCTCATCACCTCCTCAAGCTACTGTCTTCAGTTGTCCGGCGACACTTCAGCCCAATCAGAAAGATAGCAAACCTGAGAGTGTGTTCATTTGGTAGTGTTGGCAGGAAGTACAGTAGAGGCCTCAAGGTCAGGACTGCCTCCTCACACATTTGTTCATTAACTGAACGTTGAGCAACACAAATCGGGAAGAATATGTCTTTATCATTTTGTGGAAATTAAGACTTTGAAAAAACATATGGTTCAGTCTGAGTTCCAAGATTTACTCTTTCTTGTCTAGTTGTCTAACTATCAACTATCTTGATTTTTTTTTCACCAATTTTTTATATTTAGCAGTATAATAAAAGCCTTAGTAGGACTATATTAATTCATTTAGGTTGAACCCATTAAAGTCTGGACTAGTTTGCATTCTTTTCACCTTTATGGTATAGATAGATAGATATACCTTATTGTCCAAAACTGGGAAATTCTCATGTTTGCACAATGCAAAACACCATATTTACGGGTCTGCATAGTTTGTAGGGAGTGATATTTGTTGCATTCAGTGATATATGCTACTTTTCCCCATATTATCCCAAATCCTGTTTATGCCACAAACATATCCTACCTGTGTGTGTTTAGATTTTCTTACCACTTTTTATAACAGTAGTGGCTCTTACGTAAGTCCTCAGAGGATTAGCAAAACCATCGGTGAGATTACCGGAGTCACAAGCGCAGCTGTAATCCACAGCATATCGCCAGCAAGACATACCACCTCTTCGCTCCCAACCAACCCAGAGTCCTGGTTTATCCCAGTCCTTCGTCTGTGCTACAATCCCAGTCTCAACCCTCAGCCCCTCCAATTCTTCCAGCCAATTGGCTTTAACCCTCTATTGGTTATTTATCAAAGATTACCGACCCTGTACCACTTGGTTTCCTGACTCAAAATGAGGGCCCTGTAGTTTAGAACTTTTTAGTCATCACAGTTTTCTTAATAATAGGATAACTTACCCGTCCTCCCTATTTAGAAATGCTGGAGATGCTGATTTTAAAGTTCAGGAGTGAAATGATTTTCAGAAAACACAAATGGAAAATGACTTTGTTTCTTTCTCTTTGTTTCCCTTCACAGGCTCCATCATTCCTCAGGTACATCTGACTGAAGTGTTTCCCTTTGTCATGAGTTTTGTTCTTCAAGTTAAGACTGTCTGGAGGAAACCCTCAACTATATTTGATTGATAAAATAATCCAGTAACAATCCAAGGACTGCGTGAGAGAAACCTAAGAGATACACTATAAAAGGTATGTTTCTGTTCGCCATCCATTTAGATATTTATTATGTACAGCATACTTAGGTTTGAACTGATGTGAAATGTGAATATATGCCGCAGTTTTAAGAAAGAAAGGTCTTTTTTGAGATGGATTATAGTCAGCCAGATAAGAACTAAAGCATATGTGTCAGTACAGTTTTCATATTCCTGCCTTACCTTTAATTTTAATTCTTCTTTTGTTTGTTCTTATTTCTTTTCAAGACTGGAACTGTGTTAAACCAGAAGGTCCTAAGGGATACAAAACAGACAACCGGCATCTCAGTAAAGTGAACCGAAAGACCAGCAGACTGTTTCTGAGATTCTTTACCCCAAAACTCAATGTTTTTACTGAGCATGTGTCATAGAGCAAGGTCAACACACAAGCGAAGATGAACCCTTATGTCACCTCACACTTCAGGAGGAATCTTTTTCCTCATTTCCATTTGTTGTAGACTTTTGTCTACCCTGCTGTGACTGGTTGAGTGAAATGACCTCGTCGATATTTGTACAGTTATAGCAGTAGCTCTTGTCTATTGTTTTTCACCTCTCTTTGCATGCTCCGCAGTGTAGGGGTACAGTTAAGGGTTTGATTCTGTCCAAAAAGACTGGTTGTGGATGCTCTTGTATACTTGTTAGGATTTAGTAATAGAGATCAAAATACTACAAAAACACTACAAGCAAAAGCAAATGAATTATTTATATATATTAAGGACTTGCATATTGTTATTTTCACATTGCATATAATCTTCTATTATGTTTTTTTAACTCTTTCTGATGTTCAGGTTTTTGTGATCTGGTTCAAACAGATGCTGAGTTCAAGACCATAATCCACAAACTCAGTTACACTCTCAGCCACCTTAGTTTTCATCACTTCTCAGCTCCTCTCCTTCTATTATCTACACCTGATCAACTTTTGGTGCCAGACCTCCAGAAAATGTAGAAACCTTCCTCAGGTGATCTGTGTGCTTACCTTTTCCCTCCATATGAGCCTTCCACTTAAAGCTGAAAACACATGTATGTTGGGGATAGAACAAAGTAATCTCTCTCTGTTGTTTTCTTCCCTTCTTATCTTTTGTCAGGCATAGGTAATTTCTCAGCCAAGCTGAGCTGTAATGAGGTATGTCTACTCTGCGAGACTAACTGTTGCAGGCGATTGCTAACAGCCGTGTAGTTCAGGTCAATATTATCCAGACAACAGTCAGGATACAAAGCAAGTCTTAAACAATTTGACAATGGCCATCAAACAGATATGCAGACTCTTTGAAAGAAAATGTGAAATTGTTAAAGCAGTGACATGATTGAACAGGAAATGGCAAACAAAGCATGGTTCTTTCCGTTTGGACCCTCTTGTTGGCCAAAAGTGACATTTCCTTGACTTGTGGAGACAATTGCAAGTTCCAAGTCTAGTTTAAGTCTGCTAAAGCAGATATATTTTGTGAACTTTATTAAATTGTGTGTGTTATATTCAATGCTTTATCAAGATGCATTGCCTCGGAATTATGAATAATGAATAATGACACCAGGCATTTGTCGTACTGAAAACACTGTATTCTCTGTTTCCTCATGCCCATACCAAGGGGTTTTGAAACTGGGAAGAACTTTGATTGTAAGAATTGGCATGTTTTTTGCTTTTTTGACTGCATGTTGGAAATGATTTCATTATATCGTCCCATTTGAAGTTTATTTGGATTTGTCTGCCTTGTATGCATCTTGTCACAATGTTGTGGAAGATACCCTGTAATGAGCTGTATATCCTTGAAATGCTTCCTACTCCATTGCATTATCAGTTTATAGCTTTCATCAATTGATGCCTGCTCAGGGCTTTCCCTTTATTGTTGTTTTGAACCAAACAGAACCAATCCTGCATGCTTTTGCCAATCCTTGTTTACCGATCCTTGTCAAAAAATAGACTCCTTAGCTTCCTGCGGGCATCCTTCTTTTCAGCTCACCTTGCTTCACTTACCTCAGTGAGTATTATTGTTCAATGACATTGATTGTTAATGAATGCACCTCTGGACCTACTTTGAGAAAACCCATTTTGTTGCTGAGGGATCTGTCACTGAAAGAATAGACTGTACTGGGTAACAGCATTACACAGTGGGGAAAGTAAATGAGTGACTGGTCAATGGCTTTGGAGGGAATTATCCTCTGGTTGGCCACTATAAACTTGCTATTATCTCTTCATTAAGAAGGATTTAAAGACTGACTGTGTTGTTAGCTCCACACACTTAATTGACTGTATCAACGTGTCTGAATTACCACACCAACAATCAAAGGCACACTGAGGAATATTGAGTAACTGAACTTCTCCATAAGAGAGAGGAGACTTTACAGTGCATGATGGGAGCGGCACGTGTGAAACGGCGCTTCAGTGCTGTGGTGGATGGGCCAGTGGAGGAGGAGGAGGTCATGAGGCTGGCACAGAGTGCTGCAGACACGGCTAGGGCAGGGGGGAGTCCAACAGGGTCAGGGACCCCAACCAGCCCCTCCCCGACCCATGCCCTGAACGGCAAAACTCTACCTCTCCAGAGCAACACCAACAATGCACGGAGGCAGAGTGCCATTGAACAGTCATTTGGAGGAGATGCAGGAGAAGGCGGGATGAGAGCAGGAGGAATGTGCTCAGGGCTAAGGAGTGGAAGAGGCAGTAGTGTAGGAGGAAGAGGTAAAGGTCGGTCATCCTCGGACCAGGATTCGCTCTCTTCCCCCTCCACTACCAGCCGCCGATGCACGAGGCGCTCAAGCCGCCGGCCCCGACAACGCTTTGTGGGCAAGGACGGACGCTGCAACGTCACCTTCGTCAACATGAGCGAGAGGGGCCAGCGCTACCTCAGCGACCTCTTCACCACCTGTGTGGACATCCGCTGGCGCTGGATGCTGGTCATCTTCACCCTCTCCTTCCTTCTCTCCTGGCTGCTCTTTGGATTTGCCTTCTGGCTCATTGCCTCCGCGCATGGAGACCTCTCCATTCGACTTACCCCCAGCTCAGGCTCCTCTCCGGGATCAGGAGAGGCCGGGTCCGGAGGAGAGTCTGATAGAGAGGCAGTGGTTGAGGAGCCGTGCTTCCTCCAGGTGAACAGCTTCATGGCGGCCTTTCTCTTCTCTTTGGAGACGCAGACATCCATCGGTTATGGATTCAGAAGCGTGACCGAAGAGTGTCCCCTGGCGGTGGCGGCGGTCGTTTTGCAGTGCATTGTGGGCTGCATTATTGACGCCTTCATCATCGGGGCAGTCATGGCGAAGATTGCCAAGCCCAAGAAGCGCAACGAGACATTGGTGTTCTCTGACACAGCTGTGGTGGCGCTGAGGGACGGGAAACTCTGCATGATGTGGAGGGTCGGAAACCTACGCAAGAGCCACCTGGTAGAGGCACATGTTCGAGCACAACTACTGAAGGTGAGTAGATGGATAATGACCATGATCAAAAAAAGAAAGAGGTCAAAAGTATGGCAGTGATAACAGACAAGCCTTTCCCTTTTTGAGAAAAAGGTCAAAAGGTAAATTGGAGATGGTAAAACAGACAGGGAAAAAGAATGTACCAAAAAATAGAGGTTGCAGCTGTGGGAGATAGCGGGAGAGGAAAAAAGGTTGCAGTAGAGAGAATGACAGAACACTGAGACCATCTGGCCTGTATTCTGTGGACCGTCGTTAATGAGAGCTTGTTTTATTTTCCCTCAGGGGTTAGGAAGATTTACCATGGATTAACTTGCCCACAATTCTTTAACTGAGAACCATTGTGCTTCGTCATCTCATTTTCCCTTGTGTGTACTGTATGTGGGTTAGAGCATTGTTCTATATATATGCTTCTGTTTACCTTACTGTCTGGTCTTATTGTTGGCAGTTTAAACACGTGTTCTTTTTTGTGAGTGTTTTGTCATCATCAATGCCGTGTGTGTATACATGCGTGTATGCTGCCAGAGTTGTCCGGAGGGACAGAATCTGTGGAACACTGAGGCTACAGCATCGACAATTTGATCTCTCTTAATAGCATGACCATATCAAAGTTCATACAGGGCAGATGGGATTATGTTTGCAAGGATCAAAGGAATACAATTCTAAATACTGGTACTGGATATTGTTCCATAGTAAGGGTTGGGTGAGTGATAAGCCTATACATGGGACTTGCATCATCAAATTCAACTGAATCTAATAACTGAATACTAAGCTTTTGGGTCAGGGTAAGAAATTTAATTTCCATTGTTTTTCTCCAATGACCTTAGGAAATGGTGTCAGGTGTATTTAAAATGACAGATTATTTCCCTCTTTTCTATATAATGGTGTTGCATTTTATAGCCAGAATTATAGTTTTGTCCCACCTGCCTTTGGCTGTTGTTTGTTTCATATTGGAAATCATTTCTAGTCTCCATTTAATATTTTCCCGCATGTGAAAATCAATTTTGCAACAGCATAATAACTAATGTGGAAAGTTTAATGTACCAAATAGTGACTTTATTTTACTCTCAATTCCCAACTTCAGCCAAGAGTGACAGAAGAGGGAGAATTCCTCCCGCTGGACAATGCAGACATCAACGTGGGTTTTGACACAGGCACAGACCGCATCTTCTTGGTCTCGCCGGTGACAATTGTCCATGAGATCAACGATGAGTCACCCTTCTTCGAGATCGACCGAAAGACCCTGGAGAACGACTCTGATTTGGAGGTGGTGGTCATTCTCGAGGGCATGGTGGAGGCCACAGCTATGACCACACAGTGCCGTAGCTCCTATCTGGCTTCTGAAATCCTCTGGGGACACCGTTTTGAACCAGTGCTCTTCGAGAGGAAAGACTGCTACCAGGTCAGAAAGCAAGGAAAGAGAGCAAGTGTATGGATCCTTCCCTCAATGCTATCTCTGAGGGGAATCAATTACTTTGCGATTGTTGGGAGGGATGTATATATTAAGTGTTTTAGCCATGGTAGCAGTGTGGCTAAAATGAAATTGTCAGCTATGTACAGACTTTCACAGTTCCCTGACGATGTGTCCTAATGATTCTGTGGTCCATTGACTTATCATCTAGCACCATCAATAGGTCTACATTTTAATATAACCAGTACTTTGGTTTATGACCAAACACCTGCAAAACTGATGACATTCCCATCAGCCTCTGTTGTTTTTTGTGTTGATTATCAAATGTTATCATGCTAACACACTAAACTAAGACATTGAACATTTACCTGCTAAACATCAGCATCGAAGCATTGTTATTGTGAGCATGTTTTATTCAAGTAAAATGTGTATTGAAAAATTCTTGTTTTCTGCCCTTTTTCCAGGTGGACTACTCGTTCTTCCATCGAACATATGAAATCCCAAACACACCGTCATGCAGTGCTAAAGAGCTGGCTGAGCAGAAGTACATTCAAAGCTCACGCTCTTCATTCTGCTATGAGAACGAAGTGGCTCTGCAACTCGTCTCCCCTGATGATGAGCCTGGCCAAGACCCTGAGTGTCCCTCCCCACCGACCCGAAGGCAATCCCTGGCAGAACATCTCCACTACAACTGAACCTGTGGGATAGGAGGCCTTAAGGGAAAAGAGACAGGAAGTTGACCCCGAGGTTTAGAGAAAGGACAGGCAAGAAGAGAGGGATAAACAGTTAGGAATGGGCAGACCAAGAGCGACAAGATTACAAGTAGATAGGGACATGGATTTGCCAGTGTCAGGAGAAAGGATAGGAAGTCCAGAATGGGAGCAAGTCAAGAGCCGTCAGAATTTTTAAAGGTTTGCAAGTTATAGAGAAGCATTCCTCTACAGATTAGATTGGACAGAGAAGTAGAAAGGATATGGACAGACAGAGAAACAGTGGGAGGCTTGGGGTCAGTCTGTAGGGGAGATGGGACTGAACAAGTTGTCTGATTGGTCCTGGCAATCTTTCAGGATCATTGAAAACTTGTCTGCTAAGTCTCACATCTGGCCCATCACCACAACACACTCATCTGGCTTTAATGCCTGCCTGGCAGAATATACAACAGCACCCCATGGTGGCTCTAACCTGCAACTGCACCTCCAGTTTTCTGATCTGCAAAACATTGTGACCTCTAATCGAGGTAGCCTCTGTGTGAAGTGAATTGTAGTGTACCTACTGAGGTACAACTCAGGAATGTCTTCCACTATGATGCTATGCTATGCACTATGGTTTATCATTTTAATGCTTTATTTTCTTATGGTAAGTATGGGTAGTGCACATTTTGTGATGCTTTGATTTTGGGGCTGGGTGCTGAGTTGAGTATTTGGCTCGGCTCCGTGTAGAGCCAGGCAGAGCAACAGTAACATGGAGAAACAGCTGGAAACTAGCAGCGGTTTTGAGCTGTTTCTTTTTCATGTTACACGCTGTATGTTGTTTGTCATTGTATGTTGTTTGTTCACTGATTGTAACATTTGCTTTATTTAATCCAACTTTTTGAGCTGAGGTGAATGACATGTGGTAAGAGGAAGCATGATAGTGTTGGTCACTTTCAAACCACTGAAATGCTTACAGATGACAGTGTCTGTGTCCACATCAGATAACTACCATGCGCTCTTTCGGGCACTACTATTTACAGTATATTTGCATGTTCTACAATTATGTTGCTAAAATCAACCGCACTGTATTGTTTTGCTTTGTTACTTTTGAATTGTACTTAGCGACTGAGCTATGACATTATAATCTTTTAAGTGTCTTGGCACCCTTTATGTTTTGGACTGAATCCAAGGCAACAGAGGGCGCTCTCATTGACTCTGTAAATGCACTGGAGGCCTACAGCCCCCTCCAACATCATAAGATCATAACTGAGCTGAACTGAGTGGGATAGGTGTTCATGGCTTGCTGTTTCTGTGTCTCTAACATCTGCACAAGTGGATGAGGATTGAACTGGAAACTACACTACATCAATAGAAAATTATTCTGTTTTTTTTGTGCCCATAAAATCATTTGATCCCTACTCTAATTGAAATGTGTTACAGTCGGTCTCTCTCACAAAATTGTGAGAACAGTGTAGTGAGTGGTGCCTTCATAACAAACCAGATATTTTGCAACCGGCCCTTCATCTGCAGCAGATAATTTCATGTTTTAAAATGTGCTTAAAGGTTATTTTATTGCGTGTATTTGCATAATGCTACTTATGCAAGAGTGTTTTTCAATCACTTTATAATTTACAGGATGCTGTTCTAAGTAGACAATGTCTATGTCTATGCAAGTATTGTGAATCTGAAGTCTCAATATGAACATGCACTGATAACATAAAGTTACTTTTAGCTGTATTGTATTGTAGGACATGTAATAGTTGAACCTTGTAGTTACATTACAAAGCACCTGGAATGTTATGGTTTATTTGAGATCCTGTAATAATTTGCAGTAAATTCTGCCACCTGAGTATTTAAGTGTTTGATTACAGAAGGTGTTGATGAAGGAAATGTAACTCAGGACTCAGTGTCGGGAGAGTGTTGTGAAGTGTTGACCAGTAATCAGCCTGACCAATGCACAACCTGGAAACTTGTTCTTTGTACATTGCACAAAAGTAACACATGGAGAATATTATCACTAATGAAGCTCTGCAACAGCGCAGTAGTGTTGCTGGATCAGCACAGGTTGACCTTGGTGCATCAGTCGCAGTGTTTCACTCCAGCAATTGAAAGATTTTTTTAAGTTTACCTCACGGGGGTTGAGGTATTGATAACATATTATCTGTTACAATTAGTGTTACTGCTGTTGTATGTTTGTGTCCTCCCTTCCACTTCTCCTTTATGGCCACCATGCTCTATTTTTAGGCTGCATGGCGGGTCACGTCGTTCACCCTGACTCCACTTCCATGAAATGTAACTTGACCTTTCTGCACCTTCACTTTAACAACAATAGCACTTTTTAAACACCACAGAAAGAAATAGACAGATGGATTATTGGTCATTTCACCGGTTTCTTAGGATTAACAATTCACAGTACACATACTACATTTTTTAAATCATAGGTATTTATAATATACATAGTGTAAAATACCTAGTATACTGTAATACTACATACATTTTTAATGAAATAGTGAGATGAAACCAATAAAATATGTAGCTCTGTATCTTTCCTGGTTTATTTTTCGAAAGAGAAAGAGAAACCTCTGCTCCAACATTGAAATGTAATTTCAGAGCTGGCTCAGGCACAGAACATTTCCAAATGAAACTGAACTGTGTTGTAGAGCAAATAAAACACAGCGATTGAATTGCAATTATGATTCTTCTTCATTTGTTCTCCTAGTCGCTCTCTTTGTAACCTAATAATGTCATCCAGATGGCAAGTGTAGTTTATCAGGCATAGTCTTTGTTGTTCGTTTGTTGTTCTTTGTTGTTGTTCATTGCATTTACATTTATATTTTTATATTTAATGTTATTTATATTTTCACTGATATATGTGCTGCTATATCAGTATATCCTATATGATCCTATATGCTGATATGTCTGTCACAGAATACAGTCTGAACCTAAACCTTAAAACCAAACAACTATTTTTTTTACAGGAATAAGTAGAAGAATGTTTAAACCAATCTTAGTAAAACTAAATATCTCTTAATGACTGAATCGTACAACTTTGACAGTTAAGGGAGGAAAGCAAAGTGTTAAAGTTTTAATTTCATTTTGTTGTCAAAGTGACGAGTAAGCTTTTGCAAAACTCTGATATATCAGAAGAATAAAACACCCTTTGTGAAAATAACATTAACCCTATAATAACCTTTGTATCTTAATTGCTATATAGCCTTTAAGACACATTACACATGTTGTGAGTATTCCTGTAAAATGTCAGTAGGCTATTTGTTTCTGTCTTTTCTTGGCTTGATTCTGGTTTTTGTTCAGTGTTTTAACTCTTCTACTTGTGACATGTTAAAAAGTAGATGAAAAGAAATTACTACAAAAATCTCTTACCATCACATATTTAATATTTAGCCTAAAATAAATATTGCTTTGGCTTCAATTACACAGATTAGACACTTAAAATACTGCTAAATGTACAGTTTAATTTGACTAAATAAATTAATAAAATCATATGTTAAGGTCCAGTTAGACCTATAGGCTTTTTGTGGAGCTTTCAAACCACATCTCATGGACTTCATCATGTGGAGTTTGCTTTATTATAGTTGATACATTCATACATTGTTAGTCTTGTAGTATATTGTGTTTTGTGTGGTGAATATATTTTTATTTATGATATATTATATATACAAGCTTAGACCCCTGTGATATTTTGACAATGATGTAAGTATTTAACGATAAGTCCAGACCCTGGTCTAGTATTCGGATACTCGTGTACATGGGTACTCGGGTTCAGTCGGATTTTCTGGGACCATCTGAATCACGCGCCTGGAGTCAGATCTTACCAAGCAAACCGCCTGTTTGTGTGTGGATGTGGACTGAAACAAATCTGATCTCGGATCTGTGTCTGCGGACTCTCGCCGCCTCTGACTGGTAAACAAAGGGCGCGCAAATCTCCCGACTTTAGCGCGAGAGTGCAGCACAGGCACCTGCTGCATCACTCTGGTTGGCTGTTCGACGCGTTGATCACAGAAAACCCCGCCTATTCTCAGCTATCATTGGCTAACGGCGGAGATTCTTGTTCTATCGTTAACGCCATTGGTCACCGCGCCCGTTTCATGCCAGCTTTGGGGCGGAAAGTTCCCGTCGCATTCATGAGGCGGTTCTACTGCTCGGTTGTGGATTTTGATTGGACGTATTTATCTCTAAGGGTTGACTAAAAACCGTCTTGTCGTCTCTGATTGGTCCGCTGTCAGGAAGCCCCTCTCCTGGGCTGAAGCCGCCGTCTTGCCCTCACTGCTCTCCGTCTAGTTTATTCTCACCGAGGAGTGTGAGTGCGGCTCCGCTGAGAGAGCGGTGCGATGATAAAAACCGCATATGCGGTAGGCTACACACCTATCAGGCAGGAAAACCACCCAGAAACAGCCTCAGCCCGGTTATCCGCCTTTCTCAGCCTTATTTACGACCCGGAGCGGAACCTGAAGGTGAGACATTTAATTGCCTTTAGTCTTAATCCAACTCGTAAATAGCCGGTGAAATATCCAGATCGTATCATATTTCAGTGAGCAGCTAACCTTGCTAGGTTGCCCTAAATGCGGTGCTTTAACGCCTGAAAATGAAGCGTTGGTGCGGCTAGAGGCGTTTATGCTAGTTTGGTGTTTAGAAACGTCTTTGTAGAGGAGCTTAGATCGACAAGTCTGGCTAAGAAACTGTCCATCTAACAGCCATAATATAAGGGATATAATTATTAGGTATAGGCCTGCTGCTGTGTGTGTAATAGAATAAAAATGGTAATAATACCCAGCTTGTATTCTCAGCGAAAACGGCTTGATTTGAGGCTGCCACATGCACAGTCAATTAAAGGCTGGGGCCCATGTGATTGTTCATGTCTAAGGTGTGGTTGCCTCCGTCAGGTTTTGTGTCCTAAAATGCAGGTAGCCTCATTTTCCAGGGGTCACCTGTCCTGCAGCTCATCTCTTCTGCAGCCGCACTGTAATTATCAGCAGCCAGTGGGTTTGATAATAATAATGTCACCTCCCCTCACTGTCCGTAATGTGCCCAGATGCCACAATATCATCACGAAAGCTGGAGGAGAAAAAAAAGGCGTCTCCGTCTCCCCCACCCGTTTAACACACGCACGATCACGCACAGGCACCCACACATTAATTACACACACACACACACACACAGCACAGGCCCCCCGCAGTGAATGACCTCAGCTGAAACTCGGGAGGTTTTGTCTGTGGGCTGTTCAGGGTGTTGCTATGGAGGAGATCAGTCAGGTTTTGGCAACTCCAGCTGCTGCAGGACGAGTTTGCTGGTCAGTACTGCGACAACCTGTGAGGTGTGTGTGTGTGTGTGTGTGTGTAAAGACTGGGCTTCAAGGGAATCATTAGCATTGATGGACCCCAGCAGCATGCTACACTGCAGCTATAGTGTCTTTAGGAACATGGCTGGATCATATGCTCATAGGACAGTGTTAGTCATGACAAATGGTTTATGATGACTATGGTGTTTTTACTAGAACAGACACTGTAGCTGTCCACATCTTGGAAGTGTAACATCTCAATACTTTTGATTTCTCGCAGGTTTGTGGGAAAATTCATATTTTAAGGATAAGGCTGACATTATTCTATATTTATATTACAGTTAGCAGAACCTATAAAAAGACCAAAGCCAACAATGAATTAATGATGATGAAGTATTGCCAGTGTAGCTGAAGCCTGATATAAAGAACATTCCTCTATACATAGACGTTCACTGTTGTCCAAAAATTATTTAAAAGACATCAGTCAGCCACACAGATGTACTGGGTGACATGTTTCTTTATTAGCATAGACGTGGAAACTGTTGATTATTCACACAACCCACATACCCTGTCCTGGTCAGGTAGATACTCACCACAGGATGAGATTAATATGCTGAAAATATTCTCCAACAAATGGACTATGACAAATGGACTAGGGGAGGAGTGAAACAGATAGGGTAAAGACATGTACAGCTGTTTTATGCCACTGAGGAATCACATATTTCCATTCTTAGTGGCTGGGTGGAGCTCTTTTGTCTGCATGTTTACTCCCCACCCAGAGTCATATTGGAGTAATAGGTAGGGTTAAGGCTGGGTTGGAGAAGAGAAAGCACAGAAAAAACCGAGAGATGCATAGCAGGAATCAAGCCAGATGACATACCTGTCGAGGCATGGTGACGCCTAATGCTGTAGTTAAGACACACACAATACAGGACGGCACAATAGTCTAGCTGTGTGATCAAAGTTGACATTTGCTACAACTCAAGCGTGTTTCACCCCCTGTGGTTACTTACGAGGTGTCAGCTCATTCCTCCATGAAGAATGACTTTGATTATCATAACGATTGGTTACACGTCATTGAGATATCAGTACTTCACCGGCTAGATCATAATCCAGTCCAACTAAACTTGAATCTTTCAACAATTGTTAAGCATTCCGGCTGAGCTGCTTGAAGGGTTTCATTCCTAAGATGTATGTCTATCTTGGCTGCCACATGAAATTCATGTCATCTTCTCGGAAGAACCCATCCATTAAAGAACTGCTTTTCCGGTCTCGTAGAAAAATATATCAAGATACAGCATCTAATAAGTAATTTGCTTTAATATAAATAATGATAATCTAAGCCAGGGTTCTCTCTAGTTACTATGTCATTAGATTATTTATTAGATTTTATGTTATGTATGTCAATGGCCTTGTGCTAACATTCAGTAGGTTATCCCCGTTGTGGGACTAAAAAAGGAATATCTTATCTGTATGGATGCGAGTGATAACATTTTCATTATTAATTCAATTCCTGATTATTTTCTTGATTTATTGTTTGGTCTCTTGAAAGTCAGCAAATAGCGATAAATGCCCACTTAAAAGACCATGGGCATCTCAAAATGTCTTCTTTTGTGTGACTATTTAAACTCCAAAATATTCTGTTTCTGTATTCTGTTCACTATCAAAAAACCAGAATATTCAGATTTGAGAAACTGAACCCAGTGAATTTTTCACATTTTTGTGTGAAATATTCCTTAAATCGTTAAACGATTATGAGCTGATTAATTTATTGCCTTTCCTTTCAACAGCCCATCTTAGATAGAGCAGCAACTAGCCTCTCTAAAACAATGTCACCTCCCCTACTAACCTCAATGGAAAGTTTTAGAGAGAGTTCTCCTCCACCAAGAGAACTTTTCTCACACAGTGGCTGCTGCACGTGATTTCTTAGTTGTCAGAGCAAATCTAGGAAGCTCCTCTTATAGTACTACAGTCACTCTGACTGCAGAGTGCCTTCATGTTTCAGAGTTGTAACCACTTCTAGCTACTGTCACCTCATCTTTCACAGGATACTGGGTCCTAAGGCGAATCAACATTTTGGCTCCACAACTTTTCAGTGAGAGTTTCATCTCTGCTGAGTCCAGTGGCCTGTAGTAGGAGGACGTTTCATTTTCTTTCAGTTAACAATAGATTCAGTCCATTTCCATCCTCTCCCCTCACTGCTATCCCACCCTTTTTCTTCTTCCTCGCCATCCCTCCCCCTCGCACTGTCATGTCAGTTTACTCAGTCGATTGATGCATCTCGCTCTTCCTCCACCCTCCACCCACATTATATACCTCCATCTCTCTGTCTTTCCTCCTCCCTTCATTTGCTGTGTCTTTCAATTAGGCCATCCCTGACCCAATCTCAGCTAGATACGGCCTGCATGCTGCTTGCGTGCTACTACTGCTCTTCCGTTATGGGTGGGTGGATGCTCATGGAGTATGTGTGTGTATCTTGACACAGAATCACATCAGTGTCACTGTCCGTCAGTCCTCTACATCATCCACAGTGCTCCAGTTTTAAGCCTCCCACAAGAGGCTGGTGATGAAAAAACACTCACTTTTCATTGTCCCCCTTTTTTTGTGTCCCCTGTTCTTTTCTCACCCAGTGCCAGTAGAACCATGTCCAGGCCATCGGGGGGCGGTGCCAATGATGTCACCCGCTTCCTGTCATCGGGGGCGGGGCCAGGGTCGCCCACCTCCAACGCTGTGTTCTCCGCTGCCAGCCAGGCCGACTGGGCAGCTAAGAGGCTGGTGTGGGTGCCGTCAGAGAAGCATGGCTTTGAGGTAAGCGGATATTGTCCGCTCATAAGAAAAATGGACGACCTCTTGGCTTTTGTTACCAACAAGCACCAACATCTAAGTCAAATCATACTGGATGTGAAGAGCTGAGTCAACTTGAATTTTTACAAGGGAATTTTTACAACTCGTTTTCACATTCCTGTTCACCATTATCTAAATATTAATCCTCTGGTAAATAATTAGCCCCAAGTGTGTGCCCTCGACTGAAGGCGTGTCAAATAGGTGAGGCAATGTGGCTTAAGGTGTGTGCATCTTTGCATGTGCGTGTTATCATATCTCATGAGGTTTTTATCCCCAAGACAAACCCTAATTCCATGCTGTCTTTTGTCCTATTAGAATATTTAATGTGCCTTGTGATGCTTTCTAACACATTTAGGCCTATTGGCTATCATAAGGCTCTTGTCTTTAGATTAATTTGTTCCACTTTTCCTTGGTACTTGCATAATGCACATTACAAGTTTTCATTGGTGCATATTGTCGGATGTGACATATCTCTGAGTCTCCTTGTCTCTGCTGGACTGGTTTCATAGAGAGCTCTATGAATAGAACAATACTCTCCTTCAGCCTCCTAATGTTAAAGAGGCACTTGTAGAGACACTGACTTCATTTTACACTCATGATCTCAGACTGGCACTGTTGGAAGAACACACACTCACCAAATATTCACATTCATACAGTATAACACGCAAAGAGACACACATGCTTTCATCCAGTTTCATTCTGAGCATGTAGTTCAATCTGTGACTAATACACTGCAAACCCGCACACAGGCAAACACAGTCATGCACATATTTTGTGTGTTGTGCATATCAAGTAGCAGAGAGAATAAAGCAGAGTAGAGTCCTGTGACCTGGTCAGAACCAGAGTTCAGTACTTCCTCCTCTAGAAGCACAAGACTGACAGCATGACAAGAGAGCTCCTCTACCATGTTCTGTCACCAGCTATTCTTGTATGCTGTCCAATACAATGACAACTCATAAAGCTCACGGGAACAGATTCTGACAAACATTTTAGTTTAAATGCAGACCAGCTGGTTTAGAGTAGAATTTAAGGACTAAACCAGAGTTCTTTGGGTTTTTTAGTTCAGTACTTTGCCTACATTCATTTTGACAATTTTCCAAAGCAAATTGTATGTTTTTAAATTGCTTTTCTACCTTCTAGCTAGTCATTAGCTTTTTTCCTTCCAGTTTTTTTCAGTCAAAGTTACTTTCTTTAAAATGACTAATGACTGTTCAGACTGTGGTTGGTGTATTAAAGGAACATGCAAACTGCCAAACATCATCCTTTTAAATGCAAGAAGATATTAAATCCACGTTAACATTAACACACAAGAGATCAATTTTGACTCATTGATTAGTCTGAGATTGATTTCCTCAGAAATGCATTGCCACCTGATTGTGAAATCATGACATTGGTGATGATAAATGCAGACATGATGTTCACACTGTGATGTTTCACTTATCTCAAGCAAGTTTAATGTCTCTGCTATTGCACTGAACAGAACTCTCTTTTTATTCATCTCCCACACTGTCTTTGTTAAACCTTGCTTTGCTTCCACCCCCAGTCGGCCAGTATCCGGGAAGAGCGTGGCGATGAGGTGGAGGTTGAGCTGACAGACAGCCAACGGCGGATCACTCTGTCCAGGGAGGAGGTCCAGCGGATGAACCCCCCACGCTTCAGTAAAGTGGAGGACATGGCCGACCTCACCTGCCTCAACGAAGCCTCGGTGCTGCACAACCTGAGAGAGAGATACTACTCTGGCTTGATCTATGTGAGTGCACAGAACAATGAATGCACAAGAAGGTGAAACACATTCACAGGATAAAACTAATAAAGAAGCATGGGACACAGTTCTTATGCCAAGGCACATGTTCACACACATACATGGACAAGAGTGTGTGCACATTCAGTCTGTGATGTTGTTTACATGCATGTGTTAGCGGTTAGCTCCTCTGGCATCTCCTGTGTAACTGATATGGGGCAGTAAGAGAGGTGAGGAGTCAGTTTACAAAGTGAGGCAGTGGGAGGCATCTCCAGTTTCTCCTGCAGAACAGATATGAGTAAGATAGGATAGATAGGAATGGAAGTCATAGTGATGTAAGCCAACAATAATTGACAGGAAGCATATAGTGCGTGCATTTATAGTAGAATAATATACATACAATTAAAATTAAATGTAGTAAGCTGCCTATCAATGGGATGATTGATGAAGAATAAAACTGAGGTAAAGATAAAGAGGTGGGAGGGAAGCCAGGTTAGATTGTTGGAATAGCTTTGAGAAGCGTATTACAATATGACAGTGTATATTTGATACTTTTGTGACTTCTACTACAGTTGGAATGCTTTATATCAACACTACTGTCTGGGTGTGGATTTACACTGTGTTCAAAATATAATCACTGGCTGCATTCACATGAGCCAAAACTTTCCTTTCTGCATGAACTAATATTTATTTACCCTACAAAAATCTGCACATTTTATATGCCGGAGTCTGTTTGGGCATTCTTATTACATATATGACATATTACATTTTTTTGTTCTGATCGTGTGTATGTATGTTTTTATCTGACTTTTTATGTGTGTGTGCAGCAATTTTTAATTGTATCCTTTTTTGTATGGGCCATCAGTTGAGTTGACTATTCCCCAAATGTTCGCATGACATGCTCTGTTTACCTTCTTCACCATAAGTAATCAGGGGGAATGATGCTGACCTGTATTATATATTAAATCAAGTAAATGAAACAGGCTACACTGAATGCTCGCCCCCTCCTTTTTGGTTTATTGCTGTATTTTCTGCTGAAGCAATAGTTTAATAAGGAAATACTCAGCTGTTACCTCCTGCAGTTATCAAACAGTAAAAGTCAAGCCACCCACAATTATTGACAGTATCCTTGAATCTAGCACAAACCACTTAACTCATGTCACTGAGCATGTGCAAAGACAGTGCTCGTCTTTAATAATAGATGGTTATCACACAGACTAAAATGAAATGATGTCCTTTTATCCTAATTGTGGAATAAAAGGCTCAACAGACTGCACATGAGTGTCAATGTGAATCTCTCTCTTCTGTGTGTTTTTACAGACATATTCGGGGCTGTTCTGCGTGGTGGTGAACCCTTACAAGAATCTGCCCATCTACACAGAGTCCATCGTGGAGATGTACCGGGGCAGAAAACGCCACGAGATGCCCCCTCACATCTACGCCATATCAGAGGCTGCCTATCGCAGCATGCTACAAGGTACTCTGCCCTATCTGTGACCTCTTACCCCTGACACTATAGCTAACCCATACATTTGCTATCAGCTCAGCTGGCCTGGAACGTGGTACTGAATCTCAGCTGTGATCTTTGCTCGCTAAGCTACCCTGTAAACGCTATTTGAAGGTGTGGTATATTCTTAACTGGTGGCTGTTATCAAAAGCTTTAAAAGTGAAAACAAATAGGGAAGGCAATATTTTTTGCAACAGGGATTTCCAGGTGTGGCACTGCTTGTAAAGAGTAGATTCAGTGATAAATATAAAATGTAATGTAATAAAAATGTGTGACACTTTCAAAGACCTTCGTGTTGAGTTCATGTGACGAGACAGAGAATTCCCAGCAACCATTTTAAATTTCATTTTATGGCCTGATTAAGCAATGTCTCTGCCTCAGGGTGCCTTCCTGAGATAACAGGACAGGACAGATGAGGCTCTGTGTCTATTTGCCACCCCGCACACACCTCAGGGCAGGTTGTAGGTGTGTTACCACAGTGCATGAACCTGTAGGACCAGTATGAATTCTTCTAGACTGAACGTGTGGGAATCAAAAAAAGTCTAAAAGAAGTAATGTTGCGAACAATGTCCACCCACTGACTACCAGTGTCGTGTTGTTTCGAAGCCTGGAGAGACCAGTTCAACCAGTGACCTGCCTCTGTCTACAGTGCTAATTAGTGAAGGAGTGACTGACATGCCAAGAGTCAGTGCACGATCGGAGGGCCAGTCTGAGCCCATCTGTACACTGTTGAATATGTACTATCAAAACTTAAGGTGTGAACAGAGATTTCCAGAGAACTTCATGTCTGGTCGGTTGGGGGTGGAGGCTTGGTGTAACATGAGCCAACCAGTGGAGTACATAACCTCCTCATTCCCATACAAGACCTTAAAGTGTGTTATTTCAAAGAGTCATATTTCAACACGACTTTCAGAATGAGTTCTGATCCTGGTAGCTGTTAGAGTTTGACTTTGCTGTCTTGCCAGCTGTTTGTTAAACCACATGCCAAACACTGTGCCAACATTCAGAAAACAGCATCTAATGTACTGACAGCACTTAAAAAGGCTGCAATTAAAGTTGAGGAGAAGTTGAGTATCTCACAACCATTTGTCAACAGTGAAGCAGATCTATCAATCTATCTATCTATCTATCTATCTATCTATCTATCTGTCTAACTGTCTCTGTCTGTGTGCACAAATAAAGTTTTCTGGGGATTTTCATACTGTAACTATTTCTTGGTGTTCAGCTGACCTATCTATCTGTCTGTCTGACTGTCTCTGTCTGTGTACGCAAATAAAGTTTTCTGGGGAGTTTCATGCTGTAACTATTTCTTGGTGTTCAGCTGACCTATCTATCTGTCTCTCCATATGTCACTAATTTGTCCTCACCTTGTTTTTTCTTCCACAGACAGAGAAGATCAGTCAATCCTCTGCACGTGAGTAGCCTATTGTCTGTGTGTGAATTCCTTGTAATATCTTCTTTGACAATAAGAATGCCTGCCTCTGTGGCATTGTGTCTGTGCTTGTATGCATCTGGTGTGCATTCATGTGTGTAATTGTATTCTAGGTATGTAATTGCAAAAATGGCACAGATGGGATTTTGTTTCAGTTGTGTGAACAGAAGATTTTCAAAAATATGTTAAAAGTTGAAGTAGGCAATCCGCTGACTGCTCCTCTACTCCATTTCTATGCAGCTATTAACAAATATACAGTTCTGCCTTTTAGCATTTTTGGACTTCTTAACAATATTTAATGAATTGCATCCATGATTAATTGTCTTGCATGTGTTGATGATATTCATAGTTCATGTGGGATATGGATTTTTTTATGTAAATGCACACATGCAGGTCCAGGACATGTCAATGTTCGCATTGATGTTTATTGTGGGTCATGTTCCAACAAGAATTTTAAGAACCAGGACACCAAAATCCCATTTTAGCAAAAAGTCAGACCTGTAATGTGAATACATCCTCCTGTCTGTTGGTGTGTCTACCTACCTGCTTGTCTAACAGTCTGCCATCTGTCTCACTGTCATCATGTCTTCCTGCCAGACTCTTCCTGTCATTGTCAAGGATTTCACTTTAGGTTCATCTTGACTCAGTGTATTTGGGACAAGGCGTCTGCTTCTTTTAGATCTTTTACAGCTGCTATTTTTACTCCTTTCTCCTTCGTTCTTCTCCAAAAGCAACAATACTGACGCAGCCTGTATCCTCCACACCTGCTTTCTGTTTAGGCCTGGCTTTGAATGCACTGCATGGGCTCTATATTTAATGGTGTGATGAATGTGTCTTTGGTCACTTCTTCCTGTGTGTTCTCTGTCTTTAAAGTGCTTATATATACCATTCATAATTGAGACCATGTGTGTTTAAAATGGACCATTTTGTAAAAGGGATGGTATTGTTGTGCGTATGTGTGTTTCTTACTCGGTTTTGTATGTGTGTGTGTTTGTGTGTATTCCAGCGGCGAGTCTGGAGCTGGGAAAACGGAGAACACTAAGAAAGTCATCCAATATTTGGCTCATGTTGCCTCCTCCCATAAGAGTGGCACTCTGGGTAGAAGCAAGGAAGCTGGACAGGTATTTCACAGTAGAGACCCCGCAGAAGTAAGAATAAGAGAAGAGTAATTATCTTCTCATCTAAATCTCTGAAAGAAAGCAAATAATCATATTTCTCCAAAATGTTTTGGTTGTTGCAGTGTTTTTGGTGGTGATTTAATCAGTTCACAGTTGCTGCTCTTTGCAAAACTGTGTTCTTCCCTAACTCGATCACAATTTCCTGAAACTCAATCACATCACTTTCCTCTCTATTTATTCTTACTGACTGATTCTTTGATTATAAGATGGGTTTCTTGCAGGCTGAATCATTTAATCTTACCCCTGTTAATCAGTCCTCTTTTATCTGCATTTTCACCTCTTTCTCTTCTTTCTGCATTGTCCTTCTGTCTTGCCTGTGTGTTCAGATGGATGGCTCTAGATCCTTAACAAGAGGCAGTACTTTGGTGAACAGGGTGAGTTCACGCTATCCTGCTGTCCTGTCCTTTGTGTGATCTTGTGCTATTTCCTGCTTTATGCCCTCCACAATGATACTGACTAACCAACAAATTAACCATAAACATTGAACTGTCAGTACTGATGTGGCTCCTCATAACAGTCAAGCCTTGTACAGTATATTTGATTTTGCTTATTTGTATTCCTATGTTTGTTGTTGTTATTGTTGTCTTATTTGTCTTTTTTTGTTTGTGTGTTTATCCCATCAATATGTTCACCCATCCGCCTGTTCTCCTCCCCCCTAAAACTTCATTTTTACCCCACAATTCTTCAGAGTTTGCAATATGTGAGTATGACAGTATTCACACAACTTGGGGTTTGTTCATTTGGGGGTCACATTTTGTAGAATTGTAACTTTCCATGTAGAATATTTACCAGAGCTGATATGATTCTCTTAGTGCATAATGAGAATCATATCTTCTGTGCACAGTGCTTTCCTTTTTGATTTATACTGTATCTGGATAAATCCTGGCTTTCTGGGTCTCTAGTTTTGGCACATTTTATTCTGTTTTTTCTCACTGGGCTGAGGGTTTGCTTCCCGTTCCCAGTGACTTGTGGA
Source organism: Holacanthus passer (assembly GCA_025331565.1). Taxonomy (NCBI): domain Eukaryota; kingdom Metazoa; phylum Chordata; class Actinopteri; family Pomacanthidae; genus Holacanthus; species Holacanthus passer. Next base: position 12,173,975 of record JAFREQ010000012.1, read on the forward strand.
ACCTGTAGAACTATGAGATACTTCTGCTGTAGAGATGGTTTTAATCACATAAACTGTACAGTATGCGTGTATGTTAAACTAGTGCAGGTTCGCCTGTGGGAGTGACTGTGGCTGTGTTGTTGCAGCCGCTTGTGTGTGTTTGTGTCGCAAGCAAACAAGTGTACACACCTAGATATGTGGATTTTGTTAAAAGTGTGCATTGTACACATTGTTTGCCAGCTAAAAAAATGTTGACCTCTCGCTCTGTGTTTGTGCATCTGCCTTTGATGTTGGCTGACCGGCATTCCTTGACAGTTTTTACCTTATAATCACCTCCTGTAGCTCCAGTAACTCCCCATCACCTTCTGCTGATGCTGCATCAACAGTTGCTGCACTGGCAATGCGACAACTGCAGTAATGCATTTCAGCTAGCTAGAATCAGCCAATATGCAGCCTGTGTATGATGTTGGCATCTGTAAAGCTGCAGCTTCCCTCTGCCCTTGTTCTATTACAACAGTGGTTCTCAACTGACTCTTGTTAGTGGGTTTCTAGAGATTGCCTTTTAATAAAGGAGGAGATTAAATTTGAACAAATTAAATATGAAACATGATTGATGCCTCTAATATTGATTGCTTAACTAATGAGGGTTCATTCCTCTCCGTGATGTTGAGAATCATTTGTTCCTGGGTCTGGGAATGGTGTGTGTTGTTGATGCTATTTTGGGCCCTAAAATGCACCATTTTGTGTCACTGCTCTTAAAGGATGAGTCATACATTTTTTTTGTTTTACATAACAGATCAGTAGTTTCTCCAGGATTAAATGGTGCATTTTAGAAAACAGGCCCTGCGTATGTCTTTTGTTGAAGCTGATATCTGTATTCTCTGTCAAGCTGATCTGCTGTCTCCTGTGTGTCTCAGGGAGAGCTGGAGAGACAGCTGCTGCAGGCCAACCCCATTCTGGAGGCCTTTGGCAACGCAAAGACTGTCAAGAACGACAACTCCTCTAGATTTGTAAGAGCAGACTAGATACATTAGACAAACAGATAATGTTTATTACTTCCTGAAATTTGACGAAATATCTGTCATCAGCATCATCAGTTTGACCATTTATCATAGAAGTGAACTGAAACTTAAAACCACTTTTTCTTCTTCTTCTTCAGGGTAAATTCATCCGCATTAATTTTGACGTGGCGGGCTACATTGTTGGTGCCAACATTGAGACCTGTATCCTTTAACAAGTTTTTGAAAGATCGTACTCACTCACTCAGAGTACTCACTTCTACATTGTTCATTTGTAAAATGTGAATCTGTAAAGGTTTAAATTCTGTATATATTGATGTGAGATATATATTCTGTTAAATGAATAAATGTGTAGAAGTAGACCAGCTCTAAAGTATGATATAACTAGTTTCAGCTGTACATGTCCATGACCATATAAATCCAGACCTCCTTGAAAAGTCCCGGGCCACCCGTCAGGCCAAAGATGAGAGGACGTTCCATATCTTTTACCAGCTGTTGTGTGGAACTTCAGAGGAGACAAGAGGTGAGCCAAAGATCGACCGAAGTTTGACAATGAAATCCTGCTATACTGCATAACATTGTGTATGTTCTTTTGGTGAAATGCACTACTGCAGTTTATCAATGTCCTGCAGTAATTCATGTAATTTCTACACAAATCTACCCCTTAGTTGTTATATTATCTTTTATCTTTTTTATTCCCATCATTAGCTGACCTGCTCTTAGGAACTGCAGATGAGTATCGCTTTCTCAGTGGAGGCTCCATCCCTGTGCCTGGTCAGAGCGATTCAGAGAACTTCACCCAGACCATGGACTCCATGGCTATAATGGGCTTCACCCCAGAGGAGTTGATGTGTAAGAGAGGGCATCATAGAGAAGAGTGAAAGTAGTTTGTTTCTTGCATACTTGCTCCTTGCTATAAATCACCTTTCCTCTCCCTGTCTTACCTCTCCTCAGCCATGCTTAAGGTCATCTCTGCCGTGCTCCAGTTTGGGAACATTTCCTTCATGAAGGAGAAGAACCAGGACCAGGCCTCGATGCCTGATAACACAGCTGCTCAGAAACTGTGCCATCTGCTGGGCATCAATGTGCTGGAGTTCACTCGGGCCATCCTCACTCCCAGGATCAAAGTGGGTCGAGAGTATGTGCAGAAGGCCCAGACCAAAGAACAGGTAAGTTTCTAGCCTCATAGACATTTGTAGTCATACGGATAGACATTTGTCCCTGTGGTGTGTATCTAACAGTGTGTCCTTCTTCCTCCAGGCTGACTTTGCTGTCGAGGCCCTGGCAAAGGCCACATATGAGCGTCTGTTCAGATGGTTGGTCCACAGGATCAACAGAGCTCTGGACCGCAGACAGAGACAGGGAGCCTCCTTCATAGGCATCCTTGACATAGCTGGATTTGAGATCTTCCAGGTTTGTTCATATTTAACATAACGGATGATGGTGGACTTTGGCCTGCAAGCATGTTTTTGCATTTTTCTTCATTTCTCCTTTTTTGAGCACAGTTTTATTGTTAATTGTACAATAGGCATTCAAGATTTAATATGCTTTTGTTTGCTTTCCTAAATCCCTCCTCTGCAGCTTAACTCCTTTGAGCAGCTGTGTATCAATTACACCAATGAGAAGCTGCAGCAGCTCTTCAACCACACCATGTTCATCTTGGAGCAGGAAGAGTACCAGAGGGAGGGCATTGAGTGGAACTTCATCGACTTCGGCCTGGACTTGCAGCCCTGCATTGACCTCATCGAGAAACCAGTACATACACACAAAAACACTGTTTTCTTTGTTAGTTTTTTTAAAATAAAGGAACACACATTATTGCTTCTTAAGTGATGAGAATATAGTTGCTAACAGTCAGTATTTAACTTACATACATATAGTGGGTATTGTTTGGTGATTGTAGGAAAATAGCATGATAACGCTCAGGTGGTGGCTTCAACCTGTGGCCCACCTGTTCAGTTCACCACACACAACCACATCCACAGATGAAGTGAAGTGAATGAAAGAATATGAATAGAAACATGCATGCACACACTCAACTTTGATTACTTAGTCCTCTTGAATTTCATTCACAATAAATGTTTTTTTCCTGTCTCTGTCAGACCCACCCACCTGGTGTTCTGGCCCTGCTGGATGAAGAGTGCTGGTTCCCTCGTGCAACAGACCGCTCATTTGTGGAGAAGCTGTCTGCTGAGCAAGGCAGCCATCCAAAATTTTTCCGATCAAAGCAGCCTCGCGGGGAAGCTGATTTCTCCATCATTCACTATGCTGGCAAGGTATCCCATCATTTTTTTTTAACGTCCTCCACGCCTGCCATCTTTCCCATGCAAAGGAACCAAGTCGAAAATGTCCCCTGCCCTCTGTTTTGTCTCTCAGGTGGACTATAAGGCAAATGATTGGCTGGTGAAGAACATGGATCCTCTGAACGACAACGTGGCGTCTCTGCTCCACCAGTCATCTGATCATTTTGTCTCAGAGCTATGGAAGGAAGGTGAGACTGATTTACAGTCATGTTCATTCATTGCCGTGTACAATAAACCTTTAATTCATAGACTAATTCATGGACTAAAAGTTTGTCTAAAAAATGTACTTTTAACTGAAAATATTTTTATGCCCTGTATTTTTTTCAAGCCTGTCAAATATAAATAATGAAGCCCTCTGGTGCAAAATGTACTAACTTTAACATATTTTTCTCTGTGTCCTCACTATTCTATCTATCCGCTGTCTCTCTTTCTGCTCATCTCTCGTTCTTCTTCCTTCCTGTTCTCTCCTGTGCTTGCGTGCTCTTGCCTCTTTCCTTCTGTTCTTTTATTTTCCCTCTCCGCTGATCTGGTGCTCACTTCTTTCTCTCCCTCTTCTCTTCCTCCCTGCACCTCACTTTGTCCTGCATCAGATATTCAAACTCTTCCTCGTGTGTACTTCTTTGACTCCTATGCCACACTACAGGCTAATGGCTCCGACAGTAGGTTTCTCTCCTCCTCTGCGTGTCACACTCACATTCCTCACTCCCACCTCTGCTTAGAGCACTCCTTTGTTTTCTGTCTGCCGAGTTTTTGGTTGCCGTGTGCCTTTTTGTGTCATTTTTTGAGCCCTTTTTAGTTGATGTCTGTGCTGTAGTGTTGTAAACTGTTTCAAGTCTTTTATCATATCTTCTCTGTGCTTTTACCTCAGTCGTTCTGTCTTTGCTCCTCCACCAAGTCTTTGCTTTTAGCGACAGTGCTGTGCTTGTGTGATGTAGTTTTTTCCATGTATAAAAAATACACCAATTCTTGGTTTTGTAGAAATTTAACGGTGTCAAGGTAGCAGCATGCTCTCGATTAGTCACAAAACCACATTCAGGATCACATTGCGGTTATGCTGAACAATACTGGCAGAAACAACTGGAGCAATTTTATGAACACAAAACATGTGCAGGCAGAAATGTGATCCTGAAAGAGCTCTGGAGATGCAACATATTGGCCTACAGTACTAACATTTAATTCACTTTAAATAGCAAAATTAGTATTGGTCTAATACAATTATTCATGTAGATATATGACTGATTGTGGAATTGGCAATGTATTGATATTTAAATGTCAAATCAGGAACAAGATATATCATGGTCTTTTTGTTTCAATGACTGACAGACGTACCCGGTAGTTAAGCCTGTTCAGACATGTTCAAAGTTAAGCTAGAAAACCTGTTATGCACCTGCACTGTACTGAGACTGTGTGTGTGTGTGTGTATCTTACTGGCCGATATGGGTGTTCATATAACCACATAACCTTGTGATTCTCTAATGAGTCCATTGTCCACCATCTGGTATCCTCTGTCCAGAGACGTGATAGCAGATGTGAAAGCACATGTGAAATCATACTGCCATGGCATTAGTGTAACATTCACACAGACGTGCCAAATCAAGTCTGGCAAACACTCTCTTCACTCCACTGAATTGATACTCGCTGCTGAAAGTGAGACCGGCTTTGTGTTTTTCATCCAGTGGACAGGATCGTGGGTCTGGACCAGGTTTCATCTGGAGAGAACAGCGGGCCGGTGACGTTCGGAGCGGCGGGACTGAAGACAAAGAAGGGAATGTTCAGGACTGTTGGCCAGCTTTATAAGGAGTCTCTCACCAAGCTGATGGCCACTCTGAGGAACACCAACCCCAACTTCCTCCGCTGCATCATCCCCAACCATGAAAAGAGGGTAAGATGGTGGCACTAATTGATGCGGAAAGGGATAGGCATGTAGGCACCTTTCAATCACAGACAAGAATGATGAGATGGAAAAGGGAAAAAATGTCTTGACTGAATTAAATATTCCATTATTTTCACGTCGTCTCCTCTGTTTGTCTTTCTTTCTCCCTTCCTTTGTCTCACTTCCTGTCTCTCTCAGGCTGGTAAACTGTCCCCACACCTGGTTTTGGACCAGCTGAGGTGCAATGGAGTTCTGGAGGGGATCCGTATCTGCAGACAAGGCTTCCCTAACCGCATCCCATTCCAGGAGTTCAGACAGAGGTGAGTGTGTCCGTCTGTGTCTGCATTTGTCTCAGAAGAGACAAAAGATTCCAGTCAACTAACTTTCACAGCCATGCGTCCTCCTCGTTTTCTCTCTCTGTCTCTCCCAGTCACACACACACGCACACACATGCACACACACACACACACACACACACACACACACACACACTAAAAATGTTCTCTGGCACCTGCTAATGACCCTTTTTACACATCCTCACTCTTGCATCTCAGACACTTACAAAAGCACATTTGTCTTCCAGATATGAGATCCTGACCCCTAATGCTATCCCTCGCACCTTCATGGATGGCAAACAGGCGTCCGAACTCATGGTGAGCTATTTTTTAGTATCTATAAAAATAGAACTTACCGTATAGTGATTCAAATGGTGGAATTCTCCAAACACTGTTAACTGGAGACCGTTTCTTCATTCAGATCAGAGCTTTGGAACTGGATCACAACCTGTTCCGGGTAGGTCAGAGTAAAGTCTTCTTCAGAGCTGGAGTCCTGGCTCACCTGGAAGAAGAAAGAGACCTGAAGATCACTGACACCATCATACGCTTCCAGAGCGCCTCCAGAGGCTACCTCGCACGCAAGTACGAACATTACCATGACAGATACAAATTCATTTAGTTTGTAAACAGTATTACTAATTATTTTGATGTTTTTGACAGTACTGAATTGTTGGAATTATTTAAATATGTGTAATTGACTTGACAACAATCATTTGTTTACTGACTGAAACGACACTGACAGGAGAAGACAAACATCTAACATTGGTAGCTTTCTCTGTTAGGCGTGCTCGCTTGCTGCTGTTTAGGAGGCAGTTTTGTGTCTCGCTCTTAAAGTAGCATCAATATTTAATCATTTCTCAGCCCCTATCAGTGACTCAGGAATTGCAACAGCATTGAAAGGTATCTGGCACAGATTATAGAGACCTGTAAACAACATAAATAATAAAGTTATATTTTTACAATGGAGGCTAACTAATTTGTAATTTAAAAAATGTAATATTTATCGATTCATCATTTGAGTAATCTGTAATAACAAAACTCAGGCAAGGCACATTTATTTGTAGAGCACACTTCATACACAAAAGCAAATCAGACTGCTTTACATGAACCATTAAAAACATTTTCAAAAAAAGGGAAAAATAGCATCAAAACAAAACGTCCTCAGTGATGGCCTTTACTAATTAAACTGGTTTGTCATTCGCTTTGTTGTTTGACAACAAAATATGTTGTGCTTCCAGTCACTCAGTGTTGTGGAAGGTGTAATGGAGCACAGGTCTGCCAAGTATGTCAAAGTAATCATTCATCAAGTTGTTGATGTGGATTAATGACCTTGTTGAATGCCTGAATATATTATTATGTAGTCTAGCCGAAAAAAAAGAGTAAAATCTTTACTGATTTATTGTTTGAATTTATATTGTGTCTCAGGGCCTTTATGAAGAAGCAGCAGCAGCTGAGCGCCCTGAGGGTGATGCAGAGAAACTGTGCTGCTTACCTCAAACTCAGGAACTGGCAGTGGTGGCGGCTGTTCACCAAGGTATTGTGCACACAATTACATTACAACATAGATGTGAAATATACAATAATCGAATCACTGATACAGCTGAAAGGTTTCAGTTTATTTCACTCTTACTTGATTTAGTTTCTGTGCACTAGCAAACTTCATTGTTTAAAAAGTTGTGACAGTAAAAATACTGACTGATAAATACTAATCACGAGTGGATGCATGTAGGATAACATCTCATATCCCAGCTCACAATATACTAAATTATATAAATATATAAATTATTAAGTGGAACTGGATTGTGTATTAGAAACTGCCAGTAAAAACAATATGTTGCAAAATTCATACACGTTTTCAACAATTTTTGGTCCTTGACAAGGGAAACAAAAATAAAATCAGTCCTATGCCGGAAATAGAATCATGGGTGATATAGGCATGGAGACATCCTTTACATTGACCTCTGACCCTTGTTCTGTCCTAACCAGGTGAAGCCCCTGCTGCAGGTGACCCGGCAAGATGAGGAGATCCAGGTTAGGGAAGCCCAGCTCCAGAAGGCCAAGGATAATCTCACCCGAGTGGAGCGGGACTACACAGAGCTGGACAGGAAACATGCTCAGGTAAACAAACCACCTGCTGCCTGTGCACCCCTCTTCTATGAATCAGAACCTCGTTCATCACTCCTCCTCCTCCTCCTCTCTTTGTCACGTTGTAGCTGATGGAGGAGAAGGCAGTGCTGGCTGACCAGCTGCAGGCGGAGGCAGAGCTGTTTGCGGAGGCAGAGGAGATGAGGGCCAGGTTAGCGAGTCGGAAACAGGAGCTGGAGGAGGTGCTGGGCGAGCTGGAGAGTCGACTGGAGGAAGAGGAGGAGAGAGGTGTACAGCTGACCAATGAGAAGAAGAGGATGCAGCAGAATATACAGGTGTATACAAGCGAACTCTCCAGAAATATGTAAACAGATACTAATACTGACTCATCAGTTTCTTCTGCCAGATTTACTTTGTCATAAAAACAGAAGAAGAAGAAGAACATGGAAACTGAAGTTTAATTATGGCCGTCTTTAACCTCCCTGCATGTTTTTAAATCTTCTTTCCCTGTCAGGACCTGGAGGAGCAGTTAGAGGAGGAGGAAAGTGCCCGACAGCGCCTCCTGCTGGAGAAGGTCACTTTGGAAACCAAAGTGAAGAGTCTGGAAACGGACCTGCTGAACGCAGTGGAGCAGAGAGACCGACTCAGCAAGGTGGGCGTCACATTCAAACTTTACCATCTTGTGTGTGAATGTTCAAAACATTCTTCACTATTATAACAACAACCCACATATATACAGTATGTCTTTATGTATCTGCTTGACACTTTTACCTCAAATGGAAAACTTGTTTTGGGCTTCATTGTAATTGTATTTTTATTCATGTTTCATGATCCAAAGCAATATTGTTTTCTCTGAACAGGAGAAGAAACAGTGTGAGGAGCGTCTGAGTGAGGTGACTGATCAACTCACTGAGGAAGAGGAGAAAACCAAAAGTCTGAACAAACTCAAGAACAAACAGGAGGCTGTCATCGCTGACCTAGAGGGTAACTGTCATTCCACAGGCAACCAAAAGTGTTTATACGATCATGTGATTCACAAAGTGCCAAACTCTAACATCCATTCATCAATCATTATTTTTGCCATAGCTCAAGGAATCTCACATTTTAGCACCCTAATTAAGAATAAACCCTGTCATTCACATCAAAATGATTTAATTTTTTTCTGTGTGTCCAGTAATTAACACATTGAAAACACTGGGTTGAGGTAGTATTATTCCTTCATAGGCTAACTGTAAGGCTGCAGTCAATAATTAATCAGTGTCTAAGTGTCTTGTTTTTTTCTGACCATCTGTCAAAGATACAAAGATGTTTACAGTCACAGAAAACAAAAGTAGCAGATATTCACATTTGAGAAGCCAGAACAAGTGGCACTTAGACTTAAATGATTATGCTATTATCTTCAATTAATTTTCTGTCAATTAATCAATCAAATTCATTAGTAGATGACTGGTGTTTTCCCTGTTACTGAACTTTGTCTCAGTATTTTCACTCTTGAAATGCTGCAGTCTGTAATCTGTCACCTCTACAATTTGTGTGCAGAGCGCCTGAAGCGTGAGGAGCAGGGTCGCTTGGAGCAGGAGAAGTGGAGAAGGCGGATGGAGAGCGAGTCGGTGGAGACCCAGGAGCAGCTGTCAGACCTGGGCATGCTTTCCGCCGAGCTGAGGGGCAGTCTGGCTCAGAAGGAGAAGGAAATCACCACCCTGCAAGGCCGGTGAGATGCTGGATGACGTATAACAGACACAGCGACACAAATAAGGACTTGTCATAGATTTTACACACCTCCCTTCATCCATCTTTTGTTATCTGTTCCTGTCAGGTTGGAGGAAGAAGGAGCGCGTCGCGCAGAAGCTCAGAGGGCGCTGAGGGAGGCCATGTCCCAGGTGTCTGAGCTGAAGGAGGAAGTGGAGAATGAACGAGGGATGAGGGAAAGGGCGGAGAAACAGAGGCGAGACCTGGGTGAGGAGCTGGAGGCTTTGAGAACTGAGCTGGAGGACACTCTGGATACCACAGCTGCCCAGCAGGAGCTGAGGTAAATGATGAAAGAAAATATCGTAAAATTTAAGCTTTGAAATTGAAAAATTCACTATTTATGTTGTCATATTAGGACTGAAAAAGACAATATAATGATAGGCACAAGAATTAGAGAAAATTCTTATCTGGTATTTTTAACACCTCTTTGACCTCCTTCCTCTTCTGTCTACACAGGTCTCGTCGGGAGGCGGAGTTAAACGAGCTCCAGCGTTGTGTCGAAGAGGAGACTCGCCGCCATGAAGCCCAGTTGTCAGAACTCAGAGTCAAACACAGTGCTGCCATAGACAGCCTCCAGGAGCAGCTGGACAATAGCAAGAGAGTAAGAGGAACACACACACATTAAAAAACACATTCACATGCAAACATGCACCGTCGCTCATCACGCGTCGTCACCTACGTTCTCTTTCAGGCACGTCAGTCCCTGGAGAAGGCGAAGGCAGTGCTGGAGGAAGAGAGGCTGAATTTGACCTCTGAGCTCAAGAGCCTCCAAGCAGGCCGCACAGAGAGCGAGAGAGGCCGCAAGAGGGCAGAGGGTCAGCTGCAGGAGCTCAGCGCCCGACTGGCTCAGGCTGACAGAGAGAGGGAGGAGAGGGAAGAGCGAGTGCACAAGCTGCAGGTGTGAATTGATGCGAACGGACAGATATTAAACCCTAAGTTCATACGTTTGATCGTTGATTTGCTGTCTGTTCAAATAGGTGTTGCTTTGTATGTTTTGAATTTCACAAAATCAGATTCAGGTCTGATCCTCTTGTATTTGTTCCGATAAATTTACCTTCATCCCCTCTTCATGTTTTTTTTCAGTGTGAGATTGAGGCTATCTCCACCAATTTGTCCACCTCTGACACCAAATCCCTTCGGCTCACAAAAGAGGTCAGCAGCCTGGAGAGCCAGCTGAATGATGCAAAGGTAACAAAGTGAAAGCACACAAGAGTGGGGTCAGATGGGATGTTTGGCTTTGGCCTTTGGGCTTCACCCACAGACACTTTCAGCACTTTCTCTTATAGTTGAGAGAAGGTGAATCATTTTTAAAACAACTTTCCTCCACTTGACTTGAGGGAAATGAAAAATGGCCTCCTGACTCAAAAGGCTCCTCTTCTCTCCCAGGAATTGCTGCAAGATGAAACTCGTCAAAAGATGGCTCTGGGCTCGAGGGTGCGAGCACTGGAGGAGGAGAAGAACGGACTGATGGAAAGACTTGAGGAGGAGGAGGAGAGGGCCAAAGAGTTGAGCCGGCAGATCCAGACTCTTACCCAGCAGGTAAATCAGAGAACCATGCAGGCTTTGTGTAACTCTTGAAATAGATGTTCAATCAGTTTATGTTATTACAGACCATGATCTCAGCAAAATATCAAAATCACCTATCACATTTAATACAAATCACAATATCACAGTAAAAAACAGTAGATGTTTCTCATATATCCCATATATCCATGACATTTATAAACCCCCCTCTGCTCCACCCTTGCAGCTGGCAGAGCTCCGTAAGCAGTCGGAGGAGGTGAACACTGCGGTGGAAGCTGGAGAGGAAACGCGCAGGAAACTCCAGAGGGAGCTGGACAGCGCCATCCAGAGGGAGCGACAGAAGGAGGAGGAGAAGGAGAGAGTGGAGAGGCAGAGGGAGCGACTGAGAGAGGAGATAGAGGACATGACGCTTGCCCTGCAGAGAGAGAGACAGAACTGCACGGCCCTGGAGAAGAGGCAAAAGAAGTTTGACCAGGTTCGAGTCAAATCTTGTGCGCAAAAATCTGAGTAAATATTCCTGAAATATCTTCACTCGACCTCTAACTCTTGACTCCTTCACCCCCTCAGTGTCTGGCAGAGGAGAAGGCGGTGAGCGCTCGGCTGGCAGAGGAAAGGGACAGAGCTGAAGCTGACAGCCGAGAGAAGGAGACGAGATATCTGGCACTTTCCCGAGCCCTTCAGGTAAACTGAGAGCAGACAATACAAGAATGTTTCTTATGTGTCTGCAACGGTGGTGATTAATCTTCATCTGTGTCTCTGTGTGTAGGAGGCCCAGGACCAGAGGGAAGAGCTAGAGAGGGCCAACAAGCAGCTCCGTCTGGAAATGGAACAGCTTGTAAACCAGCAGGATGATGTCGGCAAGAACGTAAGAATCTTCCTCTTGGGGTTCTTTTGCCTTTTTTCTCTCTCAGTCCTCAGTGAGTCAGCGCCTCCTATCTGCTCTTGCGTTAGGTCCACGAGCTGGAGCGGACCCGCAGGACTTTAGAAACAGAAGCCCAGAACCTACGAGTTCAGACGCAGGAACTGGAGGAGGAACTGTCAGAGGCAGAGAACTCGAGGCTGAGGCTGGAGGTCACCCTGCAGGCCCTCAAGGCTCAGTTCGAGAGGGAGATAAGCACCAGCGAGGAGAAGGGAGAGGAGAAGAGGAGGGCACTCAGCAAACAGGTAGAGAGAGGAAATCACAGAGGGTGATGTTGCTGTTCTCTCTCTAGAAATCACTCACAGTTTTTCTTATGTATATCTTCCTCCCTTCGCCAGGCGAGGGAGTTGGAGATCCAGCTGGAGGAAGAGAGGAGTCAACGGTCTCAGGCCGTGTCATCCAAGAAGCAGCTGGAAGCAGAACTGCAGGAAGCCGAGGCCCAGGTGGAGACAGCCAGCCGTGGAAAAGAGGAGGCTGTGAAGCAGCTGCGGAGGCTGCAGGTAAACCCGAAATCTTCCCACACATGATCATTGGTTTTCTGTACAGTCAGTATCAGTGGCCTGTGTTTAAAAACAAATCTTTATTTGTCACAGGGTCAAATGAAGGAAGTTCTGCGCGAGTTAGATGAGACCAAGCTGGGTCGGGATGAGGTCATCGCACAGTTGAAAGACAGCGACAAAAAGATTCAAACACTGGAAGCAGAAGTCCTGCAGTTCACTGAGGTGCGTGTCAACCCAACAGAAATATTAAGATTTAATGCTTAAATTATATGAAGTAACTTTTAACTTCCTGTCTGCATACATTAATCTGTGTAGGAGCTTTCTGCATCAGAGAGGCAGAGGAGACAGGCTCAACAGGAGAGAGACGAAATGGCTGATGAGATAGTCAACAGCAGCTCTGGAAAGTTAGTATCACTGTACTACGGATGTATTATGTTAATCAGTGTGTTGTTGGTATGTGGACTGTTACTAAAACTTTATTTTTGTCCAGGACGGCTCTGGCTGAAGAGAAGAGGAGGTTAGAGGCACGAGTCAGTCAGCTGGAGGAGGAGCTGGAGGAGGAGCAGAGTAACTCTGAACTGATTGCTGAGAGACAAAGGAAGACTGCTCTCCAGGTACAGTAGATGCACCTGCACACACACCTGTCACCATCTGCATTCACAGACACGCATGTGAACACACGTCGTGACTCCTGCTCTGCTCGTGGTGCAGGTGGAGACTCTGACCGTGCAGCTGCAGGGAGAGAGGACTCTGGCCCAGAAGGCAGAGGCGGCTCGGGAGCAGCTGGAGAGGCAGAACAAGGAGCTGAAGACCCGACTCGGGGAGCTGGAGGGAGCAGTGAGGGGCAAACACAGGCTCAGTGTCGCCGCCCTGGAGGCCAAGATAGAGTCGATGGAGGAGCAGCTGGAGCAGGAGAGACAGTGAGAGAAGCACACACACATTAGTAAACATAATACACTTCAAAGAAATACCCTTTAAAATAAAATGTTGAAAAAATCTGTTCAATTTTTAAACTTTATATTTATTGACAAAAACTACAACTAAAATAATGAGGGGCAATATACTAGAGGCAATACAAATTTTACACATAAAGGTTTGCTATATTAATCTTACTCTTCAAACTATCATTGATACAACATAATTCATCGATCATTGACAAAAATGCTATTTAAAATAGCCTATTGCCTTCTTTTCCAGGCAATTTTCAGTACAAAGTTAGCAAACTTCAGCACATCAGAATTAAACAGCCATTCAAATTTTTTGCTCATCTGTACACCAGAATATTTCAGGCTTTTGTCAAGACATTTCATGGAATATTAACTCTTTCAAATCATCATAATATGCACAGCACAAAACAAAATGGGACTCACTTCACCCGCTAACCACCTAAATATACCACTTTTAAGGCCGGTCAACCACAATTAGACATCAATGTGCAACACAATTAGAAGGTTATGTTTTACCTTGATAGACGTCTTAAAGTGCTTGGTGCAACAGGTATGTTGAATGAACTGTTCTATCTGTCAGGGAACGAGCCATGGCCAACAAACTGGTGCGGAAGACAGAGAAGAAACTGAAGGAGGTGATGATGCAGGCAGAGGACGAGAGACGACACGCAGACCAGTACAGAGAGCAGGTGAGAAAATTATTGACTTTATCAGTTGAAGTGAGCCACAAGAGAAATCACAGACTAGTCTTGCCAGGGACAGAGCATTAAATAATCATTTAATGGTGGCCAGGTCAGCTAAGCTCACTGCTCTAATTGTGCCCCAGGGCACAAAGAGAGTGTTGAAAAATCATCCTAAAATGAGTGATTCATCCGGCTCAATCCAACCTAATCCTAATCCCACCCGGCATCTGTGTGTTCATTGGGAAGGTAGAGCATATTCCACTCCGAAAAATAAATCCCTCAACCACAGCTGAGACACTGACTCTCCTCCCAAAACATCATCGGTGATAATCTGCCAGGTTTAATCTGACTCCTGATCCCTATTAGTCGTCCTGCTCCCAAACTAATCTCTCTTTTTATATATCTGTCCCCTTCTCTTCCCCTCTCGTTCCCCTCTCTCCTTCGATCTCATGTGTCTCACCCCGACCTCCGCAATACGTCCTTTTTCCTCCTCTTCCCCTCCATCACTCCCCTCCTCTCTTCTCCTCTTCCCCCCTCCCTCCTCCTACCAGCTGGATAAGTCGATGGTCCGCCTGAAGCAGCTGAAGAGGCAGCTGGAGGAGGTGGAGGAGGAGAACTCTCGCTCCAACGCCCAGAAGAGGAAGCTGCAGAGGGAGCTGGAGGAGCTCACCGACAGCGGTCAGAGCATGACGAGAGAGATCACATCTCTCCGCAACCAGCTCAGGTAAACACGTGTGTATGTGTGTGTGTGTGTGTGTGTATGAATGCATTTTCTGTTTGGACGATCATCATTTATTATTGTTTTGTTTGTTTTTAACCCCCATTAACTTGATATGATTTGTTTTGCTTTGCTCTTTTGTTGCATCCATTTGTGTCCGTCTAACACTGACAAACTGTCCATCTGTCTCCGTCACACCAACACTCAGCATCCCTGAATGGAGACCAGATAAGTAGGTCACTGTGTGTGTCATATTTTTATTATTTGCGTGTGTCAGTGTGTGGAAGGTCCATGTACAGTTCATATAGTACATGTGTTGGACATTTTTTTATGTTTGCTCATTATATAATACATATTATTTAGGGGATTTGATAATAATCTCTGTTGCTAAACTTCCCATAAGTGAACTATATTATTCAACTGTTTTTCTGCTTTCTATACAAACAACTGTGCCTCAACAATTAGTTGTTCTGTAGATGGACAGAAAATGAATCACCAACCTCTAATTAGACCGAACCACCAAGAATTACCATGCAATGTCATGATGAGGAGCAATCTGAAATGTGATAACAGCTGGAGAAAATCATTCTGAGCAAGTGCAATTTGTAAATGTTGCTTAGGTGTGAAAAGTGCAAGTTCTCATTCCGTTGTCAAATTAACAATAGTAAATATGCAACATGCAGTTCAACTTTCAAAATAAAGCTTGCTCAGCAACATTTCAGGTGACAGTTTCGATTGGTTAAATGTTAACACCAAAATTACGTGCTGATTAGAGCTGATTCACAAATGGTCATACTATAACTCTCGCTCTCTTCTTGTCCAGGCGTGCTCCGTTGCCTCTGGCGATGCGTGGACGCAGAGCGCTGGTCGACGACCTCTCATTGGAAAACTCTGACTCTGAGGAGCCCCCTGCCTCACCAACGCCCTCCTCTGGACTTCCAGGGACCCCGACTCCCTCCTCTGAACACAGCCTGGACCCTCCACCACCCTGCAGCGTCAACAACACAGAGTGATGCACACATAGACTCTGTTACACACATAATGTACACACACACACACACACACACACACACACATCACACCTCTCACAACCTCGACTACTCAGGGGTGAAGGAGTGACATGCACACAGTATATAACACTAGTTTATAAAGGTTAAGAAAGAAAGTAATTTAGGATGCTAACATCAGGCGCTATAACTATAAAACAACCTCAAACTGAAAAAGTGTAAAAATGAGATTTTACAAAGAGGCAACTGCAACTGATTTTTATTTTGTAACAAACTGTGACATAAAACAAAGACTGGACATTTCTACATTACAACTCTGTAATGCACTTCTGAGAAACTAAACTACATCTCTTATAGTTTCAAGGGGAAAATGAATTATTATCAACTAATTTCACGATGTACAGTGATTAGAAGGCAGAAAACTTTAGGATGGTTTTGTCTTTTACATGAGGTATCTCAAAACTAAGCCATGTTTAACCCTTTGATGAGAATATACTATCTGATTTCACAAAGGGCTGCTGGAGGGTGAAAATACTTCTGAAAGACAATCTATATAGGTAAGTTACATAAAGTAGTTAACAAGAGACGTCAAACACACACATCGAGCAGAGAATTCATCTTCTTTACGAGTGTGTGTTAAATGAGAATGCGATTTCTGACATTTTCATGTGTCAGTTTTAAAAAATGAGAAACTTAATAATCTAGCAAACAGAAAGATAAAGCAGTGAAGGACAGACAATAAGAAGAAACTGAAATATGAAAAAAAAGGCTTTTGATAACCAATATTTAATTAAACTTTTATTGGAAATGGTTAATCAGAAAATGAGAAGCATTAGTTCCGTAATATATTGATCTCATTTTCATATAATTTGTCGAAATTGTAGAGACACAAACAAGTGACTATAAAGAGCAGCCGATATGCAGTATAGCTGCTTCAAAGTTGTATTAAGTGATAAATCCTTTTTCTGTAGATTAGAAACAGTATGTTGTTAGACAAAGCAGTAGGTATTAGATAGTTTCTTTAACTAAAGTTTTAACATATTGCTTCAGAAATTTGTATAATTTATATCCAATGTGAACTTAAGTTATTGATCGCTGGTCATTTTGTGTACAACTCCGTCTTGTTGGGGAAGCATGTTAGTCTGATTATTTCTGCTCCTGCTGGCCCTGATGATTCAGATTTTTCAGTTCCAGTCAGCATCACAGCATCAGGCCTCAGAGGTGAATTTGCATGGTGGTTAACTGGTTTGCGTTTGAGCGTCTACCACAGCGACATGACCAAAAACAGCCTGTGGAGAACTGTATTAATTGATCTTTTTATCCAAAGCAGAACACATTGTGACAATTAGTCTTTCTTTCTCAGTTTAGACTGATAAACACATCACGTTTTATTTTGACAGGCATCTTTGTACATTGTAATTTTGGTTTTTACTGAGTAACTGTGTAAATTATTGATCAAACAAAGCTTTTTTGTGTTTAACCAAATGGCGGGCGTATGGATGAGAAAAAGGGACTTAAAATTGTAGTAAACATAGAGTAGCAGTAGAATAGAGTAGATGACAGCAGTAGAGGCTGGTTAGGTATTCTATCATCATCCAGTGACTCTGCTGGAGTTATTCTCGTAGAATAAACTCTCTGCTCACAGTTCCCTGTGTAGAAGATTGTAGAATAACTGAGCACAGAGACTCGAAGCATTTTCAGATACGAGTAGTATTAGGTAAAAATGACAATGGAGGCACTGAGGAATGAATTTTTATGAAGCAAATGGCAAGTAGAACAAAAAGTAGATTTTTTTTACCCTGACTCAAAACGAAATGACGTGTGTGTGCAGCTTGATGACCCTGCTGTGAGACAGACAATGTTTTTGTCGAACCTGGTTTTAAAGATGTTTTTCTTTAGGTGAAACATCTCCATTTTTCTCAGCATGTTTTATTTATTGTTAACGTGACCTTCTTCAGCACCTGTTTGCCTGTCATAGCTTTAAGGCTGTCCAGGAAGTTCTTGTGATGTCTGGTATTTGACATACACACAAATAGCAATGTTTTAAAGGACAGTTTGGGAAATATGCTTATTCACTTTCTGGCACATTGTTAGATGAGAGGGTTGATACCACTTTCATGTCTGTTAGGTAAAGGTGAAGCTACAGCCAGCAGCTGGTTAGCTTAGCATAAAGACTGTCCAAACGTATCAAGACACACCTACCAGCAGCTCACCAATGTTGTATCTGTGTTTTTTTAATTTCTGTGTTTACAGGTGGTTATATGTGGGACTTTTTCTTGGCCAGGCCCAGTAAGCAAGGACTCCAGGAAGTCGCTGCACCCAGCCAAGAAGTAGTCTGGCAAATAACTCCCGATTTAACTGCAACTTATTGCTTCTACACGTTTTATACAAATTAAACAAACCAGATAAATCATCACCTGGTGAGCCTTAGAGGTGCTGGTAATGGTCTTTGTGCTAAGCTCAGCTCAAGGTTTTCTGGCTGTAGCCTCATATTTACCTTATAGACATGAAAATGGTATCTACCTTCTCCTTTAATCTTGAGGGAAAAAAGCAAATAAGCATATTTATAAAAATGTAGAACTGTTCCTTTAAATTATAAAGATTGTCACTGGCGCTTTAACTTTCAATTGAAACTAAAGAAAGATAAAGATTGTGTCACTGAAATCACAAATGTTGTTTCTGGAATTTCTCTGAATGTTTTCTTTTTATTCTAGTTATATATATACGTATATGCTATATGGCAAAGGAGTAACGATCATGTTAGTGTTTACCTTGATTACGCACATGAGCAGTTAAGTAGTTTACATTAATCTGGGTTGTCATTACTGCTCCCTCTTCTTCCCTCTGTTTTAAATTAACAGGTGTGTACTATGAAACAGCAATGCAAAGCTAATAACAACAGAACAAGAACAATAAGCGTGTACAGCTCTAACGTCACATTTGTATCCATACTTCCAGACATGTTAAGCTTTTTTTTGCCATGCCAGGGTCACCATGATTCACAGTTAGTGGCAGGTGAAGAAAGATCAAACCAGTTGGGTCAAGAAAGAGTTTGATTACTGACGACATATATTTAACGCCCTTTTACAGGGTTTTATTTTTTATTTTCTTTATGTACAATACTTTTATTTTAGCAATATGCAAAGGATTTTGTTTTTGACGCTTTGTTTTTTAAGATATTGTGTAAATGCTGCACTTTACACATGACCAGTGGAGATAAACACAGCCGGACGTTGTCTGTACGTTACATTACTTTGTCGGGACGTAATTTATCTCAAAGAGGCCGACTTAGCGTAAAGCCAAATGAGCTGACGTCACGTGTCATCATTTAAACGTCCTAATCTAAGAATGTCATATCAGTGTCTGAACGTGGCGACTTTGTTCTCGCCTTGATAGACCAAAATCTGAAGACACGTGGATTGAACTGCTGGAACAGGAACAGACAAGTTCTGTTCATCTGTAGCAAGAGACGAGGCCGGTGCTTCTCAAAGGTGTCATTTTTCTCTCTGTGTTTGTTTATGGCTACTGTGGAACTTGAAACATTTTGGAAAAATGTGTTTAATTGTTTTAGCCTTTTTTTTGTTAATGATGCTGTAATTATAAAACATCTGACTGGGGTTAACTTTAATATATGTCGTTGGTTTTGATCTTTGTGTTTCTGTGTGGGTTTTATTTTAGATCATGAGCTCGACATGCACATGTACTTATCAGTGGTGGAAAGTAATTAAGTACATTTACTTAAGCTCTGTACTTAAAGACAAATTTGAGATACTTTCCAATCATGATCATGTTTATAAAATATAATGCATTTTGTATATTCAATTACAAAACAGTATAAAAAGTAGTTAAAATTAGCTCCCCTCAAAAATACATATGTACTTTTACTTAAGTGGCATTTTCAATGCAGGACTTTTACTTTTAATTGAGTACTTTTCTATTGTTTAACTTTTACTTAAGTAAAGCATCTGACTACTTACTACTCCACCATTGATACGTATACACACACTAAACATACATTAGAAAACAGGAGTTATTAACATTAGAACAGCATTTATTGTTGTATTATAAATATTTGTCACCACTTTAAACATTAACATTTCATGCCAATATTACCACTGTAATAAATACACAGATACGCAGAGACTCACACACAGCTCAAGTAACAGTTGAAACTTAAAAACATATATACATAAGAGGTTTGGTGCAAAAATGGTGCAAATAAAATTCAGATTCAATATTTATGAGTAACTTATTATTTAGTGTCAGACAAATGTGTTTGAAGTGAAAAAAGATACTTGATTTTCTGGTTGAACTGATAAATTGGCAAATTTTTGCAGAGAAAGAATCTGTCAAATCCAAATTTCACATTATTTACCAATAACAAATTGCCTGAGATTTAACCAGAAGTTGTTGACTGGCAGTGCAAATCCTGAAAAGCTCCTGCTGGGCTCAGATTGTCAAAACAACAGATTTGTAACCACATTCAAACCAACAAATTAAGGGCAAAATCCAAAAGACATGTCATACCTCCATGTAACCTCCCAAAACAAGGAAGAGATGTTGGTGTAAGAAACCTCAATATAAAGACGAGACATATGTTGCTAGCAATCGGGTGACTCTCCGTCCTTTAAGATATCAGTGAACAGCCAGTCATCTTCATGCGGCGGTGTTCGAATGGGACGGTGCTCAGGATTATGAAGCGGGACAGAGAAAGATTGAGCGACGCCTTCAAACGGTGTTAAGATTTGGTTATTCACCAACATGCAGGGACTCTTTTCCTGAGGGTGCTGGTACGTCTGCAGCTCGGAGACGTTGTAGTGGTAGCTGATCGATGTGGGGAGCTGGTTTTGGATGATGTCTGTTCCTTGGGATGGCTTTATATTGTTAAACTGTGTCTGGAAGTGGTTTATGGTTGATCCCTGACCTCCATGACCGCTGTATTCATATTCATATCTGTGTTCACTGTGTAGATCCTCCACCTCAGAGCCGCAGATCTTTTCTGTGAAACCATCTGACTGATCTACAAATCCAACATCGTCAGCACCGACTTCCTGCCCAGCATCACTTTGGCAAGCGCAGATACTTTCAAAATAGGCCTCCACATCCACGCAGTCTCCCAAGTCCTTATTGCTGAAAAGATCCATGATATCTGTCCACTGACTCTCTGAAGTGTCAGCGATATTTTTCTGCGTGCAGGTCGAGACGTCTGTGAACATCTGGATGGAGAAGTCGCAAGAGTCAAGAGACAACGGAGAGAGTCCTGGAGAGAAGAAAGGGGACACGTCCGCATTTTGGCTGGACTGCATGAAACCGGAGTCCTGTTGAGTTGTCTGAGAGTCTCCTGGGAGGTTGTTGGCTGACTTCAGTGGACTTTCATCGTCATAATACTCGGTGTGAAAGAGCTCTGCCCCGTGGTGACAGTCCATTGAGGAGCTCATAGATGTGACTTCAACCAGTTTCTGATTTCTGCTCTCTTTCTTCTGCCCCCCTTTGCTCTGGTTGTTCTTTCCAGGGGTGCAGGTGGCAGGCTGTGATTTGGGGTGTCTTTTCCAAAGATGTCCAGAGTCCGGCTGCTTCTTTTCACTGATTTCAGTTTCATGGGAGTCGATGGAGACGTTGCTCCTCGACTTAGAGATGCCATCTGCACCTGTGTGAACAGTGCATTTATCTGGATCTGGTGGATAACCACTTTGGGAAGGGTTACCTGAACTGTCCAGTGTCTCTGGCTTCTGTGATAAGTTGTTCTCCTCATCCTTAAAAGAAAGAGCAGATGCCAGCCGCTGGTTTGCTGCATCTATGTCTGCAAACTTTCTGTTGAAAGAGACAGAAGAGGATGAAATATTGAACAAAAGTAATTTCCAAAGTGATGGAAAACAGTGGTTCCCAACATTTTTAACTCTGCTGAACGACTGACAGCCTCATGGTGACAACAAACAAGCTGGATTTTGTGACCTTCATATAAACATAGCTGTTTCTGCCAGTTTCAAGTCTTTGTGCTAAACTAAGCAAACCACTAGTGGATAAATTCATATTTAGTGGTATCAATGTTCTCATCTAACTCTTGGCAAGAAAGTGAATAAGCAGATTTTCTATAATCTTTCCTGACCAATGTTTCATTGTCTGCTCATGAGTGATTCTTTATTTTCCAATTTTTTTAATTCGAAGGATTTTTAAAGGCAAAATGTATCACAAAAAAGAGAAACATTTGGGAAACAGAAGTATTTCTTTTTTTCTTATCCCTCTTTCAGACTTTGGTTTGGGAATATCAGCTAACATCAGTGCTTTTGTGACGCTCCAACACACCTCTGAATCATGTTGTGCAGGAAGCGGCGGTGGTTGACCTGACGTTTGGACGGTCGGTTCTTCCGTGGTTTCTGAAGAGTCCTCATCATGTGGCCTGCCGCCGAAGTTACGAAGGTGTAGAGGTCACGACCCCACGGGACCCCTCGCTCCAATCCGGGCTCCAGAGTCACAGAGATGGATGGTCGCATGGCTGAAGGAGAGAGGATGGGAGCTGAGACCATGGGAAATAAAGAAATGAAAAGATGAAAAAAAAACTCCAGAAAAGACCAAATCTAAGTCGCTGTATTGTCACTAAGCAATACTGTGTTCGAAATCCGAACTGCACTTTGAGTGATTTAACATGTAAGAAAAATGTTGAGAAATTATTTCTTTCAAAGCTGATAAACCTCATTTATCATGTATTTTAATCATGAACAGCACAGGAAAGCTCTCTTGAAAATAAACCACTTTAAAAATGTAATTAGTTCTAAATGAGACTAAATACATTACTCATGTACTATATTTAATTACAGTTTTGAAGTACTTCCATTTTTTTGTTACTTTACACATTTCAGAGGGAAATATTGTGCAAAATTATATTTACAGCTATACTGGTTACTCTGTGGATGAAGTTACAAAAACCTGTGCTACCTAACATGTAATAGAGTATTTTTACATTGCGGTATTGCTACTTTTATTTAAGTAGCACTACTGCCTGTCACTACTATTACAGTACAGGATTGATATAAGTAATAATGATAAGTAATTATGTCTAGTCTTCAGCTCAATAAAAAAAAATATGCTTACCTTGTTCCTCCTCAGGTTACTGTGTGTCTTCTTGTATCTTCCTCCAAACTGCACTGAGGACTCAGCTTGAGGGAGGCAAGCTGCTTCAGACACAGAGGTGTGGTAATTTAATTGTTCCTGTATGCCTGAGCATATGTTGTGTTCCTGTGTGCAGCAAATTAAGTCAAGTGACATGAGCGCTCAATGCAAATGACAAATTCCCTTTTTTTCCCCCAGCGTTATGAATGAAATCCAACTTGCTAAATTGATAGTGGGAGAGGAAGTGAGACACGATGAGAGGCTCTGAAAAGAAAGAGGCAATTACCTGAGAAGTCAACCGCTCGTGGAGGTGTGGGCACACGACTCCATTGTGTGTCTCACTAAAGGCAGCTTGTTAAATACTGAGAGACACAAAAGCACCAGTTGAGGCATTTAACAAGCCCTTAATTGATCAGCTTAAACTCTGGCCCTCATTATCACATTCTCTGAGGGAAGAGCTAAGATGGTTGCTAGTAGCTTTAATTGACCTTTCAGTTCAATAGCACACCTTCCATGTACAGAAATTTACATATCTATGGCAGCAGGTGGGTGAATAGAGGCTGTCCTTTTCACAGAGATGAGACACAAAGATTGTTTTTTTAACAAAATGTTTATTTATACTTAAGTACATTTGAATTATACACAGCTGCTTTGTCAGGAAATTAAAAACTATTCACACACAAACATGAAAATTATAACTCATGGCATCAGGTGCATTCACATAGAGAGCAGACTCCAAACAAATTAAATAAATAAATGAAGTAAAAATAAAAGAAACAGATGTTACTTTTGGCCTAATTTTGAAGCCCGTACAGCACCTTATTAATCTAAACTAAGTAATTACAGGAGCCCATTGGTTTAAAAACATGTCTGTCTCTACCTGGAGTTTTAGGGGGTTAAGGTAAAGTTATAAAATGATATGCAACAAGTAAGTCTTTCTCATAGCTCAATTAGGGATTGCTCCTGTAATATAATAAAACAGGTCTCGTGGTAAATTAATGTTCTGTATGAATCTCATCCCAGTATGCACTAATTTTCTTTTACTTCTCTCACATTTTGATTCAATGAAAGGAGAAAGGAGTCAATGTTCCGTCTGAGTATAACACGACACAGTTGATAGGCATATCATATAATGTCTTTTATAGTTTCATTTACATTGTCTCACAATAGTTTTAGCTTAGTGCAACTCCAGGAAGCAGGAGTATCGTTTGCTTCCAGGTCACCGCAGAACCTCCAACATGTTGGTTGGTTAAACTGCTGTTTGAAGAACTGAGTTAAATTCTCTCATCTTGCACCATTCTTCATCTAAAATTTTGACACTTGATCTCAAATACCTTTCTGGTCTCTTTAAAACCAACTCAATGCGTCTTCTGTCTTTAATAAAAACTAATGAAAACTAATCTGATTTCCTTCACTCAAAGCAAGAAAGCATTGCTTCAGGAGTGGCATCTATTTATAGTGACGCCACATGTGCCTCTGACCAGAGAGCTGCACAGCTAACTTCATGCTGGTCTCAACTGCAACACTTCACCAAATGAGAAAAACCTGTGGTAAGTGACGTTCACTGTTCTACACAGAGTGCACACGGTTCCTCAAGTGACAATGTATAGAAGGTATAATAAATTACGTTATGTCATTTGCACTGTTAATGGAGCTGCAGCCAATTATATCAGTCTTCATGTGCATGAATTCAGTATAACAGCTTGACAGGATGTGTTTTTCTGAACCTCTCTACAGTCTGCTGCAGATCTTTGCTTGTCACTCACTTCTCTAACATTCCTCTCATGTGGTGTTTTCTCACATTCTTCTCAAAGGGGCTGATAAAGGGCTTATCGCAGACTCTTTGCAACAGTGGCAGAACTTTGACCTGGTGAGAAGAACCTCCCTCCTCCTCCTTCTCGTCCATCAAACCAATCAGAAAGCAGCTTGTGTCTCTTTGGCTTTGTAAATTTAAGGAGAGGGCGAGAAGAGCTGAGCTGAAAGGTAGGTTGAACGTCTTCTTGGATCAAAGCCATAACTTACAGTAGAGTGGTTCAAGACACCATTATATTGTGTGATTTGGGTCATCATTAATGATACCATTAATTTTGCTTGATTTCCTTTAATGTCTGTTTAATTTGAACATTTATTTAAAAGCCTTCCTCACTTAAAAAATGTCCTAATGTAAAGCAGTCATACCCAGAGGATTTAATATGAATGAATTTAATCTCTCTGATCAGATTTATCACCATGAACCGGGCCTGGGCTGTGTTCAAGGCTCATCCATACATCAGTAACGTCCTGGGATACACGACCCTGTTTGCCTCTGCTGACCTCATACAGCAGAGTGTGCTGGGTGGGAAAAACACTGCAGGATCCACATCAGAGGATCCTGCTGGCATCGACTGGTGTCAGACAGCTCGAGTGGCGACCGTCGGCTTCTGCTTCCATGCAAACTTCAACTACCACTGGCTCAGAGGGCTGGAGAGGATGCTGCCGGGAGCCGGAGTGAAGGCGGTGACAGGGAAAGTTGTGGTGGATCAGCTGATCGCAGCTCCTCTCACCATCAGTGCCTTTTATATTGGTAAGTGTGTTACAAGCCATATTGAAATAACAATTGCACAAAACCATTGAAAGACCCAGCCAGTGTGACATGTGTGTATAATTGTAAAATTACAATTACAGTTAAGTCAAGTAATTTATGATAAGATAAACCTTTATTTGTCCCACAGTGGGGAAATTTGCAAAGGTTGTGGGCTCGTCCGGGATTTGAACCCGGGACCTCTCGCACCCTAAGCGAGAATCATACCCCTAGACCAACGAGCCAGCTCTGGTATCAAATCAAAACAGAAGTCGTCACAGGGCATTTTTTTATATAGAGCAGGTCTAGACTGTGTTCTTTAGAATATTGTTTACAGAGACCCGACAATTCCCTTCATGAGCAAGCTTGTGCTGACAGTGATGAGGAGAAAAAAAACTTTTAACAGGCAGAAACCTCAAGCAGAATCAGGTTCAGGATGGAAAGTCATCTGCCTTAAACTCATCTTCATGTCATTAACCCCTTGTAATTTAGAGGATATGACACTGGTGTCCTAAATTTTTGCTACAGTGTTGATTTATTACTTTATTATACTATTACAGTTATGCCCCTAAAAGAAATTCCCCATGTAAATCCAAGTAAATACTTAATTTATTATTGTAAACTTTGCTCTCCATATAATAAAGTTAAATTGTTTTTGCATGTTTAACTGAAATTTTATAGAAATTCTACTGAAATTCTAATGATGGATCCAACAAAGCATCAATAAAACATTCAACACCTTTTAGGTTTAAGTTTACTAGAAAACAAAGATGACCCACTTGAAGACTGGAGACAGAAATTCTGGACATCTTACAAGGTAAACATACAGCAACCCTTATTGGACTATTATTTATCATTTATTCTTTTATTATAAAATGCCATGCTTGTCTATTTATCTGTAAATCTATCTTCTGCTCCTCTCTTTAGACTGGAGTGGTGTTTTGGTCAACAATGCAGGTGAGATATTCTTGTATTCTTCCGATCATCGGTCACTTTATGGCTGCACATACAGATTCACAGACTCATTTTTCTTTCATGTCTTCACCACCTCAGGCAGTGAACTTTGCTCTGGTCCCCCCTGTGGCTCGGACAGTGTTTCTGGGAGGCATCGCACTGGCCTTCACAATCTACCTGTGTCACCTCAGACAGCAGCGAGAAGACAAACTCGAATAAACTTGAGATTCTCAGCTCCAAGATGCAAGTTTTTGTACTAAATGAATGTCAATTTTATAAGTATTACTTTTGTGTGCAAATCATGTGAAAAAAATAATGACATTAGATTTAATAGAATAACTGAGGAAACAATGGAGGGTTCATAAATAAGATATGCAAACATGAATTACAATGATGCGACAGTGTCTAGTTTAATCCTGCTAATGCTCATGTTGGTGTAATCTTTTCCTTTGAGAACACAGAGAACAGAGCTGTTAAATCCTTATTTGACTGCCACACTGTTTCGGCACATGATATATTTTAATAACTTTGTTGATGTTACCATTTTTTTAACCAATAAAGTTTTTTTTAAAATTGCATTTTTTTTCATTTGTTGTTCTCATTTCATTTCCTTTGATCAACATTCAAATTGTATAATCACGTAAATAGCTCTTTTTGTCATATAAATCCTGAAGCTGAACATGTTTTATTGTGGCAAGAGCAATTAATGCATTCATTTTGAACTATTCTTTTTAATTGTTTGTGCATTATAAATGGAATTTATTGTGATACCATCTAAGACATAATTTGATTAGGGACAGTAAAATTATTGGGGTGGGGGACTGAATGTTATTCTTCTCTTTAATAAAAAAAAAAGGAATACCCTCTCCCCAATATCACAAAATAAACAAACATTTATGGCAAACAAAGAGGTAAGAAAAAACAGTCAGTCTCTAACTTTGAATAAAGAGCTGCTAAATAAGTAGTTTTCCAGCCACAAATAAAGTTTATTGAATTGAATCATCTTGCATTTCTCATCATCGCCACTGGGGGCAGCATCCAGAATCATTGGCTGTCATCTTCAGGAAGTGCCTGGTCTGTAACCAATCAGAGAACCGAGATTTCAGCGCACTGTTTATCGCGAGACCTCGGCTCTTCCTTTTCCCTTTTCGCTCTGAGTCCAAGATGGTAGGTGTTTTTCTACCCCGGTATAGATATACCCCGGTATCCACGATCATCCTCTGAATTTAAGCATCTCATGGTCTTATTGACAACCATTGCTGATTGTAAACACCATTAGCGATAAATTCATATTATGAGTTCATGATATTTTACTATGTGAATCATACTAGCTTTACCCTTTTTGGTGCCGAACTAGCGTTGCTTCACGTTTTGAGGTGGAATAAAAACGAGCTTTGAAAGAGCTTCAGAAAGCGGAGTATTATGTGTAAACCATCAGTTATATTATTCTGAAGTTATTTTGTGTTTCTGAAATTAAAACTCAGCCATACTTCAAACTGTAGGATTGTTTGCTGTGTCGCTCTTGCTAGCTGTTAGCTGTCGAGCGTCAACGTGTGAACCGGCCTGTGAAGTTAACAGCGTTACATGTTGAGCTGCTAGTATAATTAAATACAATGATGTAACTGTTTTATGTGACATTAAAAGTACTAATGCTGTGATGATAAATGCTGTTCTAGTTTAACGTTGAGTCAATTGTGGTTTGGCAGCGTTAGACTACAATATCAGATGAGTGAAGCCGGGATGTAATAGATGTCATTGTGATACTAAGCTGCTTGTTACTTTATTAGTTTTAGTGTATTAATGTGTTTCTGTTTACTTTTCAAGGGAGTCGACATCAGACATAACAAGGACCGTAAGGTGCACAGGAAAGAACCAAAGAGCCAGGATATCTATCTGAGGCTCCTGGTCAAGGTAACTTATATTTATACATTATGTTTAACTCATTGTAAATATTACCACCAGCCTTTAATTCTGTCACATTGCCACATTAATTAACCATCCTGCTGGGTTCTTACAGTTGTACAGGTTCCTGGCCCGCCGCTCCAATGCTCCCTTCAACAAGGTCGTCCTGAGGAGGCTCTTCATGAGCAGAACCAACAGGCCCCCCATCTCCATCTCCCGTCTGGTAAGTCTCAATTGTCTCATCCTACCCACCACTAATGAATCCTTTTTTTGTTCATATTAGATATGTTGTAATATCTGGCATGTCATTGTTTTTTGAGACTGGAAGGCATTTTTCACTAAGTGCAGTTATAGGTCAGTGTCGACATCCATTGACAACATGTAGGGTTTCTTTTCACTGTTTATAGGATTGCATGGATTCATCCACTAGATCAGAGCAGTTTCTTTGTCGGTGTGTTAAATCCAGTATTTCCACTATAAGTTTTTATTTAGTCACAGTGGGTTGATGTCTTGGTTTTTAGTGGCACAGCATCCCTGGCTTCATGTGACCCTACATAAAAATGATGCGCTGAGTTTTGTGCAGTGAGGTGTACAAAATTTAAAATCATATCAGCCCAAATCAATACTTGGTGTCAATAGATACACTGATTTGAGGTTTCATTAGTGAAATGTTAGAAAAAGCTACAGCTTTTATGAAGGTCTGTTCTGCTTTCCAGTGGCCCTTAATTTCTGAGGTATTTGGGATTAGGTAAACAAATGTACTTGGACTGCAGCCGGTGTTTATTCCCATTTGGCTCAATTTAGTTATTATTGCCTCAACATTTTCGTGTAGTAAGGAAATTAAATGTAATTGCAGACATGTTAATCATGTAATCCAGCCAATAACTACTTGCATCATATTGCACATTTATCCACCAGTCTTATTAAAACTGCAATGCCAGAGAATATTAGAAGTCTTCATGTTATGGTTGACCCTTGTCAGTTGTACCCTGTTGTCAGTTGTTCAGACATGTGATTATGTGCTAAATTTCTGACTTTTGTTTCCATTGCAATCAGATCCGTAAGATGAAGATGCCTGGCCGTGAGAACAGAACCGCTGTTGTTGTTGGAACAGTCACTGATGATGTCAGGATTCAGGATATCCCCAAGCTTAAGGTAACCCCTCCTCTTTTTTTTTTTTTTTTTTTTTTTAGAGTTCACTTATTAGTGAATATATTTAAATCCACCAGGGATCTGAATTAGTCTTCATGTTCTGTTTGTTCTCTCATAGATCTGTGCTCTGAGAGTAACCGATGGCGCCCGCCGCAGGATCCTGAAGGCAGGTGGTCAGGTGATGACCTTTGACCAGCTGGCTTTGGCTTCTCCCAAAGGACATGGCACAGTGCTGCTGTCAGGTAACTAAACGTGCATTTATATTCAAATTATAATGCGATGCAGTTGGTGTAGATAATGTACTCATTGTCTGCTGATGCTGAGCCACCTTGGCCATCAAGCACATGCTAAATCAAGTTGGCACTAATTTTAAATGTGGTCCTGGAACATAGTATAGTGAACATATTTGTAAAGAGTGATATCAGGGATATACATGTTAAATGACACTCGTGGTACTTTTAGGGACTTTAGATAGGTGTCTGCTGGGATGAGAGATGAAAAGTTGTTTGAGAGCTGCCTTCAGTTCACATACTTCTTGTAAATTCACATTGGCATGTTTTAGTAGCTTTCAGGAGGCTTATAACACTGCTGTCGCACAGTAATGCACACCAGACTCACCAGACTACTGCTGTCTGCTGTGGCTGACTTTAGTAGATTTATATGATTGTGAGGGAACTCATTCTGTTGTAATGCCATAGATAATAAATCCTGCTTAGTTAGGAAAGCAGGTTTTGGGTTTTGATCTGTATTCTGGCCTCATTGTTGGTAGTTGATCACCAAATATTTAAATTTCTCTTTAATCATGTCTAAGCTTTGTCAGCCTTAGTTTTTCTGTTTGTCAAGCACTAATCACCTACATTTGTCAGGTTAAAGAGACCCAAATGTCTCAGTGGTTATGCTTTATGTGTAAAGTATTACCAAGTGCTAAAAACTACATCATGTACTTGTGAGTTTTGTGGAAGTAATCATTTGGTTGTGGTTTTTGGTAAATTAATTTATTTAATCATTGCAAGAGAATAGGTGTCTGGTATGTGCTGTCAGTCTATTGTCTTTGAACCATTGTTTTGTCAGCTATTAATATAATGGCTGCACATCCTTGTGGTTCTTTCATGAGGCCAAATACAAAGAAGTGGTTCTAAAATGCAATGTAAATAAATGAAGAATTGCAAAGCAAATCAAAGTGCACATTTTTCACAGCATCACTTCTCACTCAACAGTTACACCAAAAATTGCTTCATCTGAACTGTAATATAAGTGAAACATTGTTACTCAGCCGCTCTTTAGTTCTGTCTGAAATGCAATTTGAGCAGAAAAGACAACTTGCTTCTCTTTAGACTTGTACTTAAATTTTTTTTATTTTTATTTGGAATGTTAGAATTAAATGTATGAATAGGAGTAGGGATACATTCAGCTAGTAATGTTTTTTGGAAATACTGTATAACATTTGGAACTACTTTTAATGTAACATCTGCTTGTTCTCCAGGACCCCGCAAAGGCAGAGAGGTGTACAGGCACTTTGGAAAAGCTCCTGGAACTCCTCACAGCCATACCAAGTATGTGTACAGTCGATGTGTGAAATTATATTCTTATAACAGTAATTTGATTAATCTGATCACAAGCTGTCAAATTGCCCTTTTTCTCTTCTCTTGCTCCCTTTTTCTAGGGTTGTCTTATATTCTGGTCAATAAGATAATTTGCAGCATTTACATTTGTTTTAGTGAATTATTATAACCTTTGCATTATATTGAAGTGTGCCAGGACTGTTGTCCTGTTTGTACAATTGTTAGGAAAAACCCTGTTGCCAGGATGTTCTGTTGAATGCTGGCAGTTCACCAAAACCCACATAAAATTTATTTTTATTATAAGTAGTTGGACTGCTGTTCTGCATAGTTACTGTGTGGTTTGCTGATGTAGGTAGATGTATTAGGAGATAATGTGTCTTCTCACAACAGACATTTTGACATGGCTTAGTAGAAAAAGCACAGGTTTTATTGATAGCATTAAATCTGTAAGCTGTGACAGTGAGCCAGCATGAACAGTACTAACACCTTTGCGGCTAAAATACATGGAGCACAGATGCGATGCACCGTGTAGGCAGGGCACAGCGGGGGGGTTTGGTTTTTTTAACATGCTACTGACTCTGTCCTTGGAAGCGTGTGGTTGTGTGCCAGCTTCACTGTGTGCATATTGAGTTATGCCAAGTGATAATATTGGTTATTCAGGGTTTGGAAGCGTAGGCTATATTAATTGCTACTGAATTAATTATAGGATCATAGATGCACATTGATTTGACTGATTTATTTTAATGTGCAATATAAAAACTCCCACTACATTGCTCTGCTGTAACACATTATGTCTGATACTAAAAGAGGTATAATCATTTTTATACAGATTATACTTGTTTTGGTTTTACACAGTTCTGTGTAGTTGTTGCCTGTTGAAGGACCACACAGCTGTGCATAGAGAAAAAAAAAATAGACAAGAATAGATAAATGTGTTTCAGTCATTAATTTGATCATTTACACTATGCTTTTCCTACTGTTACATGTCAAAATGTCTTGTTTTAAAGGCCTTTAGTTTTTGGCTTAATTCATATGATGTATATGTACTTTCTGAGCTGTGATACTCAAAAGTAAACATTAACCTCCACAGCCACACCTCTTTTCATATATGACAGTCAGGATTACACAAGATGCAAGAGATCCAAACACCTTGCTGTGAACGGTTTCAAACAAAATCGACTTTATACCATAGCACAGGAAAATTGCACATAATGTTTGAGTCTTAAAACAAGAAACCAAAGCTTACTAAACTCTAATTGTATTGTAAAGAATCAACTACAAACAATGCTTTGTCAGAATACACAAACACTGCATCAGTAGTTGGCACTCGAGTGCTATGTGGTCATTTGTAAGGCAGCATTGATGTAGAGAAAAGTTGTGCATATATATGAATGTTTATGGTGCCATCATCTTATACTAATTTATTTTTTCTCCTCTTCAGGCCCTACATCCGCTCCAAGGGCAGGAAGTTCGAGAGAGCTCGTGGTCGCAGAGCCAGCCGTGGCTACAAGAACTAGTCTCTCTTTGTTTTACATGCAATCTGATGCTAATAAAAGATCGAATACTAAATGTGTTGTCTTGTCTTTTATTTACCCTTGCAAATACATCTGTCTGACATTTTCTTGGGGTAACATGAGGTCACTTATTTTCAGCTGGTAGACATCACATGGGATGACTGGGATTTAAAAAAAAAAAAAAAAAAATCAATTTACAACTCCCTCCTTTTTATTGCCCTTTATTTCCATTTACTGCCATTTTAACCTGCCCCTGACATCACGGATCTTTTGATTAGCATTGATATGACTTGGCCAGGAAAACTGTGACTTGGCCAGGAAGTGTTGCTCTGTCAATGATTGGAGAATGTCGGTGGGCGTTGCACTGTTTTCCTTATCGCCATTGGATTTCCTCTCCGCCGCTCAAAGCTGCTGCTACTGCGTCTCCAGGCGCTTCCTGCACCGAGCCACAGTTTTCAAGGCAAAGCGACTGTCTGTCGTCGTGAGAGGGGAGACAAGATGAGGTATTTGTGACTCTTTTAATTTAATATATCTAACTTAGCTCTTCCTGATCTGGTGCTGGCAAACGTATCAGTCTTAAAAGTTGCCAGTTTTCGTGTTAGTCGGCTTGATAGAATCAGATCATAACGCCTGTTAGCTAACGTTGCCATCTACTGTTATCTGCGCTAACTCATTAAACCAGTCCACAAATGAGACCTTTAACATCAAATGGGAGTTTTTCACGTTGTCCACATTGGCGTCTTCTCATTTTCAACAGAATAAAGTTTTAATAGTAAAGAAAGTTAGCTTGAACTTGGGCTACACGTTAAGTAGCAAACTGCTAATGTAGCCACGGCTAACTGACAACGCTGTGTTGCTCGTCTGGCAGCAGTTTACAGTAGCTACTGTATTCACAACATTAGCTAGCGTTGGCTGTCTGCTTGATTTAAGGCTAATATTTAGTCCTTAATTATAACGATTTCAGCTTCTTTAACAATTTCAAAGACTAGTGTTTATGAAATATCTCTTCAGCTTGTGATAAAGTACAGCAGGAGTTGAGTAAGTCAGCTGGCTAACAGCCTGTCAACCTGCTAGCTAACGTCAGATGGATGATCGCTAAAGTTTCAGTCAAACATAGCTTTTATTGTAAATTAAACGGGACATTAGATGAGCCGTTAACTCGCTTTAAAGGCTGTAGCCGTGTTCTTATATGGAAATGCTCTTGAGTTCAAAGTAAATGCCAACAGAAAGTTGCCCAAAATACCCCGAAGTCAGTCAACAGCAGCCTCATTGTGTGGGAGACAAAATTAGCCCGTTGATATTATTTCTGTGTCCCCGCCCTGTGTTTCAAGGACGTAAGGTGCAACAATGGGCATCAATGAGCTCCTTTCTCTGTGTGTGTGTGTGTGTGTTTTATCAAGACAGGACATCAGCCAAGTATTGATTTTGTCTGCACCACAGCTTGCATAATGTTTCCTGCCTGTTATAAAACTTGAAAGAAAGATGTGACCAGTTGATTTATTTGGGGTCCACAGCAGTTCCACAGTGAAAGTCCAGTAATACTGAGACAATAAAATCTGATTAACTGGACCCTGGACTTTAACCTGTCATGAGTATACATAAAAATATGATCATAATAAATGACACGTTGTTATGATTTTTATTATATACAGGGAGACTGACGTGGTCAAAATCATTTTCCAAGTTATGTAGAGAGGTTTGTGAAATGAATTTCCCTTTATGAAAGGAAGTTTTTAAAGGTGGTTACATGCTAATGCGCGTTACAAAACTTCTTTAATCCAGTACCATCTAGGTCAGCAATTTGCAAAATCTCAATCCCAGATTCAAATTGTGAAAGCAACTTTTTCCCCCAAATCCTGTCAGAAAAAAAAGCCCTACACATGAAAGTACCAACCAGATGTGGTCATTCTCATGCAACCTTTTGTCCACAATAATGTGGCGTCTCAGCAAGACCGTTGAGGATGTGTGACTGTGAGTCATTATGTGCAAAGACGCACCTAAGGTCAAGGGACATGATGGATCTTGTATTGCTTCACCCTGTAACTGTAATCTCTTCCTCTTATCATGACAGTTATCCTCTGTACTTGTTCTACTCTCACTGTGAAAATGTGATACAGAAATATTCACCTTTGCACAGTGAAATCCCAGGTGAATCAGAGGCACAATTTATTTGATTGATTTAGTTTAGTACGCTTCCTTCTTTAATGTCAATTTCTTACCCATCTTCTCTAAAAATACCTCTAGGTGGATCTCCCATACATTAAAGTTCTGCTATTGTTTTTTACACTTCTGCAATTGACTATTGTCCTCCTCTCCTCTTTTGTCGTTGTTAAGGAACAGAGATCTTTGGGAGGGAACATGAGGCTTTACTAAAGGACATTACCATGACATAGACTAAGGACCCTCCTGGAACTGTCTCCTTGTTTGTCTTTTGTTTTGTTTTTGTTTTTATTTTTTCATTGTCTGTCTTACTTAGTGTTCAGCCTCTTCTTGTGGAGAACAGATAAAGAAGTAATTTGTTTGGATCAAACTTTAATGTATCACACTACTGTCTAGAGGGCTGGCCTTGTCACTCCTCTTGTCTGCCTCCCATATATCACTGAGATTAAAGATAGCAATAGAGGTATCAAAGGTCTTGAAAAAGCCTGCACTTATCATATCTTTGTGGAATTAATTACATTTTGGCCAGCACTTAACATGCAGCATACTCTACAGAATTCTTTACTTGTGCATTAATTTAATTTAATTTTTGTAGCCTCCTTGTCTGAACAAGGTGTGTTTGTCTTATTCATAATTATTATACTTATACTTATTTTTCAATGCAACTAAGATTCAGTTTTGTCATTTTGTGTAATTATTTAAAGATTTATCTTTAATCTAGATGTTAATGTCAAGTAGCTGCTCAGCTGCCTTATGTTGCTATCACAATAGGCAGCTTTAAGTTGTAATGTAAACTATTTTTTTACTCATGCAATCTTTGTTAAGAATACTTTTGTTTAAATGACTGATCTTGTAGTGGAAAATATACATTTGAAAGTCCTGTTGTCTTTGAATATGTTGCTTACCCACTTTTCCACTGGCAGTAAACTGTAGAAGCTGACAGCTCTTCAGATCAAACTGTGATGGGAGCTTTCTAACTGTGACACAAAGACTGAGCTTTAGTAGTTCCTATCTTCACTGGATAAATACTCTAAACAGAAGAACCTTTAAACTGGAAGAAGTTCATTTTTCTTTTTAAATGAAGACATACTTCTGAAATGGACAGACGGGAACAGAAACTCAGAGCTGACTTTTTGTGACTTTTATCTCTTGAATTCAAGCACTGAAGAAGGAGAAAGATTTTAAGGAGATTTCAGGGTTAAAGTTCTCAGACTGACATTCAGATACATTTCGATTTTCCCTGCAAATCTTGCTGAAGTTTGCTCCCAAATTCCACTCCTCACACTTCTAGCTGTAGAAGATACTTGTTTGACTGACTTTTTCCTGATAGACCTTGTCCACTTGAGCAGTGAGGATGAGATCTCCAGAACTATCCTCACCATCCACAGCAGAAGCCCTCCTTCATGGCCAGTTTGCCAGCTGGGGATCCGGCAGCCACAGCAACAATAACAGCTGCCCCAACAGCCCTGGTGGTCCGGGGGGACTCTCCCCCGCTGCCTCCCCTACTCCGGCTCCGGCCTCCAACTATGCCTTGACCCTCACCCACACCCACATACATATCCAGCGTCTGTCACCACGGCCGGGGAAGGAAGCCCGTCTCCTGCTGCCTTTATCAGAGCTTGTGGGGTGCAGCTGCCCTCGTGCCCCTGCGCCCCCTCTCCTGGTGCTGTACTGGTACCCGCCAGGCAAACGACGGAAAGGGGTGTCCCGGCGCAGGCAGGTGAGGGCCTACCTGGCAGAAAGCAGGCCTGAAGCTGAGAGATGGTCGGCTGCTGTGCAGTGTCTACTCAGAGATGTGACCGTCACTGCTGACACAGGTGAGTCTGTTTTTCACTCAAGCTGACTTGTCCATGTCAGGTGTTTGTTGTAAGATGGTTTTACATGTTGCAAGTCTGTATATGCTATGAAATTCAACCGTAAAGCCCCAAGTATGCTCTCTTTTAATGAAGGACTCTTGGTCATTAATATAGTGTGGCGTTTTAGTTTTAAAGGGCAACATGATAAGTTTACAGCAGACAATAGTGTGATTTACTTACTGACCGTGAAGTTTATCCATGTGAATTAGACCTGAATTCCTGTTGTTCACTACATGAAACCACACAATGTTGCCTCATGCCGCCTTGATTTATGGCTCTTTTGTAAACTCTAGCTATACTTGGCTTAATGTCACAGTGACCGCAAGAAGTTTCTGTATGTACAACACACACATTTAGCCACAGAGGACACAAATGGTACCAAGAGCAGTTAAGCATTTTAGGGTTTATGTAGAAAAACAACGGGGCTTAACACTAATACACCCTAAGAGGTTGTGAGATGAGATTTATAATTCAGAGTATTTAGTTTGGATTTTCTTGTTTGTTTCACATAACTGCATCTTTGTCTTGAGCTTATTTGTCTAATACTTATTTGTTTTTGTCCTTATCTGTCCTGCACATGCGGTCAGTATCATTCAGTGTCAAATGTAGAGACATAGTGGGTGGGGCTGCTGCAGCTTGCCACCCCTTCCCAGGCGCTGAATCCCCCAGCCTTAGTAATCAAACAGATAGCAAGGCCCCGCTCAGTGTTTACTTTCACATGTGTGTGCCCGCTAACCTTTTTCTCACCATTATCTCATGCACTTCACCAGCATCTCACATCTTTTCCTGTCTCCTTTCTCCTCTTTCAACTTAATCTTCAACCCTTAAATTTATTTAATCTGTCATTTGTTTTCCTCAGTCTTTACTTATCACATCACTATTTCCTTCCCCAACAGTGATAAAGCTTTCATTCATTTTTAATTTTTCCCTGTCCTCTGTCTCTTCTCTGCTCCTGCCTCATTCATACTCTATTGCAGTTCACACTATTTGTCGCAGTTTTGCCAGCCTTCTGTTTGGCCTCTAGTTTCTGTTCCACCTCGGTCACATAGTTTTCATCCCATCTCATCTCTCTGTTACAGTTCTCTTTCTTAATTGCTCCATTTTTGAGTCACCTGAATTTTTGCTTTTGATGGGCATTATAACTGTGGTCATTTTGGTTTCCTGTTGATTTGCTTTAGTGTAGTTTGTTGCATAATCCAGGATTATCTGAGAGTGCAGTCATTTCATCAACTTCCCTGCACCACTGGCATCCATCTACACCATACTAAATCTTAGATTGATTTTCAGAAGCTATTTATTTATTCAGAGCTTCACACCTGGGCTGATGAAAGAGAGAGAAGAGGAGTAGAGTGTCTCGATTTTCTTGCCTCTGTGCCCCAGTTGGACAGATAATAAATGATTTGCTTCAGTACACAGTGGTTTTGTTTTTCCACCTTGTTTTTTTTAATACCTTTATTCAGAATGCTAAATGTGTTCTTAACCTTGTATCTGAATGAATAAATCATTAACAGATGTGCTCTCAAGCGATAGTGTTAGATCATGTGAGGTAAAATAAAACAGGCTCAAAGATGTACTCACAGTCCAGGGTTGGGCAACACTGTATAATGACAGCTCCCAGTTCGCTTGCTTTAAAAATGCAGGGAACCTCTAGTTCCTTTCTTTGTTCTGAACACAAACTGTGTGAGTTTTAATTGACTCATGCTCTCCCTTCTTTTTCACAAGAATTTTCAAGAAGTCTGCTACCTCGTCCCAGGCGACTACTGTTATTGGTCAATCCCTTCAGTGGGAGAGGCCAGGCAATGCAGTGGTGTCAGACCCACATCCTGCCAATGATCAGAGAGGCCAACATCAGCTACAACCTTATACAGACAGGTAACACGCCAAGTACAAAGGCAGCCTCATGAGGCAGATAATACATTCCCATAAAACATACATATGTAACAGGTGTTAACTTAATTAACCCCTTTCAGAGCGTCAGAATCATGCCCGAGAGCTTATCAGAGAGATATTGCTCCCAGAGTGGGATGGCATCATCATTGTTTCTGGAGATGGCCTGCTGCATGAGGTGTGTAATGCTTTTGTTGGAGGGCTAAGCATGGTAGAATTTATGGGTATGCTCAAGGGGAAAATTATGTAACAATTAATCTATTTATTGTGTGTTCTTGTATAACATTCAGGCACAGCTTTGACTGTGTCCACCGATATGATTTTTGATTTTTCTGTCTTCCTGCAGGTAATTAATGGGCTGATGGAGCGTCCTGACTGGGAACAAGCAATAAAAACACCTGTCGGCATTCTGCCCTGTGGCTCCGGGAATGCACTGGCTGGCTCCATCAACCACAATGCAGGGTAAACATGTATCTCATTCATGTCTGTAATAGTGAGAATTGTGTGTCATTTTCAGTTGAAGCTTAGAAACTGTGGAACCAGACAATCACTCAGCTCTGAACACAAGAAGTGGTAATTAAGGTTACACTTAGACAAACGTCTTGTTAATATCATATCTCTTTTCTGCAATCCTTTCTTATCTGAGATTCTCTTTAGCTGATAATCTGTGCTGTTAAGTTCATAGGTTGTTGTACTTTTATCAGCTAAAATAGACTGTCATAAAAAGAGATTCAAAGATCATGGATATGTGGATTTATTTGATTTTAATTACACAAAATCAGATTAACCTGAGATTAACCTTGTTCCAAACTAATAACTAGTTGTCTTGTCTTTAAACAAAAGAGCATAATGTTGCTGTTTTTGTCGTCACCTGGTTATCTAGCCTGAGATATCTCTGACTTGCGGAAGGACTCTATTGACCCGTTGATTGAACAGTTTTTTTTCTTATCTTTAGTGACTGGAGGTGTTGTTGTGTTTTTCCATATCTCCTCAGGTATGATATGTGCCTTCGGGAGCCCCTCCTTTTGAACTGCTGCTTTTTGCTTTGCCGAGGCGGTGTCCGACCCATGGACGTGGTCTCTGTGACAACAAGCCCTCCTCCCTCCAACAGTCACAAAGCAGAACCCAGGAGACTGTTTTCTTTCCTTTCTGTTGCCTGGGGCTTTGTGTCCGATGTGGACATTGAGAGTGAGAAGTGGGTTTGTAATTGCTTATACTGTAAGAAACATCCAGTGTTGCCTTTGTTCATCTAAGCATAACTCTCATTATCTTCTCTATTCTATTAACTTTACTTAAATTCTTTCCTGATTCCAGGTACCGTGGCCTGGGCTCGGCTCGCTTCACCCTGGGCACCCTCGTGCGCATAGCCTCTCTACGATCCTACAAGGGTCGTCTGTCCTACCTGCCTCCCTCTATTAGCACTGCATCACCAGATGCCACACCTCCTCCACCAAGGAGACCCCTCTCCCGCAGTATCACTGAAGGCCTGGAGGGCTTCTGCCGAACGCCCATTCATCGTACCTGCTCTGACATGGGCATCAGTGAACAGAGGAGCCTGCGTAGGGGTGAGGGAGAGAGGGAAAAAGAGGAGAGACAGAGAGAAAGGGAGAGGAGAAGGGAGAGGGCTAGGGGAGGAGGAACTGGCGTGGTGAGGGCAAGCAGCCTGGCGGAGGACAGAGAGAGGGAACGGGAGGGGGAGGTGGAGATGGAAGCAGAGGAGGAGAGGTTGGGGACATGTTCGGAGAGGTCAGGGACGAGTTCAGAATCGAATGAAAGGGATGAATGCGGTATGGGAAGGGTAGAAAGGTTGGCTGGGATCAAGGATGAAAGGGAAGATGAGGGAAGAGTAGAGCATGACTCCAGTGAGATGGAGGAGGAAGAGACGGGGAAGGATGGGGAAGGCAGTGGCTGTTCTGTTGACAGGGAGAGAGCGTTGCATGCAAGAGAGCTGGGAGAGAGCTGTGGGGTGGACATGGGACGAGAGACAGATGAAGAGCCAGAGGGTCGTATCGCTTACCAAGATAACCTTCAGGAAACCAGACAGGCACTAAGAAAGAATTCAGCCCCTTCAAGTCAGATAGCCAACGCTCTCTTCAAC
The DNA here is from genome assembly GCA_025331565.1 of Holacanthus passer. Classification (NCBI taxonomy): domain Eukaryota; kingdom Metazoa; phylum Chordata; class Actinopteri; family Pomacanthidae; genus Holacanthus; species Holacanthus passer. The sequence goes on from JAFREQ010000012.1 coordinate 12,214,368, forward strand.
CAGCCTCTGAGTCAGGAGGCTGACGCAGACTCTGGCACATCATATGGGGCTAGAGGACATGGATCTGAATGGAACCTACTACCAGAAAGAACCCTACCAACTGGACGTTGCTCGTGAACGAGCTCTCACCATCTCCTCTCCCTTTCGTCACTCTCCCTTCTCTTATAAACCCAAGACCCTGGACCAAAACCAGAACTCCTCACGGCCGAGGCCCCTCTCTCTCCTCCAGCACTCCCACTCAAACTCACTCCCCCCTAAACTCCCCTCCCTCTCTCTGTCTCTTTCACCCACACCCCCATCGTCCCCTTCCTGTGCCTCCCCACACTCCTCATCCTACCTCGTTCCCCGTCCGAACACCCCAAGTTCCACCTCGCCTTCACCTTCTCTACGCACACCGTCCTCATCTTTTAATTTTGACATTGCCGAGCCAGCAGGACCCCAAAAGAACCGTCCTTTCTCACTGCCTTTAAATCTCCCTAAGGATGACTTGTTACCCCCCCTCGACCAACCCCTTCCCACTAGAGACTGGGTCACCATTGAAGGGGACTTTGTCTTGGTCCTGGCCCTTTATCAGACCCACCTTGGGGCTGATCTTCATGCTGCACCCCAGGCCAGGTTTGACGATGGGCTGATCCACCTGACATTTGTGCGGGCAGGGATCTCCAGAGCCACTCTGTTGAGACTGTTCTTTGCCATGGAAAGAGGAACCCACCACTCCGTCAGCTCACCGTACGTGAGCCATGTAACCTGCAGGGCCTTCAGGCTGCAGCCTCTATCTACACGGGGCACACTCACTGTGGATGGAGAACTGGTGCCCTATGGGCCACTTCAAGCGCAGGTCAGAAAGAGGGAAAATGGTGCTTGGTACTGGATTTACTTGTCATCAAGTGCTGTAACCTGAGTGCAGTAGCTGTACGTGATTGGATAGAGTTTGACATGAAAGTTATGGGTTTTGATTCCCACTAGATCCACACATACTTAAAGCACATGTTCATTCTTTGCAGGGCTGTGGCAGTAATAGTATTTTGATTGTGGTCTTGCGTTAACTAATTGAATTTTTTAAGCTTTTAATGATTAGTTGATTGTTAATCAGTTACATGTTTCACAATGACAGATGATTATTTTTTCTAATAAGGAAGTGTGTTCTATCTTTAGCAGATATACTGTAAACCTCTACAATACTATGTATTAATACTGTAGAATTACGTTGATGAGTTACTGTAAGCCTTATCATTGGAAATATTTTTCTCTATATATCTCACAGGTTCATCCTTCCTTGGCTCGTCTCATCGTTGGTGACTCTGGAGTGAAGATTACCAGATTCTAATCAGGGATTGGTTGAGCTGATTGACAGATACAGCACTCTACTGAATTATGTAATCTCTGTTGTCATCTATACTCTGAAAGAGAGGGGGAGTATCTGAGAGACTTAAAATAGCCTGGATTGCAGGAACTGCTTTTCTGGGCTTTAATGAAAGGGATAACCCACCGAGCCACGCATCATTGGAGCATGACTGCAGGGATTAATAGTGAATTTGAAAATGGATGAAAAATGCGCCTCATTGCACAGCTGTTGGATTACGTTCCACGTACCCTGAGAAGCATGAAAACTGCACAGCCTGGGATCATAAGAGGGAAGAACAATCGAATGTCTTTGGAATTTTTTTGTGCAGATAGTGCATGTTGGATGTATACATAGTAGTATGCATGCAAAGAAGCACTACCTGATTGTTGCCTTTAAATGAGATGGAAAGAAATCAGATTAAATTCAGAGAAAGTTGATCGATGCTATAAAAACACATTGAGATTCACTTGGGACAACACACCATTAAAAATTGGTCCCAACTCTCTATCTTCAACCCCACCTCAATGTCCAAATGTTTGAGTATAAAAACCTCCGTCCCTGAAAGGATTGCCTTATCTGACACTGGACAGTACAGTTTTACCTTTGCCCTTTCTTACTTGTATAAGAAATCCAAATCTTCTTAATCTCTATCCACCTATCAGAGTGTCCGTCCACTGCATAAATACAACATGCTGGTAGACCCACCTGCCTACTGTTATCTCTGAGCATGCAACTCTCCACTGTTTTAAGCATCAGTGGAGAAAAATGTGGAGAAATGTACACTTTTATAACCATTTGTTCATGCAAGTGACTCCATGTAGAGCAACGAGATCAAGCTTTTCAGGGTCATTACATTAGTAGGAGCAATGGAACCGTTGAACGGTGACCATTCTTGATATTTTTACATAATCTGCCTGTTTTTCTTAGCCAGTGGATGCACGATGATGATGTCAACAATGTCAGACTTTGCAAGATATTGAACATAAAAATGTCTGAACAAAGCAAGCTTCTTTGTCAGTGGTTTTAGACTGTTCATTTTTAAGAAATAATTCAGAATCACACACATTAGCCCTCAGCACCGTTTATGTCTAAAATATATCACCATCTCTCAGTAATCATCTTTGGAAGTGACATTACATGCCTCTGTTAACTAGTAAGTAGTGCATTGATTTTGCACAATAACGAGTGGAAGCAGCACAGAAAGTCACAACAAAAGAATGCATATTAACTTTTAGATACAGTATAATGTTTTGTTCTAGAAATGGATGCATCAGTATTAATAGTCTAGTCCAGATACTATAATAAATGGATCACATTACATTCCTAGCCTGAAATGAATTAAATGTCTCACTTTGAACACTCATAGCTTTCGAAAGGTAGGGCTGACTGATTACAAAATCATTTAGACACTTTAAAATCCTGCTGTAAAGACAAACAAGGGCACAACACTAAAATTCAGTAGCTCTGTGTTGTCACATCAGACTTTTGATCAAGGGATAAATCAGATGGAGTGAAAATAACTTTCACTGAGAAATAATCCAGGAACAGCCAATCTGTTGAAGTAACTGATAAATTGAGTTTTGAATTTGAAATATCTTGAGTACTTAAGTACTTCCAAATGAAGATGTGTTCCTCCAGAAATCAAATGGCAGCGGAGCTCTTCTAAGAATTGTTGTTTTACAAATGAATTTTTTTGAAATGTTATAATAAAACCTGCTGATATACTTGGTCTGGACAAAAGATAAGTCATTAGCATATGCAGTGTATCAATCAGTAAGATCCTGTGCTGACTGCTTGGGTCATCATCAACGTATTGTACATCTTGGTCATGCCTGGATAAATTAATGCCTTTGTATAATAAGCCTGTAAATTCTGGCTGTTCATCATGAACTGTTCAAACCTGACTGAAGAAATGGAGTAAAACATTTTGCTCACCAGGCTGGTTTTTTTCCTTCTTTGTTTTTTTTTTTTTTTACCCTTTGAATGCACAATGCAGCTAGTCTACCACAAGTACACTGTGCTTACACAGCTACAGAATGTGAATACAACATTTTGAGTCTAGGCTTGTAACATCACCAAATAGAAGAATCTATATACACTTTGAATGGAGTTTTTGCCAAAATGTTTACTCTTGGTGTTTAGGAGACTAGTTATGACAGTTTACCTTCCTAAACATTTTGTCGTCTTTGGCCATAACTTGCACCATGGTGTTATAGACCAATTTGATATGACAATGTTGGGGTATAACCCCTCAATTGATAATGCCATTAAGAAGTCTGTAGTGGACTGCCTGTATTGAAATTGTAATTATTACTAAAATGATGAAAATATATACTATTTGATGTACAGTTAATAGTTATATATGGTTTTGAATAAATGTAACTTGATAAGTTTGTCTGGAGCAAATCTACTGTCACACCAATGTGTCTTCTCATTTGTGTTCATGTGATATCCAGAGAGGCAAGTTGATTCATCAGTAACATTCTTATGATATCTAATGGTATTGTTTTGATTACAGCCTATAGATCAAAACACAGTTTGTCTCCGCTCCTCTCAATCACAGTGCACTAATAAACAAAGGAGTTTCACTATTCCAGTGATTTGGTCCCTCAGGCTTTTCCTTCTTCACTAAAGCAGTTTTTCTCTTATAAAATACTGCATTCTAGAAATTCACTTTGCAATAGATCTCTGCCATTTGGGTAAAGCTTTTAACCAAATTCCCAGAGTAAATACATTTTTACATTCCCAGAGGAAATCAAATCCCTGACCGTACAGTGATTTTGTTAATATAACTAAATGTGCAGGTAACTTGAAACAAACAACCAGCCCCCTAAAAATGTTCTTCTTGAAAGCTGTAAGAAAGTACAATAGGACAGAGTTGTTGTGTAGCTATATCTTATGTAAGGTATCAACATTTAGAGAACTTTACTATTGATTTAGGTCCAATATTTAGAAGGTAGTAGCCTACATTGGTCAGTAGTAGTTTAATATCACATGTTCTTGCCCAGTTGGAATCGAAAGCTCCAGGACAGCTACTAAATAGAACTTTCAGGTGAGTTTGTATTGTCAGCTGCTGTTTAAAAGGTAAAGAATGAACTTCAGTCTCAGTTTGTGAGCCAACATGGATGATTCCATGAGTGAAATCTATCTGATGATGAAAACAATCTGGTACAATCAAAAGCCTAAGAACAGCAACTAAACGGACATTGGGGTGAGATTCATTCAAGAAGGAGAGTAAGTGGGGTCATTTGAATAAGTAATTAAAAGGTTTGCTGTCCCTAAGTCTCCCTGCATGTCTCATTGTATTTTTGAACATTTGTATTCCATATCTTTGCAATAACTGACCTTTTAATTTTAAAATATTATTTTTTTAATTTAATATAAAATTGTTATTTTTACAGAAAGACAACAAAATCTTATTAAAAAATATCTACAACTTTATATGATATAATCTTAGTTCCCCTTAAGAGGTGTGTTCAGCTACCTGGAAACATTCAGACACTTCAGAGTATTTCTTACAAAATGTAAAAGTTTCCTGTTAAAATGTATTTGAAAATCTGCACTGATCCAGTAGATTGAGAAAGGTTTGTGAATAGGCCAGTAAATATGAAATAAATAAATTCCCAAATACTAACCTGTCACTGTTTTACCATATATTTGTACTGACATTCATGCCAAACTTCACCTGCATTAAAAAATATAAGTGAGTGTATTTTGAAAAACAACTGACCGGAAGTCGACATCCCGAGAGTCTGACAGCGCTTCCGGTGTCGCCACCTTCTTTGTCTCCGGCCCAACATTTCGACACCAGGGGTTGTCTGTTTTTTCCCTTTAGTTTTGAGGATATATTTACACATATATCCCTAGTTTTCTGATATTGAATGACAGTCGACTCTGAAATATTTATGCCTAAAAGTAAAGCGCCAAAAATGGATGACCTGGACTACAGTAAGTGGGCTTTCTAATTAGCTATTTGTATAGACTATCGCTAGCTAGCGGTGGCTAGTTGTGGCTAGTGGTTCAGTTTATTTGCTCAGGTGTGACACACTGATTCATTCTGTTGAACATCTAAATGAAAATGATTCACCATACACCTTCTGCCCCCTATTCCTGAAAGTATGAGTGTACATGCAAACCGCAGTTTGGTTAAAACTAGCTGGGAACATGCATTAGCTTAGCCTGACGCTAACTAAATATTGATTATTTCTCTGTGTGCTGGCAGCTAACGGTTCAGCTAACATCGGTGGGCATTTGACACCCTGATCAGCCTCCAAGTTACAGAAGAGCTTGTTAAAATCGGGCATGGCTTATAAAGTATTGAAAGCCTCCTCGTCCTGTTATCAGTAGCCTGGTTTCTGTAGTATGTGTCAAACAGTATCGTTACAGTTAATCCAGACTGTGGGCGTGGTTGGTGGTGTTTTAGAGCAACTGTTTGTTTTGTAGAGTAAACACACTGGGAGGTCTGGGAGTCTTTGGGTGCTGCCAACCACTGCTGATCACAAGCTAACTCTAGATCTGGGTGTTTGGACAAAATAAATCATCACGATATTTTGTGCAAAATTCATCATAATTGAAAATGTGACTATATCATTGGACTTTCAGACACTACACTTAGCTGCCTTTTCTTGGTCCACCTATCTTAAAGTAATCCAGTCTAATACAACAGCTCTGCAATATGCACCTCTTTTTTTAAAGTTATGTTTTTTGTTGAATTGTTAAAGAGATGTTGATTCAAAATTTTTGGTCATAGGTTTATGGTTTGGAAGCTATATGTGTTCTGTTGCTTTGTATTGCTTTTTGTTTTGATGTGTTTGTAATGTTAGTCTACCCTCACTGACAAAAATTAACAAAATATTAGAAACTCCTCAGTGTAATACAATAAACACCACCACAAACTACAATCCTGGTTAATATGATGTTGATATATCAACCAGTTCTCCCTTTTAATGCCATTTATAGATACATCCCTAAAAGTGATTTCATGCCATAGAGAAAACATAAATTGAACTTTATCTTTATGCCAAAGTTGAAAAATACAATGCATAATACCATGATTGCATTAACCTCATGCAATCTCTGGTTCTGCCCACATCCAAAATTTTAATTGAATGATGGAGCAGTAACAAAATTGCCATTCAGTCTAAACATCACAGGAACTAACTGTGAACACTTTTCATAGTGGCTACTTTTTGACTACATTCTGGTTAAACAAGCTGTCAACTAATATGGGTGTTTTGCCAGTGAGGGCATAGAATTGGCTATTAGAACCAAACAATAAGAAGATGTTAATGAGTAGGAGTAGGCATAAGGCAAAATGTGCCAGTGGATTTCTATTGCATTGCGTTGTTTTATACTCGCTGTTGTTAACTTCAGTTAATACTGTTACTACACCTCTTCCCCTACTTCTTTCTTTTGTAAGGTATTGATAGAGGGAATAGGTCATAACCAATTTTAGTAACAATGCCGTTCTCCAAGTAGCTGTATTTTTATGGGGTTTTATGTTATTAATAAACCTGCCTTGGGTTGTTTGGGCACAGTTGCCATTTGTTCTATCTGCAGCAGCAGCAGCAGTAATGGGGTCATTCTTCTTCTCTTCCCTTACAGTCCCAGTAGACCTGAGCCCAGAGGAGCGCTCTGAGCTGGAGGACATCCGCAGGAGGAAGGGCGTCCTGCTGCAGGAGATCCAGAGGCTCAGAGAAGAATTAAGAGAGGCAATTTTGGAGGTGGAAGGACTGGAGACCAGCACAGAGGGCAGGTAAGAAGAAAAGGCACAGTGACATTGCTACTGTACACTAAACAATAAGTACATTTTACAGTCAGAATGAGTTGGCTTGGATTGTCACAGTGTGCACAGAATCAGTCACCATTCCCTAATACATTATCGCAAGTTAGTCAACTTTATCGCTGTTCACTCACCCTTCCATCATCAAATCAACAAAGCACTCATTCTGGTGTTTGCTCACATCAACATATTCAGCATCAGTTTAACAGCTTTTACAAAGATGTCAGATTTGATTTTGCCTGGAGTTTGCTGCTGTATATTCACATCACTGTTTTGTCAATGGTCATCTTTTTTAATGTGTCATATTATTGCACATGCATGTTGTGGTTCTTCAGTTGGCATTATAGTTTTGTCATTGATAGACATTGATTCTTTGATAAATAGCCTTCTTTAGAATGTTCATTTAAGGTCTAGTAATTTAGTAGTAAAGTCATTGCTTATAGTTTTAACATGTATATTTTCTAACAATTTATTGCCCCAAATGATGTTATTCAGCCTTTGATAGTGAAATAAATTGAATGATTACATGCCATTATAACTGCTTGAGGCACAGCTATTTACCAATGTTAAATTTGGGATATTAAGTAAAATGGTTTAAGTATTCTGATATTATTTTCTTGTGATTTTAAATTTGTAGGTCCTTACTGTTATTGCGTTACTGATAGGGAGATGTGATTGGAGTGCAAAAACATTTTTTTATTACATTTTACATTTTTTCTCCCTGCAGTAAAACTCTACAGAAAAGTAGGCATGTGGCAATGGGAAGGAAGAAATTCAACATGGACCCTAAAAAGGTAAAACCTCCTCAGTACTTGTACATGTCTACTCTGTCTTTGCTCTTTGTTGGCTGTGTGGTGACAGACTCTTCACCCTCTCTGCAGGGCATTGTGTTTCTGGTGGAGAACGAGCTGCTCAGACACACTCCAGAGGACATTGCTCAGTTCCTCTACAAAGGAGAGGGTCTCAACAAGACTGCGATAGGAGATTACCTTGGAGAAAGGTGCTTTTTTTCAAAATATCTTCTGCCCTTTTCTCCTTCATTATCCATTATTTGTAACCATGCTCCCTTTGTTCATGCTCTGCAGGGATGATTTCAACATCAAAGTTCTTCAGGCTTTTGTTGACCTCCATGAGTTCACTGATCTCAACCTCGTCCAGGCCCTCAGGTAAACTGTGGCTGTTTGGCCTGTTTTTTGTTTTGAACCAAGGACAAAATCTCTTGAATTGTGTCCTGGCATTCACTGGTAAACAAATCTTCTCACCAATGGAAAGTTCCACTCTCATGGTCACATCAGTTTATTGGGAGAAAAAAAAAATAGGCAAGAGAGCAACAGTGGCTGTATAACTCTGCCTTGATTGCAAAATTTGTTCTCTCTGACTTGACCTAAACCTCGACCTGTTTTCTGCAGACAGTTCCTGTGGAGTTTCCGTTTGCCTGGTGAAGCCCAGAAAATTGACAGAATGATGGAAGCCTTTGCGCAGAGATACTGCCACTGCAACCCCGGCGTCTTCCAGAGCACTGGTAAACACAAACATAGAATTACACAATTGCGCTATATTTCACTGTAGGGTGGGTGCGTTAATGGCTACCTAATGTCCCTTTAAATCACACTTTATTTTTCCTGCAGTGGATCACAGGAAGGGGCTTTTCCTAGAAGGTGTGCACTCACACAAACAATGAGCACAAATGACCTAATATGCCATTCAGAGTATTCAGAGTCTGTCAGTTCATAAAAACACTGCTTTTCAGGAAAACCATTTTTTTCCTCCAGTATTTTTTGAATCAGGGTCAAAACCAATTGTTTCGGGGTTTTTTTTCTGATATTCAGGTACATTTGTTAAATTTCTGTTTTGTGCAGAACAAAACTCACTCTCCCCTTCCATGTCTCCTGTGTCCTGTTCAACAGACACATGTTATGTGCTGTCATTTGCCATCATTATGCTGAACACGAGCCTCCATAACCCAAATGTGAGGGACAAACCAGGAGTGGACCGTTTCATCTCGATGAACCGAGGCATCAACGAGGGAGGAGACCTGCCTGAGGACCTGCTCAGAGTATGACCATCTCTGTTGTTTTTCTTTGGAGAGGGCTTAGTGACAATTAAAATGAACAGAGTAAAGACAATTCAGTGAGCTCATTTTACTGTCTTTATTTGTTATTTCAGAATCTCTACGAGAGTATTAAAAATGAGCCCTTCAAGATCCCTGAGGACGACGGCAATGACCTCACGCACACCTTCTTCAACCCGGACAGAGAGGGTTGGCTTCTTAAACTAGGTGAGATGATGCCATCGAGGCCTTTCTGCTTTGGTACTGACATGTTGGCTTTAATGGTGATCTTGTACAATTACACAAACCCAGTATGTCAATGCTGCAGGTGTCAGAAGTGTAAATTTCCATTCAGAAAAGAAAGTGATATGTTCTGTATGCTACTGTACTCTTTTAAGGCTTTGTGCTTTGATGAAGCTGCACTCTTGTCTCTGAGGTTTGCTGGCTCTTTGCCTCCACTTGAATTGTCAGCTCACCGTGTTGTGGCATTTGAACATGCCATAGCATGACAAGAGACCCACTTTCTTGCATCACAGCAGTCTAAAAAATCAGATTGTTTTCTTTTGCATGGCGGGGCTTGTGATCTATGTGTCACTAATATAATCTCCCTCTCTTTCTCTTCTTCCTCCCCATCTGTCTCTCTCCTTTTCTGTTTGTCCCCTGTCTTTCTCTAAATCCTCTGGTCCCTTTTGTCTCTGCTTCTTCCCTGCGATTTCCACCCTCTACTGCCGCTGCTTGTTTTCTCAGGAGGTATGTACTGACAGAGTTGTTATAGTCATAATGTAGTAGAAAAATTAGCCATGTAGTTAGCTATAAGCATGTAGAGATTATAGAGTAGTATCCCTTCAGCTTTGACCCTCAATGGAAATCTTTTTCTACTCCTGTGACTAATCGTTGTGACTGTGCTCTTCTGTTTCAGGGGGACGAGTGAAAACCTGGAAACGGCGATGGTTTATTCTCACAGACAACTGCCTTTATTACTTTGAATACACCACAGTAAGTGTTTGTGTCCATGTGCAATATTTGAGTGAATTTGACAGTGTTGCTCCTTGAACCTAACAGGATATTGATGCTGTATTTGCATTTGCTTTTCTGAGGAGATACCAATAGAATTCATGACATTGTTGTGTTATCTTGCAGTAAAATGTGATCATGTTTCTGCTGGAAAACGCTGGTAATAATGTGCTGTAGCTACAAGGAAGTTGGGTTAATGAACTCAAGGATTAGATGCATAACTTCATTAATCCCCTGCGGTAAAACTGGTTTGCTTGCCCGCGCAGAGTAAAAACAAAAGAGACACAAGTCAGACAGGTCACAAGAGATGATGTATCAAAGACAAACACACAGAACTAACACATATTCCAAGAGGTCATGAGTGCATCTCAGGATCACTCCTAGCTGGACTGGTTGAATTTCTATTCATCTTGCACTTTCAAATTCCTGTTGTTGGGACTGATATAACACCAAAAATCCCAAAATAAAAGCCTTTGAATGTTGCAGTAACTGTTTCAGCCCTAATCTGTGTGTTTCACTAACAGGATAAGGAACCACGAGGTATCATTCCCTTGGAAAACCTTAGCATTCGTGAGGTAGAAGACCCAAGAAAACCTGTAAGTTTGCATTTTTTCTGAACAGTATAAACATGTTATTATCATATTTACAATTTTCACAGTTTGGTGTGTACCGTGATTGCGTATCCAATATTCTTTGCCTTTCTCCTAAGAACTGCTTCGAGCTGTACATCCCCAACAACCGTGGTCAGCTGATTAAGGCATGTAAGACAGAGGCTGATGGGAGAGTAGTGGAAGGAAACCATATGGTGTACCGTATCTCTGCCCCCACACCTGAGGAGAAGGACGAATGGATCCACAGCATCAAGTATGTAAATGGCAAAAAATGGAGGATAATGTCCCAGGAAAAAATGTTGTAGTAGTAGAGCATAAAACATTTTGTCCAAACACTGGGTAGCCTCTTGTTTAAGGGCCTAATTTAATTTTCTGAATGCTGTCTAGAAGGTACATTTACCTTTTTTAATTGTGTATTTTCATAATCCACTCAACTCAATAGCGCTTATTTGTCATTTGTACAGATCTGCTGTCAGTGTTGATCCCTTCTACGAAATGCTTGCTGCAAGGAAGAAACGTATATCACTGAAGAAAAAGGAGGAACAACCATAGATTCTTCCTTCATTCTCCTCCTGTCTTCCTTTGTCCTTCTCGTCTCTCCTTTCAACACTGGACACGCGTTTTCATCCCTGCTCCTTGCTACCTGTTCATAAGTTTTGTTACCCATCTTTCCCCGTCCTCAAACGCACCCTCATCCAACTCCTTGCTGTCCTTTCTACCAGACTCTTGAAAGCCACATTCAGAGTGAAGAGCTCACCAGCTGTGGCTGCCTCCTCTTCTTCTCTTAGTTCTCACACTACTGCTGTTATACACAACCTGACACATTGCAGCCAGAGCACACCATCTGTCCTGTAGTCTCACCACGTTCCTCTGTGAAACATGTCTTAGACCATATTTACTCTAATTTAACTACTTATTTCCTGTTTTGGCCTTTAATCCACACTTGGACAACATCTCAAAACTGCTCACCGAATGTGGACAAATTTGCAAATGCTGGGAAAATGGAGGATTCAAAAGCATTAATTCTTTTTTGAGAATCTTCCCTTTTCCATCCCACTTCCTTCTTCTGGTTGTAAACCACACACAAAACTTTAAAAACATTTTTGCTCAGCAGGAATGTGTAAAGCTGCTGACCGAGTATTTCTCTATTCATTTGGCATTTCAGTGTGTACAGTGGACTTTTAGACCACTCTCTGAAAATGCAAGTGTGGACCGAAAACTTCTACGTGGGTATCTTGTTGATATCCATCTGCATTAGTGTGAAGATGGTCTTATTAAGGGTAGCAAGCAGCTTCAGTTCTTGTGAAGTCGTCTTTCACATTTATTGATGCTGCCTGAATGAGAAATTGTCTTTCTTGATTGTGCTTACTCCCAGACAAGATGTGAACTCACACAAACACTCAAACACCATCAACACTTATTCTTAGGTAGTGTTGACTACAGAGGATGGAGGGATCAATTTAAATCACAAAGATACAAACAAAGCAGCAAGTGATTTCAGATTGCTGAGCCCATTGCTTCCTGTCGTACTCTTAATGATTTTGATACACTACTATTACTACTGTCTACACTTAGATACTGTAACCATTATGTGAGGAAAATGTCACTGTTCATTACTGTTTATATTGACACTAGGTTTATATTGGCAGGTTACTGTTGATCTTCAAATATGGTTGGTTTTTTGAGGCAAAAAAGGCTGCTTTACTTACAGAATTAATGGAGACAAATATAAGCAGCTTCCCTCCTTCCAGATAGCTGATATATATGTTCTTTAGCATGTTTCATAACATGTTTGAGCAATAGCAGAGAAAACCATAGTTCCACTCTGGAAGCTTGATAGCAAATCCTTTTTAACACTATACTGAGCAACGATCATCATGTCCTCTCAGATGTAATGTTCTCGCATGCCACAAATCATTTCCCTTCTTGCTCAACACTACAAGACGAACATCGACATCTCTCTCACAAGTAATAACTCTGTCAGACATTTAACTGTTAGAGCCTGGTCTGTCCGCTATAGTGAGTTTCAAGAAATCACAAAGGCAGCTCATTGCAATGTATACTTTTTGTAAATAGATGTTAGCATATTTGTTTACGATACACATAGAAATGATTTAATTTATTCTTAATCTTTTGTTAAAACCTGATTTTTGTACGAGCTACTGTAGGACTGCATGTTGATAAACTGAGGCGTCAGTCGTAGGTACTGATGCATCGCTGATCATGCTAGTGCACTGATTTGAAAAGTGTTAGTGTTCCCTGTTGACTTGGAAAAATTGCATTTCGTATGGAAGTTGATTTATGCTTAGAGTAAATTGTCTTAATTGTAGTTTCTTTGGAAAATAAGAAGATATTTAGGAGATGTTTAGTAGTCTGGTTTATTTCCAGACCATCATGTTGGTTTGTGGAGTAAAACAGACTCCGTTAAAGCACAAAGCAGTAATCGGTCTCACACTCCGTTAAACTACTGTCCAGTTTCTGCTTCATTGGCTGCTCAGATGAAGTGTTAGGACGATATTCACAAGCTGAAATTGAAATATTTCCATCATATCGCAGTGATAAAAATGAAGAGACGGCAAAACAAGGAACACTAACAAAGCTTTGATTCATTATATAATAGTAAAATTATTCAGATGTAATGAATCAGTAACAAGATTAGATTTGTGTCCAGTGATAGATTTGCTTGACATCCAGTTCATAAACCTATTTCTAGTAGTTTCATGAATTGGTATTTTTAGATGGTAGTAAAAATAATTGTCTACTGCACTTTATCAATTTTAACATTTTGGAGAAAATGCTGTTACTTTGACTGACAATACTCCAGTACTCTGTAGCACCCTCCACTGGTGATACACACACACTGCAATATACTGAAGGATGAACCATGAACTGTGTAGAAATACTGTATAACGCCACCACATGGTCAGTGCCAGCTATAGCAGCAAAGAATTCTGACCGACATGTATTATATTGAGCTTCATTTGTTCACCTGATAAAGATCATGTTGTTTGAAGCTGATTGGGGTCTGTGATCAGAATATGTAGACCTTGTTTTAAAGACACAGCAAGTGATTGGTTCTTCAAATACATATTTAGAATTGCCTTTTGCTCTCCTACTTCATCAGCCTGACAAAGGCCAAACTTTAAATTTCCATGTTAGTGCTTCTACATATTACATGGACTGTCTGTAGGCCTTCGTTTTCTGGGTATTCTTGAAGTGCAAAGTTGCCAAAAACAAATTGTTGGAATAACAAATGTTTCCATTAGAACAAACGAATGAACACTGAAATGATCAGACTGAAACTGGGCCTCTGTTTCTGATTCCAGTGACCCCGGAGCCACCTCTTTTCAGAAAATGTGTTTATTTTGTATTTATTTATTTTTGTTTACTGTGAGGTGAAGATGGATAGATCATCTGTAAATGTAGCAAAAGGAAAACCACGATACATTGGTGCCAGTAAACTACTGTGTAACAATAAAAGGTAAACAGAGAATGATGGATTGTTGTTTGTGTTTTTATTTCCTCTGGGTTTTTGTCTTAGCTGTTAAGTCAACTTTATATAGTTCAATATCACAAATTTACCTGAAGGGGCTTAACAATCTGTACAACATATGACACCTGCTATCCCTCAATTCGGATAAGGAAAAGCTCAAAGGAACATCCTTCATTGGGGAAAAAGTAGAAGAAACCTCAGGAAGAGCAACAGAGGTGGGATCCCTCTTACAGGATAGACAGACATGCAACAGACAAAGTATGGATCCAGGAAGACATCAAGTAACTTCCAGGTGCTGCCAAACAGGACTTGAGCCACATGACCTCTCTCCACTGTGGAGACCTGGAAAGTGGACAGATTACACAAAACCATAAGAGGAAAAACTAAAGTCCAGTCTGCACACATGGTAGAGAGAGACGAGAGAAGGCTGATCTAGATCCAAAATAACTGGACTGAGGTGCTGAGTCAGATTAAACCTGACAGATATAGTGTGGGCAGCAGCAGTTCTCTCAGTAGAAGTCGTCTGAGTCATTGAACAAGTCTTGAGATGATTGTTAAACTGGAAAGTGTGTCAGTCAAAATTTGACCTGCTGATGGTGCTTGATTAAAAATTTTCATCCTCTGATTGCCACAGATATTTAATTACAGTCCGTTTTCACATATTCAGTATGTAACATCTCAACATCTACTGGATGGACTTATGCAAACTTATGATACAGGCATTCATGAGGCCCAGAGGATGATAATGACTTTGGGGGATCGTCTGATTTTTCCTCTAGCGCCACCAGGAGGTTCACATCTGTGGCTTTGAGTGAAATGTCTCAACAATTATTGAGTTGACTTGGTACAGACGTTCGTGCTCCCCTCAGGATGAATCGCAATGACTCCCTTAACATTCAATATAGCGCCATCATCAGGTCATAATTTTAATTAGTCCAACTCTTTGGTTTATGACAAAACACGTGCAAAAAAAAATGTCTGTGAAGGTTCGCAGTCATGCAGATCATGGTATTCAAGTAAGGGCTGAATCAAAGACAACTGGACTTGGTTTGGAGATTCTTGAAGAGGTTTCACTTGTTGGTGCTAATTACATTGCCATCAGCCTCAGCTGTACTTTGTCTTGTGCTAATTAGCAGACGTTAGCATGCTAATAATGAAACTAGTGAACATAGCAAACGTTATACATTAACTGCTAAACATCAGCATGTGAGCGTCGTCAATGTGAGCATGTTGTGTTTATTCGCTCAGAACAGCCGAAGAAGATAAGTTACAACTTTATTGAAAATTGAAAACTTTATTGAAACGCGGTTGTTGCAGCAGCACCATGACAGAACCTTAGCCGTTAACTAGCTAGCATGAAACACATATGTGTGTAGCTCAACAGAAACTCTAGTATTTTGTGTTTTTTTCTCTCCAGTCTCTCATTTTTTTTCTCTTCTCTGTATATTCATGAAGTAAAATTCATAAAGCTAAAGCAGGGATTTACAGGAAACCTTGGCTTGGATGGTGAGTGCAGTCAACAGTGAGTGTGTGAGTGTCATGGTGGTTTGTTTAGTTGTTTGATTGAAAGTGTGAGTCATGAAAGCTCTTCAGTTCCTCCTGGCTCTACTGTGAATGTGTGACTGTGATTAAAGTTATTAACATTGCTCATGATCATCAGTAGTTTGCCTGTTGAGCTGCATCAGGTTTGGTTTGATGTCCACAAACAATGATAAACAAACACATGTATCTTTCACACTTTTATTTACACTCATAACATTTGAAGAAAACACACAACTCGCATACAATACATGAGATTAAAGGTCTAACCTGGCCTAAATCCAGTGTTTTATATACAGTACAATAACAAATATACAATCAAGGCCAGATCATTTAAGAAATTTAAAAGCCACAGTGCAATGACTTGATTACACAAAGTACACCATTTCAAAAAGATAAATCTAATTTATTGGAGAAAAAAGTGATAAATATCACAAAGATACATATTAGAGTAAAAAGTCTTTAAAAAACATGTATAATTAACATTTACTGTTAGTTTAAAGCAGCATTGCTGGATTACAGTAACAAGAGTCTGTGAAATATTTGTAAAACCATCAGAGGATTTAAAACACTAAATTATGACATTTCTTCCAAAACAAAACATCAATCTATCCATGACACATCGATTAGTAATATTACAAAGTATAACACAATTTAATTCTACATTTTCTTTGGTAAATTAGCTGTATCTCCAGTGGAAACCTTTTAACAAATAGGTTTCTCAGCACATTTCTATTGTTTCAGACTAACAACGTTTTGTCACTTCACCACAACTGAACCGATGTATGGTCTGCTAATTCCATCACAGACCTACAGTAAAAAGTCTTATTAACAGTATGACAATATGTCACATACAGCACTTGTCTGTTTAAAATAAAACTCTAGCTCATGATTAGTAGAGACCAAAACCTAAGGCCACTAAGTCACTACACAGTATCTGTAAACACAGATCAGATTTATTGTTATTTTTCTTTTTTAAGAAAAAGTCACTGATAAAGTTTAAATGAAGGCATTAATGCTGAGTTTGGAGGAGTTGTTGCCACTGGGTGATCATCCTGAAAAATAACTGAAAGTCAAAAGATGTTCTCTTTTATTTTTGCACTTTTGATATATAGTATGATAAATGTTCTCAGTATGTTCCATGATATCTCCAAGTTATTCATTGGTGTTATAGCCTTTCAGTGACAGGGGTCAAAGGGGTATCTGGAGACGCCTCCATGAAGCTCCACCTCTGAGTCGGACCAAGCAATGACATCTCCTCTGAGGTTGCTGCTGCAGGAGGCCAGGCTGTAGATGTCACTGGCTGTCAGGACATGCGACCACATGTGCAGGTCTGACATCTCGCCCACAAATGACTGAGTGGCATCAAAACGGCCTCCCAGAGTGTCCTGAAGAAGAGAGAACAAAGAACAGTCAACCCTGAGAGTTATCATTGCTTTGTTTTGAAGATTATTTAAAATATGATGATATGGTCGGGTCAAAAAAGTTTTGAACTGGCAGCTACTCTGGACTGTGCCATGTTTCAATCTTGGAGCTCTTTGTCAGGTATTTGTGCAAATATTGACCATATGAATCTCTTTACCTGTTCCTGTCCCAGGATGAAGACCCCTCCAGGTTTGATAGGGTGCCAGGGGGAAAGATTGATCCCGGACCCCCTCTGCACTCCGTCCTGGTAGGCCTCCCACTGTCCATCCCGAGTCGACCAAGTCACACAAACATGGTGCCACTTCCCATCACCCAGAGACAGGGGGAGCGTCACAGCCTGGAAATGAGATAGTGAAGATGGTGAGACACTAATATAAATACATCCAGGGGATGTACAGTATAAGCTGCAACCCCGGGGGAAATAAATGTTCAGTGTCTTGCTCAAGGGCTCAAAATATATTTAACACTTTAACACTGATAAACTCAGCCAATCTTCTGCTTTGTGATGACTGTGTGGGTGTGATTGGATCAGATTTGATTGATAGCAACCAAACAACTATTTGATGCACGGAAGTATGTGACATCACCTTTTTCAAACATAGCCCTGCCCACTTCAAACTGGCAAGAAGCACCCAGAGGAAACAAATGAAAATATCTAATGTGAAATAACCAAAAACTGAAAAAAGAAACTTGTGTGTTCATGTAGGATCATATCACTCACAGTAAGAATCTGATTTAGAAACAGAGTTTTCAGGGCCTTTGACACTGTAACCAAATACTGAGCTTAACTTTCCCTCACCTTGTCATCGATTAGCAGTTCCATGGGGTTGTTCCCCCACTCGATGAGCACCAGTTCATTGGCCTGTCCGGGTGCAGAGTAAGAAAAGGGTGTGCCCAGGCCAGGCCCCACACCTGCTTTGATCCAAAGACACAAAGTAAGAGCGAAGATCTCCTGCATCAGAGTCCTCTTCACTCGCCCATACATGTAGTTGGTTCTCATGGGGAAGCTGATCTGGAAGGCATCAGGACTCTTGGATTTCTTCCTGCTGGAACCTGCTTTGGAAGAAAAGTAATATCATACATTGGATCTTTCAATTGCATCATATGCGCTTCCTCAGCATTAATAGGAACTTGACAAAAGTCATTGGCTCTTATAAATATATGTTATGGAGTTGTTACAGTGGTTGTGTACCTGCGAGGTGCAGCTGGTTGAGCATCGTTTCCAGTTTATTTGAGTGGAAACCAGCACGTGGCCCTGGTGGTCTGTATCCTGTGTGTGGAAGGTAACTGTGACTGTCAGCTTCATTACTGTGGTGGTCATGATCATCATCATCATCATCATCATGGTGACCGTCATCGTGGTCATCATGGTCACCATGGTCACCGTGGTTGCCATCTGCGTCATGATGGTCGTCATTGTGGCTGTCATCGTGATGGTCGGTGTGGTTCCCAATGTCACTGTGACCGCTGTCATTGTGGTCATCCTTGTGGTCATTTGGGTGTCCGCTGTCGTCATGGTGGTCTCCGTCGTCTCTGTGGCTGCTGTCGTCGTCGTGATGGTCCGGGCTGCTGAGGGCGGCGGTCTGATGGTGCAGCTGTTGCTCCAGAGCGCTGATCTTCCTCTGGAGCAGCTCCTTCAGAGAGCTGGAGTAGGTGATAGATGTGTTTCTTTTCTGCTGAGGGAGGTGAAAAACACACAGGTGAAGTCTTGATAACAATGAGTCACTTAATGCCTGTGTTTCTTATTTACAACAGAGAGGACAAAAGCATCAGTGGTGTTTTGGCACAAATTGGCCTCAGAGAATCATGTGAGCATCTGCTGTTCCATCACCTGTAAGACTAAGACAGAGCTTGTGTCTCTTGTCCACTTCTTAAGTTCTCTTAATAATCTTGTAATGTCAAATGCAATAGTCAGATATGCTGTTTGTCTATACGTCTTCCTGTATCTGCCTCTGCCTTTCTTCCTCTCAGGTAATCCAGGCTTTGTCCTGGTGCATGCCCTGATTACAAGTCTGTCAGGGGAGATCACACTAATTACTGCTGATGTTAGACCCGTGCCTCCCTCCCCATCCCCCCCAACACACTCCACAGCTCCTGACATCTGCCTGTGATCATGATCCAAGGAGGAGAGAAGCACAGATAAATGTGCCAAGAGAGGAAAAACAGTGTTTAACTATAGAGAAAACAGGACCACAAGACATCTAAATTTCCACTAAAACTTAAAAGTGACCAGTGAATCCACTGTAACCTTACAGAGTATCTCACGTCAGTGATGCCCTCCTGTGAGCCTGCTGCTGCTCTGAAGTGCCCACTGAGGGACATCAGAGTGACTCTCTTGCTAATGTAGTGAGTGGCTTTATGCGATTAAGTAATTCATTGTTCCTTTGTCTGAAGTACTTAGCAGACATGCCGCTTTGGGACTTGATAACTCGACAAACAATCCATGTGACGGCAGCATTAATGTGTCCAAACAAGGAAAAGCCATATATGGTCATGCTTTTTTTAACTCTTTTTTTTAATTTTTTTTATCCCTCAGCTCTATCATATTTACTTTTAACTCACTTTTTCAGTTTACACTCCTGTTCTCTTCTCTTCTATAGTTTTGTTCTGTTCATTTGTAGTTGAAAAAGTTTCCGCCTCTTGCTGCTCACCTGCAGGTTGTCCAGCCTCTCCTTCAGCGCCTGCAGCATCCTCTCCATCTGCTCTGGTGATGATGTGATGTCCCCTGGTGTCGCATGTTTATCCTTCCCCTGGTTGTTGCTGCTGTGGCCTCCATCAGATCGTTGCCCCCCTGCAGAGGGGTGGTGAGGTGAGTCCGGTATGAGGTTGCTGTTTCCATGGTGACCCTGCTGGTTGCTATAGTGCCCGTCAGTGTAAGTGTGATAACTGGGCTCCCCGGCGTGATGGGAGTGCGAGGCCATGCCGTGGTGCTCGTCATGAGGCGCCGTGCCACGTCCGAGGCCCTTGCACAGGGTGAGCTTGGCTGTCAGTTCTCTGATGGTCTCCCTCTGGTCCAGGATGGTCTCTTTCTGCTGGACGAGGCTCTCCCTGAGGTGGAGGATGGTGGCTTTGGCTTCTTCGCTCGCCCCCCACCAGCCAGCAGGAGGTGCACTTTGATGGCCCTGTCCGCTGGGCCCTGCTGCCCCTACGCCTGGACCCACTGGAGGGAAGCAGGCAGGGTCTGCATCCATGGGAATAGGGGTGCAAACAAAGCGTGGGTGGGCTCCATAGTCATAGTTGGACCCTGAACTGGCAGATGCGGGGCAGAGGAGGTGTGAAAGTAAAGAAAGCACAACGGGGACAAGGAACAGGTGTAGAGACCGAGAGTGCCTCATGATCGCCATCCACAGTTCAGCCAGTAAGACTAAGGAGCTTGGCTTCACTTCAAAATGTGTGATGCCAGTTGAAGTAAAGGTTGCGTAGACTTCTTTGTTGTTGTAAAGGAGACATCAGGTAGCACAATAACAAAGATCTCCATCTGCAAAGTATCCACTCATCTGTGATGAACAAATAGAAATTTTGCCTTCAAAATTTTATCTTCTTTGCCACACGAGGGAATTAATATTATTCTGGATGTTGCCTTGTCTCTCCCGCTCCGTCCCTGAGGAATAGAATAAAGGTCTTTAAACATAAAGGTCTTTTAGTAGCATCCACAGAGGATGGGCACCATAATATAATCACATGAACAACAAGGGAATTTGGTTTTTTTCTGTGCCTCTGTCAGAGAAGTGCTGATTCAGCTCTGTTCCAGGTTCTAAGGCTTCCATTTGTGATGGTTGTGTTGTTTTGCACATTATATTTTCAGGTCTATCTAATATTTTGTCCCAGTGCCCTATATTGCTATCTGAAGGTAAACAGACATGAGTTAATTTTTTTTGCCATTCTAGTTAGACTCAATTCCCTTGAACAAAAAGGACAGTGGAAAAGACCCCACAGACAATAAAAAGGTCTTCAGGTGTCAGCAGGATGTGATGTGAATGAACACCTCAGCATGATGTCTCCGACCTCAGTTAGCTGCAGTCTGTTTGACCAGTAACCTTACATAGCATAGGATGTGCCAAAACTACCAGAGCCTGCCCAGACAAGGATTAGTCCAAATCAGAGGTGTGACATCCTGACCGAAGAGACTTGTTGGTACCTTTAGTATGAGTTACTTTGATGGTTTTGTCTTCTTGGAAGCTCAGAGGAATGCCACAGTGTAAGTGCAATAAACAAACCCATTTAATATTTTATTTAAAGATAGAAATTCATCAGTTTAATTTGGTGGTTGTTTAAATATTTGACCTGGAGGATGGTAATAAAATGCAGTACAGGGAACTAGTTGTGAGGAAGAGCACAGATGAATTTTTAAACATTTATGCTTCCATATTATATTCCCTGTATCTATATCATAAAGGCTTGCTGACCTCTCTGAGCACTGTAGCATGTCCTTCATTATACAGGGTCGGCATTTGGAAATGGCACACACGTGATGTGGCAGCTAAACCTCGCCGACCACCTGTTGCTTGCAGTGACCAGCCTCTACAATGTGTGTGTGTTTGTGTTGATAGTTCATACATGATTCACTGTATTTTATAAATAATTAAATAGAATGAAAAAATACATATAAATATAGCCAGTTGCATGATAAAGATCTTTTCTGCCTTCATAGAAATCTCCTCAACAGCAAACAGCAAATGCAAAAAATGATTTATTGCGCTGCAGAAACTGGAGAATGTGGCGAGCATTCTGTGTTTTTTAATTTGGAATCATCTTTGTAATAATGTTCTTATTATTTTAAAGGGGAACAAACCTTTGAACTAAAACACGTTCTGTCTCTGCAGGTCCTGTTGTGACTTACGAGGCTTAGAGGAGAGACAGATGGTCGAGGTACAGAACCATGTCACACCCAATCTCCACAGTTTAGCCCTAAGTTTATTACCACCCACAGGTCACTCAATTAACCTAATTGCAAGCAGTTGTTGCGCTACCTTAGCCAGAGATAAGTGGGCTTCTGCTGCCGTGCATGCTTGTGTGTGTGTGTGTGTGTGGTAATCCACGGCATACACTGGTCGTGCACCATCCCTGCACCATATGGTCAAGGTGGATATTAAGTAGTGCGATTAGTCCCAAATTAAAAACTGACAACTGCAGTTAGACCTGTGATTAAAGAACAGTTGACGCTGACAAAATAAAGTGCTCTGTATTTGTAAACAAACACGATTCTTTCTAGACGGAGACTGATTAAAACTATCATCAACCTGTTGCATTACAAGATCAATGTCAACATCATTTTCTCTGGAAAGAGGTTGGATCACCAAGAATTTGTTTTTAGATGCAAAGTTTAAGAAAAATCTTCACTGTACATCACGTGAAGTTGCAATTTGAATTAACATAGCTGGTCCTTCATATGCTTTTTT
Source organism: Holacanthus passer (assembly GCA_025331565.1). Lineage (NCBI taxonomy): Eukaryota > Metazoa > Chordata > Actinopteri > Pomacanthidae > Holacanthus > Holacanthus passer. The sequence continues at coordinate 12,237,026 of JAFREQ010000012.1, forward strand.
CTTTCTTGAGTTTAATGCTATTAAAATGCCTTTTTTTTACTAAAACCTGTGTGATGCCAAAACAACAGACTTGTTAACCTACAATTCAAATAGATTCTCTCTATATCACTGCTGTATTATATAGTATATAAAGGTTGTATATTCATTTACATATTAAATCTGTATAATTTTTTTTTTTTTACATTTCAAGTCAGTACATGCACAGTATACCCCAACAATGAAAATACTGCAAGATGGAGCATTACCTTTTCTATTTATTTCTGATCCCTCTTATAATAATCTTAGAATATATATAATATTAGTGACATTGTCCATTTTGATTAAAATCAGAAGCTTTTTAATGTTTGCACTTCACTTATGAAACATAGTGAGACTATTATCCCATAAACCCAGCACATTGTCATGGCCACCTACACCTACACATATTAAGACAGCAAGTGAAAATGCACCAAAAAACAATGATTTACAACCCTGAATATAAACAGAAGCAATCATTTGCAAACAAACTGTGTTCACTGACAACAGTTTTACAAAGTGTTCCTGAGCCCATGTATTAATCTCCTTTATACACTCATGTGTTTGACAAAGTGGTGAACCTCTCTCCATCCCTGCTTGTGAGTCTTTCCAGGATGAACCTTTCATACCCAATCATGATACTATCACCTGTTACCAATGAACCTGTTTTACCTGTGGAATGATCCAAACAGGTGTTTTTGGATCAGTCCACAACTTTCACAGTCTTTTGCTGCTCCTGTCCCAACTTCATTGAAACATCTTGCTGCCATCAAATTCAGAATAAGCAGATATTTACAAAAATCAATGAAGTTGATTAGGTCGAACATTAAATATATGGTTTTGGTTACTGTTTTCAGTTGAGTATATGTCATAAAGGATTAGTGTTTTATTTATGTTTTACACAGCATCCCAACTTTTTTGAAATTGGGATGGTATAATGAGTCACAATTCCTAAGCTTCCATTAAACAAAATGTGTTGTAGTCATTTCACATGTATATGCTATACTTAAATTGTTTAGGATCACTTCGTTCTTCTTGGAAACTAAAAAAAAGTTTAGTTGTTTCTTTGCCTCCAAATGGTAAAAAGTAAATGCAGAGCCAAACTATGGCTTTTGATTGGCTTTGTTGTTATATCTCACTGAAATAATTGAAATAATATAAAACAACATTAACACTGTTTTCCAGTTTAGAAAAAAAAAACCTTACCTTGGAGTTCCTGTGACTCCAGCTTGTGTATCCACACTGCGAACTTGTAGTGTGTTAGTCCGCCTCACACACTGATCAGATTGAGAGAGATTTACTCCAGAGGAGAGCTCAATGCTTTCTATCCCTCCTTCATTGTCTCTACCTCTCTTTTCTCTCCTCCTCTCCTCCCCTCCTTCAGCTTTGTTGTTTTTCTTGGAAGACCACACCTCTTTTCCTGTCTCACACTTTTGACTTTTTGACATCTTACTCTAACTCTCTTAACTCTCTGCTCCATTTTTGTTATTGTGGAGATTGGTTGTTGACAATATAACCCCACTCTTACACTCTACATAAACGCATTTGTTATATTTGACCTATGATTTACAATTAACCTCTGTCACAGGAAACAATCCTTGTCTCAGCTCCTCCAGTACGACGTCACACAGCTCACCTACATCTCTGCACGGGAGTAATTGGCCTGATTAGCGCCTCGTCTCTTCCAGTCTGACTGACAGCCACGGAGGCGGTGGCGGGACAGCAGATGGCTCCTTTCAGGTCAAAGAAAATCACACAACACGCAAACAATGGAGCCAGCATGTTGTTTACAGGATCAGACACATATACTTACATTAACATTAGATAACAGGTTCAGACATACTGGCATGTATCGGGCACCACCACTGAACCTCGTCAGGCCTCTGGGTATTAAAACTTCATTAAAATTTCATTTACTTCTATGTTTACAAAAACATACATGCAAAATAATCGGCTGCACAATTTAAAGCATGATCCATGATAATTTAAATAATTTTCTGCGTGCTATTATATCCTTAACTACTGCCATGAGAAAACACTAGTAATTAGATCTTGGGTTAAGACCTGACAAAAACGACAGCTTGTAACAACCAGAGCAGTTTGCCAAAAGTGCGCTTGAACTAAACCAGCCTGATTACAAGACAAGTCTGCTCAGTCCATCTGACATGCATTGAGTATCGAGGATTAAATAGGAGTGAATAAGGTGAGGAGTCAAAGTTCGTGCCCTGCCTCTGTGACTCATACTCTGTCTGCCCCTTTATGTATAATTACATCTTAATGGCCAGAGCTGAGTGTCCCAGAAGTGTCTGAATATATGATGTAAATATTGTGGACAAACAGTTTTACCTAAAAAGTCTGCCAAACACTTATTTAATATATAGATTCTGGGCAATATTTATCAAATAAAAGTCTTACATGTTTTGTGGCAGCATGAAATCTCAAAGTTTATTGAAATATTAAGTGTTTATGGCCTGTCACACACACACACACACTCTGGACCATCTTACAGCCATATCACATTGATTTTACCTCTCAGAGAGCTTCATCCCTACTTGGGACACACTGATGTGAACTTTGACACCTGTCTTGTCTCCTGGGCAGGACAGTCATCTGAGACACTGTATGTGACACATTTGGACCCAGCCCGAAGAAGAACGTGAAGTCTAGATAAGCTAAGTGATCTATATCCATATCTGCTTTGCTGGTGTGTTCAATGAATGTGTGATAGCATGGATTTAGATAAATTCATATATGCGAAAGATGTGTTTGAGTTATCTTTATTGTTTAATAGGTCAGTGTGAGCCCGGTTCTCCTGTCTGTCAATCTCCTTAGTGCGTGTGAATTAGGCCCTGAGGAAGCGAGCCGACACAAACAGCTTTAAGGCTCAGGTCCAAGGACACAAGACCACAGACACTCCACTGTTCCCCCTCAACACTGAACAAGGTGACCCAGAACCCCACAGAGCACACTCGCCTCCTGTGACTGGCAAACTGGAGGCTGCTCTGATGACGGAAAGAGATGACGTGTCGTCTTTTGAATGGAGAGATGATGGTCCTGGACAGTCTGCAGCTGAGTAAAGACACTTTAATCTGTTTTTTGATGTGGGTTTGACTTGTCCACTAACATTCTGTTACTGCCTGTAGTGTTTTTGATCATGTGCAGAGACGATGGGCTGCAGTGATGAGGTAAGGTCTGCACAGTGAAGAGAAGAGAAGATGCTTCACATGGTAGCTGAAGGTTTCATTTATCTGCTTTTTTAAAAATTGAGTGAAATTGTCAACATTATAAATCACATCTGTGTGATGTGTTTCTGTGATGAGTTTCCTTCCTGCCTGTTTTGGTCTCACAGATACAGTTTTACTGTTGTGGTACAGTTTAACTCTAAAGTCTGCACAAGTTGCACCACTGTCTGTTCACTCATGCAGGGGAAGTGCTGCAGGAAGTGATGTCACACTATCGCCACCACCTGGGAAAAAACTGCAAGTGCAACACAAGACAGCATCAGACACCTGAAATTTCTACAAGTGATATATGATGCCAACTTGTAAGGTTATTTTCATGTCACTAGAAAATAAGTAATAGTATTCAATTAAGTTCCAGGAGAAGTTAGAATTTAGCTGTTTTGTATTTTGCACATTAGTTAAAGTGACAGTGATTGTAGTGACAAAACAGAAACATCACTATGCAGCTCCACAGAGCTTTTTAGTCTCTTTTAGCGAAACATTTTGATTTTACTGCACATTTTCTGAACGATGGAGTTTCATTGTTGTCCTCTTTCATTCTTTCTTTTATGTAATGTAGCTGATCAACTACTACTTTGAAGTATTTTATACCCTCATAAGTGCATTAAAAAGTACAATCATTCCCTTTGAAATACAGTGGAGCAGAAATATAAAGTAGTATAAATTACCAGTCCAAAAACAGGCTGTAGCTACTATTTAGAATGTTTTTACTACAATTTCATTCTGGGGAGAGTTTAAGTTTTTGAATGAAACACTTGGTGCATATTTTATAAACTGTGTAACCTATAAATTAAATAGGTAACATCAACTAGTAACTACAGCTATCACATACATATAGTGGATTATATAAACACTACAAATACAGGGTGTAGCTACTTTAAAAAAATATTTTTAGTATTTCATTTTGGGGTTTGGAGTTTAAGTTCCTGAATGAAAGATTTGACTCTTAAATTTGACAACTTTTAGATCAACAAATTACCAAATTAGTAATAGTAACTACAGATATCAGATGCATATAGTGGATTGAGTGTAAGTAGCAGAAAGTACTCAAAGTACCTTAAAACTGTACTTGAGTAGAAGTACTTTCCACCTGTGGCTACAACTGACTCTAAACTCTGTGGACTTTTTCCACCTTCCTTTCCTCCATCCTCCTCTCAGCTTGTAGTTTAGGATGAAGAGTCCCTGCAGGCCTCCTCCTCCTCCTGCTGCTGCTGCTGTAGGAGCATGGAGCTGCTCCTCCTGTATGTAGGCCACTGATCGTCCTGCCTGCATCTGTGGCTTGAAAAGTTCAAGTCATTCTTCTCCTCCTGCTCCCATTCAGCCGCCGGCTCATTGTTATTCTGCCCGAGTGACGGAGAGGCGGACACAGACTGGGAGGCCGACCGCGGGCTTCCATCGGCGGGGAGCTGCTGGCGCTGGGCGGGGGTTCGTCGGTGCTGTGGCCCGGTTTGTCTGCGGGCGTGAAGGCATGTCGGTAATCGGCTCAGTAATGAGGAGAAGGTACTGAACGGCACCAGATATCTGACCCCGATTCCCGAGATTGAGAGAGAGAGAGAGGGGGCCCATGTGAAAAAGGGGTGGAGGGGAGTGGAGATTTGTGGCCCTGCTGGATGAAACAACCCCCCACCAACTCACCGAGAGGCAGCAGGCTCACAGGAAGAAAAGAGGGGGTGTTGTACTCTTCATTTAACACTCAAAGAAGCTCAGGAAGCCTTTATCGTTCCCCACAATGAGATCTGAGAAGGTATGTAACTGTTTTTTTTTTATTATGAAGAAGCAGAGGATTTATTTGTCACTGTTGCAAACTTTGGATCAACAGGTAGATGTTGGAGCTGTGGAGCAAATGGTACAAAGCAGGTTTTAACATCCTCTGTGTAGCTTTTTTTTATTTTAGTTGCACAAGCAGGTTTTGCATGTTTGACTTGTCAGTTTTAAAGTTGTTGTGCATTTGCCTGTGTGGCTCAAAAGAGATGGTGTGGAGGAAAAGTGCTGTTTGAGTTGATGATGCAAGAGGTGGATGCATGAATGTCTGCCAGCTTTTCACCTTCAAACTGGACAAGATGCCTTCAAAACCAGGATTTATAAGTTTTGCCTCAAACATTTTTCTTTTTGTTGAATCACTTTCTGTATTGTGAATTAAAACTCTTGTAGTGACATTAGTGCTGCAAGTAGAAACCAGACAATTGTGAAAAATGTTTTGCCACAAAAAAAAGATGTTCAGTTTGTGATCATGCAAAACAGAAAAACTGTATTTTTGCTTAAAATGAGAAGTGATTATTAAAATAGTTGCACATTGTTTTTCTGCTGTTTGACTACCCAAGTAATCATTACAGCTTTAAAGTGACAATCTTGAAGATTTTAATTCAAATAAATGACTGTTAATTCATAATCTATCACTGAATGAGGTAACACAATAGTGACTGAGCCTGTGACCCACTGATGAAAGTATTGCAGTATTTATTTGCAGTATTGTGAACTGGGTGTCTGTGGCGACATTCCTGGGGGGGAAAAATACTGTATTAAGTTAGTGCTAATGCAAACTGAACATTTCCTACAGCTGCAGCTTCACATTAAAAGCATTTAACTGGCAAAATGCTGTTGACTTTTATTTTAAAGTGGTCAAACGAAATGCCATTTGTTTACCAGTGAGATAAGCTCTGACCACGTTCGACAAAAATGCAAAACAGCGGTCGTTTTCAGCATTTTTTGATTGCAGATCAGTTGCTCACAAAACAATGGAAAGTCCAATTATTGTCTGACTTCTTTATTAAAACGACAATAGTTTGTTTTGCGGCCCCAAAATTTTGTGAGCTGCAGCATTTGATGTTACCACCAGTTACCACAGGTGTCACCAAATCAACCAGGACTAAAATCGTCGAGGTTAAAACTTTAGGTGAGATTGTTTTTTAAACCATTTAACGAAATTTAAAGAGGCCAAACCACATGAATGCACCTTCTGTTTCAGTCTCCCCACCACCTGCAGACTGTTCCTGTCGCATCCTGAAACAAACAACACTTTATTTCTCACAATTAAACCACACAAAGATAAGAATATACACATGTAGATATTTGATCTAGCTTCAGTATTTCACTCCATCATTTTAAAGCATGTGCACAGTTATAAAGTCCTTCAAACTAAATGAAAAAGACAAAGTTGCTGCAGGATGGCAGACTATTACAGCTCCTCTGACAAGCGACAGCCTACACCAGGGTGGCCTTAATGAGCAAGAGTCTGGAAATGTTTTCTTTGTGTCATATACCATTAGTTGATCTGGGTCAACGTTTTCTCTGTAATCTCGCTGTGATAACAAAGGAGGGCTGCACAGGGAAAACCAAGGGAGCGTTTTGCCATTAAACCCAGACTGGAAATCCTTCGACCCTGGACCGGTCCCCCCCCCTCGATCGTCCTCTCTGCTGAGGAAATATTGTTGTCATGTGTTTATTCAGTGCTCTGACACCTGTGACTCGGACTGGAGAAGCCCATTGTTCTTATCTGAAATGGTATAACTCGTCTGGCACTCGAATCTAGGAGAAATATTTGGGTTGCCGTAATGTTGCGAGGCGATAATGTGGAAGCTGGCAGCTGAGACACGGAGGAGATCCATGTGAAAATAACACTGCTGCCCTCAGACAAAACCCGAGCCGGTGTGACATGCCCATCACTTGTTGTGATGGTTTAGTGGCCTTAAAAGTCCTCTCGCTCATTTAAATCTCACACTTTCCATCATTCGTAGAGAGTGATAGCTCTGAGTAGTCAAGTGCAGATTCTTGTTGAGTAAATATGAAGATTTGAAGGGATTAGTGCAGTGAAATCTTGTAATTAAGCCTTAAAAGCAAGGAAGAATGGAGGTTTTCTGTACGCATGGACCAATATAAATATCTAACTCTTATCATTGTGTAGTTTCACGATTAATCAATTAAAAATACCCGAAAATGGGGAAAATTCCCAAATTCTTCGAATTCCTTGCCCTATGTTCAAATCCATTTATGACAAAGAAAAGCAACAAATTCAGACATAAGAGAAACTAGAAACAGTGGATGTTTGGCATCAATCAAAATAGGTGTTGCTTCATTTCCTGTCGACTGACTAATCAAATTGAGTCGAAATGTTTTGACATCTCCTTTCCTCTTTGGCAGTGAAGGCAAAAACACCTGGATTTGTGCCTCTTCCTCATTTTCTTCTTCTTGTGTCTCTTTTAGGAGGTTTGCTGTAAAGCTTAGGGCTCTGAACAAGAGGAGGAAAAGATAACACAAACGTACATAGTGAAAGGACATAACCAAGAGAAGAAAAATGTCTCGAACAGAAGAGGTCAACAAGATGACAGAAAATGTCTATAAGGTACGACTCTGCTGTCTGTCTTTTCTTGTCTACCCCACTAACAGTGAACCTCATAAGGATGTGGTCTGGTTTTAGCTTTCTGTGTGGCCTACAGGCCTACAGGAAATATTTTTTAATCATTCAATGATTTGTTTGGCACATACACAATCAACAATGTGTAGTGAAGTGTCATCTTATCCGTGTGTATTATTACCAACAGGGGATTCTGGACCAGTTCAACCCCAGTCTGAAGAACTTTGTGACCATGGGGAAACACTATGAGAAAGCCCTGACAGGTCAGTCAAACACAGGCCATTATTCAACCTCTTGGTTAAGTAAAGTTACTGAATCATTGAACAGGATATTTTTCCATTTTCCCTGAAATGTACTCTCTTCTTCAGGAGTAACTGTGGCTGCCAAAGGCTACTTTGACGCTCTGGTGAAACTCGGAGAACTGGCGAGCGACAGCCAAGGCTCCAAAGAGCTGGGTGAGTGGGCGGCTGGTGGTTGAGGAGAAAATAAAAATAAATTGTCTTTGGCACCTAATAAAGTGAAGAGAGTCGACGTGACAGCTGGAGAGAAGTTGCAAATAGTCTGCCGCATGTGTCGGTGCGGGAGGAGATGAAGAGGAGAGGGAATGAGGAAATGTAGAGAAAGAGGGAGAGAGAACAGAGGGAAAGGGAGAGAGTAGGGTCATTGTTGGGAGATTAACAACACCACATGATCTCATTGTAATGCTGAAAACAGCGGGGGAGGCAGGCAGGAGAGTCGGAGGGCGAGATGCCAGCCACCACATACTACAGCGCTGTGTGACCGAGGGAGGGATCACAGCTGACCGACACTTTGTAAATGAAAAACTGTGTTAAAACAGCACGTTTTAGGAGATTTCACACGGTAAAAAAAACTACAAGCATTCAAAATCTTACTTAAGTGAAAGTGTGCACATATATTCAGAAAAATGTACTTAAAGTATAAATAGTAAAAGTACTCAATGCAGACTGTGACTGTTATACTGTTACGCTATATTATGGCTCTGGATTATTATTACTTGTGTATAAATATAAATGCAGGATTTTACATCTGCTGATTATTTTGTCCATTGATTGATTGTCAAAATAATTGCCAATTGATTTTTTGTCAATCGATGAATCGACTGATCATTTCGGCTGTACCTGTACATTTTCACATGTTTTATGCAAAAGTCTTAATTTGTAATTCCTAACTAAAGTTGTCTGATAAATGTAGTGTAGTGAAAAGTTCGGTATTTCCCTCTGAGATGTAGTGAATTAGAAGTATAAAGTGGCATGAGAAGAAAATACTATAAGTACCTCTAATTAGTAAAGTAGTAAAGTACAGTACTTGAGTAAATGTACTGAGTTACATTCCATCACATTTTGATGTTGATACAGTTGTGAATGACCATTATTAGAGCACAGATTTTAGATAAACGCAGTGTGATAGTTTCTGCTCAGAGTAAAGACACATTGTAAACTAACAGGTGATTATGTTTTCAGTATAAATCTTATATAATACTGATGCCTTCACTGTGCTTTACGGCTCCTCACAGGAGACACACTGTTTCAGATGGCCGAGGTCCACAGACAGATTCAGGTGCAGCTGGAAGATGTGGTAAGACTGCTCGATCGCTCTGCACAAACTATTTGACAAATAAATGACGTGATCATTCGGCTGATTGTTGAACTTATGATCTACATTGTTACTCATTGTACATGGACACTTTTGCACATTTAGATTTTTAGCAACCAGTAAACCATTAAAATGTCATATGATGTTTACGTTTATGAAATTTATGAAGTGAGCAGAATTTGGACTTAGATCCAGAGAACCATTTTTAGAGGAAAATAGTATCGCTCGATATAATAGTCTAAGTTAAATTTTTCTTTTCATGCATCGTGCCAAGGCCTTTCATTTGGATGTTGCAGTGTCAGTATACTTTGTCTAAAATGCTGCACATGGATTGCTTCATCAACAGTTGAAGCTGTTTCACTCTGAGCTGCTCGCCCAGTTGGAGCAGAAGCTGGAACTGGATATTAAATACCTCACAGTAAGTTAACATGTTCACTGAAACATCCCACATGAAGTATAGAAATTTTAAATCTTAATTATTAGCTCAAACAAATCTTGTTTCATCCAACACTTATTGAATAAATCTTCTCACTTAGACACCTTTTCCCTGCTTTCCTCTCAGGCCACCCTAAAGAAGTATCAGAGTGAGCGGAGGTCCAAATCTGAGTCCATCGAGCGCTGCCAGTCCCAGCTGAAGAAACTCCGCAGGAAGAGCCAGGGCAGTCGTCACCCGAACAAATATGGAGACAGAGAGATGCAGGTAAGTGAAGTCCAGAGTAAAACACACGAACATGTGATCTAAAGTTAGTGCGACACAGTGACCTCTTTCATTTGAGAAACAAAAATCCTTCAAACTCCAGTATACTAAACATCTCACTCAGCATTGCAGCAGATTAAAATGCAGAGTTATGTGAGAGTTTATGTGAGAAATAGGCCGGTGTGAATAAGATTAAAGGACAATCTGCCTCAGCTGATTCGTCAGAAAACAAGCACCTTAGTGCACAAGCCTTTACTGGAAGAAATATGAATGATATAACAGGGTGAAAGGATTTAGCCACTTGGAGAGTGAGAATGAGAAGAGATGAAAGGGTTATGCTGGAAGAAAAGGTCACCTAGGCAAAGGACGGCATTTTATCGTTTGGATTTTGTTATCATTGTGCAACAGACAGGATATGAGGTCGCATATTCCTCCAGGTCTCTGTTATTCTTCTTTCCTTACAATGTGCATTAAAAGGTCGCCCTGTCTTTGGTATTGTGCATGTGATTGTGAAGGCAGGGCTGTGTGTGCTTGTGTGAGGATGTTCAGGTTTGCAGTGAAACCTCTCTTGACTTTTTCTTCAGTTTGTGGAGCTGATGAGTCGCCGACAAGGTGAGCTGGACGCACTGGTAGCGACAGGTTACAAGTCTGCGCTCACTGAGGAAAGGAGAAGATACTGCTTCCTGGTGGACAGACAGTGTTGCGTCACCAAACTGCTAATCAACTACCACTCCAAGGTGAGACCCATTTTTAAAGATATACAGCTTCAGTAGGACTGAGTTGACTGAGAGCCACAGACAAAGTAGGGAAATTGGAAAGTATTAAGAGTTGGACCAATGTATTGTTCATTTTTGGTCTTAAGGGATTAGCTGACAATAGTAAAAACAATATGATAACTCAAACCTTCTCCTTTAACAGTGATTTGGTTTTCTTTTTTTTTTTGTGCTTTTGAAAACAACCCAGGTGAGAGAGCTTCTGTCGCAGAAACTGTCCTCCTGGCAGCAGTCGTGTTCCCAGCCCACAAAACTCCCAGAGCGCGCCCTGAATCTGCTGCGTCACACTGCGCCTCAAAGCTCAGGGGCTGCTGGGATTGCCGAGGTCCTCCGCCACACCAAGCTCGGCTCTGCTCAGTCAGAACAGGTCAGATCATTTTTATTTATACTGGTTCAAATGTGTAATTTGGTTTGAGTTTTGCCTTGCAGTCCATAATCTCCTGTGCACTGTGGTTGGTTTCCACAGGAGGATCACAATGATGGGTTGATATTTTGAAGCCCTTTCAAAACCTCACTGGATAAACTCAAACTTGCATGGTGGTGGTCAAACACAAGAACAAGTCTATTATTAGTTGTTCCTGGCAGAGGTGGGACAAGGTCATTGCAAGTAACTCAAGTCTAGGCTAGTCCCAAGTCAAGTCCTCAACTTTTTGATTTGAATCCTAAACTAGTCAGTACTGTGGGAACTTTAAACTAACTTCCTGCCAACGTTAATAATTTTTTGTAATCTGTAAGTCCTTATGTGATCTGAGATTTCATCTGTTGCCTGTAGTCTGGTTATAGTCTGGTTATAACTTAAAGAGGATGTAATTTCTTCCAAGTCAAAAGGCTGAAGTTCAAGTGAAGTCACAATTCACTGGCGTTAAAGTCAAACTTAAGTGACAAAGTCCTTTTTGACGTCAAGTCTAAAGTCACCAGACCCATGACTTTGAAACTTTGATATTGAAGTTTCTAAAGTTCTAATTTCTGCGAGTTAACATTATCTGTCCTTTATTTTTCAGAGGCTCTCTGTTCAAGAAGTCCCTCCTCTGTTGAATGGAGACTCCAGTCGCTCCCAGCAGCAGCGCTCCCTCCCCCCCTCCTCGCAGAGTGAAACCTGTCCTCCTCAGGGCTCCCCCCAGACTTTCCGTTCTCTCACCACTGTAGGAGCTGCTGGAGGCTCATCACAAGGAGCATCTCCTCAGCACACCAGCACACCCCTCAGTGCATCAGCCAGCCCCCTCCCTGACAGCAGTGCCAGCGGCAGCACCAGCCCCGCTGCATCTACTCCCACCACATCAGGCAGCTCGGCCCACAAAGCTCTGTCCTCATGGCCACCAACACATCCAACCTCTCCCCCTGCCTCATCCCCTCCACAGTGATGTCACTCAGCCAGATCTCCCCGGCAAGTGGCTCTCTGCAGGGCATGACCCTCCCGATCACCCACAGTGCTCCTCACAGTCCTCCACTGCCCCACAGTGCTCCTCTCTCCAGGGCCATGACTCCTGTCCAGTTACTGCACCAACAGGTGGGACCAGGAGGGAGCAACACTTCGTCACCGTCACATAATCCCTGGGTGCTAAAGGCCGCTGACATGTGTGCAACAGCAACACTTCCACTGCCGAGGAGACCTGTCAGTGAATTGAGGCTGGGCGGCTTTCAGGGTAGGATGTGATGAGTTTCCATCCCCATTCTTAAAGCTGTAATCCTTAGTCTTTGCTGATGTATGTGTCTACAGTGCAGCCAAACAAACTCATGCTGTTTTGATAAAAATTCTGATTGAACTGAAAATTCTGATTTCATGCTGTGCACTGTACCTAGGTTCCAGTCTCCCCAGGATGCTGCCTTTATCTGGACCTACACATGTGGAAGCCATGTTCGCTCACACTCCTGGAGCATCAGAGGGTGGCATAGGGGGCGGAGCTTGCTTACTACACTTCCTACCTGGTGACGACATCACCCTGCTCATCTCTGAGCCCAGAGATGGGTGGCACTACGGTCAAAATGAACGAACCGGACGGTATGTTTTACAAAACACACACACTGCTGTAGAATTTGCTGAACTGTGCAGCACAAGAGAAAAACACTGAATCTGCTGTGTTGCATCTTCTCCCTGGCATCAGGTTAACAAATGTTTTCATATAAGATGATATAAGAGAGTTTTCTTCATCACACACACACTGTCTTGCTGCTTGAGTCTCTCATTTTATTATTCAGTCACATATAGCAAACTTTTCCTTCACAGGAAAGGCTGGTTCCCTTTCTCCTACACTCAGCCACAGCACAGTAAGATGGATCACCTCGAGAGGTAAGTCAAAGAAGAATCAGAGGGTTTTAAGGTTGTTGAACTCTGACACTGTTAATGACAGAAATACTTCCTTCACTTCCCTTTAGTTGTTTTCCAACACAGTATATCAGCAATATATCAGCAATACCCAGCAACACCCTTCCCTTTTCCATCTGTATTCTCAATAAAACAAAACATCTTCCGTGCCAGACACACAGAAAGTGCACAGGAGCTCATAAACTGCAGAATGATACTTACTGTTTGCCCTCTCAGTCTTTCCACCACCCTTTCCCAACACATTCACTTTGCTCTCCAACACCAACAGCATTGTTGATGAATTAACACAAAACCAACATCTCTCAACTCTCATCATGTTTCCTTTATCTTTTTTCTTGTATATTTTCTCTCTGTCTGTGACCTTCCCTATAGCTCTTTAATTTTATCTAAGGCTAACAGCACCAGTACGGGCCAGCTCGACAAGCTGGTGTCTCCTGGCTTCCAAGCCCTCACCCCCGAGTCCGAGGAGGAGCGCTCCCTTCCTCCCCAAAGGGTCAGCACCTTCCGCCCGCGCCCATACAGCATGGCCGACAGCAACAAGGTCAGAAACCTGAAACCTTTGGGAGGAATGAACATGTTCTCCCAACTCATCCTCACTGTTAATGGATGGGATACAGATGCTTTATAATCATGGAAAACCAGTCAAAATATCCTTGTAATATTATCTCTTCTATACCTTACAGATCACCTCAGATTTGGCCTCTCCACCACCCTCCCCAACCAGGTAACTTCAGCAACTCAAAGATGCTCTGCCTGTGTCACCAAATTTTATACGTTGTTGTCAATTTACTAGTCACATTACTCAAGATAATTCAAATTTCACCTCAATTTCAAATTTCAACTCATGTATGTACAATACTCACTTGCTGGAGCTCCCCTTTAATCCCCAATTTATAGAATCCGCAGTTGTCATACCTTTCATTTTTCCTTCTTCAGGCTCAATCCATTTGCACACATCCGACTCAGAAGAACTGTCACCAACGATCGCTCAGCTCCCATCATTGAGTAAGCGTTCTATTCCCACAGCAGCAACAGTCCTGTTCTCTGTGGTTTGTCAGTCCATCAGACCTCAGGTTGAATCCTGGAAACAGCCCATGTTGATTCTTTTAAATTGTACTTTAGTTTGGATGTTCTTTTTTTGCAAGTTAATCAAATACAGATTGTGTTTCATGTGCAGGTAGAGAACATTTTTAAATTAAAGTATAAAAGGTTAATGTGTAAAGGCTGATCTGTTATCAATATGATTATACTCCATTCAGTAGTAAATTAGTTAAAATGAAAAAAAGGTAGCAAAAAGACCACTGTATAATCTGAAGATTCAGTTTTACTGAAACGTGCGCATCAAAATAATATCTAGTTTTTATGAAACAGAAGTAAGGTGTTAGATTGTACTTAGATTAGTGTTTGAGACTGACATACTGAATCTTGCTCGTCCAGAATAACTAACATTTTTTGGTTTTTCCTTGCCTATGAAAGATGCATCTTATTTCTCTTACTGTTTTCCAGTGCAATTTTTTTCTCAGTATAACCTTTAATCTAGTTTTTGTTCATTTTTTTGTGCCATATTTAGAAGATTTCTTTGTTCGGATGATCTAGGGACTGGCTCCTAATAGCAGGTTGTGAACTTTCACTTTCACTGTAATGACGTGTTATGGAAAGAGGACAGGCTCCTACTCTAAAAGTGCTATTACAATATTATATTTTTTAGGAAAGCTGTCAGATTGTTTTCTTGGTTTCAATGAAGGTGAACTTTTAAATTTATTCAAAGGTGTCTTTTCTATTTTAAAACATGGGTGTTTGGTTGAGAGAGACTTGGCATATTTGAATGAAATTGGCACACAGAGTTATTTTTGTGTCATTTTTATCTTTACTGAACATGGGCAATGCTGTTTGAGTCAGTTATCTGTTTATGCCAGTTAATGACACATTCTGCTGCTGTAAAGTTACCTATTAGTATTATGTGAATGTAGATTTTTGGATTAGTATAACTCTTTGCCTGGACTCATAATACATTTTGTTTGTCTTGTAAGTTTCTCTACTTACTTACAAAACAAATCCTACAAAACAAAGAAACAGAAAAGCTTATGAGCTTCACAGACACAAACTGTGACAGTTAATAGTTGAATGTTTGGACTGTGTTATTATTGAAAGAAGTGTTTTTTCAGAAAGAAGCAAGTTGTGGAGGGTTTGAGTGTTAAGAATGAGATATTTGCGTGCTTAGTCTTTGGATTTGATGTCTTCTCGATTCCCTTTCAGTCCCAAATCTAAAGCTAGACAACATCTAGGCTAGTTGATTGTAGCTGTATGTTTACCAATCAAACTGAGCAGAATCTTCAAGAGAGATGTGAAAGCCAAGACAGACGATAAGATTAAGTTTTATGGGGAAATGTATCTATGAAGGTGATGAAGAAAGCATACAGGAAGTTGACCAACGTCTGAGCAAGTGTTTATGGTAAACTAGAAATATCCAAAGTAATATTCTGTAGCTCTGTAGTGGCCTTTAGAAATCTGTGGTTTAAAGGTTAAACTTAGTATCGGTGCAAACTGAAATTGTTTATGTTACTCTTGTAATTGCTTTGAGTTTCTGTGATCTTTTAGCACCTTTAAAATGCAAGATATCACCCACAAGGGTTGTAGTGAATCATTCCTAACAGCATATATTATCACTTTTAGTAGTGTGGCATCATTAATAATGAAGCTAATGCTTATTCATGCTTGTAAATAGTGCTTAAAACATGTGTGAGTGTATGACTTTTATTTGACTTCCTTTTATAATATTTCACTTTGGTAGAACATTTTGACTTTGTAGAAGCTGCAGAAGGAAATAAGACCTCTTACAAAGTGATACAGTGAAAATACAGACTGTCACTTACACAAGTCTGAATGTGTTTTAAACTGAGAATATTGATTCATCCAGACTTAAATCTTTGAGTCACATTAACTGGTGGCTGTTGTAGTGACCAGTATTAGATATTCTTAAAATCTAAAATAGAATGAAACATGAACTGAGTTTGGTGCAAGTGAAAGTGGCACTGAAAAATATTATATAACTCTTTTTTGACTCTTATATTGCATTAATGAAACGTGTGGTATGTGAAATTTAGGCTGTAGAAATTACAGATACTGAGGAATAACCTATTATATGTACAACACAGAAATACTTTTGAGGTGTGAGATATGTTGTAAGAAATCTGTGGGAAGTTCATTAAAAATACAAATATAATAAGTATGTAACAACAAGAAATGTATGGTAAAACGAAGACAAATGTACAGCTAGTCTGCAGGAAACTATACAGAGTATATGTGTGGATGTCTAAAAGATACTTGATTGCAGGAACACTGCCACTAAAAACAGGAACGTATTCAAAGTCCAAAACTCTTCTTCCAAAGTGAAATATTGTTTTAACATTGCACACAGTTCCTTGGTTCTGTACAAAATATGAAGCAACGTAAACAGACCGTCAGTCTGTTCTCTGAATTGCGTTGACATGAAACACTATGATGAATACTGCTGAGGATTATTCTTTACCTGAAAAACTGCATATTGAGTGTTGTGAAATAAAAGTTCTATGAAGGAAATCATTGTCCACTGTTTGTCTTTATGCATGTCTTTTAAAACAAATGTATTTTCAAATGTGCATCTAGTGTTATTGCAAAATATCACATATATCCAGAGTGTGTGTCTGTGGAGTGGAGTACACATGAATGGAGATTAACATAGGTGATAAAATGCCTGTGAAGTGGTTCCACATATTTTTCTTCTACCTTTCTTACTCACTCAAGTAGAATAATGCTGGAATGAAACAAGGAATTAATTTTATACAGTGTTAATCTGATTTCAGCTTTGTCAAGTTAAGCCTCTTCTGAAGGATCAGGGTTGGGTTGAAGCTTAGTTTCAAAACTCTCATGATGTGGTCTGGAAAATCAAACAGAAATCTTAACACTGAGTCGTGTGTTTGTTTCACATCTCTGGCTGTTCGAGATGTTGGTCTACCAACCCAGCATTTGTCTCAGGGCAGACTTCTTCAAAGCTGAAGTTAAGGTCGTTTTAACAGCCAAATTACAGAGAAGTTACAATTTTAATCAACAGATGTGAGTAGATCATAGACATTTTGTTCAAAGTCCAAATCACAAAACACTGTTAGAGGTTCTAGTCATAAGCCTTGTTCAACTAAGAATAAGAAAACACTTTCTGAAATGTTATGTATTTGTATCCAAACCAAAGAATATGGCACAAAAGTAGAATTAAATAGACGATCTTTATTGTGGGACAAGTGGAGCAGATATGCAGACACATATGAACAAGAGGAACAGCACAAGCGTTGATTGTGAGAACACAAAGTTATAGGTTTTTAAGCCATTCCAAGTTGTTTCCTTGTGGCTCACTTGGATGGGCGGGGACATCAGGCATGTTTCCATCATCTCGCACAGGGACTGCATTTGGAAAGTATGGAAAAGAAGCTTTAATGTTTGATTAAACTGGGGTTGAAGTAAATGGCTTGAATACCCATAGCCTTAAATGACACTCAAACACAAACTTCTGTAAAATGATCAGTAACAGTGTTTACCTGGGTAGGTGTATGGCACAGCTGCATTGATCATTCCTGTGTATTTTGTGAGGGGGCTGATGAATGGAAGAGCAACGCCTGAAGAAAAAAAGGTTTAACACTTTACATACAATATATTATTTACAATTGTGTCTACATTTATTCAATTGAAAATCTCTGGTTGAGGTCCGAGCTCATATAGAAACAAAGACCACAGAGAGAGAGAGAGAGATGCCTTATTCCCATCCTGGAGTGCACTGCTTTAGGTTTTAGAGTCAGGTTACTGGCTCTTATACACTTGCATAAATTCTCAGCAGACCTCTGACATACCCTGGTGCTGAATGACAAAAGGGCAAGAATTAAAATGGTATGAAGAGGCAGCATTTGTCATTCTGGGCCCTCAGCCTTGGAAAAGCCAACCAGAGGACTCTGAATATATAAAAACATCTCAAGACATTCACTTTTGAGGTGCTTTTTGTTTACTTCTTTAATCTAATCTCATCAAATTCACCTTCATATCAACTATTTTGTTGCATAATAGTAGTGACATAATATATGTTCTCAGGTAGATTTGATCTCATGCTGTGGCTTTTGGTTAGATTTCACTTAAAATTCATTTAGAGATGAGAATTAGTAGCCAAAATGTCTTGATATAAGAATTTTGTCAAATGGAGGAGCAATGAATGGTGA
This sequence comes from Holacanthus passer, assembly GCA_025331565.1. Lineage (NCBI taxonomy): Eukaryota > Metazoa > Chordata > Actinopteri > Pomacanthidae > Holacanthus > Holacanthus passer. Next base: position 12,255,278 of record JAFREQ010000012.1, read on the forward strand.
TTTTAAAAGGCCTGTTTGTTGTTATGCTTTACTCTTTTTATCTAAGGCACATGTTATGTGAACTGAACACAGCTCATGTTACCGATATATTTGCCTATGCGATCTTATTATACATGTATGTATAAATACTGTATAAGTTGTACACTATTGTACTCTCTGTCACTCACATGAGCTAAATGCATGAGGCTAGTTACTGACCTAGCAGTCCAATAGCACAGGATGCCAGGATCACAGGCTCCTTGTTCCATGCATTCCTCAGGAAAGCTCCGAACCCTGCAGATAACGAACAGCACAGGTTAAAATCCTCCAAACCACACAGTCAACCTACAGTTAGCTAACGTTAGCCACCGTTAGCAACACATCCAAGGTCATGTTTTTCGTTTTATTTCGAATGGAAATTATTGCGTTCAAGCATCTCTCGGACTTAGTTAGCGTGATTTTGAATGTTTAAAGGATTTATTAATGATATCTGGAGTTCGTATTAAAGCTAATTTAACCGGGTAGATGTTCAAAAGATGACTAAATAGTAACATACCCGCCATGTTGTCTGTGTAGTTTCAACCGAGCGGGTGCTCATGGGAAATGTAGTGACTTCGAACCGACGTATAATTTCTGCGACCGTCGCATATAAACATGAGCCAAAAGAAGAATTGCCTTTGCTTCGCTTTACGTTTGATGTCAGTAAATTATATATATAGTTATAATCTAGTATAATGTTAGTAAACGCTCGTATCTAAGCTGTTTAAACCATAAACTAATGCAGAGTCTATAGAGTAAACTGAGCTTAATAAACAGTTTGTAGTGAAGCTTTAACGCCGCAGAACAAACAGCTGCTGCTCAACAGACACCAGTGTTTTTGGACTTATTATTTATAAATGTAAGTATCTGATAGATTGTTAGCATGTTGCTAAGTATGCTAGTCCGCCATTGACGATACCTAACGATTGTTATTGCTCTCATTTACTCGTTGCTATTTGTGTAAATGTCATCATCATTGTCAAATATAAATCTAACCGCGCTGATTATACTGTATATAGACATGTATACATTTTTCATACGCACATAACAACCCACTTCATGTATATATAGTAATCTATCACATGAATCATTCAGTATTTATTCCAGACTCTTTCTACCAACCCTCGTACTAATGTATGCTGGTTTACAATCTACAGAAACACTTTGACTTGCATATAAACATTGTATGTAGTTGTTCATTGTTTATGTGTATATATTTTTATACACATCTGTTTTTCCACCTGTCTCTATGTACTTAAGTTATCTTTGTACCTACACATACTGTATGTGCAATTGTTTTATAACAAAGGGTTTTTTTAAAAATAGAAACACACAGTCTCCTCTCTCTTCTAGATGATGGAGGACTTCTCTGGTTTGGCTCTTCCTCCCCTGTTTGGAGGACACATCCTGGAGGCAGAGCTGGAACCTGGTGGTGTGGAGCTGGGACCAGGAGAGGTAATGTTAATGCTCATGGTCATGGTCATGGTAATGGTCATGTTGATGTCAGGAAGAGGAAACACCCTGCCAGTGCTCCTTGTGCAAGATGAGAAGCATTGTACAAAGCTGTCTTTGTACTTGTACCATGTCACTTATATTACCAGTTCCTCTTGGCCCTGGTCTAGACCTGTCCTTAGAGAAAGGGACTACAGTCACACTCCTTATCCAGCATCTCACTTAAATGTGCCATAAATGTGATCTACACATGCCATAGATCAACAGTCAAATTGGAGTCTTGTCCTAGTCTTTCTATTTATTATCAAGTGTAGTGAGGATCCAGCAACCAGTCTTCAAGGTCTGACTGGGAATTGAGTGAGAGAAGATACTTGTCCAAAATATTTGATGTATTTTATTGGGCAGAGCAGGGATCTGCTGTGGTTGACTTGTATGCATTAATGGCATGGGCAGGTATTTCAGTTCAAAGTAGGTACATAATAACAGCCTTATCATGCAATATTAATATCTGTAATATGTCTTTTCTGAGCATCAATAATATTACAGTATTAAGCAACACAACTTAATTCTTAAGTTCCAGTTTAAACACACCAAGAAAAACACAGACAGCCAAACACAAGAGTTGTTTTGTCCAGGTGGAGCTGGGCCCGGGAAGCAATGAGCTGCTGGAGAGTACAGCATACGAGGATGAAGAGAGAAGAGCTCTTGATAAGAGGAAATATCTGGCTCTGAGCAGGAGGTGTAAAGAAATTGAACAGGTGTGTGCAAGCTTGCATATGCATGCATGTACAGTATGTGTGTTATTTTGTACACACTTACTGCCTGTGTGTGATGTGAAATATGAGTATGGGTTATATTTGTGAGTAGTGTCATTTAGTTCCTGATTTCTCACATAATTTCTAGGTATTTACTTAAACACTCATTTCTGATTTTCATTCAGATCAGCTGATATTATTATAAAGACTTTAATCTTTTCCAGTTATTCTGATGCTTTTCTTTACTATTTTATTTAGTAAAATATGTCTAGAAAGAAATTCCTAAAACTCCAATTCAGCAATCAGACATTGGACTAATAGTGTTGGTCTTTTTCAGGTGAATCAGAAGATTCTTGGTCGCCTTCACCAAGTACAAAGAATTACACGGCGCTTAAAAAAAGAGAGGCGGTACAGTAACTCCATTTTCTTCACATTTTCTGAGATGTTTCCCACACGATGGCCCATCTGAAGATTGTGTTAATATCACAGGTTTCTCATGAAGACTTTAGATGCTCATGGGGATGACTACAGAAATGCCCAGCTCACTATACTGCTAGAGGTGAGAGTTAGATGAACAGGTTTTGTGACACATTTAAAACTGGAAAAGAATGCACTTATCAGCCCAATTTTTGAAAGTAATTGTAAAGCAGCTCAAATGATATTTTAAACTGTCTTTCATGCCATGTTATTATATGATATGTCTGTAGCTGTCTGTACTGGGATAAAACCATATTTTTTTCTGTCAGCAGGATGTGAACAAATGCTAATATTAGTTTTAGCTCTTTACATGAATGATCTGAGTTGACTCTCAACGTTATAGGCTAAGTATGTGGCATCAAAATTAAGCAAAAGTATTGTATTTGATTTTACTGCTGGTCTATGATTTGACCCACCTGATACACAAGAAACCTGAAGGGCACATGGAGAACAGGTTAATTTCACCAAACCATTAAATCCACACCTGATAAAAATGCATTAATTTGTTTTACTATAGCAGTTGACCAGCAGTGGATTGACCTGTCATGGAACCCCTGTGGTAACAATTTTGGCCCCTATTGACTGAAAATGAAGAATGGGAGCTCAGTATTAATGAAAATGATCAAAGTTTTAAATCTCGGTGTAGACACAGGACTCTTCAACAAAATTTGCTGTATTTGCTGTAGTTGATATTGTATTTGAGTTCAGATGACCAAAACCCAATACACACACAGTTAATGTGGCTCTTTGCATCCTCTGAGGATCCCAGTGCCGTTGATTTGTTTGATGTATCATAAGTAATAAATATACTAATGTAGCTCATTTAATGCCTTTTACATTTGATTGTTTCAGGATGAGCCTGGAGCCAATTTAGATCCTGCTGCTGGAGTGGAGGACGACCGGCTCAATGGTGTGTCTAGTTCCGCTTCGTCCACAGCTTTGCATCATGCTGCTGGACCAAAGAAGAGGAGGCACCGAATTCCACGGCAAGAAAGAGATAAAGACCAACAGGTAGATAAAGAAGTCTGCTCTGCTGCTGATCAGCGCAATCAGTTTATTACCATGAGCTCCATGTCTTGTCGTATGTGGTTATGGATGCATTAGCGGGTGGTTTTAGGTGCAGTTGGGTTTCCTTAATGTCAGCATTCAGACATGTGACAGTGTAGAATAATTGATTTTCTGTTGACTTGAGTTTCTGCTTCTTTCCCCAGACCGAACCCGACATTTCGGTGTTGGCAGAGACGCAGTTTGGAGAAATGCCCAGCCCAACCTCTCTGTCTCACTGATTGTTGCACTGCCCTGGATATGATGATGATGAAGGAGCATGGAGTTTCTTAAACTGTTTAATAGATACCGCTGCCTCTGTTCAGCCAGGTTTTGCACTGTTTGTGGTTTTACTTGAATGTTGTGAACAGATTAAATTCATGTGAGGTAAAATGGGACCTTCTTCACCTGGTACACATATACATTTGTTTTGTATATATTATTTTCTTTTGTTAGATTTTGTACTAAGAGTTAATGACAACACATAATTGTGGCAAAACGTGCACAACCTTGTTTAGTAAACATCTGGCAACAAATAGAGCAGCAAATGTGTTGAAATAATGTTTTTCACAATACATTCCTGGATGCTATCGACGATTTCATGGTTCACAATTTTATATCAGCAAGCAGACTTTTGATTAGTATTTAAGTATTACAGACTGCTATTTTTATGTGTTTTTTTTTGTTGTTTGTTTTAAGTTTTTCACTTTTCAAAGTTTTAAAGTGTTCACATCTGCATCAACAATTTAAACTTTGTGTAGTAACAAGTAGTAGCTCTACACAATAGTTAAAAATGTTTATGTTTCAGGCAGAAATAAATAGAAGTGTGTCTGTAACTGGTTTCTTTTGTTTGAGCCATGACTCATGTCAATTTTCCACAGAGGATGGACTTTCCTGATCAATGGAGATCAATTTCTTCAGTTCAAGTTTCTCATCACCATGAATGAATGTGGAAATCAACATCTATCTAAAGTATAAATATGTGACACTATCCGTACAACAAGGTCAGTGGTTAATAAAAATAAACAATATAGAGGTGGTTCAGAAAATGAATTGAGGATGTCTGGTTTCAGATGCAGGTTGGTTTTGTGTCTTTCCAGCGGATGTGTCTCCGTGACAGACGTGTGTTCTGTCCAATCAGATCTCGTAGATTAGATTTAGGGCGGGGCCCGAACGCGGAGGTGGGACTTTAGCCACCGTCCATCTTCAGCTACATTACAGTGAGCGAGCTTGTCGAAAAGAAAACACAATTTGGAAGTAAAGAAGACTTTCTGGAATTAGTTCTGGCTGTATTTGAAAAAAGACAAACGAAAGCCCATATCCTAGGTAAATGTCGTAAACAACTATAAATATAGATGGTCGGCTTGACCCAGTTTCCCTTTTTCCTAAATTTGGCTAGCAGGCTAGCTAAGCTGCTAGCTAGCATTTTATGCATTAGCTAGCCAGACAGTTAGCTATATTAGCTTGCAGGTTAACGATTAGAACAGATTCTGTTATATTGTGTGTTTCACAACGCAAAACCATCATATAAGAGCTATACTGGAGCCCAAAATAATGATGCATGAATATGACATATATCCATCAACATGCTCAGCGGTACTTGTTTTGAAGCGGGCCAGTTAGTAACCGAGCGAGGTGGACGAGCTAAGAAACAGGCTAGTATTAACGTTAGCTCACTAACGTTAGCAGGCTAGGTGGCTAATTTTAGCTGACAACCATGTCAGTCATATTGCTAATAGTAAGATCAGCACGAAAAATGAAAGATAGACAAACAGGCATGGAAAAGTTCTGGTTTAAAGTGTCTTTAATTTGTGATGAGATAACGGTATTTGTGCAGCTAACGTTAACTGGCCAGCTAGTTGGAGTTAACGTCAGTTCCACTCAGGAAACCGATGTGCCGATTGCTCTGTTGAAGCGATTTGTGTTCTGTTTGAACGATGTTTTGATACACGTTTTGTTTTCTGCTCACAGCTAACTTCGTGACAGACGGAATGTGGACATTGTCGTAGTCAGAGCCATGGCTGACAAGAGAAAACTTCAAGGTAAGACTGCTGGTGAAAATCATGTTGTACAGGATCCATCACACTGTCCAGCCTGGCATCCTGCACAGAGAGCCAGAACTTTTGGTGTTGTACGTTTATGTAAGTGATATTGGACCACATGTTTTTATCCTCACAGGTGAGATCGATAGATGTTTGAAAAAAGTAGCTGAAGGTGTAGAACAGTTCGAAGACATTTGGCAAAAGGTAAGAGAGGTTTGCATTCTACATTTATCTGATAACACTATTTCAACAATTGATGCGCTGAAATTTAAAGTGTCTTATTTGTTTGTCTCCATTTTAGCTCCACAATGCAGCCAATGCAAACCAGAAGGAAAAATACGAGGCTGACCTCAAGAAAGAGATTAAAAAACTACAGGTAAGATGAGTTAACACACACATTTTCTTTCATGATGGGCTCGTGCTCAACAGTGCATATTGAAATTGATAATGTGTTTCAACATTTTCACCATCTGTCTTCCCAGCGATTGAGAGATCAGATAAAAACATGGGTGGCCTCAAACGAGATCAAAGATAAAAGGCAGCTAGTTGAGAACCGCAAACTAATAGAGACGGTATGTTTCTCCATCATTTCTTAGGTCTCTGTAATCTATCCTCAGCTCATCAAAACAGTCAACTAAACAAGTTGTATGTGATTTTTTTTTTTCCTTAGCAAATGGAGCGGTTCAAGGTTGTAGAACGGGAAACAAAAACAAAAGCCTACTCTAAAGAAGGCTTGGGGCTCGCTCAGAAAGTGGATCCAGCTCAGAGGGAAAAGGAGGAAACGGGACAGTGGCTAACAGTAATGCATACACTGTTATTGATACCTGTTGTACATCATGATTTCCTGAATGTTTCTTGTTAACCTTTTCTATCTTGCGCCAAAGACAAAGTATAAAATTTAGGAATGAAAATAGGTGAAGTTTTTAAAGGAATTGGTCAAAAACTGGCAAGAACTTATCATCTATGGTTTTCTTAAATACAACAGTTTGATCTGCTTTATTGTTATATTTTTTTATTTTGATAAAGTCCATTAACATTCTTTTTTTTCTGATTTCTTCTTCTCCTGCAGAACACGATAGACACTCTAAATATGCAGGTGGATCAGTTTGAAAGTGAGGTGGAATCTCTTTCAGTTCAGACAAGAAAAAAGAAGGGTGATAAAGAGGTAAGTCCTCCCTTATTTTTTTATAAGGCTCTTTATTTTTACACACTCAGAAAAATACTGTACTGTAGTGTAGTCCGATGTAGTCTGGTAAAAGTTTGGCTAAATGTTTGTCATAAACCCCACACTTGTTTTGTCTGTCATGTAGAAGCAAGATCGTATCGAAGAGCTCAAGCGGTTGATTGAGAGGCATAGATTCCACATTCGCATGCTGGAGACCATTTTACGAATGCTGGACAATGACTCAATAGCAGTGGAAGCAATCCAAAAGATCAAAGATGATGTTGAATACTACATTGATTCCTCCCAAGACCCAGACTTTGAGGAGAATGAGTTCCTCTACGATGACTTAGACCTGGAAGACATCCGTGAGTTGTGGAGTGTTAGAATGATGTTTTTTATTCATTTAGATAGCAGACACCAGTGGGGCTATAATGACATTATTTGTCTCTTTGTCTTTCTCTTGCAGCTGCAGCATTAGTTGCAACTTCTCCGTCAGGTCAGGGTAATGTGGAAGATGAGATGTATCTCCACTCCAGCAGCACTCCCACTTCCACCACCTCCTCTTCACCCATCCCTCCATCCCCGGCCACTTGCACTGCTGTAAGTTCTCGTCTTCGTATCATTAAATCTTGGGTCTATGTGTTAAATGGATGCTTGGTAGAAAAAGTACATTCTGATTTTGCACATTTTCATCTTTTACATTTGCATTGATTTAACCTTTCTGCAAGACCCATTGCGTTATAATCCGCTGACTCGTTTGCTGAATCAACATTTGAAAAAGTGGATTGTCATATCAAGGTATCTCCTCCTATAGGAGAACTCAGAGGACGATAAGAAAAGGGGACGATCGACAGACAGTGAAGTTAGTCAGGTGAGAGGCTCTCATCTGTGCTGTGCCAGTAGATGAACAGTTTAGTGCAGCACTCTTCATCCTTGGTCCTGGAGAATCATGGTGGCTGAAGGGTTTTGGCCTCTCAGGCACTGAAAAGGAACATGCTCTTTCTCTGTGGGACCATGGTTGGAGACTTCTGATTTAGTTTTTACCATCTCCTGCATATATGGGCCTCAATAGCTCACAGTAAACATGACTCCTCATACACTTTGTACAGCTGTGGTTGCCCTCAGGACAGTTTTTTCTGAAATGCATTTTTCTGGTGCTTTTTTAATTTTCAGTCACCTGTGAAGAATGGCACACCATCCTTGCTATCTTCCTTCTCTTCTTCCACCACCTCTGGGTCCTCCTCGTCCTCCTCCCTTGTATCCATGGCGAGTGTAGTCGGAGGCATTTCCGCGGTTCCCACTAGCAGCAGTCTCATAGGGAGCTTCAGCAGTGCGGTGCAGCAACATCAGCATCAACCTGCACAGCAACAACAGCAGCAACAACCTCAGCCACCAAACCAACCGCAGCAGCAACAGCAGCCACCTCAAACAAAACCTTCTGTCCCCTCAAACAACACCCCCAGCCCACCCAGTAACCCTCTTCTCCCAGCCTCAACTACCCCCTCTCTCCCCACACCCAGCACACCCATTTCATCAGCTCCCAACTCTCAGTCTCAGCCCACATCTGGGCCCACCCCAGCATCCAGTTTGGGACTCGGGCTAGGGCTGGGATTGAGCAAAGTTGGAATGACGGGGACCAGCAGTGCCAACCAAATGGCTGGTTTAGGTCTGGGTGGACATCCCACTTCTTTAAACACAATGGCAGGGCTCATTTCGGGCTCCACACCTGCCCCTTACGCTCAGGCAGCAGCTTCAGGAGGCTTGGGTCTGAGCAGCACCACCCAGTCCAGCATTTCAGTGGAGAGCAGCACTTCTATCCCCACCTCTGGCTCCAGTGGAGTCACCACCAACGGGGCGGGGACAGGGCTCGGTTTGCTAGGTTCAAGCCCGGCCCACAGCTCCTTGAGTGGGAGTATTCTGGGTCTGGTTCCTGGGCAAAATGTAGCCCCCGGTGCCTCTCAGGTGCCCCCGAGTTCTGTCAGCACTACCCCCGGAGTAGTTGGCATGATGGGAGGCAATGGAGGGAATGTCGGCGTGGTTGGAGGAGTAGGGGTGAATGCTGCGCCTGCAAGACCACCCAGTGGACTGAAGCAAAATGGAAGCACAAGTAAGTTAACTTGTCATGTGTGACTCTTATTTGTTTAAATCTTTTTTTAGTGTTTATTTTGTAACGTTGTCCCTCACCTGCCCGCAGGTTACAGTGCTGTAGTGGCAGAGAGCTCCACAGAATCAGCTCTAAGCACACCGAGCCAGTCACAAAGCAGCCAACCCTCATCTCTCAGTTCTTCAACCAGTCAGCCGTGAGTTCTTTGTTGTTTGCTTGATTTTAGTCTACAAACTCTGCACACGTCTCTTAACTTATCTCTCTCTGCTCTTCCCACTCTACTCGGTGCAGGATGGACAATGGTCCCAGTTTAATCAGCTCCATCACCCTGCCTCCCAGCTCTCCGTCCCCCTCGTTCTCAGACAGCACACCTGGTGGAGGGAGTCTTCTCAACGGGCCTCACTCCTACACACAGGCCTCTGAGAGTCTCAAGGTGAGGCATGACAGCAAAGTTTTGAAAAACAGGCATGTTGACTGAGATAGTGCCTTTTATGAGATCCACATTAGACAGAATTTGCTGCGTCTGGATTATTTTCCAATTACCAACTGACATTGGTAGTTTTTTTACTTTTGTTTGGTACATGACTGGAGATCATTGATGTGCTTAACTGTAAATAGCATTATTAAAATATCCCTGGCTGCCCACGAACCTCTACTCTGGGCCACATGTATGCCAAAGACAGACACCCACACTTACCCAATGAGGCATTTAGATAAAAATCATGTCACAGTATATTTGGACTTAGTAAAGCCTATGCCCAGTTCTCATCATCTCCACTGCAAACACCATGAAGTAGCCTTTGCTGGATAATGTGTTAGTATAGAGTGTAGGGCAATCTGTCTCATATGTTAGAAAACATCATTATTTAGATAAGTTGCCATTTCTTTGGAATACACAGCTCAGGGTATCTAATACAAGTTTTTTTAATAAATGTTCCTGGCTGTGCTTCATTTTAGCCAGAAGGAGGATGACTGTTTTTTTCCTATGTAGCAGCTGTAATAGTAGCTGGTTGTTGTAATTTGTTGTCTGCACTCATATTTCGTTCCTAATGCTCCCATATATTGTCTTTATATTCTTAAATGCCCAGAACTGTATGTTGTTCTGACTCTTCAATTTTCAACCACTCTGTCCTCATGTTGTCTCCCACCTCAGGCTCCTGAGCCTCTCAGTTCTCTGAAGGCGATGGCTGAGAGAGCAGCTCTGGGATCAGGCCTGGATGGAGAGATTCCCAACCTGCACCTAACAGACAGAGGTCGGAATGGTCAGACACTTTTTCTACACTAACTTACTCAAGAATAATCAGCTTATACATTTACACTATAAACCCTCTGTCACTTGTGCACCAATTACTCAGGAGGAGGTGACTAACAATGACATTAGATTTGGAATAAATAAATGATGTTTTTAATTGTAACAAGTGCAGTAGTAGATGAGACTGACGCTGTTTCAAGTTGCTCATAGTAAGCAAGGCTAAAGGTCAAGATGAAAGTAAACTACTGACACTATTAATCCGTTAGCCAACTGACAGAAAAGTGATTCACGTTTCTAATTATCAATGAAATGTTTGTCAATTATGAAATACCTCACAAATACAGGTGCTGCTTTTCTCAATTTCATATTGTTGGGTTTTTTGTGAGATTAGTCAGACTAAGTGAGCATATTTAATCCCCTTTTGTTCTGGTAACTTGTGATCAACAATCATTATTTTTTGTTGTTGTGAATGAGTCAAACAAAATGTTAAAAGTGTAGTCTATAATGAAAACAATTAGTTGCAGTTCACTTAAACAAAGTAACCAAATATTTGTGTTTTGCTAGAGTATTTATAAATAGGAAAGTGCTCTGTAAAGAAGTTAAAGCTTATAAACAGATTTCCTTCAGAATGGAAAAGGAAGAGAGGGGAGGTGAGGTGATTCTTGAGAGATAGTCTGTACAGTTTTTGTGTCATCGACTCAATCCTTCATTTGTGTTTCTCCTGTAGATATCTTCTCCAGCTCATCGGCAGCGCCTGGCACACCTGCCGCCCCTCAGCCGTCCGTGTCGGAAGTCAGCATCCCCCCCTCGCTCGGGGTCTGTCCACTTGGCCCCACCCCCCTCCCCAAAGACCAGCTCTACCAGCAGGCCATGCAGGAGTCCGCATGGACACACATGCCACACCCCTCCGACTCTGAGAGGATCAGGTGAGGACACTGCACTTTTTCACAACCAATGTTGATGCATCCTTCATTTCATTCATCACTCGAGAAATACAAAAACACAGGGCTACATCGTACACTTACTGTAATTTCACAAATTTGCTAATGATTTTATGATTTTTTTAAAATGTTTTACTATGCATTATCATGTCTCCTGGACAACTAAAAGTCTGTTACATGCACAGCTGTTACAACCTGTTTTTATCATATATGTTTTTATTGTCAAAAAAATCACATAAAAAGAAAAAACAATGAAGAGTGAAACGGTAAAGTATTGACAAACAGACCTCAAGCCTGGCCCCTTAAAGAAATAATTCATGAACACCAAAACAATAACCTTCAACCCCTTATTTGGTTTTTATGAGAACACTACACAACTGTAGGAAGTCTTGATCAGTTTTTGCTATGGTTATAACTGTCTGTGTTTCTGTCCTAAAGGCAATACCTGATGAGGAATCCATGCCCGACCTTGCCCTTCCATCATCAGATACCGCCGCACCACTCTGACTCCATAGAGTTCTACCAGAGACTGTCCACAGAAACACTCTTTTTCATCTTCTACTACCTGGAGGTAAAAGTCATACACAACCCACCCACTCCATATTTACTCTCTGTCAACCTTACTGTTCGTCTCCCAGTGATGTATTGAAATCTTGCTTGTAAGCTTAATGGTGTATTTGTCCTGCCTCTCTTAGGGCACCAAGGCTCAGTATCTGTCTGCCAAGGCTCTGAAGAAACAGTCATGGAGGTTTCACACTAAGTACATGATGTGGTTCCAGAGGCATGAGGAGCCCAAGACTATCACTGACGAGTTTGAACAGGTGCAGTCTCACAGCTCACTTTTCTCTTTAAGTTAGAAACTAGTTTTGGGACATGTGGGTTTGAGCTTTTGAGTGATTGTTCTCTCCACTCCACTGTTCCTCTAGGGCACTTACATTTACTTTGACTATGAGAAATGGGGCCAGAGGAAGAAGGAGGGGTTCACCTTCGAGTACAGGTACCTCGAAGACAGAGACCTGCAGTGACGGACAGAGGGACGCGAAAAGACAGAGGGAGACAAAACGTGCTGCTGTTGACATTCCGAGACTGAACTTCAAACTGTGGATAGAGATTGTGATGTGTAGTAGAAACCCTCTCCTAAAATGGAGACTGGTGTCTGTATAGGCTGCATCTCAGCTTGAAGCCCTTGCTCCTCGTGCAACGTTCTGCATTTGACAAAAATGCCCCATGGGCCTGATCAAACGCATCACGCTGCATGAGCTGGGAGGGCTCTCATTAGAGATCTGCGTTTGTGCCTGTCTGTGTGCACACTCAGTATGTGGCATTAGGAAAGCCTACCCCATGCATGTTTCTCATGTTTTGTTTTCTTTTTTCCGTTTCAACAAGATTCTCTGTACCACCTACCCAACATGAGCCTGGAAGCCTTTGACTTGACACAAAACAAACCTTGGATTTGATTGTTGAGTAAACTGCCCTTCTTGTATTTACTGTAATTTGGTGGTTTAGAATGGGGAGGTACAGTGGACATTTAGTCATGGTGTGTAGGACTGGCTTCTTTTAAGACCCTACGATGCCTGTTGAATATGGTCACTATTAGAGATAGTGAGCGTTTATCAATAGTTTTATTGATATTGTCTTGGTCGATTAAAACGCTGATTGAGAGTGACCACAGGGCCTCTCCCTGTGACAGGGAAAGAGTCCTTATTGGACATGGATTAAATTGCTATGCAATTGAACTGGTCTCTGACTCCCTCTCTTTACAAATAAAATGTTTTTAAGTTAACCTGTCAAAGAAAATGCATTATTATGGCGCATTCATGTTTGTGACAAATTAATAAACTTGTAAAATAAATCTTAAAAATAGGGTTCGAGACATTAATCTACTTGATGTTTGATTCTTATTGAGGAATTCTCATCATCCTCAATGCAAATGGCCACGCCAAGCGTAGTGAATGTACCTGTACCCAGATCACCTCTTAATTACTCTCAAAACACACAGATAATATCAAATAATAATCTGAGTTTGGTTTGAGTCAACTTCCCACCTTTAGTTAAGGTTTTATTCTCTTCTGTTGTTACATCATCCCAAAATCCACTGTGTTCAATTTACCACCTGATATTGGAGTGAAAACCCTATACAGTGAATGTGCACTGATAAACTGTTTACATGTAGAGTGAAAACACAGAAATCCTAAACTTCTGGTGGTAGATTTAACTCGTGGGCCGAGTTAGAAATGTCTCATCTGCCGTGGTTGTTCATGTGCTATCCTGAAGAACAATAAGATTTGATCTGGTTCTGAATCTGGTGTGGGACAGATCCCATCTTTTCTTGGCGGTTTGAATGGGGAGAGTTAAACTGAATCAGATTTTTCCATTTAAACAACCATGAAAATTTAAGATCTGTGCCATGGTTTCAATTTTCTGTTGTGTGTGATTAGTTTTCAGGCTTTTTTTGGGGAGGGAAAGGGGGGATTGAGGATGTGAAAAAAGAAAAATACAGCAAAGTAATGAGAGATTTGCCTTTTATAGATTCTATTTTTTGGGCTTTTAAGGGTTTCAGAAAGGGAAGGTCAGTTAAGAAATTGCTAAAATGTGAATTTCAAGACGTATTTACAATTTTCTCATCACAGTTCTGCATGGGAGATGTCATAAAACGGGGTTATAACAGGATTGTAAAATTTCAATAAATACTTTTAAGAAATTACAAGTCAGTGTGTGGTGTAAAGTCCTGTCATTCCTACATGGGAATTTATTTTCCACAAATTTTAGATGAACTTTGCTTTAATCTGTTCTGGTAAATTGATGGTTTTGATTTAAAAAAAAAAAAAAAAAAAATGCCACCACCAATCCTAATTTAAAGAAGGTATGTTTTGGTGAGTGTGGTGACCAAGACCAAATTCAAGCTAATGAGTTAAGACTGTATGTATGCATTTACTTGTTGACAACTATGAGCATCACTTAAATTGCTAAGACAAACTTATCTCATACCTAAACATTTTTTCCTCTCTAAGGAAGACAGGATGCTGTGTGAAATCTTAACATTTTATTAAGATTGAAAAAAATCAATAAAGTAAAAACAAAATACAGGACAAAGCACAATGTAAGACAAATCTGAAAATAAACTATCACTCTGCAGAGTGCAACTGTCCATGTGCAGGATGACGGTGTGTTTATGTGCGTGTGTGTGTGTGTTCACATCTTAGCTTCCTTCTTGACTTTGAGGAACTCTGCCATGTTAGAGAAGTATTTCTGGTTGGCTTCAGCCACCTTCTTCTCTGCAGCCTGTGGGTTCACGATCTCCAGCCCCTGCAGACGAGAGCATAGCAGTTGTTAACTAAAATAAACCTTCACAGTGTTCAGGGAACATTCCATAAAAGAGAACGTTTGATTCTTCTTACCTGTAGAGGAGTGAATGCTACACTGGAGCTGGTTCCTGAGGAGCGGTCTCTGACTGTGGACTTTCCTCCATATGTCATGCTCTGCTTCTGCAATGTTCTCTGTTTTGTATTTAAAAAAAAAACATTACAGGAGACTTAAGAGACTGAAAAAAACCTATTAGTCAACGCTGGAGTGGAAATGAGCCATGAATGAGTTTACCTGGAGGGATTTGGAGATTCTGGCCTTGGTGGCCTCGTTGACCTGAGCTTGCCTGACACGCCCACTGCCACTCTTCCCCAGCTGACCCAGACTGAAGCCCAGATCCTCCTGATACGCATCGTCTTCAATCTGCAACACCAAATCAGATATCAAGCTTTAAGTCTCACTGCTTATGCTTCTCAACAAAAATGCACATATGCCACACAACATAGAACACTGTGCCAAACAAAGATTAAAGGAATAGGCATAAGCATAATAAATATGTTTACACTCTGCAGTGTTTTAAAACTTTTCTTTTGATGATTAAACTTCATCTTGCTACAGTGACTTTGCTGCAAACATCTGAAGTTCTGCTTCGAGACAAAAATATTAGAGCAAACTTTGTCTCTCAGGTCTTTGTGCAGCATCTGTTTTGCATGTAAATTGATGAAATCAGAAATTGGTGAAGCTGCTTTTAGCCATCATCCTCTCAGGAGTAAGAATAGCCAACCAGAGGAACAGAGTCAACACAAGCCTCATGTAAAGTGTCTGAATCTGTGTGCATTTATATTTAGATGCTCTGGAAGGGAAATGTATCCAAAGTGGTCATCAGATTTGATACATGTATTATTTAAACTACTTTTGTCTTAATGTAAAGCACTTTCCTTGACTACAAGCTGTGAGTATATTATTGCCTAAAAACTAGCACAATAGAAGTAAGCATAGTTAAACAAGAGATGAGAGGTGTAGGAGGCATGACAGAAAATATGGCCTGACCTCTGCAAAGGTCATCCTGTTGGCATGTTTCCTGATCTCAGTCAGCCCGAGACGCTCCTTCATCTTTCGATACCTTCAGGTAAAAGGAAAAGAACAGTGTTGGTTATACTATGTATATATTTAGAGTCGATGGTGATATTCTAGACTTGGCTATGGAAGTTATGTAAGCTTCTTGTTGCATGCCAACATGCAGCTCTCTCTCTCTCTACTTTGTTTTGCTTTGGATTTGCTTTAATAGAAAGGCTCCATTAATCACTGAGTTTGTACTTCAAGCATGCCCACATTGCACTCCACTTTTCTTTAAATCTGTGGCCTGTTCAGCAGGACTCTACATGTGTAGAACAGCCAACAGGTTCTGTACCTCCTTCCTCCTCTCTTCTTCCTCTGTCCGTCCAGAGGGGCTGGCAGAGGTTTGACCTGCTTCACTGGCGGAGGCTCCTGCCATTTGTCAAACTTCCGCTCTATTTCTTCTTTTAGATCGTAGCCAACCTGCAAAACAATGACGAAGGTTAATGCCAGAGGAGTCAGAAATGAATGCATTTTTATTATTTTAATATTTGTTGCATGCAAACTAAAATGTTTGTTGAACTTATTCTTTTTATAAGTGACAATCATTTGTAAAATGGTGGTCTCATATATGTTTTATTTATTTATTGTCTTTATTTTCTAAAGACAATAAATAGAGGACATTAGATAACTGAGTCTGTTTGTACACTAATCTTAATTCAGCATTAATGTGTATGTGGTCCATTTGAAAAGTCACCTTGCCGTCTGAACTCTCATGGAAACTGTCCACTCGGCTAGCCAGAGTGCACTTTGCAGCCACCAGACGAGCTGCCTTCCTCCTGAGGTCCTGAAGACAAGAATGGAAGACAGATATTAGCTACAAGGTCCCTGTGTTGAGCTAAATTTACAAAAACACTGGAATATGTGTTTATCCCAGTTTGGGATGAATAAAGTCTATCTATCCATCCATGTATGTATGTTAATGTATTTACTGACAGGTGGTAGTGACTGCACAACATCACAATGGTAGATGAAGCCAGTGTGGGGCAGCAGGGATGTGCTGCTGAAGCCGGACAGGGTTCTTCTCTGAGCTCCCAGCAGCATCAGGTTACAGGCAGGCATCTTTGAGAGGTTAGTGAGGCCACCGGCGATACCTGCAGCCAGAGAGAGAAAAAGAAATTACTTAGGATAGATGGAAAGGACCGTATTTAAATTGTGATCTCACTGTACAAAAAATTACAATTTAAAAAAAAAATCTTTTGGCATCACTCACCCATGATCTTGGCAGCTGTTGACGCTCCAACAATGATGGACAGATTTGGGGCAATGAATGACATTCTGGACTCTACATATTCATATATCCTGTGTTTGGACTGGTTCAGCTCCAGAGCCATGTCACATGCCTCCTCCAGTTGCTTCAGTTCTTCCTCACTGAGCTGCGACCTAAAACCAGGAAAAGAAGTTAACATATTGATAAGCATTAAACTGTCACCTGTCATCTAACTGTTACCCTGTGAGGATGCCATACACTGGTTGATAGTGATGTCTGTCAACTCACCCCTGTGTGGTCGAGGCTGTGACACTGACAACCATAATAGTGGCATTGGTGAGGATTTGCTGCAGGGTTTCATTGTTCTTGCACTTCTCCAGATTGTTTCCCAATTCCTGAGCAGGAAACACAAATGGAGATTAGATGATGCATTTTCAATAGAATGAAAAGGCAGACTGACTTGGCATAAAGGATCATTCATGAGGGTGTGGCAATTGTGAGCTTTCATATTTTAAAATAAGTTTCAATCATAACATAACATCACTGTTAAAATCAGGCTGCTTTCCCATGACATATGTGGTTATAATTTGGAGCAACAGACTTATGACCCATGAATATATAAACTGTTCAACAAAAAATATAATTCATTAGCCTTCTGTAGATGTGATGCCATACATTGATCAACAACTAAAAAATGCATTTTTGGTATAGAAGGCAAATGAACATTTCAGCTTATCCTACCTTGACAGTGCGGATGTAATCTAGAGAATCTGGCACCAGGGACTCGAGCTCTGGGAACCTCTTGGAGTACTTGTCCCGAGTAAACTTGTGAATGATATCTGAAACACAGGCAGAAAAACACTGTTATACAGAACACTTTGCATTTTGAGTTGTTTTTTTTAATAAACAAAACCAGGAACAGCTACTCACTGAGCTCGTTGTCAATCTCTACTGTGAGGTTATTGGCTGCTACAATCAGTCTGTATTCTGGATCAGCCTCGACAGGACCAGAGACTAAAAAGGAGGAAATAAAATTATACCAAATGTATTTAAATTGATTAACATTCAACTGGAATAAATTGATGTCAGGAAACATTGTCACATAAGTCACACTCACCTTCGGAGTTCTTGCGCTGCTTTCCAATATATCCCGAAATTTTGTCCATGATCTCTGCAAACTGTAGACACAAAGTCAAGATTAGGTCAGAACGGCCAGAACAGATGCATTACTATAAATGAGCTTGTGTTCATTGTTCTCATATGATACAACTCACCTGTTTGCTGTGGCGGAGCTTGGCGATGGATGCAACACTCTCAGCTTTACTATAGTCCACCTCCATCTCCTCTGGGATGTCCTCCAGCCCTCCCTCTGTCCTCGCCTGCGTCGCCTCTCCATCACTCTCCCCCTCCTCTCCCTCTGGATACAACCCGTCCTCCCCCTCATCTCCAGCCTCCTCCAGGTCTGCCAGGAGCTCGTCCGCCAGGGACATCTATAATCAGCAGCACATAGTTTGAGGACATTAGAGGCAGCTGGCTTGATAAGCTAAGGCCACAAAAGTGTTTTCAAAATGAAAACCAAGGAACAGCAAGGGTTGAGTGTTACTAATTGTACCACATTAAGTCAGCTCTGAGCACTGCAGAGCTGACTATTGCAATATCTACAACTGTGTGTCCTCTAAAATGTCTGCATATAATGATAAAATCCGAATGCTGCTGTCTTTCTGGTCTGATTTTATGTATTATATATTTTCAGATTACTAATCTGCTGTACGAGACCTAGAGCTTCCACCCATAGCTTAAATAACATGTTTCACAAAAGCTTCAAAGCAGAGATTTAAAGAAATCTCAGGAAACACAAGATGGTTAGAGGAACAAAAAGACTGATTGAAGTGAGTGATTAAAGACTATGGATAATGTCAGACACGATAGAATCTGAGAAGAGTTCAACCATGATAAGGGGGGATCACAAGCACACATTGCCTCATTGTAAGGGGTCACAAGCCAAACATATTGAGAATCATCGTTTTAATGCGAGTTGCTCCACAATTGCAAAGAAGTGCTGTCTTTTCTCTGCCTGCTTTCATTACAATTTGGACACTTTACATGCAATTTAACACACGCCATTTGTGGAAAATGAACATAAACACCAGTCAATTTAATAAGCAAATATCAATGTTATGTGAATAATCGTTAGTTATAGGTTTAGATATTAAAAATATCTCAAAAATATTTGATTTCTTGGGACCAAATCATATAAACACAAATGTGAGTTATTTTTTTATAAATAGCTGGTTAATATTAATGATTTCAGGGTATCACAACCCTGTTCAGACTCTCAAACAAAACGAATAGATGTGACGCGGGATAAATCATGAGGCAGATGAAAACTGAATATGTTTCTATTTGAGAAAGACGCTTGTTACGAGTCAGACTGTTTGTATCATCAATGTGGTTCATGTTAGCTAGCTCGCGTTAGCAAACGTTGGTTAAACGCAGCCGGTCCGGTTACTAAAAGCTTTATAAGTAACATAAACTTACCTTTAAGTTCAAACCCCGGTCGCCTAAAGAAACAAAAACAAATGTGTCTTAAGAAGGATTTAAGTTCTTTGTATTAAGGTGAAACAACTTGTTAAACGATGTTTTTCTCGTCTAACCGTGATCAACTGTTGTGTCGTTTGTCGCGGACTAAATACGTAACAACCGTCGCAAGGCTTTCTGGGAAATGAGGTCAATACGTAGGACAAGCGTGTATCCCCCTGCGGGATATGCGTGTCTTCTTGATTATAAATACAGCTTTAGGATTACAAAACAATACGATTTATTGTCATGAAACAGTTGAATAAGAGGTTCACATTTTGAAGTTTTTATTTCCCCTTGTTTATACATTATCCCTTGAAAACCATCCTTTAAACAATACAGGTTTTAAACCAACATTTAAACAGACTAAACAAATGGACTAGTTGGGTCTCGACTGCATGGACTGTTATTAGTAGAAAATGGGGTAAATTAACAGATACACAAACAAATGGAGTTATTTACCCATGAAAGGCTTTGATTTTTCATGCTAAGCTACATTAACGGTCATTAAACAAGGTAAAAGAATGACAAGACAGCTAAAAATTCATAGACAGTGGAAAATAATGACACATTACAGGACATAGTTCCATACAGATTGGCATATAGTAACAAGTAAAATTATACAAAATACTTTTTTTTTTAGCAATTAAGACGTTTGGGAAAATATTTTTGATTTATTTGTTATGAAGATCTTAGAGAAGGTATAACCTAGATGCATTCTGTCCCAAACAAATTATAGCTAAGTTCATATATGTTAATTGCAGAAAAGCAAATGAATAAATAAATAAATAACAGAATAAATAAAATATTGCTTGGAAACTGGCGTTACATTAATAAATAAAACAATATAATAAATAAATTAATCGTAATAACATAACTCTTTTCGGAACTAAAGGTGTAAAGAAGCATAGCTTGTTTAATTTTTCGTGCAGTCTAAGAATACATCTAAAAGTAAACAGCTCTAAAATGATATTGTATACACTTGTATTATGATATTTGTACAAATGCAAATGAGTATTCTCAAATACAGGAGTCAAGCGATTTCTGTTCCAAACTGCTGCCTACAAGAACAACTGACTGACTGCAATGAAAAACTTCTTTAATAAAGAGAGGACTGGAATCCAAGCATTTACATAGACAGATGAATGACTCAAGAAAGTGCATTCCCCGCACATCTGGGGAATAATACAACAAAACGAAGCAGAAAAAGAGAAGGTAAGCTGGTACACAGCAAGACTCCCACTGCATAGCTGTCAAATCTGTTTCAGATTTTACAAAGCTCCAGGCTCCTCTTCTCCTAGCATATGCTGCCTTTTCCAAAGACTTTTGTAGCCAAAGGCTATGAATAAACTCTGTAAATAGTGGCAGGCAGGAGCACAACAACCCCTGTCATACAAAATCCTGTCGCTGGTAAAACCTGGAATGTGTCCAGCTTTTAGTACGGGAGTCTCATTCTTTCAGTTGCCTATTCAATAAAAAAATAGCCTCTGGGTGAATGGCTGGTTGTTGGGGTTAATTCACTCGCCATTCCAAGAGGGTTCAGCTCTAAAGGTTCCCACGATGACATATAACATCACACCAAATGGGGGTCGTTGGCAGGGCTGACAGTGAAGCGTGATGATGTCACTGGATTGGCCCCCACAGGCGACCTTGGTTTGATTGATAAATCCTCTTTCCTTTTTGATTCTTTGCTCTTGATGTTTGGCCCTGAGGGAAAGAAGAAAGAAAATCAAGAAAAAAGAAAATCAAGCACCATTTGAAAACTCAGTCACATGTCTCTTAGTTTGAGCTGTGCTTCCCCAAACCACTTCATTTCACCTCCATTTTATCATTAGTGGCTGTTCATAGTAGGTTAGAACCAGCTCATCAGTATTCACGAAGGAGCCCAAAACTTATGTCATAATTTCAAATGTGTTAATATGAAATCTCTTATGATCCTTTAGTCAAGTTTAATGTGCAGTGAGTTTCCTTGTCTCCCCCCTTGTGATTTGGACCTTGGTTCACAGGAGGCTAGAAAGAGCTGCATTATTTAGCCCTGTTAAATTTGTTCCTGCTGGAGTTAAAGTGATGTGTTTGTTTCATTTCATGAAAATATTGTAAAATTAGTAAAGCAATTTAAATCAGAATCAAATTTCCAGTACAATTAAATACTTAAGTCCAAGTGCAGTTTTGAAACCAACAGCAGCACACCAGAGTTCTGGTTCAACTGTACAAACTCTGGGTGTCCTGCTCCCACGCAGGAGGGTAATGGGGTTTTAAGGGCCAGTTGTCTCATAGTCTGCTCATGACTGTGACACATGTGCCTTCTATTGTACTGACATAAACAGTACACATACACAAGACATTAGCAACAAACCAAATACAAGTCTAAACTAATAATCCATATCTATTAATATAATCACACTGAAGCAATACAAGACAGGTTTTCGTTAAAAATAACTCAAAGGGAACACAGTCTCTTGAAGTTTCAACTCTAAAGGCTGCGAAAGATCATGAAAGCATCTAATTTTGGAGTTTCTGCATTTCTGTATATGTGCACAGCCCGAAGGAAATTCTGAGCCCAAACTTTCATTATTCTGTGAAATGAGGTGATCAGTGTGGGAGATGGAGAGAGGAAGTCAAGAGAGCAAATGAAAATGTGTTGGGAAACACAGCTTAGGCTTGCATTGTTGAACGCAGGATTTATGTCCCCGCTCAGTTCCACATGTCACAGTGTCGCGGAGGATAATTATAGAAGATTAATTCTGGCTGCGTGTTTGGAGAGGAGATGGTTGAACTGAGGGTTTTCCATTTCGGTGGGTGGGGATGAGTTAGAGGCTGTCAGATTTCATTACGTCATTCTTCGGCTCAAGGTGGGGAATGAGTGATAATTCATTTTTAGAAAGAAACATATTTCAGACTTATGCAAATTATCTTTACAGTCTTATTAGACTAAGAGTTTGCAGCAGGCTAGTGGCTCTGTGATGCTGTGCTTAGGTACAGCAGTGCTTTGAGCTAAATGCTAAAGTGGGCATGTTAACATTGACAATGCTGATGTTAAACAAGTGTGATGTTTAGCATGTTCACCATCATAGTCTAGCCTGGCAACATGCTAACATGAGCCAATTAGCACACAACGTACAGCTGAGGATGATGGGAACGTCATTAGTTTTGCAAATATTTGGTCATAAGTATTGGACAAATTGAAATTATGACCTGATGGTAGTGCTAAAAGTTAGGGGATCACCAATTTAGCAGGATTCATCCTCTGGAGATCATGAATGCCTGTACAGAATTTCATGGCCATCTATCCAAAGGTGTTGAGATATAGCATGTTGGTGTGACTAAAAATGTCACCTCATCATTCTGTGTGTCATCATGAATTCATGATCTTACCACGCAAATCCAACTTGGTGCTTTTGACAGACACTGGGGCTGGAGTAGTGGGCGCTGAAGTGCTCAACTCATTGGTTGGAGTTTCCTATTTGTAATGAAACAGAAGAGTGAGGCTAACATGATCTGACATGATTTCTTATGACAAATTATTTAAAGTAAGGGAAATACCTGATCAAAAAGATAGATTGTGACATCATCAAAAAAGGACACATTTCTTCCTCTGTCCTTCTCTCTGTCCATTGGTTCCTTGGGGGATTTCAGCAGACTCCTGAGTCCAACCCGTTTGTCCACGTCTGTCTCTGTGACAACAATCACCCTCCGGGAGCTTTCGTCCTCCTGCTCATCCTCCTCCTCATCGTCAGGGTCGCTACCCGAGGACAGACCTCTCCGTCTTCCGATCCGATTTCCAATCGCACCGTCCCCGAATCCTCCTTTACCGGTGGGGGTGAGGGGAAGAGTCAGAGCAAGAGGAGGGAGGGCGAGAGACAGACGAGCTAGTTTTGCTGTGAATATGAGAGTAGGTAAGATTTGTTAAACATGAGGAATATCTGACAAGAGTTTTACCTCTCATCTAACCAGAAGCAGGCAACAGCTCCTACTTGTACAAACTGGATTAAAGAAGTAATTAAGTAAATAATACAAATTTGAATATTCGTTAGAACAACATAACAAAAACAAATAGAAATGCTTAAGGAGAAGTAACTGACCACTAGTCTGTCAAACATATCTCCATATGTAATAAAAGGTCTTATATGCCAATATGTATTTAATTATCTCAGTCAATTAGCAATATGTGAAACATGAAGGTACCTTTCATCGCCTGGTTTGCAGCAGGCTGAGGGGTTGTAACCTCAGGTTGTTCAATCACAGTGAGTGGCTCAGCTTTAGTTTCATCAGACTCGATGTGGGGTTGAATGCTGGGGGAACTTTCCTGCTCCTCGAGGCTACAACAACAGCAAAACAACACATACAAAAAATGATCAATTAAAACATGAATATTAAAGGGTCACGTTACCCAAATAATAAAATATCTTACTCCTTGTGGTATCTAGACATGCAGATTGTTTGTTGTTTTTGGCCAGGTTTTGTAATATTTAAAAAATCTCTTTCCAGAGACAGCATCACTGTTCCTTGAGATAATCCATACATGTTGCTGTCAACAGTTTTCATTGGAAATACTTTCTACAAAAGAAATAGTCCCTCTGAAAACTTTATCCAGAGTAATAGGGACACTGTTTATGAAGTGATTATAATTTTTTAGATAACAAAATTTTATTGGTCAGAGCACTAACAAATGTCTGTGAAAAATTCATACCACTGAGCACCTGAAATCACTAGGATGTTTTTTGTGAATAAAACAAGAACTTTAATTTACTTTACTTTTTGATAAGTAAGAAAATATGACAAAATATGTTTTATTTTGTAATTTGAGGTAATTGACTCTTTAACATCAACTCAGGATGACATAAGTTCAGCCTTCTTCCTACCTTTCATCCTCTTTTTGCTCTGTCACAGTGACCAGATCAGTGCTGTTCTCTGTGATTTGTTCTCCCCAGGGCCGGAGCATCACCGTGTCTTTAACAGTTGAGCCCCAAAGCACATTTGTTTTTACATTTTCACTGAGGGAGAACTGCAGTCTCTCCTCACACACCTGAAGCAACAAGACAAAACAATAAAGAGGGGTGAATAAAATCTGAAAGGTAACATCAACATTAACAAGGTAACAACCACTCTTTATAACAAACCACAAGAAAACATGCTCACCTGCATCATGAGGCCATTCTTTGTTGTCATCTTCGATAGAGATCCCTGGTCTTTGACATCAGATGTTTGGCCAGAGGATCTCTGCTCGTCATTCCTCTCCTCTTCAGGTGACAGTTTGTCCTGAGGATCCAGGATCACATGTGGTGCAGACTCTGCCAACTTATCAGAGATCTCGTCCTCCTTAAAATCCATCCCGCTCCCCTCAGGAGTAGGGGAGCCACATTTCTCCTCACCTGCATTACTATCGCCACCGTTGCCGCCTTTCTGATCAGGTGTTTTCTTCAAAGATTCCAGGAGTTCCAGGTTCCCCAGAAAAAGGTCGCCCAGAGAGTCCTCCTCATCCCCAGATATGCAGCAGAGTTGTTCCAGCTTTTCAAAATCCTCCAGGGGCTCCTCATCCAAATCTTTCCACTCAGAAATCAGTAATTCTGGGAGGTTGTTGAGGGGAACTTGGGGAGAAGATGGGGTTGCAGGTGATGTTTTCTGGAATGAATTATCATGTTGATCCTGCTTTTCTGTGTCGGGTGTAAGGTCGCTTTCGTCGGCAAGTGTTATATGCACAGAGGGGAGGTTCAGATTGGCTGAGATCCCTATACTCTGAGTTGTAGCAGGTGGCTCTGAGACATCTGCATTGTGAGTTGGAGAAATATACATCTCCGTCTCAGTGCTAGTAATAAAGTCCTCTAGATTAATGTGACTAATAAAGTCCTCTCCCTCTGTAACAGATGGTGGTGGACTAGGAAAAGAGTCGTCTAAACTCTCCAATTTATCATCTTGCACATCAAGGTCTATGCTTGGTGGAGGACTGGGAAAATCTACAGAGCTGAAATTGTCTACCTGTGGATATGCCTGATCTACCTCCTCCTGCATATCAAGGTCAACGGGACAAGAGATGGGATTGGATGGAAGGGACGTGTCTCTGTAATCCTCCTCCACGTTTATAATGCTCATTCTCTCTTCTATATATTGCCTGGCCAGCCATGGTCTCATTTCAGCCTCTGAATCTAAGCCTGATTCGACATTTTCCAGGTCTGAAAAGTTCACATGAGGAGCTTCGGTGATACAAATAGATATACTGGAGCTCTTATTCTCTAAAGGGTGACTGAAGTTGTTCTCTAAATTAGAGTCTGCTTCTTTGTCAACACACTCAGCTGATGTCTGCTCCTCTTTTTGGATCATGTAGAGGTGATTCTGAGGCCATCTGTTAAAATTTTGATTCTCCTCTGTCTCGATGGAGTCTAGCAGACCTTCTCCATCTCTGACTGTCTCTGTGCATGATGTAGTCTCTCCTTGTTCCAAGCTCTCCTGCTCTGGGATTTCTATATTCTCTACTTCAATGTCTGGGATCTTCACGTCTTTGTTAAAGCTGCCAATTTCTCTGAGGTTCTCAATGTTTTCCTCTTGTTGTACTTCTACCACTTGGACAGTCTGTTGATCATCTTTTGAGTTCCATTTTTCCTTCATTGCAAGATTACCAGCAAGTCCTTGTGTTTCGTCGTTCCAGGTTTCTTCACAGCCCTCCAAGACAGCAGGGTGAGGTTCACTTCCTGCAAGTTCATCATTTTCTTCAGTCTCCCAAAACTCCTGACCCACAACAAGCCTCTCCCCCACCTCCCAGGCCTTATTACTGAACCCAGAGAAAAATTCAGATCTCAGCTCACTGTCTTGGCACCTCCTCTCTGGAGAGGCCCACTGGTCATTTTCATCAGGCCACAAGCGTAAGTCTCTTGACTGTGAAAAACGGTGGCAGTCAAACTCTCCAATAACCACACCAGATCTTGTATGTTCTACATCCTCCTCCAGGGCACTCCATAACTCTATAGTTTTCACATCCAGGCCCTCACAGGAGTCTTTATCTGCATTGTTAGCAGAGTCCGTCCTACTTGCTGCTCCTCTCAGGGGCGACTTTTCCTTCATGGCGTTACTCAGCTCTGCGGCAGCCAGCTGTTTCTCCGTCTCTGTCGTGACTTTCTTGTCCTCGATGCCGTCTGAGCAGCGCAGGTTTCTCAGGCCCAGCTCATTGTGGTCTAAACCAGGCCTCTCTTCACATCTCTCAGGCTCATTAACACCCATCTCGGCCCAAGAGGGACACGTAAGACCACTAACTTTATCATAGACAGATTTCCCATCATCATTTGGCTCGATTACTGGCAGGGTTTCGTCGCTAAGTGTGGCATCAGTGGTTTGAATGCCATATAATTTCGATAATCTTGACTCTCTGTTGTCAGCTTGTGTTGGTGCTACAGATTCCACAGTGTCATTTCCACATTTCAGGGAGTTCAGCGCAGAGAGATCAATATCCATCCCTGTAGCACTTGTGTAATCATTGTTGCTGGGCTTAAACACGCAATCCTTTGACTGGCTGCCAGATACAGACTCGATCAAAATATTTGCCTCAGCAATGCTCTTGGAATGTAGATTTAAATCATTCTCTGCAGAGTCCTGGTATTTCAAATCTGTTATCTGAGAGATGATGCCATCTGTGAAGTGGTTGTCTATTGGATACCCACCGCTGTGTGGGAGCCCTTTCAGTGGCTCGTCATCTAATTCTGAGAACAACTTATCAATTAAATCAACACAGTCCTTGGCCTGAGGATCATCACACAGCAGTGATGACTTTTGGCTCTCTTTTGGGAAAATGCCAGAATCGTCCCTCTGTGTTGACTCCAGCTCTTTGTTTAGAACATCTTTATCATTACCTAAATGACAGATGGCATTTTCTGGAGCATTTTGATATAGAGTACTTGATTCCTCACAAATCTCAATAGTTGTCTTTTCTCCACATTCACCTTTGTTTTCTGACATCTGTATATGATTTCTTAAGGGGCTCTTTTCTCCCATCTCTCCCTCCTCCTCAGTTTTTTCCTCTATCCCAGTCAGTGTTCCCCGATCCCCTCCGCGACCGCTGCCTGGCCTGGAGGAAATAAGTCCATCACTGCTCCTCCTGTTCATCCCATCACCCTCCCAGTCACTGTCTGAGAAATAGGCAGAGTCTCGATGTGGTGTTTCATTTCCCAGAGCTCGCCACCCGCCATTTCCCACTCCCCCTCCACCGCTCACCCATGAGTCACTAGGTGTGAGACAGTCGGCTGAGTTTGAAGTCATAGGTGACAGGACCGAATCGGTGGGGGTGATGAGTGAGACATCAGAGGATGGGTCCCAGTCTGGAGTGGTTGGAGTGCCAGCAGGAGTGGGTGCCTTTTGGGCAATGTGACGGTGCTTTTCTTCACCAGTATCATTGTGTTGAAGTAAATTCTCTCTTTTTGTCTCTGTAAAGCTTCCATCATTATTTTGAGAGTCCAAATTTTTGGAGTTCTCCAAATCATCTTCTACTGTGATGTGTTCAGAGTCCGCTGTAGAAACTGCAATGCTGTGGTACTTCTCTTTGTCAGAATCATGCAATGTGGTATCGGCCTTTCCACATGTTTGATCTCCTCTCTTAGGGCTGCTGGCCTTCAGGTCTTCTTTCATTATGTCACCATTCCCTATAACAGCAGCCTCTTGAGCATCTGTTTCATTTGTAATTAGTGATTTGTTCTCACGCAGTAGCACAGTGTTGGATTCTTTAATACTCTCAGAGGACTCAGGAGGAGGATGCTCTAAGAGATCTGTTTGCTCTCCTCTGGCAGGTAAGGCAGGACCATCTGAACACTCCTCCGCTTCTTTCTGACATTCAAGTGTTTGGTTGTGCAGGAGACCATTTTTGGGCATGATTTCTGAAAACACAAATTCACCAGATTGGCAGTGGTCAGCATTGCTTCCTTGGCTGTCCGGTGTAAGAGGTTGTTTATTTGATCCTATATGGAGGATTGGGATCTCAGGTCTCATAGAAATCTTTATCTCGCTCTTTTTAGCACGCTTGGTCACTTGGGCGTAGATGGCCTCAGTTTGTGTATCATCTTTGCCTTTTGTTCGCGTGGAGCTCTCTGACTGAAATCTGATGGTCTGAGCAGAGTTTGGGTCAATGCATATGGACTCATATTCAGGAGACAGTGGAGTAGGAGAGTAAGATGAGTCTGCTTCCTTTTTGTTTGTGGCAGCGTTTTGTCTTGATATGATTTCAGTCAGGAATGTCTCTGCTGATTGGATCTCCTTCAGGAATTCCTCTCTGGTCATTTCTGTTCTCTGAGGCTCCTTCTCAGTCTGCTGATGTTCAGACTCCTGCTTCCCGATGGTGATCTCAGAGAGGAGAGAGCGGGATCTCCGTATACCTTTTGAATAAGCTTCCTCAGCCTCTGTGTATGAGGGAAGGCCTGGAGCACAGACGTAGGGCCGCAATCTGGATCCTGCAGGATAGAGGTATTTTACTGGATCACTTTCTGATCCTCCCTCTGGATCTGTGTCCATCCTTCCTGTGTCGATTTCTGTGAGGAAAAGATCCCTCTGGAATGATTCTTTAGTGACTGTATTGTCCTCCTCAGCTCCTGTCCTGTTGTTGTGTTTCTCTGGTCCCCATGACTGTCCTGCTGACCCCAGCTCTGTGATCAGCGACTGGGAGCGGCGCATCCCTCGGTTGGGCAGCACAAAGTTCCCCCACCTCTCTCCATCTTTTTTCTCCTTCTTCTCTTCCTCCCATGAAGCCTCTGACTTTGACTCACTAGACTCTGTCACAGTAGATATCTCTGTCAGAAAGAGATGCATGGGGGATTTCTTGGCAGCAGCCACACGTTCTGCCTGAAGTTCAGCATCCTCCTTCCAAATGGTAGGAAGGATGGTGTCAAGGCGTGACTGAGTCCTTTTCATTCCCCTGGAGAAGAGCTCTGCACAGCCTGGGTCTGCATCTTCAGATAGGCTGGAGTGAGTGACAGTAGTCCCACCACTGGGTCTCTCTGGGGACATGAAGGGAGAGTCATCCTCGTCTGAGTAGGTGGGACTGGATGAAGACTGTCTGTCAATCTGGGGGTTTGTGGGCTGAGGGCGGGGTAAATTGCGATAAATAGGGCGCAATGGATTTTCTCGACGAACAGGGGAGTCAAAGTCTTTTACACGAGAATGAGAAGTCTCCCTGGAGTTGTGCAATGATGCTGAGGGCCTGGTACCACCCTCTCTGTCAGACATGTCACAGGATAATGGGTCTCTATTGGATCTCTGCATCTGCGGCTTACTGTATCTTGAATAAGTGTCTGCTATGTTGTAGCTGGGGCAGCTTCTTTGTGGTTTGGAGTGGGGAGGGAGAGGTGGAGGACACATTTGAGGGGGTTGGGGGTAAATTGGATGGCTCGATGGGGGAAGGGAGGGGGAGAGGGATGGGGATGGGGGTAGAGTCTGTCGGGCCCGATGGAGCCCTAGGTGATCAAAGGTAGAAGGCGGGCAGCTGCTCATGTGATGGGGGTCTGTTTCAATTTTACCAGTGATGGTGTAGTGAGGCAATCCTCTATATCCGAGTGGAGGGGCGGGGAGGGGGCGCGAGTGAAGGTGGTTGGCTGATGACATGGACATAGAGCGAGGTTTTGGTGGAAGGACCGGGGCTTGAGAGCTTGTGGACAATTTTTTATCTGCCTCGCTGATCTTTTTCCTTTCCTCTTCATCATCATCCCCTAAATCGACTACTGAGAAGTCAGTCACTCTGCTTGAAGTGTCTCTGAATTCAGCCACACCTGTGTTGGGCACCTGGAGTTGAACCTCGCTTGATCTAACAGTCTGGAGGCCCTTTCCACACTTGTCAGAAGAACAATAAGGGACTCGTTCTTTTCCCAGCATTCCACTGCGAATCTCCACCAGCTCCATGTCTCCAGGGCAAATCGAGTCAGAACGGAAAGAGGAATGGGACTTTCCTTTAAGAGTTGGCGACTTGTCCTGAGGAGTGTGCTCCTCTAATCTGATGTAGTACTCGCTGGCAAGGGAGGGGCTGCGGGCGCTTATCACCGGGACCACAGTGGGGGTGTCCAAAGACTGTCTGTGGTTATTGTTCACAGTCGGGATTGGCTGAGGAGGAGGAAGAGGTTTGTAGCCTCGTCTGGCATGAGCCTTTTCCCAGAAATACTCAAAGTTCAAACCTTTGCTAGTTTCAGTGACTGTCAGGATGTCATCCAGTTCAGACGAGGACGGGGTGATACAGTTCCCCACAGGGTCCAGCAGGGGGTAGGAGTTGTCAATGTCTTCCCTGCCATAGTCTCTCTCTCTTTGCCGCTCGTTTGCTGCAGTCTGGAAGGCAGGTGGACGGAGCAAGTCCCAGCGTCTTTCAAAGGACTCCTCGCTCTCCCCTCTCCTTCGTCTGCCCTCCTCATATTCCTCATCCTCTTCATCTTCTTCCCCGACACTCCCCCTCACCATTCCTCGCTCAGCGGCCAGGAGGGAGGAGAGGAGGAGGAATATCTCTGCTACAGAAGGGCGTTGAGATGGAGGTAGCCAGCAGGACTGCATGATCTCATACCTGTAGGCAGGAGAGAAAAACACAGGAGGTAAGTTTGGAGAGACACAATTAGGGCATTATTACTTTCCATTAGCATAATCATCATTTCTGCACAATGCACTTAGTGGATGAATACTCACCAGTAGTCTGCATGGGAGAGTTTGAGTCTGGGCTGGGCCAGGGTGATCTGTCTCTCCCTAATGACGAAGGTCAGCACCTCTTCGTCGCTCAGGTGTCTGTGGGGCTGAGAGCCAAACTCAAACAGCTCCCATATAACCACCCCCAAGGACCTGGAAGAAAAAAACATGTAGATGGTGAGAGACTTAGGAGACCTCTCAGTTTTTGTTATGTAATGCTTTTACAGCAACACCTTGTTTCATACAGAGCCCTGACGTTCAAGCAGACAAGACTGAGAGGCGTAAAAAGACCAAACAAATCAAATGGAATTCTGGTGGTTATGTTATTGTGTTATTATAATTATTTGAGAAAAAAATTCTTTGGAGGAGGAATAAGATAATAAATATCTTTCCTAAATTTTAAACCATCATTTCCTCTGTGAGAGAAAAGATTGCACTTTGTTTACTTGCGTGTTTTGTTCCCAGAATGTTTTCTTGTTGGTTCATTCAACAAAACATTAAATTGGAGTTTGTAATATCGGAGCCTGAGGGTTCAGTCCAGCTTGGGCTCTTGTTCTTTCATCACTCCCCTAATATTACTGTGCCTGGCAATAGGACTGCTGCCAAACTGACGGAGGTCACACTGACTGTGTTAAGTATTTGTGGTATGATTTGTTGGAGAAAGATTTCAAAACAGTTGCCTTTGTGTCTTTAATTTTGCTTCAATTTAAGATTCTAAAGAGTTCAAGATTTTGAAATTTTGGGACCAATCCAAGCTCTAACTGAGACTACAAACATGATACAGTCTGATCTTGGTTTATGAGAAAACCAATGCTACGAGATCAATGGAGTGCATTAGAGTTTACAGGTGTACCTAATAAACTGGCCACTGAAAACTGTAAACTGAAACAGACACCAGATAAATGAGCATGATCATAGCATTACCCACGTGGCCTTAACCAGCCTGGCTTGTTGAAGCTGATTTTTCAGCAGCAATGTATATAAATAGCTGTGAAGGCTTGAAAACATACCACACATTACTGGTCTTGGTTTGGTCAGTAACAATGAGAGATCCTCTGTACTCCTCCAGCAGCTCTGGAGCGATCCAGCGTAGTGGGATCCATAGCTTGTCTGGAGTTAGGTAATAGTCCTCCTTCACAAAGACAGAAATTCATTTTCATGAAGAAAATTACATCATTATTTACTTGAAAACAAAGGCTTTATGGTTCCTAAAATCAAAAATATAGGATTACAAAATACCACATGCACTTATGTTAAATACAAGCACAGACTCACATACCTTATAATGGTTGTGTGAGAGGCCATAGTCGCCTATCCTAACAGTGAGGTCTGAGGTCAGCAGGCAGTTTCTTAAAGCCAGATCACTGCAGAGAGAACATCCCCGAAAATCAGTCAGATTGAACAGAGAGACACACTCTTTCTATCTGAGAGATACAATCTTAATACTACTACTACTGATAATAATAATAATAAAAATAATAACATAATTTATGTAGCACTTTTCTTAATACAAAGTACTTTACAAAAGAAAAATAAACCAGACAAGGCAGATAAAACAAGGAAAAGGCCAAAGCACATGGGCACAGAGACAATAGAATGAATAAGATCAAATAAATATGTATAAAAACAGTATTAATAAAAAAAAACATACATCAAACATTTCCAAAAGCTTGCACAAAACCAAAAGTTTTAAGGAGGGATTTGAAAGAAGCTCAAGACTTAGTGTGTCTGACTTCAAAGACTCAGGGCCTGATTATGGACCAAGTCATGACTGACCTGTGGATGTAGTTGTTTTCATGGAGATGAAGCAGACCGGAGGTGATCTCAAAAGCCATTCTCTGCAGAGTCAAGAGGTCCCGAGTGGGCAGGTCAGGGGTCATCCCATCTGACTTCCGCTGGGCTCTCAGATACCTCTTCAGGTCACCCTATTTGTACACCACAACAACAATGCCAGCAGTGAATTGCATGCATACTTGAGTAGAAGATGAGTTAATGCCTGTTCGACCATAAGTGCAGGTGCCAATTGTGTGTGCCCTTCTCCTAAAACAGAGATAAAACTAACACCATATAGGCAAAGAGGAGGGGAAAATTTGTGACTTCTGTAGTAAATATGTCTCCTTTTAGGTGTTTTCCATCACAGAGCCTCAGAAGCAGCAGGGGAATTGGTAATGAGCTGCCAACCTTTGTATTAGTCATTTGTGCTTCAGGAAGGGCAAGGAAATAAAATGAGGACCATATAAAATGATGAAAAATATCCGCGAGGAAAGGACAATAGGAGACTTTATCAAACAGGAAAATAGCAGTCTACGAGGACTGCAGTGTTGTTTGGCTTCTCTTGCTCTGTTGTTGTAATTGATCCGCTTGTGTCTTTGCTTGGCCTGAGAGTCCACTCATATGGTTTTCTTAATCAGTCAGTGATTAAGCCAGCTGAGGGAAGGAAAACAAACCGATTGTAGAAATGCAAAACAGATTTCAGTGTCCCTGGGACATTTACGGTTCTAATAATTCATCACTTCTGCAGCAAATAATATGCAGAGCTACATCCATAAAATGACATTAAATCAAAGAGTAAATGAAGTAAAAGCCTCGAGAAAATAAAATAACATTTGATGCAACTACGGCACAGTTGAAAAACTACTCACCAGTTGACAGAACTCCATAACCAGGAGGAAGGGGATGCTCTCGCTGCACTGCCCCAAACACTGAAGGATGTTGGGATGTTTAAGGCTCCTGAAAGGAAAAGATAAACCAGAGGTAAGTGGACAGATATATTATCTTAGATAGATAGATAGATAGATAGATAGATAGATAGATAGATAGATAGATGGCAATGAGCTGGCAGGCTTTGCACCACACTGATCAAAGTAGAGAGAGAGAAAAGAGAAGGCACTTGTGTGAGGCACTGCAGCAAAGTCAAATTAAGTGTGAATGAAAGTCGGAAAATGGAAATAAAGAGTATTGGTGTTTTTTTTACTTGTTGTTGGGTAGGTGTGTTGTGCATCGAACACTAACTGGGACACAAGAGAAGAGAAGACAACAGGACAAGGGGAGGGTTTGTGCCACAACAACAGCAGAAGAAACAAGAGATGTAAACAGCATCTGAATGTGTGTGAAAATGACCCCTCGTGGGTGTATATTTGTGTGTGTGAGTGTAAGGATGGTGTTGGTTGTTGTGGGTTTTGCCCAGAGATAGGAATAGAGAAAAAGAACAGACAGCCCTGTCCTTGGATGCTTCCTGTGTGTGTGTGTGTGTGTGTTAAAGAGAGAGGACAGCCAAAATGCTACTCAGACTCTGAGTCAAACACACTAAATAGGCCGGCTCAGTTCTCATCATGAAGAGCAAGTTTTATTACTGTCTACCAGCAGAAACATTACCAATCTAAGTTCACAACAAATTTTATGTGGTTAGTTGTCGAGTGTGTCCTGATAGTAAAGTCAGATTCATGCTAGACATACTGTTGCTCCCTTATCAATGATTAAAGTGAGCTGATGTTTTTTTTTAAAGAAGATGTAACACATTCTTCTGCACTCTTTCTGATTTAAACACACTACTTTCACAAACTTGTATACTCTTCTCCACTCATGCTACTGTTATGCTAAATTTACTTGTATCCCATAATTGTTATCTGTGGCCACAGTGGTTACTGGTAAGCAAAACTTACACAGTCGCTTATTAAGTCACCAAAACGTGAAGCTGAGATTCATCACATTTGTCCCACCTGTATGGCTCAGACTCAGCCAAGAACTTCCTCTGCTCCAGAGGGCTGGCACTGACACGCAGCTCCTTCACCACAGCCTGAGAGGAGCTGCAGTCACACAGCACTTCAGCCAGGATCACCTAGAAGAGATCAATGGACAATAACATGGAAGAGGGCCCAAGAGAAGGAGACAGGCAGTAAAAGAACTATTTTGAGTTAAGACCCCTGATCCTGGTTGGTAGCCAGTATAAACCGAGCAGAGCATGCTGTTAAAGAGAATATCAATGATATGGTTCATATTTTATGTGAAATCACAGTGATCACGTCTGAATGTGTGAGGTGATCATATTACCTTTCCGAACCAACCATTTCCTATCTCCTGAAGGTAGTTTAAAGTGTGTCTTTTGAAGCATTGAGACTTGGAGTCTGTATAAAAGAAGAGATATAAAAAAGATCAGGGTCACACAGACATCAGCATCTGATGTTCTTTTATGACATTTTGTCTAACAACAGAACAAAAAAAATCACTTTAAAAAACTGGAGAAAACATTCTTTACAGCGCTGGTAGAGTTAAAACCAAACTACCCCTGCCATCTCCATAATATTAAAGATTCCCTCCAGACATGCTTTAAGACATATACAAATACTTTGCTTTGAATAAGTTTCTGTCTGATATAGTTTTTCCACAAAAAAGAATTGATGAATCCGAAGATATTTTTCATTATAGCAGTTTAAGACCTGGACACAAGATGTCTCCTACTTCACTGAACAGTCCATTTCAGTGTGTGAGGTTTCATGTTTCCACATCACACTTGAAACATTTGCCAGATAAATGTAAAGACTTCTTCATCTGCACATGCATAATTCTGCAACGTGAAGTTCAAATTTTCAAAGGAAGTAATAATAAGCTAAACCCATTTTTGAGTGGAGGGGGACTTTAATGAATGACACACTACTGTTCCTGAGACAAACATGTATGTAATCCACCCTAGGATGCGCTCATACCATCCCTGTCTGTGGCAAAATGTCCACATACAGAGCACTGATGCAGAATTTTCTCAGATGATAGTTTCCACTCCACTGAAGTTCAGTAGCTGCTTGTACACTCAGTTTGAGACCTTTAATGGATCCACATCAGTGACTCAGGCAACAGACCCTGAGGGAGTTTAGCGCAGGACAGCACTTCAGCTTCATTGTGAGGGGTTTGAAGCTGTGCTCAAATGAGAGTTGGAGAACAGAAGAGCTGTTACAGGTTGTTACCTGCTCCATCCTGCAGGGCAGGACAGCTCGGCCTGTCTCTGACTGGCAAGGTGTAGACCTCAGGGAGGGAGGGACATGACGACAGGCTGTCCTCCTGGATTGGACTGGAGCCTCCAGAGCACTCCTCCCCATCCGCATTGTCAAACTCCTGGTTGAGACACAACAGCACAGAACAATCATAATACTGGTGTAATTCAAAATATAACATAAACGTACGCTTTCATTTAAATATATGGTCGGATTTAGCAGCAACTATCAAGGGCAAGACAATGAGAAAGCAGCCATTCTGAATTAATTACAACCTGTTTGCCAGCTCAACAACAACACTGTCAGGTCAAATGATGGAGGCTTAGTCGAGATTAGACTGAGAGATGATTATTGACCATTTCTACTTCATTAAATAGGAATTATTGACTCCTCTTTGCATTTCCACACAGTTCATCAAGTCAAACTTACATGAAAACCACACAGGCACGCACAAAAGGTGTGAAAAAACAAAGAAAGCAGAGAGAGGTGAATAAATCTCTTACATGTTTAAGACTTACATTGAATCCCACTCCTCCTCTCTTACAACACAGGCAGGTCAGGAGCAGCAGAACAAAGGAGACGAGCCCCGAGCAAGAGATGAGGATGACGACGTAGGGTGGAGGAGAGAGGGATGCAGCCCTGGACTGAGAAACTGAGAGGAAGACAAGGAGAAAATACACGGGAGGAAAGGATTTAATACAGAAATTCAGGGTATTTGTGCTTCTATAATGGGGACACACTGTTAGGTTTGAGTCAGTGAGGTAGAAAAAAAGAGACTTCACTGAATCAGAAAGTGTAAAATCTTGTTACATAGGTGTTTTGTTTAGAGGGAAACCATTGGAGCGTTTTCTTTAGCAGCAGGTTTGGCACACAGTGGAGAACCCCAATGGAGAGTTTGCATCAGGGATTTGGGGGGAAAAAAGCAGGGAAAGAAACTTGATGATAAAAAACGATTGTCTGAATCAGTAAAAGAAAAAAAGAGACTGGAATTAAAGTTTGAAAGTGGGATAATATACCATTCCAGTAAGGAAAAAAGCACGGGGAAAGGGGTAATATCAGAAATGGCATTCCACTCAGGAAACACAGTTAAGAAGCAGGGGAGGGTTGGCTGGAGTTGTCATTTAGGTAAAAAGGAGCGCTAATTGGGAAGGGTTGGAAATTGGAAAAGAATTACTCAAATCAGGAAGGTTTACTACTCAGGTGAGAGAGGGAGGGATCGGGACATTTGATATTTGTACCTCAACGTAGTCGATTGTGAGAAGTGAACCATCTGTAGAAAAGAAAAGGGGCAGGGCAGGGTGGTTAAATACCCTTCAGGTATTGGCTATAGGTTATATTTAAATACTGTAGCCAAAATAAGTCAAACATTACATCACTTGACAAGAGAGAGGAACAATGACACCTTGAAACAGCCTGAAGGTGTCCAACCCACGCGTAAGATAGTGAAGGACTTAAATATCAACATCAATATATAAGCTGTACCTGACAATATGTGATCTTTATCTTTTCTAAGTCTGTGTAAACAAAGCAGCATTTCAGGTTGTGACAATAACATTAACAATAATATTACCATTTCCAGTAACTATAAGCATGAGAAATGAAAATGCATTAGGGAAAACAATTTTATTAAAGCAATGGGCTACATAAACAGTGATATTGAAAGTGTACCTTAAAATTTATGACTGAGTCTGTGCTGTCTTAAAATATCCCAATTTCAATCTGAGTCACTCATACAAATCCAAAAATACATTCATTCATAAGGTCATGATATTGTAAACACTGCATACATAAATTTCAGAGTATATTTAATAATTTACCAACTTAATGAATATTGTAAAAAGAGGAACAGAATTCCACAAAAAAACCCTAAAACATGAAGCGATGTTTGTTTTGTTAGCAAGATAAATATGTAAGCGTCATTGCAATCACATCTCAACTAGCACCTTTTATTTTTTGTCTTTGTCTTGTTGTCTTGCTTATAAAAAGTTGCAACACGGACCGAACATGATTGCCTTGTTTCACACATCCTGAGCAAAGGTAAATAAAGATGTTCTCAGCATATAAGCATATAAGCCATCAGCTTCTATCAAGGCTTGTGAATGGTCCAATCTGTTGCTATTAAAAGAAATAAATTCTATATAATCAGTCCTTCATGAGTAAAACAGAGAGAAATACAGCTAATTATTGATCATCATTGTTGATCAACCTGCAAAAAAACTGAAACAAATATAGAAACTGAATGACCCTTTTGGCAGTGTGGTCCTCCTAAACATGCAGCACAAACACATAACTGATGACTCCAATCCTGATGCACAATTCCTGAGCAGTGCTATTCTTTCATCTTTCCCTAGACAGATGTCCAGACAGACACTGCATATAAATAGGAACCTAACACAGGGGCCTTTTCCACCAGCCTGGTGCCAGCAGCTCTTATCAAAACAATACACCACAATACAATGACTGCACACATTACACAAACACAACACTGTGCTGCCACATCTTGGGGAGGGAGAGGGGGCATATTTAGATTGAGGAAAATAAAGATGCCAACACTGGTTAATAGGCTGAATAATCTCCAGTGTCTGATAGAGGCTATTTATAGACTAAATATCTCGACGATTTGAGCCTGTTATTCATCCACTATGTGCTGTTTTTAAATGCAATCGCTGCGAGGGCCTGAAATCCAAACACCCCCTGTAATATTTTCATCATTGCATGCAAATATGGAGCCATCACCAAAGCAGCCTGCCTCCTGTTTTCATGCATGTGCTGCAGAAATAATTCGCATTATGTCTCAGTCACACAGGCACATAATCAAAAGAGAGGCCTTTTCATCACTGACTACATCCCCCCTCTCTCCTCCTTTCTCCAGCATCACTGACACTATCAAACCCCCCACCACCTCCTCCTCCTCCTCCACCACCACCTCCACCGACTCCGCTCACCTTCCCTCTGCGGGACTCCGAGCGCTCTCTCCGGGCTGAAGTACGACATGATCCCCGCCAGCGCGACCATCACCCAGCAGTGTGGCCGCATCGTCGCCGCGTCCGGAGCAGCAGCAACAACAACATCCGAGCGCCGCCGCCGACTGTCGGTGTCGGTGTCCTCCTCTCTGCCGTCCCCCCCGCCACGGTCTGTGCCGTCTCCGGGCTCACGCTGTCTCCGTCTCCCCCCTCCTCCTCCTCCTCCTGATAATAAAGAGCGTCTCCTTGTTGTCCTGCTCCTCCTCTAATCCGCAGTCAAACGCGCCGTGTGAGATGCTCCATTGTGCACATACATGACCGCTTCAGCCTCCGTCTGCGAGGAGCCGCTCGACAACAACCAGCCGCTGATTCTCCCCTTATATAAATAAATATATTCCTCTCTCTCTCTCTTTTAGGGTTGGTGGGGTGTCTGTTTTTCTCCTCCGCCTGCCTTCATCATCCTAATGCTCCAGATATAATAATAAGAATAATAATAATATGTGGTAATATTCCCACAAGGAGCTGATGTGTTTGATATTCATTCATGTGAGCATATTACTATTAAATAATAATTAAAAATGTGTCCTTCTTCTTAGCATGTTTTTCTATTTATTAAATAAACATTTTTTTTTTTTTTTAGATCATGCTGTGTCAGTTTATTAGGTGCATCTACCCAATACTAATTCAGTCTAATACAACAATCAATCCTGCCTTCATTGAGGTTGTAATGTTTGTTCAACTTTATGGCCATTTTGGAGACTGTAGCTTGGCTGTGATATAATTGAAGTGGACAAAATAAAAGTGAGACATTAGTAAAACAGAGCCACCAAATAAACCAACAATTCGACAACAACTAGACATTATGTTACTCATGAAAACAGCATTTATTTCAAGCTGAGTGTAGTTTCACATCATGTATTTGTTTGTACATTTTCAATATTTTGTGTCGCTTTACTGATGTTGGTATATGATGCAACGCCTTTTTAAACAGCACACATTTTGACTCATCATAGTAGAAAAAGCAAGTGTTACTAATGACATTAACAATGGCTCTGTACTTTTCATGACAGTGTGACAGTGAACCAGCATGAACAATACGAGGGCTCTGAAACCGAAGCAGCTAAATGGAATTCATCCATCATTAATTTTACAGAGATGAGCTTTTCCCACTGTGATGTGTCAAAACATCTTCTGAGAAAAAGCCTTTTGCAGCTTTTGGAAATAACAATCTCTTTTATCCTCGCCATCAACTTTTACAGCAGACACATACTGTATGATCTCACCTGGGGCTGCAAATAACAACCATTTTCATTGTTGATAATCAGCTGATTATTTTCTCAATTAATTGATAAATTGTTTGGTTATACAATGCAAGAAAATAACAAAAAAAAAGCTCACTGTAATTTCCTAGAGCCCAAGGTAAGATCTTTAAATTTTGTTTTATCCTACTCATTTGGGAAGCTGGAAGCAGAACAGTTGGCAGAATTAGTGAAATTATTAATTTACTGTCAATCAACTCATTGATTAATCAACTGTTTCAGCTCTTTTCTCCACAGTTTGATTTCTTTACTCATGTACTGATTTTTTGCAATAATATAAATGATTCTTTCTAACAGTTGTTCACTGAGTGTTTTCTTTGCTGTGAGCTCAGCTTCAAGCCCCCTGTGAGGCAGCCATCTGCCCCTGCTGACGTGATCATGAGTAAAACACTGCAGGGACAGAAGTAACTGCAGCTGAACCTGACCTCTGACCTTGTTGCAAGAGTGTCCCTTTCTGGGTGAAGAAAAAATAAATAAAAATTGGCCTACAAACTGCCCCTTCAATAACTTAATGACAACAATGTGACCAGGTATGTTCAAGTATGATCTTAATGTTTAACACCTCAACCTCTTTATACCTACTTTGGCACAATTTCCATCTTACCTTCTTTTCTCTTGGCTTTTTACACTTGCTTCATTTGGAAACACTGGTCACTTGTCCATTAATGATCCATCACAGATCACACTCCTCAAACAACCAATAAAGACAGTTCATGATTTTAATATTTCATCTCTCCAGCTCTCTCGATCCCGCCTTTGACGCTTTCGAGCAAGTTCTGGGAAGTATGCACTGTTGTATGGCCTCTCCCTTTCAGTCATCTCCCGCCCCGGCTCCTTCCCTTTGCCGTTCCTCTGGTCGAGCAGGGCCTGGGCTCTCCTCCTTTCTTCAGCCTCCCTCTGTAAACGCTCAGCACGTAACCTTTCTATGGTGCTGGAAAAGAGAGGAGAGACAAAATTTTTCTTTATCTTTTCATAAGGATATCTACATCATCATCACATTTTATCATACACACCATGTCAAAATATTCTGAGTTAGTTGGCTGAAACCAATCTATATTAGTTATTACTGGAATATTATAAAAAGAGAAAGTGACTGTCTTACCTCTCTCCACTGCTCCTCTTTCCCCCTTGGTCTCTTTTCTCCCGTTTCTTGCTCTTGTGGTCTTTCTTCTCCTTTACAGCTAGTGCTTTCTTTATATCTTTCAATGGATCCAAACTATCTTTTAATCTGCGATCTTTCTTCTCTCTCTCCTCTTCACTTATTCCCTTCCTCTTTTCCTTTTCTTTTCTCTCTTCTTTTTCTTTCCTCTCCTCTTTTTCTTTGCTGGTTTTCATGTACCATGGAGTGACCTCAGACCCAGGTTGGGGTCCTAGAGACACCAGCAAGCCGATGGCTCGTTCTTGTTTTTCCTGGAAAGAAAATAAGGAAAACCAACTGTAATTAAAATTTGTAGTGTGGTGACAGCTGTGCCAAACAACTTCTGAATGTACAGAAGGGCAAAAATAGTAAAATGATTCACTTTTCCTTTGGCTAATATCAGAAACATTTTGACATTTTCTGAGATTTGATTATGAAACTGGATCGCATCCTTATATTTGAACAATTTGGCCTCAAATATCAGTTTTGTGTCTACTGTGGTAGGATTTCTCTAACCCTCTGTCTGTATTACTTTTTGCCTACTCTTGCGCACCATCTGTTTACACTGCTTGTACGCATATTGTGGCTTGGCTGCATCCAGAATATATTGTGTTTCTTGACCACAACAAGAGATGGGCTGCTTCCACTGATTTTAAATGTCTGTTTCAATACACCACCATCTTGACAGGATGGAGGGTTGTGCAGAAATAACTGTTGCCTTTAGACTAATGACAATCTAATGTTAGCTGAGGTTTATTTTGACTTTGAAAACAGTAGTTTGACAGAAAATTGTTATGACAAGGTCTACTGTCTTGGTTTTTCTGGAGCTTACATGTCATGGCGGATGGAGTTGATCAGACTGATCAACAGTTTAGCTGTCATCACAAAGACTGTAACCCCTAAATCCATAATTAGGTCAGGTGATTTTGTCTAAATCGAACATAAATTTTCTTAATTAATTTATACATGTCACCATAATAATATATCCTTTGCTAGTATAATATTCTATTTACGTGCAGAAATTATGGCTGAGAGTTAAAGCATGTTGAAAATATCTATAAAGGAGAAAAGTTCTGGCAATCTTCTCTCCTCAGTCACTATGGTTAGAAGTAAGTAAGAGTATCCAGTGTTCACCCTCTCATATAAAAACTGACCGGCATTGGACCTGCGACCATAGATGAAAGCTGCAAACAAGTATTACCCCGGTTATTGTTTCAATGTAAAACCAGAAATTGTATCAAACTAATAAAATCCAGGAAGGGAAAGACTGAAAACAGCCACCTGGTGAACTATCAATCAGATGACAGGAGTTCTGCATGTGAAAACCACACAAGTGACAGAAGAAACTGCAGCTTCACCTTTTCATCTTTCTTTTCTTTGAGGTACTCCTCGTTCCCCTTCTTCTCTGAGGAATCCTCCAGGGGAAAAAGATTAAGATGCTCCAGGGCTCCACTTCCTCCCCTCTGTTCATTGTCATCATCCCTCCTTCCTCCTTCTGGCTGGAGAGCAGCTCTGGCTTTCCTTCTCAGATACTCTGTACGAGCCTGTGGTGATGAACAGTCATTAGTCCAGACTAAATATATAAAGAACAATAAAGTAATATTTGTAATGCATCATTTCATTGGTATTTCATGGGCTGTGATATGACTTCTTT
The DNA here is from genome assembly GCA_025331565.1 of Holacanthus passer. Classification (NCBI taxonomy): domain Eukaryota; kingdom Metazoa; phylum Chordata; class Actinopteri; family Pomacanthidae; genus Holacanthus; species Holacanthus passer. The sequence continues at coordinate 12,298,421 of JAFREQ010000012.1, forward strand.
TGCTTTAGACTTGTTATTAATACAAATACAGTATACAAACACTGCAGCAAAAGAGTAAGTCTGCATACTAATATTAGAATGACACCATGAAAATAAAATGATGGCATGAAGATCAAATTCAAAAGCTTTGTGCTAGGCTCACTGCATAATCTTCAGGCATACTTGATAATTACCTTTTATGTTATAATTAACCTTTATATTAGCATAGCAGTACAAAAATATTATTATGAAAATGAATATGAAAATGTAAAATTCTAAATGTGCATGGTCAGATCCAAAAGTCTACAACCAAAACCATAATTTGCCATCTCCTGTTCCACTTGAGCTGCTTATGCAATTTAGTGTGTGCTTTTTGAAACTCACACAAATTAATATGTTAGTATGGAATAGAAACACAGGAGGAACAAATTGAAACAAAAAAACAAAATAGACGTGTTTAGCTCACATTGCTCTGGATCTTTCTGTGTGTCTGTTCTCAGAGTTAGAAATGTCAAACATCCAACTCACATATAAACACATTATACATAAACGCAAATTACAGTGATATATCTGACCAATTGTTTCAGTCATTTATCAAACAAAAAATGCCAAAAATCTGCTGTTTTCAGGTTCTTAAAATGAGGATTTGCTGCCTTTCCTTGCTGTATATGACATTAAGCTGAATATCTTTGACTTTATTACTGTTCTGATAGAACAAGCAATTTCAGAACTTTAAGTTTGTTCATAAACTAAATGATGAAGATCGAAAAAACAATATGAAATTTAATAGATAATGAAGAATTACTTGCAACCCAATTATAAGCTGCAGTAGTGTTTTATCTTCAGTGATGGATTGAAGTTTACAAGGATTCAAGTGAAGTGAAATTCTGGAGAAAGAAGAACCTGCAAACTTTTGTGACTTTCAGTATCATTTAAGAAACACGTGCGTTGGATGTTTGATAAAACTGACACTCAAAGGTTTGTGGCGTTGGAGCTGGACTCAGCTTCTCATCACTCTCAGCAGGTACTTCATCATCGTCATCATCATCCAGGTAAATAACGTGACATCACCTCTTGCTCGGCACGCTCCACGCGACGCTTGGCCTCGCGCTCCTCCTCCGCAGCTTGCGCCTCGTCCCTCCGCACGCGCGCGACATTGTCTTTGTTGCGCACGTGCCAGCTCTTCTTCGGGAGGATGTTCATTGTTGTTACCTTGACGACTGTCGATAATGTCCGTTAGCAGCAGTCGGCTAGCTGAGCAGGCTAGCGTCGACTGGAGCAGTGAGCACGGTCAAACACAAAATGTATTCATGAAACCGTGACATTTGTAGCACTAGAAAGTGGAGAAATGAGTAGAAATGAAAACTAGACAAATATGATAACAGAAAACAGAGAAACACCACCGTTTTGATATTGCTGTTGATGTTAGTTAGCAGCTAAAGTCGAGCTAACGTTAGCCGAGGTTTGCTACTTTCCAACTTAACGCTACGCCTTTAACGTTAACGACACAGACATTTAAGCTGCTCCCTCAATAAACTCATCATTTCAATTTCAACAATTTAACAACAAAAACAGGACTTAAATATGCTCACTAACATGCTAGTGGATGAGTGTTGCTCTTGCTGGCTGCTGCAGTAACTTTAGTCCACAGGAACAAGAAGACACAAACAGGAAGTAAACATTACACACATCTGCAACACCACGACTCGGACACTAGAAGGCGCTGTGTTCCTCTAATTTTATTATGTAAAGGGAAAAAAATATTTTATCGTGTACACACAAAAGTAGTGAAATTTAGCATTTATAACAACAAAACACTTTGCACGGTATTTCTGTATAGCTTTATGTAATTTAACCATATACCACGACCTTAAATAAATTATATATCATACTAAAAAATATTATACTCGATACAAGAATAAGGAACAGGTTTTAATTTCCAACACCCAAAAGTCAAAATGTGGCACACACACACACAGATCTTCAGGACAAAATTGTCTAATCTCAGTTTCACCAGTTTATTTTGGCCATTTATGTTTTAATTTCCCTTTCAAATCTTCCTAGAAAACTTTTGGCTGCTTGATCTGTAAAGAAACACAATATCTTTTAATTCAATAATCTTGTTGCTGCTTAACTCCAGCCAGCATTACATGACACTGACTTGATACATATAGGGCGTGCACCATCCTTTTACATGCCTCATCCTGTTGTTTCGTGTCTAGGGTCATAAAGAAGGTTGTAAAACCAAACAGGGTCCGTATGATACGTTCAGTCTTCTAATCCTGCGGTGTGCTTTGGTATCTGCTGACTCAGCGCCTCAATCTGCTTGACCAAGAACTGCTTGTCACGACCCTCCTGTAAAACAAAGACGCACCGTTGCATTAGTAAAAACGAATGCCTGTGTGTAATAGAGTAACACATAGGCCAACCAACATACTGTCAAAATTCAAGACCAAGTATTTGATTTACAATACACCATGGAGGTAAATTCCAACAACTCACCAGTTTAAGCTGAGCTCTTAGCAGGGCAACACTGTTCCCATAGACAGAGGATAAGGCTACGACATAACACAACACCACACTGCCAGGGAGAAAGAGACTTGATTATACAACATGAAATGAACAGTGAAGGACCATATAATGTGCAGGTTACACACAGGCTGTGCTCTGTATATGTATAGTATCAGAGTAAGGATCCTGCAGAAAGCACAGGTTCACTCACCTGAATAACAAAAACAGAGGGATGGAGAATGCCTGGGAACCAATGAAGAAGAGAAATTCCTGTGTAGTTTCAGAGAGGTTGTTGAAAGAAGTCGGAACAATCAACCACATGTAGGAGAAGGAACGGAAAGGACCACAACCCATAGATGGACGGATCCTGGGTGGAAAGAGGATAACACTTATCTTCAACAATGTAATAGAACATGGAAACATTTTCAGTGTTTCTACTGGTCCTTATAATGCCTTTAATTTTACTGTTATTTCACAATAATTATTTGCCACTATCAGTGCTAAATTGAAATGCACTTGCATTATGATTGTTACAGGGGAGAAGCACTTACACAGCAAGACTGTAAACCATGACGACTGTGGCCAGGATCCAGCCAAACACGAGTACCACCAAGAAAAAGAAGGCGGAGGTGGTGGAGCGAAACGTCTTCAGTGCTGGTCGACAATTATAGAAGAGTGTGGCCTGAGGGGGAAAGTGGCAATGGAGACATGAAACAGGGTTAGGGACAAAAACCAAAGCAGAGCGCTGGTGAGTAACTTTCTTTACTGTTTGAAATGTTGGCTGTGTTAAAGTGACATCCCCACCCTCTTGCAGTAGAAGAGGATGACAAACTTGATGGTGTTGATAAATGGCAGCAGAGGGCAAAACAGAGCTCCCGTCCAAACCACAGTCTGACCATAGACCAGCCCGAGCACGTTGGAGGGAACCACAAACTCCTGGCGACCCACCCACTGAGTCAGCTTACTGGACCAGTTGTCCACCACCATCCTGACACACACACACATACATTAAAAACACAGTACAATCACACAGCTGAACGTCTCACTTTCAACATGATCTGATAGACAAATTGTTCACACAGTGATTTGTACCTGCGTGGAAACTCTACCAGGATGAGCACAGCTATGTTGATGAGAAGGTCAAACAGTGTCAGCTTGTACATCTCCTGTCCTACACGTGTTTCCCAGCACTGCATGATGGGACAAACATGAAAACATGAAACTGTGTGATAATATTTCAGATTCTAAATTAACTGTTTCACCAAAATGTGGCTTAATGTAGGTACATTTTTCCTGTAACTATACTCCATGTTTTAAATTATTCTAAGCATTTGGCATTTTACCAGAGTGTCAGCGAATGAGACAGTCGACTATTTCCATCATGGTTTAGTGAAAAACTGTCAAACTGAATCTTTATAATCTTCATCATTTATATCTTTGTTGGATCAAACTGTATTTCAGGCAGAATCATTTTTCATTATTCTGATGATTCACAGGTGTTCAGCAAACCAAAACTACCATCAATCTGTTTGTTTCTCTTTCTCATTCTTACAGTCATCTACTGAAGTCCTCAGCTGATCCAGCTAACTTAGAGCTTTTACAGAACCCTGTCTCTGTAATGTGTTGATGCAAAAACAAACTGCGAGCAGAATTCTTTGCTCATGCAAACACAGCCATAACAGGGACACTCTACAAACATGCTGTCACCTACTAACTGCAGAAATGTATTTGTTATGTCAATCCCTTGCTATTATTGTCTCAAGCTGTCTGTACTTGTCTTACAGCTTGGTGACTCCTTGGATCCAGTATGTGAAGCATCTTTAAAAATAATTTACATGCACTCAAGAAGTATAATCACCTGGTAGACATCATGGTTGTATTGGCACAGCTTACAATTAACATCATTTGTGTTCCCGTCGCAGGTGATCTGACCCCACAGGGTGAAGAGGAGAACACCCAGACTCACTAGACGAAGGAACACTGCCCTATACAAGGAAGAGAAATCATTATCAAGTTTAGGTTTTAGTTTTTAGGTTACAGTGATTAAACTCAAATTAGACATTATTTAGTTTAAAACAATGTCATATTGTAACATCAGGTAGTAAAGCAATGTTTATTGCCCTCTATGGCTAAAACTATCAAGGCAAAACAAGATTTTCAGCTGCTGTTAAATTGTTCTTTGAAGATAATCTTAAACAGTTGGGTGTTTATTTGCATTGTGTGGATTTTCATTGTAACAGAAACCTCTATGCTGGTAAATATACAAAATAATTATTTGGCTTTTTGATAGCATGGGATTGTGTGTATTTCTCCCTCTTCTCTTCTCCTCTCTCTCTCTCCCTCCCAGTAAAATTATCTTGTGACCCCTCTTGTAACCCTTTGGACGTACCAAACACTTTCATTTTTGATATTCTTTCAATTTTTCTTCCACATTTTATCATTTACAAAGACAAAAGTTCCCACAGAAACACCAATGCAGACCTTAGTAGTGCCACTATGACAGTTGTGCTCGGGGCATATCGCTCTACCAGTGCAATCTGGTCACACAGCAGCGGCACCAGGAAGTTTCCAATGGTGATGACAATAGACGGGAGATACTGAAAAATCAAACCCAGGATCCCTTGTTCCCCACTCCTTTTCTGTAAGAGATGTGAGCCAAAAATTCACCCAAGACGTTCAAACCTGAGACCACATCTGTATCATCACTCTCCATTTACTCTACATCATTTACCTGGCTGATCTCAGTGGCCACAAAGATGCCGAAGAAGGCTGCTATAATGAGCCCCAATGTAAAGAAACCCGTAAAAACACGTAGAGAGTATAAAATGATTTTTTGCTTCGAAGTCAGAGCGGCTGCCATTTTCTTTAACCTCTGCTCCTCCAGATCCAACTGTCAGAGAAAAAGGAATGAGAAGGGATGAGGGGTCATCTGATAACATGTCACTTAGAAGGAATGATTCAAAAACATTTCCCCCACAACTGTCCTCCATCCTGCTCGGGAGGACAGATCCCCTCTGACCTGCAGCCGGTAGTGGAGGTTTTTCTGCTTCAGCTCAGTAGCTTGGTCTCCTAGACTACCGTAGTCCCAGCCGGTGAACACTATCATGCTGTAGTTGCCCACGGCGCTGCCTCCCGTTGCCACAGCAACTCGAGCTGCAGTCCCCATGCTGTGTGTGAGCAGCCAATCAGGAGAGAGGATACAGATGCAGGTCAAGGTGACTGAACTCTTGACTCTCGAGGCTTTTAAATGTCATTCTGTTCGTTTCACTTATTGGCCTGAACCCTGACTGTGACGACTGAACACACACACACAGACTGGACCTTGATTAATAATACTGAACCTGAAAGTGTTTGTTCTGTTACTGACCGTGCTATGATGCAGATTAAACAAAAGGCGAAGTAAAAGACCGCCGTGAAGAGGTACGCCAGGGGAATGTTGTAGGAGAAGTTCCCATCATCCACCAGTGTGCTGTTGTAGTAGCCATAAAACAAGTATGAATACTCCATAAAACCCTGAACAAGGAGGAGAGGATAGTCACTAAGCATGTGTGATGCTAAATGTTCCTGGGTTGTGCTTTAAATTTGGTTTCTGCAGCCAAGTGACAATGTAAAACATAGTCCTCATCAACTTTGTTTTAAAGCAGTATTTGACATTTTGGATTATAAGCTTCACTTTCCTGGAGAGAGTTAGATGAGAAGGTTAGGTTTTAAGATTAATGCCACCCTCATGTCTCTCTGGTAAAGGAGACAATTAAGTTAGCTTAGCACAAAGACTGGAAACAGGTGAAAACAGGTAGTCTGGCCCTGTCTGAAGGTGATGAAATCCACCTTCCAACACCTCAACCAATAAATGGAGACTCCAGAAAATCCACCAACCACCTGCTGGCTGTAGCCTCATATTTACCCTACAGGCATGAGAGTGAAATCAATTTTCTCATTGCGATGCTGCAGTTTCTCACCGTTCCCGAAAGTAAATCGAGGATGTAATTATAGTACGGCACCAAGCCCTGAGGATTAGGGTCATAATACATGCATTCCTCTGGACCTGAAAAACATGACAAGGGGAGAGCTTTATGCATGCGTTCACAGAAATTACAGAATTTCTGTAGGTTTCCCTGCACCCTTCAGAACATATAGTTCATGTAGTTGTCCCAATGTCTTAAGAGTGACTGAAAGAGAGAAAGAGAAGGAGAGTAAAAGCTGCAGTGGTGATTAAACTCCTGTGGCCTGTGGCCCACTTGATAGCAGAGGTCTTAATCCCTTCATTGCAATCTAGATAAATCTAGTTTTCACACAGCTCATAAAAATCAAATGGGTTTGGTTTGATAAAATGAGTGATCCACCACTTTAAGGTTGGAGAGAAAGTAGAAGCCTGAACAAGTCATTACCAGTGATGTTAACATTGTTGCTCCCAACAGATCTGAAGACAACGCTGGGGATGAAGACAAATCCAGCAATCAATAGAAAGGAAACAAAATTGAGCACCACCAAGAATCGCAGGAACAAGAAGAAGGACTGGACACCACCTCCGAAGTTCCCTGTCGGGGCAAAGGACCATGTTTTCATTAAATACACAAAAATGGATCCAAACCCACTTGTCTCTAATCTGTCGGCTGGAGATGCTGAAAAACCTTCCCTAACCAAGACCCTTAATATCTACCTAAATTAAACTGTTAAAGCTTTACCTCCAATCAATTGCAAGGACTTGCTCCAAGGTGTGAAAAAGTGGAGAAATTCTATGGTGTTTTCTTTGAGTTTACGCAGAGTTTTGGCCTTCTTCCGTTTCCAGGATCCCCTGCTGGAAACCACAGGCACCTGCATTTGCTGCACCTGCCTGTAACAGACAGGTTACACTTTATTAACTCTGGAGTAAATATTGGCAAGATGAAGATTTAATGTTTCATGTGCAAGAGGAAGAAGTTTTTTCAGAAGTTAAATACTCTCTCTTTAAGAGACCATTTAGATTTGGAAACATTTACCATCCCTTTAATGATGTGCACCTGACCTTTATAGATTATTAACTGCCAGACATGAAGTATGTTTCCTTCTCAGACCAATTAGAGACAACACATTTCCTTAATGCAAATTAGAATTCTACTTTATTACTTACAATTTGTTACAGTGATTTTCTCAGTTATATTCCTGGTAGTGGATTAAGTCACGTTAAAACATTTTTACATTTGATCTGTGTCTAACACCCGTTGGTGTGTGTGTGTTAGTGTGAGTCTGCTGATTAAGACATATATGTGTGTGTGTGTACAGTGAGAATGAAGAGCTGTTACAGAAATGCCATGGCTGTGTGACATTTCTATCACATTAGAATTCTCTGTATTAAGCCGTGTAACATCTGAAACATTAAAGTCCCCCTCCACTAAACAATGTGTGTTGCATAGTTACTTCACTGTCATGTTTGAGCTTCTCTGTGCAGAATGATGTATGTTTAACACCATGTTTTCACATTCATCTGCTGAAGCAGGAAAGCTTCTCTGTGCTCACCTTGAAGTTTAAGACGTGGATGTATGAGCAAGCAACATCACAAATAGTTTTGGCAGCCAACAGTGGTCCGATATGCAACTCAGACTAGCGGAAACTTAAAGTCTCAAGCAGCAGTAATGGTGGCTGAAAATGACATCATGAGAGCGGTGAGGCTGAACCAAAACAGTAAAGTTGCAGACTTTAAATCCAAAAATGAACTGAAACCTGCTCTGTAAAGTTGAGAGAAGCTGCAGATTGGGGTGATATTTTTCTGTTGGCTCATCACTACGAGCGACCCCTTTTAACATTTTTTCATTTGGCATTTTATTATGAAAATATAAATTATAGTCACGTAAAATTATCTTTCAAAGCTGAGTAGTGGAGGGGATCTTTCACTTAAAGCATTTGAAAATAGACCAGCAAACTTCATACCACACGGCTCTTTTCAGTGTCATGGGCAGAGGAGTGTTCCTGAGGTCCTGGGGCGGCGCGTTGTCGTCCTCTTCATCCCCCTCTGTAGGCGCCGAGTTCCAGTTGAACTGTGGGTAATTCTGAGTGGACCCTGGAGATGAAACTCGTCTCAACCTCAGTGACTGCTGGTCACCGAGGTAACCATTCCCTGATAGTGTTTGAGAGGAAGACAACAAAGAAAATGATTAAACAACATGCGTCAAGACAATTCAGTCAATTAAAAGATGATTCCATATCAGCTGTTACGGTTAAATATTCAGTCAGTCCAGAGACTGTGTTTAAAATGAATAAATATGTACAAAGTGTGATCAGAGGTAAACAGACACACCTTCCATTTCGTCGTACACCTTATTTGAGCCTTGTCTCTGTGGTCTGTTGGCCATTTCTCTGATGCAGTTTAACACGACCAGCTTGAAAGACTTTCCTCTGCAGCCACATCGAATACTTCACCAGTAACAAGTTCAGAATGACAAACAAATGGTGAACCCGCCCTTCATGAGGAAATGCTGCCAATCCAATAAATCCTTCCCCGTTATCTTCTCTCACGGACTTTACTCCCTTTGTAAATGACCACAAGGGTACTTCCTTGTATGGTTTAAACTCATTATTTCCAAGGTAGGAACCACTCATTTACAATATACATGGTCTAAAAGCCAGCAGAAGAAGCTTAAAGCAAGCAAACAGGTGAAAGTAAATTGTTTTATTGACGGGTTCACAGAAGTGTCTTTGAGTGTGCTGGAAACCACAGGAATCATTTTTGTGAATTATAATTGTGAGAGGTGACGAAAACAAATGAAATATACCATAGAAATGGGTACAAGTTAACATTATAAAATCACCAAAGGGGTGTGATTAACCACAGATACTGGATCTGAGCTCAACTGAAACTGACACACTGTTGTGGGTTGACTAAGCAACAGTGTTTGTGTTCATCAATGCTGGAGAGTTAATGATTCCCAGTCTGACAACTGAAAAAAATTTGATGTAAAAAAGCCTTTTTCTCCAAGCTTAAACAACCCTGCAGTGAAAATGAAGTTTTAACCTTGTTAGCATGTGGTGTTTTTCATATGCTGAAAGACATATCATGAGTGATATAAGCTGTCAAAGCCATGACTGAACATTTCTGCCTTAGAACTGCAGTCGACCAATGACAGTCTCAGAAACATGGATTTAGACAGCCAGGCTTGGGGGTGTTGGCAAAGAAAGTTACAGCAAATGTTACTCAGAACAGCTGCTGAATTAATTGAGGTTTGTGTGTTTGATGAGCAGAGTTGTAGCTGCAGGTGAGTGGCAGAGAGCATGCACATATTACATGAAGTCAAAGGTGTAGTGTTAGATCTTAGCCAATGTAACATATAAAGGGATTTGTTCCATAGAAAAAAATCTAAATATGTAATTTTGATGAACAGGGATAAGTTGTTAGGGGGTTTATCAATGGCAGCAGAGCAACTTTAATGACTTACACAAGGTAAATGCCCCCTCATATTAAACAAATAATTCACAGATAATCACATGAAGAAGACTTTGAAAAAAGAAAAGCCAAGTGAGCAACACTGATGAAGAAATGCTGATATGTATTCCACAAGTAACACTGTTACAAAGTAGGCAGTGTTACAGTTGGTGCAGCATGTGAAGCCAAACACAGAAGAACAGACAAAAGGCTGAAAAATAAATAGTCTGGAAAGGAGCAGTGAACAGAAGGATGAAAACCATCACAATCATAACTGTGCAATAATAAAAAAACAAAAGGAACTGAAGTTTTGGCATCCAGAGGGAAAAGGGTAGAGGCACAACACAAAATCAATTTGTAATTCAAATGATCTCATTTCCAAGTCATATTTGGAGAGCGAAACACGTTGGGAGATAAGGCCTTTCATGTCTGCTGTCAGTCACGCTCATATAAAACAGAGATACAGTAGAGTTGACATAGTTTGAGACAGGAATAAATGAAAGAACTCTTCACATGTTTTTACTAATACACAGTTTACTTTGGTTTAGGCCGGGCGATAATCCAATATTATCGTTTATCAACATTCGGTAGATGTGAAGATATGATCACATATTGTGATCAGTCTAGACATTTCGGCTGTATGAATAAATATTTAAAAACAACAAAATTGAAGTTTTGGTTTTACACATACATTTGGTCACATTATATACAAAACATTAGGACAGTTTATTACCTTGAACATCAGTTTATTTCAAATAAGAGGTTGCAAACATTTTTCATTTTGTGACATATATCAGAATTGGAAAACAACTTCATTAACATTGTGATAATGATTTCAGACATATCACTCAGCCTAAACTGTGCTGTTACTCACGACTTAATGTTGTCAGCTCATAGTTATGATGTGAAACTTGTGACTTTTTGTATCAAATGTTTGGTCCCAACCCTGAATGGTCCATGATGGCAGTACAGATATTTTGGCAGTGAAATCTTTCAGATGGCACTCTCTTCACTGGAAACAACATTGCTGTAGAAATGTCAGTGCATGTTCCTGATATGATCTGATTTCTTACAATTACAGGCAGAACAACAGTAAGGAAAAAAAACTTAACAGGTGATCACTAGATCAAGGGTGTAAACACGGAAACGTTCGGCAAATGAAATGAGGAATGTTACAAAGCTGAAAAGGCTTGAGGTTATATAAAACTAAGACTAAACCACTTACAGTACGCAATTAAGCAGCAATTCAAATGTAATCTGGACCTTGTTCTCCCGTAAACCTAAACCAGTTTGAATTGCACTATCATGCTCATATTTCTGCCTTAAGGCCTGTATAGTTTTACCATGTAGTGTTTATGCACAATTTAACACTCACTAAAACAACAGCCAAAGTGCAGATTTGAGATGTCAAACTGCAGCAGAACGCCTTGAGTTCTGTAAAATAACAGGAAAACTTTGATAATGCTCACACAATTGAATTGGTTTTATCACACAGGCCTTGATGGCTGAGCCCTAATGATGATGTCCTCATAATGTTTTTTTCCATCACGATCTATTCATTCTGTACTCCAGTATAAACGAACTGTAACATAATACTGAGTGTGTTTGTTTTGTTGTTCACACAGCGCCAATTTAATCACATTCAATTTGCTTCTTCTTTAATCATCTATAAGATCATTATGAGGATTACTGTATTATTGACTCACCCTACTACTGGCTTCTACAGTATCTTGACATTTCAACCACCTAATTTGACCAGTGATGCAGTTCACTTAAAACTGGGTGTGTTTGAAATAAAGCATACAGTACAGGAAGACGCACAAATGAGGGGAATGAATTAACTATGTACACCCCAGTTGCCACTCGCACTATAAAAGTAACATTCATTGAGCTCAAATATTCCTCTCCCAGTCATCACAATACTTTTATATACATGTACAAATATGAAATTCCTCCAGTGGTGACCTTTTTAACGGTATTTTACATGTCACACTTTCGCCTGATTTACTGGATTTTCAACATGTTGAACTTTTAAATTTTCCCCCCAAAAAATCTTATTGGACCAGTTTGTTGCTTGAAAGATGAGTGAGATCAATGTTGGAAATTCTGGTCTTGAAGTAACTCCCCCTCATGTCCTAAAAATCTGACCAGTTCTTTTCTGTACCTCTATTCAGTCTGTTTTTTCTCTGGTTTCATCTTTAATGATCTCCATCTTCTCACCCTCTCTTTTCTCCTCCTTGTCCACTCTCCTCCCTTCTTTTTTCCCTCCCTTCAGGACCCTGCCGACTATTATACAGCAAACAGCGATAATGTGCATGGTAAAGTAGATGGACCTCCAGTAGTTGATGGTGTCGGAAGCCTTCAGCAGTACGAAGCCCATGCACATGTAGTCGTAGGCCCGCATCTTCAAGAACCAGTGAATCCAGTCAAAGATGTTTTGTCCACGAGGGCCCAGTTTAGCTCGGATTGAGGCCTCCATGGCGGACTCCGCTGCGATGCACAGGGGGATGGTGAGGAAGGAGAGGTAGTAGCCAGCGTGTAGTCCGTGCCAGTAGGCGCTGATGAACATGGTCCAGCCAGCCCTGAGAGTGACAGACAAACAGGCGAGATATTGAAGTCACACTGACACAGGTTTCTGTCTTCTGTCATTTGACTTATAAAAGAAATAGCATGTGGGAGGATCAGGATGGTTTGCATGCAAAAAGTTTAAAAGTTTTAAAACAAATTTTACATTTAAGTTGGAACACTGTGTAAAACATAAACAAAAACAGAATGTAATCATTTGCAAACAAAGTGTTTAAGCGACAGTGGTTTTCTGAAGTGTTCCCGAGCCCTTGTAGTAATCTCCTTTATACAATCATGTGTTTGACAAAGAGTTGAACCTCGCTCCATCCTTGTTTGTGAATGACTGAGCCTGAACCTGTTTGATACTGTGATACTGCATATCTGCCTTATTCTTTAACATTTTACTTACTAACAACAGAAGGAGCTAAAAATGCAATAAGTCATTTTTCATTTCAGTGTGACTTGAAATGATTGACTTTTATGTAAGAGAGGGAGCTTCACTTGTATTCCTGCAGAACACAACAAATAGGGATGGATGGATGAGTACATGAATTCATGTGTGTAAAAATAAGCAGGAACTACTGGCCCACATAAAACCTTACCTGAGAGTGTAGGCTTTGAATGGGGAATTGGGGTAGATGTAGTGATGCAGCCACCACTGCACTGTCATGTTCCAGTAACGCATGCCATGACGGACCTTCACACAGAAGTCAGTGTTGTAGCAGTCAATGTTCTGGATGGTTCTGAAGTCATATTTCTCTTCCGTGGTGGGGTCAGGACTGGCCACAAGGGAGAACATGAGAAAACAAATTGAGGCAAATACTAGCTTTCAACTACAAAAATATAAACTCCATACAGACCAAGATATTGCATGAGTAATTATTGATGCATCCTCTATTAATATACTTGTTAGTCCTGTCCTAATGTACCTGTAGTCGACAGTGGGTCCTCCTCCAGGTTTGGACAGCGCCTTCTCTGGATAACAGCCCAGACCTGCACTGATGCAGCCAGCCTCGGCCCCACACCATGCTGCATAGAAACGCATCCTAAACACGAAGAATACTGCAATCATGTAGAAGAACCTGGTGACAGAGAGAGAAACAGAGAAAGAGAGGAAAAGTGCATCTTATCATCCAACTGAAGGGATATCACTAAGACAGTCAACTCTAAATAACCTCCACAGTTTGTAAGGTTCTGTGACTTGATAGGAATAGTTTTTTGACTTTTCTAAACCACAGCACTGTTGTACTTATTTTAATCTATGTTTTGTTTTCATTCATTTGCCTCATTTCATTTGCCCTCCTCTATTGCACATCAGTATACTGTAGTTTGTTAGTGTAAGTTAATCATTAAAAGGACTTTGCATTCTTTTGGTTACTTCAGTCTGACAAAAGGGAATGTGATTAAATATTATCCAATAGTTAAAGAAGATCAGGTTCCTCCTCAAAAAACACTTTCAAAATGTACTTTTTAAAAACTCGTTTTAACTTACTTTAGTTGCTTAAATTTGATTCAGTCTATTCTTGTTGTAGCATTTGAGTTTTCGTATTTTATGCAGTTGCTCACACTTTAATTTTATGCTCATTTTTTAAATTTATCTTAAATTACTATATTAATACAAATCAATGAAATTATGCATGATATGATGATGACTGTATAATAAATCTACAACTGACATTGTTATTATTAAAACACATGATCTGGGCAGTAATACACTGTAACAATACCGAAAGAAAAAGTTTTCATCCAGGAACTTCTCTGTGCGAACGTAGGACAGTGGAAAGACAGAGTTGACACCCAGGAACAAAACGCCGTAGACGGGGACCAGCTTCAAACGCTGCAGGCACGGCACCCAGCCGGGCAGGGCCTGTGGGCTCGGCTGCCTCAGCCAGTCCATGTATGTTTGGAAGCGAAAGAACGGCCCTTTGGGGAGATGGAGGGATGAGATATAGGAGTGTTGAGAAGACAGTGATAGACAAAAATGGAAAATTGGGATAATGCAAGACGCAAAAGAGACCAGTGGAGGACAGTGTGGTTCAGAAGAAGAGAGGGTGTTGTTGGACAGGAGAGGGGAGTAAGAAAACAAAAAGAGAGTAGAGGCATATGAAAAACAGCAGTAATTTGAAATAATACTGAAAACAATGTGGACTCACACAATATTGGACAAGTAGCGGAAAGTGAGACAAAGAGAGACAACAGTTAAAATTCATGCAAAAGCAAATTAACATCAACAACAACACACATGAATACAAACAGCTGGCACGCAAACATAACTCTGAGAAATGTCAGACATTTCCACAGACTTACCGGTCATTATACCGATATAACAGTAGCTATAGGACAGAATATCGTAGAGAGAGGGCTCCTGAGACAGACCCCCAATGACAGGAGACTTGGCAAAAGAGCTCAATTCCTTTTTCTTCTCTATGTGGAAACATTGCACCTCATTTGCTAGACTCACCATCTGAATCAAATACAGAAAGATACATCAAAAGTCAACAAAGATGCACAAATTGTAAAGACACTGTATGTTGCCACAGTCGCTTTATCCACCAATGAAGTTTCTGTACCTTTAGAGTGAGAATTAGCTGGACGGCATTGGCAAAAGGTGTCGGTTCTTCCAGACCAAACCGAGTGACCATGCGGAAGAAGAGGAGGTAGAGAAAGGTCCAACTGAGACTCAATGCTGGGGCATGCCTTGTAGACAGAGATACATGTTATGAGTGAGTTTACATGTTATGGCAGCACAGTATCTGCAGTCCAGTTTATGTAATGCATGCAAATTTCCCCACTGTGGGACGAATAAAGGTTTATCTTATGTAGACTGTTTTGTCCCCTTTGCAATGATGTTCTTGAGAAAGTAATTGTCAGATTAATCAATACAAAATAACTGTAAGTTGCAGTTACTGTCCTGAGTTTTGTACTGACTTGTGTATTAACAGTGTGTGTGCCATACAGTGAAATAAGTTTGGTAAATGCATGGATATTCGTGTGTCTCACCGCCAGCTGCTCTTTATAATAATCCATGTTCCAATCACCGTCACCAGAGAGTGGAGTGTGTGGATGCGACAGGTGGCGATGGTGAGAGAGAGTCCCAGAAGAAGAGCTGCTCCCTGCTTCACAGGAGGACCTGAGGTGAAAGCCAAATTAGACAATTAAGCCACCTGCAACCATCTACTGAGAAGCTCCATGTGATGGGAAACGCACCCAAGACACTGCATACTGTGTTGATGTCATAGACAGGATGTGCTATTAATTTCAGTGAATGAAAATACAAACATGGTGTGAAAACGTGACACTTCCACCTTATTGCCTTACACTGCTTTTGAATTTATGCTGTCAACTGCCAACATTTCTCAGGCTTGAGTAGTATATAGTATGGACAGGTTATTTTTATGATTCACACATGTGTTTGCAAAAGCAATGATGGAGGCCTAAAAAGGACACTTAGAGCCAGATCAGATACAAAAAGTGCAGAGTGGTTTTATCTGACAAAAGAGAAATAAAAATCACAACAACATACATACTGCCGTCGCAAAACACAAGACTGAGGCTATGAAACATACTGACAGGCTCAGTATAAGGTTAAGAAGCAGGACCCTGAACAAAAGAAAAGATTAATTAAAGTCTTCTTTCACATCTTTCATTCATGGTCACCAGATTAAAGATCACTAATCTTTAATATTAGACTATGGAGCAGAGGCTGCTAAGCAGATTTCCACTTTCTTCATCCCTTCATAGAACAGGAAGCTTTCCTATAGGGAAATGGTCGACTATCCTATTAAACACAATTCAGGATATGTATGATCATGAGCTTCCTGAGGAGGACTGAACCTATAGATGAAGAGCAGCTTATTATTATTATTGTGCATACATAATGTTAAAATGATATTGTTTCTGTTTGGTTTAGTTTGTAACTGTAAAAATTTCACATATGACTTTTGAAGACAAATATAAAGAGAAATCTTATTTTACATCTTTAATTACAGACACCATGAGGTATAACCAACAGCAGAGAGTAGTATATAGATAACACATTTTGCAACAATATTTGAAAATCATATGTCTGTGGGTTGAGTAAGACTAACCTAACCAAAATACTCACTGAGGTAACGGAAGAGGAATCCGGCAGGGATGGAGACAGCGATAATTCCCAAGTACACCTTCTCATCAGAAGACATCTCTCTGCTGGCACAGAAACACAAACACAGCTCCAAACATGCTCATATAGAAAACTAGAGACATACACACAACGTCATGACTAGACAATCCATAATTACGAGTGAACAACACACAGAGCAAAGTATGACAGACACAACAAAAGTAACCCATACAGACAATACAATACAATCCATCCCAATACCCTGCTACATATACTATCTTGATGGAGCTAGTAAATGCTGTTTATTGAGACTGCATCACAGAAATATTCATCCAATCATATAGTTTCCTATATTTTGAGAACGTCCACAGTGCTAAATTACATAATATTGCTATTTTACATTTGAAACTTAGAGGGATTCTCTTTTCTTTTGTCTACCACTTCTCTCGGCATTTTCATTTTTAGTTGTGAGAAGTTTGCCCAGAGAAGTGAGGTTTATATAACGTGAGCATCAACAACATTGATCAAACCCTCAGGGCGTGTTTCACAACAACTCCTCCGTGTGAGGCAATTTCCTGTGAGTTGTATAAAAGAGCACTTTATAACACTGTTGCTGCACTATGTGACATTTTCAACGGTGCTGTAATGAAAGCGTTCCTAAAGAGGTGAAATGCAAAAGGACAATACACATGACAATATTACATAGCACGAAGCAACATGTAAGAACTTGCTGCTCTGGAACGTGATTCTCTAGGAAGTAGTTGTGACAGTTTTCAGTAGATCTAGGTCTAAGCCCAGGAGAAAACTGGAGCAGGCAACAGCGACTTTCACCACTTCCATTCGGTAGAAAGAGTATTACAGTATAAAACCATTGTTGAAATGTACTACTTGCTATGTGCTACTCCCAGATAACTGAGCCGAAGCAGCAACGTTAGCTAACAGCAGCCTGACTAAAGGATTAAGACCATATCACATCTTTATGAATTGTGACAGCTTATAAAACTAAGACAGCACAGACTGGATGTAAGAGGAGTAGGTTGATACACAAAAGTCAGGGATATATTTACTAGTATCAGTGTGTATCTTCGACAGTGAATGCAGACGTGCAAACGTTAGCATTGGGAGTCCAAACTACACTCATTAGCTACCATAGTGACCGACTGCTACATTATCTAGCAGGAGCTGAAAAGATTTCAAATACTCACATTTATAACGTTTAAACACCACGATTTAATTACTCCAACAAAGCCTGCAAATACAATCACCCATTCACACAGCTAACTCAGTACATGGATCTATATGGAGAACTGGATCCAGCGGCGGAGGGGGGACCCTATCACCACCTGATCCGTACTGCGCATGCCTGTACGGTTCCTCAGCCAATGATGTTCTCAAGCTCCACTTTTCGCACCTGCGTACACGATTCCCGATACAGACCCGGAAGTGTGGCCGTGTTTACGCCTATGAAAGTTGCTCAGCACAAGAATTTACTTTCTCATGAATAATGACGTCATCTCGCGGACGAGGACCGGTACCATCCCAACTGTAGGGGTGAGGACTGTACCATTCTGACATTTATAAAGAACTTAAAAACCTCTGGTACACCATTTCAGAGTGAATTACCTTCCTCACTATGACACAATTGTATCTGACTTCTGATGTCTCATGATTATAAAAGTATAAAAACCTGTACAAGCCAACAGTATACACCAATTAAAACAAATAGTCTAGGGTTGGGGGGGGAAGAAGAAAAAAAAGAACCCAGTTCTCTGGTCAGACCAAACATTTTTATTGAAAAGTTCGACAGAACAGGAAGTGAGAACAAACTTCCTGGACGACATCCTTCTTAATCCTCCTCCTCGTCGTCAGCTCCTCCAGCTCCTACCTGGCCCTTCTTGGCGTTCTTTCTCTTGACACGGCCTGGGCGTCCACCACCGTATGGAGACCTCAGGGAGAAGTCGATGTGCTTCTGGCTGTCCAGGCGAACCACAAACGAGGGGATGTTCACCACCTGCTTGCGCACACTGCCAAGACAGAGATGATGGTTGGGACTTCAGACAAAACACATTGAAATAGTTTATTTCATATGTTTTATCCAAATGTATTAATCATAAACATGTAGATGGTCTAGTGCTATTCATTTACTACAGGCTTCATTGACGAGGAATTCTTGACACCACAGAAAATCTGAATGTATAATCTTAAATCATCAGCCTGAGTATTTGGTACATCACAATGCACAAGGTGTAGTGAATACCATTATTGCCCGAGGTGCAATCCCCCATACCTTACCTGACAGCCACAACACCTCAGTGGCTCAGTCCAAGCCCTCAGCGGCAGGATTGGCTCTGGGCAATGTCTACTGACAAGGTATACGGTTTTGATACCGAATTGACCTTGCTGAAATGTTTAACTGATCTCAGTGGACAGCGTTACAAGTTGATGGTCCTCTGATGGAAGAGGAAGCATTGAGAGATTCTCATGAGGCCCTCAGACTTGTGATCCCTTTATTATCTGATGTATGTTCCCCAGGAGTGTTAGAGCTTACCGAATGTGCCTCTGGCGGATAAGGACACGGGCATGGTGGATGCTCTTGGCAAGTCCGAGCTTGAAGACCTGTGTCTGCAGCCTCCTCTCCAAGAAATCTTCAACCTTCAGACCCAGGATGTAATCGAGCTTCATCTTACCCTCGTCCAGCACACCGATCCTCACCAGACGCCTGAGCAAAGCATTACCTGGAAAACCACACAGGAGCCATTGACAATTCCAAACATACAGGCACATACTGTACACATGACTATTTGACGA
This sequence comes from Holacanthus passer, assembly GCA_025331565.1. Classification (NCBI taxonomy): domain Eukaryota; kingdom Metazoa; phylum Chordata; class Actinopteri; family Pomacanthidae; genus Holacanthus; species Holacanthus passer. The sequence continues at coordinate 12,317,782 of JAFREQ010000012.1, forward strand.
TATTGGCCTCATTGACGAGGAATTCTTGACACCATAGAAAGGTCTGACGGTTGATAATTAAATCATCGGCCAATACACTGTACAAAACTGTATTTGAAGTTATTTTGTGTACCTTCAAACAGACGCTTGGGGTCCTTCTCATCAAGAGTGAGCAGCTCCCTGGCAGCTTTGCGGATCTTGGCCAGGGTGAACTTGACCCTCCACACCTCACGCTTGTTCCTCAGTCCATACTCGCCTTGAAACAAGATGCAACAGTAAACAGTCAAAGTTCAAGTTCAATTCTGTCTGGGGCAACAAGGGGTATAACGTAACACATATTAAAGGAGCCAGGCTCATTTATTGCACCCTGGTGTTCATGAAATCACAGCATACCAATGAGTTTCAACTCCTGGTCGAGACGGGACTTCTCGAAGGGACGGCGGGGGGTGACATATGTCTTGCGACAAACCCAACTTCTGGCAACGGGCATGGCGGCTTAGAAGTGCCTGCAACATCAGGACATCAGACATTAGGTTAGTCAGTGCACGTAGAAAGCCATTTATTTTACATCTGAGTAAATATTCACAACAGGAATCACAGCAAACTACAGACTATAGTCTGTCGGCTCTATAATCATAAACTGACAGTCTCCTTCACTAGTACTATTCCCACTGAATTGAGTCAATTGGAATCAAATTCATTTGACAAGACATAGCAGGGCTGCCCAAAGCAGAGGTTTGATATGGCTGGCCAGATGTGTGGCCCACTTGAGATTCAGTTTTGATCCTCAAGGGAGAACGTTTGCGCACCCCTACTTTGTATCAAACCAATATACATCTCAATAGCCTGTCTATGGTGACCACCGTGTCGCAAACTGTATAATTTCTATCTTTAAATCTTAAAAACTCACAAGAATCGCAATCTGGTATTTAATTACACCATATAACAGGAATTTGAATTTTATTTCACTGTGGAATTTCCATTAGTCCTTGTTAAACCTCCAAATTACTAAAAGCTGCAGTTTAACATTAGCATTTTTATTCTGCGGTGCTTTATGCAGACACAGGTAAAGTGTGCGCAAATAAACAAACTCATAACAGTGCTACGCCATTAAAAAAAAAGTCATTATATGTGTTTGCAACTATGAGAAGTTGTGTAAATATGAGATAAAAACCGGCCAGTTCTCAGCCATACGACGAGGCCGCAGCTGCTCCGCACCACGTTGTTCAATGTGACACGTTAGCTTAGCCGAATTAGCTTTTTACTTCCATCTCTTATAAATGAAACGTTGGTCATTTAAAAACACGTTCACTCATAAAACTACATTTTCTTTCACTGCCTGTGAACCTTCGGACATTTAAAAGGTCTTAACGCTATAAGTTTGTGTTGTGAAGCAGCACGAAGAAACAATCCGTACCTGACTCGTCCAGGCTCGAGCAGTAAAGAGGACGACAGAGGAAATCCCCATTCACTTATAGGGCCGCCGTAAGTACTACATATCCCATAATACACCTCTGCACCAGAACGGAAGTGGGAGTGCTGGTCTTGTCGCACTCTGTCGGTCAAATAGAGAATTACAGCTGGAAACAATTAAGGTACAAGCTTCAAATGTATGTGTATTCCCACTTATCTGCAGATGTGTGTGTGTCATGAATATGAGTCATGTGATCATATACCTGAAAATAATGACAGATTTTCAGCTGTTGATCTAAATGGTGAAGAACATAACTTAAGGATACACAAGGAGTCAAATGACCTGCTTTAGATTCAGGGTTCTTACACTGGACCCCTGCAGAACATGCTGTTATTGTACAAGTGTGTAACACGTTGTAAGATATCTTGTATGACAAAGTGTGTAAGGGTGAGGGTGGTAAGGTGGTAAACTCAGAGAGAAGGACATGGGTGACTATTTATATAACTCTGAAATGGGACCCTGAGCATGTGTTTCTGTCTGTCAGGCTGCTGATCAACTGATGGACACACAGAAGCTCACTTGCTTTCTCTTTCACTGCACTATATCCTGTCTTTTCCGGACAGGACGTCGGTTGTTTTGTGGACTTTCTTCGTGCTTTCTTTTCTAACTAATCTCCAAGGTTGAATAGAGTCTTAACCTTCTTTCCCCTCACCCTCTTGGATCTTCTGTTTTCTCCAGTTGGGATTTTTTTCTTCTTTTTTCCCCCGGCCTGATTGCCTACTCTCCTGTGTGCATATCAAACCTTTCTTTTTCCCTGCTCTCCTTTTCCTTTTCCTCCCATCTTCCACCGTTCCCTGTCTCCTTGTGCGTGGTTTTTGGGCTATGCTCTCCTCACCCACTGTGATCCTCCAGCCTTATGGACTCCCTGTCTACCCACAGACAACCACATGCTATCCCAGCATAGTTCAGGTAAACCCTCCTCAATTTGTTCTGTAAACTCCGAAATCTCTCATTTTCTCGGTTATCACACACAAATGTTTGTCTTCACAAGCCGGCATCATCAAATGTGCAGTCTGTCAGGCAGCTGGAGCTTTTGAGTCTTTATCTAAGGTGACTCAGGATTCAAGGAAAGGAAACAATATTAGATGTGTTATATGAATAAAAATTTTCAATAAAATGCATAGTTGAATGAGTTTTAGGCTGCAACTAACAATTATTTTCACTGCCGATTAATAATTATTTTCTTGATTAATCAGTTGAATGATAAAATGTCATATCTTACCAAATGTCAAGGACCCAAAGGTAAGAATTCACGACCATAGTGGAATAAAATATTCACATTAAGAAGGTGAAACCAATGAATTCTTTGTATTTTTGTGTAAAAATGACTGAAACAATTATCAAAACAATTAACATTTTTTGTTTCTGTTGCTTGACTAATCCTTTCAGCTCTAATTGAGTTTGTATTGTAAATTAGCAGTTAATGTCAGTGTAGCCAATAGACCATCAGGACAACATATTCCCAATGAGGAGGAAAACATTTAATTCACCAGATGATACCAAAGAGCCTTTATTTCCTCGAGTTAATGAGTCACATCTTACATCTAATCTAGTTTACTGATTTATTGCTTAATGCAGTAGTGACTAAATCTCATCCACAGAGGCAATGAAAGAGGCCCGACTGAAGCTGGATGAAGAGCACTGATTGTGAAAGACCTTATTTATTTAATAGTAAGAACATTAGAGGTTATCTTTAGTCCAGTGGTCTCAGGTAGCCAGCAGGCTGTACAAGTGTGTGTGTGTGTGTGTCTAAGTGTCCCTGACATACCATTAATGCCACAATGCATCTGGTATTTCTCTAACTTGTCTCTGCGCTTCACACCGGCTATATTTTTAGCCCTCCTCTCCTGAGCAGATAATCACAGGAGGAGATTCTGTCACCTATCTTGTTGTCTGCAGTCAACTGTACTTAAAATAGGTGTGAAATCGGCCTGTTGTGCATTTGAATACTGAGCATTTCAGTTGCTCAAACATGATATTCACATCTATTTTTTACTTAAGAAAATGTAAATGGTACTTTGAGAAAGCAGAGCCAGAGCTTCAAGAATGACATGCTTCTCTGAAATGTGTTGGCCAATGCTGAACTTTTCACTACTTTAAAATATTGTATTTCCAAGGAATAAGCTGTCCTTCAGCAGTTTTCCACAGAAATGTCTGCGTAACTGAAGCACAGCATCTGTTTGAAATTTTGTCAGGGACATTTTTCACATGTCAGCCTTTGCCTTGTGTCTCTCCCCTTTCTTCACTGCTTCTCTTCATAATTAACGACCAAATAAAAGCCAAAAATATCTTTCAAAATGTCATTAAATGAACATCAATAGGAGAGAGCAGGGTATAGACAATGGATGGATGAATGAGTGAAAATGGGAGTGTATAGTTTCATTTTATAAGGTACGTGTTGGCCAACATTTGTAACTTGGCCGTCACTAAAAGGCCACATCTGCAGTTAGTGTTGTCTGCGTGTAAATCCTGTGGCAGCTGTCCCACCAGGCACCTGGCTCAGAGCCGTTGACCTCTGACCACAAACTGACAGCTGACGAGGGAGACGAGAGAAAGAGGGAACAAATGGAAATCAAAAAAAGCCTGCAAGGAGGAGAGGGGGACACAGAGTCTGACACTGTGATACTGAATCAGGCAAAGTGGCCGGCGGTCACAGTCTGCGGGAAACACAAATCAAGAGAAGACGACTGAGTGTGACATCTAACAGATTGTGTTATCTTCACTCATCTGTCAGTCACACGTTGGTTGTTGAGATAAAAGAGACACAACACAGGCACAAGTTAGTGTTTGGAAACATGTTGCAGCATCATACTGTAGTAATGCTGTCATGAATGACTGGACAAACATGAAAGCAGCTCATCTCAATAAATGTTGCTGTCTAGATTAATTAACTTTTCCAGTATGTCTCACACCACAACACCTTTTAGCCTCGTTAGTGTCTTGGCTCAAGAGATAGCAATGTGAGTCTATGTCTGTGAATGTACCACTTTCCTCCAGACATAAATATCTCAACAACTATTGGATAGATTGCTCTGTCAATTTGTACAGACATTCATGTTCTCCAGATGTGTGATCCCCTGACTTTTCCTCCAGCGCTAACATGTGGTTTATATTTGTTTGCATGTTTGAAAATTCTCAAGAATTAGTGGATAGATTGGCATGAAATTTGCTAAACACATTCATGTTCCCCTTGGGATGAACTGCAGGAACTTTGGTGATCCCCTGACCTTTCATTTAGTGCAACTGTACTTTGGTTTATGACCAAATGTTAGCATATGAACACACTAAACTAAGATGTTTAACATGTAAGATGTAAACATTATACCACACCATTGTAATCCATGCCCACCTGTGTATCTGAATGTTTTAATGTTCAGGTACACAGTTCTTAAAACACACTCGCTGGGTGCATTACATCAGATCCCTGGTGTATTATTACCCCGTCCTACTGAGAATCCATAGCGATACAACAAACTGATAGGAATAGGAATAAAAAAGATTAGTAATCTGTTCAGTCTAACCAGCAAAAGAAAAAAAAGAGGCGTTTGATGTACTTTAATGTTCCCAACTACAGAAACTTTACTGTCTGCAGTTTGAGAACTTGACCCACAATCAACCATGTTTCCTCTAGTTCTTTGTTTATTGCACTATTCTGCAGCTACATATCTCTGATTATTCACGCCTCTTGAGTGCAACAGCTGATAGAGTGATGCAGTATATGAGAGGTTATGAATTGATAGTGGAGAGCGTTTTTAATTATAAGTGATCCATCTAAATCCTAAAGCTGGCCGACAAACCTGTGGCATTTTGCACGTAAGGCAACACGTCGATATAAGTTAAACAGTGTGTTAGGATACAGAGATGGAATAACTACTATAATCCTTTGATGAAGTGAAACTATTAATACTGTGATAGAAACATTTAAGGAATAGTTTGACCTTTTGGGAAATATGTTGATGAGATGAAAAGATCAATATCAATTTGATGTGTGTCCATGGAATACGACAAACAAACATTTAGAGCTCACTAACTAACATGTTTTGTCTCATTTGTTTAATTCAAGCAAAAATCAAAATGGAATCAAAATGTGAAAACTGTGAGCAGGCTAGTTGTTTCCCCCTGTTCCCCGTATTTATGCTAAACTAAGCTAAGCCAAGCAGCTACGGGCTGAAGCTTCATATTTACTGTATGGACACGTGAGTGGTGTCGATCTTCTCATCTAACTTTTGGCTGTTTCTCAAAATGTTAAACTTTTCATTTAAGAGTAACGTTCTGCATTCCAAAATGTTCTAAAATTAGTACAGTGTTTTCAAAAGTACAAGTACTTATTTGGAGGAATGGCTCCACTTTGATTCGTCCCTACAATGTTATAAATGTTCCAGATGGATCTAATTCTGACTATATTGCTGTTGGGGAATATATTGTTTCATTGAGATGAAGCAAGCTGATGGTTTGAACTGAGACATAGAAAACAGCTGTATTTTATGAGGTTATTTCATAATGTAAAATCATAACCTGCATAGTATTGTATGTAGTCTTAAGATGCACAAAATAAAGTACTCATAAGTAGAGGTTGAGGACAGTACCACGGTAAATGTATTAGTATACTTTACATATTTTTTATTATGATGTGATTATCTGTGTTGTTGATCCACCACAGCACTGTTTGTAATTCTTAAATATTTGAGCTTGAGGTATGAAATATTTCTGGGTAAAGAGCTGTTTTCCATTAGACATGAGATGTTTTACGTCACTGGTTATCCATCAGAACTGAACAGAAACCAAACATGAAGATTAAATTATTTTAGAGGTAAAGCCCTGAAGTATTTGAGAGGTGACCTCAGCTGATATACTGACTAACAACTGAAGGAGCATTTCCACTCATAAATACCTCATCTTGGGTGAAGAGCTACGGTCCTCCAGTGTGTGTGTGTGTGTGTGTGTGTGTGTGTGTAAAGTGAAGGCAGTGTGGGTTTGGGGGGGTGGGTTGAGGTGATTGACACTTACAGACGACCACAGCTGGTGTGGCCTTCTGGCTCCTTTTGCTCTGTCTATCACTTGATGTGATTGGTGGGTGAGTAGAACTTATGGTGCGGTAGGCGGGTGGTCAGCTGGCATTTAAACATGCTGCAGTTGTTGGCTAAAGCATCAGAGATTCAGGAATGCAGTAAAGGGGTAAGACAATGCTTTTTAGGCTTTATCAAGGCTGGTGTGATGGCTGTTCACCTCTGTTTCTGTGTAGATCTGTTTTCATGCCTGCTAAGATGTGTCTTTCTCAGCTTAATTATCGGTTTCTCACTTGAAGGAGTTAGATTTGGTTGTTTTTACATTGTGAGTTGACTGAGATGAGGACTTATTTTTTATCATTCATTGATCCATCTATTATTTTTTTCAATTAACTGATTGATCATTTATCATATAAAATGTCAGAAAATAGTGCAATAGTTTTGTCAAAAACAAAAAAGTCAATTTTACAATATAAAACTTGGCATTATTTGACACTTTTACTTGAAAATGACAAGTGCGTCATCATTTATCAAAATTGTTGCCAATTAATTTTCTGTTGATCGACTAATTGATTAATCAACCAACTGTTTCAGCTCTAATCGCAAGCAATAGTGGAAGTATTCATTTTCACAATCTATATTATATATCTGGATTATAACTATTGATGCATTAATATGTTCTTCACTTTAATGTTGCAGCTGGTAAAGGTGAAGCTAATTTTAATTACTTTATATAATGCTGGGTAACTTCTGGATTTTCCATCACCTACCTTTACTTTCACCTATAGTGACACATCATGATTTATTTGGTGATTATGATTTTGCCTTATCAATCTGACTATAGTTAGCAAATAAATGTATTTGAGTAAAAAGTACAATATTTCCCTCTGAATTGTAGTGGAGTAGAAGTACAGTACTCATGCAAATGTACTTAGTTACTCCCCACCACTGGCAGCTTTTTATTGTAGTATTTGAACGAGATGATTTGACACATTTCCGCTTAGACAAGCATGTGGACATTTAGACCAGATGAGATTTTAAACATTTCTACATGTTCTGTCATCCTCATACTTTGAAAGATTTTTTGTGTTTATGTGATGTTTGTTTATGCATCAGAACCTAGACATTCAAACTCCACAGTTCTTTATTTTGAAAACAGAACAGCTGGAACAGTAACAACATGGTGGTTAGTTTGTTTACACCTACCACCCTGACATCTGATTCTTCCCTCCATCCCTCTCTCTCTCCATCAGGGAGGCCCCACACAGGAGGCCGGCCCCGGCAGTGGCGACCCCGCCCTGCCTCAGGTCTACGCCCCTCCTCCCTCCTACCCCCGCCGGGTCAAGGTCCACCAACATCTGCGGCCAGACTGCCACCTCTCGATTTTAGCTCTGCACACGCCGGCTCAGAGTACCCCGAACATCCCCAACTCAGAGTCTATCAGGGGCCTCAGCTCGAGGGGGCGGAGGCTCTGACATCCAGTAACACGGTGAGAACACTTTGTGAAAGGAATTCAAATCATGACAAGAAATTCATGCCCCAATAAAATATGACCTTCAGTAAGTCAATGTGAGAAGAAGCCCTGCTGCTCCAGGTAGTTCATCCATAGGTCCTATCAGAGGAACATGGCCAGATAGAGTTTCCTTCTATATTTAGAGACCCACTTCCACTGTTGTGTCCATGTACGGGAATGCCACTCACACCAGGACAGCAAAGTGTGTGTGTGTGTGTGTGTGCGTGCAGGGGGGCAGCTGAGTAGGGATTTGTTGTTGAAAATAAATCCCCACGGCTTCTTCTCCCCTGTGTCTTATTTAGCAAGCAATAAAGCAGATCACCTTTCAAGAGTATGGCTGTGAAATGTGTCTCGATATTGACAGTTATTAGTAACACTGTGTGTCTTATGTGTTTGTGGTTCATCTAATCAAGAAATCAGATTGATTTCTGATAGAACGTATAAAAGGATTTACTCTTTCAACACTATTTGCTTAATTGGAAAAGTGAATTGAAACATAGTTATAACAGTATAGAAAGCAGTTGCATGATCATTTAAGAATGTTTTTTTGTTATGTATATTCAACAGTTTATCAAGCTGCAAAAAATCCTCTTCTGATTGTGTCATTTGTCTGGAGGCCTAATTGTGTCCTAATGATCTCAAAAGAGTTTCATTGAAACAAATGCCTGTTAAGATCTTTTCAACCTGGTTCCAATAAAGATCAAATTGTTCCCAGTATTTTCTAAAATCAAATTTCCTTTCTCTTAATACTAATGCTACTTTGTGTTTATTGCCAATTACCAAATGTTGGCACACTAAATTGATAAATTTGAAGATTTAGCATGTCAGCATCTTAACTTGGTCAAAACTTGTTTCAAGATACAGACACGCATTTTTGGAAAATTCTTTGAAAATAAGATTTCATTTGGAAACAGGTTGAATTATAAGATAATAAGGTTTTTGGGCTCCATTCAGACAGAAATTAGTGTTACTATATTTGCAGTGCAGTTAAGATATGACATAAACCAATCAAACCTCCTTCAGGCTTGAAACGTCAGCTTTATTATGGACAGAGGTTTAGTGTGATCTGTGTAGCAGCTCAGCTCTGTGTCCTCCTGCAGCACATCTCTCTTCCTCCTCTCATAAATGGTGTTTTGTGGCCCCATCTATATATTTTATTACTAGAGCCCCTGACATACTTGGGTCCGTGCTGATTTTCGGAGAAAATTGAGACGTCGCCACGGAGGGAGGGGGTCAAAGGGGGAGGCTGACCAGATGACCCCCTTTCCCCCCTCTGAAATATCGCTCAGGTCCAGAAACACATTTCTGCATCGTGACATGACACCACCACCCAACTCAACCCTCTCTCCCTGTCTCCCACTCCCCTCCACTGTGGCCTGTCTGTGGTGTGTGTGTGTGTGTGTCTTTGTGGGTGAATGTGATGCTGTGTACAGTAGTTAGCTATGGCAAGCCAGTGAAACCAGCAGCCTGTCATGTTTGTCCAACGCTCCTCTGTGTGAATGTGTCCCTGTACCTCTCTCTGTCTATCCCCAACTTATTAATTATGCCCCTTTTCAAATGACCTTTAACCCTTGGCAGAAAAGCAGCACCGTGACCCCCCAGACTGACCCTTGTGGAACGTTCAGTTTTGATCTCTGCCCCCCTTTGCTCTCCCCCCCATCACCCTCTTCCTTTTCAAGCTTTTGGCGCACCTTCTCTGCCTTGTTTACTTTGGTTTAATTTTATTCTTCAGTGCTGCACTGAGGCCTTTTCCACTACCTGCCTCTTGGTACTAGAATGCTAATCCTCAAGTCTTCACTTCTGCATAAAGGACTGCTACTGTTTTCACATATCAATACTTTTTCTGTCATTTATTCTTTGCTTTGTTTCTTTTTCTTTTCAATGCACTCTGCTCTTTCTCTCGCTCTCACTGCTGAAGCTCATTGTTTTATTTTTTCTTGCAGACATTTTCACTCTCATTTTCTTGTTTGGACTCATTCATTTATCTTAAAAACATAAATTTAACATTTCTTTTGTTTTTTGCGCTGGTTGACCAACACATACTGTACATGCACATACACATGCACACACTAGCATCGTGGTGCATTGTGGGATAATGAATGTTTTGGTTTTGGCACATTAGGTCTTGTCTTTTTTTTTTTTTGCATGGGGCAATTTAAATTAGTTAAATATCACCATAGTTTTATATATATTTTACAGATTATTAAACTGCTTAGATATATAATGATAATACTCATAAGGCAAATTGGCCCTAAGTCACAGTCTTTCTCGTTTTTCAAGGGAGCCTAAACTTTATTTAACTCTCTTTGCCACAGCTTGAGTGAGCATCACTAGATGTAGTGTTAGATGTATAATCTTTATTGTCTTTAGACTCTCTGACAGGCATGTATTTAAAGACGCCTCACTAAAATGGAGCCCTTTCCATGCCTCCTCACATTTGCCTGAGAGGAATCACTGGTTGCTGAATGCTCTTTGAACTTTGGTTTGAATCACTTGACTTCATGAAAATGATCTTTGCCTAATGCTCATGTGATGCTTCCGCAACTGAATTTTTACACAAACAGAATTCACTGAAAGACGTTGCTGAGTTCTCTGAATTGACTTCTATGATTTTTCCCCCCCTTTCCTTCTTTGCTTTCCTACTGATGCCCTCTCCTTGTGTTTTCTTCACACCTACTTTCATCTCATTCATACTCTTTCTTTTCCCATCTTTTGTTTTCCATTTTTCTGTTTTTGTTTGTTCTCTCGCGTCCTCTTCCTTCACATCTGTTCTATCCACGTGCTCGCTTCTCCTCCTCCTCCTCCTCCTCCTGTTTTCATACTTTCTCACTGTCAGGAGGACACTTTGGCCCCTGTGACCTCTGACCCCCAGTCTCTGAGCGTGTCGGTGTCATCAGGGGGCGGGGCAGGAAGTGGAAGTGATGAGGAGGGGTCAGGTAAGGCCCAGCCGAAACGCCTCCACGTCTCCAACATCCCATTTCGCTTCAGAGACCCAGACCTCCGCCAGATGTTTGGGGTATGAATTCAAATTGTCTCACAGTATCACAATGTATTTATACAACTGCTGGAAAAACATCTCCTCTGTGTATCAGATACTGTAAATACTTATTCTGACATTTTCAGCAATTTGGCAAGATTCTTGATGTAGAAATAATCTTCAATGAGAGGGGGTCAAAGGTGAGCGTCACGGAAAAATAATCAGACTTGAAAAATATTTGAATGAACACAAACAGAATAAATAAACAAACAATATGACCGTGTGAACTTGCAGGGCTTTGGGTTCGTCACCTTCGAGAGTGCAACTGAGGCTGACCGGGCAAGAGAAAAGCTGAATGGGACAATCGTGGAAGGGAGAAAGATTGAGGTGAGGGAGAATTTCCTCCTATAATAATATAATAATAATAATAATAATAATAATAATAATAATGGCCTATGTCCTGTTCTGTGTCTCCCCAGGTCAACAATGCCACTGCAAGAGTAGTGACCAAGAAGCCTCAGACGCCTCTTGTGAATGGTGAAATTTCAAGTAGGTCATTCGATTGGATTGTGGGAAGGATTCTGTTTATATCTGGTGGAAGAGAAACTTACTCTCATTTTTCTGTGTAGCTTCTGGATGGAAGATCAACCCCGTCATGGGGGCGATGTACGCACCTGAACTCTACACAGGTACATTCTTCTCTCAAACACTGATCTGTTATTATTATGAGATCATCAGCATTGATTCCTTTTTCTAACATTTGTTTCTTCCTTTCCCTTCTCTGTTTCATTAGTCGCCAGTTTCCCGTACCCTGTAGCGACTCCCACCTTGGCCTACCGGGGCTCCGCGCTGCGCGGTCGAGGCCGAGCTGTCTACAACACGATTCGCTCTGCTGCAACCACACCTGCTGCTGTGACCGCCTACCCCGGGTAAGACCCTGTGTCCAAGTCCCAGACCCTGGTCCACAATCACTTCATCCACTGCTCAACATCTGAATACTGTTTTTATTTACTTTTATCAGGGTGGTGTATCAAGATGGACTGTATGGAACAGAAGTCTATGTAAGTTGCTGCACAGTTTTCTCACACCTTTCCTCTTGAAGTCATTTTAAAATGTTGAAGCAATGATCTGTTTTTGCGCAGGGTGGCTATCCTGCAGCTTATCGAGTGGCTCAATCAGCGTCTGCTGCCACAGCGACCTACAGTGATGGGTGGGTTAATAAACACCACACACAGTCCTCAGATGTGTTTCTTACAGCAACGTTTTCACTATCATCAATCTATATATAAGATATTGGGGATATATAAGAGATAAGTGACAAGAAATGTCTGAACAGAAATGACAGCATGTTCTTGATGTAATTTAGATCCAGTGTCACACATATCACAGAGAGCCTGACAAGTTTATTTTCAACTGTGTCAGATTTTTTTTAACTCTCAAATATCTGAATCTGCTTCAAAAATCCAATTTCTGTTCTGGATACATTCTTTCCCATTTTTGCTGACCAGATACGGACGGGTTTACGCCACAGCTGCGGATCCCTATCACCACTCGGTTGGACCAACAACAACATATGGAGTTGGTACAATGGTGAGTCACGTCACACGCAGCCTCTGTTCAAACTATCTTGTTACATGTGAAGTTAACAACAGTCCCTGGTCACACCTGCTGTCCTGCTTCTGTCAACAGGCCAGTTTGTACAGAGGAGGATACAACCGCTTCACCCCATACTGAGCCGCCCGGCTGGCTGGTGGGCCGGGCGAAGACGCCTCTCTTAAAACTCTGGGATTGGCTGATCCATGGACGCTGCAGGACAGATAGTGAGATCCTTAAACGTTGGAAATGTGGAAATGGTTTTACCTCCATCACAACCGCTCCTCGAGAGACTAAACAGACTGAAGCTGTAAATACTGTAGGACACATTTACTGCCCATTCTACTGACGAATACTTAGCACCTGGAAGAGGATGATGTGTAATATATAGACAGTTGCTTAATTGTTTTGTGAATTTAAAGAGTAGACAAACTGATGCTGGTAGATGGCTCAAAACTGCAGGAGGTGAAAAATACTGTGAGAGCGATTTTTGCGAGTGATGTCGGGGATTTTTCACGGGTCAAACTGTACAAAAGAAGAACATTTTGTACAATGTTAAATGACTTATTTTTGATGATAATTATTTACTAAATCTCTATTTGTGTGTGTGTGTGTGTGTGTGTGTGTGTGTGTGTGTGTGTGAGCATATGAATGAGGTTATTGTTCAGTTACCCAGTCGACTGAGAGACGGCTGTGACACTGGTATCATTATCACAAACGCAGAACTAATGTTTGTCTGGATACGGTTGGGATTTCTTTTGTTGTTTTCTTTCTAACAATCTACCTCTCATACTTTTTTAGCTCTTAATACAGCCGTCACTATTAATCCTGTATCGCTTTGTGTAATTCTAACTAACATACTTTCTGTGGCTCTGTACCTCACCACCTAATGAGCCTGATGGGCCTGTCGAGCGCTTTCTCTTATTTCTCCAGGGACGTTTTATTTCTCTGAGCTGCTTTAAACCCTGTTTTACATTCACACATTCACATCTGGAAGCTGCAGTAAGAAGCCGCCTTTTGCTCTTGGCTTCACTTCACAAGCTGAGGATTAAAGGCCTTGCTTGAAGGATCGCTTCTCTCGTCTTATCTCATTTAACGTCTCACTCCATAAGACTTCAAGTTTGTCCATTCGACTCTTGTCTATTGTTGCCTTGTTTCTCTCTTTGCTGTCATCTTTTCCCGTGTCTCTCCTTCCTCACTCAGAACTGTCGGATGCCTTCTTCACTTGTTTTGATCAGTTCTTCTTGGCCTAGTCTTTGTTTCTGTTGCACTCTTTTCTGCTGTGTTTGATGTTTACCTCTAAATAAAAACCTGTTTTCTCTCTCTTCTCCTCATCTGCCCTTTATTGGCTTGTAATATTTTCCACTCTTTTTTTCCCCCATCTGTCATTATTCAACAAGTCTTGGGGTTGTTTTTCTGTTTCAGCTCTGTTGTGTAAGAAGTCCCGACTTGTGATTGGACATGACATTTAGTGTAAAAGTCTTGTAGAGAAACTGAAGCAGCCTCTCTCCTTCTATTTCTTGCTTGTACTTATTTCCAATATTAATACACACTTTGACAGCTCACTTCCTTTTTTCCTCTAGTCTACCTTTTTATCTTCCTTCTGTCTTTCTCTGCGCCACTATAGAAAACACTTATTTTACTTATACATGTACATAAAATCGAGCCTCAGTCTGTCTTCAACTTTCTTCCACCTTCACTGTTTTTATTCTTTTCTTTCGTAGCTGTAGTTCCAGCAGTAGCATATAAGACTTGACATAGATTTTAATTTGCTTCTAAACTTTCATCTTTTCTCTCCGAGTGTCTGTAACTTTTGCTTCTGACTTTCTCTTTGTGCGTATTTCTCTCATTTTCTCTCTTCTAGCTTTAGTCTCTTTGCTCTTTTTCGTGCTTGGTTTCATCTGTCTTCTGATTTGATTTCTATCATTCTGAGTTTTGCAACTCTACTTTTGCTCTTTTCTCTTTCATCAATAGTTCTTCTTTAGCTCTTTAGTTTCTTCTTCTTCCCTGACTGGACAGCCAGGCTATGTTTCATGAAATACAAATCCTCCATCTGTACACATTAGATGAATTATACAGCTGTAGAATTGGTATGTATGGCTTTTTGTTCACCTTTAATGATAGAACTATTGACAAACACACAAGATGTGCTGGTCTTACACCGAACATTTGACCATAATCTTGAAATTAGATTTTATATGAAAGTAACATGCAAATTTCAGTTTCTTTTAGTATATGCAAATTATTGAATATGATCTAGATCGATTAGTAAAATAAAGAACTTTATTGTATTTTGAGGCTTTCAGTAGTGGTTCATGCAGAACTTTATTAGTTTGATTCTTTTTTCTTTTAATGCACTTTCAACTTTCAAACTATTTTTCCTGCTGTTTCCTTTTTAAACTTAACTGCATGAGCTCAATCCTTTGCTGTTCTTTCCTTATTTTTAACTCATTGCATGTAGTTTTACCTATTATTAATTTCTTCTACATTAATCTTTGATTACTGCTGTACTCTCTATTCCTTTCCTTGTAATTTCAACTTTAAATGATTTAAGTATCATGAAAAACCTTTTCTTTACCAACTACTCCATTCAATTCACTTTGATGACGTTGTTTACCTCAGATGTTGGTGGAAATAAAAATATCAACTGTAGCTGCTTAAAGGAAAATCTGGAAGAGGATTTCATTGTGTCAAAGTTACCCAATGAGTCTCTTATTACTAACGGTGTCACAGGTGCCTCTCACTCGATATTTATTGCATTTCACAATAAACTGTCTATGCAAAACTTGACTCCTCAGTCCTTTGACAGTATGTACTCCATGATTGAAAAACACAGGGTGCACTGGATTTATACTTTAATTTTATTAGATTTTTTTCAAAATATATACACAATATTTACAAAATGGCAGTTCATCATGTCAGATCTGCAGTCATGGGGAGAGGGAGGGGGCATTGCAGATAAACCTTCAGCTTCAGTTGTTAGTGAGCTGCAACATAAACTATTAAAGCATTGCAGACGCGATACAATACTTACTAGTGAGAGTGACTAGTTGCACGTGGCAAACGGTCACAAACATACTCAACATAAAAGGAAAAAGATAAGAATGAGAAGAAACAAATACTGGTTAGAGATTTGGAGCAGGAGAAGAGGAAAGCATGCAGGGTGAGGAAATCAGAAAGTGAGAACAGACAAATTCAAATGAAGACGAGATAAAAGGAAACGGCAGGAAATGAAAACAGCAGAAGTGAGGGGATGTGGGAGTTCTTCGAGTGTCAAATATCAAGGAAGGAGTCACAAGGACCGATGGAGGTATAAGCCTACGGTAACATGGGAGCAAAAAAAAAATAATATTGAAAACATGACTCAGGCATCGGAGAGAAGGGGGGAGCATCCAAAATGAAAATTGTTAGTTGTCTGGGGTGAATTTTTCTACTAAGACAGAAAATAATAAACAACAAATCAAACATCCTGGACTGTTTCAATGCTGAAAACCTGAGACATCAAATGTACACACTTTGACCATGTGTAAAAATCTTATATCTACACAAACCAAAGGCAACAAAGAACCATCAGTCAAGCTCATCATATGTGAAGAAATCAAAAAGTTAATTTCATATCATGGGAGCACAAACCAGCACATCAAATCAAATAAGAAACTTTGCCTAAAGAAGACTGCATAGTAAAAAAATGTTACTGAATGTAGGTGAATTTCAAGGATAAAAACATATTCTGTATGTCCAGACACATTCTTTAGATGATGAGTGATTAAACTTTCAAAACTAGGCTCTACTGTAACTCTGTAACCGACTCAGGCAGGTCTGTAAATCAAGTAAACCAAATGATCCACAACTATAAATAAATAGACTGAGTGGAGGAAAAAACAACTAAATAGTGTGAAATTTTACCAGCAAACAACTGTAGGGATATTATTCAAAAAAATGTAAATGCGTCTGGACAAACAGAAAACCACAGTACATGATGACTTTGTCAATCACCAAACATTGTTTTTAAAAAGTAAACAGGTATCATGTTGCACAGAAAAACTTGGTAAATATTTGGGTTAGCAGCAAATCACATTAGCAGCAGATCAACATTTTCCACATTTCATTATGTGAGGCTCCCATGTATTTTATCAGCTGTATGGCTTCAACTTCAGTGGGTCAAACCAAGAGACTTGGAATTGCTCACAATTCACCCTCTCCGGCTGGCGTCTGGAGGTGGTTCGCCCACTTATCACTCCGTGTGCTCCTGCAATGCAGCAGTACTATGAGCTGAAGAATGAGAGGTCTGGTGGTGTGTGAGAGAAAAGGTTCAGGGAGTGAGGGGAGGAAATAGCAAAGAGGGCAGGGGGTCAGGTAAATGAAGGGGGAAGAAAGAAAACATGTTGAAATCAGGTAATTACAAAACATTTGCTGAAATAATGAACAGTTTGGAAAACAAATCCAGGTTTACAAGTGCATTTTGTCAACTTGATGGAAATCTGTCCTTTTGTGGAAGGCTTTAACAATACGTGCATTTGTTAACGGTGGTCCCATTTCTCACTGAGTATATACCAGCTTTGTATGGAACAATCTGCCAACACAAAACTGCCACAAAACAAGTGACACAAATGCAGCAATGTGCTTTTTGCCTGAAGGGACAATTGTCTCAACCAAATTGACATCTCACCCTAAACTTTGGTTCAAGAGCCTGTGTGAATGTTCTCAGGCTGCACTGGGAGAAACTAGCACTGGAAACTGGTAAATATCAACTCCACCACTACATCCACTGTGATGAAGACATAACACACAATCCAAGCCAGACCTGTCTGCATTTAAGTTTACATATTCACATCAATGTCTAAGAAGAAAAACCAAGGAAAAAAAAAAAAAAAAATCACACTTACCCGTGTGTAAACAAAAAACCTACACTATGCAAATTACAGCAATATCATACAATATTTACAAAAATATACTGTGTAGACAAGTAAACACGTCGATTGTACAGCAAATCTGCATTCACTCATGTTCTGGTCAGTTACTCCAGTCTTTAATACCTCAGGCTCAATGTTTCTACAGTGGTAATTAATACTGATCAAATAAAAAAAAATTATGAGGGGCAATGTGGACCAATGTTTTCAATTTCAGCACAATCTATGTGAGGAAATTATACAGAAAGTCTGTGTTAAAGGTTCTGTTGGTTAGGGGTTCATTTCCTGACATATTCAAGCTGTCTAATCACCACTACTTTAAATATTGTATTACATATCTTGTTCCAATTATCACCTAAGAAAGTGTTGAATCGTCCACCACCAATATTATTCTAGATCCTAAAAATCACAGACCTCCTGAAGATAAATGGACCAAAATCACATCAGAGAGAACCAAACTACAACTCTACTGCCATTTAGAGAAACATGTTTTTCCTTTAGGGTGAATTGCTTCTGTAGATGAGAATGAGGCTCCAATTGCAGCTTTTATTTTAGAGAATTGTATCACAACTACTGGAATAATGGACATAAAAGCACTAGTCTTCAACCTGCATCTCCCTCTTTACTAATTTACTGTCAGTTTAAAAATCATGGTTTGATTTGAATACTTTACCATGTGACATTTAGACAGCAGTGTGTATCTGTCCAGACAAATATTTGGGATTGTACTAACTCATCCTAAAATGCCAAAAACTGGCAATTTCAGATGTTGTCCAATTTTTTATGACACTTAATTTATGTGTTCAATATCAACCTTTAAGTTTTCATAAAAATCTGCTTTGCAGCTCCATAATTTATTTTTTCCCTTTTGCCAAGATAAAAGCCAAAATTGCTGTCCAAAAAACACACACTGAAGCACTTAACACAGAAGAAATGTGAGGCAACATCTCTGTTGTGATGTCATCCACCTGCTTCCAGAGAAGTCTCTTTCGCTTACCAGCTTTGCTAACACCAGAGCCAGATGTAGCATACAAACCACTCGTTGTTATTCCTCGTTGAGGCAGCAGGTTTCCCACTGATGCACCACCATGCAGACTTCATCCTCAGCTGTATTTGAAGATGGCAACTTAGATTCCGGTTTCTTTTGGATAACAGCTGGTGAGATTTAGATGTGGATGAAAGGTGGGCTCATTGCTGTGTTGATCGGGGGGTGTGCTGGATTCCATCTACCTGAGGACGAAGGAAGCAGATTCCCTCTCTGCCTCTGGCTGCTTTGATTCTGGAGATGCAGGTTAGCTTGGAGGGTATGGAGCAGTGAGGAGATCACCTTGATGAAGAACACTTGCCTGTATCCTTTATCATACACAAAGTCAATGCTCATCAGATTGAGACTTCTTCCCCAGTGCTGGCTGACCATTTCATGACTGTGACCAGCTAATTAATACTACTTAATCAAATCAGGAACAAGACTTTAAGACTTCAGTCCATTGCTTTCACGTGCCACACGACTGGGAACATTAACAGGACGAAGAGCCAACTGTAGATACCTTGAGGAAACTGGGCGCAGGGCAGGACATACAAACCACCACCTCTTCTTTCAGACAAACTCCAGGCATCTTCTCACCTTGTTGTCTTACAGTCTCTGAGAGGAAGATGTAAAGTTGACCTGATTCTGTAGACTTGACTTCAAACAGAAGACAGCTGGATGATTGACTTGAAGAACAGCTGTTTGTATTTCCCTTTTGGTTGACAAGGCTTGAAACTTCAGGTCTTGGAGCTGTTGACTTGAGGAAGGAAAAAAACATGACAGAACACTGTTAGCTTTGACATCTGATGGTGGTAAAGGAACAGGAACCATGAGGGTGAGTGCCTCCCTGATCTGGTTCTGTGACTTCCTGGCCTATAAGTGCTGAGATTACGTGATAATCCCAAAACTCAACTGTTCACTCCCTTTTCTGGCATTAGAAGTGTAATGAGTTATCTTGGGCATTAAGCTAACCTACAATGTTTGAGTGACTGTATGTGCAGACTCCTCAGGTTTAAAACAGTTCTTATCTGAGTGTCAGAAAATTACATCTGCCTTCTGAAATGAGTCCTGCAACAGAGTATTCTAGCATGTGTCTCTCTATATGGGTCTTCAATAGTTGTTCTGCCAACTACTCTATCTGAACTGGCTGAGATGTCTGAAGTGCAGTGCATTGATATGTAAGAATCCACGATGGTCCCCTAATGTCTCCCTTTATGGTGCTACTCCCCCCACCCCTTCAGGAGGCAGCCAAAGAAGCTGTGCTGGTTTTGCAGTCTATCTTTTGGGGGTCAGAGGGTGTAAAGGTGACACCTAGCCCAGTAAGAAAGGCCATACAAGAGTCTAAACAAGAGAAGCCCAGATTGGACTGCACATACTGCACCGGCAAGTCGGGCCTGAACCTGCAGACAGAGGAAACAAAGAAATGGAGATCAGCACAAAAGTTATAAAGGACCTAACATTTGTTAACAGACCTTTCTGGACCATGACTTACGTTTTGACCATGGCCCGAAGTGCAACCTTTCTTTCCCTCTCTACAAACTTGTCAATGAGGTATGAAGCCATGCGCGGGGCTTCCAGGTACAGCTTAAAGAAACGGCGATAGTTTCCTAACGCCCAGGCAGCACGGAGAGCAAGAGCATGAGCCACACACTCATCTGCCCGCAGCGCTGGGGTCAAGTACACCAACTCAGTGGTTAGATCTGTGGAGGAAGGCGAGTGGCCAAGGTTAAAATGTGGAAGGAAATGTGGAAAGGGTGAGAATGTGTGATGTGTAATAGTGAGTCAAAAGAAAACAATGTGAGCATACCTCCAGAGTTTTTAGTGAAGATGTAATACAGCAGTCTATATGCTGTAAACTCTCCAATGTTCTCTGAGGGATTATCCTTATAAAGGGCCTTCAGCTGGGTCTGGCACTGGTTGAACTCTTCATGGTCTCCCTGAAGACGATTAACATTGAGCTAGTCTTTAAAAAATGTACTGTTATCGCTTTAAGCTAACGCAACACTTGTAATAAAAAACAGACTCACCTTTTCCAGAGCAATTCGTGCATGACACTCATACACTTCCACTGTGAAATCAGTACGAACTCCCTGGACCTGGATAATGACAGGGAAAAAGAAACACATTTACAAATACAAAGAAGAAAACACAAACCCAGACAATAGTCAACATTGTAAAAAGACAAAGACAAAAATGTAACATATGAAGATAACTGACTGTGAGGTCCTGTCGTATGGACTTCATCTGTTCGCAGGCATAGACGTAGTCCTGGTTGGTTTTCCAGTGGGCTTTTACAGCCTGCATAGATTTTCTCAGGACCTGGGTAAAAACAAGTTCAGAAATAGATTAAAGTCTGGATCTTGGTCTTCTGTGATGTGGAAGGAAACAAATATACTCAAAGGTTTCATCACATGTCACCCCCTTCGTCTCCCTTGTTTTATGCAATTTGCATAGTATAAAGTATGCTGAAAACTGATTTATGAAAAAAGGCTGACAGAAGCTTATAACTTACTTGCACAGGGCGCACAGTGGAGGGGTCCGGAGCACAGGTGAGCCTCAGGTAGGACTTTGTGATGTCTTGGCATGTTCCCACGATGGGGCAGTCCTCCCAGCTGAGGCCCTCCTGTGTTCCATCAGGTAAGTCCAGGGAATTGATGGAGAGCACCAGGGGTTCTGAGCGAAGCTGCTTGTGAAAACGAGCTGCTCTGCTCTGCTTCTTGGCTTCTCTGTTAGGGTCATGGAAATCCAGACCAGCATTGCCGCCTTTCCTCTTCTTTCCAACAGCTGAATTGGAATCATCCATGTTTCTGGAAGGAAATGTCAAAGGTTATTCACAAGCTAGTAAAAGAAAAAAAACCCATTTTCCTCCATTTGAGGCCTCCTCAAGAACAGCGATCAATGAGAAAAGTAGGGACCTGATTAGACGATTCAATGGAATATTTGTAATAACGTGAATATATTTACCTCCTTCCTCTGTTGGCTTTTCCTCCTCTTCCACGTCCTCTCTCTCCACCTCCACGTCCTCTATCCCTGTCATTACCACGACCACGTGCTCCTCTCTGGCTTCGTCGTGACAGCTGAGGTCGGAGGTCACTGGAGATACTGCTGTCTGACTGCGAGCCAGAATCGCTGGGAACATAGAGACATGAGATATTTAAAAAGGAAATACACAGAACGTCCACAGTAACCAAAGAAATGGAGGTGAAATAGTGTCTTACCTGCGCCTATGTCTTTGGTTGCTGCGGTCTCTGTGTCGGCCGTGGGAGGGGGATGGGGAGCGGGAGGAGGAACGGGAGGAACTAGAAGATGGACTCCTTTGAGAAAATATATTCCTGTAGTGGCCCAATCTGTGTCCACCACCTCTGCCTCTCGAGGCTGTAGCAGCTGTGCTTCCACCACGACTAACTGAGCCATCTGATGTCCTCTGGGGTGGAACAGCTTCCCAACGAGACTGCTTGACCTTTAGCCTACAAAAAAAAGAGCCAAATCTTAATGTCTGTTCAACCTGCAGGCAATGTCACAACAAGTCACAGGAGTCTGTGACTATTCATTGCAAAGAAATGTATCAATTAAATTTGTTGTAGTAGAACTTGCTGAAAACAAACCCAGAATTCAAGTTTGTACTCAACTGAAATCACATCAAGATATCATATATAAATTGACGTTTGTATAATCTGCCAAGCTTGTGCGCAGTAGTGTGAAGAAATTTTAAAGCTTAGATAACAAATAAATATTTATACCAGGCAAACAATAATGCACTACTAAACTCACTCTGGCAATGGTTCACGAGTCCAATCAATGGTGTAAGCAGAGCCATCTTTTAACCGGTCCTGCAGAACTTCCTTCAGCACCTTCTCGGTACGATCTTTGTCCTCCTCTGTCTCACAGGCTGTAAAACAGCGCTGCACATATTCCTTCATGGCTTGGGGCCAGTCCTGGGGTCTGGAGAGAAAGCAAATCCAGTCAATATATTATTCAAAGATTTCAAAAAGACAGAGAATCAGTGGAGATAGACCAGTTCTCACCGTGCCTGAGCACCACCAGATGCAGCACTGGCATTAGCAGGAGAGGAAGGAGCTGGATTCATTCCCGAGGGCTGTTCACCTGGAGGGAAAGTCTGATTGGAAATTGGAGAACACTGAACCTGATAGGGCCTCTTGGGAATATTGAACTTCACAGAAGCTGTCCCAGGTGCCTCTGTGCCAAAAAAAAAAAAGAAATTTAGAAAAAGAATAAGGAAATAATAACTAATAATAACTAAGAGAACAACATTTTTTAATCACTAAAAAATGTCTGTTTACATCTGTTCTAAATTCCACAAACCCAGATTTCTGCCTCCTGTCATGTTTTTTCTGCTTTCACTTCAGCATTCTACAACTTCAACTAAATAACCACTATTAGGCATGTAGGAACCAAATACAGAAAAACAAAATGGATTCCAGACCATACAATACAGATATGGAATACAAATAATCTAGGTTCAGGATGCAGGAGCACAACATTTCTCCCTCATCTTTAAAACATCACAGCTGAAACAACTGCCTTCCTGTACTTCTCCTACATTAGTGTGTAATAGTAAAGTACAAGAGTGCTCCTGGTACAGAGATGCTGTCTGCCTCTCTCTTGCAACAACAATCCTAGTTACGGATCCTCTCTGGCATGTACAGGGCAAGATGACCTTCTCCCACCCCTTGTTCTTGTGCATGATTATACTTACTTTCTGATTGCAAGTAACATGTTTTCTTTGTTAGTCATTTTGTTATGCTGCATCAGAGAAAAACAGTGATACCTACTAGTATCACTTGTAAATCATTTGATAAATTGCTATACATGATATAGATGTTACCTCACAAAGGAGTAAATCTTACGTTTCATGCGGTGCCACAGTTGTTGTCCTTGTTTTTGGTTTTTGTTCTTATTGGCCTCTCCTCTGCCAAGCCCTGGGACATATTGGCCAGGCTGCTGTTGCTGCTGGGAGGTATTCTGAGGGGGCTGATAGGTGTTCTGGGCCTGGAAACCCTGTCCATAGCTTGGCCGTCCCTGGGAATGATTGTAAACTTGCATTTGGTTGGGGTCACCAGGTGGGTATGGCATGGAGTTATTGGCACTGTAAGCATTTTGTGATGGAGGAGGGGGGTACTGGGAGTTGGGTGGGGGAGGAATAGGTGGGGGTGGAGGAGGAGGGGGTTTCTCTGAGGTGGTTGGGCTCTGGGGTGGCTGGGGAGTAGCAGGGGGAGGGGGTTGTGGTTGAGATGGGTAGTTGGGGGACTGGTCTTCCATTCCAGGCACTGGAGGAGGCTACGGCCAGAAAGAAAGAAAGAAAGAAAAGCTATTTTAACAGTACAATAAAATCTAACTTTTGAGTTCATCTAAACAAGTTTGGCCACTGGTCTCATGTCCAGTGACTCAGGAATTACTTTGCCAGGTGCTCATAGTTCTCACTTTCAAACACCAAAAGGGTAAGTGACAAAAACTCATTAGTTAGGGCCATGATTTTTCCTGAGAAATAACGTAAGGAGCTATGAATAACTACAAATTCTTATCATGTACCTGTCCATTTGAGGTTGGAGCTCCTGGGTAAGGCCCTGGGGGCACACCATACTGATTTGGTGGATATGCAGCTCCATACTGGAAATTCAGAGAAACCCATGTTGTCATTGTACAACTCTTTCCTAGTCTGTCATCATCAGACATTGATTTGGGAGATACAAATGTACAAGCCCTGTAGCTAATGGTGTCGAATGCAGTACATGCCTTGCATTTATATTAAATGTTATTAAGATATCATATTGACAAGAACAAAATTATTTTCTATACTTACTGGCCCCATGGGGTAGTAGTAATTATAGGGGTATGTGTATCCAGGATAATGCTGCTGAGTCTGCTGGTACCAAGGATAGTACTGCTGCTGCTGCTGCTGCTGAATGGCAGCAGAGTCAGACACTGCTGGCTGAAACTGACCGGCCTGAAATGACAAACATGCACCAACAGCCTTGGCATTTTAATCCAGAACAGAGAGGAAATCGTTTAGCAGGGACAGAAATGACAGTGCTACAAGAAGATGCAAAAATAAATATTTAACACTTGATAAATGAATCCCCCAACTTATACATCCATATGCAAACACTTGTCATTTCAAAGCATTCTGTTGGTATCCACTGTTGCTGTGACTAATAAAAACACACTCTGTAATTTCTGCTGCTAGGGGTCTCTCAATCAAAAGAAAAAACAAAAGAGAGTTTGATGACATTGTGAAGAAGCGTGGGATCATGGGAGCTGTTGTCTTCTTTGTTAAACAACCACCATTGCAGATGAAAATGCATAATCATGCTCCATCACGAGGGAACAATAAAAACAATAGTAAACAATAGAGTGGCTAGCTGGCTAGTTCAGTGACTTAATTTCACACTCTCTTACATGTCATCCAGTGTTTCATGTGTTTCCCCAGAAGTTATAGCAACTAGGTGGGATAAAGGTGATAGGACTTAAAATAAAGTTATGGATTTCTCTGGCTTTGAACATTTTGGATAATGTAAGTACACAACTCAACAAAATATATAGACACAGAACATCATTATAACAAATGGTTTTAGATATTTTTATATGGAAATGGCCTTAATTGGGAGTTATGTTGCAGTATCCCCTAAGATGAACGTCAATGCCAGAACTAAAAAAAGATAGAGACACACAAAGATAGAAGCACACCTCTGCTGTGGTCCGGTTGGCTTGTGTGGTCTTAGCAGAGCTCTGGCTCTTGTTAATGGAGGCCAGTGCTTGTCTTGCTTTCTCCCATTCTGGGTTTTCGTGAACCTGGCCATCTCCAGCAGCACCATAGGACCTGCCACCAACACGAGAACAGGAGTCAAAAGTGTTCATGAAATTAGTTCAATTAGTTCATTAGCGCACACACACAAGTCTTGAGCTTGACTAACACAAGTTTGGCAAGCTATAAATAACATCTGTAAAGTGATGTATATCATATTAACGGTTTATTCCATAATAGGTTTGAATAGTAAAGTTAACGTCTGCTATATTGCGTCAACGTATTAAACGTTTGTTTGCGTCAACGTTCAAATACGTTCACTGCTCCCAACTCGAGCAGTTCAGTTTTCTTACATCTAACTGCTAAGTTAACCATCTTAGGTAAAGCAAAACAGTTGTACATGTTAACATCGCCTGGCCAGATAATTCAGTTAATCCAAACAGATGTAGCATTAAGTAACATCAGTTATCTGCATCAAACCCTATTCTGTAATCAATATCGACATATGACTTAAATGCAGTTTAAGAATATTAACGTCAGGCAGCTACTCAACTAAGGTTAGCTTTATGTTAACCAAACCAATGGCCTGTATGCAGCTAAGTGTGCTAACTCTTGTCAACACCCTCAGCTGAGTTAGCATAATTATCATTAACTCAGATTATAGTTAGCCATCGACACCATACAACACCATACCATATATTACCGTTATAGTCTTAAGTTATATTACATTATGTCATTGACTGTGAGTGGGTCTTCTGTAGCCAGATACTATGACCTACCAGTTAGTTGTTGGGGTTGCTTGTGTCGTGTTGGCCGCCATTTCGCCACAGACTACAGCTAGCGTTAGAAGGCTAACAGCTTTTCGCTAGCTAAGCTAGCTGGCTAGCGAGGAACTCGGCTAACGTCGTTAGCGTTAGCTCTCCTGCTACAGAAAAGGTAAACAAGATGAAGACTGACACGATAATCAACTGAGTGATTACAAGAGGAGCAGTCAGCCGACCGCGAACAACGCTGCCTATTCAAACAAGTCAAACGTTTATATACTTAGAGTAAAGGTTCAAATTAAAAAATGAAGTGAACATTAGCATATTCGCTTCCTTTTTCGTTGACGACCAGCTTCGTCTGAACAGACTGTGCAGATACAAAATGGCTGATAAGTAAAATCGGCCAAGTCAAGTGACGTAATGACAATGTTGTTTTACCCAGAGTAGATCCTCTCAGGCCTCCGCTTGGGCCCCTGTTTCTCCCGCCTCCTGCACAACCCCGACAGGCTCCACCAATCAAATGCAGGATTTGGGTCTACATCAGAGTCGTATTCGCCCACGAGCATGTCAATCAAAAAGACTGGGGCGGATTGTACTGCCTGAGAGGATAAACACAGGTCATAGTTCCCCCAAAGTAGTTCTTATGGAGCCATAGGAGTGACATAGAAGAATAAATCTGTAAAAGAATAAGAAAAGAAATTTGATTTTTCTTTATATTACAATATGTATTTTCTCATTCTGTTACAGTTTTATTTTTTATAGCACTCCTATGACTCCATACTTCCCTTAGCTCTAATTAGTAGTTAAGGAAAAGAAGACTTCACTGAACTCTAATCACCAATAATATATCTGTAACCCCAATTAATAGTATAAATCTCATTATCAGCTCATGTTTCTAGTCCATATGTTCCAAATGAACAGTCTTCAGAGTGGTCATATTTTGGAGGCTGGGCTTGCTATTTTAACCATTTTACTCAATCAACAAACAGGGTATGTTTTTTCAGATCTCATAGATCTTAGACACACTCGCTCATTGGGGTATACATTTTTCCTCCTGTCTTCCTGTAAAACACACACAGCTGCAGGATGTGTGTTTGTTCGGCTTTGTGTGAGTGAGTGTGTGTGTGTGCAGGCTATTACAGAGAGGAGAGTCATTTCCTGTCAGTCTCTCCCACACTTGATCCCCCAAATCATTCAAGCCTTTTGGAAGCCCCTATGGAGTTTAAATGATATTTGCAACTGTGGAAAGGTTAATAAACATGTATTTTGCTGCACAACAAAGAACAGCAGGTCTCAGTGTTTTTAAAGATAGAAGAATTTATATTATTTTCATGGAATTAAGAGTGTTTGTTTTGTCTTTGAATTCCGACAAAGTATAAAGTAAATACCGTAATGCCTTCAATTTCAATGTTAAGAACATCTTATTTTGGTGAGTATTATCTGAAATCCATGCACAGCTTTCAAAATAAATGAGACACTGTATTTAGTGTAATTTCTAGCCCATTTCTCACAATGAATGATATCATGCGCCTGCTGAATGAATAATTTGCTCCCATTGTTGTCTTCTGGGCTACATCATCACGCAAATATGTTGAGCATTTGTGACAAGATCTCACAAACAATGACTCACCAGCCAGCACCATTGTGTGGATACCTGGGTTTAGTAATGCTGCTGTTTCTCTAACACACAAGAGGAAGTTGGACCCGTTAAAAGCATCTCTACTACACTATAGTTGTATGAGAGAATTTGGTTGTATGAGTTATTTATGTGAGTTAATTATGCACCAGACTGACACCCTTTAAAAAATATTATGTCACCAACTGAGTGGTGCAGTGAATGAGGGTTAACTTCACTGACTGCATTCCACCATAATTGCAGGCAGCTGTTAGTGAAACCCCTTATGATAATTTCAGTGTGAAATTAAAAGTTTAACCATGAGCATAATCACCGCCTGAGAAAAGTCTTATGTGAGTTTAGTCCTGTGATGTGACCACTGAGGACACTGAAGTCATGGATTTATTTATTTTTTCCTGAGAAATGTGGGTATCTTGGGGGATTTATGTTCAATTGTTAGATACCTACACATATGCTGTTTCCAGTATTTCTAAACTCATGTAGGGAGTTTTGAGACAGCATTGTGACATTTGTGCTGGTAAATAAAACAATGATGCTTTATTTTATGAGTCATTCATTTCTTTTTGTTTTCTGGAAGGAACTAAATACAGGGGGAAAAGAGTACTGAGACAATCAATTTAGTTTGAGTCACATTTAGTTTATGTATTTTTGAATATTCTATATTTTTCATGATTTGAACAAACCCTACAAAAAGCCAAAGCCAATGACTGATTCTACTAACAAGAATTATCCGTGTATGCATCATCCAAGCTCAATACCTTAATCACCATCATCCAAAACACTTTTTTGGGGGGAAAATGCTGAAATTACACATTTGCTTTTAAAGATTTAAGTCTTTAGGAAGAACTAATGGTCTTGGTGCTGAGGAGGAAGTTGGCAAATATTGAGAAGTTACCAATAATAAAAAATACAATATCCTTTAAATAGAATTTGCATAAACAGAATGAATCAAATATTAAAAAACAAGCAGTAAAAACATTTTAGAAACTAGTATTGGCAGTATTTTGACTTATTATCTCAGTATTTCTAATCCTGCTCTATTTTTCATAATAGGATAAAATGAAAGTTGGAGTCTTCACAGTTACAGTTTTGATACTTTTTAACCAAACTTTTCAGCAATAGACTCTTTCCTGTCGCCTCATAAACAAACCACAGCTCACAGTTATAACACAAAGTTCAATAAAACTCTGTCTGTCGGTCTCGTTTCTGTCCAACACGTCTGTTAAAGTGGATCCAGCTCTCCTCGCTATCTGTGGCGTCACTTCCTCGCCTCGTGCCCATCCCTGTGGAAAGAAAAGGAAAATTCACGCAGACAAACGACGGCGAGAAAAAGAGCGAGGGAAAAGTCGAGAGAGAAGCGAAAGCAAAGAGGCAGATGAAAGAGCTGGACGGTGGAGAGGGAGCCCACCAAACACCTGAACATACTCTTTAAAGTAAGTTTTACACACTTGTTGAATGTTTTGGTGACGCTCACTCAGATCAATTGATCAGTTTTACATTGATCCGAAAGTGCCTCTCAGTGGTTTTGCCAATAAGTTTAACACACGCGTGCTCTTCTTATAACTTATAAACTATATGTTTGACTATTAAAATGTGCCATTTAGTTGAATCATGATAGAAAAGTCTTGAGAGTTGGGGTAGGCCTGAAAGCCCCCTCCCCTCCCAGACTCTCTCTCTCTCTCTCTCTCTCTCTCACACAAACACACACTCAAACTAAAAGAAAGATTTCTCAAATATACATTCAGTTTTTTACATTATAATGTTGATTATGAAATAGTTTTTAAGGTGGCTGTCAAACATGATTCAATGTATGTGGTAATATTGGCTTCCACCCACTGTTAAGACACTGTAACTGTTAACATCAAATTTTACATTGTGGGTCTCAACAGGGTTAGTTTTTTTAAGTTGAAATCTTAATTTAATGGTCATCAAAGCAGCACAGCTCAATGTCTTTGGTGCTATACATTTTTCTGTAGGGAAAGTTACAGTCTTGTTTTTGTCCACACACACACACACACACACACACACCCCTGAGGGTAGAGAAAAGTATGTGCTAGCGTTGCATGAGTGTGATTCAAGTACAAGTCTCAGCATGGCCTTCACAGCCGCACCACTGCCAAAATGCTCATTGGTTTCCCTCACTGTTGCACAACGTGGTGAACTGAAGTGTTGACGCTTCCCTGTCTTATCAGGACTCTGGACTAGGGCTCCAGTATTTCAGCTGCTTTCTGTTTCTGTGTTATCTCATTTGCCCATTCGCTTGAGTGTCACATCTGTCATTTGCTCCATGCTATCGATATAAAAGTTCACCCTCTCCTTCCTCTCTTCCTCAATCTGTCTACAGTCATGCCACTCCACAAATCCTCCCGGGCTCCTCGCCTGGACCCCACCATGATCTCGGCCCCGCTGGGAGACTTTCGCCACACCATGCACATTGGGAGAGGAGGTGATGCCTTCGGGGACACCTCTTTCCTGTCCACTCTTGGCCCGAGCTCGGCCAACCCTGACGCAGGAAGTCCGGGGATCACGGCAGCTGCTGACCCTCAGGTGGCAGGCAACCACAATGATCTTTATACAGATGGCAGCCCAGAGAACAATGAGCTTCAGCACTCTGAGTCAGTGTCTTCATTCGACCTGGACCTGGATCTAGGCCCATCCATGCTGGGGGATGTACTCGGGGTGATGGACGGTTTGGGGCTTGAGGAGGATGTGTTCAGTCCCAAAAGTGGCTCGTCCTCGGTGGGCGCAAAGCAGGGAAAAGGAGCCGTGGAGATGTCTGTGAACATGCAGAACGAGCTGAACGGAAAGAACTTGGTCGGGGTGGATGGAAACCAGGTGGGAGACAGCAGGATACCAGATGGGAACGGGATCAAGCCAAAGGGGCTACGACCAAAAGTGCGATTCAGCGACAAACGAGAGGAGATCATTCGCCAAGCGTCTGAAGAGGATGAGGGTCAAGGGTTCGACTTCCAGGACGAGGATCAGCTGGAGTGTCGCAGTCCAACGAGGGGGGAGAGCGAGAGGGGCGAGAGAGTAGTAGATGGAGGTGAAACCGAGTTCTCCAATCACAAAGTAGATTTGCCGCCTAGTCCGGCCTCGTCGCATAGCTCAGAGTATGAAGGAGTCACCTCGTTGGACAGGAGGAGGGTCGACAGCTGCCAGTCAGACTCTGATTCAGAGGAGGAAGTAGGACGTGGCTACACATTTGAAGATGAGTTTGATGATGAAATTGGTCTATAGGGGATGGGTACGGTTTCCCCTCGAAAACAGGTCTTTGCTGTCAAGTCAATCAAGTATACTGTATTGTTCCTAAACTCATCATTACAGTGTCATTTGAATGGGAGGCTTTATCACTATGCAAACTGGATTTTTCAAGACTCAATGAAAGATTGACGATGTTGCTCAACTGGAAAATGCATTTAGTGTTTTATCTATAAGGGTAACAGATCTGCAAAAGACTGAAAAACTGACGTGTCATTTAGGTTATTACAGTGAAAGGTTTGTAGCACTTTGATTTATTTCATTCACCTGGAAGCTTTGCTATGAAGCTGATGCTCAGTGGAAAGTTTGATTCAGGCTAAATTAATGATGCTTGCATTACTATGTCTTATATTTGATATCAAAAACGCACACAAAAGGCGTTATGTTTATTGAGCTTTATGTTATAGTGCCTTAAAGAGAGCTGTATGCTTACATTATTGTACCCTGTGCCATATCAATGTCTTAATAGTTATTTTTCATAATTGCATGTTTATTACAATCTCCATGTCCTCTCTTGGTGTTTCAGATTTACAAATGGTTCCCAGAGACATTCTCAGAAAATAAAGTTATCATGTGTATGAGTAATTACTGTGAATTTGTCACATTCCAAGTCTGAAAGTGAGTTTCTGTGGTTCAGACCAAATCAGATCTGTTTTCATACTGCAGTTATTTTGCAAGTTACCAAAGCTTTTGTTTGGGCTATGGGGCTGGACAAATACTAAAATGCTAAGACAATCATGGGATTTAAAGGTCAATTGTAAATGTGGACCAGTGTATTTTTGTACATGTTTTTTGCTTGTACAATGCCTGCTTTTGAAAAAGTATTTTATTTCATAATGCTGTAAAAGGGAGAGACCATTGTGTTCATCTGTTGAAAATGCTGGTTTAAACACGTTATCCTGTGGTTTAATAAAGATTACAGTGAAAACAATAAAACAATTATTGGGATTTTAAAATATTCACCAGCCTTGGCTATGACTTTTACTTTTTTTGGAAGTGACTCCAGAACAAAACTGGAGCAAAAAGTATTCACTATTCAGTGTGAAACTGAGGATCCTTCTGCCCAGAATTTTATGTACAGGCACATCCTGAAATAAAGTAATTTTGTTCTTTCCTCCATTATACATAAAACACAAATAGAGCAGACCACTCTCTCTTTAAAAATAACTGAAGAAAGTAGAGCCATGGTTTTTCACATTTTATTTTAAGCATGCAACAGGGAATGCCTAAAATAGTTCACACATCTGTAAAGCATACAGAACAGAACTGAAAGTTCAACAGTAAAGATTATCAGACCATGTTGGCCAACAAATGTCCAAAAGAAGTGTTATTACCTACACAGCTGAGTTATGTACATTATTAAACATACTGGGATTGACTGGACTACTCATGCAAATGCAATAATCATCCGTTTCTCACACATTCATACACACACACACACACACACACACACTACACAGATATCGTCCTGAACACGTTGAATCCTGACAGAGCTGTAGAGATCATCACACCAGGTATCTGTGGGTGCCAGTGTATCTCCTTGATCTCTGACTGACCCTGGTGCAGGAAAAGCAGTTGAGGGGGCAAGTCCTTTACCCCCTCCACCCTGGCCCCAACGTCACACGACTCCACAGACAGATCCCACTGACTGATGACGTCGTCGGCTCCTGAGGCGGCGAACACGCTCGAGTCCACTGGGCTCCACTCCACGGATGTGATGGGAGCGCTGTGCTGCTTGAAGTTTGCCACGGGCCGCCCGGTCTGCAGGTGGAGGAAGAGCATTTAGGTGTGACCGCATGTGAAGTACAGTATCAGGCTACAAAGGCATCAATCCCAATCCCAAGCAACTGCTTTCTTTTTTTTTTTTTTTTTTTTTTTTTTTTTTTTACAAGTTGCAACAAGACAAACACAGGGTCTAGGAATTTGTTGTATTGTTGAATAAAAATTGGATTCCTGTATTAGGCCGAAGGTGTTCATAACACATTACTGTGCAACAGGCACAAGATGGGACAGATGTTATTGGTTGGGTGGGGCTGCCAAACTGTAAAGGCATTTGATTATTGGATGGTGTAATACGACAACTGCTCAACATTGTTTGTCTTGTAGCTCTTTATTGCAATGAGTGACTGACACACAGACACACACACACACACACACAGACACACACACACACACACACACACACACACACACACACACACACACACACACACAGTAAGATCTTCTCGCCCTGTCATGCATTAACAAGTAATAACTCATGGCTGTATAATTGTCAACTGAATTATCTTGCTTGCTAAGTTGTTGTTTTTAGACATGTAAATCAAACCATTTGCTCTTGGTTTTTTACCTTAAACTGTCGCAGGTCCCACACTTTCAGAAGCCCATCGTCCCCTCCTGACAGGATGAATGGTTCGCTTCTGTTCCAGCTGATCACGTTGACATCTGATGAGTGCGCTTCATTAGCTGAAAGCATTGAATTGGGTGGGGCACGGATGTCCCAGATGCGGATAGACTGATCCACTGAACAAGATGCAAAAACCTGTGGCAAACAAGAGAGGACAGATTCTGGGATCAAATGCATACAAAACCTGTACTTGCATTATGCAATTCTCACTGCATTGAGAAGTTACAGTCAACACCGTTTAAGTTGCACAGAGTATCAAGAGCCAAACAAAAGGTAAACTGTATAGACGCTGAAATACAAGTAGGAACATCATGCTGTACGATCCACATACCACTAACTAGTTTGGTGACTTTTTAGCTACAGCACTAAGACAACATATAACTTACATATTTTTGTCTGTGTTTCTTAGCTAAAGCATTAATAGGTGGTGTTTTTAAAGTCAACATAGTTTCATTCACTCCTATCAATCATGTTGCTGAACACACCCTGTTCTTCCATCCAAACACCTGTAAAGCACTTGTGAGCTCAGTTTGACATTTTTAATCCCTGTATGTGAAATCATCCTCTGCGTTCAAAACATCCTGACTATTTAGGATCATTGGGATGACTCCAGCTCTGTGATCAGAGGGCAATGAGGTGACCAACGGGCATGTCAAACCCTATTATACATGTCAAATTCTTTGCATGTGCGCATTTTTGCTTTGGGAGGAAACCTGCACAAGCAGATCGATCCCAGTCACTTATCACTGAGCCACCGTGCTGCCTGCTGAATCACTATCTACAGTCTGACCCACTTCATCACTACTTTCCTACAAACATACTGTTGCTTCAGTGGGCGACCACTGCAGATCCTCCACAGACTTGCTGTGGGAGCTGAAAGGTCGTTGGTCAATCTGCCATGAAGTCCCGCCCTCTTGTGGCTCCCACACATGGATGTTCTTTTTGCAGTCTCCACTGACAAGGCGACCTGTTAATGAAGTACAAACATACACACTTTAGCTTTCAGTTGGCAGACACACAGACACTACTTATATAAAATGAAGTCGAATAAATCTAAGGTTAAATATTTGACTCTAATCCAGTTCTGGTTGTTCATGCATGATCTTTTTCTATTTCATTGTTCTGAAACACTTTCTACACACTCAGCCATCCTGATGAGGGTCCCTTCTGTGACCCACCCAAATTTCTCCGCTTTTCTTTCTTTTACCTCTGCTAAGGAGGTTATGTTTTGAATGCTGTTTGTTTAATGTGCTGTTTCATATTTAGCAGCATAACCCAGGTTTCAATTAAACTGGGTAGCAAGTTGAGCCATGCGAAGGAATTTTTGTTGTATCTGGACGGATCTGGATCGAAGTGTTTAAAGATGTTTGGACAGCATTTCATTAATAAGCTAAAACAACCAGCATACATAGATGTTGTGACAAGGACAAAGAGATTTGGTTGTGTCTGGCATTAAAAAGTTGCAGCCTGGGACTTTACACAGAATGTCGCAGATGTTTGGGTGACACAGGGTGTGCACAGACTGTTTTTCTCAAGTTACTATTCACTTTACAAAGTAGGTGCAGTCAGGGACACGTTTACACTTTTGCTACACAATGTATTGTGGCCACCTGAGGGCTATTTTAAAGTCAACAAGACCAGAATGTATGTGGTTAGTTCGTTGTTTTTCCATAAAGGCCTCACCTACCAGGTACTGTAGGTGACCAATCAATTGCAAAGCCTTCCGTCATGTGTCCTGAGAAGCTGAAGAGAGCTGTGGCTTCCTTTTGCTGTTTGACAAAAGCTGCCATAGCAGCAGCACTGTGGACGGCTTCCAGCTGAGACTGGAGGACAAATATTTCTACCTGTCCCTTCTCAGACCAGACTGCAGCCAATGACTGCTCTCCACGTTGAGTCACCTGGAAATTAAGAGAAAAAAAAAAAAAAAAAAAAATCAGTAATTAGGAGCCTTAGAAGTTTTTCATACAGGGCACTTAAGGTGGTCTAGAAAATTGTCTGTCTAGAAAATGATACACAACACACCCTGACTCTGTTAATCCCTCCATAGTGAGGCATCATGGCCAGTTCCATCTGTGGCTTCTTATCTTCATCCTCCTCATCATCACTTTCTTCATCACTGCTTTCCTCCCCCTCTTTTTCCTTCTCTGTTCCATGAAGGTTATGCATGCGCATGACGAGAAGTCTGCAAGAAAGTAAAATGATACATTTAAGAGGATGTAGATGACAAACTACCCGACACTCTCATTGCATGATTTCTGTAAAGTTTTCATTTCAGAGTATGCAGAAGATTGCAAACTACCAGAGCGATAAGTCTCCAATCTAGTCTGTTATCTGTGCTCAAGTGCTGAGTTTCCGTATGAAACAACCTAACCCAAACAAGTTTTCCATTAAACTTAAAGTGACCCTTTAAGTTGCTCTTAAATGGAAAAATACCAGCTGTGTCAATGCTGTTAGGATGATGTCAAAACAGAACCGAAACTGTGCCGAAAACACCCCCCAAAAGGGAATGTACCGTGAAGTATGTCGGGGGGGTTGATGCTACAGAGCCAAGTGTTTGAACACACTTGTACTGACTTGTACTGAACAGAAGTACTTAAAATCAAAAGAAACATACTTACTAGTCATTTATATTTATTAGTTATCCCTTAAAATTATAATATGAAGGGATAGGTATGTGTGCTACACTGTCTACATGGTTGTTAAACATGTGACAACAGTAACTACTATAGTCCTACTATAAGGTTAAAGATTTCTAATTAATGTGATCTTAAATACAAAGATGTAGGTGTTAGCAGTCTTAAAAACAGATGTAAGCTCATGACAGAGAAATTAAGTCAAGCCGTTTGCCCTGAGGAGTGAAAGAATAATTACCAACCAATTAATTAATAAATAGCTAATTAAGAAAAACAAAAGTAATTGAACATTGTGGATCTAATTATGTCATCTAGAAAGTAGAATAACTGCTTGTAAAGACCAGCACAACTGTGTTTATACAAGTACTGTTCTTAATTGCAATTTTGGGTTATTTATTTCCATTTTCTGCTACTTTATAAGTCCATTTCATGACATTCCAGAGGCACCTTTAATTTGGTATGCAGGACTTTTATTTGCAATGGAGTATTTTATAGTGCGGTATTGCTACTTGCTAAAGGACTTGCACTTCCACACAGACGTTTTCAGCTATCAGACTCAGTTGAATGTGGGCAGTGCTCTGTTGGGAATTAAGCAAGTTCACAAATGTCCAAAGCATCCAAAGTCCACACAACACAGTAACTCTCAGGTCTGTAGGTCATTTGTTTACAATGGAAAAGTGACAACATGAAGTAAAACGCCAATTCCAAAAAACGATGCTGCACAATGTGATGATGAAAACAGAATTTCATGGTTTGCAAATAATTTAAACGCTATATTTAATTTAAAATAGTGCAAAGACAACATATCAGACGCTGAAACTGAAAACTAATTGTTTGATGAAAATATATGCAAATTTAACAATAGATCAATATATCTGTAGATTATATTTTGTGTTGACAATCTGTGTAGTGGAGTGGACTAAAAAGTATGCTATTTGTATGTGATATGTATTGAAAAGATGAAGTGGTAAAAAAAAAAAAAGGAAATACTCTTTTCCTTAAAACTGCCCTATAGTACTTGAGTAAATGTACTTCCCACCACTGCTTACACCTTCTGCCTTCTGAATACTCCCTCTGTTGCCTGAGTTGCAGTATTGATACCATGCTGATGAAACAACAGTGTAATAGATGATGTTGTGTGGAGGTCTGTACCTGTTGCTCAGGGCTGTGTCCGCCTGTGTGCCCGCACACAGCAGCATGGACAGGGGGAACTGCTCCCTGCCTTCCCCGCCTCCATCTCTCAGGATGTCAAAGCTCAGACAAGGAGCACCTGAACACAAGCAAAACCGATCAATTCAAACCGCAGCTCCTGATATAAACACATGTAACTTTATCTCCACAGCCGCTTCCACTCGCCTGTTTGACACTCGTGGTACATGCGGTAGGCGGACCGGTCCATCTCCAGCTCCTCTCCCGGCTGAAGCGGCTCGATCCCGGGGACGTACACCTTTCTCTGCCCCTCTGCATCCCCTCCGTCGTCCTCCATCTCCACTCCTTCATCGTCGTCGCTGCCGGCTTCGTCCATCTCCTCCATCTCGCCTCCTTCCTCGGCAAACGTGTCCTCACCGGGCGCAGACATCTTGGAAGAGTTTGCTTACTTCCGGTATGCTGCGCGGCCACGTGGTTTACTGCTGCCTCCCCCCCCTCTCTCGCTCCTCTCTCGCTCCTCTCTCTCCCCCCATTTACGGGAATTCATCTGGCTCCTCTGGCGCTTGGCTTCCTGCTGCCAGGAAAATCAGACTTGCAAATATTTGTCTCGGAAATTGCCCAAACTACAATGCTTAAACACTAATGTTAATTCGGCCTGATATCATGGGAGTGAAGTAGGTTTTTTCAGGCTCGTCTCCCCCTCCAGGGAGAACATTTGTTCAAGGAGTCAGATAGATTATTTCCACGTTCTGGGATCATGTACTGACCCAGGACAAGATCTCCGATGTTCAGATGAGTCAGATCATTCAAGTAAATGCGTGGTATGTGGAAAGGAGACCTGCAGCCTCCTGATGCTGGGGTCAGTAGTTTCTGTACCACTGACAGGAAACTGGATTTGGCAGCTGAACTTGGACAGACAGCCTAGATATTAAAGTATTTGCCAGTAAGCGATACTTGGAAGTATGCACTGTCCCCAAAAAGTTCTGTCCACACTCCAGAAGAATAGCACGGCAGCCTTTTCTTACATTTTTGTTCTCATGATTTGTCCAGATTTTTTTTTTCTTCTTCAAGCACTATGATTATCTAACCCTTCTGTAATTTGCACTCATGCTGTAATACGTTTGTCCCATCCTTCCAAATTATGACATAAATCCAGTGGAAAAATAGGCCAATGAAGCCAAAAGCCTGTTCCCTTAGTGGCCAAGGCAAAATACCTCTGTACTTTAAGGATTATGAAACTTCAAGGAGGCTCCAGTGAGGACAATGATGCACGTTACATGCGTGGGTGTGTACATGCAGGGGCAAGTGCTCGCAGCAAATGGTGCACTTTTGTTTCTCATGCAGCTCTTGACAGAACTCAGAAGATCTCTGGGAGTCTTTCTCGTCCAGAGTGCATTCCTCTCTCATCTGCAACTCGTCTTTATAGTTTATATCAGAGTTACAAAACAGTTGTAAACGATTTCTACACTGAGAAAGACTCTCAAGAAGAACCAGCAGTGATAGCTGAGTCACATGAACACAAGCTCTGTGTTCTGTTGCAGGAATGCAAAAATCATAAACAAAATCGAATCACAGATGAGCACACTAATTTTGGCAGAATGGACAGAAATATAAGTATGTAAGTATTTTTACTGACAAACAGTAGTGGAGGGAATACTCAGATCTTTTACTCAAGCAAAAATAGCAATACCATGTAAAAATACTTGGTTACAAGTTCTGCATTCAAAATTATACTGAAGTAAAAGTATGCGAGTATTGTTAGTAAAATATATTAAAGCATCAAAAGTATTTAATGCATTATAATTCTATTAGGTTAGTATTGTTGATGCATGAATGCTAGTGAGCTAATTTAAACCACTTCACAAACTGTTGGGTAGTTTGATTTATAACAATGCAACATGTATGTGAAGTAACACCAGCTGTCAGATAAATGTTGTGGTGTAAAAAGTACACTTCTCAAATCTAGTGAGTAGAAATATAAAGCAGAATAAAATGGAAATACTCCAGTAAATATGTACCTCAAAACTGTACTTGATTAAATGTACTTAGTTACTTTCCATCACTGATGACACACAGCAAAGACCACAATAAATATAGCTTACAACCTTTGGAATATTATATCCTGGTAAGTTAAACCAAAAATTAACAATGTATATATCTAAATGTCTTTAATTTACAATTATGTACAAAAGTAAACGCCCATATACTGTAATATCTTACATTTACACAACATTCATTGTAAACAGTGATGAATTCCACATCAATAGACGATGGCTTATGTGCATTGGCTTGCTCAGCTTTTATCTTTTGTTATAGCATAAAGAGCATCGCTAGCTGGAGCTTGTGGCTTGCTCTAGAGAGGATGGCTATATGTTTATATGTGTGATATCAGTTGTGAGTCACTGTGGGACAGTGAACTTAGCTATACTATGTGAACTAACTTTGGACATTAAATGCAACCTGTGCGTGTCACTTCATATTAACAAAGCTAAAACACAAAAAATATAAGAAAAAACAAACATTCAGTGCCAGGAAATGTCTTGCATTTTGTGTGCATCATCAAAAAGAGCCTTTTTAGCAACTATGGCAAAAACCACCAGTAGAGTCTGAATAGCAAGGGGCTCCAGACAGAAGCATAATAGGATAGGGATGGAGGAGCACCGTTGGACGACGGCTGTGTAATGTCTATCATCTTGTCAGGCTGTGCTTCCTCCTCACTGCTGATAGCTCGGGTGGTCAAGAGTCTGGCCCTCGATGGACCGTAGTCCTTCCTCTCAACAGAGGGGGGCAAAGTGGGCAGGGTGCAAGTTTGGATGGACGGTGAGCAGCCAACCTCGAGCCATCGAGTGAACACTTCTGACGTCAGGTTGAGGAGTTCTTCAGGAGAGGAAGATAAGGTGGAGAACTGGGCCAGGTCTGTCTCCTCTTGGAACCTCTGTGACCAGGAAACAAGGAAGAAATAAAGATTTATGATAGAAGGTAAACAAAGTCACAGAATGTCCAGTAGAATAACCCTTATTAAAATGCTTGTACATAAATTAATGTTAAAAAACAAAAATTTAAACATTGGTATTAATGCAATAAGCAGTCACATGTTAAATAACCAGAGATCATTTTGCATTTAAAGGATTTCTTTTAACTTTCTTTAACATAGGAAAGCAAGACATATAATAAGGTATTGTGATAAAATTATATTTGAAAAGAAAAACCTACCTCTGTATTTTTATTCTTTTTTACAATTTTATCCAGTGTCTGCTTCAGATCGAGGATCAAGGAGTGATTTATGTGCTCATCCCAGAGGTTTCTGAGAAGCACATGCCAAGAGTCCAGGAGGACTATCGCAGCAGGGAACACACAACACTGCAGGGAAAAGGTAGAACAGCACAACAACCACAAAGTTAGGTTTCAGTGTGCCAAACACATGTGACAAATCACCACAAGAACCACATGAATTGCTCTGTTACAAGTGAGACTTAATGCTACATGGTACAATAATGTTTTCCTGAGCATTTACAAGGCCTGTTATAGTAGCTGAAGATTAGAAAAGTTAAAGATTAACTATACCATTAAAGAAACTAAAATGTCTTTCAGGACAAAGTTGATTAGACTTTAAGATATATGACCCATTTATTGCACATCAAACCTCCCTTCTCCTATTTTATCTGATGAGGAACTCACCGGATCAGTGTCACAGAGCATGCTTTTTGTGTAGTGGTGCACTACATAGTAATCTTTAGGAAATACTGTCCGCTGGAAGAGAAAACAGAAGAAGGAAAAAAATAAGATGAGAATAAACCAATGGATGATTAAATAAGTTAACAATTATACTTTAATGATTGTTAACTGCAGTAACAACTGAGTTTGACAAGAACAATGCGTGATTGATAGTTTAACTGACCACAGAAGTTGAGCTACACAAGGTTTGGTTCCCTTGACTTTGTAGAGCTACGCATGTCAGTCATACACAGTTTGTAATATGATAACTTATAAGATGACAAGGCAAAGCTCTGATTGTTGGCATTTGAGTGAGATCTTCACCTTTAACCGCCTTTTTTTTTTTTTTTTTTTACCAATTAACTGTGATTAATAAGTGATTGCATTCTTTAAAGCATAGTGAATATATTTGGTCAGAAAAAATAGAAAATGTCATCACTACAGAGAGGATGCTCTTCACTTTAGAAACACCAAAAGGAATACAAAAAAAATGAATAAAGTCTAAAGTTTGAAACTTACAAATCCAGTTGGATTGGAGCCGATAGTCGTTTTAATGTTTTTCACACCTTCCCAGTCAAAGTCACATCCACCACATTGGACAGTCAAGAGTGATAGCAACAGAAAAACTGTTCGAGGCATGAGTAAGAGGGAAAGAGACAGAACACATTCAGATAATTGTTGGAAACTTTCTGTGGTTTGCAGCTTGTTCAAACTGCATACCTACTAAAAAACATTACATCATTTCCTGCCTCAATTAGCTATTTCTGCAGAAAACAACATAAACATGGTCTGTTGCTGCAACAGTTCGAATTGAGTTTAGACATGTTGGAAAAGCTATTGTAACACTACAAAGTGGCAAAACAAATTAGATTCAATTCACCAATTACACTTGACTGTAAAATAACATTCTAATATTGCATTATTTCCCCACAGACTTTAAAAAGAAAGTTTGCAAAAATGCATTTATGTGCTCTAAATTCTTGTGTCTTACCTGGCAGTGACATCCTTTTTATCTTTCTAAGAATGGACACTTCTCCATTTCTCTTGTTGACGGCAATCACTCTGCAGACGGGTTTCTGTGTCAGTCTGTGAAAGGCAAAGTTTCCTCCTCTGTGGTTTCTTGAGGTCTTTGACACAGAGTACGCTGCTGTGCCTTCTCCTTCACAGCTTAATATTTACTCTTCTTTTGGACATCCCTCATGCATTCCTTCCTTTTGAGTTCCTTTGGTACTTTCCAAAAAATGCCTCATTTATCCTCTCATGCCATCCTGCTCTCTCACTTTGGATTTTCCCACTTAAGCCTGAGTGGCTGCAGCCTTTTCCTTTGAAAGCTCTTGTTTTTACTATATCCCTTTCCCTTTCTCCCTCTCACTGACCTAGAATCTTCCTGTACAACCTAATTTGAATCACTCCTCTCTCCCTCGAAACTGGTTAATGGACAAAGCGGGAGAGACACTGGCCTCCTCTTCTCTGTCTCTCCCTCTGGCCACTCTGTGTATCCTCACTCTGCTCAAAGTGAAAGTGCTATGCTGGATTGCTTGTCTGCTCCCTTTAAGTCTCGGCCCCTCCCACCGCCACACGTTTTACCTCACTATTGACTGACCCGGCCCCCTCCCCCCTGCTCCCCACATTCCCTGACACCCACCCTCTTGCCCCTATCCTCCCCCCTCCAAACCAGGCCCAAGGAGGCTTAGTCATGCAGTTAGAGCGTATGTTTTTCATTTGGACTCTCCCCCACACCTCTGTGCCTGTGGATCCCCTGGTCTTTATCCCTCCAGAGTCAGTGCGCAATATCATCCTGTTTAATCATCACATGATCTGCCTTTTTTTTGAAAAAATAAATCACAGAATCACATTCCTCGAAAAACTGACAAACAGGATTGCAACACTGCATTGCCAGAACTTGCAAGTCATACCATGTGTGACAGCTTTCTGTAGTCATTACTGTTAAAATGGGCTCCACAGAGGTAGATGGTGTGATCGTGACGTCTAATATTGTGCACAGCTGTCACCATCCTGTCTGTAATGTGTTGCTTTGTCCCCTCAGGTTATGTGAAGCATCGTGTTATTTTGGTTTTGGTGTGAGATGTCAGGAGAGGAGTTAATTACTAATGAAAGAGAAGGAAGTACAAAGTTCTTTCTTCGTGTCAAAGAGGAGTTGTCTTTGTACGTGTCCTTTTTTGAACACAGGCCAAAGGAAGCAAGACAGCTTTCCAAAGTCCCATCTCTGCTGTGGGGAAAAGGAAACTGGAGAGCAGCTGCTTCACTGCAAGTAATATATTATAACACTCCCCAAGGCATCATCAACTTGAAACCTCTTCACCTATACTTGGTGTTTTAATGACTGGTATAAATATCCAGTCATTGTGCCATCTTCCTGTTTCATACATCGCTTGCATATTGAGGGAAGCAAATATGCAACTAATCTGTGGAGCCGCTGCAAATTACGTTCATACTTCTATTAGTGAAACTTGCAAAATGAAATCCAGATTTGAGTTACAGTCGGGGAAAAGCAGAGCAATCAAACAAGTATATTCTATTAGGACGCTGTGGCAATTCTGAGAAGCGGATTCATTTTAACAAGTTAACAACGAGTCAATCCTAATATTTAGAATTGTTTCCATTCAATTTGGACTGATCTGAACTGCAGCTTGAGTTTGAGTTACTTTTCTAAATTTACACAATAACTACGCAAATAAGGGAAAAAAAAGCACCCCCCACCAATTTAAACAGAGCCGTATGTTGCTGAATTTTATTGACTGAAGTCTGCAAACTTCAGCAAAGCAACAGGCTCAAATAACTGCGGTATAAAAAAAAAAAAAACCTTGGCTTTTAGTGGATCAGTGTGTGGCTGGCTCATTAAGAAGCCTTCCTGATGTGGTCGGCCCATACTGAGGCGAGGCCGTGTTATGCAACCATTTTGTTCATTTCAGGACACCAGAAAACCTTAAAAGTGTTGTCTTACACCACTTGAGACTTGTTGGCTGTCGGCCACTCAAACAAGTGAGTGGGAGCTGGCAGAGAAATGCTGCCCTCATACAGTTCACTCCCTCTTTATTCTTCCTGTTCGCCACAAGATGGAGCCAATTGTGGAATTTAAAAAAAAGAAAAGAAAAAAAAAGGGTGTCACTGATGGTTCACGTCCATTTATTTCATTTTAAAACATCAGCAAAAGAGTAAACAAAGTGCTTTTTTGTAATAATTTAAACTTCACATATTAGTATGTAGAGGTCCTGTACAATAATTCCCTTTGACAAACAAAAGCCTCATACATTATTCCAAACTGACTGAACATGTTAATCTGTGCTGGATTAGAAACAGATTTCTCATTACTTAAAAAGACAATAATGGATGAGCCAAAGCATTTCTCTCATCCATTCACATTCCTCTTTCATCCCACCAAACAAACAGTTCACAAAAGTGATAATAGAAAGATTTTTGCTTTCACTTTCCTTTCTTGAACTTTTGCCCCTGTTTTCAGCCCCCTTTTCTTCACCCCTCTACTTCCTCCTCCTCCTTCATCTCTCTTTATCACTGGCTGGGGCTCCTCTCCCCTCCTCGCACAGCTGTCATTAAATGACTCTTGTAGGTTTTGCTGAGTCCAGTCATCCAGAATTTGAGCAGCCTGACGTTGTCCTCCTCACCCGGCCCTGTGGCGCCGAGGAGGGCCAGAACCTTCTGGGTGTCCTCCCTCCCTCTCCCGTCCACTTTGGAGAACTTGAACAGCACTTTGACTTTACTGGAAGAGAGAGATTCAGCTTTGAGAAAGATTTCATTTTTCAGGCTAAATGATGAAATCGTACTTAAACCCAGGTGGTCTTTGACTGAGTATGAAATCATTTTACTCACTTCATCCACTCTTCCTTCAGACACAACAGACAGTGGGATACGACATCCACAGACAAGTTCTCATTGGACAGGGCCACCTCAAGTTTGTTCAGTAACGTGGGACCTGGA
This sequence comes from Holacanthus passer, assembly GCA_025331565.1. Classification (NCBI taxonomy): domain Eukaryota; kingdom Metazoa; phylum Chordata; class Actinopteri; family Pomacanthidae; genus Holacanthus; species Holacanthus passer. The sequence continues at coordinate 12,362,542 of JAFREQ010000012.1, forward strand.
GAAAGAGGCCAATGATTGTGTGACAGCTCATCATATGATCATTACATTATAGCATATAATAACTTTTTTTAACAGTTGACCTTCACATGTTTCCTACTAACTTAAAACACCTCCAACAAGGAGGTTATTTTTGGTACCTTTTGTCCATGTGTTATCTAAAAAATTTGCTGGAAGAACAGTTTTGAGTTAAAGCCGGTGGAAAGATAGGCTGTGAGCCAAGAAACAAATCTGGTTTTCATATAAATCCAGATCCTGGGTGTCCTTTAAGGATCACTTAACATTGTGACAAGTCTGAACATTTTCCCTATTTTCACATTCGGTCTGTTCTTACATGAAGGACGAAGACATCTGGCTCACATAACCCATCACTGTGTGTACTTTGATGCAGATTCAAATCAAAACAATCAAAATATTTCTGTGATTAATTAAAATTAATCAATTAGTTCAAGTCAGTGCAGCATTGCCAGAGACATGCACTTTTTGCTTTTGAGGTTGTAACCAAGAGAAAAAGGGACTGTATATTTTTTGGCTTTGAAAGTGGCAGCAAACCTACAGTGACTATTTATAAATTCAGGTATGTACACTCACCCCTGTCTGTGGGCTGTGTGTTGGCACTGCTGATAGTGAACTGATAAAGTGAGGCGATATCATCTTCACCCATGGCTGAGACCTGACAGCTTCTCTCAGAACTGACATCCACCAGCAGTGAAAACTCTACAACAAAAACAAAAGGAAGGCAAAAAATCAACACAATACGACCTGCATGTACAAGCCTACAGCTTGTAACAGCAGTTGTATTTGAGAGTTTCAGACAATAATCTATCACAGTGTGAGTCTACAAACTCTTGTACCCGAGGAGCTGACGTGGGTTGGAATAGGCACATCTGGGCTGAGACCTAGGAAGTTGCATTTATAGGCCTCCTCATACTGAGCGCTGTATGGGACAGAACGCACACAGCCTACTGGGAGCAAAGACTGATGGGAAACAGGACAAAGATTCAGATTATTAACACAGTTGGCTCAGTGAGCATGTTAATGGCCCTGCTCACACACTCAGTTATTCTGGCTGATAGGGCCTTTTCATGGACATTTTTAAAAGTCACACTAGTAAAAATACAAGTGTAAATAATAAAATGAGTGATAGCTGCTGCGGGGTACATGCTGCCTCGCTGTCACACTAACTCACTGGGACACTTGAATTGAACAAAGCAATTGGTAACGTTATTAGTAACATCTGTGCACTTTAGCAAGTGCTACACCACCCTGAATTTAACTAATGAATATTATTTTTAACACGGCTCAACTAATGAGGACTCTCACATGTGTTATGACTCGTCCTAATTTATATTTACCCACATCATGATGACACTATCTCTCCTAACGAGGCAGACGGGCACAGTAACTAGAGCGGAGTACCTTGAGCACTGTAAAAGCTGACTGGATAAGCCCGGGGTCTGCGCCTCTCCATATGACCTGGTTTCCCATGAGCACGTGCCACACTAGCTGACGAAACTCAGCAGCCCCGAGGACCTGCAGAACAAATCAGACTTTAATGTACAGCAGCTCGCAGACACGGTATGTGAGCTAATGTAAGAATGTGATTTAAGTTCTCGAATATTAACTAAAATGTGTCACAATCGTGCCATAAACTATAAATTCTTTTAAAAACTGCAGAAGAAAACAAACAACAAAACTTTTTCTTTTACTTTTATATATTTATGCTAAACAAAATGAAAAGCTTGAAAGTTTACCTGTCTCAAATGCCTAAGTGACCTAAATTTGGGACCAGGTAATTCATCCAATTTTGCATCATCACACAGGAAGTCGTGGCCCAGCTCACTATCTGATTGATGCCGCTGTGACTTAGAACCGACTCCTTCAGCTCCCTCCCAGCAGCTCATTTCCTCCTCTTGCTCTTTTGAAAACAGAGAATGAAAGAAGTACAGAAATAGCGATGACCAAAGGTTTTCATGCCATGGTTCAAAAAGATTTGGGGGAAATTCCAGTGGAGCTGGCTACATATCACACTCCATATATGGACTATGATGTCTAACCCTGTATTTCCAAACTGGAATCAGTCGTCTACAATCTCAGCTCTTATCTATGACTAATTTCAATCACAATACCAGTAGATTTTCAATAATATGAACCAGCACATAATGAAACAACTTCGCCTGTCTGTACTAAATTTAAAAAAAAACTTTAAAAACTTATTCGTACAATTTGTCATTTTTATTTGTACTGCTGCAGTATTGCTAACAATTGATGATTTTAATTTTTTTTTTTTTTACTTGTGTTGTAATTCCTGTGTATTTGTTAATCACTTGGTTGGGAACAGGGTATTAAAATTCCACAACCTAAGAGCCGTGCTGGACTGGGAAATATCTAGATCTTTTAATCACTTTCTAAATCTAGACTAAAAATTAAGCAAACCCTCTCTGAAAAGGCAGTGCATTTGCGTACAATGGTGAATCACTTTGTTTTTCTGGCCAGAGTGTTTCCACACTGACTTGTGAATCAGACTTTAACAGGAGAGTTTTCAGACGATTCAGATGATAAAACCATGACAGATGGCGCAAACACATGACATCCGCTGATATCATCCCCCATCAAGAGGCTAAACCTTCCCAGAAGGCCAGACACGTTGAAGCATCTCTCAACTTAATGATTTTCCATTTTCTGATGAGTTTTGTGTCACCGGAAATCCCATCTTCAGCATTTACCCAGTTGCATGTTTGAACAGGTATTAGATGGAAAAATACAAAAGTTTCCACGACAGAATAGTGTCCCTACCTGTCTGTCTCTCTATGAGCACCAGTGTGTCCTCTGTGGGGGCTCCCTCTAGCAGCTTCTCTGTCAGACGACTCCCACAGGCCTTCAGGAGCCTGGAGACGATGAGAAAACATACATCCACATGTCATTAATGATTACATGGAAAAAGACAACAGCTTGTGTGTCATAGTGGGAATGAGAGTATATCGACTCACCAGCTGAAGGAGGAGTGCAGGCTGGCCCACAGGTTGGGATGCTGGGTAAGGGAAGTAAGTGATCTGGCTGCATTGCCACTCCTTTGATGTGGGAAAACTGCAGGTGAGAAGACACTGTTCATCCTCACTGCTCGCTGGGGACAAACTCCTTGTTCATTGTCAAACACCTGGTGGTAAAGAGTAGAGTACCAAGACATTAGGTGAACTAATAGATACATACCTGTGAAACAAGTGTTCACATTTCTATGTGAGTAAACTAATTAAAGGTAGTGGTCATGTGTGCAACCTACCTTGAGGGCTGTGCTTTGCAGACTCTGTATAGTGAGTCTAAGGTGGCGTAACAGGAAAGGCCAGGAGTTGATTAGGTAGATCCTGTCCATTGCTACCATGACGATACTGTACCAGCGCTGGAAGCCCCTGGCCAGGCTGTCTTTGATAAAGAAGGTGTGCGAGAACACAAAACCGTGCTGCTCATCTCCAAAGAAAATTGGCCCTTCACGGCCGGGACACACCTGACGAAACAGACAGAGAGAGAATGGATGGCAACAGAGGAATAAGAAAATTGATTAAGTTTATTTAGTGCAAGAGATGTGTGACTCACACACACATACATGCAGACGTACATCACTGTTTACCTCACAACTGAGGCTGCGTACGCAGGCCTGGCGGACCACGCTAAACAGCTGTGGCTGTCTGGGATGCTGGTGGCTTAGGAAGCGTATACCGGTTTCATCATCAATGCTCACAAAGCCCGGGTGAGATGCAGGAAGAGATCGGCATCCCTATGAGGAAATGAGGAAAATGTGTATTTTGAGATACAATCCCAATTTCAAAACAGTTGGTACACTGTGTAAAAGAGACATAAAACTGAATGCGATAATTTGCTAATCCTTTCTGGCATATGCTAAAGATGATATAATTAATGTTTGACCTCATCTACTTTATTGATTTTTGTAAATATATGTTTATTCTGAATTTGATGGCAGTAAACATGTTTCAAATGAGTTGGGACAGGAACAACAAAAGACTGTGAAAGTTGATCCAAAAACACCTGTTTGGATCATTCCACAGGTAAACAGGTTCATTGGTAATAGGTGATCATGATTGGGTATGAAAGATTCATGCTGGAAAGGCTAAGTCATTCACAAGCAAGGATGGAGCAAGGTTTGTCAAACACGTGATGTCATCATGCAAATGATTTCTTTCTGTTTTTATTTAGGTTTTACACAGTGTCCCTACTTTTTTGGAATCAGTGTTGTAGATGACAGACTTAAGAGCTTGCCTACATAGCATAGGACAATTATAGCGAGAGTGTCATGATGTAGAAGACAGGCAGAGAGAAACAGTTCAAACAAAGGAACGTTTCTGATAAGCTCATGGTGAATTCACATTCTGCACAACCTGCCCTCTGTTCCCTCCACTCACATCACACATTTCTCCTCTCTGTGTGGCCGAGCTGTTGGCCCTCATGGTCAGTCCTTCACCTTCCCGGTCACCATCTCGGTCCCTGTCCCCGGGCACCGCGGCCCCTGCCTGGGATGAGGGGGACGGGGATGGAGGGTGCAGCGCCTCGGTGCAAAACAACGTCCGAGGGCCGTGGAGCTCACAGAAGTGACAGAGAGCAACCAGAGCATTCATCTGAGAGGAAGGAAACAAGTGTTCAAATGTTTGTTGTGCTGGATAACAAGCTGCTCATAACATCTGTTTCTGATCAGTCACTGACATTAGTCGGTCACACCGGGGTGATTACAGCTGATAATAATAACAGACAGTCTTACCTTCCGGAGCCAAGTTCAACAAATGACCGGCGCTCCTTCACTAAAGGACATTGGCTGCAACCTTCAAAAAGCCGTTACATAAAAAGCAGCATATTGATATAAAACAAGCTTAAGTCTCGATTTAGTCTTATTTTTAAAAATACATCTTTCTCAGTTTTTCTACACGTCTTTTGCTGTTTTTCTTCCGTGCTGCCGCCGCTGCACACTGTCACGTGACCCACAGTCACGCGCTCCGGCACAGATGACGCATGGCAGTTAGTGGCGCCGCTTTTTTTCTTAATTTCAACATTTAAATCGAAAATATAGAAGAATATTTTAAGCATTAAGAAAGTCAGCAAACAGTAGCTTTAGTTTATAATATCAGGCTTCATGTAATGTGTCCACAAAGGCATTTTTCGACGAAACACATATAAAAACTACATTACCCATGATTCTCCTTGAGACAACAAACAGGGTCCAAGGGCGATAAAAAAAATTCAATCGCCTGCTCTAAAGCCTGTCAAAGGTTTGGTAAAATTTTTCAGGTGATTTTAAAATATATTTTTATTATGAGTGTTTTATCTGAAAATGACGATTATTATTACGAAGTTGTTGATTTTAATTTTGAAAGGTTTCTAATATTGTACAGCCGCTTCCGCATTAACTAAGACTTCAGGACTCAATTTTCCAGTTTTAAGGAGTGTCCGGTTTTACTTTGTCAGGTCAAACAAAGCAAAATATAGCAGGCAGCTAACTCCACAGTGACACAGTGAACTTTTTTGAAGTAACATTGCCTTTTAAATGACAGATCTGAGGATGGCATCAGACGGATCAGGAGTCCCATCAGTTCCCCCAGAGGACCAGAGAGATGAGGGGACCCACAGGACAGACAACACGGGGCCACAGATGAAGGTCTCTGGTGAGCCTGACAGTGGCAGAGACACCCTGAAATCCACAGCAGGTAAATCACCCTGTTTACTTTTACACATACTGATACACAATTACTGTAAAATGGACCTAACTTCATTTGAGACCATATCTGGCTATGTCCATATAATGAATCACATATTGAAGTGACCGACACTGTTATCATATCCTTCAGTCTGTGATACACTTCTGTGTTACTCTGATCCATTTGAGTTCTGGTAAGGTTTTACGGCAATCATTTCACTGGAGCCCCTTACCTTGGAAGGGGGGGCTGAATGAATGAGTGGATTACTGTCATGACTGCCAACATTTTGACTTCATGTCTCTGCTGGTAATTTGTTAGGACTCAGGAAGTGAGTCAAGACCTATAAATATTGGCGTGACCTCCACTATGAGAGGAAGTTTTTCTGTCCTCATCTAATCCCACTTGTCTCACTGGACTCCATCCAACCTTTCCAAGGAATGAAGAACATCATTTTTATATTCCTAGTCTCATCCAGTCACTTAGACTGAAATCTCATACCTAGAAGCATGATTTGGGCAACCTGTGCCAGGCACCGCTTTCTCAGTGGGAAGGAAGGCATCTAATAATTAATGGATTTGGGCTGTGAGTCACATCCAGTTCTCCTATCTGTAAATAGCGTGGTGCAGGGTGTGTGGTATGTGTTTGAGTTTACAGGCAACCACATCCCAACTACTTGGCTGACATTTGAGACCTCTGGGTCGAGTCATTGCCACCTGTTACATGACTTATGCTCGGTGGAAGTGTATTGGAGAGGAAATATAGTGTTGTACACATATTTTCCACTGACAGTTTCCTCTAAGGGGACTATCACTTATTTATTTTTAGTTTGAATTGTTAATAGCAATATCACACCTGTTTAAGATAAAGATCAGAAGGACTCTAGTAAAACTGTTTAAATTTCTTTTTTTAATTGATTTTTTTGGCATTCAGCATCAAACATGTTTTCATAACATGGGTTTCAAATATTGTGTAATATTATGTGCATACCTCATCCATTCATCCATTTATGTTTGTCTGACATGCCCCATTTTGAGAGTTGTGAGAAACACAGGAAAGTAAAAACAAACAATGAGAACTACATTTTTTCACCTTTTGAGTGACCATGCAAACAGCCATTATTGTGTTACTTTGATTTCATTTAATGTAGAGTGGAGAGTCTGCTCACTTTCATTACAGGCTTGTGTTACAGTTTAATTACATGTATGTCCTGTTCACCTTCTCTCTGTCTCTATCATTGACAGAGTCAGCAGAACGGGATGAGGATGGAGTTGACGTGTGCCAGTTTTTCCTGATGGGAAAGTGTCATTTTGGCCACAGATGTCGTTTCTCTCACAGGTCTGCTCGCCGTATCATGTTCACCAAACTCAACCAGCAGGGCAAAGGATGTCTTCTAATTTCCTTGTTAGACTCTTGACAAATACATCATTTAGTAACCGCAGCACTAAATGTTTTCTTGCAAGTTATTGTAGCACAAAAGCTAGCATTAAATAGATACCTGAATGTTAAAAAGTGTAATACTCACATACCCCTATGTACTCTGAAGGTATTGTTGGGACTGTAATTGTTGCACCTGTCCATACTGGTGGCCGAGAGAATTTCAATATAAGTGATGGGGAACAAAATCCAAAGTCCTCATTCTGCACAAAAATGACTTCTGTAACAATGTCAGCCACCAATAGTGTCAGCCACCAATAATTCTTTCATTGTTCATGGGCGTGTGAGTATTGTTCTAAGATGGACTTGAAAAAAATGTGAATCTATCCTTTAGCTACATATTGTTTAACTCCCACTGGTTACAGGGAAATGAGAAGTTTAATGTATGTGTTTTTGTGTTTCTGTTGTTGTCAAGTACAGCTCATGTTGCACATCAGACAGAGACTGATACTTAGCCATGACTAAACGGTTGCTACATGAATTTGTGTCAAATGGAATTAAGACTGGCTTTTTTTGGCAATGTTTCACATTCCTATTTTGCCTTTTTTCTACTCTCGTTGCTCTCTTGCCTTAGTGACCCATCAGTAGATGATTCAGGGGCCGTGTCTCCTGACCAGGATGACAAACAGGATCGAAAAAAGATGGAAAAACAGAAAACAAAGAAAGAGAAAAAAGCAATAAAGGCAAAATTTGAGGCAAAAGGTCAGTCCATTTTTAGCTGGTTTCTGATGTCATCTGATAATGACAACATACTCTTAAAAGGCCACTGGCCTTACATTAATTTGTTCTAACACTTTTTTATACATAACTCTCCCTCAGAAGTCAGCAAAAAGCCTCGCATGCGCACAGCAGATGACGTTATCTCGCGCATCCTGTGGGACCCATCAGCGGATTCCTCAGAATTTGTAGTGGGGTATGTGGATCGCTTCCTCGGTGTCCTGGAGCGTCCTTTCAATGACTTCAACTGGGAAACCAACCCCTGCGACTGCGATTACTCATCTGAGCTAGCCCTGCCCAGACACAGGATCCAGTACTTCACCTACAGAGGGCACCGCGTCTGGGACCGCCACAGCAGGACTGACAGGGTGTTTGGCTCCACTGGTCAATCTCTGGCTCCCCCCTTTGGAGGGGAGGAGGAAGTAAAGGGTAAGAGACCCTTTATTGTTACCCCACCTTACATACACAAAATTTACAAAAGCTACTCTACAGAGTTTACACTCCCCAAATATAATCATTTCTTTCACAAGGAATAAACACAGTGGACCAAGAGCAAGAACAAGACCCTAAAACAACAGAAGAGCAGCCACTTGCTGTCCGTGGGCAGGAAGAGAGCGAAACAGAGGAGTTTACTCATACAGACAACAAACATCTGGAGGAAGAGACATCAAGTGAGATGAATAGTCATGCCACAGACTCGACACAGCCCGGTCCAAAGTGTGGAGGAAACACTTCTGAGGAACAACAGGAATCGAGAAGAGCATGTGTTACGGAGGAGGCTGCAATTAGGTCTGGTGTTCATGTTCATCCTTCAGATTTAGTTTGAGAACAGATAACAAGAACAGATAACAACTCCTGTGGAGAACAAAATGGTGTCTGCATGTTCTATTCTCAGCCTGTTTGTTCAAGACAAAATGTCAACTTCAAGTCACAGTAAAACAGAAGTTAGAGCATCTTTAGCTTTCGCAATGTGACCGAATGAAACAGAGTAGAGCTGCAGCGAGTGGTTGATTAATCGATTGACAGAAAATTAACAGGCAACTACTTTTAGAATCAAATAATAGTTTAGTTGTTTTTTTAATTCTCTGACATTTTATAGACAAAGGATTAATTAAGAAAATAGTCAGAATAGTAATTGATAATGAAAATAAACATTGGTTGCATCTCTAAAACAGAATATACTTAAGAGATTGATTTAAATCAGATCCTTCGCATTTGATTGGATCTTGTCACCCCAATTGGACTGAAGAAACATTTCTGTCCCTGAGTTCATCTAAAATATTGTAATACTTTACAGGAAAAGAGAGAGATTTGGATATACAAATGCTCAAAAATTGGTTTAGTATATATTTGATATATAACAATAACTGAGCGATAAACACAAGGCCCCAAGATTAGAATTTGGAAAATGTTTTTTTCACTGTGTCCTCAAGACATTTTACATTTTGAAATGGTATATTCTGTGACTTGGAAAGCAATCTTGCAAGAAGCCTCTTGAGTCATTTTACTCACCTGTTGTGATTTTAGACTTGAGGCTTCAACAGACCAAATATCCCAAAAAGAGGGAGCAAGCGTAAAAGACAAGGCAGAGGAAGAGCCTTTGGCAGAATGGCAAGAAAACTGGGACGGCAATGAAGATGCTTCGGTGGGTCCACTACAACTCACCCTGAAATGCATTTTTGTTCTGCTATTACAATTCATGTTTAATACAGTGATGGTCTTTATGTTCCTTCTCCATTATACACAGAGTTATTTCGGAGCCCTAAACATCAGCCAGAGTCAATCACCTCTGGAGCAGAGAGAGGAGAAGCGTGGTTGTCGTCCCCCAAAGAAACGACCAACGCACTTCATCACCTTCAGGGCAAACACTCCTGCTATCCTCTCCTGTTTCCAGCAGCTGCAGGAGGAGATCACCTCCCTTCTACCGTCCTCTGCACCTCACTGGCAGACCTCCTCCAGCCTTCATGTCACCCTGTGTCTCCTGGTGCTGCCCGGCCCAGCCGAGGTAGCTGCCGCTCAGGAGATCCTCCGAAGGTTTGCCCATTTGGATCGAAACCCCCCTGTGGCTGTGACCTTCCCTGTGAGGCTGAAACATTTCAACGGGAGAGTGCTGTTCCTGAGCCCCCAGCCACAGCTTCCTCTCCAGCAGCTCAACAGCGGCCTGCAGGAGGCCTACAGGGAGAAGGGCTGGCTCCACAGGGACTCCTACAACCCACGCTACCACCTCACACTGGCCAAGGTAGTGGGCGCAGAGGAAGGCAGGATTTTTGAAGGGGTGGGGGACCTGAAGGTGGGGAAGGGTTTAAATTTTGGCCGTTTGCCAGTAAACACCTTACACCTTTGTGAGATGGGCGGCCCCAAAGTAGATGATTTTTATGAAATTGTGTGCACAGTCGCTCTTCGATGACAGAAGAGTGTGCCCTTTTCATATGCACCCACTACATACATGTGTGTTAATGATTGAGAGATATGACTGGGTGTCATACCTCTGACATTTACACTAGCCATGTGGCCTTATCAACCAAAACTGATGTTGAGGTTTATGTTTTCAGATTAATTGAGATAAGCACTTTTAAAGCAATTACAAGAAACTTTAATGTTATGTTGATTTTTGGTGGCCCCTGTGGACAATAGCAGTTTGTGACTATGTAATATTGTTTGATTAATTGTAATATGATGTGAAACAAAGTAATATTGGTTTTAGTACCTTCATGCACCAAGGTTACATGTATTTCTACAAGATAGCTATCAAGATTCTAAAATAATTATGTAGTAATTATAATTATGCCTTCATAATAATAAGCCTGCTACAAGATATAGCTTGGTAGCAAGGTCAACATAAAATGTTTTGTTGTAAGTAAATTGTATTATTTTATAACAATTAGTTATGTCCACTGTGACCTCTGAGGTGCAAACTAGCAGCTGTAGGCATAGGGGCCATTCATTCATTCATTTCACCCTTACCAACTTAATTAGCTAACAATCATCTGCCATTATTACTAGTCAATACCAAACTTTGCCTAAGAAAATGTAAACACAACCTCGTTCTGCCATACAGCTATATAGAAATATCTTCTGCTGATGGTCTCGTTTGCTTATGTAGGTCATATCGAGGCATCTGTATTAAATTGAGAATGTTTCATAACCAGTGAAAAACTCCTTGTAGCTGCTTTAAAACATAACCGAGTGAAAGACGTTTTTATAGGAAGACTTAAAGGGAGTAAAATTTTACTTGATGCATTGCGGCAGCACAATCACAAGCACACTATGTTGAATTATACTAAGCTGAACTACACTTAAATAATAATATGATTAAAAATATATGTATTTTCCTTCATGAAAGCACTTTAATCTGTTCAGGGCCATTACGTCATATGTCATATTGATATTTGAAGATGAGAAATGAATGTAGCTGATGCACTACATTCAGAAGTAAAAGCACAGATATTTACTTTTTACTGGCTGAACAGAATATATAGACTAAAAATAGATTCAGGTGAAGCACATTAAATATTCTTGTGGAGTCCATTTTTCATGTTATAATGTAGTATAAAGTTTCAGTCTTCTTATTTGTTGGTTTTTGTTGAAATGAATTAAAATTGCACTCTAGAACCTACAGTTGCTTATTAAAACATCTTTCAAAATAAGAACTTAAATGATTAGTCAATCCATTAGTCGAATGACTGGAAACAAATTGGCAACTGATTTGATGATTTATCAACTGAAGCCATGGTTCGAGCTTCTTCCTTGTCAGGACGTGCTGATGCTGCTTTACTTCTATCAATTCTATATAAAAATTAATAATTCAAATGCGAAAATGATCAACAGATTAATTGATAATCAAGTCAAAACCTGCAGACTTAATCATGAAGAACTGTAAAAAATCACCTGTTGTAGATGCATGCATGTCAAATCTGCCTTTAGACTCATGGAGATAGTTTCTTCAAATATAAAATGTCTTAAGTCGAATGTTTTATCTCCTCCATTTATTTGTCCTGGTGGGCCAAACAAGGTGTTTGGGACCAACTGTTCTGTACAGGCCCCGTTGTGTATGCGTCACTTTGATATTTGCTAACTTTTCTAACTTTACAGACAGACATATGCACCTGCCATAAAGGCTTATTGTATGAGACATAAATTGTGTATGAGGAGAAAAGATTATGTTTTCTTTATAGCCACAAATTAACCAAAGTGGTTGTATTGTGCAGCTCATAATTCCACGATTTATACAATCTGTTTAATATTGTATGGGCTGTGTTCGACAAGAAGGATGACTTTGTATGCTTTTACAATGGATTATAACCACCAGATTGTCAAGGACATTAAATATTGAATTGATTATTTAAAATCCTGTGAGTGGTGATATTTTATCAGCGCAGTGATGGATGGCCTGGATGTGGTACTGTTGCTGTGGTTTAACGTACAGACACACGGAGGCTGCGTAAACGCTCCCTGAACAACTCTTGCATACATAATATAATTTTCTGTCTCCTTTCCCCTCTTCCTCCCAGATACACACACACATATACTATACATAGGCTATATGAGTCAGTGAGTATGCTCTGTGGCTCTCTACTGTTTGCTCCCTTGCTCGCATTATCTCCCTGCCTCCCTTCCCCCACTCTCTTTTCAGTGACACAGAAAAACTAACGCCGCCCCCTCCCTCTTCGCTCGCTCGCTTCTGCCCCCCTTTCGCCAATGGCAGACAAACACCATACTCTTTTTGCTCTTTCTTGCTGTGTTTCACCCATTACATCTCCAATTTGCATTCCTGAGCCGAATCACCCACAGAGCATCCTCTCCATCAGTTCCCTCTCATCACTTCTGTCGTGTTGTTGCATGTTCTCAGCCTCCTTGTCGCTGAATCAGTGTTGATGCTTTTCTGCAGCCTCCACTGAAAACTGTCTAAAAATCCATTGCATGCTGCTTTCTCCCCCTCTCTCTATCTGTTGTTCACTCCATCTCACTCCCTCCCTCCTCTTTCTCTCACCATCACTCCCTGGGAACCCACTTTTTCCCCCCCTCCTCATTATTTTATGTTGCCTTTCCCTGCATCTCCCCTCCCCTTATTCATCTATATGTACTTCTCTTACTCCAATTTTATGTCCATCTCTACCTCACGTTAGCCCTCAACACATCGCAGCCCAACAGAGCTGCCATAAGGCAGGTGTTCACTATTTTGCATCCAACATGTGAGTGGATTTTTTTTCTTTTTAAATCTCTTTTCACTATTGTTTAACACACACAGTTGGCAGGCAGCATTTCTACTCTTTCTCTCAGTAATCTGGTCAGGGTTCAGTGTGGTAGTCTGGACAGAGATTGGTCAGGTTGATGGGAGTGTGCGCGGATGAAGGTGGGGGTCGGCATTAGAAGTGTGTCTCTGGTATCTCAGTATGAGGTGAGTGAGGGGTTAGACCCCCGCTAATCCCCGTTAACAGATTAATTATCTTTGGGCAATATCGTGTTGCTGCCGTGTTGTGAAGTCGCATGGGCGTTAAGCTATGAAGGGCTACAATGCAACGATAAAGGGTCCCTTAGGGGTGTCTCCTCAATCTTAATCCCTCTCTCTCTCTCTCTCTCTCTCTCTCTCTCTCTCTCTCTCTCTCTCTCACACACACACACACTCTCTCTCTCACTCGCTCTCACTGAGAGCTCCTCTCCCATCCATCAACACAAGCACCTCTCCACTGTCACCAGACAACCATACAATTATTGGCTATTTAATATTTCAATAACTGCAAGACTTGTTGGCTTAAATTTTTTCCTCTCCTTTTTTTGCCCCCCCATTTTTTTGACATTTTTTTGGCATGTCTCCAAGCCATTTTTTCAGGATGTTTTTTCAAGAGCATCAAGCGCTGATGGCTGGCAGTATACCTCTTTGAGTGGGTAAATATTTCACGGACACCGGCGAAGAGAAGACACAGAAGGAGAGAGAAACCTTCCAACACAGCCAACAGAGGTAAGATCTCTCTCCTCTCGATGATGGCTTCATAGTTGATGTGGTTGCAGAGATTAATCACCACTCAAGTGAAATATAATATAAATGCACATTACACTACATCACAGTGTATTGCTAATTTTCAGCCATGCTTATCTTTCTTGTTTAATGGATGCTCATGAAACCATTACACCATCTTGCCAAAATGGATCCATGCTTATCTTTTCAACTATCACACCTAATGGTTGAATCCTCTGCATGGACATTTATTTAAGTAAATTATCAGATGCTGTAATTGTTTGATTGCATCCAATTATTTTCCAGTCAGTTATAGTTTCATCTCTCATATTTTCTCCAAATGCTTTTGGACAATTTGTTTAATCTGCAGGATAATTTGAGATTTTTCTCCTTAGGGGTTTGTCGATTCGGTCAGTAGTGTGGAAGCATTTTGTCACCATCAACTTGTCATAGTGGACTCTTGCACACATCAGAGCACTGATTCGCTCTGACTTACTGACTATGAGCTGCACTCACTTACCTTCGGTCAGCTGCACTCACTTTGAAGGCTCATTGTTGGAAGTGGGCATTAATTTTGCAGATGAATGTAAAGTGAAAATTGAATTTTAATTGAGGATATTCTTCTTGTTCATGTAGCTTTACGCAGCAGATGAAGGTAACTTCACAAAGCTGTTAATTAATTTCTCCTGGCTGATTTAGTGTGCCATGAGGCTTTAGTGCTTTCCCATAAATTACAGTCATTAAGATTGTTGTTAAGAGACTGTTAGACGACTAGTCAGGCTGTAATGTAAATCATAACAGATTTTATGATGCAAATTGAAAATGTGCATCCTCTCAGAAGCAAAAGGACTACACTAATTACATCTTCTGAACAAGAGAGTTGTGCTGTTTTAAAAAGAAAAAAAAGATGAAGGTGGAGATGATGCTAAAGATGATCCTAAACCCGGCTGACAGAGATACTTCAGCCTTGCTCTCATTAGCTGCCTCACAAAATGGCCCTTTTCTTTACATTCAGACGTCATGGAGTCTCATATCATGCAACTGATTTCATTCTCTGTGTCGTCTGAGCTCCGTGCAGACTGAACGCAACAGAATTATTCCCCCGTTTTGTTTTTTTTTCCTTAAGAGCTCACGATTGGGTGAGAGTCGGTGCCATCTCTCTCCTTGTCTCTCCCATTTTTCTTCTTCTCTCTCCGCCGACTGAGCTCAAAAATCACATTTATTTGGCTTCAGTTATGCAATGGTAAGAGGCATGATAACAAGCTGGCAGGAGACATCACGTCAACTTGAGGCTTCCTATCTGTGACAACTGCTGAGTAACTCCTGCTCCTGGACCGTGAACCCCCTCCTTCACTTCCATCAGCACCTCATTAGGTTGCCTCAATAACTTTCTGGGTTACGGGATCCTACCTGAACTTTGACCTGATGTCTGCCATCACTGTCTGAAACCAGAGTAAGACAGATACCCTGCTGTGATGATTCATACTTCTTTATCTTTAATTGTTTGATAATGGGCTTTTACATGATGTTTTCTGCTTGTGTCACCTCTTATTTGCCTCACGGTGAAAATGATTGCTGGTGCAGCCTTGTCATCCATCAAAGGAAATGCTTTCCTATATTGACCCACTTTATTGGTGGTGATCACAACAGGTAGACTGATTCTCCTTTGATTGCGGTATCATTCCCTTACTTGATTATTACACCTCTCAAAATGCTTTTCTCCTCTCCAGAGTGTGATAAATGTACCTCACACACCTGATAATAATACATCTAATCCGCTCAAGATAAACGATGATGAAGGAATACATGCGCTGGAGTACAGTTCACACAATCTGTTTACACTGCTGATGTGTGGTGGATGGATGCAGTTCTCACAGCGTGTGAACCATCATGTTCAGGACAGTTTTAATAAGGGAAATGGAGTGTTGGCAATGATTTGATTTGTGACAGTTGGGCTGCTAGAGCCATTAAGGTGAACAGGCTTATTGTAATGGGCTTAGAGTGGCCCTGTCTGGCCTGTGGTCGAGCTGTTAACTTGTTCTGGACCATAACCACCCCAAATCTGAATAGGAAATTGTCCAGCGTTGAATGTGACATGTGGCTAAATCTAAACTTGTGTCGTTAGCACAGTATCTGACACAGTTCTGTGCAATGGATTGTGAGTGTGAATCAATAGGGACAGTAAAGTCCCTCAGCAGCTCAGAATACTGTGCTGATTGAAAGTCGTATTGAATAAATAACAGCTGCATTAAAAGATAATAAAATCCAACACAAGCCTTAAATTCAGTCTTTCTGACATTATTGGATGTTGTTAGACTCAAATGCAGAATTGTATCTGTCTGTAATATCAGCATTGAGCTGAGCTGTATAACTGTATTTAAGCATCAATGCTGTTGTTGTCAGTGGCTCTTTCTCTCTGAGCTGTCTTAAAACGCTCCTTTCTTAAACAGTAAAGCTCTGATGGTCTCTTAATCTGGCCAGCCGGTATCAGAGGCCTACCAGGCTCTTGTCTCGCCCCCTGTTCCCCCTCTGCTCTGTCATTGTAATGAGGATTGCAGTGTATGTTTTGGCTAACCGGATTTGCCCTTTGTATTTACCCTACTTTCTCCCCCTTGGCTGGCTTTAGGAAGACATGCTCAACACTAAACAGTGGTTGATGATGGAGACACATATATCATTCTTTGTGTAATGGTCTTCCTGGTGTCTTATACAGTGTTCTTCTCCAGGAAGACCTCTTCAAAGACTCCATATATCCCCTATATAATCCATGCTGCTCCCTCTGCATGTACCCTGTATATGCAGGTTAAAGAGAGAGCCCTGTGAATAATCATATGTTACATACAGTCATGTCATCTCCCTTTGTTCAAGGCAAAACCCCTCTGGCTGCAACTAATAATTATTTTTATTATCATCCAATCTGTTGATTATTTCTTCAATTCATCGATTAATTGCTGTGAGATGTCAAAACAAAAAAAAGGGACACGTAAAACATGTTAAGGACATTAATGCATGTGACAAATGAGCTTTATTTGCTCTTGTATGTCTGTTTCTCACTTAATGTTGCAAAGAAGAACTAATTTAAGATCAGTTGAGTCAAACTTTGTTATACTTGAAATGCTACAGGTGAAGCAAGAAACAGAACAACACACATCCTCCTCCTCTCTCAGTGATGTGTGTGCTCTGATTTACACTCCCAAGAGCTTGTTTTAGGTAACTATGGCTGACATGTTGACCATGACTTCGCTCAGATGATCACTGGTCATAACTCGTCTCCACTGTGCCTGGACAGAAGAGGGACGTGGAGCTCTCTGTGACCTCTCTGTCCTCTTGGCTCGGCCACGGGCTCAGGAATAACCTTCACCCCTCCTTTAACCTCCTCCCTCCCCTCTGCTCTTACTCCACATCCTGGTTGCTCTGACCCCTCTTTCCTCCCTCCTGCAGGGTGGAGGAGGGGACCAGTGGCAGTAGAAAATGTCTGCCATGTCAACGGTGCCCAGCTATACCCCTTCGCTGTGGGTGAGAGTGTGTCACGCCCTCCCCCGGCTGGACCTCACCATGCAGATGAAGGACAACATCTTTGTCCCTGACAGCTGGGAGTACCAGCAGGTAACAGACACCTGCTCATAACACACTGTAACCACATGCTGTACAGTAACTGTCCAATCTGAGGGGCCACATTGCATAGTGATTACAGCCTTGTTGCTCCATTTGTAGTCACAAATGTACAGGTATATTGCATTATAATGAAGTAACTAGATGATGGGCAATTTGCTCTATATCACACTATAAATTGCCTCTTAAATCCCTGAATGTAACAGCAATTGGCAGAGCTATGATGATGGCATTTACAGTCCTTTAAAACACATTTTCATGCCAATTTATTGACCTGATTATTGGTGGTAAGATTGCACCAGACCCCTCCTTAGCTCCTTAGCTCACATCTAATCATTTTCCATTTTTCTACCTTGCTTTAGATGCTTTAATGCTTTTTTTAACTGTCACTTACACGTCTGCCTCTGTGCGTGCAAAGTGAGATATTTTACGCAATCTGGTTCCAGGGAGTGCACGAGATTCAACACGGAGTGAGTCCTCCGCCAGGTTTTCACAGCTGCCATTGTCTGCATGGTCCTGAACTGTGCAGCTTCTGCTGCAAAATGCAAAGGTTTCATCCTTCTCCTCCAACAGGCTCCCTCATGCAAAATGCTCTAGCTAACAGTGTCTCACAGGGCGTGTTTGTGACTTCTCTGCGGTACAAAGAAGGGGGGGGGCGCAAATTATCCTGCAGAACAGAAAGACAAAAGAGACTGAAAGTGCTCCGAGAGGGAGAATGAGAGAGGGAATGAGTAATGCGAGGAGGTTGCTGAACAGAAGACCGGGCAGAGAGAGAGAGATGAGAGTGGGAGTGAGAGAGAGTGGCAGTGAATGTATTTAAGTAGGTCACAGATTATTAATAGAGATTCAGTGGTGTGGGTAGAAAGAAAGAGAGGGGAGAGTGGGGGAGAGAGAAAGAGAGAGTGGGAGCGAGCGTGGGGAAAGAGGGATGGGTGGAGTGGGGCGATGGGGAGGGGCTTCAGAGAACAGGAGGTGAGATATAGAGAAGGTGGAGGAATGGGGAGTGACAGACGGGCAGATGGATGAAGGATAATACTGTAGATATGTGTTGGAGTGAAATGCATTTCAGTAATGTTGACTTTATGACATGGAGCCTGATCAAAGTCTGATATGGCTTAGTGACATACAGATAATACAGATCAGGGATTGATGAGTTAAAGCCTTTGGAATAAGTGTAAATGGTCAAGAATCAGCTCACATTGATTTTTCTGAATTAATCTCTTTCTTAATGTATGTTTGTATGACGTGTGTATCTGGATCTTTGATTTTTCCTTCCTCTTTGAAGCACACAATTTATATTCTTGTACCTTTTTAATCATCATCTCCTGCTGCTAATGGGGGCGGAACAATATGACAAGCTTTGGAATTTAACAGGATTAGTTGGTATTTTACCCTCTCAAATTGCTCTTCTCCACTTGTAAAAATGGAATTAAAGTGCCATTTCTCACATTCACTGACTCATCCACTGATTTTTTTTCCTTCTCCCCTCCTCTTCATCTTTCAGACTCTGCTGGTTTTGTCCAGTTTATCAGCCATCGCTCTCGTTATCTCCCTCTTGGTGGTTCTCTCCTTCCTCATACACTACTGCTGCTGTCATCGTGGTGACCGGAGCGAGGGATCGGAGGAGGAGGAGGAGGATGAAGATGCCAGCACAGGTCATGGTTACAGCGGGAAGAAGGGGCGGGGCATCTGCTGTGTCACGTGGGTGGCAGTGGCGGCTGTCACGCTGTGCTGGTGAGAAGGATGATTCAAATGTCATTAGTACTTACAGAGATCTTAAATTTTCTGGCAACATATACAAGTCAGGAGGAAGTATTCAGATCTTTACTTCAGTAAAAGTACAACCAGCCACAACATTAAAATGACCCTTAGAGACTAATACATCTTCGATAATGATCCAGTAATAATATAATCAATTACAATATCAGAATTACAGGATCCAATTGTATAATGGGATACTTAAAGTACACTTTGCAGAGACTTGAGTGCAGGACTTTTATTTGTAGTGGAGTATTTTCTTTTTGTAGTATTGCTACTTTTAGAGGAAAGATCAAAATACTTCTTCTACCACTCATTAGTAGATTGTTAATACTGATGCATTGATGCATAAGTCACATTTTGCTATCATAGCTGGTTGAGGTGTAGTTATTTTCAGCTCGTCTGACTCTGACGAAAGGTATCAAAATCAGCCTACTCACAACACATTGTATTTCTGTTTTGTTACCTTTGGACTGAGCCAGATTAGCTGTTTAATCTGCTGCTGGTTGTAGCTTCATATTTACTGTACAAGCATGAGAAGTCTTCTCATATCACTCTCAGCAAGACATAAGCTTATTTCCCAAATGTTGAACTATACCTTTAATTGAAACCCTCTGAGAGGTTTAAAGGTGAAATCACTTTCTGCTGAAACTGCTACCAAGAATATTGGCAACATCTGGATTAATCTTTAAGAATATATTGTATTTCACAAGCCTATTTGGGGATTTAGGTAAAATCTTAAACTGAAAAAGAATGTTACATTACAGATACATAACAATATTTCCCTCTGAAATGTGTCGGGCTTGAAGTGTAAAGTCACAGAAGCTGGAAATACTCAAATACCTCAAAATATGCGAAACATGTAGTTATTTTACAACTCTGCCTTTTAGGTGGAACAACAACAAGGCTGTGAATCACAAGCTGTCACTCTGTCCATCGTCATGTGCTTTTCAGTCTCTCACACGGTCTAACCAATGTCATTGGAGAGGAAGAAAGGTCTGGGTGACAGCTGATGGTCATGTTATATTGCTGTTTACCGACCACAGGCCTATGACAGCACTGTGTGTGTGGATTTCCCCATCATTATGTGTGTGTGGATGATCTCAGCTCGCCCACCTACAGCACAGTCATTTACCCACCGGTGTTCCCCTCAGATCTGGTGACCATGCAGTCATCAAGTCAGGACATTGTCTCTGCCGTACATTATGCAGAAATGCTGCTTGACATCTGTCCAATATGCTCTTGTACAGCACGAGTCACTTAAGGGAACCTCAGCTGCCTTTTAAATCTAAAGCAACAGCCCCAGCTGTGTGCTGTAATAAAATTATAGTGCAATTTAATGCTTCAGCAGGACTTGTTTTTATATTCCACTCCATTCCCCACATGTTTTTATGCACTGAGACTGTTCTGCTATACCACAGAACATAATGTACTCGAGATCTGAGTTCGTCTGTCATGATGATGACACCATGTACAGACTGTAGGTTGTTGTGGTTTATATCTCCCCCTTATGGACCGTGATGTAATGTAATGTAATGTGGTCGCCTCCTTCGCTGATGCTCCGTACAAGAGCTTCCTGTGGCAGACGTGATGAAAAAAATAATGCTGCAGTTTACCTCAAATATTTCATGTGACACCCTTTTCCTCCAGATGGTGGCCTTTGGTCACAGAAACAGTCATTTGAAATGCAGCTGCATTAGACACCGTTCACATTTGGGAGCTTGAAATGCAAAGCACACGCAGACGCAGACACACATTCCTCCTTTTCCCCCTGCTTTCTAATCTGGGTCACATACTTTGTGGGAGATTGGGTCATACCATTCCTCTCGGGTTTGAGGGGATTTGATGAACATCTGGCCTGAGCCTTAATCTGAATATTTGAATAACGGAAAGATGTGTAAACATGTTGCTATGTTTAACATTTCGAATATTTTCTTAACCATTGAGTGCTAAGAGTCAGCTTTTTTCCCCCCCATCATCTGTTTATTCCTTCCCCTGCGCTGCACTCTTGGTATGTTCATCCAGAGCACACACATCCCATCCTCTCCAGCTCTATCTCCCAGTGTCACATTCATTTAAAATGTACATACACACTGAATTAAACATTACAGTAATGCCTCTGCTATCTGTTCTTCTACCCCCCCTCTCACACATAAACACCCTCCCACAGTGTTTTCATGTCTCCTTTTTTCCCCCCTTTGCAGTGTTGCCATAGGCATCGGTTTCTATGGCAACAGCGAGGCTAATGATGGGATGTATCAGTTGACCTCGTCTCTTCTCACAGCCAATTATACGCTAGCTTCCATCGATCTGCTGGTGAGTGCTGCTCTACGCAAGTAAACTGTCATGCAAAATCTCTGCTCGATGCTATGTGTGTGTGTGTGTGTGTGTGTGTGTGTGTGTGTGTGTGTGTGTGTGTGTGTGAGGATGTGTTCATGCTTACATGTGGTCTGCAGAGAGAGAGAGAGAAAGAAAAATCAAATACAAACTTCTGTTTTATCGATCTCCCTGTGGTCAGACTGTGGTTTATGTGTCAGACTGCTAAATGTTCTCCTTCTGCTGGAGAGGATACAGGTCAGGAAAACTACAGTAATATAAGTAATGATGCACATCTGGATACTTGTGAAAACTAGCTCATGCTCACTCATATCAAAGAAACTAGTACATCAATCATTAAAATTAGAGCAGGATATTTACTGATCGGATGAATGATCATATCAGGTCAGAGCAGGAATATCCCATCAGAGACAAAGATTTACCTCAGTGGACCCTAAAGTTTTTACCCACACACTCAACATGAAGACACCTTCTCAGCTATAACCGTTCTCGCTGTGCACATTTACAAATGAATATTCAACTTAAAGAATGAAGTATGCTAACTGATTAAATATGTTTCATTTTGTTTGAAAGTGAAATGATCTTTTTTAGTAAACACACGCATGAAACATGAGAAACATGCACACATGACATCATTTAGCTCTTTTATCTGTAATGCTCAGATTGTGCTGTTGGTGGACAAGGTAGAAGTCATACAATAAGAATTTAGTGCAATGAAGATTTGAGGACTAAAACCTTACTAAAATTAAAACTGAAACTATGCTCTAACTCTCGATATACACAATGACAATGCTTGGTAGTATTCTGTACATGGTAAATGGTATTATTTGTGTCCTATTGATATAACAAGCTTCTTGACTGGAATTACACAGATTAATATTGGTTATATGAATCTATACACTGTTTGCATTTATTTAAAATATTAAAAGCATAGCTGATAAATCTATGTACACATATATAATGAACAGGTAAGATACTGGATAATAGAGAGAAGCTTGGTAAAAAGCAGTAGCTGAAAATTAAAGGCAGATAAGAAATTATTCATCATAATTGCTCAGTCATTCCCAAACCGGTCTCAAAAAGTGTCTTCTTCTGTGTCTGTATTGTCGCCCTCTATTATATTGTCTGAACCAACTTGAGAGACCTGGAGATGTCGTATATTCATGTCAGTATTTTCATGTCAGAGGAAATTGGATGAACAACTTTTGTTTTTAAGTTTGCAAGTCGGAGTAAAAGTGAAGATCACAGATTCACTTTTAGCGGTTTTATCAATACAAAGTCTGGGTTTTAACTTGGATTATAGATCATGAGGGATGTACATTAGCAAACTGAGGCACCAAGATGCCCTCTATCCTCAGTTCTCCATCTCAATAACACAGCCACTCTCAGCCCACCACGATTTTTATGAGCATCATCTTCTGCACTCTGTGGTTTCCATTCCACTTAACTCCTCTCACATTCTTCTGTCCTCCCTCTCCAGATTTCAGACACAATTACTGGGCTGCAGCTGTCCATCTCTGGCCCTTTGACCTCGATGGAGGAGCTCTTTACCGGCAGTAAACCCTTCCTGGTGTCGACGCGGAACTGCAGGAGGTTATCTGAGAACGTGGTCAACCTCCTCTCCTCCATCTCCCTGGCTCGGTCCAGCGTCGACGCCGGGCTGGGGAATGACAGCGGTGTCAGCGGGGCGTCCATCATACCTCTGACCCCTGTACCTCCATCTGTGGCTCCTACAGTGGTGCCTACCAGCGGTTTAATGCCCAACCCCTTCTCACCTGGCTGGGCGGCCAACACACTGATGGTCAATGAGGACTACAGGTGAGGCTGCGGTCCAGAGTGGTTTTATTTGGATAAAACACACACTGGAAATTTATTTTGGGATTGGGATTTATTTTTGGATGTGATTATCAGGAGATGATAGTAAGTTGTGCTTGGATCTGTTCTCATATGCAATTTAGAGGTGTGTATCTATGTATTTCAAATAATAATCAATACACATCTAGATACATGGCCCATAATCCCATACACATATTTATATATGATACAATACAATGTAATTCAAAGCTGATTCAATATAATTTGTTTCAGCTGCAGTTTAGGTAATACTTAATAATAACTTAATAATAGAGATAGTATTTCATTTAAGTCAACATTCAAAAATGTCAACCTTTCAACATACTTTATATGAAGAGTGAAAGTTTCTAGTCATAAATAAATATAACAATGCATTATTAAAGAAATATTTTCTTGGGTGTAATGGAGCTTTCAAACAAAAAGTTCCCTATAATTAGTTCCATACTACGTACAACAATATGACATATTTGATTTTTTTTCTATTGAACATTGACAACTTTCTGGGAAATAAAGAGCACAACTGTTTATGATCTGCTTCCAGTTTGACCTCTACATAAACATATCTGTTCTTCTTGGTAATTGTGCAAAAGGGAATTATTCCACTAAAGGATGCATTAGTCATTTCCAATGAAATAGACGGCGCAACTCAGTTCTTATCATTTCTGCCCATGAAACAACCTGAATTCTTTCCCCCCCTTTACAAAACGCATTGGTAATAATCATGGTCTGTCAGTTTTCCAATCCAATTCTTAACATTGTGGTCGTAAACACACACAGTCACAGATGTTGCTTTTTACAACTTGTTAAAAACAATCAATCCTTGAGTACATTTTATGGGAATTAGAGTAAAGAGTAAAGTTGAAACTTTAGTAGGATCTAAAGTCTCACAGATATCAACATATGCAGGTTGTTTATTAGCACCACCACATCCCTGCTTTTAGTGGCGGCCGAGGAAACTCTCCTAACCAGCCTTTCATAAATGTTGCATGTTTATTAAGATGGCAGGGTTCGTTGAGGTAATGCAATGGAAAAAAAAAGTTCTTACACGTAATGGGTTGATGTGATGCTTTTATATCCCATATTCCACAGTGAACACTCTTTAATTGATTAATAAAAGTCCATAACTATATCCAAGCAATGATAAATCATTCCCATTGTAATAACAATAATAAGAAAGTAATGCTTCCCAATAAACAAACTACAAACAGCAAACAGAAGCTTTACAGTAGCCCTGCCCTTAAACAACAGAAGTCTTGTGTGTACCTCATCTTATATAACAAATAAAGCTAAAACCAGTCAAGCTGACCTCAGACACACATGATGTCTCATTTCTTCTGTTTAATAGAAACATCACAGATCAGCATATTATCAGAATCCACACTCAGATCAAAACCTGTGATGACAGGTGATGAGGAGGCATTGCTTCATTTTAAGGATGCAAGCCAAAAAGTCTGACAACCATTGTGTTACAGACGCTGTTGAGCTCAATTAACAATCTGTGAGTCACATGAACTGGTACTGCTGACACTTTGAACAACTTTGTACTTGTCTGAAGATCCGCTTGTCCCATCCCAATTCTTATAATACAGGACAGAATACAGTTGAAAGCTGTGGAAAAAAACTTGAAAGTGGACCTTGAGTTAAGATATTTTTAGTCAAATTGCTTGCTCTAAGGTCAAGAATGTAATGTAATGGCTTTTGCTGCATGTTGGTTTTATTTTTCTTCGTTATAGGTGGCTGTCATACGTGTTGTTGCTGCTGCTTGACCTCATAGTGTGTCTGTTCATCCTGCTGGGACTGGCCAAGCAAGCCCGCTGGCTGCTCATCCTGTGAGTACACACACACACACACACACACACACACACACACACTCTTGTATCTTTCGACACAAACCAACAACACTGGATTGATGGTCAGGGTGTCCTCTTGGCTGAGTTTGTGCTGTTCCCCCACAGGATGACCGTGCTGGCCTGGCTGGCTCTCTTCCTAAGCTGGGGCTCCCTGGGTTTGGAGACAGCCACTGTAGTGGTGAGTAGACCCAATAAAACGGCTCTGGTGAGCGGGGCCAGGACTGGAGGAATAGGAAGTGAATGGGACTGTCATGGGAGGGATTGGCTGGCTACAGCAGAGGAAAGAGAGCTATAGGAGGCTGACCCCTGATACCAGGCCAAAGCTGTGTGTGTGTGTGTGTTTGTGTGTGATTTCTGTGCCCATTGTGGTAAACCGTGAAAAGACCTGCCTCCTAGGGAACGCTGCAGCCATGGCAGAGGACCAAAAAGGCAGAAAAATGGGGCAGAGATTAAAGATTCAATGCGCGTGTGCACAAGCGTGTTTGTGAACAAAGTGTGTTTGTGCATTAAAGTGCGTGTTTCTCGTGTAAGTGTGTTTGCTAGTGTGTGGGCGTTTGGCTTCGAGAAGTAAAGATAGAAGATGAAGAGAAGTGCTTTCAACAAGAGTGAGGAGGGGAGAGGAAGAGCGGCAGAGTGCATCTCGAGATCAGTTCAAGAGAGAGAGAGAGCTAAAGTAAGTGAGAGAGAGAGAGAGTGAGTGGGTAAACCATCAGCAGTGCAGGGCTTGAAGCTGTTGCTGTACCTCAGCCCCTTGAGGCTTTAGTCTGAGCATGTGAGGAGATGGAAGTGTGAGTGTAATCCTGTGAAAGTAAAAATCACCAACATGCTGCTGGACAATGTTCAGCTGAAAGTCCAGCTGTGCTTTCAACGCCTAAACAGGACAACACCACCAGTGTGATGTGTCTCATGAATCTGGCCACCTTTCGAGTCAGTGGCATTTATGAACAACAAAGCAAAGAGTTTTTTATGTCTCAAACAGACAGAGGCCCGTCCTCTCTCAGTTCGCCCTGTGAAGTTCGGTCGGACTCTCTGAAGGGGAGGTTGTGTTGGTCTGGCCCGGGGGTGTGTGAAGAGAGTAAATGGTGGCTGTTTTTCTGCGCTGCTGCCTACTTTAAGAGTCTCAGTGTCATGTGGAGCTGGCGGGAGATGTCCCAAGGCCTGTGGGTCCACACAGAGCTGCTCTGTCCCTGGTCACTGACAGGGAAACAAAGGGCCAGCTGTGGGCTTGCCCACTTTATTCTGTCCCGGGTCACCGCTTTTCCCATCAGTCGCCGGGCTCTCTGTGTGGCTCTCACTCCCTCTTCTGGCGGGGCGATCTCAAGCTGAGTGTGTTTGTGGGTGTGCTATCTCTCACTGGAGCACATCCTCTTCAGAAGTAGGCCAGGAGGCACAGCAACGTATAGAGATGATATGGAAAAAGAGGTGACCAGAGGGGAGGATGTGAGTGATGGGCTAATGGAAAGAAAACTAGGTGTCTGAGTTATCCAGGGCAGCGTGTGATGCAGCCAGATCGATATTTGTTGCTATATTGTGAGCTGCTGTCAGATATCTGTGGAGGTAAGTATGTCAGTCGGTCAGTGTGCCTACTAACTTTTCCCTTGTGATCATTTTCTCCTGCCCTCCCTCTTTTGCCTCATCTGTCCCTCTCTCCTGCTGTTCTTATTTTTCCCTGTCATCCTTTCTCACTCTCCCTGTCACTCTCGCTGCGTTGCCAGGCCCTCAGTGACTTCTGCTCAGATCCAAACACGTTTGTCCTCAACTCCACCCACTTCAACACTGGGACCAGCTCAGGTACATCATTAATTTGTCCTGGAAAACAACCAGCACTTTCAGAAAGTGTTGCTTGTACAGACAAGCAACACTTTCTGAAAGTGCTGGTTGTTTTTCATTTCTGCAATGCACTTGATTTACCTCCCAACTATGCTCATGTCAGCACAATCTAATATAATGACAGTTAAATGTTCCCACATCTTTTCCATTGTGCACTGATCTGCTGTGCACTGGTGTTTTGTTGGCCATTCAGATTTGCTGGATTATTACCTGACCTGCAGCAGGCGCATGAACAGTCCGTTCCAGCAGGTAATGTGACCTCTGTTAGTCACATGTCTTACGTATATAACATTGCAGGCCTTGAGCTGCCACTCTTATCCTCATTCATTTAAAGTAAGTGAGCAGATTGTATGTCACACTTGTTCAAGGCTGGTTAAGGACAAAATATTTGAGGTCAGGATGCCCAGCTGTTGCTGCGCCTCTTGTCCTTAAACGATTTGCTCTTTAGATAAAAAGCTACTCTCTCAGCATATTAATGATATATTTGAGCAATAATGCAAAATAAAAGCTCTAAACTCCACTGACTTGTTGGCTTCAGCTGCTGACCCAGTCGCAGAGGGCACTGTCCAACATTCACACACACCTCTCCAGTCTGGACAGAAATGCCCTCACACAGTTCCCCAAAGCTGAGGTATGTTATGATGTGTAACTCTGCAGCTTAACAAATCTATTTTATAAAATCTTTTCAGTGATTTCTCCAACTTGATGCAATTTTTCATCCTTGCAGAAATCACTCAGGGAGGTTCAGCAGATACTCAACTCCACAGAGGGCAACTTCCACCAGTTGGTGGCTCTGCTGAACTGCCGAGGTCTGAATAAGGTAAACAAGGCACAGTGCATCAATACAGGACTTACTAATGAGCAAGAACAGCTATTTACTGCTTCTTTATTTTGACTGACATATCCATCCATTTTCTTTCAGGACTACATTGACTCTTTGAAAGGCCTGTGCTATGATGGGATGGAGGGATTGCTCTACCTCTCCCTTTACTCTTTCCTCTCTGCTCTGGCCTTCACTGCCATCCTCTGCTCCCTGCCTGGTGCCTGGAGGAGCTTCCCCAGGTGAGAGTGGGAGCATATGTGTATTGCATAGGCATTTTCTAATAGAAATAAAAACAGGTAGGACGTTGTTGTTTTCATGAACTTGCACCCAGTTGTACACTCTGAATTGTGTAGCATGAACACTGCCAAAAGTAATAAAAGAACTGGATGGTGGGAGCCAGCGTAGATTGATTTTGGGCTGAAGATCCTGAAAAGCAATAAATCCATCTTCCACAGTGTCAGGGAGGAGAAGTGCTCCAGTGCTCCTTCAATCATAAAAACTATGTGCAAATTATCCACAATCAGATAATCATCACAAAATATTGAGGTTTCTGCATGCCATACAACACTGCATGGCAACAACATCGAAAAATATTGGAGTGCATTTGACAGACTTGGTTTAAAATTTAGCCTTGAAAAAACATATAGCATATGCAAAAGTGCAGCATGCCTAAAAGGTTATATAATAATATTACAGCATTACATAGAAAATTACCAATAATAGCTGGACGTTTGGCCCTTCTCAACACATCAAATCGAATCGAATCAAAAAAATTTTTCTGCAAGCAGGTAGAGTTTAGTATTCAGGAGATTGGTAGCAGAGTTACAGGTCTGTTGGACCTGAGAGTGGATATGTAGCAGGTAGTTTGTTCCAGGTATGCTGAGAGAACCCTACGAGAACCCTCTTCAAGTATCAACAGCAAGATTCAGTAGTTTGTGATTAGTGCAGATAACATAGAAATTCTGTAGATCAGTAGTTTGATGTTTTTTCTGTGGCGCCCAGTTGTGCTCATCCTTTCTCTGCTCACACATGTCCCTCTCTCTCTTTCATGGATGATGACAGTGAATCAGAGGAGTACGAAGACTCGGACAGCGAGAGTGAGGACCCCTTCACCTCCCATCAGGCACGTAGACAGACGGCCTCGGGGTCTCAGCGAGGGGCCATGACCCCCTTCTATAATTACCCGGGGGCCGGGTGGACACCCCCCTTTTCTAGCGCGCCGCCCCTCCCGTGAGTAACACAGACACACAGACACAAAGACAGACAGACAGACAGAACGTCCCAGATGTTGCAAGAGGAGGAGCAGGTTGCTCTTAGATACAGTTTTGGCATCAAGCTCTGATGTTTCTGTCACCAGATCTGTACCTATGGGCAACTTTTATACTGATGATGCCCCCCAGATGAGGGATTGTGAAAAGTCCAGGATGTAGAATGACAACACAGAGTGAACAACACACAGAGACTGACTGACCACCTGAGACATTTTTGTGCCTACACATAGTCTTTTTGGTGAGATTTCCCCCTCAAAAAAGTTATAACTGTATTCATGACACACACAACAGATGCTGAATGCACACCTATCTTTACAAGACAGTAGTGGAAGTGCAGTGTAGTCAGTTAGGATCACACACTATGGTTTACAGACATGTAGGATTAGTCCAAATCCACAGAGCTGTCAGGTTAAGCACATGCATTGCAGACAGACACACAGACAGGTCATTATGGACTACAGTGTAGGCAGAGAAACAGACACAACTCCAGAGGTCTGTCTGTCTGTCTGTGTGTCTGTCTAACCGTCTGTCGAGTGTTTCAGGACAGACGATGTAGGCCGCTCGGTCATTTCACAGATCTTGTCTCAAATAGCGTCCTGTCTCCTAAACAGTAGTAGACTACTGCTGTGTTGGGGGGAGGGTGTCATTGACGAGGCCGCGCTCGTAAAAACTCCGGCGATGTGAGGCTCAGGTTCACTCTAGGTAACCCCACCCCCACCAAACACCCTCCTGCATCACTCTCATCTGTCTCCTCACTGTGGTGTTATTTCTCTGGATCTGTCCTTGCTGCTTCTCTCTCCATCATACCTCCTGCTTCCTTTTTGGTTCTCCCTCTTTCTCACTCTCAGTTTTCTCATCTTATTATGTTTTTGTTCCCTTTCTCCCTCACTGCTGTTTCCAAGCGTAGTCAGTGCTTTGAGAAACCTAATCATGGACTATTAAACTTAATATTCTAATGCCATCTGATCATCTTGACTATCTAATATTAACACAAAAATACAAGGCTCTGACTAAACCCAACTGTCAAGGCTCAGAAACTCAGCCAGCACTAAAAATACAGTCCACTCCTCTTAAATGGAATCTGCTCGGGATTGCTTTAAAAGCTTTCTGGGGTTTATCGTGCAGATAAACAGATTCATTAGGAAAACAACATTACAGCTGAAATGGGACTGGTGAGTCACACCCAGCTTTAAATGCATGTAATTGCAGATTATGGTATAAATCCTGCAGTGCATCATCAGGCAGGAGTGGTCTGTGCGCCTGATGCTGGTGCTCACAGTGCCTTGCTTGAGTGCCAGTAGTAC
This sequence comes from Holacanthus passer, assembly GCA_025331565.1. NCBI lineage: Eukaryota > Metazoa > Chordata > Actinopteri > Pomacanthidae > Holacanthus > Holacanthus passer. The sequence goes on from JAFREQ010000012.1 coordinate 12,392,984, forward strand.
TAATACCTACTAGTTATACTGAGTGCTGTGTTTTTTCCGCACTATATTTCTAACCGCTCTTTCTCCCTCTTTCCTGTTACCTGTCTTTGGGTCCCGTCACCCCGCGGCCCCTCCGTCCCCTCTGTCTTTCTCAATGTGTCTCACCCCTGTTTCCCTCTCTTCTTCATCCTTCCATTCCTCCTCTCCCTCTCTCTTCTGTCCTTGTCTCTTTCTATCTCTATACAGGACTCCAAACGTTTCCTCCAATGGCAACCCTGGCTATGAGAGCCTCCCCCTGACTGACAGGCAGTCCCCACCCCCCTCTGTGAGTTCCTCTGTACTTGTGACACCATCGCAATCTGTGCCATTTTATCGTTGCTCTTAGCGCACACGCTCGCTTCAATAATTTTAATCAGTAGCAAACGGACTAACACGGTGAGGCTTGGACCTCGCAGGACCCTGTGGGCTGGACTTTTTGTTCGTTTTGATGCTGCAATGCTTCAAACCGTGCAAAAACATGAAAGAGAACTGACATATTTTCACTGTTTCCAATTAACATGTACTCAACTTTTTGTTACTAACAGAAATCTGTGAGCTCTTTCTGTTTTATTATCACTATCTGACCATTTTTCAATGTGAAAGTTCATTCTTGACCATAGAAACAGTAGTTTGACAAAATCAAACTCAGGGTTCCCTTACTATCTTTTTCCCCCCAGTTTTTATTTGCATTTCATGGTCTTCCTCATTGGATAATCATGCGATGCAGTATACGTACGACCATATGTTATCATTTGACCAAACTTTCAATTGATGAAAGTTTTTCATGATGAAAACTTTGCTTTGAAAAACCCATCCACTGAGGAAGGCTGTAAGATGCAGTTGAAAATGACAAAAAAAAGCTAGTAAGAGGCCTTTGACATTGATACTTCCCAGTTCACTCTTGACCATAGAACCAGTAGTTTGACGAAACAAAAAAAAGACCTAAATAAGGTCCTATAATAACTTTTTACAGGAGCTTTGAGTTGCATCCCTTCCTCAGCAGATGGAGTTGCACCCCATAAATGACCACAATTTATCACATGACCAAACTCTCAGTCGTGTCATCACAGTTTAGTGATCTAAATGAAAAGTGACCAAATTTACATGCCATTAGATGCAGCTGAAATTTGGGAAAAGCTGGTAAGTGGATCTTGAGTTAATTTTTTGATAATGAGCATATTTAGAACTGTATTACAGTTTTCTTAAATGACTACAACTAGTTGCTTTTGAGGAAGGAGTCAAGTAAAGTAATAATATTTACAGTACCTTCTCCCTCTCCTTTGAATTTTATTTGAAAACTGAAATTCTGCAGAAATGTATTATCGCCTGTTGGTCAGATGGTGAGAAGAAGTTTGCTGTCAGCTGCTCTTGATGAGCTGATCTTCATATGCGTGAATAATAAATTTTGTTCTTTTCTCTTTTACTGTCTCTCAATACACCTTGGGACCATCTCAACCTCTCTTCTGTTGAATCCCGTCGTCTGTTCTGGATGTTCAGTACTCTCCCAGCATGCTGACTGGTTATGGGGGGAGTCAATCACACCCCAATCCTGCCCATTCGCGGAACCTGTATTCACGTTGATTATTATTTTTTTGTTAGGAAATGTATAGAAAAAAAAATGTTTAGTTTTCATATGAATGGACACTTTACTGAAATGAAAAAGAAACTAATCTAAATACAATGAATGCTAGGTGTGAATTCAAAGTGCGTAACGTCAGTACCACTGAATATTGTTGTTATTATTATTATAAGCACTTAAAAGAAACAGGTCTGAATGGACTGTTGATATTACCGACAGTGATAATGCTGGTAGGATGGTTGTGCAAAGCTAAGAACCAAGTCCACTTGGTCTAAATTCTTTCCCCTTGTCTGTCCAAACTCTGTGTAAACTGTGAACAGTGGTGAGGCAAGTCAGAATGGTATTGACGTTACTACGTTGTAGTTTTATATTCTTAAATGTATCAGTACCACCAATTTATTTTTAAGTTTTTATATAAATATTGTTGTAGAAAAGCACTGGCACGTAGCAAAAAGACACATTTTTTTCTGTGAATGGTTATGCAGTTCCCTCACTTGGTATCATTTTTTTATTATTACTTTTTATAGGTGGCAATTCTGTATTTTCCTTGTATTACCTTATGGTATTCTGTATATCTCACTGTCTATAATATCTGAATAATCATGAACCTTTGCTCTTAAAAAAAAATACATGAGGGCTACCAAGACCCTGTTTTAATGACTGAATGGAGAACTACAAAACTACAAATCCCATGCAATGACAGCAGGTACATAGCAATATGATTCTTGCTACTGGTGCTGCAGTAGCCCTACCGTAACTAGCAATAATTACTATGTATAGCATTGGGTTTCTGAGATCTCTCCAAGATGTTTTGTGTATATATGGTATGGTATGTTGGAGATTTCATTGAATCCCCCGTCCTTGCCAACTGACCTTGTTAACCCTTGAATTGAGTTTGTATGGTTATCAATGCTCCTTTTGAATGGCATCCTTTTACACTCAAGAGTCTAATATAAATAAAAATAACTTCAATAACCTTCACTGGGTCTTCATCATGTCTAAAAGTCAATGCGATGTAAATGAGACGCACACAGCATGCTTTACAAGAGATTCATACTTTAAGAAGGAGGTCAAAGTTTAATATAAATAAGCTTTAATATTATGAACCTGTGAGCTTACGTTTATGTGTAAGTTAGTCACTAGTGTGTACCAGAGACAGTCTTCCTATTCTTTTGGATATGCATAGATCAATAGGAGAGACAAAATACAAACAGAAAGGTTACATACAGTCACAGAACCAGTGTTTTTGCACGTTTAGCTCATTTAAAACTAATCAAGAATACTGTATTTTATGTTCCTGCAACTTTTCCCTTGAGATTTAAAAAAAAGTGATCTTCTAACTTCCTTGCAAACACTGGCTTTCAGTCATGACGGAGCTGTGTGAAACTCAACCTGTAGAGACTTGAATCCTGGTTGAGATGGATAATCCATCATAATAAATGTCGTGTCTGCCTTTATTTTGCCAAAGCTTCATTACTGTGTGGGTTCAGCTGCATGATCACACATCAGTTACATAACTTTGGCAAAAACAAAAGGCAGTTCACAGTGTTCATTGTGATGGATTATCGATCTCAGCCACATTTCAAATCTCTGCAAGTTGATTTTTTTCTTATACTAAAGCTTAATCAAAGGAAAACAAAGGCTGCCTGGAGTATAACGAAAAGACCCTAAAAAAAATCTATAAAACATGGCACGCTGTGAAAAATGTCTAGAATGCCGTAGTGAATGGGCAAAAACATGCAAAGACACTGGTACTCCTTCAATGCCTCACCAGGCAATGCCTTCACAATACCTGTGCCTGTATGAACACACACAAAGACAAACAGTGCTAACAAATCTGCAGTGCATAGAAGGTTTACAACAAAAGGTCTTGGGAAAATATGGTGCACCCAGCTGCTGCTTGATAACTGATGAATTTTGACATGACCATCTTGTACATAAAGTACACACTGTTATAATTTTGGTGACAATAATTTTGTGATAACTCTGTCTTAGGTGGCAAATTCAGTTAAGCTATTTTCATTTTGGTGGTGTTTTAGTAAGCAAAGTAGTCCAGTTATTCTGATCGCAGACTGCAATTTTTCTACCAGAGAACAGTGAAAGTTTAGTCACATGTCACAACTCACATATCATCAAACTAGCCCACATATGCCTCAAACTGTGTTAGCTTGGATGCACCTTCCCAGTGTTAAAACAAAGGAACCAAGAGCAGGACAACGCAGATACATGGGTCACATGAGAGCAACAGCTTTTACAATCAAAACAGTTCTTCACTGCAGGAGTAAAACGCCGTCTCTGCTTCTCTTTGGAATTTCCTCTGTGTGTTTGTATGTAGAAATTAAATGTATTTTAGTGCATTCCCTGAAGAGTTTTCTGTAACGAGGTGTTTGTTTTAAAAATAAAAAAGTCTGTCATTTTCCCAGAGGAGTTTTTTTCATGCTATGTGAAGGTATGTCCTCTCCCAAGGCATCACTTCTTGGGGTTGTCAGAGTTCAGCCATGAACCGTCCTCCTCCACCTCCCGCCGGACAACCAGGAGCATCTCTGCCACATCCTGAGAAAGCTGTTCGCTGAGAAATGTTCTGAAAGAGAAACAAAAATGACAGGAGAGAAAAGTTTAGAACAACTCTGGACAAAGACCGAAGGCAGATTACTAGAGTGCAGTGTTCTAACACAAACAAACAGTGAGGTAAGCCCCATGTGACCACACATATGGGATGACTCACTCGCTGAGAGAGTTCAAGCAGCACACAAAAGCCAAGTTCTGATGTCAGAGCAGACTCACACACACAGATTCCAGGCATGCAAACGTTTTAAAGATGTAATTGCAGAATCTTACCGTAGTTCTGCTTCTCCCCCAATACAAACAGGACTCTTCAGTTTGGAGTCGAGATTGTAGTACTGTCCATTAACCTGCCGAACCGCGAGCCAGTGCCGCCGTCGGAGTGGGAGGGACACGATCCCCAGAGATACTCTTGATGGGACATTGAGAATAAAGCCCTGGACCTTTGACATGCAAAGGCTCTGAACTGTCCTGTAAGAGAGAGATTGAAAACTAGATATTAGAGATATTCTTAGTTATCTGTGTTCAGTCCATTTCAGGAGATATGTCATGATGAAATGTCAATGATCCACTTGACCTCATCCTGACTCACATACTTCTGCTGCACTTACTTCCTAATTTTGCCAAAATAAAGTCTTAATTTTTGCATGTAGCTGGAGATGGTTAACAGAGTGCGTAAAAAGTGAGAGTTAGCCAAGCCAAGAAGTGCAAATTCGTTTTGTGGGCGACTGTTCCTCCAATACAAACTGATACCTTTCAGATTTAGTGCAGTAAAGCTTAAAGTTGTTGAGAATATAAAGATTCAGTGTGTCTCACTCACCTGCGTTTGTCCCACCACACCGCAGCCAGTTCCCTGCTCTGTAGTGCTGCCATGATGACGTTGACATCATAGTTACCCGTGCCTAACACTGAGCGATGAGGGTTCACCACACACTGTGGAGCTAGCCTGCAGAGAGGGAGCAACAGAGCATTTTAAAAGGAAAATCCACAATGTGTTTGGTTTTAAAGTTGGCTATTGGTGGGAAGGCCTCTACTTGCCCAGACTGTTTGGAATCTGAACCGAGATTTTGTTTACTCTTTGTTTACTCAGTTTTTTGTATGAATATCTCCACACTCTGGCCTCAACTGTCAAGCCCATCATCTATGGATACAGCTACAAAACTGCCCTTCATTCAAATTAAGCTTATTTGTTTATAACAACCAGGACAATGTTTCTATTGAGGCAAATATGCCAGAGCTTTCCAGCTGGAAATTCTTTAGTCGAGGTCATAAATTACCAGATCATGGCTTATCTAATCTCATAGTCAATTAAATGAGTATGTAACGTTGCAAACAATAGCCACACTACATATAATGGCTTTTGCTCTGTGGAGCAGAAGCATTGGTACAGAACACAGTACTTCCAAGTTTTGGTTTGCATTCCCTGTTTAAACATCGGTCGAGATGTAGGAGAGTTTTTCATCTCACACTCTGTTAAACAGCATTACTGCTGTATGTGAAACTAGGTCAGGGTGTGGACAACAACCTGAACATCCATACGCTACTCCATAATTCAGTCACACAGTGTTCCCGGCGCAAACCTTTGGAGAAAGTCTAAATGTATTTTATCGAGCAGCCGGTTAGATGTTCAAAGGAATTTTTTTGAACCAACAAATGTCGAACAGTCCACCTGGAATGATAAAATGTTTGCCTGGGGAAAAAAAACAAGACTGTACAACTCCTCTCTGCTCCTCTTATTTGCTGCATTAACTATGGCAGTCTGTGGAAGCGGGCAGCAAAGTGATTGGAAATATTGGATTTTAAAGTAGGTTTCACCTTTGGCAAACATTTTATCATCCAGGACCAGGACAGAAAGCAGACCAAGAAAAGTAGCTGTGAAGATACAAGCAGGGCCTGCATAACATAAAATAAGGAACTTTATGTAATAAGATTATGCAGCAATTTATGCATTACTGAGGTCACAAAAGTAGCAAATGTCAGACACATTTTTTACCAAAGCCCCTGTTGTTTACTCATGTTTCTTGGATTGCATTATTTGAGTACGATTATTAGCTGATGCAATGCAGCTAAATATGTTTTCCCACCCTCTGTAACACACCGACACATTGTGAAAACGTCCCCCCACCGTTTACAGATGTCGTCGGCTGTCTCCTTGGTAAACACCCGCTCCTGGAGCACGTTGTTGAGTGCATGAATCGCGCACAGCTCCAATCGTTGCTTCTCATGAAACACTTCTCCTTCGCTCATACTAATGCTGAACACACACAGACACACAGAAGAGAGCAAACATTAGCCAACATATACCCGAGTAGGTGCTAGCTAGCGTTAGCACAGTTTACAGTCCATTCAGGCTAAGGATAAGTTAAAAGTCGTTAGCTAAGGCTTACCGTAACAGAGGCTAACAATAAAGTGTGACAGCCTGGTTGTTAGACTCGTGTTTACTTGCTGACAGGTTGCAAAACAACGGCAAAGTGAACTATTATTAATCAACAATGGCTAAATGAAGCTACTGACCTGCTGATAAAGCGATTCCCCGTTAAAAAAGATGCTGGAGTCTGACAGCTACATCCAGAAACCGGAAGCAGATCTGTTGTTGTTGTTGTTGTTGTACGGCTGACACGCCCATTTATTATTCCTACATTCACCACATCCCTGGAAAATACGTCGCTTTTGATCGGCTGTCATAGGTTGTTTTACTCGTTCAAATAAAAGTAGAATTAAATTAATTTATATCCTTGAACACGAACACAAACAGTCTCAATCCGGGTCTGATGACTGTGGACGTTATGTTGAAGCGCCCTCTAGTGTTGAGTCTGGATGCAGGTGTTGTTGATGATTCCTAGTTTTTGATGTTAAATATGACAGAATTACAATGTTTATAGATAAAGTTTAAAGGTTGCAATAATGGGCCACAAACTATCATCAGTGGTGGAATGTATGTATTTACCAAAGCACTGTAGCCTACTTAAGTGCAATTTTGAGGTATTTTACTTGACTGTTTAAACATCCAAGAGCACCAACATACTAAGTGGTAATAATAACTTGGTTAGAGAGGATGAGTAACTGGGTTTCCGTGCCAGTAAGTCAGAACTGAAGATACTTCTTGGATGAGAAGTGAAACCTCTTTAAGAACCTACAAACCAAGTACAGTTACCTTTGATTCAACTCTTACTTCAATTGACTGTTTCAAGTTTCTGCTACATTGTATTTATACTCCATTACATTTCAGAGGGTAATGTTATACTCCACTACATTTATTTGACAGCTGTAGTTACTTGGCAGATTCACATTATAAATACAAATAATAGCATTGACTTGCTTATATTATACTCACTGCTGCTTTAGATACATATTCTAATGCACTGGTCCACCTGCTTACTTACCAGGTTACTTTCTGTTTACAACCTGTTTACATCCAATACGGGCTGTTTATACCTATACAGATCACAGTATATATATATTTATTTTGCTACCTGTTTATAAGATGTCTATCCATCACAGTATATATATTTATATCCATACCTGTCTATAACCTGTTTTCATTATGTATATACATTTACTATATTACTGCACATCCTGTTTACATTACAGTTTATACACTTTACTATTACTCACCTGTCTTCCACAGCATTTTATTGTATTTCATATTATATTTTAGCTGTCGTACTATTTTATGCCTTAGATTCTAATTAGATTTTGTTGCACTACCGTGATTTTCCTTATACATATTATTTGTACATATCTGTCAGAGTACTGTTGGAGGGAGAAGTATTTTACTGCCAATGACAGCTCTACTTTAATCATTGTACATATAGCAAATAAAGAAAATATCATCAAAAAAATAATTCAATTGTACTATTATGTACTATACATTGTGACGTACAAAGCTACCCATGAGTATTAGAAGTCTTTACATTTAGTTCCACCTTTACCAGCTGCAACATTAAAGTGTTTCTTACATATTAAGGCACCAAGAATTATAATCCAATAATCTATTTTATTTTGATGTCAGTCATTCTGCACAATGAGTACTTGTACTTTTGGTACTTTAAATATATTTGAGTATACTTATACTTGTACTTAGGTAAAATTTTTAGTTTTTGAGATAAAATTTTTGCCTTTCATTTAAGACGTTAAGGCCCAGATTTTTATGTGTACAAGCAATTTTGAGAATGAGTACTTTTAACTCTTTAGTTAACTTACACTTGGTACTTGGTTAATTGCCTTGTTTGTGTGTTACATGAATTATTGTCTTAAGTTATGATAAGTCAAATCTGAATATCATCTCACTAAATCGTGATGCTGTGAGAACAAAGTAGACATTCTTCTAAAGTGGATTGTAAAGTATTATGGGCCACAATGAAAAGACATTATTGTGATATCCTTCACATTTTTTGTAGTTGTCTATTATTTTACCTATTCCTTCTTGTAATCCCAACTGAGCTAAACTCCTGTAAATGTCTTCCCTTATTTTTTATTATTGTGAGCTGTGTCTGATTTTGGTGCTTTTACAGAGGCTGTTTTTCATGCCTCTGTCTCACCCTACTAATCAAATATTCCTCTTTTCGTGAATGTTCTCTCTTCCTCAGCTTCTGTTTAGATATAATAAGCAGTGAATGTTTCTCTTTTGACTCTTTAGTTGTATTTTTATATTTAACAGCTGTCTCTTCTCATACTGTTATGGGCGGATGTGAGTTTTTCAAACGGACCTATGTCTGAGGAGCATCACTCATATTTTTGATTCTGTGTGGCCGATTGGGCTTCGGACTGTGATGTAACGATCACATCGTATCATGATTGGCTCGAGGTTTCTGACGTAGCATGCCACTAAGATGCCCATTGGTCTGCGGTCGTAGGTTAAACTGAGGATCGTATTTTTGTTCCTGTGTCAACGAAAAGAAGAAAAGAACACTAACCAGTGAGAACCGGCTAAGTTTTCATCAAAGATAGTTTCTGCAGTCATAACGGAAAAGTCTCCTCGTATCTGACACCAGCCAGACATCCACCGCCTCAGCAGAACTCTTTTTAAACATGGTAAGTCGGACAGCCGAGCTTATTGCTAAAGGCTAACGGCAGTAGCTGCTAGCTTGATCCGATGTTTAGCCGTCGCCAGCCGTCGAGCTTTTAATTTGGGTTGTGTCTACTTGCTGGAGCCCTTGGCGTTAATTGAGAATCGTCATCCTCGTGTATGTAATTTAAAGAAAACACTGATCACAATAAATACTGTATCACCCCTTTTGAAATCGCCGAGCGGCTTTAACATGAACGTTATCAGATTGAGGCTAGGCTACTAGCGGTACAGCTAACAGCAATGCTAACGTAACATTAAAGTTACCTGTCGACTGAATGGTCGTTAACAAATGTCGCAATTAACCTCCAATTATATAAATATTTCCTAGTTTTCTTTATTGTGTTGATACTAGATAAGCCTACATTAAATAAATTAACTTAAAACTTTTATACTGGTGTAACTTTGTAGTTCACCTAAATCAGCTAAAGGTCTCTTATTCGTAAGAGTTAAGAATGATTATAAACACATAATGAAGAGCAAAAACTGATGAAGAGTAACCTAAAATAAAAAAAAAAAGACTCAATAGATAAATGGTCTCAATTAATGTTGATGGTGGATTTGTCTCATGCTGTCAGTATGAGCACTTATTTGTGTGGACATAATTAAAAATGTCACATTGGTTTGTTTTTGTGTTCGGACAATGAATTGATAATGGCTTACGCTTTAAAGACACACTTACTATGCAAGTATGAAAATTTCACAAACTTTATGGGCATTTTTGTGTAGTCAAAGTCAAAATGTAGGTGCAAAACAGGCTGAATGTAATAGGGAAATAAGGTCTTAATACTTGCTGATGTAGTATATAATTTGTTCAGTTGCTTTATATGACATGCTGTAAAATCACAATAAATGTTTTGCAGTTGTAAAAGGTCCATTTAGGCTTTTCAAAGCTCTTCTAGGCCATAATCAACGTACAAGAGACAGTAAGTTAATGGCATTAGGAAAGCAGCATGATCAGTTCTCAATGTTTTCAAAATACCCCTGATTTTGAGATTGTCTCTTCTAGTAGGCCTGCGTTTGTACATGCACAACCCAGGTTGACTTAACCATCTTTCTGTCTCTCTCACAGAACTCCAATGTGGAGAATTTGCCTCCTCATGTTCTTCGCTTGGTCTACAAAGAGGTTTCAGCTTTAGCAGCGGACCCGCCTGAGGGTATCAAGATTTATCCTAGTGAGGAAGACATAACTGAACTGCATACAGCCATCGAAGGGCCCGGTAAGGATATGGTGTCATGCCAAGCTGGCACTAGGCATGATAACACATTTCAAAATTGAAACACTACAGCACTACTATTTTTTGTTGAACCACACACTAGTCGGCACCTTGCCGTGTGTGCATTCTCCAAGTAAGAAATGGTTGTAAGATAAGACACTTAACAGTATATTCAACATGGAGATAAATCATCTGTATTGTCTTTCATCCACTTTTTTAGAATCTCACACAGCAGTGTTTTTCACATCTCAATATTGGTTTGGATCTGTTTCTGTCTGTCCATGAGATAGTATTGTTATTTTACTGTCTCACTTGTCCATAAAAATGTCTGAAACCCTGGTCAAATGGAATTACTGTGAGGTCAATAACATAACATGTATTTTGACATTTTACTGATTGGGCTTGCAGACAATCCAGTATAATCACATGATTCTTGAGAAGACTATAGCCTTTAAAGGTCAGCTTAAATAAATAAAAAAAAGTTGGCTTACAATTTGTAAAGGTTAAAATGTCCTATGACCTCCTTGCTTTATAATGCCAGCTTTTGATCAGTAGCTAACTTAAGCCCACTAGCTAAATTTCACCTTATGGTTTATTGTGTAGTAGTGTTGCATCTGCGTCATACTTGTATACAGCTGCTTCACCACTACACATTCAATAGAACAGCTTGATAACTATTTGCCACTGAAGAGAGATTTCTCTTGATGACCAACCTTTTATCAACATCCCTAGGTAATAACAGCCCTTGCCTGTTTACCCTTCCCACTTATGATGGCTTGTGTGCTCCACCATGTTTACGTAGTTGATGGTTAACTATCCAGGCTTAAATGTTAAGCTGTGCCACCAGCTGCATGTAACTGCTTATTTCTTTTCCTTTTTAACGTCATTTACTTTATGCATCATTTGCTCATTAGGCAAACAACTCCTTAAGACATGGATCAATGCATTAGTTTTACAGAGTAGAAATTATTCTGTTCCATGGCCCCTTGATTATTTATATATTATTGTATAAAGGCTCTATTTCTGGATTTTGTAGATGTTGCTAATTACATGTGAGACACATAACCCACTTAAACCACACGTCCAACAATGTCCATGCTTTCTTGTCACTATGAGTTCATTGCGTCGGACCTTCTTTTGGTTAAGTAAACAAGAGCCAGACACACAGGGCAACATCAATTTGATTTATTAGGCACTGATACTTGTATTGGTATCATACTTTGATGCACCCAAAATTGACATTTTCAAGTGGCAATACAATATATTTTATAATATATGTGATGGTTTTCCTCATAACCCCAACAGATCATGGTAAAGTTCTGTGGCTGGCTTGGATGTAAAATTTTCTCTGTTTTTGTCGGTTGACTCAGTTGCCGCTCTCTGACCCTTTTTATGTAGCAAGTTTGGCACAGTCAGCACATACTGTTCATGAAATGAATTCTTTATGCTTTGACAGAGGGAACTCCGTTTGCTGGTGGCATTTTCCGAATGCGTCTGGTCCTCGGGAAGGACTTCCCTGCTGTTCCACCCAAGGGGTATTTCCTGACCAAGATTTTTCACCCCAACGTGGGCCACAAGGGAGAGATCTGTGTCAACGTGTTGAAGAGGGACTGGAAAGCTGAACTCGGCCTCAGACATGTCTTACTTGTAAGAGGGACCTTTAGTCTTTGTTGCTTTGAGTGTCACCCTGTGTTGCCGCCACTGTTTTTACAATCCTGTGTCTTTTATTTCCCCACAGACGATCAAATGTCTTCTCATCCATCCGAATCCAGAGTCGGCTCTGAATGAAGAGGCCGGGCGTTTGCTGTTAGAGGACTATGCAGAATATGAGTCCCGAGCTCGTCTGCTCACAGAGATCCACGCCATGGGCGGGCCCGGCGGGACCTCTGGGGCACCTCAGGACCCTAATGACGGCCCACAGCCGAAGAAGCACGCAGGTGACCCCACAAAGAGGGCGGGACCCAGTGCAGCAGCTGTGCCTGCAGCTCTGGGTAATGGAGCTAATGGAGCCAGTACCACCAGCAGCAATAGCAACAGTAGTAGTAGCACTATTAATGTAGCAGGGAAGAAGAAAGCAGATAAAAAGCGTGCATTGAGGCGACTTTAATACCTCAGCGAAATTCTCAGTGTGTGTGTGTGCGCGTATGTATGTGTGTGTGTGTGCGTATGTGTGTGAGCATGAGAGTGTGTAAATATAAATATTGAAGTGTGCTGACAATGTTTTTGTTCCCTTTTTTTCTGACTCTTTCTACCACCTATCCAGACCTGTCCATTTTGTACTCATCCTTTACCTTCTGTCTTGCCACCACTTTGTCCTGTTGGCATCGCAGGTTTTGTTAATTATTTCCATACCTAAAGATACAATGAAAAATATTTGTTCCTCTTTTAAAGGAAAGATGACATTTCAAGTTGGAAATCATGCCATCTGTTGTATTTTGCTCTAGCATGAATGAGTGATATAAGGAATTGGTTTCACTGTGCAGAACATGGCCTCTAATGTCTGTCCATTACTGAGACATAACCACTGTTGTCTCAGACTTGTTATCAGCTCTTTTTAAAGTGTTTCTTGGTAAATGCTGCTGTGATGGTACTGTGTACTGCTCAGCCAGGCTCACTCATGAGTCTGAACCAGGACGTTACTTTAATTAAAGTCAGGTTTTCAAATTGAGCTCAAAGGAAATAAAGGTAGAAGTTGCTAAAAGATAATGCAAGAAGTCGGTGGGTTCATTATTGGAAGAGAAATGTCATTAATAACATGCAAAATGGTAACCTCTTGTTAAATTATATTTTTCATAATGTGTTCTGAATGAAGTAAAGGTATGGAAAGAGTTAGCAGTGGAGTATAAGAAGTCTGTTATGTTCTTCATGGAATCTCAACCCTTTTTTAAGTTTTTTTTTTTTTTTTTTTTTTTTTTTTTTAAAGTTTTTCTAAAATTGTTTCACTGTCCAGTATTTTCAAAAGTTGTTTATAATTGACATGTTCATATTCAGCTGTCTTGTGGTTGTGTGTGAAGACCTAGATCAGTGGCTTTAAGGGAACAGGGTAGGCTGCCAGACTACTTTATAAAAAATGAATTATGTATTCTCTGTATTAATCATACAGTGGTGTGACTCGTTTAAACTACCCCGCTTCCCTACAAAGCAGTATGTGCTCTCAAATGTCCAGCTGTCCGACCAGCTGTGCAGGTACCTGAGAAGACATCTGATAGGAAAATTTCCACCTTTGATAGAATTTGTCTCCTGATCCGTTGCACTGGCAGGGTTTCCTGGGCAGGTTTTCTCTCTGTTCTAAATGCATGCGGGGTCTACATTTCCCAAGGAAACACACTGAAGCGCTGTGTTAATTTGGATGGAAAAGGTGCCTCTGAAACTCCTGTCACTGTGCAGACTGTTGGCTGGATATTTTGTGTCCATTTTAAATTATTTAAATTAATAAAACATTGAAATACGAGAAGTGAAATGAAAAGTGAGTCATGCTTGCTCTTTTATTTTGTCTTCTTTCGCATGCATACTTGTTTATTATGGTAAAAATGTAGCTGCTCTGCAATGATAGCTGTGTGTATCAGTGCAGCCGCTGAGAATAGATAAAGGGTGAAGCTTTTACTGCTCAGTGACGTATTATAGCACTTCATTTTGTTTATAGTGGTCTCCTGTTCTGCAGTGATGAAATAACCATTGTGAGGAAATCAGTAATTGCATCCACCCCAGCAAACCAATGAGTGAAAGTGCACCCGGTAGAGCGTCATTGGAGCATCTAATGAAGGGCTCCACCAGCCTCTGCTGCAGACATGCAGCAGCCCACCCACCTGTGTAGAAATAGCAGCCTGCCATGCAGGTAATTATCAGGCCCGTCTTAGACACCTGGGGCTCCACATAACCCTTTACACCTTCCCCAAGTCCCATTTGGAAGTGCTTACCTCCTTCTCCTCCTTCTCCACCTGCTATCTACCTCCATGGCATATCCTCCACAATTTGTTAAAGCAAACACTTTGACATTTCTCTTGTTAAATCATGTTGATCAGAGCTGCTATACATGCTGGTTTTCCTCTGTCACATACAGTGCAATTGTGTTAATTATGATGCATCCTTTAGGTCCAATGTGTGATCACTGATTCCTCTGAAAAACCTAAATCCGGTTTCATTCATGTGCTGCTGATGTGAGGATCGTGAGGAGGCAGTTAACTGGATGTGACGGCGGAATGAAGCCAAACAAGAGCCAATTTCATCTCTCACAAACCTCACACTGCCTCTCCATCACTCCCCCTGTACCTTCCCTGCATGTCTCACTGTCCCCGCTCGTCCTGAACTTAAAGACATCTCTGGATTGCCGAAGCAGATCTGGGTGTAATTGACAGTTTGGTTCAGGCTCCAGTGTTAAAGCTTGTGCGCCAGTCCTCTCCATCTCCCCTTCCCCGTTTTCATCGCTTTCATAATTGCCACCAACATAATGACACAGTTGCTGTGGCAACCGTGTCTCTCTTTTTCTGTCTCTCTCTCACAAAGAAAGAAAAAAAAAACACACACACACTCTCTCTCTCTCTTTGGGTCTCAGCTGAATTTACAGGCTGCTTTTAGTTTTTCCTCTTTTTTTTTTAACAAAAAGCTTTGTCTCAGCTTTTGACTCTGTGAAAGAGCAAATTCTTGATATTTTTTAATTAATTTTTTTTTTGGTCAGAGTCAGTCAAATATAGGCAATCAGGGTCATTTAATTAAAAAGAGGGGGGTGAGAAATGAGATGGAGGAATAAGGATGTAACGCCACCAGTTGAATGGGCCTAATGAGCATCAGCGGAGAGCAGCGCGGAGTTGAGACCAGACTGAGCGACCAATCAGAGCACTCCTCCACCGGCGGACCTCCGTGAGGCCAGGCAGGCAGCTCAGGCGGTGCAAAAGACCTCACTTGGAAAATATGATGGGAACCAGCCTCAGTCAGATCTAGATGAAGAAAAGTTAGATTTTATTTTTTTGCTTTCACGTTTTGAGCATCTTCTGAATCAGGCTCCTGCAGGATAGTTGCGCTGTGCAACAGACGGAATTTTCCCTTTTAGCTGAAATTGTCACATGTGTAAAAATCTCAGAACATCTCGTCGGACACTGACTCTCTCTCTTTTTCCTGCACGCGTTTTCCCCCCACCTCTCAGCCCTGATAATGGATTAACAACCTGAAGGAGACGCATGAAGATGGACTGAGATGTGCAGCTCTTGAAGCGAACAGGGGCTTTTAAAACAGGTGGTTCACTGTGTCCTGATCATCCTGTGCCACAACAACAGGCTGCCATCTGAGAGAGGCTGAGAGACAGTGCGCAGGCTCTCCCAGCGCTCCTCTCCAGCATCCAACCCCAGAGCAGCGCACAGGTAAGACACGACATCATGCACCTTTTATTCATGCAACATCCATCACCTAAATGCATGCAAAACTCTTTTAATGCCTTCATTGTGTGTTTGTGTCTGTGTGGAAAAAATGAGTTTGGCATCTGTTTGGACGCATCAGCTGAGCCGGAGGCTGTCAAACAAAACACTTGGATGAAAGCTGCGCCACAGAAACATCCATACACACGCACGCACACACGCACACACACACAGGCTTTATGATGGGCAGACATGTTCTTCACCACTTAAACACTTTAATCGACAGCACATTGCGACATTAGGAACAAATTGACACGAGGACACACACATCCAGTCGGACTACGCGCGCACACACAAACACACACACCGGCACGGATACACCCACGCACTTTTAGCCTACTGATATATGCAAGTCATGTCCATAACCCGCATGCTTGCAGGTTGCAACTTATTAACCTGATGGAGAATGGATGAGAGTCTGAAGAGTCTAAATCAGTCATTGCGCATCATTTATTGAACTGATCAGACTAAAGCTGCTGCGCCTCTTTCAATGCAATTAAATGTCTTTTGCACCAACATGACTTCTCTTAGCCGTTTCCCCCCCCTCATTGATTCACATCCCAGTGCGTTTTGCAAAGAAAAAGAAGCCATTTTGTGTCATTTCCAGCAAACACCTGTTGAAATTGTTGCATGCTCAGCCGTCTGCACAGCTGCTCTGCATCCTGCAATGAAAGTGACTGCGCCTTTGCTTTGACACAATTGCTCGCAATGGCAGGGATCTGTGGAAACGGTTTGTTCTCCCTCCAGTGGCCATGCAACTCAGGGATGCATCTTCACAGCTCTGAATGTGTGCCCTTCACCCTTTGGTTCCCATCCTCGCTCTCTTTCTCTCTCTCTCTCTCTCTTTCCCTTCTCTGCTGTATTGCTTCAGCAGCACAGTATAGAGATACCTACAGGAAAACATCTGCTTCTTTTGTGTGTTGAGTCATTTTGCTGGAAAGATGGGTTTTTTTGGGTGCAGCAGGACTGACCCTCCATATTTTGAATTAATATCTAGAATTTGAAATCATGCATTGTTAGAAAAGTGCAATTGCACGTTTATCTGGGAGCGTTTTCGATTCAGCCAGAGAATCCCCATAAAGTAGACGGAGTCAGAGCAGAAAATCTGGCAATGGAAGTTGAGCAGCGCCCGCAGATGACGGTGCGAGGCGTCAGTGTCATCTTGTCGAGCAAGAGACGGGCAGATGTGACTTTGAAATGTGGTTTGGCTAATGGTTGTATATTGGATTCTGCCTCCCTTCTCTTTCACTGCCTCTTTCACTCACACACAGACAGAGCTGCAGTGCTATTCTGAGAGAGTTAGCTGCCTCAACCCACGCACAGAATCTGAGAAAGAGAGAAAGGCAGAACGAGGGAGAAAGAGGAGAAGGAGGGAGCAAGAGGAATAAAGGAGAGAGAAAGACTACAAGGAGGTTTACAGAATGCCTACTATTGTCTCTCAAATGCATGCACACAAAGCCTCTTTAGAGTTTCAGATTCTACCCCTGCAACTGCTTGAGCAGTAGCTGATTCACAGTCTTGATTAGCACTCCTCTTGTGTGTGGCATTGACTGTATTTGCAGATCTGTTTGATGGTGCTGTTTGTGTGATGTGCTATGTTGTATTGGTAAGTGCTGGGAGAAATGTACTTGATTCTGTGCCACCCACACACCGCCCTCCCACTCATGGTCGTCTCTGCATCTATACCTCTGGCTCTTCCCGCTCGCCACAATCTCTTTGCTCATTTAAATCCCTACCCTGCATTTATCCCTCTGCTCTCTTTCTCTCTTTCTCCATCATTGGCTTTTCAGGAGCGTGTTCCTCCTGCAACCAAACAGGCACACTAACACACACTCGGCTTCTTCTTCGCTTTTGCACACACGTAATGCAATGAATAAAAATGACTATATTGTGTGCGCTCAAAATGTGCACGCACGGGTGTCAATAAGTGAGGAGAAGAGGTTGCAGAGCTTCTTTCTAATCATGTCTCTCGTTTTGTATTGCAGCGGACGCTCGACCGACATGTTCCAGGTTTGACCGTCGACGTGTAAACCCGAAGACAGTTCTGGAAATCAAGCAGAACATTTAGAGGCGACAGGAGAGAAATTCTTCAGGAGAGAGAGAGAGAGCGCTTTTGGAACATTAGTCAGTGGGAGAACTGCTGCTTTGTGTCTCTCATTTTTCCTCCACTGAACTCTCCTCAGAAGGTCAGAGGAGCATGTAACTGAAACAAGTGGAGCCCTCAGTGATTTCAGCATTCTGTCTGCCCCATCTGTGCCTACATTCTCTGCTACAGATAGGGACGTTTTGATAATTACATATAATTATAATTTCTGTGGGAGACAGATCTGCTTCTGTCTATTATTGCCAACACCTCCAACACAATAACTTCACACATTTACATATTTCTCAACAAAAGTGATATTCTTTGAACCTCGGAGACAAATCAGGAATAATTTTGCTTAGAAAGACATGTCACATGGAGAAGCAATGTGCCATTTAGTTCATGTCTAATTAGTGATACAGTTGAATGACACGGGCGACTTTTTGTGCCTAAAAGCTGAATGCAGAACATTTAAAATCCATGACGTTCGCCTCGTTTTGCAATGCATTTTACAGGCTGGGATTCATTTCCTTGGTTTATGCTTACTCCTGATTTTCAGCTGTTACAGTCTTCTAACACTTAAGCCGAGCCTCCCTCATTATCACCCCCGGCCCCATCACAGTAACAGTGTGTGCCAGACAAGTGCTGATGTACATTAATCCGACCATAAAAAAAGATTGAGATAAAGTGCGTAGTGCATCTATAGATATGACGAGTGCCTAGAACAAGTTAACATGGAGATACATCCCTGCTCCGGAGAAACTAGGCATCATTAATAGACAGTTTTCATCGGTGGTGCTGTCTATCTGATTGTTTACAATGCCGAAAAACACCAAATATATGAACAGAATTATAGATTTCATAGATTTTTCCAGAAAGGAATTGCTTACAGCTTAAATAAGTGCCAATTCTGAATGTATGTAGTGCCAGACTAAAATAGCCATCCAGAAATGAACAAAACAGATAAAAGTGTTTACATTTGACAAAACACGGGCCATAGACTATTGTTCAAGTGCCATGATCAGCACAGGAATGTACAGGACTGCCATATTTTATTGAAAATACTTGTATACTAATTTTTACTGGGCGTTAAAAAAAGTAATTCCATCCAGCAGATATTTGTTCTTTTGTTCAGTGGGACATGTAGAACAAGGCATTAAGGACTAAAAGCATGAAGATTGTTGTTTTCAATTTGTCCTTACAAAGATGCATCCATTTTAGTGTTCTAGACTTGAGAGGTGTTTTTGGAGGGCAAAAGATGAAGTCATTACGCATTCAGAGTTCCCTTCTAGCAGTAAATTAAAACCATTTGAACACCATTATCAACAATTATTGAAACCTACCAACTGATTTTGATAGTGTTAGTCCTTTCCATTTTCTTTGTTCCTGATCTTTACTATTATTACACCATTTAAACACTCAGTTTCTGACACAAGAAAAAACAGGCTTCAGATTTCATCATCCAACATTACTGAATGAAACTACAGATACATCATCAATATCCAGTAGGTTGTACATGCTACTTGAATATTTCACATGCCATTTTAGTGGGTTAAACTGCAAAAGTGGATACAGTGTTGCCACTGCATTGACTCAACAACAGAAAATAGATCTCTTAGTCATGTAAAAATGACGCCCACCACCAATCTCCGAGTCCTCGCTGTCTCCCTGCTCTCCCTCCTTGCTGCCCCACTTACCACTGTTGTGGAGACCTCGCCGTCCCCCCCTCCGCAGCACACAGATCGCTCAGGGAGACAGTTCACCGAGCAGCCCAAGACTGACCCCAGCCCCTCTCTCCTGCTCCTCGCCATGCAGGCCAATATCAGGCCAGCTGCTCTCCAAGGTAGGACCAAAACCCCAGAGAAACTTCTAGACACCTCAGAAGGAGTTCTGGAGACGCCTCCGAGACCCCTTCCCCAGGTCATGTTCCCCAAGAATGTGACTTCAGCAGAGGCCCTCGCGCCTCCCCTAGGGGCCGCCCAGGTAGCGCCCATTCGACCCCGCATGATGGATGTATGGATGGATGTATGTCGGGGTTATTATGACGTGATGGGACACTTTGACAGCGCTTTCAACTGCTCCAAGGACAGCTACGTCTTTTGCTGTGGAACCTGCCACTACCGCTTCTGCTGTCCTGAGCGAAATCGGCAACTGGAGCAGGACAGCTGTAAAAACTATGATTCTCCAGACTGGGCCAAGCCACAAACAGATACCATGATTATAACAGAGGAATTAGGTCCTGACCCAGACTTCGATCCCCTGAAGCAGCAGAGCCACAACACTGGCTTCGTCATCGGAGGTGTGGTTGTGTTCATGGTGGCTGTCGCTGTGGGCATCAAGGTGGTCTTCAACAAAGTGCAACAGGAAGCCAACCAAAGGGACCTCAATATGCCAAGGTGAGGCTTTGAAAACTATATTTTTTCTTTCATCACCTCTCACAGCTGGATTTGTTATTTTATTCCAATACTGTATGTATGAAATTAGGTTTTTAGGACTCCATAAATGGCCCAGATTCATCATTCTGGGCTCAGAATAATGCTGTTAGTCATCAGCTGAAACATATTTGATCTTCATCGAGAGGCTGCTGCAGAATTCATGGTTGTTTTGATTCCTCTGGGCTTTTCATCTCATATATGGCCCGTAATCTTGGCAATAAAGATTTGCATTTTCATTTTTGTACAGGTCACATTTTTCTATCTTGGGCTACACCAGTGGAGGATGTTGGTTGTAGACTGATATTGAGCGTTGGTTGATCCCTTAAAGAAAGATGATTAATAGCTTATTGTTTCTCATCATTGTGCACACATTTCTACCAAAACCATTGGCAGGTGATTGTGCAAAAGACTGTGGCTGATTCCTACACAATTTAAATACAGTATGTCTTTGAAAAATATAAGATGGATGTTAAATAAATAGCTCTCACATCAAATCCTCCACATCCTTTATCCTCACATAAATATTGTTCTGCCTATCAAATATGAACCAATCCACTGTACAAAATAAAAAAGAAATAAAAAGAAACCTTGTTTTTTTTAATGACAAATATGACAAAAAAACAGAATAATAAGCATAACTTCACAGTGTCAAATCAATATGAATTCAATGTGATATCATAGCCAATAGTTTATTTTTAATTTTATCTTGTGTTTCCTTTTTGCTTCTGTTTATTACACCATTAGAGCCCTGGTTGACATGTTGCGGCACCAGTCGAGCCCAGTCCAGCAGGATGAGAGGAACAACAGCGTGGCTCTGACTGTAGGGGACGGACAGGGGACACTGGGGAGACCTCCAAAAAATCTTTACGCCCCAGGACTACCCAGCAAGGACAACAGATGTGAGGGCCTAGGGCTTTTACAGCAATAATGAATAGCACAATCAGAGGCACAATCACAGCTTTTGTAACTGCATCCTCTGTAGGCCGAGGCGCATCGTATTTTTTCACGCCATGTGTGTGAATGCAGTTTTTTTCTTTGTCCCACCACCACGATATCTTTGTAATCATTAGGGGAAAAAACAATCCTCCATGGTGGTGTGCAAAATCTTAGATCTTAAACCTTAGTAATATCGGGCCTCCACTTTGAGATTCAAGTAGTTACATGCACAGGGATGTGGAAATTAGTGCTTTTAAAATATGTATGCCTTACACGATGATGCTGAGAAACCTGTGCATGCGAAATGATGTGATGGTGAATTGATGCAGATACATAAACGTCTATAGTTGCCTTGATCTTTTATGCTAAAGCACCATTGAACTGGAAACTGCCTGACATCGATTTTGAGCTGATTACCTTGTGTTCTTTTAACTTACAGTGGGCAATTTGCAACACAATTTCATCCACTCATCAGGCTCCAGCCCCAAACACACCGCAACTATTGGTAAGGCAGCTGGTGAAAGCCGGGCTCCTATGTAAATTACATGTAATCACCACAATGCTTCATTTACTTTGTTCAGTTTTGTTTTAAGCTCAAGAGTAGACTCATTCATCCCAACAATAATAATGATTATCATAGCTACGGTTGCTTGTGTTGGTGTTGAAAGCAAGTTAGTCTGTTCCAGTGAATGTTAGCAGATTCTCTCACTGCTACGTGCAGTGCGCTATATCCAGAGGAGCAAATCTCATTTAACACACAGTCGTTTTCTCCCTGTGGTCTCTGTAGAACGCACCCCTCGGATGAACAATGCTCAGCTGGCAGCTGGAGGCACCCTGCTCTCCAGTAAACACAACAACACCAAATCCCAGCCTTCCTTCCACCACTCCCTGCACAACCTGGCTCAGCTGCCTCCGTCCTACGAGAGCGCCACCAAGCCTGAGCTCAACAGATACTCCTCACTCAAACGCCTCGGTAAGTACCTTCATTTTCGAGAAACGAGGACAAATGTACCGGTCTGTCTGCCCCTAACTCCCCTTACAGCTCTGCTTCTGCAGCTGCTTCATTTCATTTTCAGTACTGAAGCGCAATGACACTCTTGACACTATGGCATAAAGTGCAGGATGCGTCATTATGTGCTGATGCTATTTACTGTGGTGATAAACAATTCAGAGAAATTTTGTTTGGCTTCCAGAAAAAGGTCTCGATGAGTACTCGTCTGGTTACTGCACCACCAAGCGCCGGCCTCACACAGCGCAGCCGGCCCTCCAGTCCTCTCAGCACCACCTCCACTGGGGTGGAGACTACACCCTCAGTGGGAGAGGAACCCTCCCCAGGCACGCAGTCCGTCCCTGGATCCCGCCGCCGCCTTCTGGCATGCCCGCCTCACCCACCCCCAATCCTTACCCTCTGGATCCCCCGGAGCCCCAGTACAATCCCAATTACGACACTCTCTCCAAGCCCCCGAGGAAAGTTAAGTCCACTGACCAGCTGCTCAACATGGGTGACGTCCCTGGCAATACAGGGACCCTGTCCAGGCTCTCCAAGAACCAGCAACACCAATATTACAAAGCCATGGCTGCCTCCAATAAGAACTCCAACACGCAGACCCTCACCAGGAAGACCCAGGACAGGAGAGAGGAGAGGCAGGAACGGCTGCTCATGTCCCCGGATCATCTGGAGGAGAGGATGGGGGTCGTAGATCCATACGCCCACACCCCAGGAGGGATTGTCCCCACGCTGCCCCGCCAGCAGAAGGCCCAGTCCCAGCAGAACGTCACGTGTGCCACGCCCTCCCTCGACCGACACCACATGATCAAGATGAACTCTCACCCCACGTCCGGACGAGAGCAGGAGAGGAACACGGCCATGACGGGGCACATGAGCGGGGGCATGGGCTGGGCTGGGGAGATGCCCGGGGCGGGGGTCGTCATGGGAACGGGAACACTAGGGGGCCACAGCGCCAGGAGGATGGCTTTTGCAACGAAAAGGCAGAACACCATCGAGCAGCTGCATTTCATACCGGGAGGGGGCGGCGGGGGTCTGCGGGAAGTGGAGGAGGGAGTCAGGGGATCAGAACGGGGAGCAAAAACGAGGTGACGGTGTGAGGTCTGTGCCTAATGTAGAGTTTACCCCTCATCAAAGGTATGGGAATAGATCACCCTTCTGCATTTAACTATTAGATATACAACTACAAGACATAAAACTAGAAGTATAAAGTATAGTAACAGTATAACGTGTTTAGGCTATTCAAATTAGTGTTATCTTGTAATTAAATAGCTTAAATATGATTACTTAATTAAAAATCTAAGTGGGGAATATCTGTTCCAATTATGTGATAGCCTATATCAGCCATATTTTGTAACAAAATTTGCCATATTGCCATATACAGCGGTGCCATTACTTGTAGAAAGACTGACTGGAAGGGTGAAACAAAACCAACAGAAGTGTCGTTCATGATTTTGTTTTTATATATATTTTTCAAAAAGTACTCAGGAGCCATATTAGATAGGGAACAAGACGATATTAAAAAAAAAAGAGGTCGATGAAGAGGAGGACCACGTGGAATATATTGTATCGCAGAATTTAATAGAGAATTGAGCCAACTGCCTGCTAGACTGTCAACCTGCTCAGCCCTCACCGACTATGATTTATTAAACTGAGTCTCATGGGTGAAAGGACCAGATGAGTCTGAATGAAGCGTGTGCCTGATGAGGGTTTTTGGAGATCTGACGCTCTGCTGAACCAACCTCATCCCGACACGGGGAGACAGAACTGATTTTAGTTGCTTCCTATGTGAATGAGTGGATGTGGTGGGGGCTGTTTCTGACTGGGACACAGCAGCCTGACACCGTTGGCAGGACTCCGCGCCCGATTTAAACTGCGGACCTACCCACGTTACCAATCTGATGCCTGGGTTGCCTAGTTTTCCATGTGACCTTAGATCAAATCCCCAGAGGAACTCACACTCTGATCACTGTTACACTACAGGAGTGTAAACTGATGTTAGATTACATTATGGGTGAGTTTATCCAAATGTTCCCATATATAGATCAGGACCTAACAGTAAAAACAAATGGGCTACAAAATATTATAGAGCCATCGGTCACGTTATTACAAAAACGTCTCATAAACGTAGACGAGTCAACAGACGTATGTGTTCACTTTACCAATAAAAAGGCAACTTGCTTTAATGTAGGTTGCGCATGAAGACAAAGGTTTTTCTACAGAGCACAAATGAATAGACCGTGACGCAGAGGTTGCACTTACACAACTGTCCTTCAAAGCCATTTATGGAGATACAAAGAAAATACCACAGGGGAAGCTGGTCTGACAATCACCATTTTATTATTCTCACCAGGTGACAAATTATACAAGTCAGTGATATTTTGTACTGTCAAAGGATTGGCTTCAGAGCAAGTCAAAAAACCTCTGAGTCGGGAGAGAAGGGGACCCGAGCCCTTCTCCTGCGTGGCTCCGTATGCCGTAAGAGACTCGGATGGTTAGGAAGCCCTGCCCATCCTCAAGACGAAGACCTTGCTGTATCATAACGCACTTCAGCCAGTATGAGTAAAAAAAAAAAAAAAAAAAAGAAACAGAAAAGAGAAAAAAAATCTTCATCAATAACAACGCTTATCAATACTAAGGGCTATCCTATCCTATATACTGTAGTATGTGATATCTGTGGTCCATATAAAATGCTATCTCTTTCTCTTGATTTTGTGTTGATATTGTCATGATGTATTAAGTATTAATGTGTACAAAAAACAAGAGCAATTTAAGCACAGTTCAAAGAGAAACACAGAGACAAAACTTTGCACAAATCTATCCCCTGATATTTGCACCAGATACAAACTTATTTTGTATCGTGTCCTCAAGGTTTACATTCTGTACAAGCACGGCTGAAAGTGTGACTGATCAATGGAAGGTATTGTACTGAGCGAGGATTTTTTTTTTTTCAATCGACAGAAATCAGAGATAATTACGCGGATCAAAGAAGGAACTTGTTACTGCTTGGTTTTTGTTCAGTCATGTGAAAGGATACAGAGATGAAATACTGATAAACAAAAACACAGATTTCATTTGGACAATCTTCCTATACACAGTGCTAAATGTAGTTGTTATGAATATGATGGAGTGTTATTATTAATAATTATTATAACTGTTATGGTTATTATTAACAATTATCTTATGATGTGATGTTCTTTTACTTGGTGGGATTTAAGTGTTTATTGTTTTTAGATAACTAGCATTCTCATGACTAGTTGGTTTTTCATACATCTGGTCATAAATTCAAGTTTTTAAAAACATTCTGAATCTTGATGCATGCCAGCTCCATTTCATTGAGAGGCATTTACAGTATGCCTGGATTTTAAGGTCATCGATGCTTATATGGCCAACTTTCCAGCTGTATGTACTGTGCCTAGACATCGGCCTTATGACTTCTTGATCTCAAGTGATTACTTAGGTTTCCACTCGGGTACAAAAAAAAAAACATCTATTGAAAAAATCTGCAGCCTTCTAAACGTATGTGTAGATGATGGTGTTTTAACTGCCAGCGAGGGATAGATATGTTCGGGACGGGCCAAGTTATTAACGCCACCAGTCTGGAGACAGTCTCCACTGCCGCAGCCTGACCCAATAACTTATTATGGGTTGTTCACACTAAACCCATGATGCCATAATGTATGTGTGTTCGGATGAATGTTTATTACACAGGTCGGAGAGAGATGGAGGTCTAATGGAAACCTGAGTGCAGTGTCTTTTTTCAGGGAAATAGGACAGATGACATACAGTAGTATTAGATTTTTTTAATAGAGCCGCAAAAGGTCTGTAGCAAAGTCTGTAATATCTCACAAGCCATATCCATCGAAACTCATTATCACAATTTTATAAATGGTTAATCTAATTTGTGCAAGTATTGTATTTTGTATAGCTAGTACAATCAGAATATTTTGAGTGATCTCTTCGACATTAATTTGAGGATTCAACAAATTATGTGTTAGTATTTAATGAATTGTACAGTGCCAAACTCATAACATTTTGTTGTCTTTCTATTGTCATAACCCCCCTACAAAACTACAGGGGTTATTTCTTTTTCACAACTGAGAACTAATACACAGACAAGCGAGCTAAAAAAAAAAAAGGCTAGTTATCAGAATGAAATGAATGAATATGGTGTGTGTTTTTACCATTATGATTTCATTTAGAGAGAGGATGGTTAAAGGCCACCTGAAATGTAAAGCATTACTATCAGTAAATTGTATGGACAGGGAGCATGTCCAGTAATTAAATTCATGGATTTATTTTCATGCCTATAAATTTCAAAACAACCCTTTTGTTATTGTTCAATGCATTGATCCCCTTGGATACGACAGTGACTTACAAAGAATTTGTATAATAAAGTTGGTGGAAAAAATGGTTTGTCATTCATTATGGAGTGTGAGCTTTCTTGCATTGATGTTCTGGAATTATTATTGAGCTTAGTTTTAATCTCTATTTTTTCTACCTGCAATTATATATATTGCTTGATATATATTCTTATCTTAGGAATACTTGAAGCATATTCCTCAACCATTAGGCCCCTCAAACTCTTTTCTTCAAGAGCCAAACATTGAAGCACCACTTTACCTTGCAGCAATGGTAATACAATGTAAACAGGGCCTTTAAATTATGTTTCAAATTAGACTTCTGACATTCTGAAGGAAAATTTGTTCCTCTGCATTTTGGAGGACAGGATAATACTCACAAACCCTTTCAAGTGCCCGGTTGCTCAAAGCTATTTAATAAGATTTAACAGTACATCAGATAGACATGTTCATTGCCTGCACAAATCTAATTCTGGACTATCTAAAGTAGGAGTAATTTGCTATGTAATCTAGTTAAATTAACTCTCTTATTGAACTAAAACACATGGTGAACCAATGAACTACTTCAGTCTTCTGGGAAGAATTTAACCGACAGACATATACTTGATTACAAGTAAAAGTCCAGCAGTGAAAATGTCACTTAAATGAAAGTCTGCGAGCATTATTGGCAAAATGTACTTGAAGTATCAAAAGTAAATATACTCATAAAACAGAAATGATCCATGTTAGTGTTACTGCATTCATGAGTAACTGTTGAAGCTGGTTGAGGTGGAGCTAGCTTTAACAATCAATATATACTAATGAGCAGTTTATAAAACTGCATCATATTTATATGCTCATATATTTTGTGTGCAAAATCTTAATCTAAAAAATAACTAGTAACTATATCGGTCAAATAAATCTAGCACAGTAAAATGTAAAATAATTCCCTCTGAACTGTACAAAGCAGCATGAAATGGAAATACTCAGGTCCTTAAGCACAGTACTTGAGTAAATTCACTTTGTTAGGTAAAACCACTGGTTAGACAGACATTTTACCACAAACTTCAATGATGATTATTCTGATTGCTTGTTCCATAACTGATTATCATTACGGAAAAAAACATCTCTTAGCTGAGACATGGCCTGAGGTGGGAGGACTATTTTTGCTAACATGTCTATCTCACTTTAGGCCAAGACATCCTGTACGTATATATAACATATGATTATGCAAACAGATACAGTTTGAAGACCACTGGCTTTGTCAGAGGCTGTATGTTATGAAATTGAGATTCTAAAAATAGGAGACAAATTAGTGTTTTATAAGGGGTCAAACCAGAAGGAACAGCTCTATATTAACAAAAATCCATTTAGTCGTCAGTAGGTTAGTGAGTATACAGAGTGGTGCATGATAAAATCCCACATCACCGGGATGTGAGATATTGTATAAGCCACAGTAAGGCTACATGGTGCCAGTGGGAGTGGACAACTGTGCTTTTAAATGAAATGAAAAGGTGAAATTGTCTTCATATAATTCACAGCTCTAGACCATCTGAGTGCACAGTTATATCATACTGTACCTGCTGGATCCTTAGAGTGAGGTAAAGGCTATGGAGCTCATATTTAAAACCTCCTGTGAATACATTTATTGCACTGAGATGTATGAGGGCTTAAATGAAAGCGCAGACTGAGGCATTGTACTGATACAGAAATATTTTCTACAGGAGGTACACAAAGGGCACAAAAATTATTATGTTTGATTTGGGCACTGGCTGCGACTGATGCACTACAATCACTGCAATTTGCACATTTCACCACCAGGAGGTTCAGTGGCTCCCAAAACCTGCATTAAGCCTTCAGTCAACATTTCATATAATTTAACCCTTAAATATATATTACTTTTAACTTACATAGAGCAGGCTAATATGTAGAGTATACTAAAGAAAGCAGAACAAATCTGACTATTTTCAGAAAGTGTCAGGGGTGGATAAGCTGCCCACACTGTCAAACACCTGTCACCATTCATATTAATGCATTATATATCAGCTAAGGAAAGTGAGCCCCCATTTCTCACCCATCATGCTGAGTTTATGACATTGATTATAGCTGAGAAAGACTGCAAAATTGCCAGAAAAGACAAATTAATATTCAAATTGCAAATGTATGTGTGTGAGTTGAAGCTTTCCGGTTCCTTTGATGGTCCTGAGTAAAAGATTCTGTGCACACAATTAGCATCATAACCCCGGCATGATTACCATCTTTAAAAATCAGAGAAGCACAGGGCTGAAAATATTCGCATCTCTGTGATTAAAAGGACTCAAGCAAATCCTAGAAGTATAGGATGATAACATGATGATTGAGCCTGAGGTGAAGTTCTTGAGTTGCCCATGACAGTTATGACAACTTTGGAAGGACATAAAACACATCTCATATCTATATGTCTTAATCATCATATTGATCTGGAAATGTAGTTTTATCATTTTCATACTGGCTCAATTGTGTAGATTTGTTGTTGGGATAGAGGAGAATAAATGCACAGTATGCCTCAAGAAATGTGAGTGACTTGTTTTTATGAATGCATGCAATTTTTAAAGCCTTATTGATGTGTTTGTGAGTGAAAGGCCAAAAATAAATAAAATTACAAAGTCTTTGCTTCATGGGCCACTTCCTTGCAAATACTAGTCTATATTATATAATGTATATAGTTCATACAATATCCAGACAAACTAGACAAACAAATGGGACTGAAAAGGGTGATAGATTGGAAGTAAACAGGATGTGGTGCAGACTGTCCAAGGAGATACATCTCCTGAAACATGTACTTTGTCATTTTCTACAATTACTAATATCCTATCCATATATTTTATTAAGTCATATATATTTTAATACATTAATATTTGAAACAGATATTAATCCTGATTGTGTATAAGAACATTCAAACTTGGGTTCATACCTGCTAAATATGTTTTCTAAACCTCACCAGAATTTTTAAACACACATATTAGAGATTATACATGGCTGATGTAAAGTTAATTATCATCATGATTCATTTAAATGTGCACTTAGAATATGATATTATTAAAGTAGGATATATGGATGTGTGCTTAACACTATTTAATAAGATCTTGAATAACTAGTTTTTAATTACACTTTTTTATTTTCACACGCTTTGTGTTTTCAATAATTATTACGGTCTAAAGATAATATTCACGATATAATAGGCCTATAATACATCAGCCTTTATGTAGCCTGGGGAAACTTATCAGCCTCCCACTAAGACTTAGGCATCTTTGCTTATAATCAGACAGATGTTTGTGTAAGAAGAGTGAGACTTATGTGAATATTGAAGCTTTGTGGACAATGATCCCCTTTAACCAAACGCTGAATCCACTGTGAGCCCGACACAAGCGCCCGCGAGCCCCGCTGCTGCTACCCGGAAATATTACAAGGGCCGGAAAGGACCAATGTTAAGAGAGCACACGTCACTCACTTTTACCCAAAAATATTATCACCGACCACCCAAATTTTTCTCGGCCGTCGAAATACGAAGCAAAAAAAGCTCTCTGGTGGCGAGAACCGCCGTAATCAAATGGCAAAGAGGCGGCTGCGGGATCCGTCGGCGTTGATTTGTGCGGGGAACCGTGCGAGCTTTCACCCAGCGCAGCATCCGTGAAAATGGCTCTGGCTAACGACTGGAAAACAGCACGCAGAAATGGAAGCTAGCTAGGCGGGTAGAAGAAGGCGTGACAGGCCTCATCCATCCGCAACCGAAGCTCTGCAACTGGATGCGTATGTAAACATTTGCCCAATATAGGCTACGTTGATATACAGTATATGCTAACGCTAGCATCGTGATGTTAACGGCGTGCTTTTAATATTGTGCTAATCGGAATGATGGCTAACGTTAGCAATAGCGGTTATGTGGGTTTTCTGGATTGCGTGCAGCACCGACAGGCTAAACACGCCGAGTCGGTGTTAAATATGATGCTAAGGAGAAGTTTTTTTTTGTTCAAGCAAGCATCCAGTGTTTTCTTTTTTTCTGCAAATGTTAGCCAATACTATTAGAGGATGCTACCTCAAGTGCATCCGTTATTACTTGCGCCTGTACGGCTCTGCTCATGTTTACATTGTGCAGCGAGTTGTGATACTGATGTTAATTTGAGCATTTCTTCTGCTCCCCCCCCCCACTCCTTTTTTCCAACAGGATTGGTGATTTACATTAAAATGAGAGGCAGTGAAATATGCGATAGATTATTTCCCTCATCTTCCAGGGGAGCTCAGCCCCCGCTAGGTTCATCGCATCGATTAGAGGAAACGGTAAGATTTTAACGAGGTGAGCAAAAAGGATTCAAAGGGAGTGATTCTGCTGGAGACAGTGGACTTTCAGCCTGTTCAGAAGTAGAGCAATGAGGAATTTTAAACTTAACTGTTTGCATTTTGCAGTTAAACAAATATGCATCATGCAACAGCTATATTTTCTTTTCTCCCTTTATTTTTTAGCTATGAAGTGAATCTATTTACTTGAATTGTACAGCTTTATCCTGTTATTTGTAATTGGAGTTAAATAATTCAACTTTATCCCACATAGTGAGTCCAAATACAACAAAACAGTCTAGTATCTGACCACAAAATGCCATAAATATAAATAAGAATGATTCAGTGTGCAGGATGAATTATAACCAATATGCAACATGTGTAATATAAATGGATGGAACTTATAAATACTCACCGGTTGGTCATCCTCTAATTTAACTTAAGGTTCTACACAGCATCTGATACTGTGTAATTACGCCCATTATTTTTACTCAAGTAATTGCCCACTACTTGTATTGTTTTTGAACATTTATGAAAGAAAAGGCAATCTCATATACTGTATTTTTATATTATGTAGACTGACTTCAGGAATGAAAGAAGAGAGAGAATGAAACTGACAGTACTTTAATGTGCTGAATACCCGTATGCCTTTGTGATTATCTGGTAATAAGCAAATTAAAACGCAAAAGAAAAAAAATCATGCTGCAAGTATAATGAACTTTGGAGTTAGAAACTGTGCTCATTTAAGCTGAGTGAGGATTGAATGTAAATAATTAACATTTTTTTGCAGGACAGGTTGACATGTTTTTGAAAACATTTAGTACTGCTCTCTGATTCAGTTATACACTAATGATCAGTGAATAGTTTCATGCTGAAAAGGAAACCTTGGATAATGGACAGTGTCCGAGTGGTTTCCAGCAACATAAAGTTTGCAGAAATATGACTTTTAAAAGGCTCTTAAGACTAAAAAGCATTTTAAACTCAATGAAAATGATCTGATCTTTGATAAATACTTATCGTCAACCCATTTTAAGGACTGCAGGTAAGTTGTGAAATGCTCTGTTTAATTTTTGCTTATGTGATATTGGATTTTGTCATAAAAAATATAAGTCATAATTTGCAGAATTGTGACAGCACAAGTGGTAAAATGTAAGTATTAAGAGTAAAATCCAAATAATCAGTTACATACGCACACCTGCATTTAACCAAAAGCGAGGCATCTGCTGTCTTGTGGTTATTCTTGCAATGCTGCCACACCCCTCTGTTTTCTATCTGTACCTCTTCCTCAGTAAACATTTGGTACTTGCAGAAATAGCCACATATAGTGTACTTATATTGTACATCTCATCTGAGAGGACAAAATACAGTGTAAGATGCTGTACATCACAGAACGTCTGAAGCATATAAGAGTTAGAGGGTAGGTAAGCCAGTGTATAATATTGTAAGAAATTGGGTCACTATCTCCAAAGTAGCTCTGTTAAATAAGCAACGTCTGCCTCCTTTCACCGCTAACTCACCTTTATGGCAGAGCCCTATTATGAAGCTGTATGTGTAGACTGTAAGAATGTTGAAAATAACTTTTGCCTCCATAGTATATATGTGATAACATGATAATAAAGAGTTCATTCATGCAACAATTCTGGTTGTGCTGCAATCCAGCAGAACCACATCATGGTAAGTTATTACAAAATTGCATATGTTTATGAGCCTGGTGAAGAGGCTGTGAAAGTGGAACTGTCTGGAAAGAGATACCTTGAATTGTTGAGATGTTCATTTCTTCACCTGACATAAATGGAAATTGTTCATGCCACTTTTAAGTAGTTTTTTTCAGTGTAACTAGTAATTTAATTACATGTTGGTCACAGTTCTCACTTAAGCTGAGGGGCTAATTGGATCACAATAGTAAGAAACCTTTGGTAAGTAAATTGCAGCATAAATAAGGAACAAATGAAAACTGAAACTTAACATATCAAGTACTTATTTGTGTTATCAAATCTAATATAAATGTAGAAGAAAAGGGCAACTTAGACCCTCTGTGAAAATATTCAGCTAAACTTAACATCCCTAATTCCTCATTTCTCTTGTGTGGGCAGTGGACATAAGTTTGTATGTTTTGTAATATTTCAGCATAGACATTAGTTTATGTCTATAGAGATTCACCCTAATGTATGGGGTGCTTTGTAGGGTGTTACATTTTCAGGGGACACTAAGTAACATGGTGTATATTCAAAATTATAGTCCTGTTCAGCTCTATGACTTTCATCCCTTTGTGAATTTTGTTTTTTCAGCTATAGGAACTTCTTGGCTGAACACGGATGAGGAATCTTGCTTAGATGAAGGAAAATGTCAACGCAGTAACTCTCAAAGGAAACAAGAAAGGAAAGGAAACTGCTTCTCAATAAAAACTATTCTAAGCAATTTTGAAATTAGGTGGAACTCATCTACCTGTTAAAAAGACACTTTTACCCTTTGATCATAAACTCATCTTCCTGGCTACCCCGCTCATTATTGAAGTAGAGTGTGGGTAGTGGATGATCAACAGGGAGTAGCAGCACCAGAAGTAAACTATCTGGAGAGACGAACTTTAGATTTAAGACATTCAAGTAGTTCTGGAAAAAACAGTATCATAACCTCACCCTTAGGGTAAAGTTTGTCTTTCACCAGTCAGTGGTGGGATCATTGTTGCCGCTCCTAGCGCTGGAGGTTTGGCCCCTGCACCCCCATGTGCCAGTGAGTGGGAAATGTTCCAATTTGGAAAATACAATCTGGACATTATAGAGATGTTAAGTGGGCACCAGGCCCACCAGTTCAAAGGCCTTGGTTTAGATCGACAACTACAGCATCAACAGCAAGTGCAACTTCACCAGCATCAACTCCAGCAGCAGCAGCAGCAGCAGGCTGAGTCTTCTGGAGCTCTTCTGTCTGGACTTGGCTTGGGCCCCCTGCAGGGGTCTAGAGGTAACGCCTTTTCTGATTCTGCCTCCATTTTTGCCAAGATGAGTGCCCCTCCTCCCCCACCTTTACAACAACAGCCTTCCTCATCTCAGAGCTCTCGTTCAAAGTCAAGCAAGATGAGCAGCAGCAGCTCAAGCCATTCTTCAGGCTACCCACAGTTCCTGCGCTCTTTCCACCCGTCTGAGGCAGCACTAGCACAGGAGCAGTTACACCCAGGTGTAGGCCGCTTTGAGCACTTTGCTGGGGGAAGTAGCAGTA
The DNA here is from genome assembly GCA_025331565.1 of Holacanthus passer. NCBI lineage: Eukaryota > Metazoa > Chordata > Actinopteri > Pomacanthidae > Holacanthus > Holacanthus passer. The sequence goes on from JAFREQ010000012.1 coordinate 12,427,163, forward strand.
GTGGGAGTTCTGGGGGATTAGGAGGATTAGTAACATCAGCACCTCCACCCCCTCCTCCTCTACATCCCGGCCTCTCTGTCCCCCAAGCATCATCTGGTCCCTCCTCTTCCTCTCCTTCCCCTTCAACCTCTGTGGCCACCTCTAATAACCCTCCTAGCAGCAGTGCAGTCAGCTCATTGGGACACCAGTTGGTTGGGGCCCAGTCTGATGCACGGAGTCTTCATCAACAATTTAGTTGCATGTTAGCTGCTAATCAGTATTTCCTTTCTGGGGTGCCTGCTAATGCTAGTTTAGAGCAATTTCTTGTTCAACAGGGAACCCATAATCATTTAGGGATTGGTTTAAGTCAGACAGGTGGGGAGCCTAGTACTAGTCTTGCTTCGCCTCCTGCTTTGCATTCTTCTCACTCACATGGCCACTCCACTCCCCAGCCACAGCAGGGTCCACAGCAGCCTCCCCAGCAGCAGCAGCTTCCACCTCACACCCTTTCTCATCCTCACACTCATTCTCATCCTCACCACCCACTCCACCCAGGTTCCCAGCCCTCATCGCTGGGTGGCTTTGACTTCCAGGGCATCCCTGTACTCTCGTCAAATCAGATAGCTTCTCTGATGCAGCAGGAAGCAGGTTTGCCCCTGCCGTTGCCACTTCATTTATCTTTATCAAAGGATGACGGTAAAGGAGAAAGCAGTGGAGGTGGAAGTAGTAGTAGTGGTAGCAGTAGCAGTAGGAGGAAGAAAGCTATGGCAGGCTATTTGCCACAGAGAAAATCTGAAAGCGCTAGTAATAACAGCAGCAGCCATGGCCACAGCAGCCACAGTGGTAATCTCAGCACTACTAGTAATGGTGGAGGGCTTAGTCATGGTCAGCCCCCAGCTTTAATTGGGAGTGGGGTTGGAATGTCAAATATGGGTGGAGACCCGTCATCCCTTCTAGCCTCGTCATCTTCATCCTCATCTGTAGTTTCTTCCTCCTCCTCCTCTGCTCCCTCTTCCACTGCTGCCTCAGTACTGGTTACTAATGATTCTCACCTTTCTAAATCTGATAACCAGAGCTCAATGCAACCCAACCACACAGAGTCTGATACAGAGCCCATTTATAGCTGTGGAGATTGTGGCAAGAGCTTCCCTCACCTTTCAAGCCTTCGCAGGCATTTGCGCATGCATGAGCCAACCACAGCAGGTACTAGCAATTCTAGCACTACTGGCCCAAACCCTGTTCATATTAAAACACAGTCTGACCCAAGCCTCCCCCATTCGACCCAAGAAACTCCCCAGTCCTCATCCAATTCTTGTCCTAGCCCAGACAAAATATTTCATTGCCCCGATTGTGGCAAAGGCTTTAAGAAAAAAGGGCACCTCCTGCAACATGGTGTTATACACTCGTCAGCCCGCCCATATGGCTGCTCCACCTGCTCTCGGGCTTTTAATCGTAGAGAGTCACTGACACGCCATGAGAAGATACATGAGGAAAAGCCATTCCGATGTCCTGCCTGTGGTCGTGCCTTCCGTGAGAGCACCTCTCTACTGAACCATGCTGCCTCAGGCACCTGCGGCAAGCCAGGTAGGGGACCCAAACAAAGGGGCAGCAAGACAGGAACTGATGGTGAGGACAGAGTCGGGGGAGGGGGTGGAGGAGGTAACGGAGGAGGGGGAACTTATCAGAGCAATAGAGGGGTTATTTATGGGAAAACTGAGGAAGAAGATGGTGTTATCATTGTGGGGGAAGGAGAACCAAAATCAGGTTTAGGATGTGATGGTCTGTTTCAGTCTGGAAGGGGAGGGAATTCAAATGACAGGGACAGAACAGATGGTAAATACCCCACTGACTACTCTCGGAATCGTTACACAGGCTACCATGATGACCACCGTTCTCAAGGTAATCCATCTCCATGCTACTCTGGTGCCTCCCCCTGTGGAAGTGGGATGGCGGGCCCAGCTCTGAGAAAGGCACCCCTGGCCCCAACACTGCATCCACACTCACAGAGCCACAGCCAGCACCACCATCCACAGCAACAGCCCCACCTGCCCCTTTCTTCTCTACTGGATGACTCAGAGGATGATGTCACTAGCTCTGTCAATAACGCAATCTCTGCTATAACCGCAGCTAGTAACAGTGGAAATAGAGGGGATGATAGGGGAGACATCATAGGAGGTCTGCTAGGTGGTCTTGGTTTAGGTCCTCTGGGCTCACCCTCATCAACATCTGGTATGGATAAGAATTTCAGAGGTGTTGGGAGCCAGGAGGCTATGAGCAGCAACCCTCAGAATCCTACTGTCAAACCAAAACGTCCCCGCAAACCCAGAGCTAAGAAAGATCCTGCACCCGGTGGACAGCCCCCCAAACGTAGGCAATACACCCCCAGAATGGGTCCCAGTGGGCTCCCACGCACTCACCTTTGCAGTGTCTGTGGTAAGGGATTTGCACGTCGTGAGACCCTACGCAGGCACGACCGCATCCATACTGGAGAAAAGCCCCATCACTGCACTGTTTGTGGAAAGTATTTCAGAGAGGCTTTTCACCTCAGCAAGCATCAAACAGTCCACTCTGGGGCAAAGAATTACAAATGCAGCATCTGTGGGAAAGAGTTTGGTTACTCCCAGAGCCTCAGGAGGCACAGCAAACTCCACCAGAAAGGGGAGTTAGAAGAGGTGCCCACTACACCAGCTGCGGAGAATCTTAACAGCTTTAACCCAAATCCTCAATGTAGCGTGGCCCAAGACAGGAGCCAGACCCAAGCACCAAGCACCTCCTCCTATTACTACTCTCAAGATGTCAAGCCTCAAGACACCAACCCCCAGCCGCAGCCTCCACCCCCACCCCAACCACAGCCCCCAACTCCACCTCGACTCTACACTTGTCCTATATGCTGGAAGTCGTTCCGCCATCACTTCCATCTGTCTGCCCATCACCAGACGGTTCATGAAGGTGGGGCTGAAAAGCTCTTCTGCTGTGAGGTATGTGGCAAAGCATTTTCTTACTCAAATAGCCTCACTCGACACAGGCAGTCACAGCATGGGATGACCCGCGCTGAACCGTCTAACCCTCAAGAAGGCAGCAGTGGGTCCGGAGACAACAGAGGTGGGAGTGATGTTAATCAGTCAGCGTCAGAGAGCGAGGCTGCCACCAATGCCCTGCTACAGATGGCTCCTTCCACAGAAGGCCATGGAGGGCAGAGTCTTAGTGTCGTCACTCATAGCCACCAACAGGCTGCCCCGCAACCACCAGCTGGTTACTCTCCCCTCTTTTATGATGCAGCCCATTCTTCAGCCTCTAATGCTCCATCTTACTCGCAGCCTCTGCCTCCAAACTCTACAATCATGGCCCCCCAGCACCCGCATTCCCCAGCCGGGGTGAAAGGAGAGCACATATATCCAGCTGGATCCCGTAGCCGTACGCTGCACACGACAGCCCCGTTCCAGCCCCTCACGGAACTGCCCTCCACTGAACATCATCATCTGCATCATCATCATCATCACTCCCACCATCATCCTCATCATCAGTCAGGTACCCAGTCCCACCAACACCTTGACTGCAGCATCCAGTTATCACATGATGACATGAGACGACACAAGAAGAAAAAAAAAAAGTCCAACAGGAGAGATTGGAGAGAAAATAAATGGGAGTCCCAAGATTTAGTCAGATTCGATGGAAGCAAAAAGAAGAGAAAGATAAGTTGTACAATAAGAGGGCAGCTGAGTAAAAAACAAGGCTCTCTTCGTTTGACAATTAGGCGAGGAGGAGGATCAGGTGGTGGTGGTTATAAGCTTGTCAACACTGGGGGAATGAAGGTGCAGATCCTGTCGTCTCTCAAAGTCCCTGTGAAACGTTTTGGCTGTCCTATATGTCCCAATTCTGTGTATTCCCGTAAAGCGGGACTGCTAGTCCATATGGCAGTAAAACACCCACAAAAAGCCTCGACCACTCAGGAGCGACTAAGGTGCAGTGTATGTGGGAAGCAGTCTCACAGGCCTTTGGCAGCCTTCATCCATCGGGCCTCCCATCGTGCCAGAGGGACTTTCTCCTGCCGACGCTGCTCCACTCGCTTCTGGAATGCAACACTTCTCCACAGGCACAAGGTGTCCTGTCGCCGCAGGGCTAAAGGACTGCAGCGAGGAGATGCTAACAGGCTGAAGCTGTCAAAGAGACCAGGAGAGAAACAGACCCAAGAGGGTCAGGGGGAGATGCCATACCTACAGGGACCATACAGATTTTGAACATCCTGGTATCTGTAAAAAGTGGCATACAAGAGGGATATGTCAGTTCTAAAATGGGAAGGTGAGAAATAAAGGGACTTGGAAAGGCTGATGCTGCCTTTAGGAGAATTTGCCTCATGTCTTTGTTGACATGTACTCTGCTGACTATTAGAATGAGTGTGTTAACAACTACTGTAGAGCATCCTATAAAATATCACCAGAAATTCTTCCAGATTATATTGGAAGGTGTTTTCAAAGACGTGACTGTTTCCATAGGTTCATTAACCCCTTAAGTGCATTGACACTATGCTTGGCTGACACTGTGCAGTTACTAGACAAGTTTAGGTGAAATGACCTGCTAATGTATCTCTCTTCCCCATAACTAGAATCCCTGCTACACCTCTTGCTGTATGATAAATGTCTCTGCCGTGTACTTTGTCTTGTTGTTGTTCACTTAGAGGCTCTGAGGATTTTTTTAAAATGTAAAGTGCATTTATTAGGAGTAGGGACAGGGGGACAAAGACCTTTGTTGATAGTTTGTCAGTGCATGTTTGTTCTCTGGTCAAGTTTTTTGCTGAGGTTGTGAAATCACTCCTACAGTATGTGATGGTTTATTCAGTATATCCCCAGAAGTTTGTAGTGTTAAACTTGATTTGAAAGTTGTTCTATATTCCCTAGTGATTTAATCACATATAGATAAAATGTCAAAGTTGCTGGTAATTAGCATTACAAGGATCCCTCTCCTGCCAAAATGAAGAAACTTACAAAAAGCCTTGCTTAGTATGTTCACTTTACTTCATTTATTTGAGATATTCCTAGCTTTTATACTAAGAGATTGAAAACAGGTTAAACAAGTGGACTGTAACACATGTTTATCTCATGATATTTGTATGCTCTTTTTAGCAGTGATTATTTCTACAGTACTTCACGGTGTGTTAAAGACAAGGACCTATCATAATAGAAACAAATGTAATATTCCATGTATTTATGTGTGTAACCCAATCAGTCTTCATGCCAATCTTATACTTAACCCCTTTTACCTTTTACTTTTTGCTGAGTTGCAATCATACTCTTACTGTCAAGCCTTGTTTTTTTTTTCTTCTAAAGAAAAATAAGTTTTAAGTACATTGTGTCACTTTATTCACATATGAAATGTTCATACCCCTGTCAAGCCTTGTTTTTTTTTTCTTCTAAAGAAAATGATAGTTTTAGTAGATTTCTATCACATTATTTACTGAGAAGTCAGTAGTTGATTATATTTCAGCAATGAATAAACCTTAAGTGTAATCATTTGTTTTCCTTTCATTTCTCAATCAAAGTTACCTACTGCAATATCCAGAAGATGGTACAAACTGCTAGTAACTGAGTACGAGTAAGATGTAACTGTAACCAAAGTCAGTATTGAAGTTTTACAATTATATTTAGCTTTATGTCCAATGTGAATTACATATCACTCTGTGGATTAAATGGATTTCAGGATGTAGTTGATATACCAATAAATTTCATTAAAATTTTTAGGCTTACTAATGTTATTGGCCAGCTTACTCTAGGGTAATGAATTGCCTTCAACAATTACATTATATTCTCACCATGCTTGAAATAAACTGTCTGTGTAAAACTTCTCACTTGGAGCTCCACAAGATGGCAGTAAGCAACTCATGTATCCTGTACTCTTGGCCTGGTGTGGATGAGTGTGGCAGTCACATGGATTTTGCACTGATAGTGGTGGAGTGGAGGCTGTGTGACTGAATTATGTGCCTCTTTGCTGTTTACTACTAGATTAATGCCGCAAAGTAAACAAAATGCTTGAGTACCACTCAGTAATCTCACCCAATGTGTAGAAATGAATGTGCTTTAGGGGTGAAAATCAATGCATGTAATTTTGCATTTGTGCAAACTATAAATTCATTGCATTAGGAAACCAGATAATTTAATATTCCAAATCCACGATTTCATGATGGAAAAAGTAGCAACACTTAAGTATTTGATACTTACGTAAGTGACAGTAACCACAATGACCCTCGTTTATAGTACATGTTAAAGTGATTCAAAAGAGTATTTGCCTTCATATTGATGATAAATCCATCTGTTGTGTACATAATATGATGATTCATATCCACTTCTGTTTTAGGTGGGGTGACAGGTTGTAATAAGGACGATGATAATAATAATCATAATAATGATAATACCTTTATTTATACAGAACCTTTCAAAAACAGATTTACAAAGTGCTTTGCAGTAAACATAAAAGCAAATGAGATCCATAAGATGTGAACAAGTAAGGTTAAAAATAATTACCATCAACTAAGGAAGCATGATAAAAATGAGTCTTAAGAAGAGGTCTAAAGGAAGGCATTGAGTTTTATTTAAAAGACAAACATGGTGTCGTTAACTAAAGTCAGTATTATTCGTTTTCAGTTCATAATATTCATTTTGCCTGTATTGATCACTGAAGCTGTTTGACTTCACTCTTCCCTTCAAACTTCTTCATGCTCAACACTGTACAAAAACAAAGGGCTGAATTCCTGTTTTTCACGCGCAGCTGTACAGGAGACCAGACAAGCCCTCGCGCCAGCCCTCGCGCGCTTCTTGTGTTTCGGACCTGGCCTCACGCGGCAGTGGCATGCACGAGGGGGGAATCCGAGTGGGCGGGTTTGTTCGACCTATTTCTGTCCAATGGGCACTCATCGTGGGCGGAGCCGCCGGCTTCCCGCGACCAATCGGGGGCGAGAGCCGCGAGCGGACTGGGCCTGGACTCCGCGTGCCTGTTACACGTGAGCTGGAGCAGCCATTGTACAGCGGGAGGCAACGTGCTGCGACGTTTCCTCACGCCTGAAAACACGGCGGGCTCACGTTTTCTGTGGATTACAAGGAAACTGGAAAAGACATGCTGCACTTGCTCATTATTACACAGAGCCAATACTCTGCTTTAATATAGAATAATACATAAAGAATTTGTGATGGCCTCCTCGTGCAGGACACGTTATTTTCTGCGACCATATTAAAAACGACATTATCTTTATTGCTGTAGTAAATGTGGCTGTGTTGCTCCCTGTCAGACCAAACAAACAGCTTGTTCTCCTCCATGTGTGGCACGAAGGTGGGTGTGTCTCATTAATAATAAATGTCTATCAAACCACGCCCCCACCGGTTCAGCCAGCTGTGACGTCACGTGAAGGGCCCGTGTCCGTTCCAGCTGAGACGAGGGACGGAGGGACGCGAACGTCTCACGGCTCAAACACACACAGACCGGAGCCCGTTTGCGCCCGTGACTGGATCCACCGGATGCAAAAAAACAGTACAGACAGAAAAAGAGGAAACGACCCACCTCCTCCTCCTCCCTCCCTCCTCCTCCTCCCTCCACGGCGGACAGCAGAGGAGAGAAACACCAATACAAGTTGTCATCTGACCGATCAGCCACTGCCCTCGTCGCCGTGCGTGTGTTTTTCCATACACACTGTTTTGCTCGGTTGTTTTGTTTTGACGGAGATGCGCTTTGCAACTATTTTTTCTTCTTCTGTTTGATCGCCGGATGATTAAAGCCGATCTTTAAGTTTTGATTGCAACATTTTTTGGGGGTGTTCGTGCATTCTGCGGATTTTTCATTCTCATTTTCACGCCTTTGCATTTTTTTTTACTATGGACATTCTTCTTATTCAGATGGTCTGAACTGTCGCTCCCACACTGAGAATAACAGCTTCACCAACATCCAACTGCAATGGAATATTTTGATGTAAATATTGATGCAAAGAAATAAGGAACTCTTCAGAACTACGAGTAAAAGGTAAAAGTTGCATTTTTTTACTTAAAATTAATGTATGATTAAAATTTCGTGCGACATGCGTCATCAATTCTATGTCCATACTTGTAATTAGATTACAATGGTTGCTTTATTCTGCACGAGCACTTCTCTAAACTCTCCCTCTCTTTCTACCTTCCACCTCCCTCCTCTCCCCCCTCCCCTCCCGCACACTCACGCACAGTCCCCCAGCTCACTTGTCCTATTGGTAGGTACCCTGGTCAGTTCGCCACGCCCCTTCAAGAGCCCCAGGTGTCTCTCTGCGACCCCGTCTGGTCCAGTATGTCCAGGCAGCTCTCCCAGCTTCCGACCCCCGACCTCCCAGCTGGCGCCAGCCCACAGTTTGGAAGTTGCACCCAGCCTGCAGGCTCCCTCACAGGGGGACATCTCAACTCCTTGACAGGTCTGAAATCCCTCCTGCAGCACCCCATGAAGGGAGATCAGCGTTTGAAAAGCCCATGTGATGCAAAAGGTGGGAAACTCTCTCTGCTTTGGTGAATTCGTACTATGTTACTGTTGTTTATGTGCAGCACCTGACACAGTCTTACCTTCAATATGTGCAGTGACAGCATGAATAAATCATACCAGTCTGTTCCACCCACTGCTGCTTTTATTATAATACAAATACACCATGCAGCATTATGATATTTGTCATATTTTATGGCCCAAAAAAGTCCCATGCACATGACTCTTCCATGACCCTGATGAGTATTCACATGGATTATAATCCCTGCTGCGACTTCAAATTGGGATCCAGATTACAATGAGTGATAACGTGTTTTGGTTGAGCTGTAATGCTGTGCAGGCGTGCGTCGCCGTGCCAAAACGTACCTTCAACTGTTGTTAGATTTGTTCAGGGGCTTATGTGCTGTGTATGTTATGACAACAAATTGGTTTCGGCTCTTGGTTAATGCTGCAATTCAGCAGCCATCTGGTCCATCTGTGTGTTTTTGTGTGTGTGTGAGACATAGAATAACAGGGAGGTTTTGCAGAAGTGCATCTTATTGATACACCTGCCACCAATATGGGGAGTTGATGTTAGCATCCATTTCAAGAAAACCTATATGCACCAAAGTTATTCTTCATCATCTGTGCTAATAATGATTCTGCTCCTCTTCCTCTGGCAGACAAAGAGAGGCTGGACCTCGATGAGGACTCACTGGGAGTGTGCTCCATGAGGAATGGCATTGGAATAGGCAGCAGTAATGGCTGCGGAGGAAATGGTGGTGGAAATGGAGGAGGAAGTTTCAACCAGTTCTTGGGGCCTCTCTTGTGGGATCGCACCCTGCCTGCGGACGGGGGCCTCTTCCAGCTTCAGTACATGGACTTGGAGGAGTTTCTGACTGAAAATGGAATGGGTAGCATGCACAACAACAACAGCTCCAGCTCAGCCCAGATCCCCTCACAGAGCTCCCAGTCAGCTGTTCCCAACCAGAGCTCCCAGTGCCTACCACCCTCGTCCCCACCTGGCTCCTCATCTTCATCACCCTCTTCCTCTTCGTCCCCATCGCTCATCGGCTTGGAGGTGGCTCAGCCGCAGAACCTCGCGGCGGGGAGCGACTGCCTGCACGGTGAGTTCACTTACACGGACCATCTTGTTCTGAGCCAAACGGGTGGACAGTTGAACCAGAGAGTAAAAAAAAAAAATTAACAAGGACAGTTCATTCTTCAAGGTTTGTCCATATCAGCTCCAAACAGCAATATCACAGAAGAGGGTTCTGCAAAGTTTGCAGCGTTGACAAGCTGAAAGAGACAAATTGTCCCCTGATATGAGACTTGTAGACCCCACAATTCAATAATGGTTGAGATGTGATCAAGGTTATGTGGTGAGCTTATATTGTTCCCATGGACTAGTGATTCAGCATTTTAGCTCTCCTTTGAGTTATAACAAGTACCATGATGACCAAGCATTTTTCTGTCCTTTGGGGACAAATTGAAGGCAGGACACACAGTCACATGGCTCGAAATGCAAAGTCAACTTGAAAGAAAAAACACAGAGTTCAGAAATGGCTGCTCAACAATGACTGAAATGTACTTTTTATTTCGTAGCAGGGTTAAAAGTTGGGCGAGGGAGTGAAGAGGTGGAGGGTTTCAGAGAGAGAGGTGCAGCGATGAAAGAAGTACCGAGCTATTTGATGAGTCAACCTCATAGCAATGACAAGGAGGTTTGGTTGAGTTTGGCATGTGATCTATGTACTGCAGTGTACAACACAATCAGCATTCAGTCCCAGCCAATTATTAATGTGCAGCAGGGTCAAAACAGTACAGGAGAGAGAGAGAGAGAGAGAGAGAGAGAGAGAGAGAGAGAAAAGTGTGTAGAGTGTTTGTGGTTGCGTGTCTTTAAATCTCTCCCCACTTCACACGCCACAGCCATGTGTACGCGTCAGTACACGTGCCGAGGCTGAGAGTACTGGAGTGAGAGAACTAGAGGCAGGGCCAGGAGACATGGAGGAGGAGTCCACAGGGGGAGGGACAGACAGAGCAACAGGAAGAGTTCCCCTCTGCTGCTGGACTTCAAACAGAACACTGGATCAACAATGAATGACATTAAGTTCACTGATATCCAGGAGAGAATTGTATTTTATTTCAGCCTTTCAGTGACAAAATGTTTGTTACTTCTGATAATGCATTTATATTACCCCATGCATTTCAATTAAATCCCATTTATATGAAATCTTATAATTACATGAAAATGATTCAAATTTCAAAACATATTAAATAGAGAATTCAGCATTGATTAAAAGTACAATATTTTCGACTTTATATCCATTATTATGTGTCTGACATCGAGTTGAGTGAGTAATTCTCATCAGTTCTCCCGAAGTTTGAAACGAGAGAAGTTTCACTCTAACCTGCAGCATCATAAAGCTGCTCAGCCAACAGCTGCTTCATAAATATTGAATGGAGCAACACCTAACTGCATGTGATTATATTAGGTATCTAGGAAGGAACAAGGCTACCGTTTGCAGCCGTGTCAGGCCTTTTTGGAATGCCGTTGTACGAGTCCTGAAATGCGCGTGGTCACGTATTGGACCATTTTCTTCAAAAGCCTCCTGTTCTCTGATGGTTGAAACACGTGGACAGAAATGCACCAAATCATCTTACTACGTTCCAGAGTTTCCCAAAAAAGCAGGAAGAGGGGGCAACCTTTACCTCACTCTAACAAAACACCAGACCAGGTGGTTGCGCTAACTAGTTCCTGATGTCGGATTTAAGCAGCAGAAATCATTGAAATCGTCTGTTTCTGTCACACACAGATGAAAATGTGCATATTTTCTAGCTTCAGTGATGCTACAGTATCCTCACCAAGATTCAGTGATACTTAGACCTGCTGATTATATATTGTGAGACATACTTGGCTTCACCTTGGTGTCTGTGAAAGCCCTCTTTCATGTTTTGCTGTGTTATGGTGGACCTGTCATTGTGGGACATTGGAATGAAATGAAGGAGCACTTTGCATGTTAGGGTGTGAAAACAAACATTACCTGGCCATTGCACAGCCATTACTCATATGATAGCTGCCCATATATTACACATCCAACAACACATGTCATAGACAGAGGTTTGGGTTTTCTCCAACCAGCAGCCTGACTGTTCCTCCCAATGCTCAGTGTTGAGTTTTTTTTTGCCCATTGCATCACATTGTGTACTTTTTATAATGTCATGTTGCCTAGTGTTTCCACATAGTAAGTCTGCATTAATTACCAGTGTTGTGGAACTTAAGGCATGCAGATTTTGTTTAGGCTGTGTTGATGCAATTCTGTGGTCATTTGTATTTGTATCCCTGGCTGAAGTTAGCTCATCATATAATGAGTAATATTTTTTTTGACACTGTTCCCCTTGCCAAATTAAATCATTTGATTTTTCTAAATCTGAATTTGTCAAATAAATTTTAGGTTAACACATGGGGTATGTGTTAATCTAAATCTGCCTAGCATTAGTCTGTAATAGTCATATAGTTTTTAGTTCAAAGTCATTTTTCAGTTGTGTTGAATTTGACCATATTTATAAGAAGAGTGTTGATTGAGCTGTTTGTATGGTGATATAGTAACAGTTAGGGGCAGTTTTATGCTCTTACAGGGAAGGAAAATCAGTTGAGTGAGGTGCATTGGGCCTTAAAGGGGGTGGGGTGAGGTATAGCCCTATACTGGCCCCACTTAAAGAAACTGGTTTTGAGGGGAGGGGCAGAAAGTTACATAACATTTCCACTTTTAGATTTCTCTGTTGGTATTTAGTTCTGGATGTTGGCTTTGGACTACCAGAATTTGTGGTTTTGATTAATGATAGTAACCAATATCATGCACCAGTAGAATTCATGTGGTTGTGATTTGTTAAAGCACAGTATTGTCCTTAAGGAAGATTCTTAGGATCCAGAGGAACAGAAGGACTATAGTTATGCTTTTTAGCTGTTGTACACACAATGAGAGATACATAATAACCCTTTTTGATTATGATTTTCCATTATTGACAGTTTCAGTGTAAACGATTATATACAATATATCAATGACTCTTTAACCGGATCTAGTATGCAGTACTTTCTAGGTGGAAAACTGGAGCTTTGCATTGACAAGTATTTCTTATTACAGCAAACTGTAGCTCCATTATATCTGTTAATCTGTGTGCTAAAATCATATGTATTATATTATGTAATCATATGTATTTGCAGGGTATAGTCCAAGAACATTCTTTAAAGATTACTTTGTCCCTGGAAACTTTACTGTCTATTAAAGCTAAACTCGTCTTCACTTCTTTGGAAGCAGTGAAGGAAAAAGGAATGTTGTTTGTTGTTTGTAGCACTGAGAAAGTAGCTCTCTGCTTCCATCTGGTGGTCATCATGATGTAATACTGCATGTGTTTATATTGTTGAACTGCTGTCACCAGCTGTTCTATTCAAGTTTGACAGTTTTAGCAATTTCAAAATGAAGGTTGTTCAGTGAAAAACATGCTAAACATTCTCTTCCCTTTAATTTCAGGGAGTCAGACGAGTATGAACGACTCCTGTGAGTCACCCTGTTCCTCCTCCTCGTCCTCCTGTCCACCTCTGCTGACGCCCACGGGCAGTGGGCCAGATGTGGTTGGAATGTTTGACATGGATCCTTCAGACTCTATGTCCAGCTCCTCCGGCCAGCAGAACTTCGACCCCATGAGGCACACCTTCAGCGAAGAGGAGCTCAAACCACAGCCAATGATCAAGAAGGCCCGCAAGATCCTGGTGCCTGATAACATGAAGGTGAGTCTTCACTGCAGCACTTGGAAACTCAGAGCAGTGGTGGTCAGTTTGCTCCTGGGAGGGAAGGAATTTTCAGCCATGATGAGGTCATTTGAAGGCATCATAAATTAATGAATTCTGTGTCAATGGGATGTCTTCAAACTGCTTATGTTTTCCAACCAACAGTCCAAAACCCAAATGTGATTAATTTACAGTAATATAACGAGAATATAAATATATAATAGAGCAACAGTTAGAGCTATAATTCCAAGGTAAACATTACTACAACCCCAATTCCAAAAAAGTTGGGACGCTGTGTAAAATGTTAATAAAAACAGAATTTCAGTGTTTGCAAATCATTTAAAGCCTATATTTAATCGAAAATAGCGCAGACATGACATGACAAATGTTGAAACTGAAAAATGTTATTGTTTTAGGAAAAATATATGCTAATTTTAAATTTGATGCCAGCAACATGTTTCCAAAAAGTTGGGACAGGGTCTTGTTTACCATTGTGTTGCATCACCTCTTCTTTTAACAACACTCAGTAAACATTTGGGAGCCGAGTAGACCAATTTCTGGAGTTTCGAAAGTGAAATGTTGTCTCATTCTTGCCTGATATAGATTTCAGATTTGCAGAATGTGGTTTGGCATTGTCTTTCTGAAATATGCAAGGTCTTCCCTGAAAAAGACTATTTGGCAGCATATGTTGCTCCAAAACCTGTATATATTGTTCAGCATTAGTGGTGTCTTCCCATGCCACGGGCTCTTATGCATCCCCATACCATCACGGATGCTGGCTTTTGTGCTGATAGCAAGCTAGGTGGTCCCTTTCCTCTTCAGAGCGGACCACAGCACAGTTTTCCACTTCACCTCAGTCCATCTTAAAGAAGAGAAGTCCCCGGTGTTTCTGTATCATGTTTATATATGGTCTCCTCTTTAACCTCCATTTTTGGATGCAGCGACAAACTGTGTTCACAGAAAATGGTTTTTGGAAGTGATTGTGAGCCCCTGCAGTGATTTCCACTACAGAGTCCTGTCTGTTTTTAATGCAGTGCCACCTGAGGGCCCGAAGCTCATGACCATCCAGTATTGGTTTTTGGCCTTGTCCCTTTTGTACAGAGATTACTCCAGATGAAATCCCCAAATTCTTTGCAATTTTATGCTGAGGAACATTTAGTATTACACAACTTTTCCAGTGTTTTGTTGTCCCTGTCCCAACTTTTTTGAAATGTGTTACTGGCATCAAATTTAAAATTAGCATATTCAATTAAATAAAGGGTTTAAATGATTTGCAAGCCATCAAAATCTGTTTGTATCTGTAACATTTTACACAGTGTCCCAACTTTTTTGGAATTGGGGTAGTAATTCAAGGTAAAGCCCACACATTGAACACACAAATTGGTTTATAAGAGCAGAAATTGTTAACTTGAGGAACCTTTTTTATTATACAATAGGGATACACAGGGGCCTGTACTCAATGCTTCAGTTCATTTACAGAAAGCTTTAAATAAGTAGGGAAATAAAGATTCATTTATATAGCACTTTTCAAAATAAATGTTCCAAAGTGTTTTACAGTAGATGCAATAAACAAAGATAACGAACACAAGAGCAACAAAATATGATTTACGAAACAGAAAAAACACCAACAAAAAAACAAGACATCAGTTAAGAAAAGTGGGGAATTATAAGTGAGTATTGAGAAGTTTTTTTAAAATTGGATGATTCAATAAGATGTAAAGTGTAGAAATAGTAGACTCGTACTGTATTACATGGAAGAGCACAAAATGTTCCACAGCAAATGACACTGAGTATTTTAAGGTCTGTGCTATTTCTCCAGCAGTTGGATGTAGGTTGTTTGCATACTTTATTTGCTCTCAGACACTAACTCAGTACAGACCAAACTCTGAGGATGAAGCATCTCAAAGTAACATGTCCCACGCTCATTCATAGCCAAACACCCACATTAGCAATAACAGGATAGGAGTTAGGCTGTACAAGAGTACTATGCTCTTCTTAAGAAACAAGCCTGACCATTCATTGATTATTTTATTGAAGTACTACCTGAATTCTCTGATAAGCCACAATAACTTATTTGATTGGATAATCAATATGTGCTATTTCTGTCTGTCCTCTCTTAGGATGAGAAGTACTGGACCAGGAGGTATAAAAACAATGAGGCAGCAAAGCGTTCCCGAGATGCTCGCCGTCTAAAGGAGAACCAAATATCTGTGCGCGCTGCCTACCTGGAGAGAGAGAACGCCGCCCTCCGACAGGAAGTGGCCGAGATACGGAAGGAACTGGGCCGCTGTCGCAACATCCTTAGTAAATACGAGAACCGCCTCGCTGACCAGTGATGAAGGCACGGAGCAAAATCAGGAAGAGGAGGAATAAAAGCTGGATTCAACTTAAGACTTTTTGGGGCGATGGACAGAATGGGGTCAAGAAAATGGTGATGATGATGAGGAAGCTGATGATTATGATGATGAATGTATAAGACAAGGAGAAGGTTTGCTTAATGAAGCTCAGGTGTCTTTGTTTTGTTGAGGTGTCGGCTCTTAAAAGCGAAAGATGGAGAGAATAATTTAACAGATGAAAGATGTGACTTTTAAGAGTTTTGTTATTGGAGAATTGTATATTTTTATAATACTTAAGAAAAATTAGAGGGAGAGCAAATTTGGAGAATAATTTTGTATATTTTCTACATGACGGGGACATAGAGACGGGGCAAAGCTATGGTGAATATCTTTTTATTATAGATGAGTCAGGAGATGTTTAACAGGTGGTCCGCCATCGATGGGTATTTTTCGACTTGATTATTATAGTCAGGATGCAGCAGCAGGGGCGAGGACGCATGTAACAATTGTAATATAGAGAGCAAAAATTATCTTATAATCGTTATAGTTCAACATTTTTGTGGATTTTACTCAAGCACTTAATTTTTTTCCTGTTATGTTTCTGTCACTGGGAATGGGCATGCTAGAGAGAGACAAGGGGAGACACCATGTAAACAGTCCAGCACTATCTTCAACACTTGTCTTGTGCGTTCTTTCTTTTAATAGAACATCTTCATCCTTTCTAATTAACTTAAAGTTCCCCGGCAATATTAGTTCTTCGTGCTTTGAGTTTAACTGTATGCGATCTTTCTCGAGTCCATACTTGTATCTTTGACTCTTTTTCTCTATCCCAGTTGAGTGTTTTTAATCTGCTCTGGTGTTTTTTCGTAAGCTGGTGAAAGCCTGCTGTTGTGATGCCCCGGGTCACTCTGCTCCTCTTGATCCTCTCTTTGAATTGTTGGGACATTTCTCTTCCTCTGTTTCTATATCCAACAGCTCTATTTCTGTCTGCTCTCACTTACAGCCAATCCCCTCACAGTTATGTGCAAACTCTTCCCATAACACTTTGTCCCTGTGTCTCTCTTGTACCTGGACGGTGCATCGAGTAGTTCGAATCTCAGTGTTGTAATCGTATTCTGAAGTAGTAATCAAGCTTCCCAGTAAGACGCACATCCTTACTTTACTGTATTTTATGAGCACACTTTAATTAGCATTATTATGGGGGGAGGAATGCTGTGTATATTGGATAGGCCTCTACTATTTTGTGTATTTGATGAATTCCAGGAGATGGGTTCAATACCCCCATTGAGTGGAATGGTGTTAATTTCTCAGATTTCTGGGAGAAATAAAAGCCAAAATTTCCCATGTTGATCCACAAAGCTTGTTGCTATTTAGTGCTTTTTCAATACTGCTCCTTCCTTACTGTTTACTCCTGTTATTACTTTTTACTGTATCTATAAACTTCTCTGTGTACCCACAACACCTACACAGGGGCATGGTACACTATGTTATGTTCCTGGGGGAGGGATTACTAGTAATAGAGTGTGATTTTAATCCCCTTAATGACCATGATGAATAGTTACCATTACTGCTATTATTATTGTTATGGTTATGATGATTATCCCTCTTGTTGTTGCTGTTCTATATTATTGAATGATTTTCTTTCTTTGGATGAACATGATCTGTTGCACCTTGAAACATCTTTGATCTTCAGTGTTCCTCAGAAAGACAATTCAAATGGAAAAACATCCCTCACTGTCTGCTATTTGCATCCTGTCTCAGACCTCCACACGTTACTCGGACAGTACTGCCACCTTGGTTTCTCTGACCATGGATTTCACGAGCGTGGCTCAATAACTCGGACACGATGTTCACGCAGACTTATCTTACCTTTCATGATGACCTCTTCCGTTCCCCGGCGGTGTATGGACTATGCACACTATCAATATGCTCCTTGTTGGTTTATTTCAGCCTTTCTCACCTAAATCAGTGATTGTTTGCTCTCCCAACAGGATTTAGTCTCTAATATCCTCACAGATGTGGTTGATAAATCTTTTAGTTACTATAATTGAACTACAACTGCCCTGCTGCATCAGTGATGTCCATGGTGCCCAGCCCACTCAGTGCTGGTTATTTGGATGTAGTCGAGATTTTTCCAAAAACACCAATAAAAGATTGTTCTCATTCACTACTGCTCTGCTTTTCTTAGGTGTTTTTTCCATCACATGAATATTGTCATCAGCAGTTCTGCATGATTTTCTTCAGCTTTGTGTGCCTGCATCTTAAATTCAAGCCCAGTTTTGATCAGGAGAATGGACAACAGTGGTCGAATATCCTGAGGATGACTACTTCATTTATTTGCTAAAGCCCTTTAACCAGACTTGAATATGCAGTGAAATGTTCTGAGACTGCTTGTTTTGATTTCCTCCGTTTGTTCACATTGTGTACATTCTTCTAATAGATGAAGCAGTCCAACTATATATTCTTGCCCAACAAAGGCAATGCTGCTCCCCTTGGACATTTAAGGACTATTTTACACATTTCTAAATTGAATGTATGTTGAACGCATGATCGATGTTGCTCAAGTGCTCAAAAATAGGATTAATGCTCCAATGCAGCTGAGCTAAAATATTAAATTGTGAAGCAGGTGTAATTACAAAATAAAAGCATATATACATCAATAATAGAATTGAAAGATATAAGTCACGGTGGGTGGCATGACTGGATGTATATGAGGCGCATTCGAGACATCAGGTAGAGTCCATCAATTTCCTCCAGTTGTTAGCTTTTCCTGTTTGCTTACTCCTGTTTGTTTATTGTGTGTGGGGTCAACAGCCGTGTAAGTGTCATCCCCTTTATCTGCTGTCTCAACAGAAATGGGTGAAAGGTTCCTCAGAGTGGAATTTTCCCCAAATCTCTCCTCCTCAACGCGAACCAGATGTGTGCTCCTGGGCTGTGCCCTCTCCCCCGCTCTCTCTCCCACCCTCCCACCCTTTGTTCCCCCTTCCTTAAAAATGCTGTGTCTGTGCGTCCCTCCCTCATATCGTCTGAGGCCTGGCTTCGAGGATGGACTGTGCACTGCTGCTGCTGTCCCTGTGGGCTCTGACTGGAACCGTGTCCCTGCAGACGCCAGGTAAGGACTCTGACTCCATTGATCTCTCACACCTGATAGACATCACTGAACCCTGCATACACAATGACACAGCTGGACTATCACTAAAGACTTTGAATAAACGACAAAAAAACACATTTATTGAGTGTCTTCATGCAGTGCACATATTGAACAGCTGGACTTTCCCCTGCATGCTTTGCTGCTCTGTAGATGATGATCATGTAATCAGCGCTTGAGACTGTGCAATTAATCAGTTAAATAGCTGCACTCATTATCATCAGGACTTTAAAATGCAAGGGACTAACTGAGGCTGGGACTCTGCAATATATAGTATGAGTTCATTTTGGATAGCTGATGTTCATAATGCACTGATTGAAAAAGAAAAAGAAATAAATATTTGTGCTGAATTAAAAAAAAAATCACTAGTCTGCATTGCCACATGGCTTGTACGTTGTTTATATATTTTTGTGAATGTAAATAACTGTGTTGGATCATCTTTGACCTTTCACACACCTGCATAGGTGATTGTAGTTCTTCCATAAATCTGGTCCGTATTTCATGATATGCAGTACTTATTTAGATTCCCAGTATCATAGGTGCTCCATGTTTGTACTGTACACCATGTCTCCGTGTTGTTCTGGGATGATCATGTGAGCACGAGCGCTGCACATGTTCACATGTGCTGTGGGCAGAGTGAATACAGTAGCACACATGTTTTCATTCTGAGAAATGAAACATGGGGAACCCAGTATAACGCGCCCCCTTTACTCCCCCCTCAAATGTTCTGGACATTGTGGGTGTGTCGATGTTAGCGTGCAATGTAAAATAAGTGGTGGATTCGTGTTTTATGATGCATGATGTAATACATATAGAGAGGTGAGGGAAATGGGGAGGTGTTAAATACACTAGATTACTCCTGTTCAAATATGAATTTTTAGATAAAGTTACTCCACTGAAAAAACATAAAAATCACTGGTCACAGACGTAAATCAACACTCTATAAAAAAACAAGATTGATAGAGGAATGGCAAAGAGGAATAAAGCCTGCCATCTAAATACCTACTCATATGGCAACCTGGGTGGCAAATGTTTGCCCGGGCCACCCACACTGAATTTACTTTCCTTCAAACAGAAAACAAAGCAGAATTGGCCAACAAAATCTCAATTACGGCCTTCAGTCGGCATTTTTTACAAGGGGCCGTGAACGGAGTAGAAACAAACAAAGGGACAATTGCTGTGATGGTGTGTGTGGTATCACAACAGGGTCGTGTCCGGAGAGACTTCTGGGAGAGGAGCGGAGGAGGACGTGTCCTCGGCCCTGCAAAGCTGACAGAGACTGTGGCAACAAACGCCAGTGTCTGTGCGACGGCCAGTGTGGTCTCAGCTGTGTGGCTCCAGGTAACTGTTTGTGTGCCCTCAGTTGTCACTGTGAATGCCATTGTGGGCTCAGCCATTAAAAGTGTTTGTGTGTATATACCCAGCTGTGCCAACATACATCTGTGTTTGTGTGTGCGTGCGTTGTTTTCCTGGAAAATAAAATAAAAGCCTTGCTCATGCACAAAATCTGGGCTCGAAATGCAGGCCTATGTGAGTGCTGAACACAAGCTTTTTATTGTGCATTGTAAAAAGGGGCACTGTGCACGGGTCCAGTTTAGTTATACAACCTCATTAGTGCCATTTTAAAATGGTTTAGTGCTAGTGCTATCCAATCCAGCACATTCTGAAAGGTGTTTTGTTCCCTTATCTCTTGCTTTCTCTTTTCTCCTCTGCCTGGATTGTCTCTTTTCTCCTCAGGTCGAACTTGTCCCTGGCCTCTACCCCCCAGTGAAAACTCAGTGTCTCGCCTCCTCTCTCCCACTCACTCCTTTTCTGCCCTGCTTGAAGTGCGCTGCAAGTCTGGATTCACGCTGCCCAGAGGCTTGGATGTCACTATTCGCCGGTGTCAAGGTGACCGACAGTGGAGTGGAGATGAGCCCGTCTGCACAAGTGAGTTTGAGGTCAACAGAAAAATGTTCTTTCTGGCTTTGTGTCCTGCTTCATAACAATGAATTCACACCACAGGCAATGAACATCTGGAAGAATGTTGCTGCTGTATTTGTTACCTTACTACTTATGAAAGCAGCAGGTCCACAGTTCATGTGTTTAGGTCAATGATGAGGTGCAGGAGTTTTTTTATGTTAATACAAGACAGTCAGATAGACAGACAGAGGAAGAGAGCGAGGGAGGTATTCAGGAATGAAACCCCTCTGTGATTGTGTCGACAGAGACGTTGCACAACTGGGACCTATTCTCCTCGTCACCATGGCAACCAGAGCTTTAGTTGTTCATATTGGTTGTCTGAAGATTTCACTGTTGAACTGTTGATGAGTGTAAAGAGGAGCAGAGAGCTACAAGTGTGGATGTACGTGCATATACATTATGTGTGTGTTGTTTGTATGTGCACCACAGCACAGACACTTGTATTTTCTGCAAACTATATACATGTGTATGAAGTTATATTTGTTCATTTTTTGGGCCTTAGATTGTGGTGTTGTAATGGCTTGTAGTCCACTCACAGACCAAAATACACTGTAAGGTGTTTCTGTTTTGTTATTTATGGGAGGACAACAACAAAAACAGACTAAAAATGAAATCAAGATGAATCACAACATCTTGAACACAGTTGCAACAAAAGGTTATAAGTTCACTAAAGGCTTCACTCATGTTGTGTCTAGCCTTGTGCAGTGCTGGAGGTCTGCAATCTCTTCATTGAGCTAAAACAGACTTGTGACCATGCAGGCTACAGGGGCCAGACCAGAGCTGCAAATACATTTAAACAAATGCAGGAGCAGCGGAAGTTGATTCTTCAAAATACAAAGGACTTTCCAGCAATTACAAGTTAATTTGCAACCGCAGCACCACTGTGCCCCAAGATAATCATGCGGTTAAACATTTGCACTTTCTGTCTAAATATAGAACAAAAAAATGATAAATCTGAAAAGGTGGCTCACAAAAGACAAAACGTGTTCCACTGCTGTGCAGCCTCATTACATCTACTGCTGTGCTGTGAGGCTGCACAGCAGTACATGAAGTAAAGCCATCGATACTTCTTAGTATCTCGACACGTCTCATCATCATGCAGCACCTGGAAATATGGATTTTTTTTGCTTATTGCTTGTGTTGACCTGACAGTTCTGAAAAAAAAAAATACAGTTTCAGCTTAAAAGGTCTGAGTCCTGCTGCATTAATCACACACCTGGAACTGCAGTAAACACGCTTTCTTAGGAATCCTCAACCCAGCTGGGATTTTGTATCTTTTCAAAGATGTGAAATAAGGATACCATTATCAGCTCTCTCTCTCGTAGAGTATCCTCCTGCAGAGAGACGGGCAGAAGGTAGGTGGGTTTTGAACGTGTGAGAGCGTTTGTATTGTGTGTCCTTTGCATGTGTGTTAGAGTGTGAGTCGAGCTCCTTCATGCCTGTTGAGAGGCAGTGGGCGGCAGATCACTGTCAAAGTGGCACAGAGCTGCATGCACACAGTGTGAGTGTGAATATGTGTTTATAGGAGAGAGGTAGAGAGGTAGCTTTTTTCTGTATACATTAGATGTGTATGTGTGGGGGGCGGATTGCACATGTGTTACAGAGTTTCTGTGTGTGTGTGTGTGTGTGTGTGTGTGTGTGTGTGTGTGTGTGTGTGGGCGACAGATCACAGTCAGGAGAGTCAGAGAGCTCTCTTGCTCATGCTGCTCCAGGCCTTTCTGTTCCCTGTTCTCCTCTCCTCTGCTCTCTTCTCTCATCCTCTTTTCCTCTCATCTCTTTCTCCTCTCATCCTCTTCCATCTGAGGCCTCTGATAAGGTCTCTCTCTACAATGGGAGCCAAGGACAAGCATGCAGCTTTAGGCTATTTAGTTTGCGGTGTGTGCATATTTGGGGGGGAAGAAAAACAGTGAAAACGCACTCTTTGGTCTCAATCAGATTGCTGTGTATTTAACGCTGTGGTTCATTCAAAATTGCTGTTATAAATTTTTAAGAGATGAATTTGATATACCTGCTTCGTAGCAGTTTGGTGCTGCATCCTGTGTGGGTGGCAGCAGTACTAGGCAGAAGAAGGGGCGATATGTGAAAACAGAACTCGGCTTCGGGCTCTCATCCGCAGCCAAACACACTCGTAACTCTCCCTCTCCCATAGGTCCCTTTACATTCTTATATTAACGTTTCTCGGTTTCAGATACCTAAGACAGCCCTCAGGCAAGAGCTGTCTCTGCCTTTCAAAGCCGTGTTCAGCTCCGAAACCCCGCGCTTGATGGAGCCCAGGTCGCTCCAGCCTCTCTCCGAGCACCACTCTTGATATTTATATTTCCACGAGTGTGAGGCACTCAAACTCCCAGGAATGAACAATGCCAGGTGTTATACAATCACAGATATAGCTGTGAGATCGGAGAGGTGTGGGGCGGCGTTTCACCTGCTCATCGAACTCTGATTTCTTACCTAAGAAGGGTTATTTCAACTTAAATAGAACAAGACATTGGGTGAAACGCCTCTGTGGGTCACAAACTAAATAGAAACCTCGGTTAACACAAGTCAAATGAGGTAGCAGGACAGACGCTCCTTCTCCTATACATCTGTTTTTATTCCCTGCTTCCCTCCTTTCACTCTTTCTTTCCTTCTTTACTTGCTAATGGCTGATACCTGTTACCTTAACCAGTTATTCCAATGGGCTTCCTGTGTTCATGTAAGTAATTGTGAGAATAAATAGGGTTGTGTTTACTAGATAGACGAGTGTTGCTGCATTTCTCTCTGAGGAATTTTACACACTTCATGCATCAGTGTCATTACAGGACACTGGTGGAAGAAGTATTCAGATCCTTTACTTAGAAAAAGCAGTAGTACTACAATGTAAAAAGCTTTCAAGAATTTTCCAGAGTAGAAGTATGGAAGCTATTAACCCCATAATGCACAGGAACCAAAAGTATTCATTATACAGATGATAGCCCCTGACAGTGTTATATTATTATATATTTTGGCAACACTTTACTCTATCCACATTTAGCATTTATGAGCAATATATAAAGAATTAAGAAATGGTATATATCACACTAAAGGGTTGCTTGTATTTTATTATTGCAATAATTATTACTAGTGCATTCGTGTGTAAACATTTTAGTGCAGCAGCTGATCAAGGAGGATCTCATTTTAGTCACTTTATACTGCTGAGTAGTAATCTATAACAATGCATAATATTTATGAAGTTCATAAATTCTGTATGTACAGTCTTAATCTGAAAAGTAACTAGTGACTATGTGGAGTAAAAAGTGCAATATTTGCATCTGAACTGTGGAAGAAATGAGAAAAAATACAAATATTAGTCAGCCTGTTTTGGAAATACTCAAGTAAAATACAAATACCACAAAATTGTACTCAAGTAAATGTACACATTACCACTGCTGGGTATGGGGAGATGCAACTTTTATGTTAAAGAAATGGCATAAAAGTAACTGAAGACTGATTTTCTGCAGGCTTGGTTATTTTGGTCTTCAATGCAAGACTTCTGTAATTACTTACATATTTCTGCAGCGTGGTATTGCTACTTTCACTTAAATAAAAGATCTCACAAGAAAGTCTTTAACCTTCTGTTTTGCTTTGACCTTCAGAGGCTCCGTCATCCGAACCGGCTGCAGCCCAAACCTGCCCTCTGCCTGAGGAAGTCATCAACACTTTCAGCATCCAGGGTGACGCTGCAGTAGGAACTTCCATCCGCTACAGCTGCCTGTCTGGGTAAGGGGGGGGGAGGTTAAGGTTGTGAGTGCGTAGGCAGAGGCTATGAAAACCTGAAATGATGCAAAGGTAGAAATGGAGGAAGTGAGAAGACGGGGATGGAGTGTGAAGAAGAGGGAGGGAGCGGAGGGAAGGCTTGATTACAGGAGAGATGTTGGGGAACGACAGATGATGAGCGATGAATGGCAGGGAATTCATTTTGATCTCCCAGCTGACGATCTCTCCATTGAGCTAACTAGGTCATTACAGTCTAATCTTGTATTGACTCCCCTCTACACACTGACTCATCCACAGGATAAGATGAGCCTGAGTGGATGTGTCAGCCAGAACTGTGCACACAACATTTAGACACTGTGAAAGAGAGACAGGGTGGAAAAAGGAATCATTTACACCTTTTTTCATCACTTTTATTTTGATGATGCTCCTTAGCTGTCAATACTGTACATGTCACACCGCCATCTGTCTCCATCCCTCTCTCCCTTCTCTCCTGCAGGGCGGACATAGTGGGGAGCAGTGAAAATTTCTGCCTGGATAATCAGACCTGGCAGTATCCTCACCCCATCTGTAAAAGTAAGTGTGCAGTGGTGTAATGTATCTTGCACTGGTCATGTGTGTGTGAGCATGCTTCGTCCTCATGCATCTTTCAAGGTTAGCAGGATGGAGCATGGAACGGCGGTTGGTTGTATGACTGACCGGACTGAGAGACCTGCGTGTTTATTTTGTTTCTGATGTGCATTCATTTGTTGTGTACGTGTGTTCATTTGTGTGTGCAGCTATGTAAAAAAGAGTGAATCAAAGGAGGCAGACAGAAACACACAAACCTCTTCAAGTGTAGTCTTTCAAGATCTACTGCTCTGTTTTGCAGTGCTTTTCTGCCCTCTTGTGGTCAAACTTGGGATTGCATGGCCTGTTCCACAGTGAGGAACATAGAAGATGCTTCTTGCATCACCCTAAAAGGACTCTGACTGACCCTAAAGCAAATTAGAGATAAGATCAGAAAAAAGGACAAAGGCATTGTTTCAGTTTAAAGATTTCGGTCAGTTTTTGAAGTAACTCCACTGTTCTATGTTTTAAAGATTAGTGGATCCCCTGAAGTAGCAGGCGGATAATCTGCTTGTCTCACTCTTTTAGAGGTGTACTGCCAGCCTCCTCCAGAGGTGGAGCAGGGCTACGTGGTGGCTGTCCAGAAGACTGAATATGAAGTTGGCTTTGACATCCACTACCTCTGCAAAAAGAACTTCCTGCTGGATGGACCCCAGAAGGTCACCTGCCTGTCGAATGGCAGCTGGAGCGCATTGCCTCCATACTGCAGAGGTGAGGGAGGTTTCAAATGGCCACACCAGAAACACTATATGTGCATTTGATTAGTTTGTATAAGGAAAAAAAAAATAATATCCTTATGGAACATTCAGTATGCACAATGCAAATATGCTAGTTTGCATTAACCCACATACATAATACACAAATGTGCACATACAAACAAGAATCAACACAGCACTCTGTTTTTGATGCTTATATCAAATTATTTATACCTTATTGATCATCTTCACAGCTCGCTGTCTCATCCCTGCCGAGAGAAGCCGTGTGGTGATTGGTGGAGTGAAGCGCTGGCCGTTTGACGTTACAGACGCTGTGGTTCCTCATGGGGAAAATGTGACGTTCTACTGCAAACATCCTCGCAAGCAGTGCAGCTTCACTGCGACCCAGGCCTGCTTTGATGGAAAGCTGCAGCCACCAGCCTGCTACCTCGGTAAACCTGGTCCTCCCATACAGGCCGTCCTGTTCTGTATTGCTTTCAGCATGTCAGTCAGAAGAACATGTGGGGAGGGTTTGATTGACAGTTGGAGACTTTTGCAATATTCATGAACCCTGTCTTTGTTTTTCAGAGCCCACATGGTTGCAGTATAAGCTCTTCCCTCACCGGCTGGTGTCAGAGATTGAAGCATGTGAGCCTGGCGATGTGGAGTGATCACCTGGACGTCTGACCCATCTGACCTCCATTAAACTGTGTCACACGTCCTGACACACGCCATCACCCAGAGCAGTCCATCTTCACTCTCCTTGCTTCAACAAATTTATACTATGATTATGGTCTGTTAGAGGCTGAAGTATTTTTCCCAGCTCTCGTGGATCAGCAGAATAAGCTGCCTATACTGTGCTCATGGCCTCTGTCACTCTCTCCTGCATCCTGTCAAACTGCAGGCGTAATTATAATCTGCAAACTCCTCAAGTATTACTTTGATCCTCCTCCAGCTTCTCGAGCCAATGCACACTGTAGATGCACCATAGGCCTTTACCATGATGTATATATGATGCATTAATACATGCTCTGTCAGTTATGCCTGTGATGATACCTCCATAACTCATAATGGCTTGACTCTGTGATACCTCACTGTGTGACCTTTCCTTCTTCTTCTTGAGTGTGACGCATCAAGTCTCGCGGCTTGTTAGGTGTTAATGTGGAATAAAAGTAATGTCAAACTGGTTCTTGCTCTCTGCTCGGGTCCCATTTTTTTATGACACAAACTGCTCCTGTGTGACTTCAGGTTCATGCTCATCGCTCCTGTGCTCTGCCTCCCGTCGCTCTGACTGTCAGGCGCGCGCACAGCCTTCCTCTGCAGGCTGCAGGTTCAACAGTACTCATAGGCTGAACATGGATACTGGTCGGACCCGGTAGGCTGCGACAACATAGCAACTCCCCTTGACCCCTCCCTCCCTCGGCATTCGCAGCATCACCCTTTACACCGCACAGTCATATTTGGTCCTCCGGAAATATCCTCGGCACGGGTAAGCCAGTCCCTATGTAGCGACTCTCTGGGTGGAGTAGAGTTTAAAATACAGTTTTAAATGTATCGACATGCATCCTGCAGCGGCTCTGACTGCAGGGCTCGAGGAGGCGACCGCGCGCAGGGAAAGTTTGTCCTCGAGCCGCCGGCCGGGGCGCGCGCTCGGTGCCTCGGACCCTCGGCTCTAAAATGGCTGGCTGTAGGTCCGAGGAGGCTCCGGTGCGAAGGGAAGGATCCGCTGCACGCCGCGACTGTCTGTAAATATCAATGCTTATGTACCGACCGATGCTCCGGTGCCGATGTGTCCCAGGTCCGAGAGCCGCTGAGGCGCACGCACCATGATAACACTGGCGCTTCGGACCTAGGACTGTGCGTAATGGCGTCCAGAGCTGCTCGGCTCATCACCAATATTTAGTCGTGTTTGCAGCCGGGATGTGAATGTGGCTCCCAGGCGGATTGGAAATGAAACATTGTTGCATGTGCATGATTGAAGTGTGAGAGAGGAAATGTTACGTCTGAGCTCCGGTGCGTCTCTGAATGATCGACCCCCCCCCCCTCATAAGAAATAAGCTGCACTAGAATTTAGGATCATGCAAGGACACAATTAACAGGACAGTGTGATGTAGAAGTGGGGGGGTCACATGAGTCGATCAACACCTCGGACTGAGGAGTTAAAGGGGGCAAAATCAATAATATTACAAAATCAGTCATTATTGGCTTTTGCACTAAACTTGACCCCAATAATCACAATTGAGACATGAGTTTTCTTTTAATAATTCCAGGATGTGTATTTAATTCCCTACCTTTGCTTCTATGAAATTTGTTTATTTGCTATTCTTGTTATTCTAATTTATTATTTGATTCCTATTTTATAGAAATATAAATGGGTATGCCCCAAAATGGATTCTCAGTTGGCTTCAGTCCTGACCAGTGGCAGCCTGGATGTCCAAAATGGCAGCCAGTGTGCAGAGAGATCAGGGCCAGTGACAGAGGCTTTTCTGGACCCAAAGGAAAAAGCCTCATCCAGGACTGTACCAGGTAACCTCCAGCCCTGCCCCGTCAAAGCAGCAGTGACCATCAGACAAGATGCTCCATCAATCAATGGGAAAAAGCCAGAGGTGGGCGGGACTTCAAAGCCAACCTCTCAGGAAACAAGCAAGATTGGTGGGTTCAGACAGCCAATTACAGTAAAGACTGGCGTGCCTGTGTTGCGCAGCCGACCAATCAGACTCAAAATTGTTGTTCCCCCACGGTGCAAGAGGCCAATCATAAACTCTGCCATCAGCCTGACCAAAGACTTTGCTCGCTCACATTTCAAGGGACCTGTGTTTGTCTCATCTGGAGCAGAGAAAAACACAAGTAAAATCCAAATATCTGCTGCTGAGAATGAAGGAGAAACCAAGGAGGTTACTCATCAAAAGAGTGAATGTGCAAAACCAGAATCATTCCATGAGACAGATGCAGAGAGAAGTGACGCTCTGTGTCCAAAAATCCACTCTGATGCTTCAGAAACTCCTTTAATCTCTGGCACTAATACAGTTAAAATACTCAGCAAGCAAGGCATTAAAGAGGAAACCACAGAGAGAGAAGTTAAAGAAAATGTCCCTCTAATTTTGCAAGAAATGGACTTGAAGACTTGTAAGACATTTGATGAGGTGGGCATGGAGGAACAGACGGAACCGCTGGACCTGAGTTTGCCCAAGAAAAGAGAGAGTCGAGACAGGAGGTGTGGACGCTTTCTGGATGATTCTGGCTGCGAGAGCTCGCTGATTATGGAGGTAGACGAATATGAAGGAGAGGGAGACAGAGACATAGTAGAAGAGGACGATGAGGGTGTTGAAGTGGACTCTGTGCCACGTATGGACGGCACAGATACGCTTGACGACTCCCTCCTGTCTCCCTCGTTCTTTTCTACCTCCGTCTTTACCTCCCTCTCCTCGATAGACGGTGACTCTGAAAACCTTCTTCTCATAGACGACCAGGGAATCCCGTATACTCTCAGTCCAGACGGACTCAAAGTGCCGCAAGTCAATGCTTCCCTGTCAGAGGACCCTCAGTCGGATCAGGCTAATTCAGCAGAGGTTGAAAGAAAGGGGTCACCACGTTTGGCCTTGTTAGCAGAGCCGAGCCTCAGCCAAAGTTTAGATAATGCACTAAATGCACCTTCTGAGGATCTGTACCCCTCGCCAGCCCCTGCGACTGACTCTCCATCACTAGGTGTTGATCAGACTCCAGAAGTCTTCACGAATTTGATTGCGAACTCAGATCCCTCTAAGGCCGCTGAGCCAAGCGTCAAATCTGTTCAGGCTAATGCTGTTCTGTCCCCTTCCTCTGGGATATCAGTCCCCACCCAGCCCATTCAGATCCTCACAAACCCTTCTGCTAACACTCCCATCCTCCTCCTGTCATCCTCCTCTTCCTCTCCTCAGCTCTCCTCAGCTCCGATGGGTCTCACGGTTCCCCTTTCAGTTCCTCAGACCTCACCTGGTGCTTCCACCCCCATGTTCCTCCTCCTTTCATCTGTGCCCTCCTCCTCTGGTGACTCTGCTTCTACCTCCACCCCTATCGCTGTCCTCAACCCCGCCACTGGTCAGTTGTCCCAGATCACGGCAGCCTCGGCCCCGGTGTCCCTCCCTTTACCCTCCGGTCAGGTCAGCACCCTGGGATCGCCTCTGCCCACGCTGTCTCACCCCGTCATCAGACTGAGCCCCAGTAATCCCCCTGTCATCCTGTCAGGGGTGAATAATGTAAACTCCGGCTCTGCTCTTGCCTTGTCCTCTCCCGCTCTCCAAAACGAGCACCACAGCACAACTCCCCTCCTTCATCCTCAAATCAGCTCTTCCGATTCAAACTCTGGAAGTGAAGCCATATCTGCCGAAGAAGTCTCAAATGAAAACAACAAGCCATCGACTTTTACAGCATCCTCTCCACACTCGCAGTCTGCTAGTCTGACCTATGACCCCTTGGCTCAGCCCAGCTCCGCGGCCCAGTCACCTGCCGCAGAGAACCAATTTGACCCATCTGACCTGCACTCACAACATTTACCTCTGGATGACCATCTGTACTTCTCTAACGCCGCTGCTCCTCCTCCCTCCCCTCCCATCGGACCCATCCTCTCCTCTGGAAAACTCGAGCCACTCGAGCCCCTCGACCCACTGGATCCTCTCTCTCCAGCGTCGTCCCCCAACAGCATGGGCCCTCGCAGGGTGCTGTACTGCCAGCTGTGCCCGCGGGTCTTCTTTTACCTCTCCGACCTTGAGCGCCATGCCATCACTCACTCGCAGAAGAAGCCTCACGTTTGCCAGCAGTGCGGCAAAGCCTTCAAACGCTCCAGCCATCTGCAGGTCGGTGCAAAATAATTATAACTATAATTTTATGGATTTGGAGCAACGTTAGCATTTATTGGGAGTCATGTTTGGGCCACCTGATAACTGTGATAATAATAATAATTGAATATTCACTCTCCTTTTAGTTCTGGCTTTGGTTTATAACCAACCTCTGAGGGAAATATCTGGCTCTGTAGCTCTGTTCACCAGCTAGTCGGTAACTGTCTGTCTGCCGATAGGTGCTGGGCAGGTGGTGTACAGTAGTTTTTTAAAGCTTTTTTAGCTGAAAACAATGGCCTTTTGTGGCTGAGCACAATGCTGTGAGAGCGATGAGATTAAAGTTGCTGGTGAATCACAACATGAGCTGAAAGATGCCACTAGCCTCCACAGAGCTGAGGTGAACCACATAAGTTTTTATTGTTAATATGAACAATATTGCTGCATTAATAAAAGAGTGATATTTTCACAGATCTTTAAGTAAAAAGTTTATTTTTTTTTCTCCACAGAGACACAAGCACATCCACACAGGCCAGAGGAACTTCGTGTGTCCCATCTGTGCCAAACGCTTCAGGGAGGCCGGTGAGCTCCAGCGCCACCAAAGGGTCCACACCGGAGAGAAACCCTACCAGTGCCAACTTTGCCACACTCGCTTTGCCGAGCGCAACACGCTGCGCCGACACACTAAACGCAAACACCCTTACCACCAAGTAGCCATGGAAATGCTGAATGAGCGAAGAGGAGGCAGCCGAGGAGATGGGGGAGGCGGCGGCGGATCCGGAGTGCAGGAGGAAGAGGAGAGTGCTGAGTGGTACAGCTCCACTGTGTCTAATCTGGATAACTCAGAGTCTGAGGTGGAAACTTGAAGGGAAGGAAGAGGAGATTAGCAGGGCGATCATATATAATTCTGGTTAGACACTAAACTTTCCTCATTAAGTAACATTCAGAAAGGGAGTACTTGCAATATTTATTATGTTTTTAAGGTAATTTATTTATTTGAATGTATATTATTCCCATTCCATTTAATGGTCCAAAAAATACAGCCTTCAAAGTCATACATGATTTTGACATTAGCTTTCTTGTATGAAAAAAGGTTGCAGGTATGAAAGGGAAAGCTCATGCTTGAAATCATGGTTTTTATGTGAGTTCAAAATATAAATTAGATACTAATATGAAGTTGCATTCCCATACAATCCATGATAAAAACCCTCAAGTGCTCAGAAAAGAAGGATACATTATTTACGCTAAAAAATTATCTGCTCTAGTTGTATATATAAAGAGTACTATTTGTAAGAGCTGCACTTCTGCACTATATTATGTGAAAGATGTAATCTATCTTTCGTACCGTCAGAGACACTGTGAGTCATTTGCACTTGTTTTATTTTAACTCAATATACACTTTTTTATATTGTGAAGGAAAATGCTTACTTCTTCTTTTGTTGCAGCTGTCGATTTTAAGAATTTAATTCATATCTTGTAAGTGTTTGACCATTGATTTATTCTAACATAGACACTATATTCAGATTTTTTGTTTAATGTGAATTATGTTAACTTATTTGAATTAAATTTTGTCAAATGTAACTGAATCTTTTCCCCATCTTCTTTTTCAGTTTTCTTTCACTTCGGCATCTTTTCCATACAGATGTTAAAAGAACTGAAGCATATTTAAATTGACTTTTCATATAACTCTCCTCGGCAATGAACACGAGGGCCAGGGCCCATATCTATCCTTTAATTTACGCTGATCCTCAGACTTGATTCTCTTTTCTACATTAATCACCAAAGACGAGACCAGGCTTTACACGGATATTTGTGAAAGAAAAAAAACGAAGATACTTGATATATATCTGCTGGACTGCCTCCAGGGAGTAATTGAGTTTGTAAGACAGTCCTCTGTTTTTTGCACTCTCAATTTTCTGCTCCATTTAAGCCATGGAGCCTAACAGAGCTAAGCTCAAGATAAGTTATTAAATACTGTATCGCTCAAATGACCTGACTGGGTCCTCATGGCCGTCCCATTCCTTATTTCTGTGCTGGCCATTGTGCGAATAGAGATGCTTTGGCATGCTGAAAGGCCTGCTTTAAGCTCCATTGTAGTTGAATTTAGCAAACTCACTTTTACAGAGGGTCAGTGGAAGGAAAGAGGTGTAGAGCGAAGGTTAACCAAGCAGTTGTGAGAGTAGACTGTGCTGCTAAGAGACAGTCTGCTCTTGGACATAGTGAAGTGTTTGCTCTGGTAAAACCGTAAGAGCAGGTGTTTAATGCATGTTTTACCTTTGCTATTTTACCTTTATCTGAATATATAACTTGAAGCTCATAGAAGGAGTCTTGTTAGTTACAAATAAGACTTTGGGCCATAAAGGACTCTCAGGCAAATTATGAATACCACAGACGCAGCATGTGATTTCAATGTATGAAATGGAGGACAAAATTCACAAAATGCATTCCAACCTTCAGCTGAAGCTAATTTGAATCAACAGTCAGCAGTCTGTGTTTGACAAAACAAGTGGGTTTGTTTCAAAGTTACAATCTTTTTTAGCACAAAATTCCCTCGTGTCTGTGGAGAGCCAATGGGGGATTTTGTACTAAAAAGGCCATAACTTTGAAAACTCACATTTGATTTGACTACATCAGACTGTTGAAGCCTGGTTTTAGCTTCAGCTGAAGTTTAGAAGTCATTTTTGCACAAAGATGACTTTGTTTTGGCCCCCATGTCTTACACTGGAGGTATGGTAGGAAGAATGAATTACAACAACAAATACATTTTTCAATGTACATATGAGCTTTAGATAGACTTGAAGAAATGTGAACTTATCCTTCACTATTTCTGTTTGTATTGGGCAAATAAATGAGCAGGCCTGCTTTATGCCAATATTGGATTTACAAGATTGTTGATTTTTCATGTGGAGTCCAGATTAATTTTGGTTAATTTTTGTTTAGCACCTTTTAAATTGTCATTTTTTCAGCACAAACTCAAGTCTGACTTATCATTTTGTCAATTAACAGTATAAAACTGCCATAAACTCAAAATATAAGAAAAATGAAACAGACACCCATAGAAGGTTTTTAGTGATAATCAATAAAAATATTCTTATAGAACAGTTCAAGGTTGTAAAAAATAGCATCACAATTCATACGTGCAAATACAACATAACATGTAAAAAAACTATATTACAGTTTATTTACATGTAAAGTGATTTTATCCCCATTTTTGCCCTTTTCATTAAAAGTCCATGCATGCCTGTAAATCACTGAAACGTTAATAATTCATAGTTTTACTTTCTATAAAATGTTTATGGTCAATGCCATATAAATGAGAGTGTGAAATCCCCACATCAGCACTTCCACTGGTTTTCTCAGCTTGTCTCTACATGATATATAAATATTGTAACTATAATGAAAACAGGGCAAACTCTAGAGGGTGCCAAAAACAAACATTCCCATCTAGTTACTTTATCAATAACTGACTGCATTACTGCGTGCTCTATGTTTATATCATGTTATAATATTACATATACCACAATAGAAGATTTGTTTATTTATTTACACTCATTACTCACCCTGCAAGGCAATGTCCTCTTCATCTATCCCATAAAAGACGGGACAATTGCTCCTAACCTTCTTGTTGTAGAAGCTCATTGAAGTGCTACATACATATTGTTGAGGTCACTCTGAGGGTTGAGCCATTAAATCAATGCTGGTCTGTCAGTAAAAAAAAAGAATAAACTGACACAAAACAGATTCTGGTCCCCTAATTGACACCACTGGGCTGTTACACCGCTGAGCCTACAAGGTCCTCACTGCATGATGATGATGATGAATATTCAACTGGCCGAGTGTGTGAGATCAGCAGTCCAGCTGGAAATGTGTGTGTACAGTACAGTATATTGTGTGTGTGTGTGTGTGTGCAGGGTTGGTAGATGTCCAGGTTGCACAGAGCTTCAAAGTGCAGTGACTGACAGACAGGTGGATGACGGACAGAGATAGGACAGAAATCTGTGGAGTGTGTGTGTGCCTGTGTTTGTGTTGCGTGAAGTGGAACGGGCAGCAGGGCTTCTGAGTGGCACAAGGCACATGGCCAAGTGATTGAAGTGATAAAGGTAGAGGAGGAGAGGAGAGCAGGACAGGAATAGACCCAGTGATGAACGAGCAGAGTAAAGGAGCAGATGTAATGAAGTGTGTTAGACTGGTATGTTTCAGCTTTTCATTCTCTTTGATACATTCAACACTTTGATATGTTTGTTGTGTATCCGCTCAGTTGCATCACAGACGTCCCATTATTGCCACTGAGAGCCAAGATGATGGAAAGCTAAACTAACCATGGATAGATTTTGCTTTTTGATGTCATTGCACAGTTGAGCCATGTGAGGGCACACTTGCACTTATGATGTGTTGCATATGCAGGCTTATTCCCCATGCTGTCTCTCAGCTCTCTCAAATGGTGGAGGGATACTTATACCAGGGTGAAAGGCAGGAGACAGAGAGCCAAGGGAGAGCTGGATCTACATTCAAACTCTGCAGCCTCAGCAGCCAAGGAGGCAGATTTGACATAAATATGAAATCGCCCTGAATACTCTCACAGTATACTTTTATTCCAAAGTATATGATGCTTCTTAGCTTGTGTGCTGCATGTGAGTCCAGAATTACACAGGGTAATATGATATCTCACAAGGGGAAGGTTAACAGCGTGCAAGCCTCCCTGCTCACCAGACACAGTGCGGGATTAATACTATGAAGTCTATGTGTGTGTGTGTGTGTGTGTGTGTGTGAGGGAGGGAGACGAAGAAGGAGGGTAACAGGTGTTAATCAGAAAGGGAGTCCAGGCTGCAGAGGGTGTAGCTGTGGAGGGGAACCAATTACATCACCTTTCCCTCAATAATGTGCCATGCTGTCGGTGCAGTCTGTGTTTATACATGTGTGTTTTGTGTGTGTGTGTGTGTGTGTGTGTGTGAAATGCATTTACAGGGCATGAGAGGAAAAGCTCAAAGGTGAGGTTTTACAATATAATACTGTGCAAATGGCACCAGAAAGAGCTGTCCATCTACAACCACGTATTAAATGAAGGTTCCTGTTCATTTTGTGTTCCATTAGTTGTTCCATTTTGTTCCATGACAAGTGAAATTGGCCCATCTCTGCTCCGAGTTCTCTGACTAGTGGATCTCGATATATTTCTTTCCACATCAGATAAAATGGCAGCAACCACCTTTTTTTTTTGCTACTTCCCCGTTGGCTGCAGCTCTCTTCCTGTCCTCATCGTATAGGCCGCCTCCCCCGTGTTGCTCCCACCCTTCCTCTCCAACTTTTGCAGCCTCCTCTGCCTCCCCCTCTCTACCTCCCCTCTCTGCCTCCCCCCTCTCTATGACCTGCTGAACCAGCACACACCGGCCTGTCTGTCAAATCGTCAGAACAGGTGCTCCAGCTACGACCTCACTTCCCCCATCTCGCCCCCCCCTCTGCAGCCCAAAGGCACACACTCACACATACACACACAAAAACACACACATGTTGAGAGCATGTTCACCCAAGTTGCTTTGGAGGCTTGGACAAAGAGGTGAGACTCAGGTGATTTCGCTTGGCACCGGTGCTGAAACATACTGTAAACTACAGTAAATGCTGACAGACATTGACTTACTGACCTGTGACTCTCTGAGGTGTCATACACTCGCGCACACACACACACCAACTCTTGCACGCAAACAGTACTAAATCACTTTAAGAGGGTGACCCAAAGGTATCCTGACAGGAGCATATGAGCCTGCAGTCCTGCTGCAGTACATGATTTGATGTGAGTCCAAAACACTCCAGGACTTTTCTCGCTGCCTTGTAATAAACCGTCTCTTTGTCCTGCCTTCACTTTTCTATCCATCACATTATGAGGCAATTCAGCTCCTAATGTTCAGGAGCTGCACCGACTTCAGCAGTGAGTCTGCTTCTGTCAGACATGTACACACAAACACAAAAAGTGCTTATTGTCTTTGAATCTTGCTCTTCAATCAATCAGTCAGCAGCATGTCGGGGGGAGTGAATGGCTGTTTGAGGAGGGGAGGGGGGGAGATGAGACCACTGAGGGGGAGGGGTAAAGTTTGACAGTCGCTCACAGTTGGCACCAAGGATCCAGGATGCTTTGGGGCGGATGGGGAGAGGGGCAGAGAGAGCGAGGCAGAGGTAGAGAGGGTGAGTTTCTATCGTAAGGGGACGAAGGAACCACTGATCCTTTTTCATTTTGCATTTCACCTTTAGGAAGCAACAAAAAAAAAAACAGAGAAAGTGAGAAGTGTGGAAAGGGGCGAAAGAGAAAAAAAGGATATGAAAAGAACATGAAAGAAAGAAATCGTCATTAAACGCACTACGAAGTTCTCTCTATTCCCTCTCTTCCTCCATCTCGCACCTCTCTCAATTTAATCTTAAATCCACTCCAATTTCCCCCGAGGGACTCAATTCTCTCTTTTCCTGTAAGTATTCTCTTTCATTCTCTTGCTTTTATTCTCTCAGTGTTTTCAGTGCCTTCTTGTGCCTCAGTGCCCTACTGTGAAATAATGCCTTTGCCAGACAAGAAATCTCAATCAATTGCTTGCTATTTGATTGCATTCACCAGTGAGTGGCCTTCTTTTGGACCCCTCATATTGTAAACAAGCGAGGTGTGTGTGTATTTATGGGATTGGGAATAGGAAGAGCACTGTGGTGATTTAGTATGCATAACCTCAGCTATTCCAGAGTACGTGTGTGTGGTTTTGCATGTGTGTGTGTATGTTTGTCCATTCCTTTCAAACAGGCTTCCTCTGGGTGTTCTGTGGCCGGCCAGTTTAAATCAATATTGTTAATAGGTTGTGCGTGTCCACTAATGCAGCTTATGTAGATTTCCCAGCTCTCTCTATTTGAGAGGCTCCTCTTCTTTTAGTGCATGACACATTTGTGGTGCTGCTGCCACTGTGCGAACGTGTTGTGCGATGCTTGTAGGTGTTGCGAGTTCATGTTTGTCCACCACAATCAGTGTCGTCCAGCCAAGATGTCCTGAGTATCTGCTGGGGCTTCTGTCTCCGTCACTCACACTGGCTCCACTTTCCTCTTCCTCCTCCTCTTCCTCTTCGCTCTGTCTCTAAAAGCCTCCTTGTCTGTTTAATTCTCTGTGTCATTGCTTCTGTCTCTGTGGGTGGGCCTCTGTGACTCTCTGTGTGATTATGACAGGCTGTCTATAGGGAGGCCTGCTGTTGCCAGAGAAGCTCACCGCAGTTTTCAGTCTGCCTGTAGGTCTGAGAGGCTTTGCGTCTCTATTTCCCCCTCAATCTATCTCCGCTGTGCTTTGTGTGCCTCTATCAATATCGGTTTGTGTCTATCAGTGGATTAACAAGACATCTGTCTCTCTCGCTCCCTTGCTTCCTATTTCTCTCCCACCAGCGAGAGCCACAAAGAGAGGGGTCCATTCCTCCTGGTAGAGCGACACCAGGAACTTTCTCTCTCTCTCTCTCCGTCCCTCTGTTCCACTCCCCGGCTCCTCCACCCTCCCCTCCACCATGACACTGCTGGCCTCCGAGAGGTCGCTCCTCATCCGGAACAAGTTCCGCTCAGGTGAGAATCCTGGAGTCTCAACTCACGCCAATTAAAGGAGAGGGGGATTTATTTTCCCACAACGATGGCTTTACATCTCAGGCATAATTGGCAACATTAGCATCAATATGCAGAGGTGAAGTGTTTGTGAAGGTTATTGACTGCTCAGGCATATTGTCTGTCATGTGATCGATAGAGTGAAGTTATTGATCATGGTGAATGGATTTAGTGATTGCTACCCACGGACGGAGATATCTTGAATGGACATGAGGACAGCTGAGCCTGAGGCTGATGATATTTGCATGTTATTATGTGTCGTGATTTAGTTTGTTATTATGCATGTTAAAACAGACAGAGTCCTTTTTATCTAAAGGCCCTTAAAAACTCAGTTTCAAATCCAGTGGTGAAAGAAGTTCTTATATCTTTTACTCAAGAAAATGAAAAATTGGAAAACCACAGTGTTAAAATGCTCTGTTACATGTGAAAGTCCTGCATTCAAAATCTTACTTCAGCAAAGTGTCAAAGTATCAAAATATTCTTAAAGTAATAAAAGTAAAAGTACTCCTACTTATGCAGAATGGACCATTTCAGAATAATATATATATTATTTTACTGGATTGAATGATGATTATTATTATGATTAATGATGCATTAATGTTTGCCTCACTTTAATGTTGCAGCTGGTTAACGTGGGGCTACGTTTAGTAACTTTATATACTGCCGGTTAGTTAGTTGATTTATATTTTGAATGAATAATATAAATCTGGATGAAAAAACAAACAAACTAAAGCTGTCAATTAATTGTAGTGGAGTAAAAAGTACAATATTGGCCTCCAAAACATGGTGGGGTCAAAGTGTAAAATGGCATAAAATAGAAATACTCAGGTAAAGTGAAAGTACCTGAGTAAATGAACTTAGTTACATTCCATCACTGTTCAAATCTCTTTAACATTAAATTTTCATTTCTAAGGTGAAGTTTGGAAAAAAATATTGCAGTTGAATGGACTAATAAAATCCTACCATAGTCTCTAAGGTGTCATAAGATCTTGATTACTCTGCTGATTACAACCTTCAGGGAAAAGCAGCATTCTGTGGCAAACAGCACTGAACAACCTTAATATAAGTGCATAATGCAAGTTTCCCAACAAGTTGTAGCGGCTGCTGTTCCCAGGCAGCTGTCGTTTGGTAAAATAGAAAGGTGAGGAAACGACATAGAGGCAGTCCCCTAGGTGTACAAACACCTGCTGGAAAACGTGACTCTTTAGGGCAGCTGCTCTGCTTGAAATCATGAATGTACGTAGCACAGCTTGAGGAATGTTTATGTCTGCTGGTATATAAAACTCACGTGAAATAAACATGAGCTTTTGACAGCCAACATATTATGCGATAGTTTGTTTGAGTTCTGTTTAATAGTTATAATAACGTCTTTTCAGCTTGCGACCCACTCATCACAGGTTTTATGCTTCTATGGGTTGTGAGTTCAGTCAAAATATCCCTCTTATATTGTTGAATTTGATCAACGTTAAGTGGCCTGAAGAAGTGAAAATAGCCAGTGTTTTGCAAGAAAAACAAACATCATTCTTAGAAATATGTTTATTTTGTCTTATCCTGTTAATCCTTTAACGAAACCCCTCAGATTGATCTGAGGACTGACCCCCAGGTTGGGAACCACTATGTTATGTAATGTATGTTGAGTAATGAGATTTAAAGTGGAATTCAACGCTTGTATTGGGCCTCTAGTTAAAACGCAAAACAATCTAATGCTAGGTACACACACACACACACACACACAGTGAACTCAAACAGTGTGCTAAGCACCGCTTCCCTAACTTGTTATGGCGACAGAGCACAGCATGTTAATCTGCTTTAAATCCACATTTTTACGACGTTAAACTTTTGTTTTGAGCTGTCAGGGAGGCAGGAAAGCAGGAAGAGAGTATAGTTAGCAGCACAAATGAGGATGACGTGAGGAGGAGGGGATGTGTGAGAGGTTTGTGGAAAGAGCAGGACAGCTGAAGGGGGGATGGGACCAACAGAAATAGACATACTGAGAGATAAATAGTTACTGCCCTCAACCCCCCCCACCACACAGTCCATCCCCCCCTCCCCTGGTCAGGTCTCTCGGGTCTCAAAACTCAACAAAATGTATCATGGGGGAAGAGCACACAGTGTAACGGGCCCAGCCGTGCCCTGCTTCACCTGTTTGTGTGTGTACTGAATGTTAATATGTGTATGCATATGTGTGGTGTGTGCAAGCAAGGAGATATATAATCTACAAGCACTGCAAAGTCATGAGGTAATATAAGTTACAAGGCCATATCATTTAACAGCGATCGTGCTGTCCTGCATTGCTCAACTCGTACCTTTCTACATCAGCTTCTTTTCTTTTCCCAGATAATTTTGTCCTTCAGCAAAAAATCAAACTAACTTACTGTTCCATCAGTGTAACTTGTGATATGTCATCATTTCTTTTAACAATCTCTGTTCTTCTCTTTCAGTCCTGCAGTTGAGGATTCAGAACCGAAGGCAGAGTGAAATCAATGCAGACCCTGGTTAGTCTATGTGTATCATTAACATTGACATCGATCCATCTACACTATGTCTGCAGGTTGGATTTCACATAATGATCTTCACCTCTTTTCACAGGCAGATGATTGCTTATTGATTAGTAAATGCCTTTGTAGGTGTTACTATATTGACCAGCTTTTACATTTCTTTGATTTTAGTTTTAGAGTCTAAATTTTGTGTTTAGTTATATGCTTTAAAACCTCTTATTGTGCAAGAGCCTGCTTTAGTTGAATATAAAGCTTAATGATTCGTGTCATATCTAGGGCTTATCTAGCTGATTAATTCCAACATTTGCCAAACCAAATGATAATAAAAAGGATTAGATTAGAAAAACATTTATGCCAAGAACATGATGCAAAATTTTGATTATGAATCAGTGCGAACAATAACTACAATATATAATGTATTCACATTAATATGTCTGCACAAGGCCACACATACAGCAGGTATCAGAGATGTAATAATGCTTTTGTTTTGAAGTATGTGAAGATTTGATGTCAATATATCCTTAATATCAGGCATTTTCTGAAGATAAATGACACATGAAATACAGATACATTCATCCAGATCTGTGCAGCAAATGTGATACAGCCTAGTCTAGACTGTAGAAATACAAAAAAAAGAGAGAGAGAAAAACAACAGCAGGCACTTTGTCGACAGACAGACAGAGCACCTTGCTTCACTTCCCTCCTCGTTGTCTGAGGCTGAAGCAGGTTGCACAAGAAGCACTGCACGTTCTGATGCCTGCCAACACAAAACAGCGCCTGAAATGCTCTGTGCTGACTTGAGTTGAGGGCTGAAAGTGCTTTGTTGATGCACTGCTTCACCTGAATTGCTCCTCTACTAGACTAGAATTCTCTATAAAAAAATAAGCTGCACTGTCACTGAATATCATAACCAACATCTCGTTTGTCTCCATAGGGTTGAAACCTACTGGTCCCACTCAGAAAGCAGAGAAAGACCAGAGTGAAGCTCTGGTGAGTAGCATCCAGTTTCTCAATATAAGAGCATGACATTTCCATAGATCAGATGCTGTTTTGATGTGAGAGCCAAGCTGCCATGTAAAGACCTTTTTCCCCACACGTGTCACATTTTGTCATTTTAATTCATTATTATAGCTGATTATATTTGATGGAACATGAATGAGAGCGCATTTTTGTTTACATGTTACTTCCACATAGCTATAAGTTCATCAGAAAGTAATTAACATGATTGAGTATTTCATTAGGCTACACTGAAGTACACTTTTATTTAACTTTCCTCGGAATGAACTGCATTGTAATCTGTGGCTGTTGCTTTGACCTGCTGTTTCCTGATGCAGCGTCAAATTGACGATGGTGCCACCCAGAAGTTGCCCCCTAGTGGTCTGAACCCTGAAACTGCACAAGGTGATGCCCTGCCTACAGTCATGTTGCTGTCTCCTCCCTGCTCTACCCTGTATGCTCAGCAATGTAATATATTTCCCTGCCTCCCTCTTTCTTTCTCTTTGCATTTTTTCATATCTGTGCTGCTCTCCGCTCCCTGTTGTACAGCCGTCGTGCGAGGAAATGAAGTGTGTAAATCTGGCAATGGGCTGGGTGTTTCATCAGCTGTCAGTTAAATAGAAATGTGACCTTGTTGCACACTGTAACGCTGCATTTTAAGCAGCCTGCAAACATATCAGTGATTGACAGTGGATGATAAACCCACCCATCCAGGGATCATCACTTTCTGCCATTACTGACATCTCTCTCTCTCTCATCTCTCTTTATCTCTCCTCACCCTCCAACCTTTTAATTTGAAAAGACTATTATTATAATATCTGACTGTCTCATATCCTAAACAGTCATTTTCTGCCCTTTAAAGAATGTTGCCTGAATGTGTGTGTGTGTGTTCATATCCAAGAGAATACATCTCCCAGGGGCAGGAGTGTTTACTATTTTTTGATGCCTCTGCTGGTTTGAATTGGGACTGATAGCCTGTGGCAACACTGTTGTGCATGCTCACATCACATATGTTCTGAAATCCTGTTGCTTCTCTCTCTCCAATCTCCTCTCCTCTTTCTCTCTGCTGATCTCCCATCTGTCCCCTTCTCCCCACTTATCTGCATCATTTCTCCCTCCCTCTCCTGCAGA
Organism: Holacanthus passer; assembly: GCA_025331565.1. Taxonomy (NCBI): domain Eukaryota; kingdom Metazoa; phylum Chordata; class Actinopteri; family Pomacanthidae; genus Holacanthus; species Holacanthus passer. The sequence goes on from JAFREQ010000012.1 coordinate 12,469,905, forward strand.
GAGGACTGTGTGTGGGGCCCAGAGGCAGAAGAAGGCTCGCCAGGCACAGGACCTCACCGAGAGGATCCAACGTCCTCCTGGACCTGTGGAGCAACAGCACGAACGCACGCCGCCCCTGGAGAACCGTGAGTCAACACACATCCGCATGCACTGGCACACACAGACAAAATCATACACATTTTTTTTCCCACCCAATCTCCTCCGCTACTCTTTTGACCTTACCTCCTTTCATTTTTCATATCCTCAGGTCCTGCCTCCTTCCCTCTGTCAGCTGATGTCTTCGAAGACTACATCTCCTCCTGCTCCTCCTCCCCGCCCACGGAACAACATGGTGTTCACCTATCACCAGCCTTTTCTTCACTGCCAGGGCTCTCAGGTGACCAATTACTGAGTGACTTCTCAGCTGTGGGCCCGCCCCTTAATCGCAGCCCCAGTCATGCTCAGGTGAGAAAACAACACTTTTGATTAAGTCTCTTGTATGTTGGCAACAACAAAGAAGTCTGATCAATGAATTCTCACAACCTCTGATAAACACATTAAAGTATATTTTAACACACTGGTGTTTATAAATAGCCTCATATGTCAAGTCTGATAATCTGATATTCTGCCTTCAGCCTGGTTTGGCTTTGCTCCCGGCAACCGAGGGCATCAGACAAACGATGAGTGTATCATTGGGTGAATCAAACTCAGTGGCAACGACTGGGAGACCAAACGGGATGTATCTGACCTCTCAGACCACACCCCTGCTGCCAAAGGTAATGTGGGGTTAGTGCATCCTAATGCTGTCACATACAAACTCATTGCTTTCAGATTTCATTTTTGGCTTATTTAGATTTCAAAGGTCTTTTTTTCATTTTCGTGACTCCTCAAAATCAAATTATAATATCAAGAATGCAAGCAAATAAACGCGGTAATATGACATTTCCATCCATATATGTGTGTGCATTTGCTTGCTATGATGACAGGTATTCACGGCAGGTATACAGCATTAGAGATAAAAGAGCACTGTAGAGGTCATCAACCTAACAGGATGGTCACTCCTCTGTTTTGTCAAACACAATGCTCCGCTCTAAGCTGCTCTGCATTCATTACTGTCAATTTGCACTTCTGGGGGAGCTCAGTATTTGCCCTGTAGGTTAACACATTCACACACAAGCAGCATGGCTGTATGTCAGAAGCAGCACATGCTGTCATCTGGAGATTTGTGAGGCATTTGTACATTTCATGTAAGAACTTAACCTTGACATGGGGCAAATACTGTCAAACAGCGTGAAACGACTTGACGTTTTCTCTGTGATATTTCACACGCTATTCTTGAAATTACTCAGTTGAAACACAGTGTGGTTGCAGTTTTAGGACATGTGGGCAATATGTGTCTTTACAGACAGCTCGGCCTCCCAGCCCCGCCTGCTCCTCCTCCCTGCCCACCCCCATCAACTTCAACCATCTCCCCCGCCCACGGAAACCGAGGGAGACCAAACCCAAAATGAGGAAACTCACGTATCACCAGTACATTCCTCCAGACCAGAGAGGAGGGTCTGGGACTGGAGGTACCAATATACTGCTTCATTTTTCTACCTTTATTCAAAAATCTCTTTCATTTGTCCCATCAATTCTCGATCTTGACACCTGTGGTGTTTGAATATAGCCTTAAAAAATGTTGATTTACAGGGGGAGGAGCCAAACAGAAGAGCCCTACCTCTACCCAGTCTTTAGACCCAGCCTATTCCCAACTCGTGAATCAGCAACAGGTCTTTCTCCAGCTGCAAATCCTCCAGAACCAGCAGCAGCAACAGCAACAACTACAGCCACAGCAACAGCTCACTGTTGTGCCCAGGTATGCAAACAGACTGCTGTTGATACAGTGTCAGGTAATCCAAACTGAGCCAACTATCTCTGCTTTAAATGAGATGTTAGTCCTCAGGTGTTTCGAGTGAGTTAGTGCTGTTAGAGCAAAGCACTGCAGGTTCAAATAGAAACATATGAATAAAATATTTTAACACTGTAAACCTCTCCTGCACTCCTTCCACTTGTTTGTCTGGTCTGTGCAATAGCCTCGTCTTTGTATTGTCACACTGTCTTGGTCTGTCATGGAAAATCTATAATCAAACATTAATGATTAAAAAAAATGCTTCTGTTATTCCTCCAGTGGAGATCACAGTGATCTTGTGAAGTCCTCTGGAGCCATGCCCCTGAATCCCCAACCTGTTCCCGCCACGACAAACCACACCCCCACGGATACAAACCCTGCGTCCAAACCTGAGCTTCTCCCTGCAAACCTTGTTGATCTAACAGTAAGAAAAGCACAAAAGCACTGAAAGGCTAAAAATGTCTAAGAATGATAACTCTTATTTAAAATTCATGGTGAAGACAAACTCTCACTTGCCCTTTGACCTTCCACCTTCACCTCTTCCCCTTCTTCAGGTGTCAGAGTTGCGGCAGCAGCTGCGTAAGCGCGGCCTTCCTGTCTCCGGCACTAAGCCCGCTCTGTTGCAGCGTCTCCGCCCCTTCCAGCTTCCCCACTCCTGCCACACCACTGCCCCCCTCTGCCAGCTGGGTACCAGCCTGGAGCCTGGAGCCCCCTGCCCCCCTCTGCCACACAGCCAGAGCCCCAGCTCAAGCTCCAGCTCTGGACTAGACTCACCCAGCAGCAGCCCGAACCAACAGATGTACATCCCGGACAGGGAAATTCCCAATGGGATTCTCAGTGACGCTCAAACCGGAGTTCTGAATGGAATTCTGAACACGGTGCCAGACGGTTTCTCCAATGCCACGTCGGTCAGTCTGGCAGGTGAACAGTGTGGCCTTACCAACGCTGTCTTCCTAGCTCCTGCTAGCACCGCCTCAGGAACTCCAAGTCCCAGTCTACCCATGTCGTCGTCCTCGCCCCTGCAGTGTGGGACTCCCTGGAGAACCGAGAACGAGCAGCAGCAGCAGCAACACCAGCAGGAGCTGAGCGTGGAGCTGGAGATGAGGGAGAGGTTAAGGAGCAGGCCCAGGGACCGCTCCACTAACAACGGCAACGAGGTGAACAAAACCAGCAGTTCGTTTAGCAGGACGACCGTTTTCCAGAATTACAGTCATTAATACTTTTTGATTTATCCCTCCAGTCTTGTGGAGGATCCCTTCATCCATTCCTGCAACAGGACCCTGGATGCTCCAGAGGGAAGCCAGAGATGGACGCGCAGACAGATGTGATGTTTACACAGGTAAGCACACGAATCAATACAAACATATTTTGTATAATTGCTTTTCAAGGGTACACTACAGAGACTTCAATCTATAAAACTGGTCAAACATGTGAGTGTAATCTCATCAGCACCTGTCAACTAATTTACCCCTGCTTCCTAATCAGGTGTTTTGCTGCCAGCCGTGTGATGTGATTGGCCAGGATTTTGAGCTGCCAGTGCAGATTACAGCAAGTCCCGTTCAGACCTTGCCTGGTGTTCGCAGCTTGGAGGAAGAACTACAGGAGGCTATTCAGAAAGCACAGGTTAGAGTCTGTAGATGAACAGGAAGAGATCACCATAAGGTTTGTACAGTGGGATTTAAGTGTTTTGCTCTTTCTTTTTGCCACAGATGGACCCTCGACAGTCCATAGACGACATTCTGGATGAGCCCATGACTTGTGTCGGTGAGTATCCCATAATTAATTCAGCGTACAACTTAAGTGGCTCTCATGTTTCTTTCAGTGTCTAATCCTTTTTACTACCTCTCTTCCAGGCTCTGTCAATGTCTCCGATCATAAATCCCCTGCCCACTCAGTCCCCGGCCTGTCGCCTCCTCCTCTTCCTCCTCCTCAAGCCGATCAGTCCCAGACCTCCCAGCAGCACAACAAGGATGACAACTTCCTGCCCTCACCTCTTTGCTCCTCTCTCTTGCTGGAGCTCCCTCCATCTCCTGCTGTAATAAACCCCAGCCAGGTGATCCCTGTTCCTCCCCCACCACCCATCTGCACCTCCCCTCTGTCATCCAGTGAAAAGTCACGGAAAAGACGGGCTCCGACACTGTTTGATGCTGCTGATTGGCTGGAAACGCTGACGTCCGGCCTCCACCCTCTTACTCCACCGACAGCTCCTTTTGTCGAATCAGACTTAAGTCTGGATTCAGATCTGAATGTCAGTCGAGTGTTGGATCTAATGATAGAGCAGTGGTGAGGACTTGTGTGCGCATATCTGTTTGTAACTCCTTTGTATTTACAGTAGATGAGTGTTGTATTTTTTAATGGTCATGAATGGGGCAAACTGTATGCATCCCACTGAGGGCACAAGATTGTGAATAGCGGCCTCCATCTACCCGTCATTGAAAGGCCGTCAGAGTCACTGGCTCCACGCAATGTCGAGAGCTGGATTCATTGCTGGCTTTGATGGGGCAACAAGAGCACAAACACGTGCACACACAGACACTGCAGAGCGCTGTTTAAAAGCACTTGGGCTCAGCCAGGAATGGCAAACAAGCAACACATCTGTGGATTGACACACTCCACAGCACAATGTTTGCAGTGCAAAACAAAAGAAAACCTGGTGGCATATTAATTTAAACATGCTTCCTGGCTGTGCTGGGAGAATGTTGTTTCTGACTTATCTCCAAAACCCGTTGTCAGATTGGGTTTGAGCGTGGCCCCTGGTGTTGACTCAGTCATTGAGTCCTAGCCATTCATAAAGCCCATTTAGTGTGTGTAAAAGCCAGACAGAGCACACAGCTTGTGTGTGGCTCCAGACCTTAACCCTGGTGCCAGACACACAGACGGCATGCAGAGGGTGAGAGCTGGCAGAAGCTACAAACAAGCTGTGTGAGTGCGTGCTCGTGTGTGTGCGTGCAAGTGTGTGCGTAAGCTTGTGTATATGTGTGCTAAGTATGTGTGTGTTCAATATGTAACTGCGTGTGACTGTGCACACAAGGCTGCTTTTGTTTGTATGTGTCAACACCCAAATGCTTCCGTGTATATTTATAAGCATTAATGCCAAATGCACTTGTAGTTATTTGCTTACAATTAAGTGTGACTGTGTGTGGTATGATTGATCTGTGAGAGGATATGTGTGAAAGACACAGACAAGAAGCTGTGGATTTCTGTGTCCACATTTCAGACCAGACATTTCATTGTAGTCTCATTGCCAGCAGGCAGTAACTCCAGTGTAGTTATCCAGTGTAATCATCAGAACAACCACATTACCTTGTTCAAGTCAGCATTCTCCAGGAGAGCAATCAGGCAACCACCCCAAAAATAGTCCCCATACAAATGCACCAATCACACAAGTGAGAGTTTCCTCATCGCTTTGCAAAAACAGGTGGTCATTTTGTTCCCTGATTAACCCCCAGCAGCGTCTGGCCCGCTGCACGGTACTTACTCTGCTACTAGCAAAGCCAGATTTAGCACAATTTATAGCCCAACCCCAAGGCCACACCTGTTCACTTAGTGTAAATTAATTCCACAAATGTTTTATTTGACATTGTTAAATCTTTGCTGTACATTGCAAAACAACCATTTATATTAAGAGACAAAAATAACACTACAGAATAAGCTCAAAATAATATGTATGGAGAATATTTAACACGTCACGTGATCAGAGTTGAAGCTGATACAGTAAATGCTGCACATTTTCTTAATGGTGACAGTGATCCTGCTTTTAAATTCTACATGATTTACTGGTCACGCAGAAATGGGTACATTATTTGTTTGCATAATACACTTTCAGTGAGTTATGTCCATTCTCAACGCCACTTAACATAATGACATTAATGAAAAAAAAAGTCTGACAGAGGTTAGCTGCCATTAACCTCGGCTGTGACTGATAAATGTAATTTAGATACAAGATCTCGTCTACATGAATTTATATCCTACCCTTAATTGGCTACATGTCCCATCAATCATTATGGAGAACCCTGATTGGCTCATTTATATCTGGAACATTTTATAATTTGATAACTAACTGGAAGTCCTTCCATAAGACCACTTTGTTTTGGAAAGAAAAGTTTTGTCCCATCCTCAGTCTCCAAAGTATTGTGTTAAAATAAAGTGCTGAGTGCAATATGATTTGTGTAAAGGGCACATAAACCGGCAGATCTGAGGTTATAGTATGTTCATGTCATGTTTTTTGTATGCAAATTTTTCAGTGTTGCTGCCAGCCAGTTTCTTGTTCTGATGATTATCCGCTGTCTCACTAAGCGAGACAGCCACGGTAAATTGTTGGAAGAAGATATCTATGCACAGGCAAACCTTCAACACACAGCTTTGTCTTGAAGCAATTCTTATACAGCTGTTTCTACAGAGACTCTGAAAAATGCAGTTAAATGTGGACGGATGGCTTTGATAATCATAGCGATCAATAAACATTGCCTGCTGCATGAATAAAAAAAGAAGAAAAGAAAATTGATAGGCAGGAGAGTAAGATGCTACCTCCTGTGACTTCCAATGCTTTAGGGCCGACACCGGTGTTTTCCTCTTTTCTTATTTAATTTCCAAACACTGGTGCAGAGTTTCCTGGAACAACCCTGAGACAGTTTCACAGGTTTGACTAAAGCCCAGGTTTAATACTTGTTGTTTTAAACTGGGTTTGAAACTGACCTGATGTGGATTTGAAGCTGCTTAGGACAGATGTCAGCTGGAAACACTCGGGTGTTTGTGTCAGCTGAGACTCTGTTGGCCACTTTTGCTGCTATAAATGCCTTATTTTAAAAATGTGAGAGAAAATAAAATGTGTTTGCTTTTATTTATTGTAACTTATTCATGCAAAAGATGCCAACCACTGTCCAAAATGTATTTTAAAGCATTAAGAAAATTAAAGTCTTAATAGATTTTCTATGTGTTTTTTTTTTTATTTGCGCAAAGCGAGCACACAGCTTGTTGCTGTGATGTGGCCCGCTGAAAGGATTAACAAGTGGATTGCTTCATCAAGAAAGAACTACTGATTACTTATATATTTCACAAGAAGCTGTCCCAAATGATGTCTTCTGAAATATTGATGATCAAAAAGTATATTAAATATTCACTTGTACCAATATGCTGCTTAAATATCCATGAAAGAGCACTAACTTCCACATGGCTGGATGGTTAATCTTCATAATGACACCGTAATGTCATTTGGAGGAATGCAATGATGTGGCTGTAAATACAAAGCTGGATAAACTATGACCTCAGTGATCATCAGAAAACAAAGGACCACCATATGAATGATACGAAAATGAAAGATATTTTATTTTCAGAAAATTATAACTATAAGTTTTCCTTTCAAATATGTCATAATATTAAAACAATTATATTTTATTACTACTATATTCTGACATGATGTTCAAATTTCATTATGTATCAGAATAACAACGTAACATCAAAAGGGACATCTGGGACCCTATACAAGTTTATACTACATTATGGGAACAAAAAGGTGTTTCATCTGAGTCTAGGTGTGACGTCAGCAAGTCAGATACACTCTTCTTTGATTGACCTGTTATCAGGCCACATTTCAGGCTTTTACTTGTAGCTAATCAAGAGTGCAGAGCAATGCTATGTTCACAAGCTTAGTTTAATGTGTTAGCATGCTAACATCTTTGTTAGCACTAAACACAAAGTACAGCTGAGGCTGATGGGAATGTCATTAGCTTGCAATCCATCCAATTTTGGAGAGACACTTTAGATAAAACCACAAATGTCAACCTCATGGTGGCGCTAGAGGAAAAGTCAGGGGATCACCAAGGCAGTAGGATGTTTTTGACCATCCATCCAAAAGTCTGGACTAAAGTGACGGTACAACCGATAGACCTACACCCTCAATTCCAAAATAGTTGGGATGCTGTGTAAAACACAAATAAAAACACAATGCACTCACTTGCAAACGAACTGTGTTTGCTGACAGTGGTGTTCCTGAGTCCATGTAGTAATCTCCTATATACATTCATGTGTTTGACAAAGTGGTGAACCTCTCTCCATCCTTGCTTGTGAACGACTGAACCTTTCCAGGATGAACCTTTCATACCCAATCATGATACTATCACCTGTCACCAATGAACCTGTTTTACCTGTGGAATGATCCAAACAGGTGTTTTTGGATCATTACACAATTTTCACAGTCTTTTGTTGCTCCTTCCCCAACTTGTTTGAAATGCGCTGCTGCCATCAAATTCAAACTAAGCAGATGTTTATAAAAAACAGTGAAGTTGATGAGGTCAAACATTAAATGTATTGTCTTTGTACTGTTTTCAATTGAGTATATGTCAAAAAGGATTAACAGATTATCATATTCTTTTTTTGCATTTTGTTTTATTTAAAAGCAGGTGGATTGATTAATTGATTGACTGATCACAGAAACCAAGGTGTGTTGAGAGGATCCATCTCCATTTCAATCAAAGACAGGAACGTAAAGATTCAACAGACAGTTCTTTAGACTCACTTACAGCTCAGAGAGATCTAAACCAGCCTGTCTATTGGTTCTACAGTGAGCTACAGCTGCATATGTTGATAAGTTTAACCCTGCCATACCTGTCTAGAGACCAGGCTCAAAGAGAAGAAATAAGATGAGACAATCTACTCTCTTTGACTTATCCACCCAGGGGTGAGAGTGTGTTTTCACAGGGGTAATACTCCAAAGCTGTGACCAGGGTGTAATGAGGGATTCTCTGTAATGGCCCCTCTAGCCGTTCCACATCACTTCCTCCTCATCCCCCCTTTGCAATAACCGCTTCCTGCGCGATTTCATGGGAATTAAAGGGAGAAAGGTGTGTTTCATATGTAAAGCAGGTAGCTCTTGCTGAGATGTGAGATGGTTTGTGTGGATTCCCTCCCTCCCTCCATCTCTCCCTCTCTCTTCCTCGCTCTCTCGCTTCGTCTCTTGGGTCGGGGTTGGGGCGGGGTGTTGGGTGGGGGGGGGAGCTGGTTGAGGTAGGCTTTGATCACTGGCAGAAGGTCGCTATGGTTCGATTTCTGTGGTGCTCCTCTGAGAGGTTTGCTCTGCAATTATAAACCATGTGAGAGAAGGCAGAGGGATGTTAATTTCTCAGCAGCTACTGTAGCCTGTGTGTCAGTTAGCCAACAGCGAACATGAATCACATTTACAGTATGAGGCAGAAAAAAGGCATTTGGCACCACAGCAACCAATACATGGGATGTAAAATCCATTAAATAATCTCTTTACTATGTGAGCTGTGTGGTTGTAAGAAACTCAATGAAGGACTGTAAGAGCATGAGACCCTAAACTTGTGCTGACTCCCCATCCACAGCCTCATATACCATGATGGAGGCCTACTTACTGAAACCTGCAATAACTGATTTTTTGGCCACTTGGAGGCAGCAGAAGCCGTGAACACAATGTTTACATATTAACACATTAACAACATTAGTATTCACGTTTCTGGACACACAATGAATGTAGGTCCAACATTCAAATGCAAGCTTAGACACAAAATGCTGCACAAATTCACATTTTCAGTGAATTTCATTCATGTAAAAAACCTCATCTGATCATGATGCACTGCTATAACAGCATTAAAAACACAAGTGCTGTGCTACCTGAAAAAGCAGGTCAGCATAAGACAGGACTGTGAGTAGGGGAGTTGGTGTTATGACCTGGACCATGTTTCACTCTTTGGACATGTTGCAGCTGTGGAAGATGAGAAAAATAAACACACATAGACAGACAGAAAAAAACAAGGCATGATTGTGAGGTTGGTTCTATTTCTTCATGATTGTTGGTGTGTTTGAAATGTCTCTGTTTTCTTTTGTTTGCATGGTGATTGGTCAACCCAAATTTGCAGACTTCTCTACGTCATGCAAGCACCATGTTGTTCCCAATCTTTTTGAACATCTGCAATACAGCCTTACAACAATGTCACCCATCATGAATAATAATAATAAAAAACATATTCACCCATATTCTTGCCATTAAAGAAGGACTCCAATTGTCACTGGGATTGTCTCTTATTTGTACAAACAAAACTTGCTCGTATGCTACAATTATGTTAAATGTCTGTAAAGTAGTGGCTTTAAAACAAAAGAAACTGCAAAAACCAAAGAAACTGCAACAGAGCTGAACAGATTCTTGGTTTTGGATTTTGATGTACACCTGCATCTTTGCAAATACAGTGTTGTACTTTTTATATGGACCCTCAGACTGCTTCTACAAGTCAATACAAAGAAAATAAAAACATCTGAATTTCCTCCTGGGACATAAAACATGGGGATTCAATGAAACCACTCCAGAAATCTTGTTTTCTGCTGTAAAAACTGGTGAATTATTACTGCTGCTCTGCCTCAAGGAAGAAATATTTGAAAAATTCAAATGTTGTTCACTCTGCTTTTCGAAGGTAGAAAAAAATGTGGAGACAACAGTCACACATCAGTGGAGTCTTACTGTATGTAATTATATAATTTGCAAACAGTAATTTGTATAATTTGCATTTATAAAAGAGAAATAATTTAGAGAAGATGTGGGTTGATTCATGATGATAAACTGTTTCTGTAAAGAGCTTGTTGTTGAGGAGTGATTAATTATTCTTCTTATGTTCAGAATAACTAATTTCCTTGTAGTTCTCTGTTCAACTGAATCTAACCGGTTCATTTACTCCTCCTCATGAAATCTGTTATCACACAGCACACGCAACCAATATGGAACGTGCACTTCAGCATCGCTAATCATGAAATTACGGCTTTGGGAATTTTACCTCCACACTGCAGTCTGACTCCTGCTGCACAAAACCATGTCTCTGTGCTAAAATCTTGCAAAAGGGACATGCAGAGAATATTTCAAAAGACATGGCATAGTGCAGTTTCATCTTGTGAAGCAAGGATGCCCTGAGACTGTTTAACGTAGCCTGTGTCTGTGTCTGTAACTTGAGGCTTCTGCAGCTTTCCAGCTCTACCACACATCAAACTGCAGGGCTGGTTAAGCTGAGCAGAGCTGCTGCTCGTCTTTGTTTAAAACTGGGTGAGATGGGGAAGGCTAATTGGACTAATTAGCACCAAAACAAGGCTTGACTGAACAGTCTTTCTGTGCACAGATGTTTTGCCTCTTTTTAGTTGAAAAAAGATGCAGGAAGAAAAGAGCCTCATTTTCAAGGCTAACCCACTGTGGCATTCTTCGGCTCTGTGCCACAAAGCGGGCAGGCAGACGTGTTTCTGGTGTACTGGTGCTTGAATTGACCTTTGCCACAATAGCGGGAGCCTCAACAACTCCAACTGAGCTTCTTGACAGTCAGTTGCTGAGTCGCACTACCCAGCGGGATGAAAGCTTAACCAAGTTCACACTTGTCTGAACTGTGATTTTTTGGGGGGGCTTAGTGTTACCTTAAAAACATGTTTGAAGTTTCCAACTGTAATCCCAGGACTTCATGAAGACTTCATAAAAACTACAGAGCTCTAGCCCAGTATAGACCCGCAAAGTGGAGTTCAGTCAAATACACTGTAAAATGAATTCTATGAACAGTATTTTATTTCTATACCCAGTATGTATGTGAAGTCGTGTCCCTGACATGATACATAAAGTCAATCAGTGTTTGTTTTGTGCCTCATTTTCATCATTTGCTGCTTCAGTGCTTCATGTTATCGTCCTAAAACGACTCCACTGAGCAGCGCTCATATTGTCTTGTACCAACAAAAAAAAAGTAAGCCAGAGGGTTTTTGGTAAGTATCCCTATCTTGAAAATCTTACAAGCATGCTGTAGGCTTAGTGTGGGATAAATATAGACAGTATTTTCCATTATAGTGGTTCATTATAGTATAAAATACAGAGAAGCTTTCGTGGATCCTGTGAATATTTTAATATAAAATTTATGTCGTTGCAAAAAATAGTCTCTTCAGGACATTGCTCCGGTGACAGGACCTGCACTGTGTAAAATAAGGCAATTAAAAACCGACAGTGGAGTATGAGTATGAGTCTCATTGCATCAATGTTGAGGTGTTTCCCTTTTCAATCATTCTCCACTGCAGTTTAAATACTTTTCATATGCACATGTATAAATATAGCCATCACACCTAGGATGAGGACAGGGCTGACAGGGCAGTGACCCGAAATGAATATAATGGAAATATTTGGATGTCGTTCTTATCTGTTCACATCCAAATAATGTATTCATATATGTTTGCATCCCAAGTCTCTGTGACGTGAGTCCATGCCTATATTCTCACATAAGCATCCAAAAACAATGACCAGCAGTCCAACAAGGTGAACCTGCTACAACTTCAACTCTTTTGGGATAAGAATTTAAATGTCTTTCAAATCATGTGCAAAGGCCCAAATCTCTTTAAACCCCTGAGAAAAAAAGGTCAATGAGCAGAAGGACAAAAGGATGAGTAATGTGATTTTTTGAAGTGAAAAATTAATGTAAGATCTCGGAGGGGAAAAAAAATGTTCCCAAACGCAGAGCTTAGCTGTGCTGAAGTCGACGACCTCTGTCTTCAACTGCCAGATAAAAAGCAGGTTTCATAAAACCTGAGGAGGTGAGCTTTGTCACCAAAGAAAGAAACAAACAGGTTAGGACATTTTTATTTTGTTTTAGCAGAGCTGACAGGAAGAAAGACGACAGAAGCATAATTCATTCCTGCGCTAAATTACAACTGTAGTGCTTCATATCCTCAAAGGTGACTCTACCTTCATGTCAGCGCTGAGGTTCTTCTTGTCAAGTTACTCTGTACAACAATGATGTTAATTTTAGAAACCCGGCCATGAGTGTCACTTTGGTCCAAATTGAAATTCAAATTTAATAATGCATTTTTTTTATCCTTATAATAAACGGCAAAGATCATAGAAAAAAAAACCATCAGAAATGTCTGTAAAGTCACATCAAAAATCACATTAGGGAACGTTCAGAACCAATTTGCATTTGGAGGTGTGTGTGTGTGTGTGAGAGAGAGAGACAGAGAGAGAGAGGAGCTCGATGTGAGTGACCCACATTAGATCTAAAAGGTGTGAAACTTTACAAATAATGCAACTGCGTCAACCAGCGGTGCTTGCTCCAATTTTTCTTGAAAACTGAAATGGAAAATGAAATGTGATGGTATTATTATCAGAAATTTTTTTTATGTGTTAGATTTCAGAAAACTGAGTATCCTGCATTTTGACAGAGGACTAAATCATTTTGTGTCCTGTCTTCTCCAATGTGTTGTTGTGTTTGTGAATGAAGGTGCTGTAGTTTTCATTCTGACAGTCCTGATATGTCACGTCTCATCCCATCCTGCCCTGCTCTGAGGTTATGCTTTTCATTGTTTCACATCATTCAGCCATTGTTTCCTGTTTTATTTTGATACTCTCCTCTTGTTTCAGTAACTTCACTTCCTGCTTACTGATTGGTTTCACCTGTCTCTGATTAGCTTTCCCTCCCAGGTGTATTTAGTCTGTGTGCCCCCCTCGCTCTCTCTTTGCCAGTTTGTCTTTGTACTGTGTGCCAAGCCTGTCAGCCCTTTTCCTCGTGTTCAGTCCCAGTGTCTTTGGATTTTTGCTGGGACCTTGCCCGTTTCTGGACTTTCGATTCTTGCCTGCTCCCAGTTGGATTTGCTTGCCTGTTTGGACTGCCTTATCTGGTTTTGACCCCGACGTGCCTGACCATCCAGTAAGCCTTTAAACTTTTGAAGTCGTGCAATAAATCATTGAACTGCTGCAGTCCTGCCTCTGTTGTCTGCATCTTGGGTCCAGTCCCTTGTGCTCCTGTTTCCCTGCTTGCACAATCGTAACTGTAAATTTAGCAAACTTTTCTTAGCAGTTTACACTTGATATTTTAAACTTTCAAGGCATCCAAGAAACTGTTTCAGTAAATCAGACATGCTTTTCTTGTCTTTCTGTGCATGAAAGAACATATCGTCTTCATACAAGATTCCAAAACAGTTGAGACGCTGTATAAGACATAAGTGAAGCAGACTGTGATAATCTGCTAATCCTTTTTGACATATACTCAATTAAAAACAGTACAAATACAGCACATGTAATGTTTGACCTCATCAGCTTAATTGATTTTTATTTCTGCTCATTCTGAATTTGAAACAACACGTTTCAAACAAGTTGGGACAGGAGCAGCAAAAGACTGTGAAAGTTGTGGACTGATCCAACAATCATTCCACAGGTAAACAGGTTCATTGGTGACAGGTGATAGTATCATGATTGGGTATGAAAGGTTCATCCTGGAAAGACTCAGTCGTTCACAAGCAAGGATGGAGAGAGGTTCACCACTTTGTCAAACACATGATTGAATAAAGGAGATTACTACACGGCCTTGGGAACATTTTGTAAAATGGTTGGTAAACACAGTTCATTTGTAAATGATTGCATTGTGTTTTTTTATGTTTTACACAACTTTGAAATCGGGGTTGCACACATGACATAAACTGGTCTGATTCCAACTGTGAGCTTTGTTAAACTGCCTGTACCTGAAGTGCAGATCTGTCCTCCTGAGTGTTATTGTCTTGTAGGAGCAAGATTACAGCCAAATCAGATAAAACAAAGCCTGAGCCACAAGCAGTCTTGTGTGGGTTTGAGTGAGTGTGTATCTACGTTGTGTGTATTTGTGTCTGTAAAGGATACAGCTGAGTTCCAGCGTAGGATATGTGCGAGACTGCACCCCTCACCACTCCTCTTTTGCTCCCCGCTGGGTCTTTCCTGTACTTCTTTGTAACGACTTGTGTCTGAGGCCGAGTGTCAATGACAGCACACCTCGCACACTTGGTCTGTGTACAGCTGCCGTGTAACACAGCCCAACCTTGCCTCCAGCTGATTGTATTGCAATAATGAAAAATAGATGCTGGGGGTTGTGCATGTCTTGCCGAGCGCGTGTGCATATATACATGTGCATTCACGTACGAGTGTTACCTCCTCTGTCGGTTTGCTGGGGAAGTGGGATGAGCTGGTAGGTGTGTTCACCCCGTGGCCATGCTTCATCCATGTTAATGAGGATATAAGGGTTCCCATCCCTCCAAGGTCATACACACTGTAGAAATACTGTAGGGATTAACTACCCCCTGCATCCTTATTGCATATGCTCTGAATATGACCATGGGCATTCACAGATTAGATTCAGGTTGTCACATTTGTGGGTTTCTCTATCTGCAAATATGTGTTTATTATAACCCACACATGTGCTCAAGGTGCACCAACCCCTCTCAACCACATCAGCAGTGATGCTTTTACATCAGAAATTTATATATAAGAGGAAATAACTCATGTCTGAACTCAGCACGCGTTTAGAAGAATATTTTGACATTTGCTTTCTTGCTGAGAGTTAGATGGGAACGTTGATAATACTCATATGTCTGTGTGTTAACTATAAGGCTACAGCATGAAGACTGGAAACTGAGGAAATGGCTTGTCTGGTTCTGGTGACAAAATCTGCCTACCAGCACCTCTTAAGATCACAGATTAACAGAGAGCTAATTTGTTTAATCTGTACAAAGACTGAAGTGTAAATGTAACATCTGCTGAAAATCTGCCCAAAGATTGTAAATGAACCCCTGAGAAGCTCTATGAATCAGGCTACCATAATAACATTAAGGCTGGCCAACAACATTGTCTCTGACCCCAGCAGTGTACTGAATACAAATTGTTACCGGAGATACAGGGTTCCACGATTAATAAGGTTGGACTGAAGTGATCCTAAAAGTAAATATGGAGCTTAATCCCAGATCAAATGTACATTGAATGATTGTAATGTCATACTAAATGTTTCTTCATTTTTGTTTTTTCTGTTGCAAATGGAGCCGCTGTGAAACATGAAAACTGTCCGACTTGAACCATTATCATCATTAAAGTCCACAAACCTCATAAAACTGGAAACTTTAAGCTTCTTATTTTTAAAGTGTGAACAAATGACATGCTAATTAGGGCGCTTTAGAGGAGCTGGTAGGCGGCAGGTAGGTAGGTAGGTCCAGTTTTTATGCTCAGCTAATCTAACAGCAGCTGGTGGTAGTGTGACACACCTAAGAAAGGTGACCACATTTAGATGGAAATATTTAATTGTGATTATTTTGATAATCATTTTTGATTTATTGTACATATTTATATTTGCGTTTAAGATAATTCTATGTTCATATGTTTAGTAATTATACTGTTTTTAACATTTATTATATAAATATAGTGGGGGCGGAACCTTTGTGCTTGCTCTGGTTGCTCTGGGGGTCAGTAAGGGCGCGCCCCTCCCGCTGCTCCTCAGAGACAACGCGTACCTCGTCCATTACCCTAATTCCACCTGCTTCATACAGGTTCGTAAAGTTAAAAAAAGACACGTTAACTATTGTTCATACAAAGCTACGTTTAGTAAATGAATGTTTTTGTAGAGTTTTGAATGTTTAAGTTGTTTGAAATATGTGGTATTTAGTCAGTAAAAGTTTATGTTTTAGCGCAGTTTGCTAGCGGTGACGTCACACGCCCGCGAAAATATCCCCTTAGTATGTTAAATGAAAATGTGTTTTAAGGCTCCTGCACCTTCATTATTTAATTAATGTTCAGTTATAAAGTATAAGTTAAGTCTGTATGTATATAGTAATTGTTTAGTGGTAGTTTATGTTAAAAGAAATTGTTGAAATATTTACTCCAAGCACTTTTCAATCAATGCGTTTCAGGGCCCTGTAACATGAATAGTTAATGTCAGATCGAGAAATGCCGATGAACATAGCATCCATTTGTACTGAGTGTCAGTATTTTATCAGTTATATACTGTGAAGTGAGTGAATGAAAGTGATTTATTCAGTAACTTTAATTTGTATGAAAGAGGAAATGTGTATCGTGTTGTTATGTTTAATGAATATGAGTGATCATAGTGAGGACCTGAAGTTAATTGATCAGAAATGTTTGTTTTTATCTTTGGTGCTTGCGTAATAAACCTGAGAGGCAATTTGGAGAGAGGCGTACCTCGTCCTCATTACCCTACTTTCACCTGCTTTATACAGGTTACATTTATTTGCTGCCATGGTCTTTGGGCCGGAGACCCGTAATAGTAGCTTCATATTAACTGTACAGATATTGAGTGCTATTGATCCCCTTGTCTCACTCACAAATAAATCCTATTTCCCAAAATGTCAAACTATTCCTTTAAGCACCAGGCTACCTGACGTGCACCAACAGTTGTGCCACAGTGTTGCTATGCAGCGTTCAATTGCCAGCTCTGAGTTTGTGCAAAAAAACTCCTGGCATGGCTCTGTCCTTTCCACAGTCGTGTTGCTGCTCTATGGCTGCCTCTTTAAGCCCTCCAGAATGCTTCCAAGGAGAGATTGCCATGCTTGAGCTAATCTCAGAACCCATAACCAAATCTTGCTCTGTGGCAAGCTACTGGTTGTCTGTCAGGAGAGATTCTGCTCCCTCTACCTTAACAACCAAGCCAACCAAGCATGACCCCCTTCTCCTTCAATGGAAGACCCATATATGCCAACACTGTCTCCTCATGTCAGTCTTTGCAGTTCGGTCTTGAAACTCTGTAATCCAAATTGATAGGGAGGGATGAGGCATGCAACACGAGTCATAAATGGCGGCTCAAAACCTATTCCAGCTTTTGAATTGTTTTTCCACTAAGCTCTCTCGGTTTCTTGTGGGTGCAGCTGCTTAACGAGGCAAAGAGTCCAGTGGCGCTGCTGTCAGAGCTGCGTGATGTGCAGACCAGCTGCAAGTGAGCGTGTTACATGTGGACATGTTCGACCGCCGTCTCTCTGCAGGGTCAGTTTGGGAACGATCTCTGGATGTTTTAAGGATTCATTGCATTGTTCAAGGACGCTTCAGCCGAGCGAGCTCTGCGCAGTAGCTAGAATCCCCGTGCTTTTTGGTTGAAGGGTGTTTTCCCTCGTCAGTGTGACAACCTGATTAGGAAGTACTGGATACATTTGTTCAGGAGCTGTTCTGCTTCGGTTTATCCTGTTAAGAGGAGGTGAGCAGGATTGATGGAAGGGAGGTAACCAGTGGACAGCCAGTTGCTCTGCCGCAGCCAGTTTCTAGGCTTAAGCATCATGTTGCATGTAGACGGAGCGAGAAATGTCATCCACAAATGGCCCTAATATGTTCATATTACTGACTCAAAATAACCAAAGCAGATATTGAATTTCTAGCTTTCAGGTGCATTCATTCAAATGTATCCAGTAAGCAGTGTGCAGGAGAGGGAGGGCTACATGCAGAGACATTATATGGGCAGCATTATTTCTCAGCACTGGATAACAGAGTCTATTTCACAGGAGCAGATCTTAGGTAGTGAGTAACAGGCCCTGCAGAGATGCAGATTATGTGAACTAAAGGCTTCGGTGCATCCCTTCCCCCAAGTCTCTCCACATACTCACTTGATGCACATGCTGCCCGCTGCCCTTCGATACCACAGCATTTATTTTTCTGTCTATCCCACACGACTCAAGCATGGCTCACTTTTTCCTCGCCTCCCTCCGTTCGCCCTATCATCAGTGTAAAATACCTCACCCCTGCAGACAGAGACAGATGGAGAGAGCAGCGCTAGCCCCGTGCTCAGCTCCAATGATTTATGCCACAGTAGCACACAGACACACACACAGAGACACACACCTATGCATTCACGCATACAGCATGCATGTGATCATACATCAGCAGATGAGATTGCATGCATAAATACGCAAGGACTCGCTGGTGACACAGAGCTGAATGCATGACGGCACCTGTCTTGTGTTAATGTTAAATGCCAGCGCTCCAGGGCTTTTTAAAAGGACATGTGCATCTTTGAAGCAGTGGCAACAGAGTCTGACATCATTTGTCCCTTTCTATGACAGTTAAAGAGGAACAGGCTGCGGGCACATTCCTCCTCCTTATTCCACCTGACTGAGGTGTCAGACCTAAAAAAGCCGTGTTATACTCGGCTGCAACACGACGCCACGAGAATGGAATATCGGTTGTTAAGTGTCAACTAAGCAAACTGAGTGGATTTTTAAGGGTAGATAATGAGAATACAATGCTGCTATGGGAAGGGAGACTGAGAGAAGACAGTCAGTGGAGTGTGTGCAAGGACTCGGAACTGTTATGGTGTTGCAACAAGGACATGCTTGCTGTACATGAGGCGACAGTTTGCGAGTAAGGTCATTGTACACGCTGTCCTCCTCATCACCCCCTCCCTCTAACCACACACACGCGTACACAGCCACCTTTTTAATATTAATTCTGTTGTGTAGCAGGGTGGGGAGGTGGGAGCGAGGGTGGGGCACAGGATTCGGGTTGGGATGGGGAGAAGGGAGGGCAGGAAAGGGGACAAAGATGGAAAGAAGCAGTCAGATGGTAGACAGGTAGAAAAGAGGAGAGGAGGGCTGACAGAGGAGGGAATGGAGGGATGAAGGTAGAGAGAGAGAAAATAAGGGAGGTAGAGTAGTGGTGGAGGGGAAATCGTTTATCCTGCAGCCCAGGTAAGGGTGACCTGTTTGTCTCTGTCGGCCTCTGTTACTCCCCTGATGTCTCTATAATAGGCCTGTGAAGCAGGTAGACACGACAGCACAAAGCAGCGGCTCACAGTAACAGAGGCTCGCAGGCGCGCTTAAGCTCCTTTGCACCCCAATAACTTTGGGGAATTCCCAGAAATTTCAGTTAATGAATTAAATGGCACCATTTGTTATTTCCAATGAGTTGTTTTTAACAAATGCGGCTTAAAGAAAAAAAGTCCACAGTAAAAAAAACAAGCTCTTCAGGGCAGCTTTTGCCGCCATAACCTGCATTTTTGAGCCAGTTTTGTTGTTTGGTGGAATATTTTTTTTCTGTAAGGATGAAAATGTAGGTCTGTCTAGTTGGTTGGTCACCCACTTTGTCACCTACTGAATGGCTTTCCATGAAATGTGGTACAGACATTCATGATCTCCAGAGGATGAATCCTCCTGACTTTAATGATCTCCTGACTTTTCTTCTAGCGCCACAATGGATTTGACAATTTTTTGGTTTTGAGTCAACAACTGTTGGATGGATTTGGTACAGCCTTTCATGTCCCCTTCAGGATGAATTGTAAATACTGGCAATTCCCTGACTTTTCATATAGTGCCACCATCAGGTCAAAGTTTTTTTTTGTGTGTAATATTTTGGTTCATGACCAAATACAATATCAGCTAAACCAATGAACCTCTGCTTTATTTTGTACTTAGTGCTAATTAAGAAGTGGTAGCAAACACTAAACTAAGATGATAAAAAATATACTTGCTGAACATCAACTTGTTATCATTGACATTGTGAGCACATTAGCGTTTGATAGCATTTAGCTCAAAGCAAAGCTGTGCTTAAGTAAAGCCTCACAGAGCTGCCGGCACAACTGTGGAGTCTTGTTTCTTGTTAGTCTTGTTTCCCCATGAATGACTGTCCAAACACAGATGATGTGACATCATGTCAAAATATTTCTAGCTAGTTCAATTGCAGAGAAAAATCTTTTTTTCTGAAACAACAATGTTAGGTTTTGGCAGCAGCGCCTCACAATCAAAGAACAGGAGCTTCTTTCTAGATGTACAATTTTGCACCGCTGTTCAACAATCACACAGAGAGAAATCCATTGTAGAGTAAAAATGTCAACACTCCATGACAAATGAACTCCTGCAATCCACTGAACACCACAGATTGATGACTTATAACAGTGTAAGAGTATTCAAGGGTGGATTTTTTCCTTAAGGCAGTAGCTATAGATCTAGCTGGAACTTGAAATAAAAGTAAGCCAGGCAGCCGGGTCTCTTTGATTTGTGTCTCTGCTCACTTCCACCTCCTGTTTTTCATTTCACTCATCGTCTCCTCTGCATGATGCAGTAATGACAGCCCCCTCTTCGCTTGCTACCAAATCACCTCAGTGAAGATCCATTTCATTACTTTGATTTGGAAATAAAACAGTGCAGTGCAGTGGCAAAGTTGGAAATGAGCGCAGATGAGAGGTAGAGGAAGACAGAGGGTGAGAAGAAAGAGAGGCGAGAGGAAAGCTTGGCCTAGAGCTATGGAAAGTTGTAATAGATGTTATGTGAGCAGCAGGAGAATAAAAAGCATGTGGGCATTTATATGGAATTAAGGCTCGGGTAGTCATTACCATATTGTCTAAGACCTTTCTGTTTTTCAAAGGATTGCATTAGTTTTTCTCAAATTACATCCCCAAATAATACACATAGATATACAGTTGCACACATTTAAAAGGCTCATGAAAAAGGTAAAGCACAAAAGGGATGATGTTCTTAATTTGAATTCAAATTCATAAAACCACTGACACCGAACTCTTGATTGGACCTTGTCAGCCTTTCATTTAAAAAACAAAGGGGGGGAATCATAAAATGTACTATATACTATAGAATAGAAATAATGTAAAACAAATAAATAAAATGCAAACAAACAATCTCGGACAGAAGACTCCATTTAGCCTTTAAAAGGGAGAAAGTCAGTCTTCCTTTTAACCCTAGACAAAAACAGGTCCCCAATAAAAGAAATATAGACTCTGTTTACAAGCTTGGGTGTTCAATGAGTAGCAAAAAGTAAAGACAAGGAGACTACAAAAGTGCAAATTGCAGTAGGGACAAAATGACAGGTGAGCCGGGGGAAATGAAAGGGTTCTTCTGCTCTGATGTGCAAGTCAACCGGCACCTCGGTGTCATCCTGAACTGTCAGCCAAGAACCAATCACCTGCTGACATGTATCTGCCCGTGTCCCGCTGCACAATCAGTCAGGAGCGACCCGTCAAAGAGTCTGACACACGACTGTACACTGACGCTCCTGCATATTATGATATACTGAATAATGATTTTTTTTTTATAGGTGATATTGAGAATGATTACATATAGATTTCAATATTTAGTACCCATTGCTGTCAAAAAGAACCTCTCTGCTGTCCTGAAGGAGTCCTGGTCTCCAGTTTGAATCCAGCTCGGGGACCTCGTCCTCCTGTTTCTCTCTACTGTCTGTTGAAATCTTTGTTCAAACAGTATCTATAGTGCTTTAAAAGTTGTTTATCCACATATATGTAACTCTCAGATGTGCGTCGCTTTGGATAAAAGTGCCTGCTGAATGAAATTGTAGAAATAGTAGAATATGTCAAATCAATATGCTTCGACACTGCTTGTAGCTGTATTTGTTATTTATAAATGTTATATCATAAACAACCAATTTTAGTCAATATATATTTTCACAGTTTACAGTACAGATTACACATTGTAATGCTTTTGCCCATTAGGACAAGTTTAGCAAACATCACCATATTACATCTATAATGAAAGCAGGTGATCCGTCCCTGGAGAGTTGTAGGTTTACGTGTTAACGTAGTCGCTAATTTACCCAAGCTGCTTAACTCAGTTAGTTTGAAATGGCTTATATGAATAGATTTGCCTTCATCCTTCACTTGCTTGTTGACATAATATAAGTAGTGCAATAGATGCAAGTGTTGCGAGAAGGTTTTCCCAACCCATGTGTGAGTTAAACCTGGCTGCCAATCAACGCTGTATTGTCCCCACTGTATATGTCGTCCCTTCAGGAACCGTGTTTCAGTTTTAGAACAATACTGCATTGTTCCTGCAGAATATGAAACATCCTTTGTTTCACAGTAATATGCTTCTTTGTCCTTACAGCTGAAGTATCTCTTGTTTTACAGTAATCTTTTCTTATGAAGCTTGTGCACAGTAAGACAGTAAATTGTTCTTTCAGCTTTCCAAGTGTCTGCAGCCATTTGTTTTGTCATTCTTTCACAGTTCACAAAAAGTGCTGTGTTGTTTGTGTGTATACATCCTGGAGGGGGGGATGTAATTCTACCTTTGTAGATCAATAAAAAACATCGTATTATAATGTATTCCACTCACTATTCTAATCCATCCTCTCCTATTAGCAAACATATGGGCAAGCTGGCTGCAATGGCTGTTATGTAATTAATAGTCATGGTGGGGCAATTAAAATCGGGAGGCTTTATGGGCTTGCTGATTAAGATATTTAAAGCATGAAATACCCAAAGCTTTTATTTTTGTGCAAGTTTCTGCGTATCTTTGTGTTTATACTCATTTTCTTTTTGTGTCCTCTAGCAAATGTTTGTGTGAAAAATGAGCGCTGCCTTTTCTGTATGTGTGTGATGTGCGAGTACGTACAAGGCAAGGAACAGCTTTAACACTTATCCTTGACTTTTCCTTTACCCGCATGCAATTAATTACTGCCCAGAATAGCAGCCCTGGGATCAGCTGCTAAGGAAATGAAAACACATCAGTGTAAATGCAAAGCCAGCCGACTTGGGGAGAGCTGTTGCGCAGCACACTGAGACCCTGCACCTCCATCCATTTGCAATGGCAATCATTATCGCGTGAAAGCAGTGGTCTCCAACTCTATTCCAGAGGGGATGTGTGTGTTCACAGTCCCACAGTAATCCATATTCACTTTCTTAATTGGTTCAATTAGTTCTCTCAGATACTGTATGAATTTACACACTGCCTGTCCCCAGATAAAGTCCAGTTAACGTATTACTGGGCAGAGGTTACAAATTGGGTTCCCAGCGGTGAAGCTTAATACACAGTGGATTTGAAGTCATTTATGTGGTTGAGTGGGCTAAAAACTGTATTGCTGACACTGTAATGAGGAAACACAAGCATCTTGGCCTTTCTCTTTAGTCTTATGCAAGACTTAGACTCGTGGGAATTCACACGCAGACACACACTCACACACATGCCGTATCAGACACAGATGACTTCACAATGGGAGGTGAATATTCCCACACACCCACACACACACACACACACACACACACACACACACATATTAAACCATTATTAAATCAATGTTGGCATGTGGACTAAGCAATTATGTTAGTGACATGCTTAACTATGTGGCTTAATGGTCACCCTCCTTTAACAGCAGAGTTCAAGATACTGCAGAGGAAGGAAATGTGGACCAGCTTGAAAGACATGGACACAAGCACACACACACACACACGCTCACATCGTCAAACAAATGAGGCGGCTGCATTACTGTCTGTCTAGTGAATGGAGAGCGTATATTGATCTGGAGAAGAAGCTCGTACATCAGTGTGGTTAGGCAAAATGCCACTAAGGTGGAGGAGAAATCATGTACGGACATACACACACACACACACACACACTCTTCTTGTTCTTTTCTCTACCAGAAAAAACTGGCTCAACTTGCTGCTTGTTAAAACCGTCTCCATTTAAATCATATTCTTTATTGCTCGTTTAGGTTTCTATCCTTGATCTTCTATTCCTTTTTCCCCATTGTCCTCTCTCTCCCTCTCTTGTGTGCCCAGAGGTTGTCCAGCTCAAGGTTTCACAGCAAAGTGACTCCACAGTAGAGTACAGTACAGTACAGGCGACGGCGGTGCAGTTGGCTGGTTGCGGCTCTGGAGAGCGTCCCATCTTTCCTCTACCGTGCTATTTGTGGGGTCTGACGGGCGAACTGGGAATAGCAGGATGATTCAGCGCTACAGGGTCAGGATCTATGATAATGTACCATGGGGAACATTTCCATATAATGAACACAGTACATCTTCTTTAGAGGCCCTCTTGAGCAACGAAGATGAGGACATACAGATAAAGAGGAGTGAAAGAAAAGGGAGATCAAGGGAGATTTCAAGAAGGAGGGAGGGAGCGTAAAGGAGGAGGACAGAGAGAAAGGAGAAGGAGTGGAGGAGAAAAGTGGGGATGGCAATAACGAGAGAGAAAATTTAATGGAGAGACAAAGAAGTAAAAGAAAGGTAATGTTAATGCAGTGCAGCCAGCAGTTTGTGCTCCCTCTGCAGCACTTGTGAACACTCCTGGCTGTGTTGCTCTTTTATATCAGCCTCCTGCTGCTACTGTAAAAAGAGACATTGAGAGAAAGAGTTTTGCGTGCATGTATTTATGTGTTTGTGTGTGTGTATACGTGAATGCGTGTGTGCAAGCCCTTTGTCAGGAAGCTACAAATTGTCATGCTGGCTCTTGATTTGTATGGATAAAAGAAACCATAATGAGCCCCATAATGCAAGCTATTTAGTGCATCATTTGAAGGAAGCTGCCATGTCTGTCAGTCACAGGAACTTCCAAGTCTCTCCGTGACAAGCCTGGGCTTTTGTCCTGAAGTCTTGAACAATAAAGTGATACAGCGATGACAGACACGCGCACACGCCCAACTCACAACCCCGCATCTGTTAGACATTCATTATTCTCCCCCGTTGTCTTGCAGAGAGAAAACTGCCACGAGCTACAGAGCCAAACCGGGCTGGACCAAGTGGCTGCCTCTTTTCATGTCCTCTGCTGCTGGTTCCACATGGCACACAAGTGTGAAATTGGTGAGTAGATTACATGTGAGTGCTGTGATGTGCCAGCAGCTGGTCCATCTTTACAGGTCAATACTGATCAAACATGGCTGATAATGTGTGCAGTGAGTCCAGTTTTTCGCTTATCTAGGCAGATATCAGGACTCTAGTGAATCTTCTCACTGGAAAGAAATCGTATTTATTGATAAAAATCCATTACAAAAGACTATACAGAGTAATGTCCACATTCATTTTGCACTTGATTTTTTTTTTTTTCTTCATTCAAGCAGAATGCTTTAAAAGTAAAGCAATGACAAACTGTATTATTTCATCATTGATCCCTGATGATGAGAACCAATTCTACTTGAAACATTCAGAAAAAATTAACCTAATAGTCTTATAAATGCTCACATCATTGATTCATAATTGAAGTTTATCCCTGGCTTGACCCATTTGCAGCTCTCAGCTAAGCGATCAAGGAACCAATACAACGCCTGGCTGCCCCCTGTCAATACACCTGGTCTGACCTATCGGCTGAGGTGTAGAGGGGAGTAGATCTATAGCATTGACAGCCTCCCCAGTTCTCCTCCGCTCTCTCATTAGATCCACTCTATTAAACTCCTTATGCATCTGTCTGTAGGCTGCTGGCCGGGGGCTGGGAAACAATCAGAGAGCCCTGCTGGTGGTCTGCGAGCTGCACTATAGCTCAAGAACTGAGGGAAAGGGCTGAAAAGCACCGCTTGTACTGGCTGTTGAATACACTGGAAGGATTCTCATAGGCAGCAGTAGAAATTGTCTTTGAGTAGGCACAGAGTGGTTGTGCGTTTGTGTGACATTTGTCTGGTTTTAACATGCAGTGATGAGAGTAACTACATGTGCATAAGAACATAGAAATATTTCTGTGGTTGTGCTAAAAGACATTTTAGGAAATACACTGTCTGCTAGAGACTCAGAGGATCGATACTGCTCTCATATTTGTACGGTAAATATGGAGCCAGCAGCAAGTCAGCTTAGCTTAGAAGACTGGAAACAGGGGAAAACACTCAGCCTGACTCTGTCTAATATTTACAAAATCACCTATCAGCACATCTAAAGTGTGGAAGTGGAAAAACAGAATTCACTATTGTACTGGGATATAATAATAAAACATTAAAACATTTTTATACTTTGTGTTTTGTAGGGATAATCAAACAAGATGTAACATGTTAACAAAGCATCTTTAGAAGGGCTCGTAGGAAGATTTTTTTTCTTTATTTTACACTTTTGGACAAAGCCTAGCTACAGCTGTCTCTCCCTCAGGGATGTGTCCAAGAGGTGGCCTGGGGTGGCACTGCCCACCTCTGAAACCTGACTGGCCAGGTGGGACCTTAGTTTGAACATAGCTCAAATGTTAGTAATTTAAGTAGGTGTGTGTGTGTGTGTGTGTGTGTGTGTGTGTGTGGACACACCACTGTTGCACCTGTTCCCAGTCTTTATGCTAAGCCAGCCCATCTGCTGGTTGTAGATTTACATTGAATGCTGACATTGGTTTCTGTATGTGTGTCTGTGCTGGAGTCATCATTCAGGGGTAGAGTGGAGGCGAACGGGACTGGGTGGCACGGAGGAGGCCGAGGGGTCAGACATAGCTGCAGTCGTCACTCCCATCTTCTTCAGGGAACGCTCGTCTGTCACTGAGATGGAGCGAGAGAATGTAGGACGAGAGGAAGCTGGTGGGGCTGAGAAAGACAGAGAGATAGAAAGATAAAGAGAGACACAGATTTTTTTTAATTGTGCCTTTTTCCTTTATCCACAATTCTCCTCTATTCACTTTGACAGCACAAATGCATTTCACATGTCTTGCTAATAAAGCAAATTGATATTGAAGGCGAGAGGCTGTGATACACATGACATGAAAGAAACAACAAGACAGAGATAAAAGAGGAGGAAAAGCAAGAGAGGCACTGAGAAGAAGAAAAAAACAGAACTGTGTTTGAGTTTCCAATTTGTTTAAGTATACTTAAGATCTGTGTTGCACACTTAAGATTCACATTAGTTAAACATCTTATTGGTATTCAACTCACACACCCGATGTTTTATTGGACTCTCTAGAGTAAATGACATCCATTTACTTTTATTACAGCAGATGAATGAAATGAAATGTGAATGTAATTTGGTCTGTGCAGAGAGAAATGCAGTAGCAGCGTTTGGACTGTAGGGGGTCATGGCGGTGCAGCGAGCTGCAGCAGGTTGAGCAATGACTGCAGATTTGTTGCAGCTTGATGTCTCTCATCATCACATACAGAGGGAGAGAGAGAGAGCGAGAGACAGAGACACACACACACACACACGGAGAGAGAGAGAGAGAGAGAGAGAGCACAGGCAGCAAGATGCTACAGACCATGTTGGGAATTCTACCTTTGATATCTCTCACATCCAGCTGAGGTTCACCAGACTAACCAGCAGGGGGCAGGGTGACCATACACACACACACGCACGCACGCACAAACACACGTGCACATACACAACACATATGCCCAGACACAGACCCCCACCAGGGCTGACATTTGCAACTAAGTGCTGCAAAGGCTGGTTATTTATGTTGAGAGGGCTGCTGATGGGGGGGAGTTCAGCAGGTGGCTGCATTACACTGTTTATCAGACCGACGCAGTGGCATTATCACTTCATGAGCCGACGCACACACTTCTCCCCCCTTGCATCTGTCTTTCTGTCATCCTTTTCTGGGCATACACCCTCTGTCTCTCCCTCATCGCTGCCCCTTGTGTTGTGAAATGCCTCCTGACTGCTCTTCCCTCTCCATTTTTCTCCCACAGATGCACACCAGCCATCTGGGTACTTGTAGGGCACAGCTAAGGCACTAGTGGTGCAACCAGCCTCTGTTCGAGCCTGTTAGCATTACAGAGTTATTCATTCACACAATTTTGCAGTGAGTCGGCAGCAGTGGATAACATGGCAGGCTAAATAACACAGAATACTTGTAGAGACTTATTCCTAATTATCTTAATATTAGTGTTTTTTCTGCACATCCTCTGCACATCTCCTGCTGTATCGCCTGCTTATTATGCTGAAATTAAATGCAAGAATAATTACCGGTGAGCACAATAATACATTTCAAACTCTTGCTCTTTTCATGTACTCCGCCTGTTTTCACCTCCATCTCTCCACCTTCAGCGCTCTCGCATCCAGCTGCATTCTTTCCCCACCCCCCGTCTGTCTCCCCTCCCATCCTCTGTGGTATTTCAGTACAGTGCAGGTCAGGAGCTGCAACCTCACCTGTGTTGTTCTGGCTGGATTTGACTTTGCTGTTGGTCTTCTCTTGCATCGCCTGCTCATACTCTCTCACCTCCTCCAAACTCAGCCCTGTGGGAAAAGCACAGCGCGCACACACACACACACACACATTTCAGAACAGAGTGTGAAATATGTATTAAATTTCACGTAGTGTATATTGATGGTAAAGTCATATTTAAGAATAAAACAAAGCACAACACAACTGCATGGTTCTGAATGTTTTTATCTTGTGTCTGTAATATATTAAATCTTTCAGTGTAACTGTATTTCTGACCCACCATGCCATTCGTCTATCCATGCGACTGCTTGCCTGTGACCAACTAGAAGAATGTCCTGGATGTTCTGAAATGATAACGGAAACAAAGAGATGGCAGAAAAACAACGTAAATAAAAATACTTTGAATTTTGTGTGCAGGGGTTTGTGACGTGGTACACTTAGCATTATGTTACAGTGCGTCATTGTTAAAATAATGGTGATACCTTTGTGTTATTACTTTAAAGAACAATGAGATCATGGCTGGGATAAGTGGAAACTTATCTCTACAGTCTTAGTTGCACTCGCCTTTGTCAAAACATTAGTCACATTCCTGTAATGCTCTTTCTTTACCTGTAACAATGTTGAGAAAAGGGTGTCGCTAGTTTTGCTTTTTGGTTTCTCTTCATACGTTATTGCTTTGCTTCATTGTGGAGGACAAATGTGTTGAAAGTGATCTTCTTATCAGCTGTTTCCACCAACCTCCACAGTGAGTCATTTTAAAAAACCCTTTGCTTTGTTTGTGGCAGATGAACAGACGCCCTCTTGCTGTTTTGTGATGTTAAACAATACAGCAAATTTACCTAATAAATCTGACCTAATGGTGTATTACATAAACCTCAGTGCGGAGGTAATTTGAAGCTAACAGCCTTCTTGGCAATGGTCTTGGTAATTATACTAATGTCTGGAAATTAATGTGGTAATGATTTATTTATGTCAAAATTCAACACATGGCAGGTTCAAATAACTACCAATCAGGATTGTTGAGGATTGTCATTTTACTGTTGATGTACAAAATGAAAGACTCCAGCATTTAGAAATCAATGCTTGAATGAAGTGGAACACTCTGTTTAATCTAATTAGCTGTAAGTTCAAATTTTTCCACCTTTTATTCCACCTATAAGAGCTTGTAACATTAACTGCAGATTATATCTTGAGCCCATCCACTTTGCATCAGCACAGGGAAAAGGCATGATGGGTAAAAAAAAAAAAGAAGCTGCGTCTCACTCTGTGTATGAACTCCTCTGTCCTGGTCTGGAAGCCGTACACCTCGAAGCTGCACTGCACCCTCTTATAGGAGCACATAATGGGCTTGTGGTCATCTCTCCAGCCTTTCTCCAGAGGCCCTCGACCGGTTTTACTTGACTGCCAGCGACTCAGGTCCTGCACAGAGCAAACAGTGGGTCTATACGTTACTTGCTGAGTCGGCAGAAAATTTGGCCCTGTGAGGCATCTTCAGGGGGAAAGTATGGATGTGTACGTGTTTACTGTAAGTGTGTGTGTGATGCTATGTGTGTGGAGGTGCATGCAGATTGTTGCTCAACACAGCCTATAAGAGGAAAGTATGATAAAACACATTATACATCTGCGACCATGATGACTGGAAAGCGTTTGTGTTCGTGATTTTATATTCTCACCACGTCGCTTCATCTGTGAGATTGGTGTGTTAGTGTTTTCTGTTTGTATGCAAATGTGTCTGCTTGTATATGTGTAAGCATCTGTGTTGGTGTGTGCTTGTCTGCATGTCTTTGTGTACCCAGACCTGTGAAGTGACCTTTGTCTCTAAGGACTTGAAGGGAGTAAAGAAATGTAAAACCTTGTTGGTGAAGAGTGACGATGGACAGATTTTAAGTAGGCGTGTGGATATTCTACATATTTATTTTCAGAGGCGAACACACAAGCCAGTAAAGCTAAGTAAATAAGGATTTGTGTGCTGGTGTCCACATACGGCTATTATAAAGCATTATTTCTGAGGAAACGTTCTACATTTTGGGAAATGTGCTTATTTGCCTTCTTACCAAGAGTCAGATGAGAAGATTCATACCACTCTCATATCTGGGCACTAAGTACGAAGCTCGGGCCAGAAGGTTAATTTCACTTAGCATAAAGACTTGAAGCAGGTTTACCAACACATAGTAATTAAAACTTTTTTTTTTTTGTTGAGTCTGTGCAAAAACCAAAATGTGAGTTCTGTTTTGTAATTATCCGCTGGTGGGCAAAAAACCCCAACTTGTCGTTTCTGTGTGTGTGTGAAATGAACTAATAGGATACAACAGTTAACCTGAGAGCTTTAGGGATGCTGGTAGGTGTGTGTGTGTGTGTGTTTTTTTTTTTTTTTTTTTACTTTGAATAGAACCAGGCTAGACATTTCCCCCACTTCCAGTCTTTATGCTAAGCTACGCTACTTGCCTCCAGACTCCAGCTCAACACTCAAAACAGACATGATGGACGGTATCGATTTTTCCTTTTTCCAAAAATGTAGAACTCTTCCTTTAATGTAATCACAAAGCTTTTTCTTTGCACAACATCAATGGGCTCAGTCCTATTAAAGTTTTTCCTCATACAATCATTTGTATTTGCCTGCATGCGTGTGCTCGTCACTGTACAGAACGTACCTCTGTCTCTTTGTAGTGCTTTTCAGGGATGGGGTCACTCAGGATATCCAGGAAACTCACGTTCTCTGCTGGGGTTGGCGTGTCCCCGAACACCTACAGCCAAACAGATGGGGGAGGTCATACAGTATAATGAAGAGCAGAAGCGCTTACTCTCGCACACATACAGTCAGTCACTCAGTGGAGAGCGGCATGAGAGTAGATGAGTAACTGTGTAGAAAACTGAGGTCACACACCATAACACCCCTCACTATATCCCGCCCTGAGGCCCTTGAAGCAAATCACACTGGAGCAAAGAGAGGAGAGAGCAGACAGCAAAAGCAGAGGAGGGGGAGATGGGGGAAGAAAAAAAAACAAGGACGTATGGGGGATATTAAAAGAGAGAGAAAAAAGAAGAGTTATGAGAGTGAAATACACTTTTCCTTGAGAGAGAACGGGGGGAGGAAGCTTGGGAGAGGGCACTTTTATCTGACCTTGTTTAAAATTTGTTCTAATGCCCCGCTGAAGTTGTTCATTTCACAGCTGAAAACTAACAAATAAGAAAAACCCGCCATTAGATAATAGCCCGCCACGCTCCTGTGGCGCTGTTGTTGGCCTGCGTCTACCCAAGGTCTTGCTCTCTCTTATGGAATGTGTTGCATTAGCTGGATGTATTGTGATTCTTTGTGTATGTGCTCAGGGCATGATGCTCTCATGGTTTCACTATCATTGTCTGTCTCTGTTTTCTACGTGCTGTAGATATTCATGCAGAGACACAGAGAGCTGTGAGACTGGTAGTACTCAAAGCCATTACTTTATAGCTATTAAAGCTATTACTTCTACATACCAATACCACGCTGTGAATATATGTATTTGTAATATCAGTGAAAGTATCTATGCAAAACCAAAAAATGTAGTTATAAGTACAGATATTAGTCAGAAATACGTATCCTGTGACTGTTTGACTGTTATATATTGTGTTATTAGATTATTATTACTAATGCTTTAATGTACAAGCAGCATTACACTGTTTCACTTGTTTGAAGTGGAGCTACCTTTTAAAATTATTTCCTATAGGGTAGCAACTAAAGACTAGTTTCATTATTCATACATAATCTACTTTCTCAATTAACTGATTGCTTGTTTCATTTGTAAAACTTCAGGCAAAAAGGTTAAAAAAGGTGACACCTTAACATTGCTTCAATAAACTAAAAAAGAATAATAACTGGGAAAAGAAGTGAATCCTCACATTTGAGAAGCTGGAACAATGAAATATCAAAATAGCTGCCAATTAATTTTAGTTGATGAATTGTTTCAGCTCAAATTGTACTGTTTACTTCAGTACAGTATATATAAATATTATAATAATATATAATGTTTCATGTTTCATAAGCTCTTCATATGCTTTGAGTGTAAAAACTGTGTGAAGTAATGAGGAACTACAACTGTCAAATAAAAAAAGTAGTGGGGATAAAACAGAATAAGAAGTACAATGTGTCCCTCTAAAATGAATCCGAGCAGAGATATAAAGTGTGTGCAGATCAGCTCTCTGTGAACGTGTGTTTGTTTGGAATAAACTTGGGTAACCTGTAATTAACCTGTAACCTGACTTGAAACAAGACTGACAACATTTCTTCTCACAAACTGACCTCCATACTTTCGCGTGTTGGATCTTGTTACCTGGCTTGATTCCTTGATTGCAAAGTGCAGACACAAGAGTCAGACAGAGTTGCAATGGTTTGTGAATTTCTGTGTGTTTGCATGTTCACCTTGGGCGAAATGCAACATGGCAGCCGTGCTCAGGGCCGTTGCATATCTGGTAAATAGATCTGCCAATACTGCATTTTGTGCTTTGCTTGTTTTCCTTGTAATGGCCACATCAATTTGATGAGCATTTTCTTTGTGCTGCAGAGAAAATTGCAATTTCTCTCTTTCCCCCTGTCCTTCTCCTCCCCCCCTCTCCCCTAATCACTCCATCTCCCTCACCTCTCGCTCCCTCTCCATCATACTCACATTGTTGTTATCGCCGTTGTTGTTCTCGAATCTCGTCTCAATGCGGATGCTGAACTTGGGAAGGAATGATACCTACAGTGTGTGACAAGAGGTAAAAATGGAGAAAAAAAGGGTTGAGGGCAGAGATAGAGAGAGTGGAAGCAGGCTGCAGATTAGATCCACTGATACTGGAAAGAGATGAGCTCTGTTGCATTCATGTACAGTAAATGATGTGTGAGAATACTTACTGAGTACTCTGCAGCACCAGGGATGTTCAATATGGATAGAGAGAAACGGCATTAGTTAGTCATACATGCATGAGCATGCAATTGCTCTCACACACATATACACGTTACCACAGGGGAATACATGCATACATAGTGATAAATATTTGAAAACCAGCTGGAAAAGCAGCTGTTAAAAGTAAATAAGTTTTGTATAATGCATCGAGGTGAAAGGAATTTGATGTTTAACACAAAGACACTCAAACACACACCTGTGATGGTGTACGGGTAGAAGTTCCAGGCCTTTTCTGTCACATAGAAGAAGCGCGGGACGAATGCTTTGGCCCAGGACGGCAGTTTACTGAAAAACAAAACATGAAGGAGGAAGAATCGCAGTTAGAGAGCAGGAGAGTAGGAGAGAGATTATAGAGGGAGACAGAGAGATCCTAAGTGGTCTTTGTGCCATTTATAGCCAGATTACCTGTAGGCTACTCTCACCACAGCGATCATTTGTATGACTCATTCCCAATTACACGTGTGGTGATGAATTGTTACTGTAGCTTCTAGGTCACATGTCAGAACATGATTGAGGTAAAATACATTTTGCACTCACTGCACTTCAGTGTGTGCGTGGTATGTGCCCGTGTGTGTGTGTTCCCGCATATCTTTACTAATGAGGACCAAATGTCCCACAAGCACAGAAAGATTAGGAAAATCCTCCACAGTGAGAACATTTCTTTACTTCTTTAAGAGTTTATTTTAGGATTAGGCCTTGGGTTCATAGTGGTGATTAGAATAAGAGTTGAGGTTACATTAGGGTAATGAGTGAGGTTAGCTTAGGGTTAAGAAATGAATTTACAGTTAAGAGAATTCGAGTTGTTTTTTGGACTGGGCTTTTGCCATAATCACAATTCATTGATTAATGGACTGTCACCCTGGGCACAAAGCAAATGAACATCCCTTCAGCACAATCATGTGATCATTGCGCTCATGCATAACTTTAAATTCCTGAGGTTGAACAACCGTCACAACATTTCAGTCCAGACATTTCTCACACACTTCCTTGTTTACTTTGAGGACTTGAGATCTTCTGCAGTGTTTAAAACATTTTGGAAAACATGATCCTTTTTGCTTCAGTTTGAAGCAAATTCAATTTGGTAACACTTTAGTTTAATGGGTTTATATGCATTTTTTTCTACAAGACAAATAAAATACAGTAGTTGTAATTACAGATAAGAACATTTGTAATTAAGATAGTCCGTGGGAAATAGCCGGTGTAACTCTGATCAAAGGTAACACGTCCACCCACAGTTTGCCGTTTTATGGAGCGTTATGTGCTGGACTGTATCAAGAGTTCAAACAGTAGCTTCCTGGAGTTTCTGCTGGTTGACTGACAACTGCTCCCAGACAGCTAATACTTTTTCCACGGATTAAACATGCAAGATATAAGGTGTTAATTAGTGAGTTTTAGAGGTCATCAGATTTTGTTATCTCATGACAGAGTCAGGCCAGCTTCATATTTGACATACAGAAATGAGAGTGGTATTGATCTTCTCATCAAGCTTGCTGCCAGAAAGTGAATAATCTCTCATAATGTTGAACTATTTTTTTTCAATAAACACTTAAAAATGTCCTTATGTCTGCTCACAAATATTAGAATGAACTATTAACAAATAATATGTAAGAATTTGTGGTTTTTTTGTGAGCACATGTGGTTTTAGTGTGGCTACTCTCTGATGCCTTGAACTGGGAACAGAGATATTTTCAACACTGCAAGGGAAATAGAGTCTAAAAAGTCCCACATATCCTGTAATTGCCGCCATCAGGATGACGTGGATGTGTTTTTCCCAGCTGGAAGTCTGTAGTTACACAATCAGAACACTTGAAGGGTTTACTTGATGACGAGCTCATGGCACAATAACATTTTCACAGTAACCCTGCAGCACAGGCCTCAACTTGTTTCAGGCACTGGGTACTTGGACTTTGGTTGTAGGCAGTTTACATTGCAGTGTGTGTGTTGAAATGATGTTTTATGGCTTGTCAGTAGTGATAACTGCAACTTGGATCTATAGGACGAGATCAAAGATCGAACACAATCAGTCATCATAACGACAGAGCTGCCAACTGAAGGATAAGGCTCAGATTGCAAATAGCCAGAATTAATAGTATAAGTATGTCATTAGTGCAGCAACAGAGTTGAGATGCACTCTACCTGCTGAGGTAGATTCGTTTCTCGGTCAGCTGTCCCGGCCCGTACTGGGGGTGAGTGTCTGACTCATTCCTCACCACCTCCACCCCTTCTCCCCCGCCACTCTGCTCACAGCTGTGCTTACTGATCATGTACAGCTGCCCAATCCTGTACTGGAGGGCGAGGAGAGGTTTAGGATGAGGTTTGTGGTGGTCAGGATGAGGATGAGGCAGAGAAAGTGAGAGAGAGAGAGAGAGAGAGAGAGAGAGAGAGAAAAACAGTGATGAGAAAACATGAAGCAAAATCATCTTCCCAATCCAAAGTGACAAATTATGAGTGAAGTGTTAGTTTCATTCACAAAGTGTGTGTCGGTTGTGGTCATGCATGAAGGACAATTTAAACAGAGCAGCTAGACCCTCATGTTCATTTCTCGTATCTGTTACAGCTGAGGTTTAACCTGTGGTTTAATCAGGATTGTGTGAACTTGTTTGGCAAGGGCTCAAATGTAACATGCATGAAAAAGTCCCACACTCCAGTTTTAACAATGAAAGGCTTTACTGGTTTCGTTTCTCTCCAAGGTTTTGCACTTACAGCCTTTCTTGGTTTTGTTATGACCAGAATATATTGTGGTTCACTGACATTACAGTATGACTCTTCAACTTGTTGTGCTGTTACAACATTTTAGCATTCAGCATTATCCCACAGGCTAATTGTTGTGGCTGCTGTTCAGAAAGTTGCAGTCTCGATTTAACTTTTGGAGCTTGTGCATAACTTTACTTCTCTCTGCTCTGTACGTACATGATCTATTGCATCTCTGTACATCCTGTTCCTCTTTCCTAGGTTTCTGGGAGTTTTTCCTAATCCAAACAGAAGGTCTAGGAATAGAATGTGGAAAAAAACCATAAAGCTCTTTGAGGCCAATTTGTGATTTCAGGCTATGTAAATAAATCTGCTTGACTTAAATTAAAAGTTATAAGCATTATTCACATTGGTGGCCATAAGGTAATGAGGAATTTTGAGCATTCAATACCCAAAAATCACATCTAATCAATGAACTGCACACTCCATTGGGGAAGTTATAATGACCGTCAGAGGAAGTAGCTGGTGAATACGAGGACAGAAAAATCTCCTTGGCAGCTGGTTCAGCCATAGTTGCTGAGTCCGATTTTGTCTCGACAGGCACTTACTCAGTGCTGCTTAGGCGCAAGCTTTGTATTTGCTCTTCATTTTTTAAATAGTCACTTGCTGTGTATAAAGATTTCCCTCAAGTGACCATATCTGACATCAAAATTTAATTTGGCCGGTGAGGGTGAATGCATGGTGTCTAAATTAGGGGCTGGGGGGGATGGGACTTTGTTCTCTGCTGAAGCCCCAGTTTGTGCTCGATGCTGATGAGGCGGGAGCGTATATTCTAAAGAGGACAAGGCCTTTGGGCATCTGGAGCGGCCTCATCCATGAGCTCAGCCTGACAGAATTTGTGTTTCACAAATCAGATGCTTTACACAATAACACTTTTTTTTTTGCACTCATGCTGCTTTCACTCTGTCTTTCCCTCCTCGGCATTGTTTCCATGCGCAGTATTGTTTTTGCTTTAATTACAAATCACTTGGGGAACTTTGTTTTTTTTTCTAAAGTTGTCACGAAAAAGCAATAAAATTACACTGTAAACAACTAAACTGTTCTGCTGCGGCCACATAATGTAATTCATTTTCTTGCCCTATATTGGCGTGCCAGTAAAGCACTGTTTTAATTAAAAGCAAAAACGGAGAAAAGATGGGGAGGAAGAGACAAAGAGGAGGGCAGATTTCAGTTTGCCATCCTTCACTGTACTCCACTGACATCAGTGTGACACTCCTCCTTCTTGTTCCAATTACTGTAGAATGTCAACATTCAATATTTACTTATTGGGTATTCATGGGACTTAATTAATCAAAGCGATGGGTGCTTAACAGACTACACAGCAGCCAGCTCCTCCCACATGCAGGTTGTGAATCTCTTTCACTTTCTAGAAAACTAATCTTAGCAGGAAGTTGAAAAGACTTATCATTCCTTAAATCACTATTATGCACCCTGAATGAGCTGTGATGAGTGATGTGGTGAGAAACTGATTCATTGGCAGCTTTTTGGCATGTATTTTCCTCCTACTGTGTTTTTTTTTTTAAAAAAAAGCAGATGATAGGTTTACAAGCAGCGAGTTTGTCATAAATTTCTGAGAAGTGTAAATATAGCTCATCATGGTGGGGTGGAGACTGTGCAGATAGTGTCAGTGTGACGGCAGGCGAAAATGAAAGAATTTTACGATTAAAAGAGGAACAGCTCAAAGCAACTTTTTTTTTCTACCAGTGATAAAATGCTAAGAGCAAAGACTTGAATTGGTTATGCAACCCTGAATCTGTCCACTGACAATGAAATGAGACCTTAACTAAATATTTGCAACTGTTTGTGTACTCTGCTCCAAAGCATAACATTTACACTCATCCCTAAATAATAATCATCCCAGATAATTTCTGCCTTGTTCTCTTTAAAGTGGTGATGTACAGTGCTGATAAAAAGCATCCATTCACCTTGGAGGTTTGCATGTTTTATCATCTAACTAGGCTGAATCAGTGCAGATTTAATGTGACTTTTTTGACACTGATCAACAGAAAAGGGTGGCTCAGTTTTTGAGGACAGGTTGCTCCAGGCTGATTTATAGCTGCACCGTGCTCTTTCCATTTCCTAATGAGTGATTAATCTGTAGAACTGGAAGTTTCCTTGTATCTATTCCCTGACTTGTGCTTTTTAATCTTCGTGGTGCAGGTTTTGCCACAATACTGACTCAGCAAAAGTTGGACTTCTCAGATCCTGGTGTATTTATACTACAATCGACTGAAACCCCTCAGCTACACATAGAAGATCTTCATTTAACTTATAATGCGACCAGTAATGATATAGGTCCTGTTAAAGGGGATGAAGATTTATGCAAACATGTATTTTGTAATTTAGATTATTTTGGAGAGATCGTTTTTGTTGATCAGTGTCAAAAATAGCCACATTAAATCCCCTTTGATTCACTTTCACGACGCATTCAAAATGAAAACTTCATACTTTACAGAGGCACAGGTTGGATGGTGGATAAACACAGTCACTTGAGTCTGTTCTCCAGCTGCACACACAGGGAGAAATTTGGGGTCTTGCTCAAGAATACTTTCAGCAAGTGCGAATATGAGGAGCTGGAGATCGAACCACAAACCCTACTAACTCAATCCTGAACTACAGACACCACCTGCCACCTTTTCCCACGGCAGAACACGACAGTGGACATTCCTTAACACAGTCGAGCTGTATTGTGTTACTGAAGTACTCCTGATATTTCACACCTGAAAATCAGCGCTGTTCCCTTAAAAAACGAAGCAAGGGTTAGGACGTCGTAAATGGCTTGGACTGAAGTAACTGTCATGATTTGATACCGCCTCAAATAAGCTGCACTTAAACTTACATTACATTCAGGCGAAAGAGGATTTGCTGCAAGCTCAAGTTTCTGTGTGCTCTGTACTGATACTGTAAATCCTATTTTGGACTGCTATTTGTCACTGTCATTGTTGTAGTAACAGGTAGAATTGAAGGGGGGAGGGGGTTATGTAGGAGGTGATGAGGACATTCCTTTTGAAGGGCACTTTGGCGCATAACTCCCTCTCCCACCTTCTCCCTCTCTGGCCGGATCTCCTTTGTATATAAACCTGCAGGCCTGAATGCCTTTGTTTGAGTTTAGGTCTTGCAAAGCCGTAACCAGTCCAACTAGTTTTGAGCTCGAGCGAACGAGGGAAGCGGAAAAGCAGACAGATGGGGAGATAATTTAGACACAACGGCAGCGCTCTGATGCTGCTGGCCAGGTGTTTTGCATTGGCTCCGTCAGACTGGCCGAGCCCGTCGGTGCTGAACATACCTCGCTGCGTGCCAAAGCTCCCACAGAGCAGCCGCGGGAGGTCTGTGTGCTCTGTTGGCACTTTTCTTATCGGCGCATTAACACTTTAAAGATTACAAGAGGCAACAACACGTTCACATTTGAAATAAACCCCCGTCTTTTGTCTGTCAGTTGAAGGTTGTAGGTGGGTTGTGTGTGTTTCTGTGAGCGAGCATGGGAAAGACAAACACACTTACCTCATCCACAGTCAGTGGCATACATATGCGGTACTCTTTCATCAACATGGTGCTGTTACAGACAGGATTGTCTTTGTGAACTCTGTCTGTGTTTGAGTCTATCTCAGCTGTCTTGGTTGCATAGTAGACAGGCTCAGGCAAGCTACACTGCTGCTGGACCGCAGTGACCTCTTTTCTGACGCTCCTCTTCCTTTGTTTTGCTGATGTCAGTAATCCATGGAGTTAAGTCCAGACCTCTCTGTCAATGAGTATCTGTCTGTTTTCTTACTTTCCTCCCCTTCGCTCACTCCTCACAATCTTGTCTCTCTCTTTTTTTTGTTTTGTTTCTCTTGCTCAATTAATCTCTTGGACCAGACTTTTTAACCGCTCCTTCTCTTGCTACTTCTGCTTTTTCTTCTTCTGCCTTCTGCTTGCCCTTTCTGTTTGCTGTTTTTCCTCACTTAGTTTCTGTTTGCTTTCTTTCACCACAGTGAGAAAGTAGTAATTAGCTGCGAGGTAAGACTGAAACCCGACCAACTCTACCTGTTCTTTCCCCCTCTCTGCCTCCCTGTGCTTTGTTTAATCCCTCCTCAGACTTCCCATGTGTAACCTTGCTGTCTACTCGGCGCTCCTCCCTTCTCCCCTCAACCGCCCTCCGCCGCTTTCAGTTCCTCACAAATTCCTTTGCCTGTTCCTTCCTTATCTCTCTTTATCTTTCCCTCCCTCCCTCCCATAGTATCCACTCCCCGCCCACTGTACTCTACTACCTCCTCACCTGTGTCACCCCCCTCCCTCACTCTGATCTTTATCTGTTCTCCGTCTCCACCACTGTTTCCAACAACACTCTATCATCTTTCTGTATCTGTGAACATTAAGTAACTCAGTTTGTCGGTTTGAATTTGAAGCACCTTTACCTCCTTCCCCACGCTCGGCTCATGACAGCACTCGTGGTACACTCAGGGGTAGTCAGGGTGGGCCATTGGATCAAATATTACCAGAGCCATGAGAACTTCCATTAAGCACCGCGCCAGACTCGCTTACATTGTATTACCTCCTGACCTTCAGCTGGGTTTAATTGAATCCGTGTTTAGTCAATGAGTAGTGGGATCGACGCATTCATAATTTCTCGCCCGTGTCCGTCCTTGAGTCACGGGACCAGCTCTCCTTTTGTGTGAGCGAGAGCTTGACCGTGCCAAGCGCATATTGTTGCCCCCCCCCCCTCTCCCATTAAATAAGAGAAGCAGATGTTTGGCTTCTCTCGGTCAGTCTGACGGGGGGCCGAAGCCAATAACCGGCCCTGGATTCCTCTTCTCTGGTGGAATTCACTTTCTCTTCCTTAGCGTGCCTTGAGACGGGGCCAAAGTGGCTCTCTGCTCCACGTCAGCTCTGCAGCGAAAAGAGCGGTGGAAACAAATTCCTGGTGGGGTTTGCTTCCATCTTATCAGATCAGTGTTTAGAGAAGGGAAGACACTTCAGAGAGCTGAGGTATGCTTTGCTCGTCTCTGCCTTGATTGTCCCCGGACTCAGTGCACACAGCTCTGACAGCACACGCGTCACCACAGTTTAAAGTTTTGATTGGCGGTGACTTAGATGTGTATTCAGCAGATGATCAAGTCATTGATTGCTTTGATTGATTATTTAATTGTGGGGTGTGGGTTGGGAATTGGGTTAATGGTAACCACAGTGAGGGATGGCAGTGCTCTGGGATGACTGATCCTACAAATTACATCGCTGATCAAAAGATCGACTTCTTGATTGATTTATGGATGTTTACTGTAAGATTTATCCTGTGTCTTCTTTAAAAGATCAAAGTCAGGAGTGGAACTAGTCATAGTTACTGAAGAATTCAAAGAGCCAGTATTTTCAAATGACTGTAATCTGTCTGTTTTTTATGTATTTTTGTGTATCTTCACACCATAATTGGAGATATGAAAGTTGAGAGATGACGGGAAATAAGGGGAGACATGCCACAAGGGCCCCATTTACACTTGGTGTTAACATGAGATCTGTATCTGGATACATTATCAGGATAATACCATCTGATCAACAGGACCTGGTATTAATAAGCGTTCTCTTTATCTTGATTCTGCCAGCACTGTGATGTAGATTGTAGATTTCAATATGTAGATTTGTGAGGCGGTGCAGGTGGAAAAAACACAGTGCGTTCCAGGTCAAGCAAAGGAAGTCATTCATTTTAAAATTGTTTTTAAAACATTTTTTTTTGGACCGAGTTAGGTGATTGTTGAAAATGGTGGGTGAATTTTTTTTCTTGAGAGCTATATAGATTACATTTACACACCCAGATGAGATCCCATCATCACCTCCAAATGTGGTCTGGCTTATTCAATCCAGAATCACAATGCCCTTTACACCATACATTAAGGGTTTTTCCTGATCCAGGTGAACCAGCCATACGATAGCTGTGTGACTCGAACTGGGCATGTAGCAGTTCATGTTTGGCACCTTAAACCCCTGTACTCTTTATGTTTCAGTCATAGACCTTTGCTAAGGATTGAGGAAGTCTCAGAAATGTTGCAGCTGACAATGTGCTGAAATTCAAACTTTCTTCTTCATGATTTAATTTTTCTTTCGCATGACACTTAATTTGACAATTCACTCTTTAAAATTAAAATGAAAAATGCTCCCGAGAACTTGGGGAAACATTTAAGTTAGAAAACTATGATCGATGCGTGCAATAAAATCTCTGCCAAATGTATTACTTTTGTGATGAACTACGAAATTAATCTTTCGACACTGAGGACTAAAATTCAGCTGAGGAAGCAGTGCAGGGCTTTAACCTGACTGAAATATTTGGAAACTCTACTCCTGGTCAGAGCTGCCGTCCTTATTTTGTGTCCTGCAGGACGGAGGAGCAGGCGGTGATGGAATTGGAGGGGACTTCATCACGGTGCTTACACCTATCACATCCCCTCACATCATTAAATGAAAAATGAATGGGTGCACTTAGAAAACTGGTGAGGCATTCTTTGACCTCTATGTTTCCTGCCCCGACTGTGTTCATGTGGTGCGTGTGTTTGGTAGAAAGGCTGTGCGTGCGTGCGTGTGTGCGTGTGTGTGTGCGTGCGTGCATGTGTCTATGTGTCAGTGCTGTGATGATGGTGAGCAGTATGGATCTGTATTAAGCTGGAAAAAGGAAGAAGCAGATCATTAACTGGTGGGCCGACTGCCATCGCTGCATTACCGGCTCTTCAATCTCAAGGTGTGGTCACAAGCCAAGGTCAAAGGTTCTCCGGTGTCCCCTCCAAGCCTGTGAATGATGGACCCCTCCCGTCCGGGCCTGGATTAGCGGGGGCTTGGTTGGAGGGCTGCAGAGCTGATACGCTGCAGCTTTTTCATCTCACGGCAGGGTGAAAGGTAAAGCTCTGAGTAAGATTTAAGATGATGAATTCAGCAGTCTGTGAGGATAAGGTTTGACTGGTTTATGAGCTCCATGTTGTACAGTTACGCAGTGTGGTAAGTACCAGCATCTCTCTGTGAGTGTGTCCAGATCCTCAGCCTCCCTCCCTTTCCTCCACTATCACGACAAGCCC
This sequence comes from Holacanthus passer, assembly GCA_025331565.1. Taxonomy (NCBI): domain Eukaryota; kingdom Metazoa; phylum Chordata; class Actinopteri; family Pomacanthidae; genus Holacanthus; species Holacanthus passer. The sequence goes on from JAFREQ010000012.1 coordinate 12,513,017, forward strand.
GCCGGACGCCTCTGATCTCTGTTTTGGTCCAATCATCAAAAACCTGAAGTATTTAGGTCAGACTTTAGCCTAGCAAAGAGAGAGACAAGAGGAGAGAAAAATAACAGTGTGAGAAAGAGAAAAGTACACATTCCATTATTGTCCTCTTTTCATAGTGTCTCAAAGCACAAATGCCGCCAGATGCAACTGACACAGCAGACAAAAAGGAGGCTGGTTGTTGGGCTAGCATCTCTGTGTGTTGTGATGTGTAATGTGTGTTTTATGTGTTGTGAGTAGGGGGTCTTTGTATGTATGTTTGTGTGACTTGCTCCTCTGTGTTAAGATGTAAGCTTAGTCTTAATCTCCTTGTAGTTGAGTATCAGGCTAGTGCTAAGACATTGATTGGACCAGCTCCTTAATTGATACCACTGGAGGACTGCCCGCCAGGGGGGAATGTGCTTTCTATGTGTGTATGTGTGGCATGTTAGAAGTTAGAAGTGAATCCCCCAGAGACCTGGATGAAACAGAGCGCTCACTTATCCTTATCGAAGCCCGATCTCGTGTTGTCAGGCCGTGTCCCGCTGGGAAACGCGCTCACGCCAGTGAGGAAGATGAGGTCTTATCCGACATCGTTAGGGGCCCCAGACAGCGGCCCAGGCCACGCCAATCAATGCAGCACCCCAACATGACAACATGGCACAAGAGAAAGTGCAACTGCCTTCATTAATTCCTCCAAATACACACACACACACTCGGTGCCGCTCATATGTGCATTCATATTAACACATGCCATTACACACACAGGCTTCTTGCTCTAATCAAGTCCTGAGACTCCAATTATAAAAAAAAAAAAAAGAATAATTCATTTTGCGGCTTTTCTCCATATTCATGAACCCAGCAGTATAGACTTTATCCCATACATTTTCGTACGTATGTTCCCAGATGAATTATAGATGTTATTTGAAATTGTTCAGTGTTCTTAAATGTCATCATTAATCTGAACAAGGAACAACAACACCAGCTCATATCCTTAGAGGAGAGTGAAAATGTGTTTTTGTCTCTGCAGAGTTTGTGTGTGTGAAGAACAAGATAAAGGATCCAGATCCATTCTATAGCTGCATTATTCCTTTGTGTATTTGTGAGTCTGAGAGAGAGAGAGAGAGAGAGGGAGAAGGAGGGTGAGGGAAGGAGAGAGTCCTTATGTGCATTGGAGGCAGCCAGAAGCCAGTGTGTATCTAAAGGCGTTCAGAGCAGTGATGATCAGAGGGTGTGAGCCCAACACATTCATCAGGGCTCTCCACAGGGACAGAAGTTGAGGCACGCCACAGAGACGAATAAAAACGCTGCGGACCAAAAAGAAATGAAATAATTTATTCCAGGAATGGAGTGGAGGGGATTTGGAGACAAGTATGTGTGGAAGGGGAAGGGCAGAGGAATGGATTAAGGCTGCGTTCAGTGTCTGTGTGAGATAGAGGCGAGCACTGTGGCCCTGAACTTTTTCCTATTCCACACACCGCCGCTGAAAGGAAATTCAATTGCCACTTTCCCTCACTTTCTGCCCAGTGTGCGAGAGCGTGAGGAAAAGGGAAAGAGATAGACTCAGCGACTGAATGCAAAGTAAATGCACACATAGAGTGTCGTATGCAAGGTGGAGGAATTTAAAAGAAAGTTGAAAAAGCCATCTCTAGCTCTTTCAAAAACATGGCAACGCTCTGTGGCCCCTTGACTCTTCTTTACTGAACCCCTTCCCCACTCTCTGTCTCCATCTAACCAGCTCTCCACCATGTTCTATGTCAAAGCGTCACGTCTTTAATGTTAATACCACACAGTCCGTTCAGGCTCAGATCGTCATCCCAGCAGCGGTGCTATTCTCCAAGAGAAAATAAAATTCGGTGAGTTCACACAAACGTTTGTTTAATGCAGCACCGTGTGGAAATCTCAGTATATTCCCTGCGGCTCGAGGTCTGTTTGTTTAACGACATCCACGCCAGATGGAGGAACTTGCCAGTCTCAGTGAGAGGAAACAACAGAGCTGGAAATTTAAAATAAAAACATCACATGATGTATTTCAGTGAACGAGTTCAGCGGACCAGCCCTCACACACTGCAGCAATCAAATTCAAATGCGGCACTCAAAACCACCATTTGGCCTGTGGGAACATGCCAAATTCAATTTCAGATAGAGTCTACTGCCAGTCTGACACCAGTCCTCTGAGACACTAGAAACCTTCTCACAACCCCGCAGTCTCTCACTCCTTGTGGTCAACTTCTTTGTACCTGTCTTTTCGTGTTTCAGTTCCCTGCAGACATGGCAGGAAACCAGTGACATTAAATCATAAAGGATCTTTTCTCTGTATTTATCAGCCTCGTTAACTGCACTTTGAATTTCTTGTGTACAACATGTGTGTGAGGATGTAAAGTTAGGAAGGTTTCGTGATGGTATTATGTGATGAATATTGAAGTGGTAAATATAAATATGCCTTAATCTACAGCAAACATCAATGTATAGGGTAAAATTAACATAATCTTTGCTTGAGACACCAAGCAAATTGAAAACGTTTCTCAGTTTCTCCTGCTTCCATTTGTTGTCGTTTCTTTAGAAAATCAAATTCCCTTGTTGGAAAATTACAGTTTCCCAAATACTTGTCGCATTTCATGTCACTGAAAAGTAAAAACAGCTTCTGGATGAACATGCACCTTCATCACTTATGTTTGTGGGAGTCTTTTGTAGCATTTGTTTAGTTTACTGTGTTGGCTGTTTAAGCTGTAGGGCCATCAATCTGTCTTTATTATTCGTCTTCTGGGTTGGATTTTTCAATAAAATAAAAAGTGAAAACAAAGCTATTAAGCAGACAACTTGCAAGCTCCAGATGGTGGAATAGTACATGAAAGCAGGGAAGTGGTGGATAAAGTATTCAGATCTTTTACTTAAGTAAAAGTACCTATACCATCCTGTTTAAAAAGTCCCATATAAGTACATAAGTATTATTAGCAAAATGTACTCAAAGTATCAGAAATATATCTCAATGCAGGAAAATGGCCTCTTATAGTGTAAGCAGCATTTTCCTGTTGTAATTGATAATGGTGGAGCTAATATTAACCACTGTAAATGCTGCTGAGTAGTTTATCTATAATAATGTATCATATTTTATAAACTCAAGTAAAAAGTGGAGAATTTCCTCTTGAGTTGAGTAAAAGTATTTCATTATGAAATGAAAATGCTCAAGTTGTTCTTAAATATAGTAACTGAGTAAATGTACTTAGTTACTTTCCACCTGTGATGGAGAGGAAATGACTGATTCACAGCAGCAGTTACAGATACAGTTACAAAAGGAGCTAATGTCAGATCCTCAGGAAGCTTCATCAACATGTGGTGAACTTATTGAGTGGTGAGTGTAGAGTTGTCGATTAGTAGATTGATCAATTAGTTTGAATCTTCTAGCTCCTCCAATATGTGGATTTGTTGCATTTCTTTGTTCAATATATTGTAAACTGAATCTCTGGTTTTTGGACTCTTCTTTGGACAAAACAAGGCATTTGAGGACATCACCTGGGACTCTGGGAAATTGTCATGAATACAATTCACTAGTTTTGGAGGTAAACTAAACAATTAATCGAGTAACAAGATTTATCAACCACTGTTTCATACTGCTAATGCATTATTTCAGCATCTGAAACTTTAGTAGTAATCAGTGGTGGAAAGTAACTAAGTACAAACAGTTACAGGATAGTTCAGATGAAACATCCACACACCTCTTTGTGATTTCATTTTCTGGGAATAATTAGATGGTTAGAAGGATTGTTTGTAAAGCAAACCCCATGCCACCACTGTCTGCTCCTGGGTACCTATACTTTTAGTAAAATACAAAGGGTGTTTAATTATTCATCAAAATAGAGACTGACCTGACAGTACAAATGTTAACCAGCAGTAAGTTTCTCAAATGTGTGGATTTGCTGTGTTAATTATTTATTTTTTAAAAATTATTTAATTTTTTTTTTTTTACAATGTAGTACTTTTACAGTGTGGCATTAGTACTTTTAATTAGGTAAAGGATGTAAATACTTCACCTTCCACTTGTTGCAATAATAATGAATAATTATACATTTATAATCTAGCAAATCTACATTTGATATTTTCTTTTATTTTATTTTAACAATCATAAAAAAAAGGATAATATCTGTATAGAAATGTTGTAACGGGGTTCAGAATTCCAACTCAAGTGCACCCTCGTGTTTCTGTGCATCTGTGTACACAGTATATGTATATTTGTGTAGAGAGGGAGAGAAAACGGGAGGGAGAGAGAGAGAAAACCTTATTGTTTGATTGTTAGCTCAGAGCTAAACAGATGCGTAAATAGAGATAGGGGAGCCCAGTCACATCAGATTAGACCAAACAACAAAATTCAAATTGTCTCTCTCACTCCCCCACACACACACAAACACTCACACACGCAAACACACACACATGCTCTCACAGACAGTAAGTGGAACTGGGAAAACAAACCGACATCAGCAAAGCATTGTGCCTCAATCATACGTCCAACCTTTATTAACAACAACAGGAAAGCACGGTCCTGCACTGTAACTATCATGTAAACGTACTCAGACGTTGCAGGTCTTTGAGCGCTACAGAAACATACCGACACACGCTGTGGAGTAAATACAGTGGTGACGCATACCATCACATGCCTCATAAACCCTAATGTTACCACTCCAATATCTCCATAGGCCCCAGGCAAAACAGCGAGACCGCCATCGAGACAGGAAGGAAGAAGGAGTGTAGGGGGGTTCACACGGGCGAGCTGTGATGATGAATTGATTGATAAATGCAAATGAAGATGAATGCACGTGGCAAATGCAGATAACAAGAGGAATATGAAGAGTACAGCGGCTGGTTCACCTTTTCCCCGTAGCAGAAAATATGAATAGCTGATGTGTATCTGGCCTATTAATACCACAGCAGCAACAGTGAACGCACCACTGAACCAGATATGGATCCCTTATCACAAATCGTATGGCCCAGAATCAGCGCCCACCAGTCTCTCTATACCATCTGGAGCCTAATCACTGGGCCGGGACGCACAGATCAGCTTAATCGCCCTACATCCTAACCTTTATTACCATATGGGCCTAAAACTGACCATAGATCAGTGTACATGCAGAGCAACTAGCAGCATTTTGTGTTTTTAATTGTTTGTTAATACAGCATCATTCCATCACAAAACAGGCCGGGTGGGAACAAGCAGGTGGAAACTGGCGTGCGTATCAAAACTAATTGTTTGTGCGACTATTTTAATAATGAATTAATCATTTAAATCTGTTTTCAAGCTTTTCAAATTTGCTGGTTTTCTCTGTTTTACATCATTGCTGTCGTCTCGGGATTTAGGAAATTGCCATGGACACTTTATACTATTTTTACATTTACTTGGTTAATCGAGAAAGTAATCAGTAGAATAATCCATAGTTGCTTCTCGTCTGTTCGTCTGTATACATATTGTGAAGCCTACATGTTTGCATTTGTGGGTGTGTAATTTTAAAGCCCACTTGTAAAATCCAACTTTATAGGAGATTAAAAAAAACCATGTTTTCTACCTTACCTCTAATGATATTTAGCCAGACAGATAGTTTCAGTTGTATTTTCCCAGGTTTTGAGATATCCATCCCTGAGATTTCTGCCTCCCTGTCTAGAGGCTTTTTCTTTTATTGGAACTACTTTTTACCGAGGAAATAAAAAAACTATGACAACTGTTGACAGCTTGTTTAATGGATTATCCAGAGTAATGAGGCCAATGATTTTGGGAAGAGATGTTGCAGTTAATTTTTTAAGCTGAATTTTTCAATGCTTTCAGCACCACAAGAGAAATTTCCTTAAGCTCTATTGTAGGATGGAAACAGACATCTCAAGAGTCGTTGATGATACCAAAATGATCTGTATGGCTGGAAATATGCTTTTTTTAAAAATATATTTTGGATGTAAAAACTAAAATTTGTTTATAATGTTGTCAGGGTGACACACACACACACTCTCTCTCTCTCACACACTGATACTGTGTAGTGACCTGTAGGCATCGAGAGGCGAGCTTAAAGCAACTATAAGGAACTTTTTATTTTGTGTTGATTTTGGCATCCCCTGTGAACAAAAGTGGAAATGTTTCACCCACCTCCTGTCATAAAGACCTTGATCTGCTTGCACTTGTGTTTGTTGTGGAAGCGAATGAAAGACAGATGCAACTTATATTAACAATATTTTTCTTTTTCAAACACAGCAGTTTGCAGGATGCACAGCAATGAGGTGATGTTTCTATTTGTGGCTATGAAAGATTAATGACTGTACTAAGACGATGGTGAAACAAAGTAAAGTTTGTTTTAGTACCGTTCATACATCGAGGTCATGTAATTCTACAACTAACAGATTTGGTTGCTGGTAATAGTCCTTCTATAGAGAAACCTAAGGTTATAAACAAGGAGGGCCAATTCAGGCTCAGCTTTGAATCCTTTCAAATCCCACAATTCTCTCAATCTGTTGAATGACCGACCAAGGTTGATTCATGTTTTCATCTCTGTCAATATCCCTTTAGTTATTTTTGTTCTTCGGTCAATTCTTTTCTTTGTCTCTTTGAGCCTGCCCCAAAACAATAATTAACATCAAAAACAAAATTCTCTCAAGAACAAAACTCCTTCCTTTAAAAAGTTATTTAGCAATAAGCTGTAAGTTCTGATTCATTTTAAGTTATTTATTGCTGAAACAGAAGAAAGGCAAGTATTTTGCATAGCACACCACATATGTATTTGCCCATGTCAAGGTTGGACTAAAGTGTCAGGTCGAATTTGGTGCATCAAACTGGGGTCGAGTGACAGCAAATTCCCAGCTGCTTTCCGCTGCCAGTGCGCCCCTGCCTTGTAGTACGTTTAATGATGACTGTGTTTGGAAGAGTGATGTGGGTTCCACAGGACAGATCTTTCAGAGTCTTATAAAGGGGACATCGCCTCGAGGCAATGATCCGAGTGCACGCATCACACACACACACACACACACACACACACATTCATATACACGATACTTGTGTGTGGCTTCTCCAGCGTGTGGGGAGTTGGCCTCATATTGATGGCCGTTCGGTTAGATGGAACTGAGGTGCGCGTCCATCATTTACCAAACCTCTAGGGGCGAGACACATTTCTATCAATACACCAAGACCTTTGCCCTGCTTGTCCTAAAGCAGTTGTTATTCCGAAGGACTGGGTCTGTGTGTGTGTCTGTGTGTGTGTGTGTGTGTGTGTGTGTGTGTGTGTTATACTGTATGTGTGTATATATACAGTATGTGTGTATTTCTCTGATGAAAAGGTTAAACCCCAATCATAAGATCATTTACTGAGTAGCCTGGTGATGATCTGAAGCTAACTATTGCTTATTGATTAGTGCTGATCCCAGGCTGCACACAGAGGAAGAGAACAGGCAGGATGACTGAGAGGAAGCTAACAACACATCCCAAATTTAATATACTTCACCCCCCCAGAGATACATCTTTGAATAAAAGAGCATTGTAAACAAAACACACCTCAGTGTATCATGTCTCCTCACTATAAAAAGTTACTCAAATATAAATATTTCACAGAGCTGCAGTGTTGTGATGCTGCAAGCTGCACACACACATGGTCAATGACATGCTACTGTGGTATGGATTTCTCACGCACTCGCGCGCGCGCGCACGCACGCACGCACACACACACACACACACACACACACACATGCATTTGCACGCTCCCTCTGCAGCTCTCCATGCAAAGAAAAAAAAAAAGCAGCACCGGGCAGGGTGACACTCACATGTGGATCCACAGACGCTGGTGTGGCGCCTCCGTTTTGCTTGGAGAAGCAGAAAGAGGCGATAGAGGAGGCAGGAGGAGAAGAGGCAGGACGGCGAGGGAGGGAGCCAGAGATGGATGGATGGATGGATGGAGGGGAGGATGGGGGGAGGGAGGGGGGAAATGCGGAGGGACGCAAGGGAGGAGGGTGGGTGAGGAGGAAGGGGGGGTGAGAGGGCTGAGTGGTTCTAGTAAATATTTATATTGCAGTATGATACGCGGAAGAGTGAAAGAGAGAGAGGGGGGGGGGGATATAGTGCGTCCATCCCTTTATTAATTTTATTCCGGACCGCTAAGTTTAGCATTCAACACGTGTCGCCAGTGATGAGAGAGGGAGGGAGGGGAGGGGAGGGGGTGAGGGAGGAGAGAGGGAGGGAGGGAGGTTGACGGTTGCTAGGTGACGGGGCGCATATACTGAATTTTAACAAAAGAACAGGGAAAGAGGGGGAGAGAGAGAGAGGAGAGGAGAGGAGAGAGGGAGGGAGAGAGGTGAAGAGAGAGATCGGAGAAATTGAATTCATGTAGAACATATATATATTTATAATTAGATAGATATTTTTCCCCCCAGCCCGTGTGTGCGTGTCTGTGTGCGCGTGCGGCGGTGGCGGCGCGCGGTGCGGTGCGGTGCGGGGGGGGGAACACCCGCAAAACGGATACCTCAGAAAGGAAGGATGTGAAAAAGGATGGAGGGACGCAGGAAAAGAGGGGGGACAGGCTGCTGAGAAACAGTAAGTACATTTATTTTAATGCTCTTTGCAGTGCGGAGGCATTTTTTTTTCTGCACGCGCACACACGCACGAGGGTCTGTTGGATTAATTGCGGTGAGGGGCTGCTGCGCGTCATTGAGACAGGAGCGGGGGGCTCGGGTGTCGGCATCCGGTGATGGAGAGACGGATGGCCGGGGATGGAGAGGTGGAGGCGGCCGGCGCACCGGGGCTTTGACCCCTCTGTCATTGCTGCGCCTGGAAACTCACGAGCCTCTTTTCGCCCTTTACGCATAGGTTCCTCACCATATTCCCATCACACACACACACACACACACACAGAGATTACCGGCAGTTCAGGGAATCATATAGACTAAACCTTTAGGCTGTGATTTTGTCTGCCAGGAATGTCCAATGCATTATTAATAAAGACAGAGTTTAAGTCTTCAAACACCGGCTGCAGGTTTCACTCTCACTCTGCTGCAGATGCATTAATTGAGGTGATCATATCTGTTGATGCTCATTTGCTCAGCTGCGTGGTCAGTGTGTGTGCATGTGTATGTCGTCTCATAGAACCACAGAAGCCCGCAAGATTGCCGATCAGTTTCTCCCCTCTTGATCTATTTATATCGCGATACGCTGAATATTTGGGCGTATGGCAGCACACAGTTATCCCTCTGTTGCCACCGAGGAATCTTCCCCACCGGGCTCAAACACTCTCAGACAGCTGGAAGAGGTTTTTCTCTTTTTGTGTTTCCAGCTGGGTGAAGGAGTGTGTGTGTGTGTGTGTGTGTGTGTTCACTTTGTAGGTAGATTCCTAAATTTGCACCCCCCCCCTTCCTCCTTTGGGTGCTCAAATAACTTTTGTTTTTGCCTTGCAGTACTTTAATAGAAGAGAATAACAGACACAAACAGCAACACTGGAAAACACACACACATACACAGAAAGGCCTTGGACCATAGAGACCACCAAGGGAGAGGATCATGCTGTTGACCTGTAAAATGGAGAGCCACTGTGTTGCTTCTCTTTCAGATTTGCTGCAGTGATTGGGAGTGCAGGATCAAATTCATTGGCCTACATGGGGAGGCCAGTGAATGCATTTATCCAGATAGAAATTGGAATTAATGTGTTGTTTGTTTTCCCATTTCTGTGGGGTGTTTGGTGTCTCTCTCCTCTCCCTCAGCCGAGTTCTCGAGCTGATATCCATTTCAATCAGCTCTTTCACCCACAGGTGACGTGCTCCGTTCAGTTTATCTCGCAAGCCCTGTGAAATTTACACACAGGCGTACTGCAGCAGCGTACTGCATGCACTGCTGCCCGTAAAGTGTTGCCTTCGGTGTCAGCAGAGCCCCCTTCTCTGCCGATCTGTCGTACAGTTACCCAGAGAGATCTGTACTGTACCAGTTGTGAGTAGGGGTAGACAGGAGGGGAGGGTGAGAGGGTGATGAGGAGGAGGAGGTGGAGAGAAGGCATGAGGGGAGAGCTGGGGTGAGAGATTGGAAAGGCAGCAGAACGAAGGGGCGAGCGAGAGAGGGCTGGTTGGAATTGAATATCAGAGGGGGACATGGTTGGAAGGCACTGGAGAAGAGATGAGAGGAATAGAGTCAACATTTGTGTGCTTGTTTTCTCCAGCCCCCTGCTCTTCATCAATTTCACCTCATTGATTCATCGACTTTTGCACAGAAAACCTTCAAGCTTAGCTCAACACCCCCCCCCCTTCTCCCTCACTCGTCTTCTCTTTTCTTCTGCCAATCCCGGCTTCTTGCTTGCCTCGATCCTTTCCGTCTCTTCTCTCACCCCTGCAACCTGTGACTTCCTCTGCACAGTTTCCTTTTCCCTCTCTTTCTCCCTCCTCCCCTTTCATCAGCTGTTTGATGCAACATCAGTGGATAGTTTCCTCAATCCTGCCACCCACCCAGGCCCCTCTCCTACCCCTCTCTCCACACGTTGCACCCAGTGTTCTTGTTAATACCACTAATTAAGGTAAAGCTCGTTAACATAGAACATCAATTAGTCTTTAACGAGATCAGAGGCTGGTGTTTTGGAGCGATTACAGTACTCCCCTCTCCCAATGTTCTTCTCTGGACTCTTCTCCGGGTTGTATTGATAGATGTGTTGCATATTCACTTTGGTCTGGAGCAGCTAGGAGCCAAGAATTGTGTACATGCGGTGGTGGTGGGCTGTCACGTGACATGGAATGTTTTCATCAATTACACATACACAGAAAGGCCTTGGACCATAGAGACCACCAAGGGAGAGGATCATGCTGTTGACCTGTAAAATGGAGAGCCTCTTCTCTTTTTGCTGCAGTGATTGGGAGTGTGGTAGTATGTTGTATAAAATTCTTAGAAAAAAAAAAAATCAAACTTATTAACTACAAATATATACTTTCTCCAATGACATCTATGGCTCTTTTGAGAAATCCATATAATTTCACGAGTGGAGGCCTCTATTGAAACCAGCAGGGGACACAATTTATCAGATTGACTCTTCACTAAAATTAAGTACTAAATTGTACTGAAATCTAAATTGCACCCTGTAGCCTTATTTAACGCATGAACTGACTTTGTTTTTGAGTGAAGCACTTTGAATGACAGTAAACATCAATAAAGGCAAAAAACGGCAGTTCTGTGAGGCCTTAAAACTAAACCTTTATCAGTAAATGCAATATGTGAATAGATAGTTTAAATAAATGTCAAACGGTTGATATATTTTGCCTGAGAGTGAAGATATAACAATTCAGTCAGATATAACAAGTGTAAAAATAGTAAAGATTGCTTGAGTGACAAAGCCAGTAAGGTTTGACTGCTGATGTGTATTAAGTGAATCAGACCTCGTTGATTAATTGACCGGTCAGTCGACAGAATAAAAAACAGCAACGATTTTGATATTTGATTAATATTTTCAGACAACAAGCAAAAACTCCAGCTTCTTCCAGTGCTTTTTTTTCTGTTTTCTACAATTGTAAACTAAATATCTTCTATCTCTGGACTGTTGGTTGAAAAAAACAAAACGAAACATTTGATCACAGATAGAAAGAGGTTTTAATAATTTATGACTTTGACTAAACAATGAATCATCTACAGATTAATCAATAGTGAAAACAAAAAGTTATATATATATATATATATATATATATATATATATCAAAAGTTATATTTAATAGTTTTAAAACATTCTGATTTGAACATTATCTTAACATTAGCAAGAAACTTAACATAAGTGAAGGTACAGCAAATCTCTGCTGATGGCTACTGTCACAGCTGCCAAGCTATCAGTGACAACTCAAAATACCTACCACTAATTAGATGTGATGGTGACATAATGCATTGCATTATGACAAGTTGCATGAAAAACTGAAGTTTTCAGAGTCATGTGTCTCAGAGAAAAAGAGAAAAGCACATACTGAATTACAGTAGTATCCAGTTACTGAGGGAGGTACAGTTGCTGCATTGGGTGTGATGAAAATGCAGTTTTTCAGGATAAAATATGGTTCAGTATGACAATAATCTATATGAAAACAAAATCATCATGCTGTAGAAACTTCACTGAACTTCCGTCTTAACTCCATATCTAAGAGTTTCTTTTCAGTGAGGTGGCAGCTGCTGTGGTTTGGCAACCTTGAGGTGCCGCCCCCAGCTCTGGACCAGGACGACAGGAAGACAGTCAAACATACACTGTAGATGGAAAGACAGGAAGTGATTTAACAAACAGGTGGAGATGGAGTCAGACAGACAGATGGACGGGCTGGCAGACAGACACATTCATAAACAAAATCACACAGACAGGTATGAAAGCACACACAACAGTGAGGGAGAATTTAACGCGCACTCCTTGCGCACAGTCGCTATCAAACAGGTGCGCACACACGCACACACACACACACAAATCAGAGCCAAAACCCTGCGGCTTGTTTTGGGAATACAAGTCTGGAGGCAGCTAGCAGGCACACAGCTTCACATGGCTGCATGCAATACACAGTCACACACACTCTCAGAAAGTACATTTAGGCAGATACCCATGGGTATGTAGAGAGAGACAGACACACACACACACACAAGCACCCAGAGCATACCCAAAAATACACACACAATGAATAGCAATTGCACTCAAGCACACACACCAGTCAACAGTTTTGGATGAGAGAGGACCTTGAGACCTTGCCCATGGGATCCACACACTTGCAGACACTGTACTCTACATATACATTTGAGTGCACACACACAACAGAGGAATGGAGGACGAGGAGAACTAATGAAAGAGGATGGGGAGATGTGCAGGAATGCTTTGCGGTGCGCAGCGTTTTGCAGTAGTGTGGTGCGGTCCTTCATGATGATGGATGGGGCAGGAAATGACAGCATAAGTGGTTATTAAAAAGAGGAAATGGGAGCATTTATAAAAACTATGTTAGCCTGTGTCTGTGGCCCATGTCGCATGTCACCCTGGGCTGCTGTGTCATGCCTCCTGATCTGTGAGACTTCCCAGCCCTGCATGTAGGGCCAGCTTTGTTAAAACCCTTTGTCATTCTCCTCTCAAAGAACCCAGCAGCTGGCATTTATAGCAGGCTTTGTACTGGAGTGACTGTGCCGGATTTACTAGGTGCAGGTACCAGGTGCAAAGTTGAACCTGTTTTATTGCCTTATCGCTTTGTATAAAAATAGCTTTGCTCTATTTTCTTTCAAGTTTAAATGTGGAATTCCTTCATAAACAGGTGCCGACTATACAGCTGTTACAAATGCAAATATGTGTGTTTGCACCTGAATGGAATTTGCACAGCATGTTATCTACAGTACGACACGGAGGGGAAGACAAGGAAGGATGAGGGAACGTCAGCACACAGATGGAAGAAAGCCTCTGATGAAGATAGTTTGATGTTCCTGCACTTGTTTTAATGTGCTTCATCTCTGCATGTAAATAGCTCCAGCTTCTAAAACGGGCCTTGCGATTCGAGACAGTCTTGCTGAGCCTCTCCTGGTTTTTGACACAGAAGAGAAGGAAACATACAATATGCTTGAAATGCAGGTATTCATTTGTTCTCATTTCAGGCTGTGAGTTTTCATTATTCAAATTGGGCATTTTTTTCTCATCAAAGCCTTATTCAGTCTATCTCCTGAAAGGTGATTAGAAGTGAATGCTCTCTTTTCAATTATGTAATAGCAATTTCAATCAAATATTTTCTAATGAGCCAATAAATGACCCCAACCTTGGTCTGGTGCTGATCGGGCTCATCGACTTTGATTGTTATGTGATCTGTTCAGTGTTAACTGTGGCATATTCTCTAGCAAAGGCTTCAGCTTTGGGAAATAGAGACACTCATTGACACATTTTGCACCAAGCAGTAATGGGAAATAGCAAGAAGATCAATCGTTGGCACTGGATGCTCTGAGTCATCTATGCCCAAATATTGCGACTGCTGATTACTGTTCCCATCACACAACTGTCTGTAGGTAGTGCTTTTTGTGATGATGCACTACTTTTTGAGGAGGTACTGTTTGTATGCATGTGCATTCATTTATCAAGCTCATGTTTCAGAGACTTAATAATGAGTTAGTGCACCACTAATGCTGCATTCATGCCATATTGTCAGAGTGGTAAAATCAGGAAAACCTCTCGTTGCTACAACTTGGTTACACCAGATAAATAAAATGATACCTAAATTAGATATATTTTTTGTGAAAACACATATAAAGTTAATCAGAGGCAAAGAGTGTATAGCTTATTTTGAACAAGCTGAATTGAATGTATTAGTGTTAATTTAGGATTTTATTTAGATGCAACAGCCATGGTGCCACTTTTTTTTTCTACTTGTGTACTTCTGTTTTTTTTCCCAAGTAGAAAATCATAGCTGTCGGAAATTTCTGATATCTCATGACAGGACAGTTTTTCCCTCCTGGCTGCTCGTAATTACGTTCTGTACAATTTGATGTGAAGCCATCATAAAGAACTGTGACCATCTCAAACTACTGAGCACCTCTTTGATGAGTTACTGGCGCTTCATGTGTCAAGACTTAAAAAAACAGGAGAAGACAGATATTTTATATTTGCTGCTGTGAAACAAACATCACAGCATTAGCGAGCTTCTGGTTTGTTTTGTGTGGAGACAACAGCGTTGGGTTCTGACATCCTCTTCACTAACCTCTCATCACCTTTTACTCTCGAGAATCATCTGAGGCTCCATTTAAAAAAAAAAAAAAAAAAAAAAAAACAATCCTTAAATTCCTCTCCTCTCTCTGTTGGGCTTCTGTCTGCATGGGAGTGCACTTCCTGAGCCAGACTGATCCACCAACATTTATAGGATAGGCTGACAGAAGTGTTTCTAACACCTTTGGTTATGAGCGGGGGCAGAGCCAGATGTGCTGTGAACTCTGAAAACCTGTACACAACATTGTAACACAGCAGAATTAGATTTCAAGCAGACAGAATCCGGCTCGACCTCAGCAACATGTGGCACCTGAGTCTTTGCTTGCCTATTGTCTCTCATTCAAATTTCTATTAAACATTTGTGTGTGTATGTGTAAGTGTGACATGTGAGAGTGTCTGCACACATTCATCCATGCATGTAAAGTTTGTACATGCACTTGTGCTTGTGTGCATATGTGTGTGCACCTGCCTGTGTGTGACCTTGTGCAAAGGCATGATAGTCGTCAGCGAAGGTTTCCCACACCAGTTTAATCTGTTTATCCTCAGAATAAGATTGTGAATCATTACTATGCAGAGCTGGGTGCTTTTTTTTCTGCCGAGAGTCTCGAGCAGCTTCCTAGTTTGTAGTTGTTACAGAATGTTTCACCTTAAAGGTCCTGAAGGGCTGCAGTGTCGGCTGCTTTTCATCTTGCTCTTTTAATTAGTGACTGATTTAGATCTGGCTAGGTGATCCCAGTGTCTGGCCAATCAATGAGGGAATTAATATAACGCTGGTGCAAGCAGAGTGGAGCAACACTGTGGCTTTGTGACGACTGGCTCGAGATTGGAATGAGAAATAATCCCTTTAATGTTATTGTAAAAACGCAGTATTTGTTCAGTGCTGTCACATAATTCTACTAAATTCTGAATATTCCCAGTCTTATTTCCACTGTCTCATCACATCTGCTCAAAATCTCTCATCCAATTTGTTCCTGATTTCAATCTCAATGCATATTTAAAAAAAAACAACAAAAAAAACCAATCAGCCAAGCATTTCATTCATGAATGTACAGTACATTATGTAAATGCACAGCACGAATGCATGTTTATCCTTAGATGATTGTGCTGCACTGATAGCGCTGTGATATTGAAGCTATTTTCCCCAAACGCAAAGCCCTCAGAGTTTCTGGATGCCTGTAAAAGGTTGAGCAGTGAGAAATTATTCCTTTTAAAACAAACATAATAAGATAATCCCTCAGGTCGTGCGTTGTAAGGACATCTTGACAGAGGATTTGGGAAGAAAAGCAACTACAGAAAACAATTTATATGTACATTAAACCCAGTAAATGATGTGGTATTACAGTCGACCTGGGAGCAGAGGGGGCTGGCCAGGAAGCAGCACTGCAGACCTCTGCTCCTTGCTGTATTAGATGTCAGGTGTAGAGGTGGGGAAATGAAATATTCTTACTCCTTGGCCAGCCTTAACATAAACGCTTATTATACAAGCATTGGCAGTGGGCATACAAACTGTGTCTCCTTACAGAACATTTTTATTCATTCAAGTTGAGTTAGTCTATGCCAGTTAAGCTTATTGAAATAATACCCTACACTCTGACATGTGAATTCCTGATACAAGATCCCCAGACACTAGCCTTTCCACATGAAAGCATGCGACCTTACTGATATTTATGTCTGAACACTCATGAGGGCAGTAAACCATTTGTAGCTGATGTTTTCTGAATGGATGTGTGTGTAGGTGTATGTGTGTGTAGAGGAGAGGGAAGATAAAATAGAGACAGTATTGAAATATTTCTGTGCATCATTCATACACAAATTGATGTTGTTCATGCAGTCTGTTTAACACTGGGTGTGTGTGTGTGTGTGTGTGTGTGTGTGTGTGTGTGTGTGTGTGTGTGTGTGTGTGAGCTTGCAATGTCCTGAGGATTAAATGAATGACAGGAGGTTGAAAGATGACACACTCATAGACACACACTCTCTCTCTCACACACACACACACACACAAAGTGAATAATTCAAGATGCCCAGGCTGTGTTACAAAACAAAGCGAAACAACTGACAGGCCTTTATTTTTATCAGCTGATTTTTTTCCCCTCAGGTTACATGAGTTCATATTCAAGCATCACTGCAATTACTCGACATGTGCGAGGTTGTATTAAATCAAAATTAAACACATTCTCCACTTAGGTAATTATATACCCTGAGCTGAATGCTATGAGTTAGGGAGATGAGACGTGGTAATGTCAAATATTTCAGTAATAATCATCTGTAATGGGTGTGTTTTCCAGTCACTGCTTTTCGTGTCTGGTGTGCCAGAAACCGCAGTGGGTTGTAGGACGAAGACATTTTCTTTTTTGTTAAGAAATGAGGAGGATTGTCAGTGCTACACTGTGGCAGGGGTCCAGGGTCAGCTTCATCTCATTTCCATCAATCCATAGAGGGAAGAGAAACAAGGAGTGTCCTCCCATTCAAGTAATGAAATTTATCCCCTGAATGTACGGAAGTGAAGTCCAATTAATTGACACTGTCTCTTGGCAGAAGTGTTTAATCATAACCCATGAAAAAATGTTTGAATTAAAGGCAAGATACTCTGAACCTCGGAGTGAGACGCGTTTTGTACAGCCACATGGAAATTATAGGGACTTGAAATGTCAGGAATGAAATGTCGTTTTGCTGTGAAGAAACATCAAAGTGAGATGTCAAGGTGACTGTTTCATTTTGCTCTTGTAAAAGGTTACAAAATACAGAGAGGACAAATGGAGACTACCAGCTGTACGAGTGTCATGCAGAGCCAGTGGAGATTTCACTTTCCCCTCTCCTGTAACAGTACAGTTTATATGAAATAATATTTTTTGCATTTGCAGGTAGCGACTGCAAAGGGCTCGAGGTTGTTTCATTTACACCTTCTCCAGTATTTATTTGTTAAACAGAAAGAAGAGCTGCCATTTTAATCATTTTCTTGGACAAAAAAAAAATACACCTTTGCAGAGTTGCATGCCTGCGTGTGTGTGCAAGTGTCTTCTAATGGTTTTGAATTTGTTAACTGTAACTCATTTTCATATTCCCTATCAGCTGTCTCCTCAGCTTTAACCGTTTCACATAAAAAAAACAGCATCACGTTGAAAGCAACCAGCTCTGATCTGGTTATCAGCCTGTGGCATGTGTAATTCACAAGTATTGTGTGTTGCGTTTCCCTGCAAGGAAGCGGTGCCACGAAGGTTTGATAGATGGCTCTGACTTTGTCACCAGAATGGCTTATGATAGCCACAGCTATCAAGTCCGAGGGAGGCAGCGGCAGCAGCGGCAGGCTTTACTACTGCTGTTTACAGCCATGCAGTAAAAACACACAGCACTGTACGCCCTGCTGCTGCACGCTGCGCTGCTCACCGATCACTCTGCACACTATGCACAATGGGAACAAGAGCCGCTCGCCTGCCTGGTGGCTCTTCTACTCGACAGGGATCAAAGAGAGAGAAAGAGAGAGATAGGCAGAGAGAGGAAGTGAAGGAGGGGAGGAAGTAGAGAGTGAAAGAAGTACAGGACAAAGACGTGTGGAAGGAAAGAATGGGAGAGGGCTGGGGAGAAACAGGCAAGGAGTTGTGGAAGAAAGAGAGAGGGAAGAGGAGTTAGTGAGAGTGAGGCGACTGAATGAATGAATGAAAGGACGAATGAACAAGTGACCAAATCAAGGGACCGAGCGAGTGAGACAGACTGAGTGAGGGAGTGTGTCTGCAAACGTGCTCATTTCTGTGTGTGTGTGTGTGTCAAGTGAGAGTGTGTGAGCGAGTCGATGAGTGGGTGAACAAGTGCAGCAGGACCGAGCGAGAAAGGGAGAGAAAGACAGAGAGAGATTGGGAGAGGGAGAAAGAGAGGGAGAGAGGATATGTTCCGTCAGAGAGGACACACTCCAGTGGCTGTGATTGAAGTATGGGCCAATTAACACGAGGAGCATTGAGCTCCAGCTGCACTCTTCTCTTCATTCCTCCGCTCCCCCACACTGCCATATTACCCTGCACGACACACACACACTCAGACATTGATACACTCACATATATGCACACAGTGGGCACCACACTGTTCTGCCACTTTATCTTATCTTTTACCATAGTACAGCTATGGGCCCAAGGAAATTATAGAGGCTACATGCAGCAGTGTTCTCGAGCACATTGTGGTCTTAGATGTCGACGGATTGAAAAAATGGAAGAAAAAATGGAGTCTTCATCTTCAGGGGAGGTTTTTTTTATTCCAGGCACTTACAGTGACTCACAGAGACGCTGCAATTTCTTCTAATGGTGTACAGTAGACCATATATTAGCCTGCATGGATTTCAGATGTGTTGGCTGTGGAAAACTGCCTGCGTTGATTCAGTGCAGCCTGTGCCATAGGCAGCAGGGAGCAGGTCCATTACTCTGCATGACAGACTGGAATGAAGCAGCAGAGCCCCGATGTGGGCAAAACACAACGCTGAACACTGCACTTCCACAACTCCGCACTCCAGACTCCACGGACTCCTTCCCCATTCACATTTCCCCAGCAGATCCGATGCAGTACAAGGTCTGGCACGCTGCCTCCATTGGAGTTCAGTGGGAGAGGGGCTCAGAGAGGCGAGGATGCCAGAAACCGACTTCTACCCCGAGCGGCTTCCTGCTCTCTCGCGACTCGCTCTTCCAGAGTCACTGCAGGCGCTCGCTGCAGCTGTAGCATATACAGTTAGGGGGAAGGAGGGGATCTGATAACTCGAAAACATTGTGATTGTTTTCCTACCATCGCACTGACACCAAGAATCAATTTTTCATTTTGTGTTTAGAGGCTATACAAGTTTTCTCTTTGGTGTTTGGGGGAATAATATAGGCCTCAGTTTAATCCTCTATAGAAGGATATAACGTCAAAGTAGTTGATTCGCCTTCAGCGACACAAACCTGCAAACTTGTTTTGATATTTTTCAAACCAGTGAAGAAGTTGTTGCAAAAGCTGCACAAGCAGTTGCCATCAGTTCCTATAGAAATCATTGGAAATCACAGTGAGCACATGATGCTGTGTAAATGAAATGTTTAAGCAGAGATACGAGTGTGTTTTGATTGTGAAGTACTGGCAATCTTGGATGGGAAAGAGGAGACTGGCTTGCCTGTGTAAATGTTTCCTCTCTCTCTCATCTTGCTGATTAGCTGTCTCTGTCAGCCTGAGAATATTCCTGCTCTTAAGTACTCTGTAAATATTCCTGAAGGTGTTTTTAGTTTGCTTCTAAGAGTCGCTGGCATGTACGCCAGCTTCTGTGGTGCTGTAAATGTCACTTTCTTTGTTTGAAAAGACAAACTAAACAGCCTCAGTGGAAAAAAAAATCATTATACTGTAGATACAGTAAGCTGCTTATTACAGTGATTGACAAATTGAGAGATCAACAATGTACAGTACAAATACTTGTGATTCAGACAGCAAATGATGATTGAAGGTGAACGCACCACATTAAATTCAAAGTTTTAAAGTCTAAAAGAATCATCAAAGAAAATACTCTAATGAAATTTGAATTGCTTTCAATTCCATCTTTTTTCTTTTGCAGTCAGTGCAGTCACATTCAAGAAAAGAATATATTAGAGGATTTATCGTACTGGTGATGAACACAATCTTGATATTTCACAAATAACAAAAATTAACACATTATCTTCCTAATGATACAATATCATGCAATAGTCAGATCTTGGCAATTCTCCTAATGAAGCACTCACGTTCTTGAAATGACTATTCATGTCTCAGTAACTAAATGATTCTTTACCTTGGATCGTGTTCAGGAAAAGCAGATTTCTATACACTTTCTGACTAATTGATCCCGATTTAAACATTCCCTGGGTTGTCGGCGGTGCCTTTCCAAATATACATGCATTACACACTCCACTGAATTAGAAGCGGCTCCGAAGACTGGAGAGGATCGTTTTTAAAGCTAGAAGAGAGAGAAAAAAATATACTAAAATATTTGCATTTTAACAAAAGATTCATTTATGGTAGCAAATCAAATGAAACAGTAATCTCTGTCCCTTTCTCTCTCCTACTCTCCCTCTTTCTCTTCTGTGTGTGTGTGTGTGTGTTTGCTGTGAGCCCACTGCATGCTTTTTATGATTCAGTTTGCAGAATTGGAACACATAATGAACTATATAGTAAGATATATTTAGATGAGGATTTGATTATAATTTACTTGTACTGTGCTTTATTGTGGCGCGCCTCGGCGAGATGTCGCATACGCACGTTCGATAATAGGCACAGTGCACTCTGCAGTGGAAGTGGCTACTGTATATAGTAATACACTGTGTTCGCACTCCCAACAAGGCTCACTGTGATGGAATGGCACACGCTTGTTGAGCAGTGCAACGTAAACACCTCATGAGAGTGAAATACAGTGACAGGCCGAAGAGTTAATGGCTCTGAGCTCAGCACCGTGGAATATAGCTCTGCCAAATGATATGATTTTCCTTATTCCTGCAGCTTTGTCTCATTTTCTCCCTGTCTCTGTGTCCTTCCCATTCCTTCCTGCCACATCTTCCTCGCCTTAAAGAAAACAAAAAAACAACAACAAAGCCCCTGTTTTTCTCCCTCTACCCTTCATTATTACATTCTCCTTTTCCCTCTCTCCTACTAACAGGTCTGTCTCTCCCTATCTCTCCACACCTCCATCTCTTTTTCTTACCCGTATCTATCTGCCTCCCTCATTCGCCCTCTCATTCCGACTCATTCCACCGCTCTCTCCTTCTTCCTCTCTTTTTCTCTGTAGCCCCCCCATCCTACCACACACACACACACACACACACACACACACACACACGCACACAATACACACACATATGCCCACAGCCCTGTCACTCAAAACAGGAGGTTTGGCAGTGTGTTTGTTTAGGCCAAACACGTATACACATCCTAGTAATCAATATTTCTTTTCCTGCTCCTCTCCTCACATATTTTACGCTACCTCCCACCATCCCATCCTTACTCTGTCCTCTCCTTTTCTCCTTGTCTCCTACCTGTCCGCCCGGCCTCCTTCCTTCAATCGGTCAGTCCATCTTAAGTCACACACCATGTATTTACAGTACCTTTCTGTTTTATTTCATCCCTCCCCTCTATGCCCCCTTTCTCTCCTTCCTCCACTTATTTTTTTTCTTCTCCATCCCCTCTCTCTCTCTCCTTTTCTTTGCCGCTTTCTTTTTCTATCCCAAAGACTGATCAGGGTCAAAGAATCGGCAGACTGTGACAAAGAGAGGAGAGTTGGATGAAGACAGAGCGAAAGACATAGAGAAGGAGGCAAAGGGAACAGAGAGAGACTCAGAAAAAGGGGAGAGTGACTTTAGAGGGAATATTATGTCAGCAGGCCCCTGTTAATCAATGCAATTGTGTTTGGTACCTGAAGCCATGAAAATTGGGAGAAGAGATGGGGAATATGAAAAGACAGAGCACGAGACGGAGCGGGGAGAAAGTGAGAAGGAAATGGAGAAAAGGGGGGGCGAGGGGTGGGGGGTGCAGTTGGCACCAGAAGTAAATTGAAAATGATGTGCTGTGTTTTGGTGTGTGTGTGTGCGCGGCTCACATATTAACCCTGCTATCTCCCAGGTAGTCATTATCTTTCCGTGTGGTTGTTTGTGTGTGTGAGTGTGTGCGTGCATGTTTGTGCGCACTGCATTAACCCTCATATCTCTCTATCATTAAGCTGCTCTACGGGCATAGTGGAGACATGCATTTATCTTGCGACCGCGCGCGCGTGTGTGTGTGTGTGTGTGTGTGTGTGTGTGTGTGTGTGTGTGTGTGTGTTCAAATGCTTGCATGCATGTGTCTATGCGTGGATGCAGCTGTGTGAGGGTGAGTGTGTTTACAGTGATCTTAATTGTTGTTATCATTCATGCAGCACAATAACCACCTCCGCCCCCATCTTTGTCTCTGTCTGCTATTAACTCTCTCTCCCTCTCACCCTCCTTCCCTCTAACGGCCAGTTTCTATTTTTCCTCATATTTTTCCTTCTCAGCCTGCAGCCTAAATAGCACCCATTTCATCTTCTCTGTCTTGCTTTCTTTTCCCTCCCTCTGTTGTTGTTTTCCCCCCCCGTCTGCATTCCGTACTCCTCGTCCAGTATTTCTCTCCAGCCAAAGCTAACTTTTATTACCCCATGATTGGATTCAGAATTCATTACCCCGTCTTGCCTGTATACAATTTCTGATCAGTTTCCGTCCTTCTCTCACTCACTCCGTCTACACCTCCTTCTTCTGTTCTCCTTCCTTTTCTCTCTTGATTTGATTTGATGTCCTCTGTACAGGACATAAGAGAACCCCCCCCCCACCTGAGTCTAACTTAATTTCTTGCTTCTTCTTCTTCTTCTTCTTCTTCTTCTTCTTCTTCACCCTCTTCCTCTACTCCTGGCTGTCTCTCTTTCTTTCAGGCACCCTCTCTTAGTGCGATATATATCTGCCTCCCCCCCTCGGCAGGTTGCCATGGTCGCCATACCTACTCTCTCTCTCCTATTGGTCCTGGCAGAGTGGGCAGGTCTGGTGGACGCCTCCCCCCACCTCCTGCTCCGGCCCAGCCCGCGGGAGCGTGATGCGGGGACCATGATGAACTTCAACATCGCCGTGATCCACGCCGGTGCCACGGTGCAGGCAGAGGCGGCGGTGGCGGGGCCTGGGGGAAGGGTGCTCTACCCTGGCTTTGGCCGGGTATACGGTTCCCTGGGGGAGAGTGTGGTCACCCAGTGGGGCTCTGCTAACGTCATCTGGCTACAGGTTGGACACCGTCTCCTCCACCTACTGCTCATTGAGCCTTACTTGAAGGAAGGGAACAACAATGACCATCCATTATTCATACTCACTACCATTATCTGAGCTGAATGGGCTGCTGTTGTGTGGGTCCTGCTGAATGAGCGGGCGTCTGGCTCTGCTCTTTGACCACAGCTTGTATTGTGAGCCATACATGTCATGCATGCTACAGACACTTTCCGTATGAATAACACAAAGTCATGACACACTGCCCTAGTTGGTCAACTCTATTTGTCTCCATCTTTACCCCCCCTTGTCTTCTTTCCTCAGGTGAATGACAGTAGTCCTAAGACGGTGCTGTCCCAGCTGTGTGAGCTGCTGGCGGCGCGGCCCCTGCAGGGTCTGGTTTATGAAGAGGAGAGGCCACCTCGCACGGCCTGGGGTCCTTTGGCCCCCATGCTGGAGTTTGTCTCTGCGCAAACAGGACTGCCCATAGTGGCTGTAGGAGGGGGAGCGGGGCTGGGGAGGATGCCACAGGTAGGAGGAGGGGGGTTGGGGTTGGGGTGGGAGAGTGAAGAAGACGTGTGTGTGTGTGTTTGTGTTTGTATGTGTGTGTGTGTGTGTGTGTTTTGTTTTTATATCCCAATGGGCATTTTAATCTGACAACACACCAACCCATGGGGACATCCTCTCACCATGGGGACAAAATTGAGGTCCCCATGGGTTCAGACTGTTATTTGAGGGTTAGGGTTACAATTAGATTAAGGTTAGGTTAGGCATTCACTTGTGATGGTTAGGGATAGGATAAGGGGCCAGGGAATGCATTATGTCAGTTGAGTGTCCCCATGGGGATAGTGATACAAACGTGTGTGTGTGTGTGTGTGTGTGTGTGTGTGTGTGTGTGTGACACAGAGTGTGGAGAGAATCAGAGAAATACAAGAGGGCAGATGTCCCAGACGTGTGATTGTGTAGCTCCAAATGTGAGGACTGGTGAGTGGAACAATGGTAATTAGGTGTGTGCTGTATACTGAGGCAGTATGGATTGACAGCATTGTGAATGAAGTAGAAAGGGAGAGCTGCTTACATTGCCACAACAACTTACAATGTCACAATGTTGCGCCTCCTCTTTGTGAAGAAAAGGTTTGGGGAAGTGCTGGTGGGATGGAGGGGAAGTTGAAGGTCAGGGTCGCTGATCTGCTGAAACTCTGCAGTGTTTGATCTGTAAATGGCACCAACTGGGGCTGTCGCTCTGCCTCTGATGTTCCTGGGAGGGCGGCAATGAGCAGACATGTGTATGTGTGTGAGTGAATAAGAGAGCGTGTGTGTGTGTGTGTGCTGTACATTGGCGTGTATGCAGAAGAGAAACTAGTGTCACATGCTTTTCACCACAGAACGGGTGGAAAAAAGAAACAAAAAACATTGCATTTGTGCTTACAAATAACTGTTTTAACCATTTACTCTTGAGGAATTAAATTGTAGCACTTTGATGAACTTCCTTTGAAGATGTACCCTCGCCTAGTCCTCATCCCCTCCCATCCCCTGAACAGACTTTTTAGAAACACTCCCTGCTGGACGTCATAGGAGAATTCGTGCAACAGTCCTAGCTGTTTTAGCCCTGCGGCTGCACGAGTGCTGCTGCTCCATAAAAACTTCAAGCCCCGTGATGCCTCGATGTTGTGCATAAAGATGGAGCAGTCCGGAGAGTTGTAGTTCTTTGTAGTGAAAATGCTGTGTGTTACTTACTCTCTGTATTGTAGCTGTATTCTAGACAGTACAACTACAGAGAATGCATTTTTTTACAGGGAGATTTTAAACCAAATCTGCTGCTCTCTTCCCCAAATCAGGAATCAGGTTCCATCTTTCTCCAGTTCAGCTCCTCTACTGCCCTCCAATTAGAGGTCATCTTTGAGGTGCTGGAGGAGTATGACTGGACAGCCTTTTCCGTGGTGTCCACTCGTCATCATGGCTACCAGGACTTCCTGTCCGTGGTGGAGGGCCTGACGGACGGCTCGTTCATCGGCTGGGAGAAGAAGAGCGTGGTGATCCTGAACGTGACCGACGACCCTGGGGGGCACGCACGCGCAGGCTGCTGAAGGAGAACGAGGCGCAGGTGAGACAGGGGGGAGGGAGGGGGGAAAGGGGGGAGGAAAGGGGAGGAAGTGCTGCGAGTATCATTGGGGGCCCCCTCTGTAACAGGTGGCTTCCCAACTTTTTCCTTCCTTCTTCGTCTCTCCCTCTGTCCCTCCGCATCTCTCTCTCCCCTCTCTCCTCTATCCCTCTGTTCTTCTCTTCCCCTCCCATCTACCAAGGCATAAAGAGTTCAACGGTACAACAAAAAACCACCAGTCAGTCTGACTTGCTGGCTGGTTGTTGTGCGAAGAATATGTGCAAAGTGCCAAAGAAGTTACACACTTTTCCCTGTGTTTCCCCTTAAGTGGCTTTAATTGTGGAAAAAAAACATCTTATTTCAAACACAGTATCATGAATAATGTAGATTCTGTATCAGCTTGTTCCAGCTCTTCATTGCAGATACTGTAAATGATGTTTACACTGAGTGACATATTCACAGAAATTTAGCTTGACTTTGTTTATCTTTGGGAATTCTGACATCTCCTCTAGCATTTAAAATAAATGTCTGTGAGATTGAACAATGTTTGGCTGCGCAATGTGAGTTAGCAATGAGAGATTTTATACCTGAACATCACCTTATCTAATTCATGAATCCATCCTGATCCAGACATAATTTCTCCTGTTTCTTCCCTCACTGTCACTCCTTAACTTTAATTTAACTTCATTCTAGATACTGTCTCTATATACTATATGTATATAGAGTTCAATCTAGGCATCAATCTTTTCTTTGATATTTTGACAGTACAAGAAAAACTCCCGCTACATTTCAAATTCTCACTGATTCATTAAAGAGCAGAATGACTTGTGGTTTTGGTTTGTACCTCTGGTGTGTTTCCTTCCTTCATACTATATGCCTGCTCCCTCTCCTGCCACGCTGCCTTGCTCATTCTTACCTTCCTTTCCTTACTTCCTTCAAACTTTCCCTTGCTCTTCTTAACTTGCTTTCTCCTCCCTCCACACTTCCTTTATCATTTTTGTTCTCTTAAACCTCCTCTTTGACCCCATGATCTTCTAGTTCAATTTTTCATCCCTGTGTTCTTATGCTTACTCCGCTCCCTCCTCCCCCTCCCCGCCTCCCCTCCTGCGTTTCTTTGCCTAGAGACAAGCTCACGCTCCTCTGCTGCTTCCCCGTTCACCTACATCTCTGTATGGCTATCTTTCATTCCTTCAGTCCATTCGTCCATCCCTCTTGCTGCATGCCTCCCCTCGCTCCCCGTCGGCTCGGTTTAGTCTAGGTCTCAATGTCATCGCTAATGTCCCAGCATGGTCATTGCAGCTCTGCGTGTGTGTGTGTGCACGACTGTGTGTGTGTGTCAGTAAGGGTGTGCATGTGTATTGGATTCCTTAGACTTCACTCTGCTAGTGTCACTGTTAATATAACATACTGCCTGCAGCGGGTTGCCTATACGCAGTGCTTCGCTTTTTAACCCTCTTGCTTTTCACAACAACCCCCTCTTCCTCTTTTAGCTTTTCTCTACTGCAGGGCTAATAAATGCTTCTGATTGCTTAGTGATGCCGTGTATGTTTGCATTACATGCTCTCTTTCTCTCTCTCCGCCACATGTGTGGTTATATCCTCCACATTTAAGACGGCCTGATGCAGGTCTCTGGGTCAATTTCTACTCAAATCTCTCACTATCTTTTGTTCCATTCCTCTTCCAGCTTCTGCCTTGTCAGTATTTCTTCTGCTCTCTCTCTCTCTATCTCTCTCTTGCTCTCTGTTGTATGTTCCTCTCTTTCTCCATTTCCCGTCTTTAGATATTATGTGTGTCTGTTTATAACTCTGATTCTCTCCTTCCCTCCTCGATTCAGTCTCCCTCTCTGTCTGTCGCCCTCTTTCTCCCCCTTCCCTCCGTCCTCCTCCCCCCTCTGTCACTCTCATTCCCTGCCTAATTCACTGGAGGTTTATTGGCATACAGGCAGGATTGTTTTGCCAAGCCATTACAGTTCAAAATTCAATGAAGGCGCAATTCTCAAAATGTGCTTTCAGTCTGTTTCCCTGACCCCCCTCCTCCTTCTATGAAAGAGTTGTCTCTCTCTTTTTTGTCCTTCGATTCCCCTTTGTGTTTTTTCTTCATTTTTCTTTAATTTTAAATGCTCTCACTCTTTCTTTCTTCTCATGTATTTGTCAGCATTTGACCCCCCGCCCCTCCCTTTCCGCTCAGCTCAGCTCTATCTTCCTCTTGTCAATCCCTTCCTTCTCTCTCCATTTCCCCTCTAACCCCTTAAAACCCTCTTTGGTCAATGTCTACCCCCCTCCTCTTCTTCCTCCCCGTTTCCTTACCTCAGCACTTGTAGCAGAGACCTCGTTCACTGTCACCTCTCAGTCTTTCTACATTGAATTTTTTTCTCTCTTTAATGTTTTCTTCTCTCCTTCTCACTCCATCACCCCGCCCCTCCTATCGCAAATATCTCTTTATCTCTCCAGGCCCTGATTTCACCAAAATATGTCATCCTTTGCTATTCTCTGCCACCTCCCCCCTCCTCCTTTCCATTCTCCAGGGAGTGACTTTTCTGTTTTCCCACCTCTGATTACTTCCCTCCATCCGCTCATTTTACCCCCCTCCATCTCCTGTTGTCTCTTTTCTCCACCCTGTTTTTAATAGCGTATGTCAGAGTTTAACCTCTTCCCCCATGTTTTCCCTCAGGTGTGTTTGGTCTTTAACTGCACTCCCCTCGCTTCCCTGTACCTGTCTATCTCTCTGCTCGACCACTTTTGCAGTTGTTTCATTTTCTCCTTCTTGTTTTACTCCTGTTTTCATTATTCATAAATGCCCCATGCTCATTAAGCACTGACCCCCATTGACTCCACACGTCACATTCAGCCACCCAGTCTTCCCTGTTTCTCGTTTGTCTGCTTCTTCCTCTGAATCATGCGCCTGACTCTCCCATGAACCTTATCACATCAGCTTACAGCTATCTCTCCTCTTACCTCTCCCAGCATCCTTGTTTTTTCTCGATATGCCCTTTTCTATCCGACCTCCTCCCCTTCCGCTCAGGTGCACCTCTGCTCCAGCTGCCTTTCTCCCCTTACTTCTCCCACCCTCTGTCTCTCTCCACGTCTCCCCTGTCCCCTCCTTATCTCACTAGCGTGTATGTGTGTGTGTGTGTGTGTCTCCCCTCGTCCCTGTTCCCTCCCTGCCTACCTACTGTCCTCCAGGTACGTTTGCTGTACTGCTCCCAGGAGGAGGCTGAGCTGGTCTTCCGAGCTGCCTGGGCTGCAGGTCAGGCCGGAGCCTCGCACATGTGGTTTGCTGTGGGGCCAGCTCTCTCAGGTTTGGGCATGGAGAGCCTGCCCCGGGCTCTGTTTGCTGTGCGGCCCCAGGGCTGGAGGGACGAACCTCGCCGGAGGATCGCTCGGGGTGTGTCCGTGCTGACTCACGGGGCAGTGGCCACACGCAAGGATTATGGGACCACGGGTGGGCCGAACTTTGTCACCAACTGCATGACGGATGCCAATCAGACCCAGAGACTGCGGGGCAGGATGAGGTGAGAGGAAAAAGGGGAGAAGAAAGAGGAATGTGAAGTTTGGGGGTAAGTGCAAGGCAATTGACAGGCTCCAGACAAAAAATGGAAGATGAAGAAATAGAGACAGGATGAGGTGTATTCTGTGAAATGAGTTGGTTCGGCACCAGAATTAGCTGGAAGGCATATGGGTGGAGTTGGTAGATTCAGTGTCAGAGAGCAGGCACAGAGGGGATATCTGAATTTGGAGCTGGCTATCATCCATGCAAAATAGATGTTGTTGGTGCGTGTAGTTGTGAGTTGGCAAAATTACCCCAGCATCTGTAGCAAGCGGACCATGTCTCATGTATATTAATGAGCTGGCTTTAATATATTCCTCGTAGGCTGTGCAAACAGGCAGCGGCACACTCTAACAGGTAGCCCAAGTGGTTCTGGTTATCATCTTGGTTCATTTTTAACGCCAGTCATTCTTGATCCACATACACACCACACACACTATATTGAACAGAGAGACTACTCCAAGTGTGTTCAGTGTGAAAATGAGCCAAACATGTTCGACATAATTTTCCTAAATGAAGCAACAGTGTGGCAATTAAAGGGAAATGATTAATGCACTCTTCCTTTTGTTGTTTATAAACTATGTCCAAGAACAGATGATGAGATGGATTCATTTCCATATTTTTTTTGCACTGCTACCTGCTGTTCACTGTCTGTAACTACAAGCTGCTGTTCCATATGAGGCTTTCTGTCATGATAAAAAAAAAAAAAAAAAGCTTTCAGGTTTTTGTGTTTTGAAGCCTGTAAGATGACATGAGGAGAGAATTAGAGTGTCTGTCCTGTGTGATTATCAGACAAACTATAGAGCTCGGAGCCGATGCAGAGAGCAGCAGTTGGTTGACTTCAAAGGTCCTGACAATTCTGTGCGTCTGATCATTTGTCTGTAGATTTGATTAACAGGCAAGCCCTTGCTGACACCACAGACGTGCTGTGACTTAGTTTCAAATGGGAGGAGAAGAGACCTATTGTTGCATCAAAACCAGCCTTATGATTCCTATTGTCTTCTCATCTCCTGCAAGAAAACAATCAGTTAATTCACTAATATTATGTGTTTTCCGTCAATCACTCACCGTCTGTCTCCTCCTTTGTTCCTTTGTCTGTATCCATCACCATGCAGGTATTTCAGCAACATCACGCTTGGCGGTCGAGACTACTCCTTCAATAGTGATGGTTACCTGGCCAACCCCTTCCTGGATGTCATTTCCTGGACACCTGGACGTGGATGGGAAGATGTAAGAAAATTACATCTGTTCTTTATGTTCAATCACATGCTGCTGAGTGTCACAAGGTTGATTCACGTGATTAAATTTCATATCTCTGACAACTGTAAGGAACTGTAATTTTGTCCTCTCTGAGCAACTGCAAGGACAAAAGTGCTGTTTAAAAGGAACCCAGATCAGGTTTTGTGCTGATTGGAGCAAACGTTCTTAATCTCTCCATGTGAGCTAGAGATCTGTGCTGCACTGGCATCTGAAATAAGAATATAAACATGACAGTGAGGATCATCAGGCTACATGGGTTCATTTTCACATAAAGTTCACTATGGTTCACTATCAGTGACTGAGGTGGAGAACAGGAGCTGGCTGCTGACCGTTTGACCACTCTTTATGTGCTCGTCCTGTTCAGTTTCTGCTGTCTCTCTGTTACCTGGTTAGAGCACACTCACACAACACACATACGTGCACATTTATAGTGCTGAAATGATGGCCGACAGAAGTGTGATTATCACAATTTTGATAAATGATAAATTGTTTAATTTCCTTGTTAAGCAAAAATATTCTCAGCTTCCAGCTTCTAAAATGTGAGATTTGCTTTTTTGATTTCATACTGTTATAAATTGAATATCTTGTGGTTTTGGGTTGTTGGTCTGAAAATACAAGCAATATGAGGACATCATAATGGCCTCTGGGATACTGTGATGGATCAGTTCATCAAATTAAAGGATGCATGCCTGTATGTATCTTTAAAGACATATTTCTGTAAATCAGGTTTCTTCTCCTTACTGGATGTGAGGACAAAAATACATGTTAAAGTTAAGGTGAAGCTATATGAGACCTCAGCAGTCTAAATGATCCAAATCAAAAGGTTATTCTTTAAAGTCTCTTTAAGACAAATTCCCTCTTTGTGACTCCCTGAGCTGTGTTTACTGAGATGCAGCAGAGGGACAGTAACACCAAAAGGGAATATTAAACAAAAAGACTATGACTGAGATACCCAATTGGTTTAACTAACTCAGACTGTTGGAGCTTCACACAGCTTTGGCTGAATTTTGGGATGCATTTCTGCACAGAATGAGGACTGTGGATTTTGTCCCCCCATCTCTTACATCATTAGAGCGACAGTAGGAAGAAATACTTCACAGCCAGTACAGAGAAAAAGAATTCTTTTGTCTTTAAATGTACAAATGAGTCTGAGAGAATTGCATTTAGACAGACTTAAAAAATGTGAACCTATCCTTGAGTCAATATTGAAAATAATCAATGACTGCAGCCCTTCAGTCATACACATCTACTCATACATTTCATTATTCGTCATTTTGCTGAAAGCAGTGTTCTGATGTTGCTCTGATCAATATCTGCTCATTTGTTCTGATTGGCTGCCAGCGTTTCCAGGTCTTTTGCTCTAAAATGAAATGCAGATTTAAATTGTGCTTTACAGTTCTGGGTGTCATTACCATCTAGACTCCCCATTCTTTTGTGCATTTGAGTTTCTTTTCTACATAACTGCATGCACATCTACAAGCACCAGTACCCCTGGCATGTCATGCATATTCTATAAAGCTGTGGTTTGTTCAGAAATCCTTAATACGCCGCCTTGTCACCTGTTGGAGATGTTTTCCCTTTAATACGCTGGGATTTTACCCTCGTCAGTGTCAGAAGAGAGAGCGATGCTCATTTTCTCAACCACACCAGCACCTCAACACC
This sequence comes from Holacanthus passer, assembly GCA_025331565.1. Classification (NCBI taxonomy): domain Eukaryota; kingdom Metazoa; phylum Chordata; class Actinopteri; family Pomacanthidae; genus Holacanthus; species Holacanthus passer. The sequence continues at coordinate 12,544,996 of JAFREQ010000012.1, forward strand.
ACACCATACATGCATAAAGACTCAAAGCACACTCAGAACATACACTCTGCAACTGAACATAATCACAAACACCGCACAAATACAAATACCGATTCACCCACAGAAGCTTGCATGCACACACACAAGCGCAAACACACACATTGGTGGTTCTCAGCCTCCTGCTGGTTTTAACAGCCCACCAGAGTCCAGTCTCAGCGTGTCATAACATGCTGACTCCTGCCATATCCCTCAAATCCCTTTCAATTAGAAGCTCCTGCGCTGGTCCTTCGACTCTGTGCAAACCCAGGGTACGAAACCCGCCCCACACACACACACACACACGCTTAGAACTCACACACAGACATCCACATGTGTGTGCACACAAATGAGGGCACATACTCTATGCTTACGCACATATGCTTACACCCTTCTTGCATAAACCCTATTGCACACACACACAATGAGGATAAGACGCCTGTATCTGCCTATTATGCACATCCACGCTGTTGGCTCTTCCTGAATATTTAATGTTCTCTTTACAATGACTGCACCATTACCTAGAGCCCGGGAGCACCCAGCTTAGCTTACTGAAACACTGCAGACTAGTACTGAAGGTTGTCCAGTATTAGCATGGCTTGTTTCAGCTACAGACACGACACACACGGCTAGATGTTCCAGGATATTACCGGAATTTAATGAACATTTATTAACACCACTCACAGCTGCTGAAGAATAACTTTTGAGTTCAAAGTGGCTCCCAGCCCTGAAACTTCTGCTCCAAACCAGAATACTTTCTCTGCCCCAAAATATTCCAGCAATTTGAGAAGTCTGAAGAGGTGCTTCTTTGCTGTTCTTTTTCTTGTGTGTGGGTTTTTCTGGGTATTTGTCTGATAGAGCGTAGTGTGTTCTCCTGTAAGCTCTATCTGTTTCCTGTCTGTGTTCCCCGAGTGTGTTTTGATTGAATGTCTGTTGCGGTGCTGCGGTCGAAGTGCAGTCGAAATACTGTCATTGTTGCCACCTCCTCCTCTTCCCTCTGCCAGCGCTTGCATTACACAGACAGGCAGGCTGCACAAAGCTGCCAAACTTTAACTTTACTATACGAGCCTGCTTAAGCACTCGCATCCTTATGTGTAGTTTTTCTATATATGTGTGTATATCGTCATGTATTCCTGTATGTGTGTGCATGAGTATACAGTCTGTGCGCACGCTTTCTTTTGTGTATGTTGCCTCAGTTACACTTGTCACGGCACTTAGACAAGACTTTTATCAGGTGATCATGCCAAGATGTGTCAAGTGATGCTGCAAGAGGAAGGTTCACTAAAAAAAAAAAAACCACACCAACAACTCTGCACTGAATCTTCTGAGGTGTGGTTCTGCCTTGTGCTGCTTTCAAAAGTCAGAATATGCCTGGCATCCAACACATCCACAGTGCATATAAACATTGCAAAGAGAAGGGAGGGAACAATGATACAGCCAAAGGGATGCTTGACAGACATTTTCAGGTCAACAGTGGACACAGAACAATGTGGTCTCACAGCATCATTCGCAAACAGATTTTAAAAATCACACTGAAATGACATACGTAGCCACGGGTCTACCTGCTGCACGTGTAATTTTTCAATGTGTAAACGCCTCTAAAAAATGCATTTTGACGCATAAAAATTCTCCAATCAAACCAAGTCAAATAAACTGTAACTGCTGTTCCAGGTTTCAACGGTCTAGAGTTTGGAAATGTGGGTGTCTGCTTGCCACATAGCTCCTTCAGTAAAGCCCACTGTTTGTGTAAGCATGAATCTGTGAGTTACTTGATTTCATCCTACTCAAAGTCATTATATGCAAATTATTATTATTTTGTTCAATGTCTGATTTGATACTAAAAACAAACATATCTGGATAACCACTGTAACCCCATCAATCAGTGGAGCGTTGGCGTATGCACAAATGTGTCAGGTAATTGCTTTCAAACCACACAACAATAAATATTCAGGGCCCGGTGTTCTGAAAAAGAGCGACTGGGTACAACAACCTGTATAATACTTGTACAATATAATGCAAAACGGTACCATAGCCCTGCAGGAAATATAACCTTTATGATGCTTAATATAAGTTTTTATTGAGACTGTTTATTCATCTCTGTACTCATTTTGTAGCCATAGTTTGTGATACAGTATTGTACAGTTTATTTTTCCCCGTCTGTATCGTGCAAGGAAGGACAAAATAAAGCAGTCTAATCCAATGATAACTGCAGGGCATTTGTACGGGACTGTATTATGTTGTATAGGTGTTAATGTTGTTGTGTTTACCCTCAAACAAAGTAAATGTTCAAGGTTATCATGTCCTTATCTGTTATCCAGCATCTTCAAATGTATTTTCAGGACATTTTCTCTGTAATAGATTTTTTGTTGGGGGCGCAACTACCATCCAATATTTCCAGGAACTGTCCCTGTTTGTTTCGCTCTATTTCTACGCGCGTAGGATGCAAGTTCACAATGTGTAGGTGCAGTCTGTAGAAATAGTGGTTTTATCCCAGTCGTTCGACTTTTTTCCCCGACCCCCCCAAGATGTAGTAACTGAAATTACAGATTAGTAACTGTAATCTAATCAATGATTTTTAAATTCTAATCCCTTTACTGACATCATACTGCCCCAAACAGAATAGAAGTACAGGCTACTTACTCACAGAGGCTATTTTCAGATGTCAAATGGGCATTTTATCCCTTTCTCCTAATACACAAGCTTTGATGATGGGATTATTATCCTCGGATAATAGGACTCTTACTCCTTAACGGCGAGAAAAACCTGTTCACCTATTTCACCCACGTGACGTGATTGATTTCAATTGATTTCTGTCATACATTTGGAAAAACTTAGTTTTAATAACTTGAAATGTCTACAAAAACTATAGAAATAAATAAAATGACAGGATAAAAACACAGTAATTTATTTCCGTAGTGCTCTTGACTAACAACATAGACTCCTGTGTTTCTGCTACATTACAGCCATAAGTGGGAGTTGTAAGTGGCAGATGTGATTATTGCAAGTATTACATAACACAAATGCTCTTGAGACATAGGCGAATGTGGATTTACTTTTGTCTTCTTGATACTTGCTTTAATCAATAAGGTTGTTTAGATTACCTGGATTTGTTTAACATTATGAATAAAGATGGTATCTATGAAAAGAAAAAATACTGATTGTAGTAGAAAATTGATGGGATTTCATGACAGATGATGATGATGGATTTGTGGGATTGTATACTCCTCCCCTCTCTAATGTTTCTCTTGTCTGTTCCTCCAGGTAGGCTGGTGGGAGAACGGCGTGCTGAGGCTTCGGTACCCAGCCTGGTCTCGCTATGGGCCGTTCCTTAAACCACCTGATGATGCACAGCACCTGCGCGTTGTCACACTGGAGGAAAGGCCATTTGTCATCGTGGAGCTGGCAGACCCCGCATCTGGGACCTGCATCCGCGACTCAGTGCCCTGCAGACGACCCCTTAATGCCAGGTGTGAATAATAATATTATATTATATATAATAATAATAATATTTTTTTTTTTTTTAGCAGTTTTGGGTTGTAGTTATATGTTGTATTATTAACTTATTCCATATTAATGTTGAACCCAAAACTACAATTTTCATAAAGTGGTAATGGAAGCAAATAATAATAATAAAAATCAATTGAGAAAAAGAATCATAGCTCTCTCTTTCCGTTATGAATGAAGTTCCTAAGCTCTCATGACGCCATCCAATTGAGGAAACATCAATCACCTATCAAAACTGTGGTCTCTTCACTCCCTGACCATAATCAATAACAGACTGCACTCCAGAGGATCAGTGGAATGACTCAGGGGTCTGGAATCAGATATGACCACAGTGGAGCTTTATGGTTCATCAGCTTCTGAAGGGATGACAGCACATATCCTATACTGGTCGATCAAACCTGTCACCAAGGACTTGGCCACAATATTCCTTCTGTGACCATTTTCTTCTGTTTTCCTTTCCTTTCCTATCATAACTCATCCAACGTTGAAACGCACCATTACACACCAATCAGAATGCAATTTTTAAGGCTTTTTGTTTGACTTTTATTTTGATTTATTAATCATTTTTTCTTCTCTTTGACTCTTTTCACAGTGCCATCCATGAGGGTGTGGCTCCCATGAAGCAGTGCTGCAAGGGCTTCTGTATTGACATCCTCAAGAGACTGGCCAAGATTGTTGGCTTCACCTATGACCTTTACTTAGTGACCAACGGGAAACATGGGAAGAAAATTGATGGGGTTTGGAACGGCATGATCGGAGAGGCAAGTCTTTGTTTATGCGTGTGTGTGTTTGTGTGTGCGCCTGCGGTTCTGCCTGTCTGCCTTTGTGAGCAATGTGTTCTCAATGTCGGTCTCGTGTCACTTGCCTATGTGTGAATGGTGTGCGCGCGTGTGAGTTTATATTTGTGCATCTGCATATTTTGTGTTGCATTTCAGTCGACAAGCCGCATTGTAGCATTCCTCAGCTCGTGCTCCTGCGTCCTGGGTGACCAGTTAAATGCTATGTGTCACATCAATCGCTGTCAGAGTTATGGCCACTTAACCGCTGCAAGCAATCGGACAGCTGTCATTTATTACACACACACACACACACACACAGAGATGTGCATATAAATACGCTGTAATAGAGGGCAAATAATGCACTGTTATACAAATTAGACGGACAAGCATGATGGCTAAAATATGCAGTTTACACACACATGTGTTAACACACATGTTTATCTGCAGAGACACATCCTTGTACACAGAAAACACACAGAAGCACAGACACACACATTGTCAGACACCCCCTGGCTAGTTGCGATTAGTCCTTGATGTTTTCTTGGCAATACTCACTGAGGTTCATGATCCCCCATCAAGAAAGACACAGAGATGCTGGCAAAAAAAAAAGGAAAAAACAGGTACACACAAACAGACACACATGCTCGCACACATACTGAGATCAATACGTGGGCTGCTGTTTCATTGAAGCGTCCCGCTGTTTCTATCTTTGTCCCAGAGGGAACTTGCCAAACGCCAGTTGTCACAGGTTCCAAAACAGTTCCACTGTGCTCTCTCCTGCTCTATCATTTATAACTTGAGCCCGGGCCAGAGCTGTCAGTTGAATCTATTTTCACATGCAAAAGGCCAAGCGAATTTTGTTTTCTCAAACTAATGTCTGTCTTTTGATCAGATGTTCCAAAGCCTGCCATTCTTTGATCAGGTAATCCAGAGACTTGGCAGAGTTGAGGGGAGGGTGCTTTGCTTTCCGCTTCGCTTCATTTTTCTGCTGATTTGCTCTGAAGAGTGGATGTGCCATGTCTAATGTAGATTAACATTTCACTTGTACAATCAGCAGACATAGCGGTTTTCAGGTTTTTCTAGATGGTGGCGGGGAAGAGACGGGCCTCAGCTCATTTTGTATGCTAAAGAGATGCACAGGAGACACACGTATTTGTACCAGATTGAATCCTCCCACCTTTCCCATGCAGGCACATTTGAGAAAGGGTCAGGGTGAAGAAATATCACTATCTCACCTGAAAGCAAACCTTTGTGGACTGTAAAAGATCAACTTTATCTATCTTCAGCCGCTACAGGATTTTTTAATTAGATTTCTCTCTTACCAATAATTCTTGTCCCTTGTAGGTGGTGTACAAGCGAGCGGACATGGCTATTGGCTCGCTGACTATCAATGAGGAGAGGTCAGAGGTCGTGGATTTCTCCGTCCCTTTTGTGGAGACAGGGATCAGTGTAATGGTCTCCCGTAGCAATGGCACTGTGTCACCGTCAGCTTTCTTAGGTAAGAGGCTGTGTTTATGTGAAGGAGGATAGCTGATGTACCGAAACTAATCTAATTGGAAAGTGTTGAGTTTGCATAAAAGGCCTCAGTCTTTGGCTGCTGGTCTTTACATCTAGATTAGCCGTTACTTTTTCTTAGCTGCTCGTGTCTTCCCAACTTATAGTTTCACTCTGTCAGCAGACTCAAGGCTCCAGTGGGAGAACAGTGTTATTGGCCTATAGACTGCATAGAGATGATTGTAAAAAAGAGAAACAGTGTTTATGGACTTCTGGAGAATATGCTCCAATGGTTTATATTTCCACAGCATACAAGGCTCATCTCTATGTAGTACACAATGTGCGATTTTATGAAACTTTCCAGCCTCTTCTATTGATAATAATAGTTATACTAATAATAATGAGGACTTAATACTGCAGTTCAAAGCTGTTTAATAAGCTCCCATGTTATGTCTTCATTTAATTCTTCTTTTGTTTCCCTCCAAAGAGCCCTACAGTCCAGCAGTGTGGGTAATGATGTTCGTCATGTGCCTGACCGTGGTGGCTGTGACCGTCTTCATTTTTGAGTTCTTCAGCCCTGTGGGCTACAACCGCAGTCTCCAGACTGGCAAGAGTGAGTGATGGGTCTAAGCTGTCTGTCTTTCCCAGTCTGATCGATGGGTCTGCGTGCAGTCCATCTCTGTTGCAGCGTGGCTCAAATGGACAAATACTGAACACACTCCTGGAATGTGGTTAAAAAAATTTCAAAGTCAAAATGATTTTTAGTGGGATGATTAACTTTTTTTTGGTTCCTTTTCTGTCACAATCAAAATGTACCGTTGGACATTTTGAATGTGCTGCCCTGAATCCTAAACTGTGAGTTTGGTGAAGAGGAAATTATACCTACAGTATGCTGAACTGCATCTAACTATTCTCGATATTGAAGCAGCCATTTATTATTCAACAGCATAGTTTGTACCCCTGTGATATTCAGTATGCCTGATGCCTCGGTCCAATACCCAACCCGACTCGTCGCTTTTACTGCATGATTGCTGTGCTCTACATAATTTTACCTCTCTGTCATCCTCCCATATATCCCTCTCATTCACTCTCATCTCTCTCCTTCCTCCTTTACTCCTGTTGTATAAAGGCAGGAGTGTCTGAGCCCTTTGAATGGTGATTTGCCCCATGTGGTTTAATTATTTGTAAGATCACGTAGCAGCTGAATTGAAAGCTGCCATCCTCGAAACCTATAGTCACTGCCTTATGAGCTCTGGTGTCAAAAAGCCTGCTAGGTATTTTCATATATAGTAAGCCCATTTTACAGATCATTCAGGGAACTTTAATTTGAATCGGCTGCTTCATCTGCAGTCAGACGTTTCTGAATACACTATTGTGCCACATACTGGCTGGATTGCTGTCTAGAAAAAAAAGTTCAATGTCATAACCACATATTTTGCTCAAAATCCCTTCTCTTCTTCCCTCCTCATCATTTTGGCCAGAGGCTGGAGGCTCTACTTTCACCATAGGAAAGTCTGTATGGCTTTTGTGGGCCATTGTCTTCAACAACTCTGTGCCAGTGGAGAACCCCAGAGGAACCACCAGCAAGATCATGGTGCTGATCTGGGCCTTCTTTGCTGTCATCTTTCTGGCTTCCTACACTGCTAACCTGGCTGCCTTCATGATCCAGGAGGAGTACATTGACACAGTGTCAGGCCTCTCGGACAAGAAGGTACCTCATCGCTTGAATACTGATTAAGTGGGGGAAGCAGGAGGAGAATTAAAGTCTTAGAGTGAGCCAAATCCCATGCATTTGAATGTTAAATTGATTAAAGCACAGGAATTTCAAAATGAATAAAATCTCATTTAACATAACTCAATTACCACAGTTCTTGAATACTTAAAAGACAGTTCTAAATACTACTTTAAGTTCGCAGACCGCTCTCTTTTCAAAGATTTGATTTGTGCATGGACTGTTGTAAGTTAGTCTGGAAAGTGGACAGAAATAGGTCAGACAGATTGGTGCACAGCCTGGTGTGTCTCATGCCCCTTCCGTCTCCCTCCCTCGCCTCCCTTTGCTCGACTAGTTTCAGCATCCCGAGGAGCAGTACCCACCTCTGAAGTTTGGCACGGTGCCCAACGGGAGCACAGAAAAAAACATCCGCTCCAACTACCCAGACATGCACCAGTACATGGGCAAATACAACCAGAGAGGAGTGGAGGATGCCATTCTGAACCTCAAGACCGGGTCAGTCAGATACAGCATGAGTTTGTTCACATTTACTTCTTCCACGTCTTGCTTTTTATTTTCCAGTCGCTGAGGTTCCATTCAAGCATGATTTGTAAGTTATTGTTTCTTAAATTAAGAAAGTTGTTTGAAGTGTTCAAGGCAAATATAAAATTGTATTGTTGTTTGCTGAGACATAAAATCTTTTTGCCCGTATAGCCAAGACAAGACAAGACACTATACAAAAACAACCAAGATATAACAAATAATGGAATTCATAAAATACAGATTCATAAGTTTAATTTAATTTCAAAAGACTTGAGTTACTCAACTATGAAGGATACATGATACACTGTCTTAGCGACCATGCAAACAGAAGTATACTAAAAACCTCAGCTCAATGATTGAAAGATTTTTTAAATTATTTTCTTTTTCAAAGAAAATTATTATTATCTCATAATTATCTCATAGGTTTGTCATGATTAGACATTATATAGATTAGATATACATTTAAAAGTATACATTGTACATGTATACATACATTTAAATAGCAATTTTAAAAAATGCTGTTGGCTTCTAAAATGAAAATCCCCATCTACTGCCATTCAGATATTACAAACAGATCTCCACAACGTTGGTTGACAATACAATCTCACCACAAAGTCCATTTAGTCTCTGTTTTGGAGCGATTGTATCACAGAGTCTTCCTGGAGAAGATAATGTTGCTCACCTGTCATCAAGTTGTAGATGTTGAAATTGCCATTCCTCTTAGTGCTTAAATGATTCTTGTCTACAGTAGCTTTGCTTAAAAGTTGAGTTTGAAAGTTCAACCATTTACTGTATTTCCATCAAACCATATAATGAAAGTTCACCTAATATGTATGGTTATTATATTTTTTGGTTATTTTGTACCTGCGGCTGCTGCTCTCATTCTTTTTTGTGATTTTTTTTAATGTCATTCTCACTCTGGCTCTAGCCGTCCATCACACAGTGACATTCTTTTCAACTCCAACTAACATTTCAGATCTTTTGCCACACTTCCTGCTTTCCTGCTCAGATTCTCTCACCTTTACTCTCTCTCGCTCTCTCTCCACCTTCACCGCTATCTCCACCCACGCACACAGTGCAAGCAGCATTTCCCTCTTCACTTTCTAGTAGAATCTCTATCACCCGTCATGTGTTGGATAATCCCAGTTTACTTTATCCTAAGCCTCTGTCATCGTTTCTCCCCCATTGCCTTGACACCACAATTATAACTCGGTGTTAACATGCACAAAAATGAGAAACTTTTGCTTTTCTCCTCCTGTCCTTTTTCTTTTTCTCAGTGCTTATCTCTCCTCTCCTGTCACTCCTCATCTGCCCTCTTATCTCGCCATTTCTCTCTTTTCTCCTTCTTGGTCCATTCTTTCCCCCTTCCTAGTGTGCTTTCTCAGTGTGTCTGTATTTAAACTTTATAATCCTCATCACTCTCTGGCTCTATCCCATGTCTTTTCCCCCTGAAGTGTGTAAATCTTTCCCCCCTCTCTCTTTCTCCCTCTCCCTGTCACTGTGCTCTTCGCACCATATAAATCCCCCATCCTCCTCCTCCTCCCCTCCGCCTCCTCCACCACCTTCCCGCTCCCTCTTACTCACACATCTTTCCCTGATCTCTGCCTTATTTTATTCTCCTTGTGTTTTCACTCTTTTCGCCAAGCCTGCTTCGCTATTCCACCCTTCCTCCCTTTTCTTGTTGTGATTTAACTTTTCATGCCCTCTCTATCATTCTGCGCGCCCGTCTGTCGTATATTTTTGCACCCCCAGCTCTTCCCAGGTACATCCACCTTTATACCCCCCCCACCTCAGTCGGTCTCTCTGCTCCCTCCCTCCCATTCAATGATGAATGAATTCTCCCTTGATCCCTTTACAGGAAACTGGATGCTTTTATTTATGATGCTGCAGTATTGAACTATATGGCCAGGAAGGACGAAGGTTGTAAGGTGAGGACAAACTCGCGCAGGCACTTTTGCGCACACATTAGATTCAACATATATGTTTGCCTCATGGCCATTTTCTTAAATATCTGCATATTGTCCTTTTTCCAAGGTGATGACCATAGGCTCGGGGAAGGTTTTTGCCACCACAGGCTACGGTATCGCCCTGCACAAAAACTCACGCTGGAAACGTCCTCTTGACCTGGCCCTGCTGCAGCTGGTGGGAGATGGTAAGAACTGTGAGGAGGGGATGGTGGAGAGGAAAATAATTAGGACAATGGAGGGGCAAAGAGAAGGTTAGGGGTAAAATGACAGGATAGAGAAATGAGCGACAGAGTAACATGAGGGTGGGGGGTGGATGGAGGACACAGGGGGTAGATGAATGAGAGGATGTTGAGTAGTGGATGGGGGGAATATAAAGTGTGAAGAGAGCAATGGCTTTAAGGTGTTTTGATTGTAACAGAGGGAATAATGGCATGTAGGAGAGAGCTGATGATGATGGTAAAGAGGTTTGTGGGTCTCTTTATTGGCTACAAGAGCAGGGGGGAATAAAAGGGGAGGTGGGAGCAAGAGGAGTATCATTTGTCTGCTTCAAGAATTGGAAAAATGACTTGATTCTGTTTGGTGGATGTGCGCACACCCCTCCCCCAGTTTCACTCCTCTCAATCTATCTGAATTTCACTCTTTCCCTTTCTCCTGCTCAAGCTGGTAAAAGAAAAAAAGGGATTTGCTTGTGTGAGTCAATGTCGTAAAAAAAGGATCATCACAACTTGTGTGGTGACAGATTTACACTCATTACAGATTAGCTGAGACTGGTACAGAGAGTGAGGAAGCGCGAGAAGGAGAAAAACCCCAAAGAGAAACACCTGAAAATACTGTGAACATGAGATGTGGAGAGGGTGCACTGAAGCAAAAAGAGGTATAAAAAACAGATCCGATAATTGAATAATTGATTGCAATGGGAGCATTACTATGCTGTTTGACTGCTGCACACACTTGTGTCTGGGATTGATCCACGGGAGGACGGTTCCTTGTTTGACAGAGAGAATCTGTTTTTAGCAATAGTTGTCAGTACAGTAATACTTGATTGTCATTTTACACAGTCCGCCACACGCATTTATTGTCTCAATCGGATGCTGCTTGTTTGGCTTTTCCTCATGTTTTAAATCAGCTTTGCTTATGGCGTGGCGGACAAAGCCCTTTAGCTGTTTCTGGCACGCAGACACTTTAGCTGCTTACACACTGATAATGCCAATTTGGTGCCAAGATCTATTAAATAAGACTGGCGTCTGGAGCTGAATAGTTGGACCTAGGAATGGATGTGTGTGTGTGTGTGTGTGTGTGTGTGTGTGTGTGTGTGTGTGTGTGTGTGTGTGTGCGTGCGCAAGAAAACCCGAGAGCCCAGACAGCCTTTACATGCTATGCCTGTTGTTTCTTTTAATTCTGGCTATGTGTCCTTGTCCTTGCTGTTGTGTTCTGTATAGCAAAAGCCCTTAACATCAGCTGTGTACCCAGGATAGATCTAGTTACAGGGTGATGTTGAATGCTGAGGGTTCTAGTCGTAGGCAGGCATTATTGGAGTGGATTACTAAGGAAGAGGATTAGTTTGTTTGGATGTGGCGGGGGGAGTGGGAAGGGGGGTGCTCACATTCAGCGTGCCCTCAAAGACTGCATCTCAACAATCGCCCTGCGGCTCAAGGACTCGACATCACACCTTCAGCTGGACTAAATCATGTCACAGTGTTACATCATTATTGTACCCTGCCGTGTTGAGTCATATCATTTTACAACTGCATTAGAGGATAGAGGGGCACTGGAGAAGTCCACTATGGCTTTGTCAACCCTGTGAGTGTATTGTTCTCCTTGTTGCTGCCTCTGGTGATTCACACCACGGCTTTAAAAGATGGTCCATTGATCTCTCTACGACTTGTTTCCTGATAAAAATGCTGAGTAGCAAGATTTCCTTTTCCCCCTCTTATCAGATCCACTTCTATTTTTTGCATAGTATAAGGATTTTGATTCCAAGAATATATTATTCAGTGAGTAGATATTTTAAAAAATGTGAGAAGCTGGGTTTGCAACTCTTGGCTGGCAGGGTGTTTTTTTTTTTTTTTCAGAAATCTTGCAATGAATGCCGAGAGGTTTGTCATGTTGTGATAAAAGCACCGGATTGTACGGGTCATGGTTTACTGCTCAACAACTGTGGAGCTCAGCGTCTCTGGACACATCTGGCAACATGCCACATTTGGCACACTGCAAAATCCCAAACATGCACACTTGCACATTTACATATGCACACACACACACACATGAAGACACACAAATACAGTTTCCTTTATTAAATAACGTCTTTGTGGTGCGTGCCAGCTCCATGTTTGCAGTGTGCCAGCTCTACCTGACCTGACCTGCCAGGAACGACAGAGGTGGAGTGTGGATTTGACACACCTGTCAGATTTGGCAGGCCTGAGCTGGCTGCGACTGAGAGGTAGAGACAACTGCCATCGCAAAGGTCTGAGGGAGGGAAGAAACAGGCGCAGTGAGAAGGAGTCAGATTGCGAAAGAGGGAGACGAAGGAGCGCGAGATGAATCACTGGAAGTCAAATGGCAGGAAAGCCATGAGATGTGACTTAGAGCTTAGAGAAGGGATTCAACTGGGGCTTGTGAAGTGGAGGACAGACATGAGACTACCTGTTTATCTGTACCCTTCACTAAGACACTTGCTGTTTTCACATCAGGCACCTGTTTGGACACACAGCTGCTACTGAAGGTCAATGACACCAATAAATCCTCTTCAATGGGGCAATACTCCGGTGTTAAAAACAGACCTGCGTGTCTTGGAATGTATGTGTGTATGAGTGAAGCTGAGACAGGGAGTTGTTACCTGAGTCTGCCAGTGGGCTGCAGTAGCACTGTGTCCATCTGTTGCTGTAGCTGGAGGCCACGGCTGATTGGCTAATGATGTTCTACAGGAGACACATTAGCCAGATCACACAGATGACTGAGTCGGCTTCATCTAAGCTATGCAAGCACGGCTAATGATGGCACAAATGAAAAGCTCGGGCTTGGGTTTTTTCGCAGAGCAGTGTAGTGTTGCGAGCGGATGCCTGACTTGTCAGCTTTTCAACCCCGCCGTAGCCTTTTGACTTGAAATAGTTCAGAGACTGTAATGTGCAGTAAAATGCAACCTTCAGACCCAGTTATTGCAGCGCTGCTCATCCTGCCATTGCTATTAGCGTAACAGAAAGCTATCATTATGAGTTCTGTTGGAGAATACACCTCTTTAATTTCATCATGAATCATCGGCTGCATCTTCTGGCTGTCCATCACTATGGCTACACCAGCAACCCCTGCAGCCAATCACAGGTTTAGCAGGGCAGCTCAGATTCATTAGGCCAGCGAAATCAGAAATGAAAAGCCAGGGTAGTGGGTGAAGTGGTCTCGCCTGGTTCCTGGAAGGTTAACCGATGGGAATCTTGAATCCCCCAGAGCTTACCACCTTGATGGAGATTCTGACCATCCCTCCAGCACAATTAAATGATTATGATCTTCTCCTCCTGCCTCTGTCTCTGTCCCTCCCTATCAGTTCTCTCTCCCTTCACACTTTTCCCTCTTTTTCTCTCCTCTCATCCTCTTCAAGCTGAGGAGTGTTCCTGCTGTTTGTCATAATGACACAATCTCAGCCTCTCGTCCTCCATCTCTGCTTCCCTTGTTCCAGCTCCCTCTAACTCCCTCTGTCTCTGTGTCGGTCTCATTTCCCCCGACGCAGTCGTGGACAGAGAAAGAATGCTCCCTCTCTCTCTTTGTAAAATATTCTTCCCAACTCTCTCATTACCTCTCTCCCTCTCTTCCATGCTTGTTCACCCTTTCCAACCATCTCACGGTGGCTCCTGGTCTCCTCTCCTCATTTACTCTGGGTTACAATGTTGAGATTAGGTTGTCTGTGCCATTTTACTTCTCAGTGCTACTTCATTGTTTTGGACTCTCTCTCTCTGTCTCAGTCTCCTTCCTCTTTGTTACTTTCGACACAGTGCTGCTTTTTGTATTACTGACCTTTGACCTTGATGAGTCACCTTGGATAATGGGCAAACAGCAAGCAGTAGTGTAGTGTGCTTTAGTGCTTATTATTAGCCTTTCTGTCTCCCTGTGTGTCCCTTGTCACTATCAGTTGTCCTATCTATCTATCTATCTATCTATCTATCTATCTATCTATCTATCTATCTTCACTTTCTCTCTTTTCTTCCTCTTTACTTTTATCCCCTTTTAACCGTATCCATTTCCCTTTCCCTTCTCTTCCTCATCCTTGCCCCTCTCTCCCTCCGCCCGTCCCCTTTTCAGATGAGATTGAGATGCTGGAGCGCCTCTGGCTGTCTGGTATCTGCCATAATGACAAAATTGAGGTGATGAGCAGTAAACTGGATATTGACAACATGGCTGGGGTTTTCTACATGCTGCTGGTGGCTATGGGCCTCAGTCTGCTGGTGTTTGCCTGGGAACACTTGGTCTACTGGAAGCTGCGCCACTGCATGGCCACCAGTTCTGGCAAATTGGACTTTCTCCTGGCAATCAGCAGGGTAAGTGTTTTTGTCTGTGAGACTAGTGTCTTTCTGCACTTGCACCATAATGTCTCAATGGTTTGCAGAGATTATGGAAATGATTTAGCACCTCAAAATTTTACATCCACATTTCAACGGCTAATGTTTTAACTTCCCCTATAATTTAACGCAGTAAAACTAAGTTACACTATAACAGGACAACATGACTGGAACCAAAATGCTGTGTATGTTACCATACGCACCCACACGTGTAAGCATGTGTGTTCCTGCCCGTGTGTGCCCTTATCTGTTACCCAGTGTGAGTGTTAGAAAGTGTGAGGTCTGGGGTCAACTCAATTCCACTCAGTCAATTCGGGAGATTAATTGAAATTCAATTCTGCTCACACCCTGGATATCCTGTTCCTTTGACAGTGACCTTGACAGCAGCAGCCCACACCATATGCATGCGATTATTGTAGCTTCACTGATAACAACTTATCCTTTCTCGCCACTCTGGTTGTAATTTATGTATTTATGTATGCAATTTCATTAACCAAACAATTCACAACTGTACTATAAATAGGAATGGATGTTTATCTGAAAAATAGCAATCTTGCATTTCTTTTGGAAACTGGAACTTACTTGGATTACTGTTTAATGGTTTCCATTTTTATCCACTCCTCTCTTTCTCTGTCTCTCATGTGCATACAGTAGTCCTGTGTCTTTTGTACATGTGTAGCATTATATCTGCTGCATCTGTACACATCTATGTTGTTACACTTTTTGCCAATGTATTTCGGCAGCTTTATCTCCAAAGCAGCATCTATTAATTTCATTTTTCATTTTAGGATATACTGTTTATTGTATTTCATTTCATGTTGCTCTGCAAATAAACTCATACTCTGTGTTTCTGTGTGATTCTTCTCTCTTTTTCTCAGGGCATGTATAGCTGCTGTAGTTTCGAGGATGAAACAGCGCCAGGTGGAGCTAAATCTTTGCCTACTCATCATCATACTGCAATGGTTACAGTCCCGTCCCAGGCACATGTTGTCTCAACGTCAATGACCAGTCCAGCCATTGCCATGGCGCAACAGCAGCAACCACCGCAACAGCAGCAACCGCAGACCGTCTACAAAACACCTCTACCAGGCTCTCCTCCCACCGTGGTGCATTCTGGGACAGCACTGGGTCCCTCCAACACCCCCATTGCTGGTGCACCCCTCCCTTGCTCCACCTTCCTGCCTCGGCCAGACCGCAGACTGGCTGTGGTGGATCGCTGGAGGCTGCCCAAATCTGCTACAGCCACCAACCCAATGGCTGTAAGGGGGGCAATCACTGACATTGGACCCTTTGCTCAGAAAGTCCCACCAAACTGGGTTTCAACTGCTGGAGGGGGTGGGGGACTTGATGGTTATAAGAGATACTATGGTCCCATTGACCCTGAGGGACTGGGGCCCTGCATGGAGCAGCAGGCAGGGTCCCAGACCCCCAAGACTATGCCCAGGGGCCACCCCCAGCCCCCTCCAGCCAGTGTGGCCTTCTACTCAGAGAAGGGCATGGACCACGGGGTGGGGAAGAGGGTGGTGGGAAGTGGCAGCGGAGGTCAGGGGAAAGGAGCCGTTAAACCTCTGGGCACTCCCAGACTGCCTCCTAAGAGTCAGGCCCCTCTGCCTCCTACACCCCCGCTGCCACACCCCTCTCCCCCTCTCCCTTCATCCTTCTGGAGGAAGCGCAGGCCCAAGAAGCCCAAAGAGCCTGGAGGGCCACTGTACGAGAACATTCTGCCCCTGGGGCGGAGGGGAGGAGCACGAGACGGAGTGAGGGAGGGAGGAGGGAGGAGGGCACGCCCCCTCTCTCCCCCGCTCTCACTTCCTGTGCCAGTACCCCTCAGCCCCTCTTACACCCCTCCTTCCCCCTCCGCATCCTTGCACTATACGTCCACGTCCTCTTCGTCGACAACCTCATCTACATCCACGTCCTCATCTGCCACATCATCTCGCTCCACTTCTCCCACCTACTCTTACAGCTCCTCCAGGAGCACACGAGACAGGACTGGAGGAATAGACGGAGAGGATGATGATGATGATGAGGAGCTGACGGAAGAGTCGAGCCTCCTCCTCGGCAGGGGGAGGGAGAGGGAACGCTCAATCATCCGGCCTCGTTCCCTCAGCCACGGGCGCCTGCCACCACCCATACCCCCCAGGAAACCGCGCACATCTTGGGGTGACAGAGAAAGGGAACGAGAGAGGGAGAGAGGAGGAAGCCAACTGTCTCAGCTCCAAGAGTGGTGGGCAAGCTGGAGTGAGAGAGAGAGGAGTGGAGCAGGTGGAGATTCTGAAAGGCAAAAAAGGGAAAAGAAGAGGAGGAAAGAAAAGGAGAAAGAGAAGAAGAAAAAGAAAAAGAACAAAAAGAGGAAAAAGAGGGAAGAAAGGGAAAGAGAGCGAGAGAGAGAAAGGAAGCGGCGAAAGGTGAAAAAGAAGAAGAAGAAGGCACTTAAGACAAAGAAAAGGAAGAAATCAATTGGAGGAAGACGCTCTGAGCCAGAGGAGGGAGACGTAGAGCCAGAGAGGGAAGGAGAGGTAGAAGGAGACAGGGAAGGAGGAATACAAGACTACTCTTCCTTTTCTGCCCAGTATCGGAGCACATTTGGGGAGAAGGGGCGGGATTCGTGGGAAGGAGAGCGGGAGAGAGGTAGGAGAGAAGGAGGAGACGAGGGCAATGACAGAGAACAGGAAGACAGCAGCAGGAGCAGGGAGAGGCGTCCCAAATCCTCACGCTCTCATTCCAGACATCATACCCCCAATAAGCACTACCCTAACTTCAACAAACTCCCTGCATCAGTCAAATTTTGGGTGAATGGAAGAGGAGATGATTCAAATACTCCTCCAACATCCCTGCACCCACTCCTTCCATCTGCCAAGCGGAGAAGAAGTGGAGGGATGGACAGAGATGACAGCGGGAGACTCGGAGAGCGGCGTCCTTTGTTAATGCATTATGAAAAAGATAAAGCACAGACAAGAGAAGGGCTGTCCTTCCCTGAGTGGGACTCTGAGGATGACGAGGATGATGAGGATGAGGAAGAGGAGGAGAGGGAGAGAGTGAGGGAGCAGGTGAAGGAGACAGGAAGGCGAGCAGGTAGGGGGGCAGTGTCTGAGTCAGAGAGGGACAGGGCCAGGGCAGAGGACAGTTATTCAGATGAGGGCTCGTCAGGGGAGTTTGGCCATTTTGAAAGATACTGGGAAGGAGGTGCAGGGGGAAGCAGCACTGGAATTGGGGGCATAGGTGGAGGAGGGTGGTTCTTTGGCACCTATCCCTCCAGAGAGAAAGGGGGCAGTATCAACAGTCGGGATGATTCCTTACTAGGAACTCGGGCAGAGGGATGGTTTGGTGCTGATTTCTGGGGTTCAGGTCCAGGAGTAGGTTGGGGATCAGGGGGAGGGAGTGGAGGGCTCGGCACGCAGTGGCCACCACCCCCCGCAGCCTTCCCTCCTCCGAGAAGATACTGGTCTATGGACAAGATCCCTGTGAAGGGAGAGAAAAAATGGAAGAGCGGAGGAGGGAAAAGCAAAGGGCGAGCTAGGGACAGAGGGGAAGAAACAGGACGAGCCACCATGTGTTCCTGTAGCCTTTACCCCCAACCCCATCCTTACCCACATCCCCACAGCCGCTCGCACACCTCCCACTCCAAGAGAGGATCCACGGCGCTTTCCCATAGCCAGGAAGAGCTTCTCCCCCACTGCCACAGCTTCAGCGGGGGTTCTCGCCCCAAGCCTCTGCCCCCCAAACCAGATGCCAGTCAGGCCCAATCAGGCAGCCAATCTAACCTCAGCCTCAGCACACAGCCCACAGACCATCCGCCACAACCCTCACCGTCGCCGCCACAGCAGCCGTCCATGTCTCCCACCTCCCTTCCGATGCCCATACCGCCTCCGCCCTCCTCGTCCTCCGTCTCACCACCAGCAGGGGTAGGGATGGCAGGCCAGGGCCAGGCTCAGGCTTCGGCCAGTGCCAAACTCCAGTATCAGAGACTGCGCTCGGTGCCACAGCCACGGAGGTTCTACTCCCCCCACCTGCCACTCAAAGCCAAGAGCCTGTGCTCACGCCGAGGGTCGGCCCATTTCTCCAGCCTGGAGAGCGAGGTATGACAGGGGGAGAGGAGAGAGGGAGACGTCGGAGCGAGCACCACTGCTATTGAGAACCGTGGTGCAATGGCAGCCGGAGCCAGGGATGACACCAGAGATATGGCTGCCTTGTTGACCATAGGTAATCAATTAGCAACCATCACTGCGGGAACTAATATGGACAGTAGTTCTACTGCCAATACTACTCTGTGTGAGAGCACTACCGCCACCCGCTCCATTGTACGCGTTCTTGTGAGGGCGACAGTGAGACGCCACACCAGGGTGAGCTACATCCCTTTGGATGGTTCCCATGATGACGTGAGTGAAGGCGAGGCTGCGTCACCGGGGACCGCAGCTCCTGAACTTCTTCTCCGCTCAGAATTGAGCTTTGTGATGTCATCTTCTGTTCTCCTCCCCTCCCCGAGTCACAACTATGGATAAGAGTAGTCTCCAACCTGTGAGTAATGATGTCAAATTTGTACACACAAACACACACATGCACGAACACACACACACACACACACACATACAGATATATGCTCAAAACGTCTCCCTCCCTCTGGCTTCGAGAACACACCTCGGTGGGATGTGGAGAAACCCACCCTCTCCAAAAAGAGACCAGTGTTTGGTCAATAGACTCTGGCTCCATGTCCTCATTGGCTGTTGGCTTTTGAACTGGATTGGTGGACTGCTTCTTGGTGTTGGAGAGACTGCCCCCTCTTCTTCCCTTTTGTAAATCAGTTGATATGAAAAGCAATGCAGTCAGCTCTCTCATGCACTCTGTCTGCCTGATCACCTTTCACTGGACAGTGAGGACAGTGCTGTTTCTTTGCCCACAGTGACCTCATGACACCATCAGACCCATCTAGCTCTACCCCAGGACCATCTACATGATGTCACGTTTTACTAGAAACCCTTTTAATCAATCAGATTGAACAGGAACCACTTCTCCTCCTCCCTGTTGGAGCTTGTCATGTCACCTCTGGTCCAACCAGAGCTCGAATACAGTTGAGTATCCAAGTATTTGAACAACAAACTGAACTTTAAAAGAGAAATGACAATAAGAACAAAAAAGACATGTAGCAGATTTTCTTTTATGTCTGTCTTTTCTTTCTTTCTTACTCAGACTTTTCTCCCCATGCCCTCTTTTTTATTCTATCAATATATTTCTCTCACTGTGTTAGTGTTTTAATAAAGAGGAGGCTGGATGTGGCTAGTATTGGAAGTGGGAATGATTCAATAGCAGTGCCAAATTTCCACTCAAGCAAGATTGGTTTTCAAGTAATGTGTGTTCATAGATAAGGCCCCATCTTTTCTTTCCACATGTGAACGACGCATACATAATTCACCATCGTGTAAGTGGATCAAGGGGGTGATTGGTGCAATATCTGTAATTGGCACTAGATGGCTGCATAATATTCAAATAAGCTTTGGAGACAATTGTGCAAGAGGCTTCTGGTGAGTTTCATAATTATAGCTACATGATGTAGAGCAAGGAGCGTGCAGCTATGAACTTTATTATTTTTATGAAAGTGGCCGGTCAGGATTTATTCAGAGGGATTGGAACTGGATGCAGTATATTGTAAAAGCTCTCTTAGGATATTATTGTATTTCACTACTATACTGTACCTGGGCAGAGTTTGTAGATGATGGATTATATGAAGCACAATTCTTCATTGTATTTTTGTGCCACAGTTGTAACTGCACAATCTACAGGTAACATATTTTGCTGGTGTGTGGAAAACTATTCAGTTGATGTTAACTCGTGTTGCTATTACAGACAATGAAATTCACTGTAACCAAGTTTCAAATAACAAAGTACCACAGATACTTGTGCCGAGGAAATGATCTTGTACTTGGATTATTTCCTTTCGGGAAATAAGACTGAACAATATATATACTGTGAATGCTCTGAGTTCCAATTTGAGGTGCATATACAATAGCTGAGACTTCACTGAATGCAGTCAGTAATAACTCCTGTTATCAAGATTATCAAATGACTGTTTGACTTTGAGCAATAGTCCCACCTTCAATGTGACAGGGATGCAATGGCACATCTGTTTGCATCTGAGACATTGTAATTGTTTTTTCCTCTAGTCGAATATGAGATCATTTGTTTCAGCCAGAGTCAGATGTTCCACATCTTCAATGATTTTCTTACAGGTGGGATAGCTTTCATCTAATTTGGATCGTGATTGTAATAAATGAGGTAAAGTCCACAGCACCTGGCTCTGGCTGACCAATATGAATACGAAATGCTATGTGTTCAAGAGAGAGCAGTGAACTCTAGCATCGTACCTCCTGTGAGCTGTGCCAAAAGCCATCTACTGTGTAAACTGTGCCAATGTTGCCAACATTGCAATGCCTACACTCCATTTTCATAAGGTCAACATGTCCAACTCATCTCTCACACTGAGACCAGCCACAGTCCAGCTCTTCTCCTATTGTAGTTGAATGTAGCTTTGACATGATGTAGCAAAAGAACATCTAATTTTAAACTTTGTAGCTTTTTGGATGCTGTTGATAATGGCTAGAAGGACGGGGGAGAGGGGGTTGACCTGCTACTTTGAGGGACTGTGCGTTGTGTTTGTGCATGTCGTCACAGATCGAAGGGTTAGTCGACCTTCTCAATTCCCCTTTTAACTCCTTTGCCTTTCGACGAGGGCAGACTGTACCTTTTATCTGCACATGGATTGCTTTTTTTCTAGGTCTGCGTGGGGCAATTTTTAAAACAACCTGTCTTTGTTTTTAGAGAAATGCATTTGCCGTTTCCCATCCTCTTGGAAAGCCCCAGAATCATTGCATGCTTAGCTGAATGAAATCTCAAAGATTTGTGGTGGGAGGGTTGTGTAGTTCAATTTGTAGCAAATGCTTAGGACCCAGGGCAGCCACCTTTCAGTGAGGTAGTACGCTCGCTCTACTCTGCACCCCAACAGTGGAAACCACAGCAAGAGTTCGACTGCTTCCTGTGTAGTACAACACAGTCATTTTCAACCAATCAACAGAGCTTAAACCTGGTATGTCATTAAGCATTATTGATTTCTATTGAGGCGCTAATACTTAAGTCTGTGACTGCATGAACAGAAGTGACTCTTAAAAACCCTCTGGCTTATTTTGTTTTTATTTGTTTTATTTTATGCTGAGAAAAAAGAATATATTAAAATATACTATGTTTTTGAGAATGTACCATGTTATACTGTGATTTAACTGAGATATTTTATTGTATTCAATTATCATTTGAATTCTATCATTTATCTATAAAGAAATATATATGTACAAATAAATATATACATATATATACATACAGGTATATATATATATTAGTTAAGTTTGGTATATTTGGAGGAAGTGTTAGATGAAATAGTTTTAAATGTTTTAGCTTTGTAGCGATTCTAGACACTGAAATCATTTTTGAATTTCGATTCCTCCTATATGACTGTGAAGACATTAGTGCCTGTGACAAAAAAGACAAGTAAAAGTCTAAACTCTCTATTCATCTGTATCTACTATAGCTATCAGTCTGTCACTCCTCTCATACTACCTAACATGACTTTCTAACTCACTGCTTTTACGCATCAGTATTTTTCTCTCACACAGTCTGCTGTCTCTTTTGCTTTCTGCTGCTCTCCTCATGCACTTCTTCCTTCTGGTTTTCGTTAACGAGCTATGAACGCTCGCCACCTCTCCTCTTTTCCAGTTTTATCATATGGTGATCATGTCTCTTTGTTAATTAACTCATCCATTGCCACCTTTGCTTTTTGTTCATTTGATCACTTCCTTTCTGAATCAGCTCATTCCTCTGTCTGTCTCTCACTTAGCAAAAAACAGAGACCAGTAGATACTGTGTTCTTGCTCCTTTTGACTGATTGTTGATGATGATGATCAATTAATTGACTGATGAAATAATTCATGAACAATGTTACTATTACTGATGTGACTGAAGTGTGTATCTGACGACCATGGCACTGTAGCATGTCTGGGCTGTACCACACCACCAGCGAGCAAATGAGGCCACAGTTGCTATGATGTTGCCATGGCATTTTCATGGTGTTGCCATGGCGTCCTCTGCACCGCCACCACCTGGTGCCTGCTGGGTAATGTAGTTCAATGTCCCTTCACGTTCCCCAAAGCACCGGTCAAAGATCTGCTATGCTCCCCTCTGCTCAGTCCTGACCTTAATCAGTGGGAGGATTTTAAAGCTCACTTTGGGAGAGTGCTGAGGGCCAACGTGGTGGTGACGGGTCTGCTGTCTATGCTGGTCTAGACTGGACTGATTTGGCTTGAAGTGGCTATGATAAAGTCATGATATCACGTTGCTCACCTAATCTTTAAATCATCAGTTTCCACTGCCCTGCATGTTATCCCAAAAGCTTCATATCACAGATAGCCTTAAACCAGTCAGGGCAGAAGTGTGTTTCTGTGTCTGCACTTGCGTATTTCTAGTATGGAATGTGTGTGTGTTTTATGTCGAGAGGGTACATGCCATCTATGTGTACTGCATGTGCACCAATCGTGCATAAACCAACAGCTGCATGATTCTGTAGGGCTCTCCTTTGCTCTGTTTTTCCTCTCCCGCAATTTCTGAAAAACATAAACACACACACTTTGCTGTGCATGCATATTTAACACACAATGCGTACATCACTCAGCCAATGATCCTCATCTTCCTCTAGCCCTCACTAAGCTGCAGTCTGAAGCATCGCCTCAAGTAGTCTGATCATCCCACACAGGCACACGTTTGACTTCACACTCACACACACCGTGCAAACCACACACACGCACACACACGCGCACACACACACACACACACACACACACACACACTCTGGCTACTCTAATTTCTCGAAAATGCAGAATCTTTTGTGTAAAATTTGGTTCAGAGATTTGCTTACCAGGGGAAGTTCAGTACATTCATAGTGACTGTTCTGCTTGTTTTGAGCTATCTGTCTCTTGAGTTTGCTGTATAGTCCTGCACTCTGCTTCACACTGTCCCGTCTGTTCTGACCCATCAATTCCCGTTTAGAGCAGTCAGGTTCAATTTGTTTTACTTTGCTGACTTGCTCCTCTTTTGATTTACCTTGTTGTCCTAATCTGCTTTGATTTATCAGATTTACCGTCTGCTCAAATTGTATGCATTGAACAGTCCAGTCCAGCCTAGCGCAGTGTGCTCCGGGCTAGTGTAGTGCCTGGGTTTGTAAGAGATCCTGGTGCAGCCTCATCCCCTCTCTCTCCTGGCCCGTTACCTGGAAAGCAATACGTGTGGCGCTCCAGAATTCAAACAGGGTCTTCATTGGCTGAACCGGCCATGAATTATATCAAGGTAATACAGGAGTGCCACGCGTTGTACTCACCAGGTCTAGGGTCTGCATGTTGCACCATTAAAAGCTTGTCCTACCACAATGACAGGGCACATATACCCACAGAAACCAGTGTGTGTGTGTTTTCAGCATTGTACAAGGCCCAGTTCTGCTCTAGTAACCTCGCCAGCACTATAGGCCTACTTACGGGTTGCTAAGGCAGGTTGCTAGTAGGGTGATGATGCTCCTAGCCCAGACTGGTCTGGTCTATGCCCTAATTTAAATGTGTTAGTTTATTTGACATTGTCTGTCTGGGGTGGGGCTGGAGGGTCAGTGCTGCACTTACTTCCTGAGAATTGCTTCATAAAATATGATTCTCTTTAATTAATGCCAGTGGTGCTGTGTGTCCTTCCATTTCTTTTGTCACGAATGTGATTATAAATAAGGGGCTTTGAGATTGTGTGCGTGCGTGTGAGTGTGTATTTTCTCTTGTGACAGTATTTTCCATACAAGCTATTACCCAGTCAGAACTCCTTCAAAGTAAATTTATGGAGAGCTCAAAGAGTAGTTTCTTTGGCATTCTGACAGGCAGTCCTCTGCCAAAGTGTGTGTGTGTGTGTGTTGTGTGTGTCAGGGTGTGTGTCTGTGTGTGTGTGCATGCTTGCTTGCATATATTTCTCAGAGGTTTCTCGGTTCTTGTCAGACTTTTTGCTTTGATCTGGCCAGAGCTGACCTAACATAATCCACTTCTTTCACCCTCAAAGAGAGCAACACACCTAACACTCTGCCTCAACTCTCAACCTCACCCAACAGTTAAAAACAGCCATCTGACTGGCTCTGTTTCCACTACAACAAACACATGTGTTTCTGCTGATCAGAACAGATTTTTTAAACAGACCTGACCCTGACACAGCTTTCTGGGAAGTTATCCATAGTCATCCTGAGCTGAATGATATTTGCACTGATAGCCTTCAGGGTTTTTTTTGTTTTATTGAGTTTGTTTGTTTGTTTTTAACCGTCATGAATAGAATTAATTATTTCAGGAATAGATAGAGTCAAATAAGGTGTCAAACAAAGAGAGATAAATGAAACTGAATTTGAATAGTTTTAACTTTCATCGTCTTTTGTGGAAAGCTAGTTTTAAATTTATTCACAAACTTGTTTCTTTAAAATGCTGCTCAACCAAGCATGGCAAAACATCTAAACAGCACCTGACACATGATATTCTGCAAGAGTGTTGATGGGGATATTAAATATGTTTTGTTCTGCTCCCCGTGCGCCTGCGATCTGCTAATTAGCCATGCTTTGTCAGTGTGATGGGCTAATGGCTAATTGCATTGTGAGGCCTCTGTGTGTACATGCAGTAATGACTTAACGCTCTAATAAGATTGAGTTACAGGCAGTTGGATCATAGTGTCCCCAAACACTGATCTGAGGTCAGTGTTATGCTTTTCTCTCTAATGGCTATGATAGGAGAGTGGAGGGGATAAACTGATCCTTGATCTCCTGTGTGGGCTTTTGATCACTCGCATTGTGTGCTGTCATTTATCTTAGCGCTGGCCACAGTTAGATGCCAGCAGTGATGTAGATGCTTTTGAGCATTTTTATAGAGGAATACAATTTTTATTTGATTAAATATGCATTATATAAAGTAAATGATGCTCAACTATGCTTTTATCTCAAAGTTGTAAAATATGCATGGTCCCGATTGGTCAGTTGATAAATATCTGCACCCAACACAGCTATCTATCTATGTTTACCTCCTGCCTTCTCCCACCTGCTCCATTCTTTCTCCCTCCATCTCCCTTCTCCTCCCTGCTGCAGCAGCTCCCGGTCCTCAGTCACTTCTGTTCCAACTCCATGGTCACACACATATACAGGCATTCACACACATACAGTGCAGCACACACACACACACACACACTCATGAATGGTGTGTGGGAATGGAAGGAGTGTGCTGCGTCCCTGCTGAGGTGCAGCAGATTGATCCTGTACTGATCTGCCACCGGGTCCCTGGGGATTTGTAACGCATGTCTGCGGTGCAGGGCTTAACACTTTCTCTCTCACTCCCTCCCTCTGTCTTTGTCTCTCTCTCTCGTTCTGTCTCTCTCCAGTGACATGAGCGTCGTCTCTTGCTATGCAGTGCAGTGGCCCTCACGCTCCCGCACCTCTCACCCACCATCTCTCTCCGTGTTCTGCCAATAACAGGTTTCCTTCGTCTTTCTGTTTTGATTTTCTTTCATTTCTGTTTCCTCTGACTGACTCTGTCATTTCATTTATTCTCTGCTCTACTCTATCTCTGGTTATCCCTTCCTTAAAATCATTCTGTCCTCCCTGTGGAATTCCCTTTCTACTGCATTTTTATTGATAATTTCTCCATTGTTTCTTTCACTGCTCTTTTGCAGACACTGTTGTCTTTCTTACATATGTTTGTAGAAATATCTAAATGTCTATATCGATATCTACTGAATAACTAAATCCATATCCATGTGCATCTACACACGCTATACTCGCACACGTACAGTACATGTGGAAGGAGAGCGCTGTTTCTCTTTCATCATGTGTGCAGTGCCGCAGGGTTCTACAACTCATCGGCTTGATCTCTGAAGTTGAAAAAACAGCCAAGCACCCTTTCATCTCATGCTTTTTTTCCACCAGATACACAGCCAGTCTCTCGCTTCCTGCATTTTCACATGAGCAACAAAGGGCCACGATCAGGGACAAATGAGCTAACTGACCCACAGATTATACCACAGTTTGTGCATTTATGTGTGTGAGAGAGAGACAGAGAGAGAGTGTGTGCACAAATGTGTGTCTTTTGTTTCCGTTATGTGTGTTTGTATGTTAGCATGATTGCACGCTTTTTATCATTCCAAGCAGCAACGGTTGTAACAATCTGTGGCTATTTGATTAGTTGTTATGGTAATGAACACAGAGTATATTTACACAATAATGCAAATACCATTTTTAATGCAAATTTGTCCCCTTAATTTGGTTCACCGGGATCTCCATGGACGTTGAAGCTATTATACATACTGAAGCAGCTTGTGTTTTCTGTTGTTGTACTACATTATGCTCAGGCTGAAAGTCCACACTGCATCAGCCAGCAAAGGAGAATATGTCATCAAATACTTTTTAGATTATTAAAAAAAAATGTTGACTAGAGGTATAACAATTATTATGGATTAATTTTTTTTTGTTCTATAAATGTCAGAAAATAGTGGAAAAATGTCCCATATCCTAAAAGTGGTTCGTTAGTTCGACCAACAGTCCAAAGATATAAAACAGAGGAAAGCAGCAAAAACATTTAAGTAGCTTGAGAACATTTGGCATTTTGGCTTGAAAAATGAAAACAAATGAGCTATTGTGAAAATAGTTGCTGATTAATTTTCTGTTTATCAGCTGAACAATTAATGGACTAATCAGCTCAGCTCTAATGCGGTATCTGTTGTGTGCACCTTATTTGTTGTATTAGGATTTGTTTGTCTCTATTGTCCTATTATCAGAATGTAAAGTGGGAAGAATAAATAGCTTTGTGTGCTAACGCTCCTTAAGATAGAGCGGGAGCATCAACAGAAGCAGAAGAGTTTGTTGTGGCCAATATGTTTGAAGCAACATTAGCAGCACATCTAGGACACAATAATTATTCATACTACATCCTTGTTTGCCTTTGAGTGTGTATGTGAGTGCGTGTGTGTGTGTGTGTGTGTGTGTGTAATGCCACCTACCCAAAGGGAATTCATCCTAGAAAAATGGGATGAAGATTAAGATATCCTCAGACTTTACCTTGTTCTCCCCTCGCCTCATTATCCAATCGCCCCTCTTACTCTGAATCTCCTGTCCTCCTGCTTTCATCCTTCCCCCTGAGCGCATTTTGTTCACAACCTTCTCTTCCTCCCTGCAGCAGTAAGAAAGGTTTTGCAGCCCGCAGCTGAGGCTTTGAGTTCTTGTTAGTATTTTGCACATACTGTGAATAGTAATATGCTTCAGCTCACATGTCTGTTTTTCTCATGTTAGCGGATGATCTGTTGGCTCTGCCATGGTCCCTTACTCTTCATACTCAAGGCCTTACACTCAGCCTCAGTGAGAAAACGATCTGGCAAGCACAAATATTTTATTTATCTAGTTAAAAAATAATGAATGGGAAAATACCACCAAATTCCAAATTGACAGAAAAATCAAAATCATGAAATATTGATAGGACGCTTGTCTTGTTTAAAGCCAGCATAATCAATATTTTAATATTAATAATGGATCACGTGACTGCGTGTGTGAAAGGGTCACACGAAGTGATGAACCCACAGAGAATCATCAACTCTGCAGTTCCCTTTAGCTCTATGGAGCATTTTATTATCTTTCAGCTAATTGGTTTTGGATTTTACAGTCTGCAACTTTACTGTTTTGACTCATTCTCACTCTCTAATACTGTAGTTTTTGGTTGCAGTAAGCAGCTGTTTTCAGTGAAAAGGACTCAGACACACACGGTTAGCAACTAGCTGGTGAACATAGTGGAACATTTAGAAGCTTAACAGTCTAATTTTCCTGCAGATGTTGGTGGAGACAAAAACAGATAAAAAGAAAGTGAATGTCGGACTAACAATCAGCAAGTGGCCAGAAACCTGACTCCAAATGAAGGTTCCTCTGTTACTTTTGGATGTAAATGTAAATATAGGCAACTGTTTGATAACATAATAATATGTCGATGACGTGTTAACAGCTTGTTTCTGTTGCGTGAAAGTGGCCAAAGTTACTTTTCAGTTATTGCAAGTTTAAATTTTTCCTCAAAACGGGCCAAAACATTTATGAGTCTACACAATGTGCCAGTTTATATACAATCAAACATCAGACCACCCACTTTGTTGTATATAAACAAATACAGTTGTAATCACAGCGAGAGTAAAGCAATAATCCAGAGCAACATAGTAAAAGATAATGGTACTAAAAAAAAAAAAATGTGCAGTAGATTATTGACTCATGAAGCATAAACATAATTCTCAACACTAAACTTTTGTAACGTATAAAAAGTTGTAAAGACATCATAACCTGTGAAAGGCTATAAAATAGATGAATATATTAAGTAAGTATTCCTCAGACGACTCTCTTAGATATTTGGTTCCCTGCTGAGCCTTCCACAAACCAAAATCCATAACTTTGTCCAATAGATTAGGTTTAATTTACACTGTCTCTCATTTGTCTGTATGTTTTTCCATTTGAGCTGTATTTGTTGCTGCAATGTGAGGCCGGTCAGCAGTAAAATAAATACGGAGAGCAGACTTATTTGCTTCAGCACTGAGAGTTTGTAGGCCATGTTGATGGGCCCTCGTCGCCTGCCAAATGTCTCATCTGACTGGCGTGGAGGTTTGTTGCTCTCTTCCAAAAACACAGCGGACCACTCTTCATTAAAAAAGCAAATAGAAAAACACCCCAACAGAAAACCAATACAAGCAAACACAGCCAATTGCTTCTGAAGAGACAAATTTAACAGGCAGATATGATTACCTCAGACACCACTTCTCCCCTGATTCCACAAACAACAGTTAGGCAAGTCAATTTACCTTAATTTCATTGGAGGAGAAAGCCAGCCGGCCAGTCAGCCAGCCAGCCAGCCAGGTTGAAGCCGGTGCTTGATGCGAGTGAGCGCTCGTTAGACAATAATGGATGCGTGTAATTGGTGAAGTGCTCATTGCTCCCCCAAAAAAGATTCCATCGGAGGAGAATTTTCTGTTTCATTAAGCCATGGTCAGAAATAATAAGATAGCCATCTGTAGACTCAGAGAGAGAAAAGAGTGTGTGTGGGGGGGGGGGGGCTGGGGTATGAAAGTGTTCATGATCAGAGACAATAGCAGCAACTTCCAGTACTGTCATATAATAGTGATTATTGGACAGGTGATAATAACTAAGAGACCGATTGTGTTTTTTTGTTGTGTCTTCTTCATTGATCTGTCATCATTTTTATTTTCTTCTGCTGTCAAATATCATCTATATGATTCCTTTTATCTTCACTTCTTGCTGTCTTTTATATCATTTTCCCTCTGCTCTTAATCACGCAGGTTGAATCTGTGTGTTTCTCATTCTGTGTGCGTCCTCTTGGTTTACAGCCTTAATGTATCATTGGCTGGCTGCACACCAACTGGCTGTTATAGCCTGGGATCAAACGCTGTAAAGCATGCTCCGATAGGCATGCAAACGCACACTGATACAGACACTTTAGAGCCACAAGTGCTTACTCATCACACCGCATGGAGGGGAAGCATTGTGAGCCGTTTATGTGCTTTGTTTTTCAATGCCCTGATTACTGAGGAGTGCATGGTCTATGGTTCATATTTTTGTGCCCCCCTTTCTCTCTCACACTATATGAGGACATCTTCTTCATTTATTTGTGACAATAGAGCGAGAACATGACTCATCCGAGATAAGACCGATGAAGAGTGTGGGTCTTATGGGCCAGAAAATGAAGACAGTAATGGCAGTTGTATAGAGAAAGGTCTGGTGGAGGTTCTGTTTGAAGGAAAAAGCCCACTATCATTTCCAATCAGCTGCTAGTTCTGCATGACTAATGCTGAAATGACATATATCATTGTCAGATAGGGCATGTTCGCACAGCTGTTTTTTTTTAAACACAGGCATAATAATGACAGCCTCCAACACACACACACTGGTGCACACTAGCTCACTCTTATCTCGCTGGCTGACACCATTTTGCTCTCTAACAATCTTGCTAATTATAATTGTTAATTAATTCTCTGCCAGTGTCCTCATCAGGAGACTAATAACCTACATTTCCATTAATTAGACCTTCAACCCTTCGCTCCGGCTCTCAGTCTCTCCGTCCCACTCCAATCCACCCCTTCGTCCCCTGCCTGCCTGCCTGCATCCCTGCTCCCGCCTGCTGCTCTCTTCTCACAAGACTGTCCGTACACCACATGCACACATGAAGTGTGATTAATTGTGCGTGTGTGTCATTTATGGAGACTCAACTCCTATTTGGGGACAAAAAGCTAATCACACAAGGTAATCCGTTGTGTTTTAGGGTTAAAGGGATAACTTGACATTTTTGGAAATATGCTTATTTGCCATCTTGCCAAGAGTTAGATGTGAAGATTGATCCATTCTTCAGCTTATTAACTTAGCTCACCGTAAAGACTACAAACGGGGGGCTGTTTCCCTCTGTTTGCATGGCTCTGTCCGAATGTAAAGTGAGAAAATCTGCCTCCTGGCCCCCCCAAAAGTCCACTAATTAACACGTGATAAGAGTCCAAGTCTCGGCTGGTTGCCTGGCAACTGGTCCTGGCCCAATAGTCCCCCCCCTAAAGAGAGCAAATTGTTGTTTTTACACTTGTACAGACTAAAGAAACAAATATAACGTGTCAATCTGTGAGCTTTAGAGATTTTTCCCTTTAGACAGAGCCAGGTTAACTGTTTCCTGTCTTTATGCTGAGCTAACCAGCCGCTGGCTCCAGTTAAATATAACAGCTACGGATGTGAGGGTGGGATCAATTTTCTCATCTGACTCTCAGCAAGAAAGCGAACATGTGTAATAAATGTCGAACTATTCCTTTAAGATTTGGTGTCTCATGAATGAATGTAAGTCAATACAATGTCCTCCTGTGACAAAACAAGTTTCTGTGTGTGTGTGTGTGTGTGTGTGTGTGTGTGTGTGTGTGTGTGTGTGTGTGTGTGTGTGTCCTTGACGGTATGTGGGCAATCGATGGACAAACAGCCTCTCTCTCTTGGAGACTACTCTTCCCATCAGGCTTAGCTGACCTGGTTTCAGTGCACAGCGGAGCAGTGTTATCGTGCCACCACTTGCTCTGATCTCAGAACAAACTGCAGATGTGGTGAACATACTGTTAACGGCACTGTTGCAGAAAAGATTAACACAGCTGTTTATTTCACAGGCCTGTTGATCCTTCAGTCATCTGGATCTGCTGCTGAACTCCATGACTTTTAACACTTTATTTACCATTTCAGCTCTTCTTAACTAGTCATTTCTTGGACTCCTCACATTTGAAGCTCTCTGCTCTTTTCTTCCAGACTGGATCCTTTTCACTCTCCGTCTGGCACCGGAGGAAGTGTGGGACAGTTGGCGTTTGCTTGTCCATACTGTATTGGTGGTGGCAAAATGGCAGCTTCTGTCTCATCCGTCCTCCTTCCTCTACCTCCCTCACCCTCTCCTGAGAGAAGTAACCCAGATTTCAAAATGAATCGCTGCCTATTCCCCTCAATCTTTCTCCTCTCTCTCTCTCTCTCTCTACCTCTTCCTCTATTGCTCTCTTTCTCTCTTCCTCTCTCTCTTTTTCTCTCTCTCCATCTCCCGTCCTCCTCTTAGTAAAAAGAGAATCAATCTTGGAAAGAGAATTCCACCGCTCTATCTCGTCCTCCTCCTCACCCTGCCTCTGGGTTAACGGATATATACCACTTCACTCTTCTATCTTTGGTTCCTAGAAAGCTTGAAGGTCTCAAACCGTTGGTTGATTTCTCTTTTTGTTCTAATAGGTTTTTTCCTTTTTTTTTCCTTATTTTTTGGGGCTGATTGTTTCCTACTTGCCACAGCACTGCTTCTCTTGGTTTTTCTGTCTTTTCTTCCCATCTCTCTCTTTTTTTTTTTTTGAAGTGACCAGCTACAGGTGTGACACCTTAGCCTTTCTTTTGAAGTGAGCCAAACGAAGAGACGAGAAGGGGGAGAGGAAGAGAAGAAAGCTGCCCTTTAGTAAAGCCTTTCCTCCAAAATCACCACAAATTCAGGTATCGTCTCTGTTTTATATTTCTATCTGTCTGCACACAACAGATTTCTTTCTTATTTCACTAATTTCTGAGCACTGTGCCATTTTTTCCCACCGTTCTCCTCTTTCACCCTTTTGATTGATTTGCTCCTGTGTCTTTGCTGAGACACCATCATTTCATCACTTTTTTTTCCCAACATCGGTTTTTGCTATGGGCTTATTTATTTATTCATTAAATCTCTGTTGGTGTTTCATTTATCATTTAGTAGCGTGCAACTCTTGCACCACAATCTCTCTAGCTAATATTTGCCGTTTTGCACTTTTTCCAGCACATCTCGTTCCCTATAGACATATACATCTTATTCTGGTCCAAACTTTACTTCAGAAATGGGACTAATTGCTAATAAGGGCAGGCAGGAAGTCAAGAGAGGATACAGGCTCTAATATTGGAGCAGGTGGTGGGGGGTGTTGTTGACATGGCAACAGGAGGTACAGTTGACATGACGACCAGGGGGTGGGGTGGGGGTGGGGGTGGGGATGGAATGGGGGTGTAGTCATAGCTGACAGAGAGTTGGAGATGTAAGGGGTACTGAGAGAGGGAGATGTAGCTAGAATGGACGGGCCGTATGTGGGACACAGTGAGTTGCACTAATCGTTCAGCGTCTCGGAGTCTCTTAAGAGAGTTCTGTCTCCGTATGTGAATTAACCTCCCTGTCTCCTTCATCACACCTCTCTTTTCTCTGTCACTCTCATACCTGTCGCTCTCCCCGTGCTCCCTCCATCTTCCTCTGCACTTCCGGTCCCTTCATCCTTTCTCGATCTTTCTCTCCGTCACGTCACTCCTTCACCCCTCCCTAACCTACATCCCATGTGCCATTAATACAACTCCTGTCTCAACCATGACCCATTACACTTCCCACCCCCTCCTCCTCCCCGTCCTTGCTTCCTCCCCTCCTCCCTCTCCCATGTTCAAGGTCTTTCGTCTGTACAACTCTATACCCTCCTTACTGACACTCATCATCCGTCCCCCTTCTGCCTCCCTCTCTGCTCATCCTACTGTATCCTCCAGGCATCATGTCCACCCCGGTCTCCCCTTCCCCCTCCCTCTCCCCTTTGACACTGGCCTCCCCGACATCGGCGACCTCCCCCGGCGCCTCCCCTCTGCCCTCGCCCCTCTCCCCTCCGCCCAGGGTGCCAGTGTTCCAGAGGAAGGGAGCGCTCAAACACAAGAGGATTGTCGAGGTGAAAGATCACCAGTTCACGGCCCGCTTCTTCAAACAGCCCACCTTCTGCAGCCACTGCACCGACTTCATCTGGTAACACACACGCAGCTTCACATATGCACCGAAACCAACCCGGCAGTTTATAAGCCGCCCCCTCAGGCATCCCACTACTCTATCTGACTCTGACTTTCTTTACGCTTTTTCTTGATTTCACCAGATCTGCTGGAGAAACAGCCTACACTGTGCAGCCACCACACTGACCTGATCCGATCACATAACCTCACCTCCACAATGCAGCCCACACCGTACAGGAGTTACTTTAGGAACTTCATACGCTCACACATGCACACACACGCAGGATACACACAATTAAGACATCATTTTTTTGTTGAGTTACACATGGAAACATGCACAAACACACACAGGCAGCGGTGTAGGAGGAATTGTTCAGGTCTTAAAAAGGTACTCTAGCGATTAAAACAAGAGGGTCAAAATTGGCAGAGATATCCTTACTTTTACTCTGTAGTATGGTCTGAGCTCCAAAATGGCTGGATCCTGCATTCCCATAATGCAACTCAGTGGCGACTTTCATTATGTCCCACCATCCCACCGTCAGTAGGGTTCTTTTTTCAGACATTTGAAAAGCTCCTCCAGAGCTGCAAAGCACATTATGGAGCTGTTTCCCCAGACTCAGTAGTACTCCTCATAACAAGTAAAGTGAACTTCATGTGTAAAATCAGTGGACTGTGTTTAATGCAAACCATAATATAAACTATTAGAAAGAGCTTCATTCAAAAAATTGTTCAAAGTACTTTAAAAGTGCACATTGCACAGATTACTGCTCAAGTACAGGCAGTAAAATGAACGCAGTAATGTAATCTGTTCTCCAGTGTTAGATTGTGAATTAAGCATGTAATTGTTGTTGTTGCTCCAGGTGGCGCTAGATCTACAGCAAGTGATTTATAAACTGCTGGAGTTTACACTCGTCACTGTCCAGTGATAACCATGTGTCTTTTTCTGATAAACGGCTTACGATTACGATTTAGTGTTCCATTATGGGTTTCAAAAATTCTTCTGTTTCTTCCATTTGATAATGACAAGATAAATCATAACAACAATGGAAAACGAGAAAGTTGGAAAAATGCATTGTCACAAAGGCTGTTTGTCTTGCTCATGAAAAGTTGATGTTTTGGAGATTCATGGTCTTCGCAGCACAGCGATGATATGTTTTAATATTAATCTGCAAAGTATGCACAAGTGAAACAGAACAGAAACAGAAAAAAAATAGTCAATCAAAGTACCAGTAACTCTGAACTGTACTGAAGTACTCGAGTAAATGTATTTAGTAAATGTAGACCTCTTACATCGTCCGTCACATAGGTATTCATGTAAAAAATGTGTCTTCCCTACAAACAACCATGCAGTGAGCTTGTTCTCTCCAGTGAAGCCATGACAGTGTGCATGAGTCGTTGTGTGTGTAAGTGGTTGTGCGACTGTGTGGTTCCATCTTTGGACATATGGTGGGGGTGTATGTCGGATGCAGGGCGGTGCATGTGCCAGCAGCCTCTGGGTAGCTTTCAGGAAATTTCTCCAACTGGCTGCTGTCTTGGCCGCGGAAGCAGCACTTAGCTCAGGGTGAAAATTCTTTTCCTTCATGCAGGATGTCAACCTGGGTGTTGAGGGCCCTCAGGGGAATTGGTAGATTAATTAAAGACTAAGAAAAGATAGTCCTAATTTTAAAATGTAAATATCTTGTTTATTAAGTCAGGCTCTGAAAGGGAATGGGTTGAACCTTGTAGAGCTCCTTCAATTATCAAGTGAGTGAAATTATCCCTAAAGAAAATAAGTGACAGACATCAGTGACACAGTTCAATCTCATGTGTGACTGGAGTCAGTAACTTGCTGTTCTTAAGGCTCCTAATTGTAAGATTAAAATCACTGAATAAAAACATACAATGGTTTACTTCAAACAGAAACAAGAACTGATAACAGGTCTTTTTCACAGCAGACATTTCCGCTTGTCATAGTAGGAAAAGCACAAGTGTTACTAATAACATCAATGATGGCTCTATTCCAACGTCCCAGTAAACTGTGACAGTGTGACAGTGAGCCAGCTCTCAACACCAGGACCCTGAGACTGAAGCCGCTAAAGGGGATTCAGCCATCATTAATTTTAATTTTCATGAATTTGTAATCTGTTTTATAGCGATTTTCGGATGTTTTTTCATGGCACCTATTTATTTAATTGTATATGTTGGAGAGGTGTTTCAATGCATCATTAAATGTAAAATGCAGTGAATTCCCTGTGATATCTGGCCACCGAGCAACGCTGTCGAGTCTCTCCGTATCCATACCTGGATCTCTCATGCTCTCTGCTGGTCAGAAAGCAGAACTGGTCTCATACTCTCAGTGCTGCAGACAGAGACTTCTGTTGAATGCTGATCAAGGATCAGATTACCCTCTGCAACCCCATCTTTAATTATTACTCAGCCAGATGGTGAACTGATTTTAGATCAGTGATTATGGTCAGTTTCCTATGAACCCCTGGGCCTCTCCAGTATGATTGTGGAGGAGCTCTCAGCGGCGTCTTGTTCGTCTTGCCTTTCTGAACCTCCTAATCAAAACTTGATTCACAGCAGGCAAGCCGCTGAGTGGACTCTTTAGTCAATCAATGCCTTTAATTATTCAATTAAAGCTCTAAGGAGATGCTGGAAACTAGCCAACACCGCAGTTCTGGAAACAGGAGAATTGTATTTATGTGTGTGTGTATGTGTGACAATAATTGACATTGCTCTACTTGACCTGGTCAGCGGTGTGGCTTAAAAAGGAAACTTCAAACTTCACACACAATGACTTTGTTTATTTAGTTGGTAGCCTGAAACACAGCCAGTGGTGATGAGATAGAGTTTCTTCTTAACTTATGCCTGCATGTTTGTTGGTCCTAATACAGGATGGAATAATGCAACAGCACTATCTCTGTCTTGGCAGCGTTATCTTTACTCTTCTGGCTGAGAAACAGTCTCAGAAGAAAAATATTT
Organism: Holacanthus passer; assembly: GCA_025331565.1. Taxonomy (NCBI): domain Eukaryota; kingdom Metazoa; phylum Chordata; class Actinopteri; family Pomacanthidae; genus Holacanthus; species Holacanthus passer. The sequence goes on from JAFREQ010000012.1 coordinate 12,581,898, forward strand.
CACCTTAAAGAGGAGTAGAGAAGATTGTATTTGTATCTTAATCCATGTGCCTTTTTCACTCAGGGGCATCGGCAAACAGGGATTCCAATGTCAAGGTAAAGATAAACCCAGTGTTATTTACTTTTTCTGCAGTATTTAATCTTCTCAGATGATTTTTTTCAGGGTGAATGATTCATTTTTGAGGGTGTTTTTCTCTATGTTTCCTCCAGTTTGCAGTTTTGTGGTCCACAAAAGATGCCATGAGTTTGTGACCTTCACTTGTCCTGGCTCTGTGGCGGGCCCCAAACCAGATGTGAGCAAATGTGTGAATGTATCCATTACAGCGCTTTCACCTTCCTCATATGTTCTTGTTTTCTGTTTTCGTAAGGATTTGCCCCGTCGTCACCATCATCATCATATTTTGCCATCCCCTCATTGCCAGTAATATGTGTGCATGACTCATCCATCAGTCCATACATCCTTTGCGTCGTGCAGCCTTGTCTCATCTCTGACGTCTGCACCCATGTCATGTCATCCTACAAGGCCTCAGAGATGCAGGGAGCTGGAGATAGAGAGTGGGGGAGATACAGGTGGAGGGTGGGAGGGACTGATAAGAGGGAGAATTAGAGGGGGGAGAGAGCAACAGACTGCTCAGTGGCATTTTGAGGATTTCAGGGAGATTTGTCTTTTCTTCACTTTTTTTGCCAGCCAAATAAACTGCCTTAGAAATTAGGTCAAGGGGAACATGTGAGTGTGTGTGTGTGTGTGTGTGTGTGTGTGTGTGTGTGTGTGTGTGTGTGTGTGTGTGTGTGTGTGTGTGTGTGTGTGTGTGTGTGTGTGTGTGTGTGAAGATGGACGAGACAGTGAAAGGAACACACACGGAGGGAAAGAGGAGGTTTTTCAAATAGTGACTGAGAGGGACGAAGGAGGGAGAACAGTTTGGGAGAAGGTGGTGCGTGGAGAACGGTAGTGGTGGGGTCTGATGAGCTGAGGAGAGATAAAAATGATTCATCCCTCTCTGCACAGCACACACACACATACACGCTCACACACAGCCTTGCCTAGATGCACTCTCATTTATATGTCCTCTCCCAGTGGAGAAATCTAATTGGCTTGTCCATGAATACCCCACTCAACATCTCCCCACTAATCATACTCTACATGTGCTGTATGTGTGTAAATGTGTGTGTTCACACTTTATTCCACGGTCACTCTGTGTGTGTGTGTGTGTCCTCACTGCAAATCGTTTCTGTTGCATTTCAGGACTTAAAGAGTCGACACACATTTAAGGTCCAAACTTACTCCAGTCCCACCTTCTGCGATCACTGTGGCTCGTTGCTGTACGGCCTCATACATCAGGGCATGAAATGTTCCAGTGAGTTTCACCACATGTAACAGTCTAATAAATCTGTGCGCTTGTATTAATCATGTTGTGAGGATAAAAATCAGTTAACACAGGCACATTATTAAGACTCGCCTCCCAGCTGGGGAACAAAAGCTGGTTCCCGACAAAATTAGCCTCCAGAATTCAACTCAGTTACATTTATGTTTAATGTGTTTTGGGAAATATTCGGATTCACTTTCTTGCTGTGAGTTAGATGAGGAAGTTGGCAACAAGCAGAGACTCCAGGCTTCACATTATACTTGACTAAGAAATAGTCCAGTAAAACCTTAAAACCACAACTGGTCATTTTTACACTTAGAAAGAAATGACATATAACATGTTAATTTGTGAGCTTTAGAGTTGCTGAAAGATTCATTTTGTTGCCTTCAGACAGAGACATGCTAGCTGTTTCCCCCTGTTTCCAGTCTTTATGCTAAGCTAAGCTGTAGACTTAAGGTATAATTACAGGTAAGACATGACAATTGAATTAATCTTTTTATCTAACTCTTGACATGAAAGAGAATAAGTGTATTTATGGCACCTATGCATGTGTTTGTTCACACTTGTGTATGTGTATGTTTGTGCTGTGAGGTTGTGACATGAACGTCCATCGACGGTGTGAGACCAGCGTTCCCAGTCTCTGTGGTCAAGACCACACAGAGAAGAGAGGGAGGATCCACCTGACTATCAGAGGAGAGTCGGAGGATGTCTTTGTCACAGGTGAGAGGACCCTGTGGATTATGTGTAGTATCAGGACAAAAGTAAGGTTACACAGGTAATGAAGAATTTCTCTCTCTGTGCTTTCTATTATTCTACTTTGTCTCCAGTGCGGGAGGCTCGTAACCTGATGCCCATGGATCCAAACGGCCTGTCAGACCCATATGTTAAACTGAAACTGATTCCAGACCCCAAGAGCCACAGCAAACAGAAGACCAAGACCATCCGCTCCACACTCAATCCCGTCTGGAATGAGAGTTTCACTTTGTGAGTCCTTGTGAATTTCAATCCAAGGTTGAAATATTTACACGGGTCTGGGAGAAGATGTGCTTTAGGTAAAATAAAATGTCCCTGAAATTGGAATCACAGAGCCATAAAAAGGACCCTGAAAGACAAACACTAGAGGATAGAAAATAAGGTTGATGGTCCCTGAATAGATGCAACATCAACAGTGTTAATGTTTCACTCTTTACTACCTTTATGTTTGCATTTTTATGATATCAGGAAATTGCCTCAGAAACCTGGAAAAAATAAGAAAAACAACAATTACCTGCTGTGTCTTCATTCATTGTTGTGTTGCTTCAACAGCGAGCTACTTTGTGAATTTTGCTGTTTGTCCTTCCAGCTCAGTGCGCGGTCACCAGTGGGACAGGCGACTGTCTGTGGAGGTGTGGGACTGGGACCGCACGTCCAGGAACGACTTCATGGGAGCACTGTCATTCGGAGTGAGTGAGATCTTCAGGCGTCCCATCAGCGGCTGGTTCAAACTGCTGGCCCAGGATGAGGGAGAGTACTACAACATCCCTGTGCCGGACCCAGACCTGCAGGTAGGAAAACTTGCTCCAGAACAGACAAAGAAAGCCATGAACTGGTCCTCGTGGTGCACAAAAAGCAACATATTTATACCTGTATTCACCCAAGGAGACCTTCTTTTTTTTACCATGCTAATGACCATTTATCCTAAGGCCTTGGCATAGCCTTTATCAGCCTATAATTACCTAACAGCTGTCACTGCTCGCACTGGGTCAGGATCTTGAACTGTCCCTCTGCTTACAATTCTATCTGAGGAAAAAAAACCCCACTAAGATCTATGCCTGGTGTTGGGGCCAAATAATGAGACGATAAATTATAGAGTCCCCTTCTTTCACTTTTACACTCTGTCTCCACCAGGGTGCAGGATTGTTCTGCCTGACTGTAATCTAAAACAAGGGGTAGGAAGGAGTGTCTGGTTTTGTGTGTGTTTGCTGGACTGCATCCAGCCATTCATCGCTCAATCCTCCCACTACAATTCTCCAGGAGCCTCAGCCAGAAGCCACAACACCCTCTCTGCCTCAAGTAAAACCTGTCCCGCTGTCTGAAGCGTTCCCTGCGGCCCTGTCCCCGACCCCTGTACCGTCCTGTCCTCCTGTCCACGCCCCGGGTCCTGCCAAACTCAGAGTGGGCATCCACGACTTCAACTTCCTCATGGTGCTGGGCAAAGGCAGCTTTGGCAAGGTAAACCCAGCACAAGTCCAAATGTCATCTTTTCTACACACAATCAGCGCCTCTGATCCAACAGCTGTAAGTGATATCAAAGAGGCCATTCATGCTTAAAACAACAAAGATCATTCCTGGCTTTAAATGATTTCCTCTATTGGTGGACTTGACCTTCAAGTGGCATTTCATATAGCAGCTCCTGGGCAGAGCAAGGCAGAATTTCTTTGCGGGAAAAAAAAAAATCCTTTCTTACTAACACGCTCATTGTCTCTCCTACCACTGCCGAATGATTCATTTAACCCTTAGCTCCTTCTTCAGTGTTGTCAGCAGTCGTGAGCTCAGGCTGGTCGGCTTCCTACATGCCACACAGGCAGACAATCCTCCTGGAGGTGTTCATTTCAAGGGAGCCCGTGCTCTCCATTTTCTCTTTAATTCCCCAGTAGATGAGGCATAATGAAGAGAATGGAGTTTTGAGTCCTTCTTCCTACTCTGAAATCCCCCTGTGCTGTTTCATAACTGTCAGAGGAGAGTCTACAGAGGACAGGAGAAATAGACTCGACTTACGTAAGATGTGAGAGTAAAAAAAAAAAAAAACGACCCAAGAAAGGAGAGACAGACCCCGGGGCTGCCGAGTGAGGGGAAGTGAGAAAGAGACAGACACAGATAGAGGGAAAGAGAGAAGGATTACTGTACTGCAGTAAGTGACAAAATGACCAAAAGGAAATGGGATAACAAGAGGAAAAACTACATGTGACTGATAGTTGGATTTGTAATATTCTGAACGGTGACGAGTCCCATTTTTATGAGTTAGTTTGAGACCACGGGGAAGAGCAGGAGACAAGATCACAGAGGACGGCAGGATTTCTCTCAGAGACTGGCAGTTCATCAATAACACACACACACAGTACACGCACACAACCTTCTTCACAAGCACCTTTGTGTAGTCACATTGATTTCTGAAAAATGAAACCGTGTAATTTTCTGTACTCTTCACCACTATTTGAAAGTAAAATGAGATCCTTCAGTGACCATCACAGCACAGCGCTGCAGGTTGGCCCCACAATTTTAAACAGTGTTGTTGTCAGCACTTTCCTGTGTTCTTGACCATATCTTTGCCTTGAACCACGGTAAAACCCAGGTTGTGCAGCTCTCATTGTAGAAAATTACTGCATCATTAGAGCAACCCGCTAGCAGCCAATTTCACAGGAGTGCAGAAATATCCGCTGAATGTGTTTTTAATGTGTGATAAAAACACGAGAGCCACTTCGCTTTTTCATTTATGACATTAACGTGTCTTGAAATCTGCAGGCGTAGAGCAGCTTTAATTAACATTGCTTCAGTTATTTCACCAGAGTAAATGTGCGCAGTGCTGAACTTCCGTCAGCATTTATCTATATAATGTGATAACTTGTCTTTTTTCCTCTTGCACTGTTTTACATTCTTACCACCATATGTAGTTTTCAATACAGGGCACTTGGTGTGGCCCTTGATCTCATGCACAAAATCAGCAAAATATTGCAAATGTGCCTCAAAAGCACATAATTTTATTAAAACAGCAGAAGTAGTTTTCTCCCAACTAGAGCACCTTGTCACTCATAACACAATGACCTAAAAATGTTGAGTGCTGGCAGCATTACAGTACATCTATCTACAGTTAGGAATGAAGGTTGAATGAGAGATGCATTCAAGAACTTTAAACAGACATAGTGTCAAAGCAATGCAAAAAAATATATATCCCTGGCTTGATGCACAGGCTGCTGTTCTGTTAACGGTGCAAGGAATTTTTGGAGTTTGAAATGTAAAATGCTTTTTTTTTAGTTGTCTTCTTTTCTTCATGCCAGACAGTTGGTGTAGCGTCTATAAATAAACATAGTGTTTATTTATGGATTTCAGCATTTTAAAGATATGCAGCAGCTCCTTTAAAATTCTTGTGATTTTCCTGTTGTTACACTAACTTTCCCTCCTCTCTCCGCCTGTGCAGGTGCTGTTGGCAGAGGAGCGAGGCAGCGAGCGTCTGTTTGCAGTGAAGGTGTTGAAGAAAGACGTCCTCTTCCAGGACGAGGACACGGAGAGTGCCATGGTGGAGAGGAGGGTTCTGGCTCTTTCCTCTCGTCCTCACTTCCTCACATCCCTCTACTGCGCCTTCCAGACTGAGGTGTGTGTAGGTCTGTGTGTGTAGAAGGCGTACTGGGTCCTAAATGAACTACATAACTTTCATTAAATTATCCATAAACCCTGCCTGACATTTTGGCTGCATTTTCCTCCCAGGAGTTGTTTCAGTCCAGGTTGGCTGAGAATTTCTATTAATGAATTAAATAATTAGCTTGCTTTCTTTAACAAGGTCCTTGGTCCTGGAGGAGAGGTTTTAGCAGATTGCTTTTTAGTTTGGACAAGAGGTGATTACGTATGAAGAGTATGTATATGTGTGTGTGTCTCCATATGTTGTTTCTGCAGGATCGTCTGTATTATGTGATGGAATACGTCAACGGAGGAGACCTGATGTTTCACATTCAGATAGTTGGCAAGTTCAAAGAGGCTCATGCAGCGTACGTAATCAAAAGGCTCCTTTCTTTTACCTTTAATCAAAGTCCTCATCTACAGCGTCTCATTTCCTGCTTTGCTTTTATTCTCTGTTCCTTTACACACACACTCATCTCTTAGCTTTGTTCATTATACCTGGTGAGTCATAAAAAGTCATCAACTCAAGCACCAGCCCTCTTCTCTTTGCTCTGACTTTCTCCTCCCACTAATCTCATCTTTTCATCTACATTTTTCCTCCCCTTGGCTGTTCTTCTAATCAATAATCTTTGATCAATCATCTAAAACTAATTCTTACCCTGTTGCTCATTTCCAGTTCTCTTTCTTCATCTTCCTGCCTTTCATGTAATTGGTTACCCTTCCTTTCATCACCCTCTTGAGCTCCATTCCCTCACTCCTCGCTGAAAACCTTGGGACAATTTTCTGAAAGATAAAGCAACCAGTAGTGATTCTCCGCGCTTCACCCTCCTTCTCTTTCCCTCCAGGTTTTATGCAGCAGAGATAGCGGTCGGCCTCTTCTTCCTCCACAGCAAAGGCATCATCTACAGGTAGAGAAGTGGGCTGCTCGTCTAACATGGCCTGGTTTGGAGCTGTCACCGCTCTGCAGTGCAGCACACAGACATGACACAGATTTATCATGTCTTTTGTAGCTAATGACTGTTATAAAGATGTTATCTATCAAAATGATTCATACCCGTGCGATCAATCTCCTCCTTTCTCAGGGATCTAAAGCTGGATAATGTGCTGCTCGACAGCGAGGGCCACATAAAGATAGCTGACTTCGGGATGTGCAGGGAGGGCATGTTTGAGGGCGACACCACGCGCACCTTCTGCGGCACCCCTGACTACATCGCCCCTGAGGTACGCCGACCCCTGCTCCCACTTCATGGTCCAGAATATCTGCTGAACTTTCCTAATTTGTTCTTCAGATCCCTCATTTCCCCTTGTCTCACCCCTTTCATTTGCTTGACCTGTTTCACAGCACTGAGACGGCGAGTTGCTTCGCTGCAGCTCCTCTCCTCTCCTCTGTCCTCTCTGACCTTGTCAGCATTTTTGAATAATTAACCTCACGTGATTCAATTAGCGGCGGTGTGTGCTTGTGCTACAAGAACATTGCGCAGACATCTCAATTGTCCTTCAGAGACCTTGTATTACCAGTTTTGCCTTTCATCGTACTGCGATTGACGAGTGTAACTTAAAGGTGATTGACACTCCTGAGAAAGAGACAAACCACTGAAAACTACCTGAACCAAGATTTGAACAGTGGTGATGATGCACATTTCAGCCTGAAAACAGCTGAGGTGTTTTTGCTTGTTTTTGAAATGCAAAATATGATTGGTGGTTAAAAATATGATGATTTGCAAATCATTTAAACCCTGTATTTAATTGGAAATAGTGCAAAAACAACATGAAACTGAAACTGATTGAAACTGAAAAATTTTATTGTTTTATGAAAAATATATGCTCATTTTAAATTTGATGGGCATTTTCAATTAAATATAGGGTTTAAATGATTTGCAAACCATCAGAATCTGTTTTTATCAACATTTTACACAGTGTCCCAACTTTTTGGAATTTGGGTCGTATAACTATTTGCTGTGTAATGTTTACCTTACAAATGGTTTGAAAAATGTGCATTTCTGTCTCAAGCCATCACAAACGAATTAAATTCTGAGAAGGAGGAAGGTGATATCTGGCTTGTTTGGTTTGTCGTATTTGACAGACAGAGAGAGACAGAGGGGATGTGACTGCTGTGCACGTCTTTGATATTGTAAACCTTGCTATGGAACCCCTGGGTATTGACTCTCTTATGTAAACACCCATTGATTCTCCTGCCTCTGCCGTTTTGGAAGAGATACAATATATTTCCCCAGGGGCTGGGAATTGTTCCCGTGCACCACCACCCCCACCACCACCCCCCTTCACCCTGCACACACACAACGGGGAAACAAACAAACCCACAAATCCAAAATCATGTGCTGATTATTTCTGAGCTCATTCATACATTTACCCTCCCTAATGCCACGCTCTCCCTTTTCCTCTCTCTCAGCTTTTCACTCCAGCTGCTTCTGGTAGCTGCATATCATCCGACTGCTACGGCTACGCTTTCTCTCACTCTCCCTGTCTTCTTTCTACTTCCTTATCTCTGCACTGCCATTTTTTCCCCCTTTATCTCCTCTCCGTTTCTCTCCATCCTTTTCAGATTGTGGCATATCAGCCCTATGATAAAGCGGTAGACTGGTGGTCCTATGGAGTACTGCTGTATGAAATGCTGGCAGGACAGGTAACACTCAGCTTAATCCTCACAATAGACCCATCTGCACAGACACTTAAGCCTCCAGTACTTGTCCTTTGTAATCACTTCAAAAGACTTTCAGAGGAACTTTAATTTCAATATATTTGCTTTTAATTTGCTCACAGGGCCTCATGGTTACTCTCTCTTTTTTCCTCTCTCTATCGTTTTCCTTCCAGCCACCATTCGACGGTATTGACGAGGAGGAGCTGTTTCAGTCCATCATGGAGCAGAGTGTCTCGTACCCGAAAAGTCTCTCTCGTGAAGCTGTCGCTATCTGCAAGGGAGTGAGTCGCCCTTCATTTTCTTCTCGCTCGTGTAACTTTCAGCACACAGACAATTAAGATAAATGCAAATCAAACAAAATGAAATGAAATTACACATTACATATTACATAAAATATATTTAAATAATATTCAAAAATACAGCAAATCTTAAGCATGAACATGGTTGTCACTCTGTGGAGACTCAACTCAGTTTGGGGGCAAAAAGCTGGTGAGTCCCCACAAGAGAAAGCGTTAAATTTTAGGGTTCAATAGATTGTTTGACATTCGTTGACTTGTAGTTGTATGAGAATATTGATACCACTCTCTTAACTTGTTAAATGTGATGCAAGAGCCAGCAGCCATTAGCTTAGCTTAGCATAAAGACTGGAAACAGAGGCAACAGAGGTCTACAGGTAACAGAATCCTCTATCTAGCACCTCTAAACCTCACTGTTATAACATGTTATATCTAATTTGTTCTATTACTTCTACTTCTTGGCCAGGCGCTCTGACTTCAGGAAGTCTTGTTGCTAAGAAAATACGCCCGCAGACAAACCTCCTTAAAACCACAAATCTTATTTATCTTCTCTGTTTTCTACCCTTTCCCTCCTTTACTTCGCTCTTACCCAAGCTCCTGACAAAGCACCCAGCCAAGCGTCTGGGCGGAGGAGAAGAAGCTGAGAGAGAGATCAAGGAACATCCATTCTTCCGCTGGATTGACTGGGACCGTCTGGAGAGACTGGAGATCCCGCCGCCCTTCAAACCCAGAACTGTCAGTTGAACAGATGGACTACAGACTCTATAGACTCATTTTCTTTCTGTCTTTCTCTCCTTCTTTCATCCTATCTTTCTTTCTCTACTCCCCCTCTCTTCCTTTCTCTTTCTGTCTCTGTCTCTCTGAGGACACTTGTAAGGGATTGAAGCTGTCACTTTCTTCCATCTGTCTCCTCTCTCTCAAACTCCCACGCTCTCCCTCATTTCCCTGCATGTTTCCTCTCTCTGCCGTCCACGTTGCATTGTCCATTTCATCCCCTCTTCTTCGCTCTTTTCAAATTACCCTGTCCCTCCCTGCCTGTCCCTCATTCCTCTCTCATATCTCTCTTTCATCACCTCCGCTGGTTCCTAGAGATGAGCTTTGAGCGCTCAGGAACAGTCAGTCCAGTCATAATAGACAGGACCCTCTGACCTTGGGGTCCTGCCTACTCCTCCCATATGCAAATATATGTCATCATTAGCCTGCCACGCTCCAGCCTGCAGCCAGCGCTGAGGTGTGCCTTGGGTGAGCTGAGTATACTCAGGGGTTAGAGGTCAGGCCCATTAGCCAAATGAGATTCATATCATCCAGAAAAACGGCTGTCGTACGCTGTTAAGGAGCAGGAAGAGAGACGTGAGCAGCTTTCTTCCAACAGTAGGTGTGGTGAGAGCTCCTCAGAGAGAAAACGAGGGTGTGGGTGAGAAAAAGAAATACGGAGGTGGTGTCTTTTTATAGTCTTTTCTCATGTCGTGTTTTTTTCAGCATAAACCACTAACGTGCTCTTCTTCTTCATCAGGGCGGGAAAAAGGGTGAAAATTTCGACAAGTTCTTCACAGCAGCTCCGTCAGCGCTCACTCCCTCCGACCCGGACATCCTAGCAGCAATAACCCAGGAGGACTTCGAGGGCTTCTCCTTCCTAAACCCAGACTTTGCCCCTTCGCCTCTCACCGCTGTTTGAAAATGGCTCCCAAACCTGCTCCAAGTGTCCCCAAACTACTCCCCCAATAGTAGTTTTATAACAGAATTTGAACATGAGAACTAGCACTAACACCTCTCATAACCAAATTCTGACGTTTACATGAAAATGCCAAGACACCTTTATATTCATGCACTCTCTTTGATGTGTTTTACCTTGATAGTCACAGAATATGTTGCAGCAATGCAAACAAAGCCAGTATCCCACTGTAGATTTCCATCTTAGAGGTTTTTTTTTTGTAAGACATCCCTTAACTTGATTTAAGAGTACTGTAGTATGAACCTGATAAATGAATCTCTTTGCATGCAATGTCTATAGAATGAATTTCGTTGACACGCTAGTTTTCTATAGCGTAGATTATCCAAGAAAATATACCTGTATAACTTTACAATTTATTTAACACTTTTTCCATTAGAATCATCTTGTGTTGTGAACAGAATTACATTTCCAAATCAGGTTTTTCTCATACAGCTATACAGGCCACATAGTAGGCAAAACACTTTTTAATCATTTTGCAGCTCATACACACAAATAAAAATGTTTCTTAGCAGGTATATTCCAGTGCATTTATACACAATACAGTAATTCAGAAGCACTATAATGTGTCTTTCTAAGTATCTATCTCACTCCATTTGTGTGTGTGAGTGTTTGACTATAACACAAACTGAGCTAGTAACCTTTTTTTTTTTTGTTGGCATTAGACTGGCATCCTGCGGTAGAGCTCGGTCAGGTTCCTCTGGCCTGGCCCGACCTCTCAGTTTAACGTCACACCGGCGACATCAGATGACCCACTGAGACGCTGAAGCAACGCAGCGGGCACAGTTAATGTGACAGTAAACCCCTCCCCTGCCCCCAAGCTAATGCCTGACTCTATTAACACTGAGAGGAAGTCCTCACTTTACTGCCACAGTTTGGGCTGCAGCATCATTTTTTTTATTCACATGATTTGTTTTTCCTCTATTATACTTGAGCGAGCTGTAAAATACAGTATATGTGCTCCTTAATGGCATCCTGCAACTGCACTGAAATATGCGTCTGCAGTCTTAGAAAATACGCCTCGTAATAGTGTTTTCTGAAACAAGAAGCTTGTGCAGATACTTTATTATTTTTGTGGTGTATGCCATAAAGCTTTTTTGCTGTGTAATGAGGTATTCACAGCATTGATTAGGCGTAATTAAAAGCGAGGCTCACTGGAACTGTTCAATACATGGAAAAATATTAGCAGCGCTGTCATTAAACATTATCTGAGCAGGGCAGGTGGCTGCAAACGTTCAGTTTAATAATCCCATTTCAGTGCTCTTATCTCGCGAACCAGCTGGTCACTTTACCCTGAAATCTGTTTGATTTCCTGTGAAGCATCTTTATAATTTTTCTTCATAATAATTACAACATTTCTCATCCAGATTTGCTTTAAGTGCATGTATGTGTGTCCCTTTAATAGTGGCCAACTGTAAAAGGTTGGAGCAGTTAATCTGATTACAGCTCAGTTTGAGTGGAGGTCAAATGTCACAACACACAATACTGCAATACAATAGATGATACAATCAATAATAGATAATACAATAGATGATTTATGCATTTATGTATCTGTTAGTTGGGTTAACTTCTGTTTTTATGTGCTGGAAAACGAACATGGAAATAAACGTGCTGAAAAAATCATGACACAAGAAGAACGAGGTGTTTCATTCTGTTGATTTGGTGTGAAGCTGCTGAGAAACAAACACGCACAGCTTCTCGCTTTGTCTTCTCCACACGCCTCTGTCACGCTCACCCCCTCTCCCTCACTTTCACACATACTCACGCTCAAAAGTGCAATCTCAAGCATGTGCGCACACACATATACACTCTTACACACACACACACAGAAGATGCTGACCCCTCTATTTACTGTGTTACTGTAGTTGTCGAACCAGCAAAACCACCTCTCAGGCATCTCACTTTCACTCCCTCCTCCTCTTCTGAAACAGCCACACACACTCTCCTCCTCCTCCTCCTCCCCTTCGTCCCCGCTCCCCCTCCCCCTCCCTCCCCCCCCCCCCCCCCCCCCCCTCCAGCATCATGATGGGACTAATATCCCCATAGAGATCTCAGTTATAACAAGTTGACCTTCACATTAAAATCTCATCAACTTCCCATCTCCCTCTCTACCTCCCTCTCTTCCTCTCTATCTGCCCTTCATTTTTCTTCTTCTCTGTTTTCTGTCAGTGTTACACTGTAAATGCTTTACTGCATTGTTTTATGTCATTCTCTATAAATCATATTGTCAGAATTTACTGCTGTTGCTATTATCTCTCTGATATACCCCCCTGCTGTTGACTGTTGATACGAGTATCATGTCTCATCCCGGCCTCTGCGACAATATTATGATCTGTTTTACACTCAGTTTAAACTGATGGTGTTCAAGCAGTGAAAGTGAGAATGATGGAGGGTAAAACCACATAACCTTAGTTTTCTTACATTTTAATTTCACTGATTTCAACTGATATAGATGTTTGTTTGTAAAACATTGCTTCCAAGTGTTGAAGATAAAATACGCTCTGATGTTCTTTGTGTTGGTCCCAAAAATGTGACAAATCATGCCAAGAAATGTGAGTTTTATGTTTCATATTGATTCCTATGATAATGAAATTAATGCAGGTTTCTTTTGTGGTGGCAGATGAGGCTCTTTGATTATATGTGTTTCTATCTTACAAAACAGTAGCAAGGAGTTAGAAATAGATGAATTAAATGTGAAAAAAAAAATACATATAACGCTACTTTTCTGAAAAGCTAAATCCCACTCGGTTTGTTTTTCTGACATGACGCACACCTGCCTGGTTTTAAACTCCTCACCACAACCTTTACTCCAACCTTCATTCGTCTGTCTTTGTGTAACTGAACCTCCAGCATTCTCTGGTTGGAGTCGTGTGTGCAGTCCATCATTCACTGTCACTGTGACATGATATCATCCCTCTTCTTTTCTCCTCTCTTTCTATCTTGCCTCAATCTCTCATTCTCACCCCCTCCCTCTCTTCTTCTTCTCTCTCTCACTTTCGCTCATGCCCTGAGGTCAGAGTGTGCTGTAGACTATTGATATCCTTACTAAAAATATAGGATTCCTCCACCAGCCAGCTAAAAATAGACCAAGGGACATGGACCACAGGAGACAAAGGAGGAGGGGGGCAAGAGGAAGAGGAGGAGAGGGATGAAGAGACAAAGGAAGAAAGAGATAGAGGTTACTAGCTGTGCCATTTTACTGCCATGCATCTGCACTCAGTGTGGGGTTAGATGAAAGTGTTGAATGAACTGCAGCCACAAGAGGACAGCTGTGTTTTCTACTTAATTATTTGACACTTAATTCTGTAAATCTGTGTAATTTGGATTTAAGTGTGCAACCTGCATTTCCTCCAAGTTAAACACATTTACACATCTATTTTCTCTTTACACTTCTCTTGTCTTTATTGTTGAGTTTTGCTTTATTGGCACAATCATAATTAAGGGCAGTATTGTCATGTTGTAAGACTTTCATATGAGTAAAAGGATTTAAAAATGTAAAAAAAAACAGACAAGAAATGGTCAATCAATCAATCAATCAATCAATCAAATGTTAGTTTGAGACTTATGGGCACAGAATTGATGAAAATGTAATAATAAAATTGATTTAAAAAATGATTTCAAAAATTAGTGCACATTAGTACACTACTGTGTATATGTGAAGAACACTATAACTGTGTAACATGATACTACATTACTGCACGTAATGAAAGAAATTATTTTAAAAAGGATATATACGAAAAGAAATAGTTTAATATGACCTCTCTCTCTCCCTCTTTCTCCCTATCTCTCTCTCTCACTTTTCTCTCTCTCTCTCTGCCTCTCCCTCTCTCCCCACCTCTCTCTCACTCACTCTCTCTCTCCTTGTCTCTCTCCCTCTCCCTCTCTCTTCCTCTCCTTCTCCCGCTCACCCTCTCTCTCTGTCTCTCTCTCCCTCTCCCTCCCTCCCTCTCTCTCTCTCTCTCTCTCTCTCCCTCTCCCGCCCTCCCTCTCTCTCTCTCTCCCTCCCTCCCTCTCTCTCTCTCTCTCTCCAACACTTCTCCCTCCTGCTCCCTCTATGTCTCTTTTGTAGCCAAAGTAGCTCTGCTGAACCAATCCACCGCAGTGCCTGGGACAGATTGAGTGAAAGAGAGAGTGAGGGATGTAGAGGATGGGTGAGGGGGCTTAAGGGAGAACACACAGAGGAGAGAGAGGGAGAGAGAGAGAGAGAGAGACTGAATATCCACGCAGCCTCCCCGCTGTGAGGTTTCTTGGCTCCTGACGTGTGCGCACGACTCTTGGGCAGGGTGAGTATTTTTTCCTCCTTTTCAATAACTAGTTCTGTGTTTCTTGGCAGTAATTGTGACGATGACGCCTTTTCAACCTGACTCACTCGTCCGGTGCGTGTGTGTGTATGTGTGTGTGAGCGCGTGCGTGCGATGACAGCTGCGAAAAGAGCAGCATTCATAACGCGTCCTCGTGTCGCGTTTGGCGTAAAAAAAAAAAAGGCAGCGGCTCGTGCTCATGTCAGCATCATCACTGTTCACTGTTACCTGGACGATGAGACTCAAACTGATCTGGTGGATTTTTTTATTTTCCATCTCATCGCAATTCTCAGTCCGGGTCTCTCACATGTTCTCTGCTCTGTTTATCATCCCCAAACTCCGCGTGTGAGTGTGTGTGACAGCAGAGAGGAGGGGGGGGGGTGTCCAAACAATCCACTGCGCACATCACTGCCTCATCACTCCCGCACTTGTATGCGTGCACAGATGCTGTTTTTACACGCATGTAGTTTGCAGGGAAATCTGATGATGTTGAACTGTGCGCGCGGCTCCCGAGGAAAATGGTGCGAGTTTGAGCAGAGTGGCTGCGCAGCTGACAAATCATGAGCAAACCCACCCATTGAGTCACGATATTAGTCCTCATGAAGTCATTTATTTCTCACTCAGGGCTGATTTCTGAGACGCAGCACAGTCAAGGTTGGTTAGTTCGGCACAGGTGTAGGCGCGTCCCCGTGGCGCGCGTCCACGTTGGGTACTCCTTCCATTTTTTGGGCCAAGGTCTTTCCCTGTGTTAACCTATATCTGCTACATGTACTCAAGCTGTTCCTGCCTTCTTTCTCCAAACACTTCTCTTTCTCTTGCATCTCCTCCATCTCCTCCCATCCATCACTCCCTGTTTTCTCCTGGTGTTTCTCTCCTGTGAGGCTCAGAGGTGATGTCAGTCTGCAGATTGTGACAGATTAGAGAGAATTAAACCTTTTGTCCCCCTTGTGGCTCCTATCAATTGGCTCATTACTTTCTGGGTGAGGGAGCTGAGGGGCCGTCTCACAGCACTAAAATGGGATTGTTATCACAAATCTAACAGGCAAACCGAATTTTATCACAGTCCCAATCCCAAGTCTGCAATGACCATGCGTCCAAAGAAAGCACAAGGAGCCAAATATATACCTCATTTGAGTCTAAATCCATTATAAACCAGCAGAATGTATTTCTTCTGCTGGACTGCATTGTGTTTTCTATATGAGAGAGATGAACAAGTCAGGATGAGCCTGACCAGGCAAATCCACCCATTTCTATATTGCAATTTGCAATTCTGCATTCCTACATGAAGAGAGGTTATCTGTGTATCTTGTTCTCTATCATGAGAATAAAATCAAGATATTGTTTGGATTCATTTCATTGGTAAAAGTGTACTATTATGACTAAAGTGCAACAAATACAAAAACGAGTTACAAGACAACAAAAATTTCTGTGAGACTGAAAGTAAAGCTAATTAACTAGTTAATATTTTGTAAAAGGTTATAGAAGAATGTGTTGCCAATATTTTCAATAGCATTTGCAGCATGTTTGTTTGTGCAGGTTTTGTCAGATTGATCTTAATTTGGAGTGGGTTTTTTTCTTAAATGTGACGTAGAAAAGATGTTTTCTTCATTTCTTATGATTTTCTTGGCCACCGTGGAATATTTGCAATTATCTCTACAGCCAGAAAACCACAAGGAGTAAGTGAGTAAATGTTTTGAAGAGACAATTAATTTGCACAGATACAAAATTACAAAATCAGATTATGATGAAAAACTCATTGTGACGTCAACAGCATCGATCTGTGAAAGTAGACGTGATGTTCAGAAGCTTCTCCACCTTCTTCAGCGTCTTAGCACATGTAAGGAGACAAGTATGCTTGAAGCTGTACTTACACAGCAGATCATTCTCTCTCTCTGATACCACTCTAATGGACATGCTTATGAAATCATTCAAGCGTGCAGACACTACCTGATTTAATCCAACACTCATGAATAAAGAAAAAAGTCACGAGAGTCGACTTTTTCCTCTGAGAGAGATGAGGGTGCTGTCCGTGGTGCTGAACAAGTCTGGAGGAGCCACTCAGGCGCATCCACTCGTTTCTGCTGTGTCGCAACTCCAATTGATTCACACTCCTTTCTGGCCACTTTGGCACATCCTCCAGCTGCTGGAAGGTGTGATTGTTCATTCCCCACTCCTGTCTGCTCCCTGGCCATCTTTACATCTTCACCGCTCTGTGCTTTCAGTCAGTCAGTGAGTTGTTTTTGATTTTGCCAAACTCTCTCAATCACACTCAATCACACTCTTGTCCAGCAGTTTCAAGTGTCAGCAGCAGCAGCAACTCTGGGCCGACAGGGCAGCAACGAACTGGTGTGAAACTTGAGTGCATACAAATCTTCAGTTGTGCCCTTGTGTCTCAGATAGGGCTGTCAGATTGTATCCTGCTGTTTGTAAAGCTTTCATCCGTCCTGTTTGTCTGACTGGATTGTTTGTAGCCAGTCATACTTCTTCCCTCACATCTGTCATGTTAGTAACTCGCTGTGCTTCAATGTTCCCAAACGCATCGTTTCTCAGAGGATTTCTCTGACGTGCTCTGTTCTTACATACGCCTCGCTCACAAAAGAAGCTCTATTCATCCCCGGTGCTGCATTGAGACTGAAGCAACTTCTATAGTGGTCACGTCTCACATTGTCCAGATAAGATGAGGCCGAGCTTAATCTTTAATAGTCCCCCACTACGATGACTGTATCTTTGATAACTCTGCTCTTTAAAGACTCAAATGTGTCGTGCAAAGGAAGACCAGAAGAAGAAGAAAGTGGATGTCATGTTTTAATTTGACATTCATTTTCAGTTGTCAAAGGCCTCTTAAGGACCTAATAAATAGTCAGTATAAAATTAATTAGTCAGCCTAAACATTATGTATTTTACTATCATTTCTATGCATATTGCTCCCTCTACAAGACAGTGACAAGGTACAGGCGTTCACTGTGTGTTATACTAAGTGTCAGATGGAAAACATGTCTAAAAATGACCTTTTTGAGCAGCACACAGGTGATGACACAAGAAACCAAAGAAAGGATGTGGTCAGCTGCAGCACTGCGAACATGTTATTAATGACAGGCAGGCCACAAGTATGCAAATAACAACTCAGCACAACGGTGATATGCAGAGGAAAAGCTCAAACACATCTTTTCAAACCTCGAAGCAGCTGTGTTACATCAGCAGAAGAACACGCCTGGTTTCACTCCTGTCAGCTCCTGTAAGAACAAGACGCTGAAGCTTGAGCAGTTACATGATCGCTAAAACAAGACAAGCGAGGAGTGGGAAACATTTCCTGCTACGACAAATATCAATTATTTTGTGACAATATGGGTCAGACCGGTGTGAACGCTCCATTCTGTCCACACTTCAGGCTAAGGAACAGCACAGTACATGTAATGATGGTGGAAAAGCTTTCTTAGTACTCACTGGGGCACTGTTGTAGATTTGAATGGCTGAGGACTGAATGTCAATGTGTATTTACACCTTGTTGCAGAGCAGGCACATTCCTTCATGGCCATAATTGGGCTCTTCCAGCCAGTTATTAGAGTGTCACATTTCATTTAAAGTGACTTTAGTGTACTTAAATGGCCAGCACAGTCTGTGAGATACAAGGTGATATTCGCAGCAGGCGTGCAGCCACTGAGAGATGCTATCATCATGGGCCATGTTGTAGTGTCTAATTAAAGGTGTATAAACCTGAACAAAACTCTAATTAAAACGTACTGTAAAAAGCACAGAAGAGAAACACAGCAGCTGCAAATAATCAAAGCAAAAGTGAGGCTACAAAGGAAGATATGAGGTGAATTGACAGGTCAGCTGGATGACAATAATGATCCTCCCAGCGCAACACATAATACACTGTATAACTCAACTAAATGAGGGTGATTACAGTAAACACCGACTTCACTTTGTGTTTCCCATGTGCCTTTGTTGTCCATTACCTGTCAAGCTGATGATAATTAACTGTGGTCCAAATTAAGTAGAAGCCAGTGGCTGAACAACCACAAACACAGAAAGACACAAATTCATGCAGAGAACATGCTCTGAGGATTTGCAGGAAAGTCTTTCCCAGTCAACCAGAACTAAGTCACAGAAAGACCACGTGTGAGTCACACAGGACCCCTCCTGCCTTTCCTGATCTGTGTGTGCGTGTTTTGTGTCTCTCAGTTTTTTAAGTCCTCGCCTAACTTCGGCCGTTTACCATGAACTCATCATCTGTTGCATTGGCTCCTATTTGACCTTTAACAGGATTGGTTGCCACGGGATGTGTCGCTAACTCATCTTTAGCAATAACAAGGCGAGACAGGACGATGGCCAGTAGCGGTTTTGTATGTCTACGCATCACATGTCTGTCCCAGTGTTTCCCAGTTCTTAATGACCTCTGTGACCCCTTCCCAAATGTACCTAAATTTTTGTGTCTACAGTTTGACATGTAATTCCTCTTCTCCTCTAACACCCTT
This sequence comes from Holacanthus passer, assembly GCA_025331565.1. Lineage (NCBI taxonomy): Eukaryota > Metazoa > Chordata > Actinopteri > Pomacanthidae > Holacanthus > Holacanthus passer. The sequence continues at coordinate 12,601,095 of JAFREQ010000012.1, forward strand.
CCCTCCCTTCGTTCTGCCCTCCAGATGAGTTCGTGCAGCAGCCGTGCGTTGACCATCCTGTCCACAGTGTTTGGAGCCTGTGGGCTGCTGCTGGTGGGGGTGGCCGTGTCCACAGACTACTGGCTGATCATGGTGGAGGGCATCATCCTCCAGCAGAACCAGAGCATGGAGGTGAAGATGGCGCTGCATTCAGGCCTCTGGAGAGTTTGCTTCGTGGCCGGTAAGAAGATACAACAACATGTTTGAATATTCAAAAATTAAAGGATGACTGTAGAAGATGGATACATTTGCACACACTGACACTGACGCTGCTCCGTGTTTGTGCATATGTCCACATCATCACAGTGACAAACACACAGGAACAGATAGAATAAACCAACCGAGTGAGAGAAGAGCAAAGGGAGAAAAGAGAGAAAGCGAGCTTCTGCCCTGTAGAATCATAGCTGTCACAAAACATGATCGTTACCTGAGAGCAGGACTGCAGAGGCCACACACTTTTTTTGTTGGTTTTGTTTTGTTTCTTCATGCATCACTGACTTTGATCCTAAAAGCAAACCCCAACATTTTCCTTTTTTTTCTGTGTGCGTGTGTGTTTCCTCTCAGGATCAGAAAACGGGCGATGTGTTGCGTCAGAGTACTTCACTGAACCCGACATAGAGATCACCACTGAAAACACTGCAAACATCCTCAGTGAGTAAAACATATAACAGCACATAATCCACTGTATGAGAGTCTGCAGGGATGAGTAACTGCAGAGGCCCCCTGCTGATTGATTGTGTACTGAAATCTGAACATTATATTAGAGCTGCAACTACCATTACTTCAACAGAAAATTAATCTGCAACTGTAATCAATTAACCGATTGGTTTATTTAAAAAATGTATAAGTTCTCTTTCTGTTTCAACTGTGCAGATTTTTCTGTCTTGTACCACAGTGAACTGAATATCTTTGGGTTGTGTGTTGGACAAAACTAGATATTTGAAGACGTGACCCTGGACTCTGGGGAGCTCTAATGGACATTTGAATACTGCTTTCTGATGTTTCATTAACATTTTAACATTAGTAATGTCACACGTATCAGTATCACCTCAATAGATGACATTTTTTTAGGTGATTTAGAAAAGCCAGTTCATCCTCACAAACAAAGATATGTTTTAAAATGATTTGTCTGATGAAAGTAAACTTAAATTTTAAAAAGTGTAAAAATAAAGTTTTAACATCAAGAGTCATCACTAGCTCATCATCTTCTCTTTTTTTGAGTAATGATGACTCTACACACAATATTAGATTTTTGGATGGGTTTTCCACATTCAGGCAGTACTGAATATTTAGTTCTGTGTACTTGCAATAGAGCAAATACAATACCTGTGATCGTACAGGTTTACAATCATGTTGCTATGTTTTGTTGTAACATTTTAGATCATAACTCTGCTTCCCGTAGTTAAAAAGCAATTAGATGCTTCACCAAATACAATAAATCTGGCTGAAATCTGTCCATAACTTGTCAGAAATTAATAGTTTCCCATCTCCCTATTTTAGTGGTGGACTTTTTAAGGTCCAGAGACATTATCTTTCACTTCTCCCAGCCATTTAAGGATACATCCCACCAGCTTTATTTGATACTGTGACCTCTCCTCCCTACAGAGATGGTGCGCACGGCCACACCCTTCCCGATGGTGTCGCTGCTCTTCGTCTTCACGGCCTTCGTCATCAGTAACATCGGACACATCCGGCCTCAGCGCACCATCCTGGCCTTTGTGTCCGGCATCTTCTTCATCCTCTCAGGTGGGACCCATTACTCATGTCCTGCTGTCACTCTGTGATTGATTACAGCAGCCTGGTGTGTCGTGTGTCACACATGAACACACTCCATTATGGATCTATTTTTGGTGTATGATGCAGGTGTGTAGGCTGTCATCAGAACAGGTGACTAGATGAGTGAGAGTTTTCTCCTTTGACCTTTTCACTTTGCATTACTTTACAATTAAACAGGCTTTATGTGACTCTCTATTTGCATTCATATGACATGCAAAGGCAAAATTATGAACTTCAGTAAAAATTGTGAAAACACATGCAATATTCCCACAGTATCATCAGCTCGATTTCCTGCATTAGTGTAGTGAACCTTCCTGAACAGCAGGTGGCTGTAATGCTCCCATTTCCTTCCCTCTGTGTGTGGAGTAAAGATTGTCAGGAGCCAAATTGGAGCTCATGTTCTCTGAAGGCTGTTTCACTTGGCATGTTTGAGAAGGAAGCAGCGCTGCAGAGCTCAGAGGATCATCAAACGGAGTCTGCAGCGACAGCTCCGTCTTGCCATAGCAGGGACTTGCTGATAAAGGGTGTAGCAGAATAATAGGTGTTATATAACAGGGGTTATATAATGTTTATAGCCTGTGCTGGAAGTGTCGCAGTGTTTTACTTTATGAGCTATTTTGATAATAGGGTGATAACAAGGGGCAAGTGTATCAAATTGCTTTTCAGCGGTTGGATATTCTGCTGCACTAAGCCTCTCTCCCTCTCACTAAACACTGCCTTCCTCCTGCCCTCCCTGCTCACCCTCCTCCCCCCTCCTCCTCCCCCGGCCTCCCCTCCTCTCTTGTTCACCAGCTTCTCAGTTTTCTTTGCTTTCTCCATTTCTCACCCCCTCTCTCATTCGTTCTCCTTCCTCTCATTTCCTGCTTCATTCAGAGTATATTCTTTCACTATTCTGAGTCGATGTGAATGTGGTGGTGTTTGTGCACGACTGAGTGATATGAGCCCAAATCTGCTGCCATCACTGACAAGGTGGTCTGGTAAATATTGTAGTTTGAGTCGGTCATGTTCTGGTTAATATGAATTCAGAGCAGCAGCAAAAAAAACACAGCATGGAGCCACAGCTGTCCAAGCATGGTTAGAGGTTGATGTTGCTCTCTTACCCCTTCTGTCTCTCTCTGTGACTTTTTGTTTCTCTCTCCGACACACCACACAGATCATACATATGCATGTGTACTTGTAGGAACATGATTTACCTCCATTTCATCCCCCTTTTCTATCACACGCATGCACACACTCTCTCTTCCTCCATCTGCTCCTTGTGTGCATGTGCATGTGTATTCTGGGGTTACTGATTTAGATGAAGATGTTCTTCCACTGCATGATTGACAGCAGCATGGTTTCTGCATTTTCCATGCTTTTCAATTTTGAATCGACATCACAACCTCTTAAGCCAGTTGTTTATGTAAAGGACATAACCGCTTGACAGCCCTGCGGTACATTTGAATGTTGCAGTGAAAGCTAAAAATACTCATATTCGCTGTTTACAGCATGCAGCTTTCTTTGAATATTGATTCTTCGATGTTGGCCATATGTTTTATCTCATGCATTTAACATGTCTAAAGCAAGGTGGAGGGCGTGTTGGTGTTCTTGGAGGAAGGGGTTTTAATGTTGCAAGTGTTGCTTCTCGGTAAAAAGGGATATTATTTCCATTTTAAAAGCCAATTCTGGTTTTCCATACAATGATTACATGAGTCCTTGATGCATCTTTTGTGCAGAGCCACTTTCTCATTTGTACTTCCTTTCCATCTTTATCGCTCTTTTTTTTAAACATGTCTCTATTCTAATTTCCAGGAAGCACCAATTCTAAAAGTACAAGCTCAGGCAGTAATCAAAATATGAGACTACAATATGACAATTAAATTAAAGGCACTTATCTCTTGGGATAAGTAAAGGAAAGAAAATTGTTTAGTAGAGATTAAATGGATGTCTGCAGGCAACCCTGTCTCCTAGAAATTACATTTATATACTGCTATTGAAATAGCAAATCACCATAATGAGAAAATGTTTTGATGAGTGTTTTTTGACCCAACGAGTATATGACTGGGATCAAAATGTTGTCTATTTAATTAAATGGATTTGTGGTTTGAAGTGTGTGTGCGGGTGTACAGAATGTACCTGCCAAGTCACAGAATGTTCCCTCAGAGCATATCCGCAAAATGTTTACTGACATTTCCAAAATTCATTTTTGTTTCTTGCATTTCATCTGCTGGTAGCTACTTAAGCATTATTTATCTTTTTTTATGGTTATGTTCAGGCACTCAAAGCACTTAGATAAGATTAGGGAAAGATCGAGGTATTGGTTAAATATGAATAAAGTCAGGAAGAGAAACAGGATGAGTTTACTTTATTAACAATTTAGCACTATCGTTCCCTCACCTTCCATAACCAAAGTGCTTATGTTGCCTAAACATAAATACACACCAACCTCTGCACAGTTTGCTTGCTGTAAAAAGAATTACCACATCCTACACCAGAAAAATTTCCACTGAACATAATGTAGGCAGAAATTATGTTTCCCTCAAAGCATATTTTAGGAAAGCAAATTAGTTGCATATAAATACATTCTTGCATGAGACAGGGTTACTGCAGGGGAGGGACACTTTCCAGAGTCCTTGCAAATTCACAAACACACAGAAAGGACAAAAAGAGAGTAGAAGAAGAGCATAATCCAGGGGTCATCTTTACAGATGCTTCAAAGATATTGTTCTCAAGCATATTACTGATAGTGCGCAAAGTTTTTAAAAATGTTTTTTGCAAAACAGCTATTTTCTATAACAAGACGCCATTTTAGCCTCTGGGAAACTTTTTTTTCCTGTTAATAAGCTATACAATGTTTTGCCTCTGTGAAGTAAAGGTTTTTCCCTCCTGGACAATCTTTATCTCTTTACCTCTCATTATGATACATACACCCTCGCTCTGGTCTCTGTCCCATCTCTTTATTAATGTTAGCATTTTGGAGGCTAATTGCTTTGTGTGGTCACTGCACATCCCATCGCTCTCACTGTCTCTTAAACCCTCACCACACTGGTGCAGCTGTCTGAATTGCTATATAATGAGCTCCTCATTCTCTCTCTCCGACTCACTGTCATTGTTAATCTGCTGTGTGCAGGCCTCAGTCTGGTCGTGGGCCTGGTGCTCTACATCTCCAGTATTAATGATGAGGTGATGAACCGGCCCAGGGAGCCTGAGCAGTTCTTCAACTACCACTACGGCTGGTCCTTCGCCTTTGCTGCCTCTTCCTTCTTACTCAAAGAGGTCGGTCTGGACTCTGTATGTGTGTTAGAGATTTTTTTTTAAAAGTGCATGTGTATCTGTTCAAACATACATGCGGATAATATGTTTGCATTTCTGTGGTATGAGTGTTTTTTTTCCTGGAGTGCTGAGTGTGCAGGTAAGATGATCAGCATTCTGTAGATAATGTGAGATATCAATAGTTATGAGACAGAACTGCAGGATGTGTGTGTGTGTGTGTGTGTGTGTGTGCATCCATGCGTGGTGCAATATCATGTGAGTCCTCTGCTCATCTCTTTGCCTCTCTCGCCTCCTCTTCCCATCGCCAGCAGCCCCTGCTCTTAATGTGCTGCAGTGGACAGTTGTGTGTGAACTAACCTCCACCCCCTCCTCGATCCTCTCTCCACCTTCTCTCCACACTCTTGCCTCCTTCTTTTGCCTTCGTTTTCCTCTTTCAATCTGTTTTACATCAGCTTGAAAGAAATTAAAGGACGCCCTCATCTTTCTAAATCCATTGCAATCAAAAGCACCTACTTACATCTCTCCACCTTGTGCATTGCTTTCAACACTTCCTGCCTATCAGTAATCTAATTTCCCCAGACATCACTTGTTACTCTTTCTTTGAAAATGAATTTGTCTCTGAACTCAGTTTATTTATGTAACCAAATCCCTGCCTCCCTGTCGCATCTTATCCCCTCCTCATCTCTTCCCACTTCCTCTTCTCACTCACTGTTCTCAGGGGGCCGGGGTGATGTCAGTCTATCTCTTCATGAAGCGCTATGCCGAGGAAGAGATGTACCGCCCCCACCCTGCGCTCTACCGCCCCCGTCTGTCCGAGAGCAGCGACTACAGCGGCCAGTTCCTCCACCCAGAATCCTCCTGGCCTCCGCCGAAGAGAGGCCGCAGCACCTCTGAAGCCTCCAGCGACATCTCCATCCAGCTCAACCAGGCACCTCCAGCACCGCCCAAAAGCAAGCTCCAGTCGGGCGGCCAGGGCAGCCCCCCCTCTGGGTCCTCCTCTGCAGGGAGCTACCAAATGCCCCCCCAGTCTGCTGGATACACCACACACACCCTCACCAGGTCGCACTCGTCACATCCCCAAGGCCAGGCTCTCCCCATGGCCATGCCTCCATCACCTGTACCTCCACCTAACTATCACACACACATGCACATGAGCGCCTCCCCCTGTTAGGAAGAGGGAGCATCGGGGGAGGGAAGGAGAGACACTGTGACTCCTCATAATCATGTATACAGTACATTTAGGTGGTGGATCAGAGTAAAAGCTTGGAGGGCAGGTCATGTGAGAGAGAGGTGATCAAACTAAAAATGTAGCGTTTGGAACAATATGAACCACAGACAAAAGAGGTTTTAGGATATTTAAAAGGATTGTATGGAAACTGTGATGGACAGAGAAAAATAAAAAAGAGGAGAAGAGCGGAAAAGAAAAGGAGAAATTGGGTTTGAGATGATGGAAAGAGAGAGAAAAAAATGTTTCCTAGAAAGACTTTAGAGGTGAGGTTGAGTGACAGAAGAGATATAGGGGAGGGAGAGAGAGGCAGGGAGAGCGAGGGGCTGCAGTATAATACGAAGATACTGCAGTGCTGCGGGAAATTTGTATGCACTTGGAAATGTACAATGCAAAACACTGATCACAAAGACTGAGGATGCACATAGTTTTCTACATACATAATTCATGCCAGTACATGGACTATGTTCCTTTTTACCAAAAGGTAAACGTGGTAAAATATATTCGTCTTCTCTGAATTTCTTACATCATCAATCCAGTTTCATAATTCACGTCAAAGTAGTATTATTAATATTATTAAATAAAAATTATTAGTTAACACTATAGTAATTTTGAAATGAGAACACTGTATGTGAATGTTGTTAACCTTTGTAAAAAAAAAAAAATAATACAGACAGAAGTGGATGATGTTCTGAAATATCATGAGGAGAAATCAACTTTATGTTTTGCATATTTGTTTAAGATACAAATTTCTAACTTCTTGTACATAAAATTGCACATGAGGACTTCTGTGTAGCTGTTGTAAATTATGAATGAAGCTTTGGCACAAATCACATCAAGAAAATGTCTGACTCATTCTGCTTTGGATGAAGACTCTGCAACAGGCGTACTACTACCGACAACACACCCTCTGGATGCAGCCACTGGTTTGAAGGAGGAACCACCCAAGACTGATGCAGGGGTCTGATGCCCTCTACTGGCCACCGCTGTGCACTGACCCTGGACTGGCCCCCTGGGGTCAGTTCACTACTTTTTCACACACTCGTCCTTCCTCGCTGACCTGCACTGTGTGTCAGATGATGGTGCAGCACAGATGAGTTGAAGCTCTCATCCATCCAGAGGTGGAGTTCTGCAGAATGTCAGGAGAAATGAGATATGTTATTCTGAGCAGTACATGGGTCTAGATATATGCTTATATGCTTTAAAGACTGGTTAGAAGTATTTTTTAAAGCTTCAGTGCTGTTTATATATCTGGAAAAATCACATGATGAAAGTATTAATTACATTTGCACTTACTGCTCAAAGGACAATACCACTGTTTGTTGAATGCAGGTCCTCTGTTTTTGACAGACAAAGTAGAGGCCACAGCTTTATTCCAATATTTTCTGCACTTTCGGTTTGTGGCAAATGCCAAACATTTCAAGAGCATCCGAATTATGTTTTGACCTCTTGTGTTTAGGGCTGCAGCTATTTTCATTGTCAGTCAATCAGGAGATTATTTTCTCGATTTATTGTTGAAATGGTGAAATGGTGAAAAATGCTCTTTCTAATGTCGCACAGCTCAAGGTAATATATTCAGAGTGCTCGTTTTATTCGACCGGTTGTTCACAACCCAAAGATATTGAGTGTTCTACCATATATGACAGAGCAAATGATCAAATCCTCATATTTGAGAAGCTGAAATCAGCAAGTGTTTATCATTTTGTTTAGGCTAAAATGATGAATCTATTGTCAGAATAGTGTTTTATCGAAGGACTTATTGATTCACCTTCTCATCGTTGCAGCTCTAAATGTGTAAACTTTGTCTGTTCAGCGCTGTACAGGAAAAGTATGCTGCAAAGAAAAACATACCTGTACAGAAAACAGTACTGTATGTTGGATCATGAAGAAAAAAGTTCTTCCTTCTGATAAAATGTTGCAGCAGGTATCAGATGGGTCAGAGTAGCACTTCCTCCAACATCACAATGTAGCAGGCCGCACAGGACATTATAGGATGTTTTAGCCTACTTTGCCATGCACTTTAACCAATCGTGTTGTTTTGTTTGTAGTAACTAACATATATTTTTCTGATGCTCTAGAAATGCTGGACAGTATCTCAAAGATGCAGAACAGAAATCTTGACTATGAATCCTTCACAAAACAAGCAGGACCTGCACATCAGAAACAGTCGTATTTTAATCTAGAATAGTCTGTTTTGTTTGTTTTTTAATGCACATCATACACAGGGATATGTCGATATGATACATCTCTGTAATGAGAATCAAACCACTGTGTCATTGTGTAATGGCTGGTTTTCATTATCACTGTGATGCTGGCGAGAGGGAAACACACTGATGTCCTACAGAAGATGTGTGGGATAGTAAAGACTTACAGGGGAGAATAGAACGTTGGAGATATCATCGCGTTTTCGCCTTCATGCAGGGTTTTGTTGAGCAAGCGCGTGGTTGTTCAACACTGTCCTGCTTTTTGTTTATGCAGTATAACAAATTCATATTGAGGTGAACCTGTGTAACTGCAGCCGTGTACTGTTGGTTCTGCTCTTACAGTTAGGGGGTTAAGTGCCTTGCTCAAGGGCACCTCAGCAGTATCTGTTGAAGATAGAAGTATTTCCATTACTAGATTTTCACAACCAACAGGCATCTAAACCTACTTTGTTCTGTTTCTTCTTTTAATTATTTCCATTTTTCATTTGTGAAACCGTTCCATAATCATTCGCTGCCTCTTAAACTGCGGCAGTTCTCTCCTTCTCTTCATCTCTGTACCTCTTTGTTTTTCCCTCTCTACCCCCAGCTTTTTTTCTTTGCCTCTACATGATTACATAAAAGGGTGTAGCTGTGCTTGCTTCTGCGTAAAGCCTAGACTTCTTGCACATGACCATCTTTGTAAAGACAAAAAGAGTAAAACAAACGCTTTTCAGTGCTTCAATGGAACTGATGCTGTATAATCTTGAGTTATATAATTCAATAGCAATCGTGATAAGATCACTGTTCATGAAAGTGTTGACATCTGTCACTCACTTTCCTTTAAACACAAATAAAACTTTCAACATGGGTTGATTTTTTTGTTGTTAAATGTTTTTTGATGTTAATATCTTTTCTATTCAATTTTTCACTTTTGCTGTAAATGGGTTTGTAATAGGGACAGAACTGAAAAACACGCCCTCATTTTGACATGAGTTGTAGTGATATGAGCTTATAACACTATGATACCTAAAGAGTTTTTCTGGCTGGTGTCTGTGATGGAGGGAACCATTGTAAATGAATGCACACTGCACTGCGGTGAACCACTGGGTGTTAACCAGGCTCCCTCCTCAGTCACGGCAAGCCACCACAGCCTGAGGGCAACAATTGATCAGAACGTTGTATATGTGTATGTGTTTCTGTGTGACTGCGTTTGCTGGCGTATGTGTTTGAAGGTTAGTAGTTGTTTATCATAACCAGGCTGGGACTCAAAAATAGCATCAAAACAATTAGATTAAATTATCACTTAAAGAGAAGTCAAACATTCTCACAGTAAAGAATTGTCTCTAAAATTTGGTCTGTGCTGCAAAAATATCTTCAATTATTCTACAGTTAAAAAGAAGTACCTGTTTTTAGTCAAGGTCAGACAGACAGACGAGTGAAGGAATGAGTCATGTAGGTGAACTAATAATACATTTGGAGCAACAAGGGAAAAATTCAACAAACGACAAAATAAGAAATGGAACTCGTGCCAAACACAAATCTGTCAGAAAGTATGATTCCTATCTGAAATTTTAATCCACAACTAAATGATTTGCCAAAAGATGAATAGTCTGTGTGTGTGTTTGTGCATGTGTGTGTCAGTGTGTGTAAGAGACAGCGAGTTAGAGTGTTACATTAGGAAGTCAAACATCAAACATCCACAGGTCAATAAAACTAAAAAGCGTGAGCACTGTGCTGTCTGACTTCCAGCACAGAGAGTTTGTGTGTGTGTGTGTGTGTTTGTGAGAGGGAGCATCTCTCCTGATGAATGAAGCCTGACTGCTGGTGTAAACAATCGAGATTAAATTGTGACGTGGTTGTTGTGTGGCCACTTTTCTGTAATAATGTGCTTTTCACTGTAAGCGTGTGTGTGCATGCGCACGCAGGCCCGTGTGTGTATATTTGCTTCTGTCTCTCTCTTTTGTTTGTCTGTGTGCATGTGTGTGCGTGTATGTGTTTGTGTGCGTGTGTGGCAGTGTGGGTTGAGTGGATCTCTCTTTTCACCATCACCATTACTGCATGAAAGACCTGTCACTCTGTATTAGCTCTCTCCAGCTCTCCCTCACCCCTTCCTGTGTGTGTGTGTGTGAGTGTGTGTGTGTGTGTGCGAGAGAGAGAGAGAGAGAGAGAGAAAGGGGTGAACTGGGCAGCAAAGCCATTTTAAAGCTACTGAAGGTCATTGTCCACTCAGTTTTGTGCATCCTAACTGCTGTGTGGCTCCATTTTTATAGATCTGTGTGTGACATAATTTACTCTATGGTGCAAACAGCAGAGAAGCCTCATCATTTAAGTCACTGGACTAAATAAAGATGGCAATGATAGTCAATTATCACAAATATTACACAGCCCCTGCTGAATTTCTGTTTATATACAGATACATAAAATACTGACCTGTAGATGTTTGACTCCATGATTTCTCTCTCTGTCTCTTTCTCTCTCTCACTCACTCACTGTGAGTGTGTGTTTGTTTCCCTTTCTTTCTTTCTCTCCCCTCTCTCTCTCTCTCTCACTCACTGTGTGTTTGTCTCTCTCTCTCTCTCTCTCTCTCTCTTATTCTGTGTATGTGTGTTTCTCTCTCTCTCTCTCTCTCTTATTCTGTGTATGTGTTTCTCTCTCTCTCTCTCTCTCTCTCTATCTCACTAACTCACTGACTCTGTGTGTGTTTCTCTCTCCCACTCTCTCACTGTGTGTGTGTGTGTGTGTGTGTGTCTCTCTCTCTCTCTCTCTCTCTCTCTCTCTCTTTCTCTCTCTCACTCACTCACTCACTCATTCTGTGTATGTGTGTTTCTTTCTCTCTCTCTCTCTCTCTCTCTCTGCAGGGCTGCGCTCTTGCTGCATTTCCCAGAACTACCAGCGCGGCCCTCATCATCATCATCATCCTCATCATCACCATCCTCATCATCACCACCACAGAGGAAAAGGGTCCCACTGGCTCTCCATCGAGTCGCTGTGCAGCCAAATAAATAAATATCGACAACATCAACACACACACACACACACACACACACACACACATAACCTGGTCATGGCTACTTACAAACACACAGCCATGCGCGCTCGGCACACGCTCCAATAAGCACATCCAGACCAATTCCCTCAATATGAGAGAGAGGAGAGGGAGGGAGGGAGGAGGAGGAGGAGGGTTAAACCTTCACCGTGATCTTGAAACACAACATACTGTAGTGGATTTCATCTCGTGTCCATTCTGACATTATCCACACATCAAGTTTTTTTTTGGGGGGTGGGATGCGACAAGTCGGGCTCAGTGTGGGAGACAGAGACAGAGGAGCAGGGAGGCAGAGGAGCGCTCATCCACACCGGAGGGGAGGGGGAGACGCATTTCTCCCCGAGTCCACACACACAAGCAGCGGCCACATCCTCTGTAGACAAATCCCCGCTCAGTGACGTGTTTTCTATTTGCTTTTTTTTTTATATACATGCACGCTGAAGCATTTTTCCATCAGTGGCCGATTTCCATTTTGATCAGGATTTGAGAATCCAGCCTCTCGCTCGCTTATCATCATCAACTCTGATCATCTATTTATTTATTTCTTTTTTGCCTGGATCGACCCGTTATTTCAGTCCACCCCCCTCCTCCTCGTCTTCTTTCCCCCTCCATCTCTTTCTCTTTGCGACGAGCTGCGAGTCTGAAATTAAAGAGAAAAAAAAAATCCTGCAGGTAAGATCAAGCTTATTTTTTAATAATCATAAACTGTGTCACTGTTGTTGTTGTTGTTGTTGTTTTTTACTTTGCAGTGTCATTTACACATTGATTTGTTTCGCGTTGCATGCAACTCTTCCCACTACTGAATGTGCAGACGAGGGGGGGGGGAAGCTAATAATGATCAACCTCTCATTAAATGATCATTTTCCCACCTATTTCTGCAGGCCTATAATTAGCGACTGCAACGTCTATTATGCAAATGCAACCCTTATAATAGCTCGTTTGAAGCTCTCCCTGCAGGTGTTGGCGCTAAAATATCTGTTGTATGTGCTGAGGTGGTCCCACAAATAGCAGCTATTTCTGTGCATGTGTCTTTATGTGAGATCTGCGTCCCAGTCCGGTGAGTTTTCTCTGTACCGGCCGCTCGGTGCTGGGCGTCCATTTTCCACCGTGCAGTCTATGCAGGCAGGCTGATGTGTGTATCTCACTCTATTAATGAATGCACCGCAGTCTGCATCACTATACTGGAGCTTTGCACGCCTCAGCTCCGAGCTCGGATGTGTCTTCTGATCGGTGTGTGTGCACAGCTCCTGCAGCCGCACTCCTCCCAGCGCAGGGCCAGCATCTTAGCTTCATGCTGGACCTGGGCCACATCATGTCATCTGATGCATGATGAGGTTCATTTTCTATTCAGCTCCACTGTCTCCTCTCACTGAGCTAACCTGTGCTCTTTGCTCTGACAGACCCAGAGGTAAAGGGCACCAAACATCTGGCGCACCATCAATCATTCAGTTTTCATCACAGCTCACATCACATCTGGGCTAAAGGTGGAATGAAATGTCTTGAACTGGAGGGGCTGTAGGAGCGTGCACTGCAGCACTGTCTAAAAACAAGGTAGTGAGTTATACCTGTCTCTCCTGAGGCTGCAGCCCGTGACACACACAACTCTGACTGTTCTCTCAGAGATTACAATCATTGGATGTGAAATAACCGAGCTGCAGTTTATGACTACAGCACAAGCTTTTCCCCGCTGAGCTGAGCTTTTGATTTAGGTGCTGCATCTCTTCAGGAGGGGGGTCTGGCCTGAAGTGTCCATCAGCACCTGCTCCTTCATGGCTGTAATGCAGATCCAACTTGTTTCGCTCTCACTTGATGTGAGCAGTGTCACAGGGACTCTTGAAGTCTTTCCCTATTTACATCACCCCACTCAATATGTGGGTGGTTATTGATAGTTAAATAATCGTTTTTGTTTATTTAATTATTATTAAATGTGATTAGTAAAGAGATAATTGTGAATGAGAACCTCGATTGCACAATTAATTTACTGCCAGTTTGTACAACTCAGTAGGTGTATTATAAAGCATGTGGAGTTCACGTAAATCATTTAAAGTCTAGTTTGCAAAATAACTGCAGGATTGTGACTTTTCATGTGTAAATTTAGGGAAGTTTAATGGTTACATGTTGCACCTTAAAGGGCATGTATGGCTAAGTTATGAGCAGAAGATAAATCAAACATCTTCAAATCAGTGATGAGAAATTGTAATTTCTCGCCATCTGCTCACCTCTCCATCAATGATCAGTGAATCTTTCAGTGAGGTGTGGCTGACCCCGCCGTCTGTTGGTCACGCCCCCTCAGCCCCTCCGCCTCCCACGTGGTAAACACGGCCTCTACTATGTGTGTGTTGTGTGTGTGTGGCCTTGATGATTGTCTCTGTGGATTTTGGATTACTTTCAAAACCCCTCAGTCGGCTCTAAGATCTGCTGTTTACGCTGTAAGGTGACTCATTGCAGTCAATACTGGTGCGTAGCCCACACAGGCTGTAGTTGTTTTTTAGCGCTGGCCAAATCATAATCATCTAATACACGAGCGGTCCACAACAATCGGAGACAATGTCTAACTTCTGAATGTTTCCTCTTGCTTTGCTTCGCTATTTCACTCTAATTCCAGAGCTGATTGGGTGGTCAGGTCTGTTCATCTCCCTCTCGCTCGCTGTTTCTCTCTCTGAGGAGACGCTATTCTGCACTGATCATCACATCTGTCATGTAGCTATTGTTCAGAGGATCAATGCCTTTGCTGCAATTTTCTTGATGGTCTACAGCAAGGCTTCACAATGTTCCCTCTTCTCTTCACGCGGAGCCTCAGGAGGAAACCCAGCATTGTATGAGAGGAACAGACACAGATATCTTAATTTAAATATGATCTCAGCATCCCGTAACGGGTCTAATTATCAAAATAGCACCGTTCAAGAACATAATCGCGTAACTTCTGATCCCTGCACTCATGTCAGTAAAATAAACTCGTATGTGTATTTATTGTGGTAAGTGAAGTAAATTTGAACCTATGTACCTAAAGGAGAATCAAACACAGGCCTCCTGTATCTGCTGATTCAGTACACAACGTTGCTTATAATTCCAGTGAGCAGAAGCTTTTATCCGACACTTTCTAATTGACTCGTGTCTCAGTGGCTGTGACCCGTGCATCAATTAACCTCCAGCTTTGGTGTTTTTAAGTGCTTCGCTCAAGTAAGCGCAGCCTCTGAGAGTAGGGTTTGTAAGAGCCTGTGATTGAATCATATCGTGTCAGTGATATATTGTGGGCAAGCCGTCTGTGCAGAGGCATGCAGCGTAAACATACAGCAGACACAGCGTTAGCATGTCTGACAGGCGAGCGTGCTCACTGGACTGGAGGTACACAGCATGGGACCTGTGACCAAAGCTGCTTCATTCATTCATTCATTCATTCATTACAATGGGCTGTAGGTGTGTGTGTGTGTGTGTGTGTGAGAGAGAGAGAGAGAGAGAGAGTTGTGTATGCAGTATTTAAAAAATAAATGTAATCAGGACCATTTCAAGGATTTATGCCAAATATTTTGACTGATATTCCTCAAATCTGTGCACAGAGAAGGTCACTTTAATATTTATCTAGCCAATAAACAAATAAATGAATGACACACATGTAAAACAGTCTGTTTGAAAAGACCAGTTGCTTAATCAGTTTGTTGATTGGCTAAAATTAACTGACAACAATCTTTTCCTGGAGCTTTTGACCATATTTCACAGTCTTCAGTAGCAGAAGAAGCTTGCTAGTTGTCGTTTGTCATAAACTCTATTCAGTAATGAAGACCATGAGGGGTTGGGTTGGAGATGGGGGTTAAAAGTACTGAATAAAACTAGTAAGTGGACCTTGAGTTGAAGATAGTTCAACTTTTTGGGAAATAAGCTTTCTTACTGATTAGCTTAGCATAAAGGGAAACAGGGGAAAACAACTAGCCAAACTCAGCCTATAACGAGTTCTGTGCTGAAACTATTTCTTTGCAGACAAGATTCCAGCCAAGAAATCTGAAACGACAGCCAGATGGCAGATAGCTTAGCTTGGTATAAAGACTGACAGTTATACTGGTCTTCTCATCTTCTCCCAACAAGAAAGGAAATAAGTGTATTTCCCAATATGCCGAAATATTGATTTAATTTTTTAAATGTTTTGTTTTCACAAAAACAATTCAATCATTTGTATTAATTTGTCATTTATCAAGCAAAACTGCTGAACATTTTCTGATTCCAGCTCCTCAGTTATGAAAATTTGCTGTTTTATATCATTGTAAATCAAACATGTTTTGGTTTTTGGTTGAGCAATTGGAGATTATTTATGACGTCTTAGAGACTAAATTATTCATCATTTATGAAAAAATCATTGCGGCCGTACTCTCTGTATTTAGGGCTACTGTCTTTTTTGCGAAGCTTTGACATGTAGTAATATTCAGTTTCTTTCTCAGTTAGACTTCTCTGCTGCACATTTCATGGCGGCATAATAAACTAACAACACACTTGTTTCTGTATGAAAACCATCTTGAGTTAAATCTTCTGTCAGACAGCACTCAGTGAATCAGGGTGTCCTTATGCATGTGCATGGTTGCACACACACATGTGTTTAAGCATATGTTCATGGGTTCATGAGCGTCAGGTCATCCAGAGACACTTTATTTTGGGAGCCTCTTAGACCAAGGTGTTACTGTCACTGCCTCCTCAGGCTGTTCTGCTCAGACAGGCACAGACGTGGTCACATGCAGTCTGAGGATCTTGGTGGACTCTTCACATGGGCTTAATGGCAATTCTGCTACGCTTTGAAGTGCCTTTTAAAGATGACCTATTTTATGATTTTATTGTCATCATTTTGACAGTTGTGGGGGTTTGAGGCTGCATATGTGCTTGCATGCCAAGGGTTTGTTTGCGTGTTGCTCTTTTTCTGTGCACCTGCGTGTGTGTGTGTCTGTGCTGGCATGCATGTGAGGATGTAAATGTGTGTGTGTGTGTGTGTGTGTGTGTGCCAGCTGTGGGATCTCAGCGATGAGCTCAGGTGTGTAGCTTTTTCTCATGATTAAGGAGAGAAATCATCTCAGCTACCAAGAGTCACTGCTCTGAATATTTAGACATGTTTTCTTAATGTTCGCTGCTGCCATCAAGCACTCAGAATAGAATACGCTGCTTATATTTTTAGAGCTGTCATCATAAGTAGGCCTAGTGCATTTTCTCTTCTGGTCAAGCGATCAGCATTAGATGATTTTCACTAACTACATTTCCTCTCCTGGACACGCAACAGCCAGTGTAGTGTGACTCGCTGTCGAATCAGTGTTGTGTATCTTCACTGAAAATATTCCCACATGCCCACACAGGACCATTGCCTTTCACATGTGTAAAAACTTATTACAGATGTCATCATTTATTAAACAAGCAGTTTGGTAGTTGATTTATGCAATGAATAGCTAATGGAGCAGCTGCTACAAAATTCAAATCTCCCATGTGATTTATGGCTGTATTATTGGAGCTACAACTCATTGGGTGTGCTTATATTTTATATAGAGGTATTCTGTCATGCTGGGAATGAGTCACACAGGTAGATCTGATAACATCTGAAGTTTTCTGACAAGTGAGGGCCTGGTCTCATAATGCTCCCTGTAGCAGCTGCCTACCAAAGCCAGGCTCTTGGCCTTTGTTGCTGCAGCACATCCTGCTGCGGCGAATGGGCCGCTGGCTGCTGCAGAGTCCTGTGAGTGTTGAAAACATACTATAAAAGCATCACTGTAGGGGGACGCTAGCTATGGGATGTATAGAATTATGGAAAAAGCAAATGTGTACTAGTATTTCTTAAATCCACCCATATTTTCTAAATATAACTGCTCACCATCCTGACAAAACTGTACAAAATTATTGAGGTGGTGAGGGGATCTGAACCTTATGTTTCATTTTGTTAAAAAAAAAAAAACGCACCAATTTAGCATTACATTCCTATAACATTGTCTAACTCACGATGGATGTTTTAAAAAGGTCAAATCAAAGCTGATGTAGCAGAACCAGAGATATTGTGTTTTTTATGCCATGTGTTCTTTTTCTTTGTCAAAAGCTGGCGCCTGCACTACCCACAATGCAACTCAACCTCCAGCCGCTAGCCTTAAGACACTTGAAACACTTGAAAACACTTGAATTGGAAAAACTTGTTTAAATGTGTTCCACAATTCAAACCTTAATATCTTAAAACAACTTTTATTGTGTGCCACCAATGTTCACATTAATAAAACCCTGGTTCAGAGATGGAAAGGTTATTGTCTGCATATGAAAATGTGCACCTTTAACGTCTTTTTGATGTAACTTTTAATTATATTGCAAAGGAAAAAATAACATGAATTTACCCTACCTTAAGCTAAAAGAAAAATGACCTGCCCCTTTTCTGACCCCCTTCGGCCCCATATCATTTTTGTACAGTCCCTTAGTCGAACCCATTTAGTTAAACTTTCACAATTTCTTTCTATTTTCTTGCCCTCTTATTCTTTCACGCTCTCTTGCTCTCATTCCCCTCGTTCCCCTCTTTCTTAATTATTGGTGGAGAATAGAAATTACAGATAATTAAATGACAATTATGATCTCCTACACAGGGGAGTTTTTGCTAAGGGGAATAACTTAGTAGGTTATTGTTAAGGTCATTCATTAAATACTGGAGTCAAAGACCACACACACACACACACACACACACACACACACACACACACATATAGTGCACACACACGCACTAGATACTGCATTTTTAGGCCTTGCAGATAGTGTAATGCCTTCTGGACATGTATTTTCCTCAGGGAGAGGCAGTATGTTGATGGGGTTGGAAGGTCATACTACACACACACACACACACACACACACACACATACGCAATCACATTCACTTGTTTGCTTGCACATATGAACCCACAATGTATAAATAAACCACACAGTGGTGGTGTCATTTGACAGTTTACATAATAAGGAGCCTGAACGCAGAGATACAAGGCTAACTGTCTAACTGAGGGGAGCTGTGGGGAACATTACTGGGATTCAATAAGATTGGACTAGACCCATCCTCAGATGCACTGGAGAGGAAATGTGCACACACACATAAAACATACACACACACAACACACCGTCTCTCCTTCCATCTCTCCTTCTGTGTCTGAAGCAGCTCTGTTTTGGGTCTCACAATGCAAACAGGATGTAACCTATTTTGATCACGGTGCCATATTGCATCATCAAATATTAACAGACTTGACTGCACTGCATTATGTCTGCTAAATAATGTTTGTTGAACAATGTGTGCTGCTTTATCGCATGTGTATTTTTTCTCTCTCTCAATTCACCAGGAAAAGACACTGGCAGAGGGTCTTACTTCTCAGTTTCTCTTCAGTACCTCATGTCGTACTGTCTTTATTCCTCTGTGTTTGTGAGCGCACGTGCATGTGTGTGTGTGCGTGTGGGAGCATCTGTGCCGTGGTCACACACAAATCTATTGATAGAGCATTAGCGCACTGGTCTGTCTGTCTGTCTGTCTGTCTGTCTGGGTGTCAGAGTCAACGCTCACACTAGTGATCTGAAATATTCCCCCTCATTTCTGCCTTTCTTTCCCATCTCCGTCCTCTCTCTGCTTTGCTCTCTCTGCCTCTTTCTCCCTCTATCTCTTGCCTCCCCCCTCTCTCGCTCTATGCTGATCCAGACTTTGGGATTCAATGTTGCTATGGTAACAATGTCGGGTTGGTCCTCTCCGCCTCCCCCTCTTGCTCCTCTTATTCAGGCTAGATGCAGCACAACCTATGAGCACAACTCGCTCTGGAGTCATTCTGTCTTTAGCTGCAACACTGATACTTCTATAATGACTCTGATCTGTATTAACACTAATATGGAACTAGAGCATTTAAATAAAGCATCTGTATGAGTGAATGCAGAAATGATTCATTTAGTCAATCAATGGAAAATTAATCTGCAACTAGTTTCATAATGGATCACTCATCTAAGTCATTTTGCAGATCTACAGTCATGCTAGTGACTGTAAAGCTGCAGTTCGGTGCAGTGGTGTTCTGAGCTAAATGCTAATATCATCCTGATAACATGCTGACAATGACAATGCTAACATTCTGATTTTAAACAGGTATAATGTTTAATGCAGGTAATATGTTAACATGTGCTAATTAGTACAAATGTACAGCTGAGGTTGATGGGAATGTCATCAGGTTTGCAGGTAAAAAAAAAAAAAAGTATATGACAAATTATCATTTTAACCTGATGATGGCGCTAGATAATAAGTCAGGGGATGAACAAAGTAATTACAGTTCATCCTGAAGGGAACGTGAATGTCTGTAGCAAATTTCACAGCAATCCATCCATTGATGGTTGAGATGTTTCACTAAAAGCCAAAAGTTTTAAGGTAATTATGGCGTAAGAGAAAAAGTCTGGGGTCACAAAAGTCACGAGGGTTAAGCCTCTGAAGACCATGAAAATCTTATATTAAATTGAACAGCTTGAGGTTTTGGACTATTGGTTGGATAAAATGCATTTTATAGACCGAACGATTAGATTAGTTTGTTAATAGTGACAATTCATTTTCATTCAATCTACCAATGAAAACAGCTCACTCTCTTTCGCATGGGTGCTCCGTGTACGGAGGAGAGAATTATGAAAACCTACCAGGGCTGCAACTAACAATTATTTTCATTATCAGTTAATCTTCTGATTATTTTCTCAATTAATTTGGTCAATAAAATGTCATGACATGGTGAAAAATGTTAATTACAATTCCCTAAAATCCAAAGTGATGTCTTCAAAATGCCTGTTTTTTCTGACAAACACCAAAGGTTTTCAATTTACTATCACACACATTTTGCTTTAAAATGACGTAAATAATTAATCAATTATAAAAGTAGTTGCTGAGTAATTTTCTGTCTGATTAATTGACGTTATGAATTGAAATGTTTCAGCTTTAAAACAAAACTGCAAATGAAGGATGAGGATAAAATTGAGAGAAGGTAAAAAGTATATGAATCTGCATTAAATAAAATCTGAACATTAATCAATCATGAAAATAACTGTTAGTTGCAGCCCTGATAGAATGACTATATGTACAATTATATGCTATTTCAACTATTCACAATTATGATGTTGTGTTTTTACTTTTATTTTATTATTTTATCATTATGCCTCCTTTCTATTCATCAGTAAATGCATGGTCTAATACAACTAAATGAACTAATAAAATGCAAACCTCCCCTGTCTTTTGCTTCATTTTATGTGCAGCAGCCGCAGATCAATGACCATGGTGCAAGTTTTCTGCTAACAGAGGACAGAGGGAGAGCGGGACGACCGTCCGAGCCGCAACCTCCACCGGCAACAGCTTTCCAGCGAGGAAGAAAGAAAGAGAGAGAGAGCAAGAGAAAGAGGCATCAGAGAGAAAACGAGCGCAAGAAGGAGAGAGGGGAGCAGGTGAAAACAGTCGATGGATGCTGTCCGGATTGAGGGGACAGCACGTTCTTCACTGACGAGGAAAAGAAAGATTTCAAAATTGAGTCGAAGGATAGAAACTCGCCGTCAGGTAAGTCTTAACTTTTTGAGAAACTTTGCTTTGAGTCTTTTCTAATCTTTGTCAGCATCAGTATGATCAGCATGAAAGGAAACTTGTAGAGTTTCAGGCCACTGAGGCAACTTTATTGCATCTCACACATGCTCAGGTCAATGTGACGAACTGTAATGGAATTATATGATGCTTGTATGTAAAAGATTCACCCACATTGCCTTCCTAATAATGACTGTAACAGGTACAAGGTGATCTCATTTTAGATCTGCTATGTGTTAGTGTGTGTGTGTGTGTGTGTGTGTGTGTGTGTGTGTTTGTTTATTCATCTCCAGCCCTGCTGATTTTGAGGGGGAGAATGGCGTTAGGGTCATGAATATGGAGTAGAAGAGATTGGGAGGGTGTGATCTGTTGTGTTTCCCATCAATTCTGTCTTGTTAAGCGGAGTCAGCAGAGTCATCCAACTCTCCTCCAAGGACACATCATACAGCCACTTATGCACCTCCCACATCCGCCTAGTTCTCGCTGTCGTCTTTTCTCATCGCCTCCCTCTCTGCCTCCCACTGGTGCCCCTCACCTCCCCTTGCCCCTCGTCACCTCACCTGAATGTTCTCGGCCTTTTTCAATAAAATGCACTTTGCGTATGATTGTAAACACACCTCTGCTTGTTTATTCCACTCTGTCTTGTTCTCGACGCTCCCTCCCTTTTGTGCTCCTAACATCCATCCTTCTCCTCTTCTCCCTCCTTCCTCCTCCTCCTGTCTTTTCTCTCTGAAGGCATGGTGTGTGAGAAGGGGATCCAGATCCTTCTCACCACCGTGGGGGCATTCGCTGCCTTCGGCCTGATGACGGTGGCAATAGGGACGGACTACTGGCTGTACTCCCGTGCCCTCATCTGCAACAGCACAGCCAACGTCACGCAGGATGACCCCCACAACAAGGACAAGAAGGATCCTGGGGCGCTCACCCACTCTGGACTGTGGAGGATATGCTGCCTGGAAGGTAGAGAAGGTTTTGGGAGACATTTTGGGTCTATGATGGGATTTGGATCTGTGGGGATACATGCTGGAACCAGTCTGCTCTGGTTGAGGATGTTCAGTCATTGAAAAGAAGGCAGAGGATGCTGATATATGGCAACACAGCACTGATTACTTTCTGGCTATTTAGTATTTAAAGCAGATCCAAATCTAGTCAGACTGGATCTTCTTGCCTTCAGGAGTTGTAGGAATCTGTTGACCAGGAAAAATAAAGCAGGGTCTGTTGTAGATTGAAATAATAGTTCTTGGGTTCTTGCTGAGATTTAGATGAGAAGTTAAATCCAGCAGCCATTTAACTTAGCTTATCTTAGCCTGGCTCTGTCCAAAGGTTTGAAAGCCACAAACCAAAATGTGTTGGCCCACCTATAAAGATTTTCTTCATACTACAAGTATTGCTGTAGGTTTTGACCTGGTACTCGATGTAGCTTCATATTTGCAGTACAAACATGAGAGTGGTATCAATCTTCTCTTCTAACTCTCTCTCAAAATATCACATCATTCCTTTAAGTGCTCTTTCTAGTCTTAATTTTCCTATTTCAGCTAAGATAGAATGGGTGATTTTTTTTTTCCCTGCAGGATAATTCAGATTGAACAGACATTAATGTCACGATTTCTTTATTTAGGCTGTTGCAATCACAAACTCTTTTTGCCACGTCATTTTGCCTCCGCTGTGACTATTTAACACTCACCAAAATCGAGTGGGTGGTACTGAACAACTGAAGTAGTGATGAATCCAACTTAACTTATCACCTGCGACTAAACTGAACTCATTACTGTGGAATGACACCATGTATCTCTCAGCTATATTAAAGCTTTTACAAAGTGGAAATATATTTTATGTCAGACACTAGGTTTTTGTTTTTTATTATTCAGCAGAAGTTCAGCCTTTGACTTGACTTTAGGACTCTTTGTTGAGAAAGCTGGAGCATCACTGTAATATCAGTAATCATTATCAGCATCAACACACAATTCATATTTGTTAGACCGTGCTACAGTGACAAGAAAACAATTCTGCATAATTGCAGTATAATTACATGATACTGAAGCAGAACCCTCACTCAAAATAATCCATTAATCATTGTGTTTGATTCAAGCTGCAGTAATTTAATTCAATGGCTGAAACAAAAGGTTCACCCTGACACACATCGACTCCTCACTCCAAGTGTCCGAAGCTACAGAAACTGGCGCCGGCTATCTCTCAATCTTCAGTTTGTCACTGCAACACAAGCTGCTAATTCATTATACATTACACTGCCTGGCTGACACTCAACAGTAAAAGCTGGGATGGAGCTAACAGTGAAGTGGCTTCAGCCAAAGGGGTGGTGTGAGTTAGCGATCTGTGCCTTTGCTCACATACAGACTTCTGTCTCCAGGAAAACCTCTCGGCTCTCCTTATAAAGCATCCCCGGCCCATCCTGGGTTTGGTCATTGTACAAAGCTAATTTGTCCTCATCTCTAAGCTTCCTGATAGCAAAGCAGCCAATTAGAGATAAGCTGTAGCCCTTGCAGCACTACTGCAGTGCACCCCCACCCACTCCATCCATTGCCTCACTCTTTCAGTTTCTCCACTTGCTGTCCCTCTGTCTCACTCCCCCAAACATTATATTTAATCTTTCACTGGTTTCTCCTCTTCTTCCCTCCTTGTAGTTTCCTGTCTTTTTCTCTCACATTGTGCTGCAGTAAAGCTGACAGTGTCTTGGCATGGCTTAGAGGTCAAGCATCCTTGATGTCTGTGGAGTATTGGGCCAAGATGGGAGCTCAGTAGTCGTGCAGCGATGCAGTTAGGTGTAGCTGGAGTGGAAATGCAGGACATGCTAGCTCTAAAAGATTTATGCCTGTGGGTGGGTGGCACATTATGCTGTGGATAGAGATGTGTCCTGTCCTCCTGTCTTAGCTCTTCTGCAGGTTTACTGAAGGTGGGGTTGCACTGTCAATGATGATTCTTTTGTTTGTAGGATTTTTTGTTCATATAGCACAGAAGCAACCTTATTTGTCAAACCTGCCCTCATAGATCTATCAGCTGCACTCAAGGACCCTTTCATCAACACCAAGCGTCGTGTTTTGTCTGATTCAACTCATATATAAATGTGAATATTGTTAGAATACATTTTTCATACAACTGAACTCTCAATATTGAGGTAATTTTGGTTCAAGTTTTCACATTTGCACTACCACAGCAGAGGCTCAACCATCCATTAGTTTCAGCTGTCTATTTATCTGTTTATACTTTATAACTCTTAGAATTGCTTTTATTTTGAATACCATTGCTTTTAATTATGTACTTCAAGCATTTTTAAGCACTTTTATCAGTTGCTAACTATTTCTCACACACTCTCAAACACAATGCATGATGTGTGTGTGCTGACACACAATATGTGTGTTCATTTTTATTCCTTTTTATTCAACCTTGATTTCTATTTTTTCAAATTAGTTGAGCCACTCAAAATCTTTCCTCATACCCCCCTGACCACTGCAGAAGTACCCCCCTCACTAATATAGCAAAGTTGCGAGAATGGCACAGAACAAGCCAGATAATATGGCCACTTAGTGTAATTTTATGTCCTAAACACAATTTTTTAGATGCAGTAAGTCATTCAGGGAATCGGATCAGCCCTCCAGTGAACATGCGCTTTTAGAAACTGGAGGAAATCTGTCAAAATACCAACTCACACTGATGTCTAAAAGCCTTAAATGTGCAAGCGCCACCTGAAACACTCTGCTGAGTCTGTGCCTGAGGATGATGACACTGACGTCCCGTCCCTTTGTACCTCCATCTGTTTCTTTTCAGACCAACCTGTGGAAATATAAAAGCTGTGAGACAGAGACCAGCTCACCTCACATCTGTCCGTCTCTCCCTCCGTCTGTGTCTCTTCATTACATCATTTCCATCCATCTTTCTCACAATCCACCCATCAGCAACAGTGGTGTGCTGTCATCACCGTCCGTGCATCCCTCCGTTCGTCTGTCTGTCTCCATGCAAGACCCCAGCGGGTAGTTATCTGCCCGTGTGTCTGCATACTTGTATGTATTTACGTGCGTGTGTGTACTACATGTATGTGATGTTACTAACTTGCATTTAGAAGAACCATTAACCATTGTGGGGTTCTTATCAGTATGTTTATCATCCAGCACATGCTTGGATTCAAAAAAGAGATTTTCTAGCAAATGTATGAATATGTTTAGGTGTCAGTTTGTCCCTCAGGAGGATATTTGCTGTTCTCTTTTCTTAAGGAAGGCTAAAGTTATGAGTCTTTTGTTGTGTCTGGTCACCCTCTGGTTCTTCTCTCATATCTCAGGAGTAAAGAGAGGAGTGTGTTCTCAGATCAACCACTTCCCAGAAGACGCAGACTTTGACCATGACGGGGCAGAGTACGTCCTACGTAAGTCAATACCAGCAGCACCAGGCAGGGATGAATGAGAAAGACGCCTGGTTATGAATAAGAGTGAAAGGGTCTGATGTTGAGAAAACAGAAAGTGTAAAATTACCTCCCATTACTTTTTAAACTCTGTGTTTTTAATGCTCGTTCGTCAGAAGATTCTCTCTGCAAGAAACAAACATGTGACAATGTGTGCAGAAAATCAGATGGGGTGCCCTAGTTCACACTCAGTGCCCTGCAGTCATATCTTTCTGCTCTATGATATGCTACATGTGTGCCTGTGCATACATAAAGAAAAGCCTGTGTTCTGTTTACAATGTTGCAGAGGCATTTTGCTGGCATTTAGGTGGCATTTTCTCTCCCGTGGCCTAGTTGTCCTAGATGAGAGAGGAGTGTTAGTGTGTGTGTGTGTGTGTGTGTGTGTGTGTGTGTGTGTTGTTTGTTTGTGTTGTGTGTGTGTGTGGGTGTGTGGGTGTGTGGTTGGCAGACATGCTGAAAGCACTGAAGGCCACATGGGAAGAGTTTGATTCAATCGTGCATCTAGAACTGAGTAATTAATTTCCTCACAAAGTATTGTGTATACTTTTAATAGGGCAGTTTCACTGTTTTTATTTTCTTTATGACTATTATTTTGCATCCTCCTAATACTGTCCAAACCTGGGTAAAGCTGTGAAGTAGTGGTTTTACTCTACTTGGAGCAAAGCACCAGTTTTCTAAAAAGTTGTAATCCTAAAGATTTTATTCCCTCATGATTTGGTGACCCCCGTGATCGGCAAGCACAGTTTAATACTACAGTTACTGAGCAGCTACACTGTCAAAAATACCACAATCTGAATAGTATTCACACAACAGCAAACACAGTAAAAGGAGTTGTTTTTCCTTTCAGTCCTTCACAATAAAAGCCAACCCATCTTTTGCCAGTTGAATCTTTATAATATTAACTAATATCCACAGGAAAAGTTTGGTTTGCATTAACAGTAGTGATGTTATGACTGTAGGTAAACAGTAAACAGTGAGGCTGATATCAATGGCATAAAAATTATGAACACTGGATTACATGCAGACATCGTTTCCAGTGAGTCGCTTGTGTGTAGGTAGGCAGTTTGAATCCATTGTGCGTGGGAATGGTGGACTCTGCCACTAACAACAAAATCTACAATTTAATGAGCTAATTACAGAATGTAAATACAGTAAATGACTAAAAAAGACTATAAATAGCATCAAAAATTGGGTTCTCAAGTCTCAAGGATTATAACTTTAAAACAATTCAGATATTGTCACAGAATTTTCCTTTCTAGTTTTTGCTGTTGATCATTTTTCTCTCCTCTGTTTAGGGGTAGTCAGGGCTTCCAACATCTTCCCGATCCTCAGTGCCATCCTGCTGCTGATGGGAGGGGTTTGCATCGCTGCTAGTCGTTTCTATAAGAGCAAAAGGAACATCATCCTGGGGGCAGGGATCCTCTTTGTGGCTGCAGGTAAGAATATTGTATGTGTGGTTATATGTGCTTGTATGAGAGGTGGTCTGGAGAATTTTACTTTCTCTAACAGTTTTTACTCTTTGTTTGGGAATGTTGAGTTGTGTGTAGACTATTCTGCAAGTTTAATAGAGGTTTTTACATTCAACCCTCATCCTGCCATTGTCTTTATTGAGCGTGTCACAAATCATTATGTCAAACAAATGTGTTTATTAGCACTGCAAGTTGGTCTGTCTGAGTTTATTTAGCTCTTTTGTAAATACCGTATTCCTGTTCTCTCTCAGGTCTGAGTAACATAATTGGTGTGATCGTGTACATCTCGGCAGCACTGGGGGACATCTCTCCTAAGAAGGACGAGGATAAGAAGTGGCAGTACTCCTACGGTTGGTCCTTTTACTTTGGAGGCCTGTCCTTCATCATGGCCGAGATGGTGGGGGTGCTGGCTGTCAACATCTACATCGAGAAGAACAAGGAGCTGCGCTGCCGCTCGCGCACCGACATTTTCAAGAGCACCACGCACGCCATGCTCCGCCTGCCCAGCTACCGCTTCCGCCGCCGTTCCCGCTCATCGTCTCGATCCACTGACCCCTCCCGCTCCCGAGACCCCTCGCCTGTAGGAGGAGGTGGGGGCAAGAACTTCGGCCTGCCCCCCTCTGCGCTGCTTTCCCAGGGCCCCATCTCAGTGTCCACTTTACCGAACCCCCACTCTCGCTCCCACACGGCCCTGGCTGGAGGCGACATCTCCCTCTACACCTTGTCCCGCGACCCCAAACTGGGGGGTCTGCCACCCATGTATGGAACGGTGGACAGGGCCACGCTCTACCAGCTCCACAACTGCTTCCCAAAGGATGGAGGGGGAGGTGGAGGGGTGATGATGAGCGGTACACTTCCCTCGCTTAAGTCCCACAACCCTTCCAATTCTTCCAACTCCAACGCGCCGATGCCCAACTCGGTGGGCTCCGGACCTCCGCCCTTCACCTCGTCCACAGTAGACAGGGAGCGAGGGATGGGGACTCTGGACAGGCTGAAGGGAGACAGGGAGAGCAACTCGAACACCCTCAATAGGAAGACAACTCCTGTGTAGAGAGAGGGTGTGAGGGGGGGAGGCGAAAGGGAAGGGAGAGAAGGAGGATGGGTAGTGATCAGAGAGGGAAGCTAGAGAGGAGCTCTGTGTCTGTGTGGCTCAACAGGAAATAGATAGAAAGACAGACAGACAGGCGAAATGTGATATGTCTCCCTCCATGTTCACTGTTATTTAGTCTACTCAATCTCACTGAGAACAAAAAGAAGATGAGTAATAACAGAGTGATAATAACAACAACAATGAACTTTCACAATAAAACTATTTTGATATTTTAATGTGCTAGAAATGATTTATTTTATTAATGATCAAACGCAATTAACCTTGGGCTATTATGAAAATGTTTCACATATTTTTTTGTGCAATATTACTGCTAATTTAACCAGATCATCATTAATGTAAAATTGTTGTTGTGATTATTCTTAGCGTTATTACAGGCTAGCCGCATTTGCAAACACTCTAGTTTGGAATGAAAATTTCATGTTGTTTTCACTCTAATTTTAGATCTCGACGACTTTTACTGTGATTTCTTCCATGCAGAGCCGCTGGGACCATCAGTGAGCTGTGTGTAACTGTGTCAAAGTGTCAAGCATGAGTGTGCACAATATGTGGGAGAATGAGGGCCTGTATTATTTTTTTTAACCCCCACATTATATTACTTTCATTTATAACATGAAGTCAGATTTGAATACTGTAAATTGTCTTCCAATATTGATACTGAAAGAAATGCAACAATAATGTGAGTGACTGAGACAACTGTCCAACTTCATTGTTATTATGAGTCTGAGTTTTCTATGGGCCTCTGTTAGTCTTATTTCCATTCTAATCAGTGTTAACAGTAGTACTTGTAGCTATAGTCGTGTTGAAGATGTTTGTTCTTGGGCATTAACAGAAACCTCTGACTGGAGGAAGCAGAAAAAAGAGACATACAAGAGAATAATACATTTGTACAGATTCAGGTAAAGGTTACTGCCTGAGCAGAAAAACAAAAAAACCTAATCATTTTTTTCTATGAAGAGTCCCAAAGTGAGACATGCAACTCATCATTTTCAGTGGCAAAAAAATACAATATGTATATGTGGGTTGAGAGGGTTTAAAAAACACCAAGAGAAAAACTTTTGAAAAGATACATGTACATTGTAATTACGCATACATATATTTGTAAAGTCTATAGATATGTTTTTTCGGGACCACTGTTCAAACTGGGTATGCATTTTGGGCAGGTTTGACTGAAGTGTTTTGTGCCCTCCCTGGACTCTTGTTGGGTGGTGTCATCCTCCAAGCCCTGCGCCGCCATACTTGCCCCCGCCCCCTGCCCCTATTCGGTCACAGGATCAGTGTTCCCCCACTTTATCACACCAATAACAGATTGGCCACAGAGACGACATCTTAACCTCCCCAAAGATTCTTTTCACTGTGCTTCCCCTGTGACCGCTGACTCCGGAGTATGAACTCTGACCTGTTTATGTTGATGAGAATGTAAACACATGTAAACGCCACCACCCCACTCTCTCTTCTAAACTGTCCCGAGTGACTGCAGATCCGGGTCGAAACCATGGACACGCCGCTACATGACATAATGTAGAAACAAAACAACCAGACGCTTCCAGATTCTATACGTTTTCATTTCTTTGATTTCATTTCAGAAAAAGAATAATGTGATAAAACTGCACACAGATAGCATTTATGTGGGCAATATGAATAGTATGTAGTTGAGAATAGATATATCTAGACAAATGATTATGGTTTATCTAAATGTGTGATAAACTTAAACACTGTATTGCACGAAGTTTATAAAAAAAACAATAACAGACATGTTGACAGACTGTTGTCTTTTGTTTCTTTTTTTTTGCAAAGAAGAGTATGGAGTGAGCACATATCTGAGTTTCAGTTTCCCTCAAGGTTATAATAGTGGTGGACATATTCAGAGTCTTTACTTAAGGCAGCTGTAATCAATATTTTTATATATCTCAAATGTGAAAACAATGTGACAATATGAAAGCAACAACCTTAATGTTCTGGTTCACTCTCAAAGCATCATTTTCAGCTTTAGCAGGCGGCTGTGTTCAATGAAAAAGCTCTAAAAACCCACTGTGAACGACCTGCTCAGCACCAAACAGCAGACAGACACAGTAGAACATTTAGCAAATAAAGAGACAGATATTTTCCTGAGGAGTTGGTGGAAGCCAAAATCAGAGCTAAAACAGAGTATGCATTAACCAACATGTAAGCAGAATAACATGTAAGCAGTTATAGCTGGACCAAGTGAAGCTAGTTTTAACTGTTTTTCAAAAATGTATCATATGTTGTAGTATTATTAAGTACAAATTGTTAGTATTAAGCATAAAGTAGAGTAAATGCTCTTATGTACTTTGCACCACTCAAGGCTTCTCAGCTAATCTTTGGTGTGCTGTGATCCTAAAAAGACTTCAACCTTCCCTGTCAGACCTGAGGCTCATAATATTTGCAAATATATGGGCAACGCCAGATGGGTGGTATTTGCCAAATGGGATAATGAGAAAAGCAACTGAAAGTTAAATCAGAATACTTTTCTGTGACCACTGCCCTACCTGAGCTCATCTTTTTTTTTCTGATGGGCCCATCTGGTGCCTCATGCATGTTTTTGCATTAGCAATTATGAAATATTGTCCCTTCAGGCCCACTGGGCAGGTTTTGCCTGACCTCAGAGGAACGGTCGAGAAGAAAGTGGGAATACTTCCAGAGAGGATCAAGCTTGATGAGTTCCATCAGAGACAAGAGATGATACTTAGGGCAGGGGGAAGAAGTGTCACATCCTTGACAAGGGGCCTGAGATTCCTAGCAGTGCTCATAAACCCTGATGATTAGTTATCCGGAGTGCCTTGCCCTGCTATTATCATACCTACTGCAGTCGAGATACAGTCAAGGTGACGCAGCGATGAAAGATTCGAGGAGGAAGGATGAGAGGCTGCCAAAGCAAACTCGTGTCCTCTACTACACACGTGCCATTATTAAGCATACAGCTTTAAATATATGGGCATTGATATTTTGGTGCTATATCACTAATGACACTTCAGATTTTCTTCTTCCGGGAGCTTCCACCTTCAATCCACAGGTCCTCTATCGAAAATTCTTGGAAGCCCATTTCCATTTACAAACATGCAGCTAGTGGTCGCGCACCACTTGTCACACTGTCTCAGTAGGACTATTAACAGCTATATATACAGCCAGGATAGTGTGTCATGTGGATTCAGTTTCTGCCCACCCGGAGTTAACAGCATGTGTGAGTGTGTGTGTGTGCAGGTGAGCATGTGAGTGTATGTGACTGTCTGGATGCCACTCACTCCCCAGAGAGCTGGGTGTTAGAGTGGTTTTTGGGACATCTCTGAGCTGAACAGTTGGATGTCTGTGTGTGTATGTGTGTGTGTGTGTGTGTGTGTGTGTGTGTGTGTGTGTGTGTGTGTGTGTGTGTGTGGGGTGGAGGAGCAGTTGACCCCCGGGCTCCCCTGGAGACAGCAGGGAAAGTGACGCACTGAGGTCAGGGGTGGAGAAGGAGAGGAGAGGGCACAGAGGTATGAGGATAGGCTGGGGGGTACATAGTTGAAATTCAAGGATAAGGTTTCCCAACCTCTGCAGTGAAATGCATTACGATGAGCTCTGGCCTAATTATAGAGGAGCGGGTTTTTGGGGAGGGGATGTTTGGCAGAGAGGTTAGGAGTCACACTGTGAAGGGGTGAAAATGGGTGAATGTCAAGTTTGAAAGGAGACAGGGTGTTATGTCAGTAAACAAAAGGGAGACAGCTATTTTATGTCAAATCCCTTTAATGATAAGCAAACGTGGTGCCACATACTGCACATACACAGTATATGAGTAGAAATGAGCACAGCATATATTTCTAAAATTATCTGGTAGAGATATAAGGTGAGCATCCTATGACAAAAATATATCTACTGCATATATATCATGAATAAATTGACTGGAGACAACACGACAAGGAGTGACCATTCATAAAATATAAACCCATTCATTCAGTTTATGTACAAAGTTGAGCTTATAAAGTGAGTCCATATAATTCTCTGATATACAAAATGGTATTTTAATAGCTTCTCACAGTTGATTTCATTCAACATACTGTACATTCATCTGCTTTACTGAAACAGCTTTCACCCAATAGTTGTAAAACACACATAAGTAATAAATAATGACAAGCTAAAGCCTTTTGTTTATCAAGTATTGAGTGTTTAAAAAGCTAGAATACTAAGGATACTCATCGACTCTCTTCATAAGGCAACATGTAGCAGATATGACAGGTAATGTAATCAGGACCTCCTTCAAAATGATTATTAGCAAAAGCATAGTATTTGTTTCTGTGCTGATGTTGATATATCTGATGCTGCTTTAGGAATTTTCAACTATGGAAGCCCATTTCTGCCTTAACAAAAATAGATGAAAAGTTAATAATACATAATTACTTTCTTACTTGGTATCCATCATTTTTGCTTAGTAAGTCAAAATTCTGATCTCATAGTTGCTTATTATGCCTGACTTTGAGCCTCCCACGAAGAGTGACAGCATTTCAGCCTCAAACAACATATGCTTATGCTCAAGTGACAAAGTCCTCTAGCAGTTGTAGTGATTACGACTGGTGCAAAAGAGGAAGTCAGCTGACGCTATTCTGGAGCAACAAAGTCTGTGGAGGAAGGAGATCTGGGTGGATAGCGACATACCAAACCTTAACCACATGTTTATTAATGTGACCGTGATGTTGAAGGTCCCCAAACCTTGATAATGTACTTATTTTAATCTAAATCTTTCTTTTTGTTCCTAACTGTAACAACACCTAAACCGCAGCATTGACATATAATAAAACAGATATATTCTTCAACAGTGATTTGTAATGGTTTTTGAAAGATGCACAAAAATGATCATCCTGTCAATAGTGCTGTCAGATCAGAAAACGCTTTCAGTCATTGTTCTCGAGGGCATGGACAAAAATCCTTTTATTGTTTAATTTGGAGGACTGCTGACTAACTTTTCATGTTTTTTGCAGAAATGGGTTTCCATATTAAACAGACGACAAAAGGTTTTAAAATAGAAAATTGTCTGAGTATTTAAAAAGTTTTTATTTACTCTCCTTATGCTTGCAGAAAGACTAGATCGATGTTTGGCTGTACAGCTATAGGCAGCCTAACAAGCCTTTTTGTGACACTTGTTTAAGTAAACAGAACACAGCTAAAAATTACACAGTCAACAGTAACCTTCCATCTACTTTAAAATACTTTTTTTTTTGCAAAACCAAATTCTGGAGGCCTTACTAATGTGTTGCTGACTTCTCTTCAGACATTTAATTAAGACCTAGTATGACTTCTCTGACAAATTAAATGCCAAGAGAAAGCAAAGTCACAGCCCTCAGGAAAAGGACTTTCCCACTTGCTCTCCATCAAGACATTATGAATACTGTCTGCATATTTTACCATTCAAGTGCTAGGTGGCGCTATTCTTGTGTGACAAGCATTTCTGCCAGGGGCTGAAAGGAAGGGAGAGGATGATGAAAAGGAAACCTCCGAGAATAAGAATGGCTCCTGCTGAGCCCACGCAGGCCACGGACCAGGACAGCTCATGGTGTAAAGGTATGGAGTGATCGCTGGACAGCAAGGCCAGCACGGACTGGTGGAATATCAGGACAGAGAGAAGAACCAGCACACCTGCACAGAAAAGGAAGAGATGAGAGACGTTCAAATAAAATCGCATTAGAAAATAAAGTCCCACCTAAACTATGGAAGACAAATTTAGTGATGTCACGATATCAACTGGTCATAAGGACAGGTAACGTAGGGTTGTGAGGTCCTACCTGATAAGATGAAACAGAAGGAGGCCGGCTTGAGAAAGAAGGGCACTCCTTTGCTGAGGGACATGGTGATACAGATGGAGCCCATTACCATCATGGTGAGACTCAAAAGGGCCAAGATAGCTGCTCCTAGATTCAGATCTGTGAAGAAGAGCAGAAAGAAGTTAAAAGAAAAAAAGGGAATAGAGTGAAAATGTGTATGAGAGATTTTGTGAAAATAAATGTAAAGTTGAAAAACTTGGTGGTAGAAGTATTGTTTATCAGTTAATAGTATCAGACATTACCTCACAAAGTTTGATTCTACTTTGCTTATGTTGATTATACTTGATTACTGAAATGTGAAAGTACAAAGATGGTGTGAATTGTGCCACTTCCCAAACTGGCTCTGTTTGAAACAGATTCTGTTGGCAATGAACACCTGAACAGGTGCAACCCAAAAAGCTGATCAACACTTTACAACAGACAGTGCCAGTTTTGTGTTTTTGACGCTCCATCACACAGATATTGTTATTATTTCAGTAATTGAAACACAACAGATACAAGCTTTAGGAATGTTTTTTGTTATTGGGAAGCAGAAGAAGCCAAAAAGGAGATCAGATAAATAACAATGAAAAGCAGCATAGAAAAGCCTGTAGGAATTTAATTGAACCTGCAGAGACTTAAAACTTGATTGACATGAGTCAATCATCACATGGGAAACTTTGCAGTAAATGTCAATGTTAAATGTAAAAAGTAAACATAAATGTTAAAGATTATGTAATGTAAATGTGGCACACCTAAGAAATGTGACCACATTTATGTGGAAACATTTAATTGTGATTATTTTGATAATCATTTTTGGCTTATTTTACATATTTATGTGTTCATATGTTCAGTAATTATACTGTTTTTAACATTTATTATATAAATATAGTGGGGGCGGAACCTTTGTGCTTGCTCTGGTTGCTCTCGGGGTCAGTGAGGGCGCGCCCCTCCCGCTGCTACTTAGAGACAACGCGTACCTCGTCCTCATTACCCTAATTTTACCTGCTTTATACAGGTTCGTAAAGTAAAAAAAAGACACGTTAACTATTGTTCATACAAAGCTACGTTTAGTAAATAAATGTTTTTGTAGAGTTTTGAATGTGTAAGTTGTTTGACATATGTGGTATTTAGTCAGTAAAAGTTTATGTTTTAGCGCAGTTTGCTAGCGGTGACGTCACACGCCCGCGAAAATATCCCTGCAGCACCTTCATTATTTAATTAATGTTCAATTATAACGTATAAGTCAAGTCTGTATGTATATAGTAATTGTTTAGTGGTAGTTTATGTTAAACTAGAAATATTTACTCCAAGCACTTTTCATCACAACTTTTCAGAACTTTTGACCAAATGATAGTTGACTTCATGCTCACTGTGATGTAAGTATCGAGTCTCAGCTGAACTTCAAACTGTGCTGAAACCAGCGGCTGCCTGGACACTAAGGTAAGCACATAAATCAGTCTGATAGCTTATGATTTGTTTTGGAAAATGGGTGGCAGCAGAAGTTAATGGGCTGAAACATGCAAAAAAACCCAGCATGGTCCTCTGAGCTGGGTGAACATCTTTATTGATTGTAGCTGCTCTGTAACGGTTAGTGTGTGTCTGTATGTATAACAAACATTGCAGGGGAAAGTGTAACGTCTCACTCTTATTAGTTGTCTTCTTGAATATGACTGCGTTCTCCCCGGAGGTGAAGAATTTGAAGTAGGTGCAGTTGGATTCTGTGGGTAAAGGTAAAAGATTATACAAAGAGATCAGACACATGTACACACTCACAAACACACACTCCTATGGATGGCTGCTGGTCTTCTCTGCCTCCTATGCATCCATGCACCCTGTCCTTCCAGGCATTATTCCTATTTATATCCAAGTGTCGAGCATTTGCTGGAATAACCAGAGACACACACCGCTCCACACACACACACACACTGCCCAGTTTTGCACATATGGTCCTGCCAGAGAGGGTGAGAGACAGCAAAACACTGAGGGTGGATGGCAGAGGGGAGAAAGGAGAGAGGTAGATGGGGAGAAAGGGGCAGATGGAGGATAGAAACGGAGAGGCGTGTCTGCAGAAGAAGGAGTGAGGGGAAGAGGATATGTCGGGTGAGCGAGTGATGAAGTGGGGGGATGCAGGAAATATGCATAGAGGCTCAGAGGATGAGATAGCAGGGGGAAAGGACGAGTGATTGGGGGGGCAGATGGAAGGGTGGCGAGTGAAGGGGAAGAGAGAGGGGGAGCCACAGATGGAGAAGGAGGTGAGGGGAGCAGGAGATGTCAAGAGAGGGAGGAAACACAGAGGGGTTGGTTAATACTGTATTAGACATACACTCTCCCTCAGTCCCTGTCTGTCGCTCATCCTCGTTTCCCCCTCTCTATATTTAGACAAAAACTGTGAAGTAGTCAGATTCCACTTGGCTTCACAAGCGCATAGTGATGACTTTCACCCACTGAATATTTTGTAGTCCAAGATGACCACATGCTTGCACACATACACTCACACATTTCTCTCACACACAAATATGTTTGGGCCTGAGCACATTTGCAAACATTTTTTTTTCTATTGAAGCAGACACGCCATTTATCAGCCTACTGATTTTCTAACACATTATGCTATCACAGTCAACTGGTTTTGCTCTCGCTACCCCTGCTGAGACTATAATTATTGAGCTGTCAGGTTCCTCTCCAGCAGGCAGCGAAGATGGATGGCTGGTCTTGAGATGACAGGCGCAGCATCAGTGGGCCACACTTTGCTCGGGACGGGAGCCAGAGGCATGTAAACAGGGATGTGAAACAGAGAAGCAGAGATGGCAAAAACAGTTGTTTTCGTCCAAACATGACAAGCCCACGGCCATCTGCGACGGGCAGCGTGGGCCAACAGTGTTAGGACGTGTGAGAAAGACAGTCAGAAGCATACTGGCTGCTCTCACACACCAACAGACCATCTCGGAGACATAGATATATATCTGGTAGCTAGAAGCAGCCAGAGACACAGGACGTTTTGACAGGTACGATGAATTAGTCCTTGACAACTGGATGGAAAAACAATGTTGTGATGCATCATTCAAGGTGATGTATGCGAGTAGTATTTATATACTATATGTGATCCATGTGCATCTCTGCTGGATGAGGAGATTTTCCGGTGTCTTCAGAGCTCGGCTGTGTCTCAGCAGATTCCCTGAGATAGGCAGTGATTCTAGGAGCAGCTCCTGCTAAAATCCCGCCTTGCCTATCTCTATCTGACTTCTTCCAATACCTGCCTCTCTTCCATCTCTAGACTCCCTTTTCAGACAAAAATAGGTCATTGTGCAGATAATCA
This sequence comes from Holacanthus passer, assembly GCA_025331565.1. Taxonomy (NCBI): domain Eukaryota; kingdom Metazoa; phylum Chordata; class Actinopteri; family Pomacanthidae; genus Holacanthus; species Holacanthus passer. The sequence continues at coordinate 12,638,267 of JAFREQ010000012.1, forward strand.
ACAGTCTCTGTAGAACCTAACTGTGGTCAAGTTGAATAAAGTGCTGTTAGGAAGGAGCTGTCAGAGCTCCAAACATGGATGTTCATCAACACAATGAACCTGTGGTCTGCCTCTTATCACCTGTCTGTACTGTGTGTACAACAGGAGATGATTAGGTAACCAGTCAAGGGAAAAACTTCATCATACTGACAATGGGAATCACAAGGATTTTATTCTATATTGCTACAAGTGCTTCCTTGTGTTGTTACAATAGTATAAGATTTAAAAACAGCTTTTCTGTGCCCATGCTCTGTTTCTGAGCATCCTATTTCTTTAATGATTCAATTTGCACATTATCTGTAGGATGACCTAGATACATATGTATGCAAGCAGCTTCACATACACAACTATCCTCTGTCTATCGCTTTGCAAGATTACAGTGGATCTACACATACAGTATATATATATATACACACATGGGGAAACATGGTTTTAAATGTATGTTAAAAATCATAAACATGTTGCTATGCATTATTAGTGGGATGAAAATTATTTTTATTTAGATGAAGTGTTGGCAAAGCTTTCCTCAGTCCCTTATGGGCCTTATGAAAGACGTACAGATGTAAGCATATTCCCAGAGGGCATACATCATATTAGTTATGCCTGCTCCCTCTGTTTTCACATCAGTGGTGACGGTAAAGAAAAAACACAGCCATTAAGTGTGCTCATTTTTTTCCTCAATCATGTCCATGACTTGCAACCTCTCCCAAACATCTTTTGACCCTTTTCTCTTAATTCACTTTCACAGTGAGGCACATACTGCTTGCGTGGAGGCAGCCTCGAGGTACACTTGCATGGCCGGGCAATTCAGTTTACAGAGAAGCAGACACGAGCAGACAGTCGGAGAAATAAAACAGACACATGCCCTCCAGAAAGCTCACCTGCTCACCTCCTAGACAGCACAGAGAACAGACAGACAGATGAACACAAACTCACACAGACACACAGACACACACCGGCCAGAGGTCTTACCTCCAGGTAGTTCAGCGGGGCCGCAGCTTGTCCTCTCTGGGTCTATGTCAGCCACCCATAGGGTGCGGATGCAGCCCTTCCACAGGCCATAATGTGCCATCTGGCAGGTCTGGTTGCCGCTGAAATTCTTTGGTTGGGCCAGCTCCACCCAAAACTCTGTCCCCATGCCCAACACCGTCAGGGTCACGCCAATGATAGACACAAAGAAGGCCAGCTTGATCTTCCCCTCCTGGCTGTCGCTCATCTTGTGGATCCTCCTCTGTCCCCTTCCACCTTTCATTCCACCCAAACCTCCACCTTGTCCAGCCCCCGCCACCCCGATTCGACCCTCCTCATCCTGCTGTACGAAGAAGTTGGACCACATACTGATCTCAAGGCACCCAGCCCGAGGAGGACCAAGGGAGAGAACAGGGCACTTTGGTTAAAGATTAGAGAGGCAAATAATAGATGGAAAGATGGAAGGTTTGGTGAGAAGAATATGGGGAGAGGTTAAGGGTGAAGAGGGTGCAGGTTTGGAAGTTTTAAAACAGTATATTTAAAAAAAGAGACACAGTTATCAGCTCTCCAGTGACGAATGGATTGTTTGAGCAAAAGCAGTCAGAGTGAACGAAGGATCAAGTAAAAATAAGTGGCCTGAACAATGGAATTAGACAGAAAGCGATATGAATACAGCTACAATTAAGTAGCGGTGGATGAAATAAGGAAATGGGAGGAGACTGAGGTGAGGACCGGGAGAGCTGCTGTCTGATTTCCGTCCAGTCCTGTGAAACAGAGAGATGAAACAAAAAGATGAAAGAGCAGCCGGCATATGCTTCACAAGAGCACAATCCTTTCATCACCAGCGTAATATTTAATTTCCAACAGCTTTATCAGCATCTACAGTTATCCCTCCCTAAAAGCCATATGACATGCTCTCAGCCAACAATAGATGAGCCATATGGCATTTCCCTGAAAGGCAGATTTTGCTTCAGATGAAGAAACAATTGGATGGGATGAGCCGGTGGAGTCGGTTGGTGAAGGGTCAAGGTGAGAGATAACGCTACAGCGCCAGACCGGACCACCCATCTTCTATTTTCCCAGAGGAATTGACAACAGAGCTCTTTCGCGAGCAGGTACACTGTCTCTGGCTTAGACGCAGATCCCTTTTGATCTGAGGGGATAATGGGTTGCCACAAATACCTCCCATCCCGCATTACGTGTACCAGCAAACACCTGGAATCTGCAGCCGTGACTGTCTTTTTGAGCGTGTGTGTGTGTGTCTCAGTGTGTGGTATATACACTGTAGTTGGCTCATAGAGTTGTTTCTGTTATTCCAAACTGTGAGCGAGGGGCCTTCGGAGCAGTATAAACAACGCGAGTGACGGGGTACAACGGTGTCACTGCTCGGCTCAGGGTGCATGAGAGGTGATAATTCATGCCTGAACCCTCAGACAGAGAGGGGGCTGCAGTAATTAACTCTGCGGCAGAGTCCAACAGGTCACGTAGGGGAGGCAGGAGGCCCAGACGGTTAGAAAGGCGGCACCAGCAGTTGGTGGATCACTTAATTCAGAGCTTTGCGCTGACAGCATCAGAGGTTTTATATAGGCAATGCACTACATGAACCTACAAAGTGCAAGTCCTTTGTGTACAATATTTTACAGTATATAAATATAAAGATGAGCCTGCGGTATGAAAATTAGAATTTTGCAGTAGGCCTAAAAATATCACTGTCAAAGGCATCAATATCAAAAGTTGCTCTCAACAGAAATATGGTTGAAATCATTTAAAGCTGAAACAATTAGTTGGTCAATCAGACAGAAAATTAATCTGAGGGTATTCTGATACTCGATTATTTTACTTTTACTTATTGATCAAAAACTCCACCTCTGGTTCCAGCATCTCCAGTGTGAACATTTTTATCACTTTTCTCTTTGCTATTTATTGTAAATTGATGGACTGTCTGACAAAACAAGGCATTTTGCTTTAGGTGTGTCAGCAGCATTTTTCTATTAAACAATTAAAACATTGATTGATTAAATAATCTGCAGATTAATCAGTAAAAAAGTGATTGTTAGTTGGAGCCCTAAAGCCTTTATCTCTATATTTGTATGACTAATGTCTAGTATAGATTATACATTATGATACAGCAAATGTGTGCAAAATCACACATAAAATAATCAAACTAATGGTCAAAGCAATAAACTGTTATGCATTACATGTCATCAAACTCTTCACATGTCTAAAACAAACATCTAAATTATTAAACTAATGATGTCAGTCAACTCTATCTGAAAGAGCAAACTCCATGGGAAGAAGATCATGTGATGTGACTGAAAGCTCCAGAACAGCTAAAAAAAAAAAGGACCTTGTGGTGAAATGGTTTTTGACGAATAAATTGAGATGGATTTTAATTACATCTTGCAGAAAGGGATATAATATGGAAGAGCTGACAAAAAGCAAGTCTCAAGTGAACTAAAGGTTTGAAATAACACCCATGCATTATAATAGTTCTCCAACATTAACTGTAATAAAAAAAACCCTCAAGACTGCAGCTGCTGACAGCCATGTTAGTCGTCATAGAATTACAAACCTTGATCACATTACATCCATATTAACCACAGGATGATCGGAGGGGGGTCAGAGCATGCCAGACTTCTCTACCGGAGGGATAACGCAGACAAATGCTCACTTTGTACCACACGATTATCCTAAGCAGTGTTAACATGCATGTTATTGAGCTTGATAATGCCACAGAAACTATGATGCACGGACTTGATTTCTATAGCTCGTACACACGGGTGCAGTTCATGTTGTTGAAAACGAGGAACTCTCTCTCTACCATTTTCACCAAACAGCCAGCCACGACCACCTGTGTGACATGTAGGCTGAAGAAAGCAACAAGCAGCTAATGCACTTGAGTGAAAAGAAGAATAAGTCTGACCTGTTTGGTGTGTGTTGTTCAGTTCAGGAGTAAGAGACGCTTGAAACTTAATAGAGGGGGAGAGTGGTGATGGGAGAGTTAGTGAGAGAGAGGGAAAGGGGTGGGAGGGAGGTACATAGGGGTTATGGAAAGTGAGTGTAAGAAGGGAGGGGGCTGCAGCCTGGTTGGTTAACACTGTTGATGATTAAATGTGTGTGTTGCACTGCTGTTTGCCCCAAACACTGCACCTGCAACCTCGTGTTCGGGCTCAACAGCACCCTGTTCATACTCATGTTTGAAATCTTAAATCAGTGAGCAGCGGTGCTGCAGGGTGGTCCGCTCACATGACCACAGCCCTGATTAAAAACATGTCTATCTGTGACAGTGTCTATTTTAGACAGCCACCTGTTAATGACATTAAGTAAGGGCGAAGGAGGGGCCTGTGTTTATATGAAGGGGGGTGGTGTTTTACAGCAACACAATATGCTGCAAGGAAAGTGAAAATGTGACACGAAGACAGAGCGAAAGTGAAATGGAGAGGAAGAGCAGAGAGGGAAACATGAAGTGCGAGAACAATTGGAAAAGGAGATGAAAGATGAGGGAACACTAATGTTTGAGGCAGATGCAGAATGGAAAATGGAGTGATTTGAGAGAAGAAAATGGGAATGTGCATTTCATTCCTGACTGAACAAGGTCCAGAGAGACTCAGCCTGGTCTTATGGAAAGCTTTTCTTGTGGCCCAGCCCCACTTGGCTCCTCCACAGTTTAGGTTACATACGTGGCACAGCGAGAGAGAGAGAGAGAGGCCAACCCCAGCGGCCAGCCACGCTCAGGGAGGGCAGGGAGAGGGGGGAAGGGGAGAGAGAGAGAGAGAGAGAGAGAGACAGAACAGGAGAGAATTGGAGAAAAGGGACGAAACAGGCTGTAGGCTGTGACAGGAAAATAAACACCTACAATGTCCAAAACAGTCTAGCCTTGTTCCTTGTTGGGAGGGATTGTTGTGACGCCACGGTGCAGTTTGCAGATGGACTTTCTCAGAGACAGAAAAACACGCTGGGCACACGGCAGCCATGATAAATGGATTCATCTGGAGGATCTGTTTTACTCCACATATGCGTGTCTATTCTTTAAAATGACTTCGTCTTTAATTAGGCAAGCCCATCTCTGCTCCTCCATCATAAGAGATTGATAGAAAGTGTCCACAGTCAGTCTGAGGCCATCAATAATCTACAGTATGCTGATGTGGACGATCTTGTCTCCACATCACTCAAGTGGCCCTGTCAGCTAATTTATGCTTGCACACGCTGAAGTGCACACATGTGCTCATGCACGCAGTCATGCACACACTGACCACACTCGTGCACATTACAGCTGCATCCATGTCTTACTTTGATGTTGGACAGTCAGGTTGTGTTTCCCATTGCCAACAAATCCCATGAAAACCAACAATTAATGCATCCAACAACAAGCATTAGTCTGATATAGCTTATTCCTCTGTGTCAAAGTTTTCCACTGTTGTCCAAAAACTACTAAAAACATATCAGTGAGCTGCACAGGACAACATGGACAACATGGTAGTTTATCCCACATGCACCATTTTTGTGTCTTAAATACAAGCTAGAGCATCAAATCCACAGCTTTAAATAGTCTCCATCAAATGTGCAATGTACTCTTCAAGTGACATTTGCTAAAAAAAAATACCAGCCCAGCTGTTTTAGTAAATGCATTAGCTTTTTTCAATGAAAGTATATATTTGTGACTTGTGATTAAAGATTTACCTCCTCAGCAGACAGGAACAGGAGAAGAGCCATAGAAACACTGGAGAAGAAGAGAAAGATTAAAACACTTATACTTAAACTTTTCTGTGATATTATCAGACACAAAGGATGTGTGCAAAATACCATAAACCATAAAGAAAAAAGGACTGTGACATTTAATTTATTATAGCACCATCAGAAGCAGTGCCACACAGGGTTGCATGTCAATTAACATCCACATGTCCACGATTTACTTCATGGGTCTGCAAGTTTCACCATGTTCTCTTTATTCGGACCTCTTTAATAGCTGACAAACAGTGATAATAGGCCCTTTTTGTACAGCAGACATTTGATCGTTTCATCTGTTCAGTTCAAGTGTTACAGTCAGTGTGATAGTGGGCCAGCATTCGCAACACCAGGACCATTAAACTGAAGCTGCTGAATGGAATTCAGCCATCATTATTTTATTTATCTTCACCTGTGCTTTTAATATCTGTGACATGTCAAAATGTCCTCTGTGAAAAGGCCTATTTGTATTGTCTCTGCACCCATGTTTTGAGTTATTTCCGTGTCAAAGCCCTTTTCCGTATGATGTTTACATTATTTTAACTCCCATACGCTGCATGCAACCTGGCATAATGTATACAGAGTACTGCATCCATCCTGCTCCAGTGATGCACTCTCCCTCTGCTGCAGTGTTCTATCTTTCTGAATGAGGATCAATGAGGAGGCACTGCCCAGAATGACAATGACCATCTCTAGAGTTTTATATTCACCACTAGAGGGAGATAATGTACTTACAATCTCCACTGCAGCATCAGGCCTGAGGAGGGCTGCTAATAACATTTAAAGGGTCTCATGTAAGGCAGCCTGAATGACATGAGGGGCAGGGGCAGTTTTACATGTTTCCTCTGGTGGACGTGGCTTCAGCCGCCCGGCAGAGCTGCTGTGTTATCTGTGCCCTCGGGGAACAACAGGGTAGTGAGTGCTGCATCAGTGGCCCTGCTGCTGGGTCTTGTGCAGTGGGGTGCAGCGATGCAGATGGAGATGGGCAGTAGAGAGCTGACACAGGACATTATTTCATGTCAGAGATTTGTTGCTTTTCTGTTACTGTCTTACAGGAACTCCCTGTTGAGTATGTCCCAGGTGGACACAGTTTATGGCATTTATTGCTGCTGACCAAGACTACTCATGTGGACAGGAGAGACTGGATGAAACAACTTCACTTGATTTTATGGGTGGATTTTGACACAGCAGGGATAGATGCTGATTCAGTTCAAGGAAGAGCAAGATGCTATTCCTAAGCAAGTTATGATTATATAAATGTGCCTACTAACAGGTATAAACATGAGTTTGAATTTTATTGGCACAGGTGAAAATCAGACTAATGACAATGAAAATTAATCTGTAGGGAGAGGGGAAATGGCCAAAGAAGCTAATTATTAGCTCGAACTAAATATTTTAAAAATTAATTTAAAGTATGACGAGAGAAGACAAGAGAAAAGTATATTATACAGAGATTAAAGTCTCTTTTAAATAGATTTTGTATGACTTTAAGGAAGATATATTTTTATTATTTAGTATTTCTATATGTTAGGACTTTGCTTGTGAGATAAAGATGACTGTCTAAGAAATTAATCTGTGAATTACTTTCAAAACAAGACCTGAAATGGTCTGAAAGATACATAAGTACATACTTACATACTACAAAAAGTTGAGTACTAAAAAAAGAGAGAAGAAAGAAGAAAACTATATAAACAGAGTTGTGGAAAATGTGCTCATATTCCCTTACTCACTTACCTTAAATTATGTTGCAGTAAGAGAAGAAATATATAATATATAGATTTCATATTATATTAAAAAAAAATCAAATGGAGTACTGTTGGTGACTTTGAAATAGCTCCATCATTCAGACACTAACTACAGTGTTTGATAAATTAGGCCATCGACTTAATGAAAGCGACTGGACATGACTCCAGTCACTCCATCTCCATAATTAACTGTGAATGCCATCAGTCACTGGTTAAGTAAAACTGTGCTGCAGTCGGGTGGGTGTGCATAAGAGAGGACGCATACAGGAGAAAGACATCATGTAAATTCAGTTTTTAATCAACATTTGAAAACAAATTGGACAAATGAAAGACTTTTTGCTTTTTATAAACTAGATGTGTTTTTTTTTTAGGTTTTAAATCATTTAAGAAATCACATTTTCCAGAGAGAGAAAAAAATAAAGAAATTAAATGACACAGTGACACTGAGAAAGCAGGTTTCAGAAAGTAAGGAGTAGCATCTTGTGTTATCACTTGACACAATCTCTCTTTAGCGCTGTCTTAAGCAACCAGTTATCAAATGAAAGCAGTCTCAAGCCCATACAGTGTGAATATGTGGTCCTCAGAGAATCCAGGGCAGAAGATGAGGGAGATGAGAGAAAAGCAGATTTTGTCAAAGTACATATGGACAGTTTTTAACATCGCAACTACTACCTCTTAGATTTAGTGTAAATCCCCCGACAGCTAAACTGTAACATAAAATCATACGAGCTGAACACTAAAATGTGAAATGATTTTATTTGTTGGAATTTAGTTTGGTGTAGGAGAGTAATTTGTTGTCTGCAGGCTTTAATTTACTTAATGAGCTATTGCAGTTATGGGTTTAGTTTTCTTTTGTGTGGACAAGCCATTGCCTGTCAAATGATTTTTAAAAAAAATCAAATTAGGCTGGAAGTTGACAGAACAGAGAGAAGTTGTGTGGTTTTCGTTTCACTCTGCAGTACAACATGAGTCGTGGGTATTAGTCATGTGTTTATTTGGTCTTGTAAAAGAGGTGAGACGTTGCACAAAACAAAAACAACCGGGTCCAACACATCTTACATCCCAAATCTGCTGGGAAACAAGGAAAAATGAAGACTGGTAATGCAAGGCTAAAGTACAAGATTGTGACATCTATGAACATACAGACATTGATAGAGGGGCGAGCCGAATATCTTTCCTAAGCGAATTGACATGTAATAACATTAAGGCTTTTTGGTAAGGAAGAGATAAATCCACTATTAAATACCAATCTGTTCTCCCCATCTTCCTTTGTTTATTTCCTCTTGTATTAAACCAGATCTGAACTGCTGAGACAAAAACAATCTCATCTGTTAAAAGCTGTGCACAAAAGATGGACGTGAAAAAAGTTACAGAAAACATAAAAAAAGAAGAAAAAAAATTATATGTTCTTTTCTGCAGTTCATGTTATTCTGCGGCCTGAATACAAGGTGATATTACAGCTCAATTCAGTGAAGCTACACACAGTATTGGAACAATTACAGTTAACATTCAGATAGAGTCCAATTAGACAACAGATTCTCTGACACTCATCCTGAGGGGGGCAGTAGTCTGATGAAAATGAAGGAACATGAAGAAATGATTGAGTCCAAACAGAAACAGAAAACAAAAAATGAGGACTCTCCTCTTGCCTTTCTGATGATTGGGGGCAAAACTGAAGTGGATGTTACAGCTACTGTCTATCTACATTAGATGGTCAAACTAAAATGCCCTCATCTTCCTCTCCATCTCCCCCACATCTCCCTTTCACAAATAAACACTCCTGTTTTCTTGACCCCTCTTCTCAATAATCCAGTTAGTTCCCAACTGCAACTCATTCCTAATGTACTTAAAACAGGCTACCTCCATTTAAATACAAACCTTAAAGTGTGGCACCCCCCTCCCACCCAAAATGACATCCCTGTCTCACAAAGTATAAAAGTTGTTGACCCCACCCTGGACTTATTATTACACACATTTCTCAAAAATCTTTGACTCCCCTGCCCACCCAGCTACACCCTCACCACCCAAACCTAGCCCCCTCTGTTATGGACTGAATATAAACCCACCCCTTCTGCTCCTCGTCCGATTCCAAATATCTGTTTTAACTGCTGGACATTTCACGCAGATCTCAAATGGCAAACTGGACATCATCACAGCCATTTGTCAAATGATTATTACTCCCAGATCTACCTGAAATGTGGCAAATCAATTGGGGGGCTGATTTGGAAATGGACAGCACATGTTCCCTCCCTCCCGCCTCCCTCCCTCCCTCCCCTATCCCCTCTTTTCTTCATGCCTCTTCTACCAGAAGTCCCGGCGGTGATAAGCGTCTGGATCGCAGTATTTGGTCACCACCACCCTGTTGGCAAACTTCCTTCCTGTCAGCCCCTGCATGGCCTTCTGGGAGTCAAAAACTGACATGAACTCCACAAAGATCTGCAGAAGAGTAAAAGAACCAAAACATTAAATGATGACATATCACTTTTTATGACATCTAACTCAAGACAAATTTTGATGTAACAGTTCCTACCTTGCCAGTCCCAGGCACCTCCAGGCCGTCCACAGGTCGAGGTATCTCAATGCTCTTAACTTGGCCGTACTTGCTGCACTCATCCCTGACGTCCTCCACAATCTCCTCATATTCTTCATCGTCCAGCAGCTCCTCTGGGGCCACCATATTCATCAGACACAACACCTCAGTGGGCAGGCCACCCATCTGAGTCACTGAGCTGTTCAGACCTGGCACCTGCAGCGTCACTGGGGTCTGGTTTATACTTGTCTTCAAGGACAGACAGAAAGAAGAAAGGTGAGAACAGGGTTAATGACATACTTAACATTAACAACTTTCTCCTAGCATTATAACTAACTGCAAGTCATCTACCATATCTTTCAATATAGATCCTCCAGGCCAAAACAGTGGTGAAAAAGAAGATATGTCATATTTATCATTTTCATATAATGAAGTAGTGAAACTAGTGGTTTTATTTACCACTAGTATAACTATACTATTATAAGTCATGCATTTGTTTTTTCAGTAATTTCAGTGAACCAACCATTTAAAACTCATTTGTTAAAAACAGCTTTTAAGAAGTGATTTTATATCCATACATTTATCATGAATGATGTGTGTTAAAGATAATGGGTGCACTTTCATAACTGCCTACTATAAAGTGAGAGGTTATAAGTTTAAAAGCCAGTGACCAGGGGTTAAAGATCAGTGACTGTCATTGCAGTGCTCTGCATGCTGCTCGTGTCATGGAACCACACAAAACACTGCAGCAGACTGAGCTGCACAGCAGTCAACAGCTTGTGCGTATGCAGAATATTTTCTTGGACTACTCTAAGTTTATTGAACAGAAATGTTTTACATGTGCACTTGTTAGCAGTGTGCCTCGGAGTGTAGCAGATAAACTACTACAGTAGATTTAATCAGCAATGTGTCCATTTTAGCAACTCTAAAAGAGCATCTAGCATCCCACCACCCTGCTGTCATCTTTCCAGCGTTTGGACACTTACCAGAGTAGCATTCTTGGATCCCACACTGGCTCTCTGCACCAGGAGCTTCTTGTCTCCCAGCTGCATGCCGTTCAGCCCAGCAATAGCCTGTAACGGTATCACATTTTTAACATTTTAAAGTATTTGGACAGAGTATGTTTAACATTGTCTGATCATAAAAAAGGGATAATAAATGTCATAAATGTCCTGTAAACATCTGTTTTCTGTTGCATTGGTTACCTGATCATTAAGGTTGACATCAACATATTCACAAAAGGCATATCCTTTAGATAAGCCTGTGGCACTGTCCTTCACCAGGTTGAAGGCCTTCAGAGGGCCAAATGACGTCAACAGCTCCTTCACCTGAGACACAGAAGACAAAAGAGTCACAGACAGTTCAGGGAAAAATTTACACTCAGGCCATCCCATCATGTGAACAACACAACTCAAAGTTAAGTAATGCTGATGATTGGGCTGTATCACTGCAGGCATAAAAGCACAATATCATCTTTCTTCTCTTATGTCTCCTTCAATGTTTGACACTCACTCTGTTGTGTTCTAAAATGGCTTGACTGTAAGTGTGTTTTTCAGTACAAATGTGTTACACTGTAGTTCAGTTTGAAGCCAAATCATGCAGAGACACTGACCTGGTCATCATTCAGGTAGTTGGGCAAGCCGCCAATAAAGAGCTTGTGAGCAGAGTCAGGCACCACTGTGGACACCACACCTACCACAGACACAAAGAGAACAGCATCAAACATAATCAGTAAAGCACAGGGAGCAAGCTCCTGTAGAGAATTACTGATGACTTATAAATTATGCCACAAGTACGTAGAGTTAAAAACCATTAATTGGCTGTGTACCAGGCACATAGACACTGGGGTTCTCGCTCATGCCGGGCAGGGGCTGGTAATCGTGGGGACGACGAATCTTGAGGCTCTGGCCTTGAAAGATGATGCCATCAAAGGCCATGGCCTGTGTCGTTTCATCCACTGAACGGAACTACACAGAGACAAAATTACAGGTAATTAAACTGCTCTCATCTATATTTGTATCTCATTAAAACTGCTCTTCCAACATGCCTTTATAGACACTCAGGAAGAAGAAATGACATGTATATAACGGTATTATATCACCTCAAGGAAGGCAAAATTCTTATCCTGGTTGATCTGTACTGCAAGGACAGGGTTTCCAGGGGCCTGAGTAAGACCACCCAAACGCATCTGGGCATTGAAGAAGTCCATCATGGACTCCTAAACAGAAGAGAGGGACGGAATTAAGGAACAGAGTTATTTTAATTAATGATGAAATCATTGAAAACACAAAGATGAAACGGTCACATTAAATAATCTAAGTTTATAAACTCAGACTCAAAAGCCAAATGCTGTCCTGTTCCTCACCTCTGTGATACCAAATGGGATGTTGCCCACATAGAGCCGGCGGGCCTGCCTGGTCATCTGGCTGCCCACTACAGGTACAGGGGTGGGAGTAACAGCTAGGCCATCTGGAGTCATGGTCGGCAGAAGGGCTGTGGCTGGGATCTGGCCCGCAGCTGGAGAGCAAAACCAGACAGGAAATATTCTAATCAATCTAAACAATCTAATTACAACAAAACAAATTTTCAGCTCTGAAACTGGGATGCCTATTAAAAAATCAAATAAGAAAAGAAAACTGAGATGTTACCTTGCATGGCTTTGTACTGCATGGGAGTGATGTGTTCAAAACCAGGTGGAGGGACATCCCAGTACTTCTTCACCTTCTTCTTCTTCTCACGGTGTGGAGAACGGCTGTTGGAGGAAGAGAAGACAAGTGTAACAAAAGAAGAACAATCAAAATTTAACATATATTCTCATTAGAACAGCTGTAAACTACGAGAGCAGATGATGGCTCATGTCTTACTACAAAATCTAGCAACTTTGGGGGAGATTGGATCAATCAAAATTTTGGAAACTTGTTAACATGATGGTAAAGGGAATAGAAGGGACAGAAAACCCCATCCAGGCAGACATTTAAACAATGAGTCAACAGTACATAGAATCAGAGGCAGGTCATTAAACTGCAGTTGTTGCAATAATGCACAAACCGGCATTGTGTTAGTTTGCTGTATTACCTTCCAGCATTGTCCTGGGGGTAGCTGGATGGTGAGCTGAAATGACATTGGAAGGGTTTCACATTTCTCTCAAATCAACCATGACATTCACCAACATTTCCACTTCACAAAATTATAACCTGAACTTCTACGAACACCATCAAATACAAGAAGCTATCAGGAGGCTTGGTAATTTGTGTATTTCTTCTTTCAAGTTCAGATGCCAAACATGTGAGCCTGTAGCTGACATGCAATACCATATTGTGAACAACTAGTAATGCAATGAAAGCATAAAGGAAATCCTCAAAAACACACGGCAGCTGCAAAGGGGAGGAGTCAACTTTTAAACTTTCTGACCAAGTGCTCACATGGATTTACCACCACTTGTTTTAAAATTAGCACTGAGAGACAAAAAGCAACAGTCAAGCCAGAGGTCACATTCACAGTCGACATGAAGAGAGACAAGCTTTACAAAAGGCCATATTACAAATAATGTATTCAAAGCAGTTACTGAGGACATGTGCTGCTTCAAACTGTTAAAAAGCTGCCTCATACAAACACAATCCACAGATTTAACTATTACTGCCAGTTTTCCTGAAAAGCATATTTTTCAAAAGATATCATCCTCAACACTTGTAATCATGTTCAAAAAGACGTGCAGGTGTTATGTGTCCAGAAGCGAGCAGGTTTCCCTGACAACAGACAGGCTTGTCACCTTTGTAGGTGGTTATCAACTGTGTTGGTTGTGTTCTGGGAAGAACTTGCACCAGTATGAAAATGTTCCCACAGCCACAGGCCTAAAGAGATTCTATCACAGTGCAGCTTTGGGCCCAACATGAGACAATCACATCACAACAATGAATAAAATAACAAATCAATTCTTCTCACAGGAGTTCTCTTAATGCCTGTGTGACTTTTGATTTTAGAATGAACTCTTCAAAAAACTAACATTTGTACTTTAGCCTTGATATTCTGTGTTAAATTATCAAGAACATAAAAGAGGTTGCAGCAGCTGTTGCTTTGTGCATTCAAAAGTTTGTCCCATAAGCTTGAGGCAAAATTACTACAATGTCATTAGCACCTGTGACAGAGAGCTTAGGGACAGGGAACATAAAAATAACATCATCCAAAATAGACTATTTGAAAGTCAGCTCGTCAGTGAAATGATATTCTTATTCAGAAGAATAATATTTCACAGCTTAAGCGCAGTCAATTTTCAGTGGCTTAATTCACAGAGCCCAACTATTTCAGTCTAAATGGTTCTCAAACTCTTTTTGACATGCCCCCCTTCAGAAGCTGAAAGCCCCCCCCCCTCACATTTTTTAATCGATCATTTACAATGATAGGGGAAACAGCAAATGAAAAAGATCCAAATTAAATTCTAGTGAAATAAAGGTCAGCGCAATAGCATCAACAAACTCTTGTTTATTTTCACAACAAAAATCTGATTCATTCAACTTTGTTAGACTCCATATTTTCCCCTTGGTCATCCACACCCTCCCCTGCAGTAGCTGTATGCCCCCAGAGGGGCACACCGCCCAGTTTGAGGACCTCTGGTCTAAAGTCAGTCTAAATAAAACACTGTGATCCACAGTCACAACTTCCTGCAGACACAAGTCAAGATTTGTGAATTTGCTGTTGCCCACAATGGCAACTGCAAATGTTAAAGAAACAAGAGCAACCCATTTTGAATAGACAACAAGATTGGGCTTAGAAGGACAGGATATGTTTGTTTTGTTTTTTAATCAATGCTAATGGCTCAGTGTCATTTTCTGTGTGCATTTGCTTGTGTTTGGAATCTGCAGCCTCCTACAGTAGGCGACTGGTTAGATGCCAAGACCAAGTTGAGGGATGTGGCATAAACACATTTGTGTGTCCACACTCAGAGTGATACCAAACTCCAAAAAGTGTGTGCATGCCTGTGTGCATTTGTGTGACCCACATTTGCTCTGAGGCGTATTCTGAACTAAGTGTGGAACAGCCTTAGTACTAAAAATTGGATTCTTTAACTCAATATGATCAAAACCATTTTTAATGATGGTATATACTAGACTGAAACACTTTATTTTTACCCAGTGGTAACTACCAGTAGGGAGGGATTTAAGATGACACATTAGTTTTCACAGGTTATCGTTCCAGGTGTAGCTGTATAAAGGTACTAACCTGCGTCTGTGTCTGCGCTCCTTACTGTCCCCACGGCGGTCTCTGCTGCGTCTATCCCTGTCTCTGCTCCTCCTTTTCCTCTCTCTGCTACGGCTGCGGGAGGAGGACCGGCGGTGGTGGCGGTTCTCTTTGTCCCTTTCAGCTGCAGGAACAGAGTCCTTATTAACTTACAGAACAGTATATAAATGTAGCACACGGCCAGCCAGTGGAACAATGAGAACTTAGCAGTCACAGATACTAATAACTGTTAATGGAATTACATTCATTACTTACGTTTCACCACCATCACCATGGATGGAAATTAGATGGGCAATTAGCAACATCACTGAGTATGAATCTGTCCAACAAACCTTATTCACATGGTAATACTAAAGCTGGCAAATGGTAACAATTCTATAATAAGACCACAGATTTTATAGTATTGATATGTTGGATAGCAACAAACAATGCAATATATCCATTCCACATAAAATAGAAAAATATACAAAAAAGATGTTTGTAGTTTGAACTTTTGGGACAAAATGAGTAATATGTAATATATTATATTATATAGTATATTGAGTTTAAATATAAATCTAGGTTAGAGAGAGCTTCATGTGGGATAAGGGTAGTGGCTGTGTTTGTGGTGTTTCCAGCTGGATGCCAGAAAGTTGGAGGCAATAATAAGTAAAAAGTACGGGAAATGTTCACTGGACACAGCAGCTGCAATGAAAGCATGCTAGCTGCCCCAGTCATTCAGTCAGCTGGCACAGACAGGAGGACACCATGACATAGACCCCACCATCCTTAAAGAAACAATGCAAGTTACATTACAGTACAGTGAAGCCAGCTACCGATATTCTGATATCATGGATAATGCTAAGCCCAAAATTATCTGACATAATCAGTCGGACAGAAATGGCGAGCAACAGTAGCTTACAACCATACAGCATCTGAAATGGTACAAGATTATGAGCTAATAATCCAAGTGAGCTTACAATGTTCCAGCAAATAGACATATCCACGATGGCTTAAATGATGGCGGCACTTCTAATCAAAAGTACCACTAAGATTTTAAATTGCTGACGTGTGACTGGTTCACTTACCTTGTTTGTTTTCAGAGAGCTGTCTTTCGAATTCGTCGAAGTCCGACATCTCTGAGTTAAAAGCTGCTACGCTTTCAGCGACTGCGTTGTTCAGTTGGCGGCGGCTAGCTCAAGCTAGCAACAAAGTGAACAACACTTTTATAAAACAAGTGACCCGCTGGTGCAGCTCGCGTAAGTTTGCTTCAACTAGCAGCCTCAGTAACAACAAAACTACCAAAAATTGTTAACCGGCACACACAGTAGCGGCGTGATATTCATTTACAACGTAACAGACAAAATCATTGAGAAAGAAAACGTGTTCGCATGGGTTAGCCTGCTAATGTTAGCTAACTAGCTTGTAGCAAAGTCCAGAAGAATGGGCCTGCTGTGGTGTGGAAGCTCGTTAGCTACTTAGCTAGCTAGCACGAAAAGCCGAATGAATGAGAGTCTTTTCAAAGCCAAGTGCAAATCCCAGACGGTCACTGGCCCTTAAGGCGCAGTTGTATGACTTTATGAGTCAAATATATACGCTTTCAAATGTTTTAAGCCGAGTGAAAACAATAAAGATTTCGGTATGCCCGCTTTTTTGCTCAGTCTCCCAGGTACCCCGTGACACCGGAAGTTGATGAATGACAGGTTTCCGGTGAGTGAAAAAGACGCTTCACAGCCGCTCACATTGAGCTTCAGGGTCACACAGAGGAAAAGTGAAGTTGATACTTTTGTCCATTACTTATTATTTTCCCAAAGTCTAATCATAGTCTGCTAAATATGTGTTGTTTAAAGCCGGATCAGCGTTTTAATTTGCTGCTTTGCAGTTTTATGTCTTAGCAAGTCAAGACAGACAAGTTTCAAATTCTTAACTTTGGATTTTTGGTCTTGAGAAAATCGTTTTTATGTTAAAAAAGGAGGCGTTATTCATCGATATTCGTCAGATTTATTGAAATTCTTAACACTGGGTTTATCAAATTAACAAAAAATATTCACAAACTCTTGATGTCATAAATATCTCAGATAAGATATTCAGTCTTTTCCTCCTGATGATCTAGTTATCAATTCATTTATTTAACAGGAGAAACAGGAAATCATGAAATAAAGTGCTTGAATTTAGTTACATTTTCTTTTTGCTAAAAGACCCATTTACTGCACAATGTAGTTGCCCCGTTTCTGATGCTTAAAGAGAAAAAAAATCCTTTTTGTACATAATTTTATGTATGTCCACTTCCCCATTGACAGGCTAAAACATACTACAAACTTCACTTTAAGTCCCCAATCATAAGCATTTTCTTCAGTGAGTGGTGATGTTGGATTTTACAGAATAATAAATGCACATTTTTGAAAGAAATCAAATGCCTTAATGATATTAAGTTTTACTATACATTTGGTGAATGATAGGCATTGTTTCAGTGGGATAAATGTTTCACTAAATATCTATAAATATGACACATGAAACAGATTATTGTTTTTAAAACACAGTGACCTGGTATGATTCAGCAAAGTATATTTAACAGTTGCACTGCACCTTAGATTGCTTGCCTTTTAGCCACACAAACAATCAGACGATGAAAATGGCATAAGTTCCACAGTTTGGAATACCTACAGTCTGTCTGTTTAATTTCAGAAAATAAAGTTATTGAGATATGAAAATTTAAGCCAAGTGTCACTGTATTCCACTGTAACCTAATCTGATTTAATATGAGAACTTATTTCACTGTACCGGTATGAACTACACGCATTGTAATACAATATAATCAACATGTCTGTTGCTTTGAAAACTATGAATGTTGACAAGACCTCTATAAACTACAGACCAAAGAGCTCTTTTCACATGCATTTGTAGTGAAACATTGGGAGGCAATAATACATCCTCCATGTGCACAAGCTAGGTGCTTTTGTTGATGCTGTAACTCACACTGTAAAATTGTTTGTGTCATTAATGTCCACGATTTTTCACACAGAGCCAAAAGTTAGACAATGGTACAAATAATTAGTATAGTAAATGCTCTGTACTGTATTTTACAAAAGATATTGTCACCAAAGCATTACAAGAGCCTCAAAACCAGAAGCATAAGAAGTGACATTTACTATTTTAGTGCAGATAATTTACAAAAAGGTTGGTACAACCCTTAGTGGAACAACAGAGTAATGCAGCTGTATTGTTGTTAAAAGTGGACCCAAGACCAACATGTGTTATTATTGTGAGTCAGACACATACAACATCACCAACAAATATGTGTGTGTGTCTTTGATTTTTAACTAAAAACAAGTGACTCTTGTTGCCATAAGTGTGTTACTGTGAAAATTGCATGTGTACCACATGTTGGACTAGTCTTTACTACAGTCAGTTGCCCAGTTCTCCCATTCTTTAAACCAGGAGAAATATAAAGGAAAAGAAAACACAAAACAACTCCAAGATTCTAAATCAGTGGGTGTTCAGGGAGCAAACATGACCCACAACTATTGCATGTCTCACACAAGTTAAATACAATAATTGCATTAATGCAAGTGAAATGATTGAGGATATAAAGACAATGCCAAAAATAATATGAGGACACACCGAGAAATATAAACAAAAGGAAAAGATTATTTCCTAGAAGTATGACAGAATTCTACAAAATCTGTGGATTGCAGCATAATTTTAACACACACAGACGTGATTGAAAACAACCATATTTTTAGGATTGTGTCAAAATTGCACAGGAATAAAGTGATTATTATGCTTTTAAGTCATTAGACTGTTAGGAACTGACATGAATCAGACAATCAATTACTGAATTACTGGCCTTAACCAGGTCCAGATGTTCAGGAAATAAAGGGTCTGCGTGTCTCTGCAAACCTCAGGGCTG
This sequence comes from Holacanthus passer, assembly GCA_025331565.1. Taxonomy (NCBI): domain Eukaryota; kingdom Metazoa; phylum Chordata; class Actinopteri; family Pomacanthidae; genus Holacanthus; species Holacanthus passer. Next base: position 12,657,399 of record JAFREQ010000012.1, read on the forward strand.
AAATATGAATGAGCTAAGTTGGTTCCACTCATTTAAGGACTGAAGAAAACTGCTGTATGATCCTAACAGTAAACTCACATTCTTGTTCACAAATTATGAATCAAACAGACATGACATTTTGCTCTTTGAGCAGTTGAAACCATGTTTTTTCCCTTTCTAGCTGCAGCAGGCATCCAACATCCTCAGTATTACTCAAATAATGAGGTGAGGATTTGTCGATTTGCTGTACAACATATTGATACTAAAAGTGAGATGTGAAAAGTTTATTTGTCTGAGGATCTCAGTAGCAGTTTACTTGGCCATGTCCAGGACACTGGACAGCAAAATAATTCCTGTGGACTTCTCTGTGCCTCAGATGTGAGCTGGCCTGCTCAACTGCCTCTACTTACTTAACAACCAACTCTACTGTTGCCCAGAGACACTTCCCATTCCTCTATCTTTCGCCCCTCAGTGTCTGAACCTGTAGGAGATGGGCAGAAGCAGGTTATTCTTCTTCAGGGCCTGCACCCTGCTGAGTGTCTCCTCATCCAGGGCAGTGTAGCAGCGCCGGGCATAGTCCAGCAGCTTCTCCTTGGATGGGTCAAACTCACCAACCTCCGCCACCTTCTCTGGGGCCACTAGTAGCAGCTCAGCAATGGGTGTGGTGGAAGCCACCGTGTTGCGATCCACACCATGGATTTGAAAAGCTTTGGACATATTTTTCAGACGCTGGTATGTGAGCAGGATCTTCTTGTAGCGAAACAGCACCCCAGCAGCATCTTTCACTTAAGAACAAGAATGAACAAGAGAGTTAGGTATAGCAGTGCATGATAGTCTATGGTTAAGTAATGAATCTGAAATGTTTTGTTGCAGGATTGTTCTCCTTCCCCTACCTCTCTGCCGTTCTCTAGGGGCTCGGAAGACTCGCCTTCTCTTTAATTGGTGTCTGTTGCTGTTAATGGTATCTGACATTACATCTTCCCCCGATATCATTTCCTCTTCCTCGAGGTAGCTGTCCTGCTCCAAGTACTCATCTGATTCTCCCAAGAGTGAAAGCGAATCTGATGCGAGCATAAAAAAAAACCCACTAGATAAAACCACAGACAACATTTCTTTCCCATTTATTTTCCCTCCCAAGTTTTAGATCAATTAAGGTGATGGAAAGCTGTGTGCTATTTGCATTACCTGGACCCACATTGCTATGTCCACTCATTTCATTCATGGATGACCTTGAAGCACTGTTGCCGTTTCCGCTGCTGCCACTGGCTGTGGTACTAGGAGTACTATGGCTATGTCCTTGCAAGAGGGCCTGGGATTGTGTAGAGTTGAATAAAGCATTAATAGAGGCAAGTTGATTGGTTAGTGGACTGGAGACATGGTTTTTGGAAGGCACCATGGTTGGAGGACCAGGCCTTCGCTGGATGAACTGGCGTGAGGGGAAGTGTTGTGAGTCCGTCTTCTGTTGCTCTTTGAAGAGAAGAAAGCCATAATAATTGAGGATCTGTTTCTAAGATGAAATACATATATGTAATATAGGAAAACACAAACTGGCTACACTTAATCAGCTATATTTAATCATGGCTTTTTTAAAATTGAGCAACTAAGTACATAAACCTTTGTTTTTTACCAGTGGGACGATCCTCCTCTCTTCTTGCCCTCCAGTTGAACCGTCTAGATTCATAACCTACAGAGAGATGAATACCAGCAGGTTAGAATCAGTTTTCCATAGAGGCTTTCCGTGCAAAAGTTCTGTTTCTGATCAAATTATACTCATATTCTTGATGGACAGGTTGTCATGTCACACCTGTCCCCTGTCCTCACCGTTACTGTACTGGCTCTGACTCTGCTCCTGTCCCTGGCTCTTTGTGGAAAAGATGAAGCGGTCCAGCTGGCAACGAAGGAAGTCCCTCTCCTCTTCCAAGTCCTCGATTCTTTTCTGCAGCCAAGAGTTTTTCTCCAGAGAGATCTGTAGCTGGGTCCGCAGGTTGGTGATCACCATGTATGAGTTGTTGACTGGAGATGGGCCAGCAGATGGGGGTGACTCTTAGGAGGACACACAGAACAGTTTCAGTAATCCTAATGTTGCATATCAAAAAACTTTGTGTGAGGAATGAAATTATTGCACAGATAAAAGTGAAGTTTGATATTCACCATCAAAATTCTGATCACTCTGGTTGAAAAATCCTTGCTGCTCAAAGTTGTTCTCCTCATATGGGATGGCAATTTCATAGGCATCCTCATTTTTAGGAGCTGAACAGAAGAGGACAGGAGAAAATGTGTTATATAATATATGTTTAATTATAATGCCTGACTTTAAGGCAGACAATCATAGATTTTTTTAGCTTCAAAACACTTACTCTGCAGGTGGAGTGAGCCTGCGTGGCTCTTGGATGTGGAAGCAGCATCAGTCCTGTTTCCGTCCTCCATCTCACACACCAGACAACATTAGTGTTTGATTAGTTAAGGTTTTAAAGAAATGTCACCGGACTATGCTAAACATCTAACAGTAACATTTTACACTTCATGCATTGCACGAATGACTTACATTAATACAGTTCTTAGTCGCATTTATTTAGAGAAAGTACAGTTTACCGACAAGCATTCATAATGTAGTCTGTCGTGTTTTATGCGAGCTCAGACAGTCAGCAAACCAAAGCTAATTTTATTATACATCTCTCTGGTCACGCAGGTATAACCTGAAGTGGTAAAACTTGGTGTGTTACTCAGATATAAGTTTGCAGCGGCCTGGTAGTGTGTTCACAATGTGGAGGCGAGTTAACGTGAACGTGTAGCTCCGCACTAAGCTAGCTTGACAAAACGTTAGCAAGAATTTAGCAACGAATATAAAATCACAATTGCATACTTTCTGTACAAATCAGTGTTTATTTCCGTCAGTCAGACATTACAAGAATCACCATTCTACCCATATATTGTGCAGAAATTGGTACATACCACTTCACGTTTGTAATAACTTAATCGTGCACATGTAATAAGACGTTATTACTCTGTCATATCTCCATTCACGGGCTCGTCTGCTAGCTAACAAGCTAACAATAACAATTATCGCTCTTTTATTTTTTCAATACTGTCTTACGTCATTTCCGGATGTAATGACATTAACGACGTCCTTTAGTAAATATTACTGATAAATTAAAAAAAAATGCTGCAAAAGAAAAGTTTATTTTAGCATATGATAGTTTTTATAGAAGTGACTCTTAAAAAAATAAAAAATATATAAAATAATATATGTGTAAAATATCATATGTACAGTAAAGTTACATAGTCAGGAGCAACTCGCTTGGTAAATACTTATTAGTCTTGAAGATTATGTGACAAAATAATGAGAAAATGTGCAACCAACATTTTCCACCTTCAGCTTCGACACAGTTCATTGTGCAACAAAAACCGGCAGACAGGTAGAACAGGTAACAAGGTGTCAGGTTTCACTGTTGACTGCTGCCTTTTACAAAGTGGATCCCGAAAGACTCACAACTATTTCCAATGTAAGCAAGTTTGAATTTTAAATACTCAGCAAACTGGTGACAAAACGGTAAGTGATTGTGATTTTGATTTTACTAAAAGAATTATGTAGCCTTTGCAGATGTTTTATTGGTCTGGTTTCTTAAAAAGTACATAACAGGTGTGGCACCTGTTTTGACTGTAAATGCAAAACAAAGACAGTATTGTAAATTGTGGATGTGGAATTACGAAAATAATTCCTTTATATATGTTTTAGGTATAGAGAAAAAAAATCACTCTATAGCTGATTAATTGGCAAATGTCATTAATTAGTTGATCATATTTGTCTTTCTTTTTATTATGGAGTCAGAACATACATGAACATATTTCCATATGACACTCTCCCTCTCTTTTTCAGAGCAGCCATGGCACCCAAATATGATGGCTTGTCCCACTGTAAGCTGGCCCTGGTGTTTGCTGTTCTCATGGACCTGTTGGGTGTGACATCCCTGCTGATGGGGGTCTTTGCTCCACTAGAGATCCAAGGCCAAGACTTTGGGGATCTGCTGGTGTATTCAGGAGCCCTGCTGATGCTGCTGTCCCTGGCAGGCTGGGTCATGTGGTACAGTGGCAATATTGAAGGTCTGACCTCCCAAAAGGAATTGGGGGGAACTGTGGGTGGAGCTGTGGACCGCCTTGCCCGCTCTCTGAGCCGCAGGATAAGGATCCCAAGGAGCCACAGCAGCCCAACATAGGAGGTGGATCCCAAAGACTTCAATAATTAACTGATTGACTTAGACCTTTGTTACATGAAGGGCTGTCCTTAACCAGGCAGCAGGCCAAACTGCCTGAGGCAAAGGAGTGTCATTGTTGGCTGTCATGCGCTACACAGACACTTCTCCCGTGGAGTTAACATGTCGTTCACATGCGGGAAAACTGACAGGGCTATTTGTTATGTTTTCATGGGGAAAACTGAGAGAATTTATATTCTCTCTGCTTCAGAATTTGTATGTGGACTACACTCAGGATTGCAATGTAAAAGACACTACTATAGATTCCAATATACAAAGATTAAAAAGATGAATCTGCTGTATTATTTTGTTATTCATCTGTTGACTTAACTGTTAAAGAAATACTTCTTTGAAAGTCACATTTACCACTGAAGACATTTTATTGACCATAATTATGCTTGCACAAGAGTGAGTCAGAGCCAATACTCAAGTCTTAATTCTCTTTCCAAGAAGAATAAGGAGATGCTATGACACCAACCTGTCTGCACAAACTTGTAATTATTACATAAATACTGCATAGGACACTTGGAGGATTTTTTCCCTTATTTTACAAAAGATACTGAAATCAAATTAAAACATAAAACAAATTAAGACATCCATACACATTAAACTCAGAATAGATTGAGAAAATAAATAATCTCTAAGGACAAGCACTGAAATTGTTCATTTAAAAGATCGGTTATCACATATCTTTATACAGACACATTTAAAATGTGCAAACACCACATGTGATGTGGAGGGGCACAACTGAAAACAAATTGCAAAAAACACACATCAAAAAAGTTATCCTCAATCTCAATGCAGCATCAGTGTCTGATTGTCTTTACGCTGAGAGAAGAACACCTATTTCCAGTTCACAGTTCACAATAGTGTGTACACAGCAGCTTCAACAACAGCCACAGTAAGTTAAACTTTTTGATCTAAAGATGTATGTGAGAAAGACCTGGTACAGAACTCGACAACCAAAAATATCAACAGGGGTCTTGTAGGAAAATTATCACAGAGCTGTATATCAGGGAAACTGAATGCATTCTTAGTGCAAAGGTAAAAATGAGCTTTTAACAATCAGGTAGCTAAATTATTGACCAGTTCCACAGAAATTATATAAAATGAGATGAAGGCATACAGTAAGGCATCATCACCAGTTAGGATAATCCAGTTAAAAGATAGATACAAAATGAATGAAGTAAACAAGGGTCAAACAGTATGCATCATATACTGTCTGTTTTTAAGAGGATACTTTTATTGTTACCACATTGAGATGGTTCATTCAATTCCATGTAAGCACCATTTCCAATGCTGTCTCAAACTCTGCTGCTATACAGTACATGTCTGCTCCATCTTTATCTTCTTCCAAAACAGAAGAACTAGGAGGATGTTAGAGGGCTGGGCTTGGTACAGAGGGGGTGGGACTCTGCCAGATGATCAAGTGACTACGTTCAGAGCGCTGAGGTGTAGCTTGGGACAACTCAACCGATCCATCATTTGCATCGTCTCCTGAAAGAGTGGATGGCTCAGTTAGGTGTTTAATAAACACAGCACTGAATAGTACATAAATGCAATGCTGGTCCAATATATCAAACAGTTTTGAAAATTTGACACTACAATAGTGTTTTCCTTCAACTCACCAATTCGGAAGTTGATGTAGCCTTCTCCTCCACTGAGGATGAGCTGAGAGGTAGTGACAGTGCTGCTGCCTGGAGAGGTGATCAAACAACCTGTGGGGCGAAGATGATTACAAAGAGAAGTACTGTAAGCAAGTGCACTTGGAAGGATCTCCATGAATTAACAAGTTTCTGAAAATGTTTAGCATGTTAAGTTCAGATTCTTACCAGGTGCAGAAATGATGAACCTGACAGCTTGTCTATGTCCATGGTAGCACAGCTGGGCTGATGCAACGGTGGAATATGGGATGGAAACGTCCTCTGATGCTATAGATGGCCATTAATATAGTTAAGAGTAGATAGAGCACACTTCTGACAATAGAAAATTCAAGTACCTGTACTCTCAACTAAAACTCACTTATGGATAATGGGATGGAGAAAAGGGCACCACCACCTGTGCCCACCCACAGACGGCCAGAGATGACAGCGAGAGACGAGATCTGCAGAGGTGAGAGCGTCAGGAAGGCCTGGCCTACAGAGGGAGATAGAAATATGTTAGTGGAGCTGCAGGAAAGAACACTTTAAAGTTGCCTGACACAAAAGAAAATGAAATTCAGATATGGCAACAACACGGAAAATTATAAATCTAGCATGAAATTGATTGATGTTTTATTTCCCTGGTTGCTCTTTTTAAAATCTTTAGCTGGTGCACCTTTTGTAAGATTGATTATGAACTGCTCCCACACACCCACAGGAGAACTTGAACATACTGTTAAAAACCACAAGGGCTGCTAAAATATTTTACTGTTCAAAATATGAAAAGACAAAAATCACAAATCCTACTCATTGAAATTTCTTTCCTTAATGAGAGTGTGCAGCTAATCACAACTGTAACTTGTCCTACTGTAAATATATTATTTTTACAGTAAAAATTGATTTATAATGAAATTAAAAAATACAGTTTTAGCACCTAATGTTTTAGTGACCAAAGCTGTAAAATCGACTTCCTGCAGAGGCCGCCCGGTGGACCAGTCAAACAGTCTGAGGATTGGGTCGAGTCGGCAGGATGTCCAAACACCGCTTCCACCAGCACACAGGAAACGAACCTGCTGCTCGCTGCGTTCAGAGACTGAAAATGTTTGCTGTAAGGCCACATAAGAAATAATGATGGTGAGTTCAAAGACAAATGTGAACACAAGACACAAACAATGTAGGTACATTCTCTGTTTCTTACCTCAACCTTCTTGCCGTCAATGTCAACCACATGGATTCTGTTCCAATATCCCACCCACAGGCGGCTACCTTTTGCAAGGCAGCAGCGAATGGGCTGCAAAGGGTTTGACCCAAGAGGCATCACATTGTGTGACTGTAGATTCCAGCCGCCTGTCAATCACAACACTCGTTACTACATTACTGACGTCACTAATTACCAAGTTAAGTGAAGCAAGTAAAATAGAGACATGGATTAACTGAGGCAGGTACACATTATTATAAGGAGAAACTCTTACCTGAACTGTGTGAGAAAAATGCTAAAGTCCCATCAGATAAACCAGCTATGACTTGACCCTGGGAATACCTGTCAGATTGAGTCAACAAAAAGTTTTAAAAAGTTTATTTTCTGATTTCTGGATGAAGAAATAAAGATAACTCAGTGTCACATAAAGCCAGACAATACTTACTTAAAAATATGCTTAAAAACAGAGTGAATAGAACTCACGTGAGAGAATGAACACCTTCTGAGAGGGACACAGACTGCAGACAGCGCCTCCTGCCAGCAGAGGCTGAGTGTATCAGTATACTGTGAGAGAGATAGTGGCAGAAAAAAGAAAGAGAGAGAAAGACAGTCAGAGTTGCCAGCAAGTATTTTACTGAGAGTATTTATTAAAGTGAGCTGCTTATTCAGCAGACACTACCTTCCTTCCTGAGTTCCAATCCACACAGTTCCTGCAGTGTCTCCTGACATAACAAGACAGGAAGGATTGTGTCAGAAGGAAAGGTTAGGTAAGCAGTGCTGCTAACCAAATGTTTCCAGCAAATGATCAGTATGGCAGGAGTGGACAATATGAGTACAAAATACATTAGACAAGTTGTCTGTAGGCAGCAGCTGCAGCCCATTGTACTGGCACTGACCTATGGGAGGCACAACACAGATGCAGAGTGCAGGAGCTGTGGGAGGGAGGCTGAACTGATCCAGTACTGTGTTGGACCGTGCTGGATCAATCACTGTAATATCACTGCTGAAGGCAGGGCCAGAAACGACCCACACAGAACACTGGCAGAGAAGGACGGATATGGAGTTTGGAAAGATGAGTGGCATGAAACAACGTGTCCTCTGGAAGTGTTAGTTATGGTTGAATGGCATTGTACATGGTGATTAGAGTAGGAGTTGCTATTTAACCAGGATAATGATAGACTTACTGTGGCCTCTCCTGAGATCTCCGGTGTGACTGCAACTGCACAGTTCAGCTGAAGAGAAAAATAGGTTAGGAAATCATGTTTAAATGCACCAGAGGTATGATGTAAAGGCTGCTGCGTTCTTGTGTTCACGATGTTTTGCAGTGAAAAGATCTACCTTAGCTGTGGAGTCTCTTTGATCCAACAGTCTGAGCTGCATTAGAACAGGCACATCTTTGGGCTCTGGGACAGGTTCATGGGATTCCTACAACAATGACAGTTAATCACAAGGATATTGTTAGGAATGTGGAAATGTACATATCTGTGTATGTGAAACTCTCTGTGGTGAGTTGCATCCAACCAATGTAGTGGTGTGGTTGGAAGGCAAGATTGTATTTCATTGGTTTAAATCAAATAAATGTTATATGGCAACAAAAATGCACTGCAATGTATAACGGCCTGGGGAGTACTTTTCTACATTCCTCTCAGACTGCTGCATTTCTGTGCACATATATGCTATGTGTGTTTCTACTACCTGCGTGTTTGCCAACGGTATGCTCCAGCCGTGTATCTGCCGTTTTCCAAGTGATGCCCAAACATGTGAGCGAATCTCTCTGTAGAGTTCTCTCCTCCTGACACGAGGGGAAAGAGCAGCAGGAGAAGCAGAGCTAGAGAGAATTCTTTTGATGTTAAATCAGGTTGACTGAACCATTAATGATTATATGATTTTGTTGCAAATAATGGTGTAAATAGAGGAGGCAGGAAACACGAGCTTACTCAGTATGAGTGTGACTGACAGCCGGTAGTTGTGGAGACACCAGAGGAGGGCGAGTGAATGATGGAGAAGTTGGTAGGACAAACGCAGGAGCGGGTGGTGGGATTAAAGGTCCCTTGGACAGGCCGAACAAACGGTTGAACCTTTAATAAAGAAAAAACAAAACACGAAAAGGACACTATTTTATAGAGGCTATAAAACATCCGACCACAGCATATTACCAAATGTGAAATTACTTAGCACACTTGTTTATTCCAATGGTTTTGTGTTATGTAATGCCAAGTGGCTTTACTGACAGATTCAGAATGAATCCAAAAACAGTAAAGATTCTCTCTCACCCATGTTGCCTTACAGCCATCTTAAGGAGCAGCTGTTTTGACTTCGTGCAACTCTCCTAAGCTCTGACTTCTGCATGTTCAAGTACTTCTAACCAAATGGACCCAGAAATGGTAGTTTCATTTTGGTGACTATTTTAGAAACGACATTCCCACTGGTTTTGTAGCACAGGCATGGGGACCAGAATACCTCTGTTGTTTTGGGGAACAAAGCTGCACCAGCCAACTTTTTGTGTTATGAGGACATTAACTGCTGCCACTGCAGTATTAATTGACAGAAGGATGACAGTTGACAGTTTTAATTGACAGGAGGGTCATTATGCAGTATAATGTCAAATGTTCTTTTTTAAGTTGAGAAAAGATGAGATGACAGATAAGATAAACACTTACTTTCGCCAAACACTTGACCGTTTATCCTCTGTTAACCTCTCCTCTTTTGTTGCTCTATAAAAAAAGAAAAAAACTAAATGAGGGGGGAGACAAAACAATGAAACACAAATTTTTTTTAGCCAAACTGTAAACTCTCTATTGGAACAAATATCAACTTTATATCTTAAAACATATATACAATGTTGATTCAGTATCAAAGTTACCTGAGTGTCTGACTGCGTCTTACTGCCTCCTGCAGCTCAAACAGACGCTGCTTATATTGGTTCTTCTCCATGACAACACGAGCCATTTCAGAGCGAGAGAAGTGGCGCATGGATGTAGGTAGAGAGGCCTGAATGGAAAGATTTATACTATTTAATGGGATACATACCTCAGTTTTATACTTCATACTTGACAGACTGAGCAGTTACTGTTGTACTACATCTTTGTGATAGAGTAGATAAAGGTTTCAAAATAACAATGTCTACTTACATCAGGATCCTCAGATTGGAACGTTTCCAGTTCTTTCCGGAGTCTTTGACAAACAGTGGATATAAAGCACAAAGTTATTGTAAGACTAGTAAATAAAAGTATTATAATGATAAAAAATAAGTGTAATTATTTTCCCAAAAAGTCAAAGAAATAGCAAACAATATTAAAATAGGAAAACAATCTTTTATACCTCTTAGTTTCCTCTTCTTTCTCCTTCATTCGCCCCTCTAATCGTGATACTGTTTCCTGGAGAGATGACACTTCCAGTTTAAGAGCTGAACGGTCATCGGTCAGCTCGACTACCCGCGATATCACAGCCTTACGGGCAGCTTCTACTAACTCACTGAAATAAAAAACAGAGCAAAAATGAAGATAATTTAAGACTGTGAAGAAATGGATAATCACGTTAGTAAAGAGAGTAAACAGTTCCAACAAATTAGTGACGAGAATATTTTCTCCTCTGTTTGATTTATTTGTCCTGAAGCAAGAAACTGTACTGTACTAAAGTTTCTGGAAAATCCCCTGCACTCTCAAATAATCACATTGGACTAGCCAAAAAAAGGTCAGAGAAATAAAATATAGGACTCACTTGGTGACTTTCAGTTCCTCATACTGAGAAAGAAGCTCTTCAAACTGGTCTGTACTGCCTAAACAGAAAATAGTATTAAAATGCTTGAACACACAGAACACTTAGAGAAATATAGGTCTAACTAATTAGTATTAACTCTTCATTTAAATCCAAGAAGAAATGACGATATGGAATGTGGAAAATAGTTAAAAACAACAACAACAAAAAAAGGAAGTACGCCTTATGAAACCTACAGCAAGAGACCTTTTTGATCTACTGTACTTGCACTTCAACAGGGCATAAATAGTTTCACACCATTGACGCATTACTTTTAGAAACCAGCCTTCTGTCACAACACATTGTTATTGAGATATTGGTTTTGTTTCTGCTGTCAGATGAATGCAAAACTAAAACTTAAGATGAAGGGAAAGTACATCAACCATGTTTGCGAAAAAGGTCCTTCAACATGTTTTCTTGATGAGTTTACCTCTGACACTGGCCCCTTGGTCTACACTCTCCACATAATCCCGACTCAGCTCGGAGAGTTCAGAGAACACAGAGTCAGTGTTGCGCAGCTCCCACTCCATACTATCATCTTCCTCCACCTCCTCCTCCTTGTCCTTTTCCTGACTCTCTCCTTGCTGCTTCTCTTCTACTTTGCTCTCCTTCTCCTCCACCTCCCCAATCTCATCCTCCAAGCTGGTCTCCACGTCATCTCTCTGTGGCTCTTTGGTGTTAGGTCTGACAACAGGGGTGCTGATGATGATGACAATGCAAATGAAAGAGTAAGAAGTGTGAGAAAATACGTGAATATTTGATGTGCTCAGTGTGAACACTTCGATGATCTGACGTGAACTTGGGTTTAGCACGTGATTACACAAACTTTTCACTCAAATCTCCAACAAAAAATAGCTTATGGTTTCAGATTCTTACCTTGCATCCACACAGCCATGAAACTGTCTGAGCTCAGGAGTGGAGCTTATGATGTCATTGATAAACTGATCTGTGCTGGGCTTTACTGCAATGTCAATTGCCTTTTCTTCCTTGGCTACAAGATCTTCCAAACAGGGGGGGCCAGAATTTGAATGTGGTCTTTGAATCATCTGTAAAAAGAGCAGGAAACAGTAACTTCTCTGCCAAAATCTTGTATTAAAATTGTCTGAAATGTAAATGTGTAAAGTGAGAATCTGTTTACCTTTTCATTAGCACTGGATTGTGACGAGACTTGGTTGAATTGAAATTCAGAATTCTTGGGGCGCACGTGATTCCTAAATGCAACATGCAGTGTTACATAGTAAAGGAAAGCCATCTGAATCAACAGTATGAATTTGTGCTTCTTTTTCTTACATTTTGCACAACTTTCTTGCAGCACCGTCACTATTACTGAATTATAACCTGTGATTTTATTTTGAAATTTCCACTAGGTACCATTTTTCAGACAAAAGGTCAAAAGGTGATTATAGCTTTCTGACTGATAAATGCCTCATTTAAAAACAATAAAACATTTGCTAAGCTTGATTTACATTTGTCAAATGGTCTCAAACTGCCATTTTTCAGTTACATATAGTACATACTCTACTTAGTATACTTATAAAAGGTAAAGAGAAATACTGCTACGTTACAGCTATGTTATGCAATTGTTATGGTTAAGTTCAGACATGTTAGGTAGCACATTAGAATAGGGTCCAACATGGAGACAGGCTTAGAGTAGGATTTCTTAATTCTGTCACTGGCTTCTGCACACAGTAGCTCTTATAAGGCTCACTGTGACGCTGCTGTCATGGAATACCTGCGGTATAGCCTTTCTGTGTGAGACACTATCTACAGTGTAAGAAATGAGTTTTAGATAAAAGAGTGAAAAAGAACAACCTGACAGGAGAATCTCTTTCAGAATCCTTTCTCTTTTCCAAAAGTTCCCGATATGTGTGACCCAGCTGAAGGAGAGAACATCAGTGATGGTGTCAGAAGTAGAATAAGGATAAAAAAGTTAAATATTTTATAACAGGGTGTTTAAGAAGTCACATGTGATGATACAATGGCACACAAGTTTTACACTAAACAGTATCTGACCTTGTTGTGAGTATGCCTCAGTGTGCTCAGTTCTCTATTCAGATTTGCCTTCTGCTCCTCCAAGGCCACCACTGCAACAAAACAGGACAGGGAGCTTTAGATTTAAAGCGTATCTTGACATGCGAAACCGAGATGAATAAAATTAGAAGGAGGAAAACTATAAGTTTTAAATAGAGGACTCATATCCCATTTGTCCCAGTTAATATTCAAATACTCACACTGATCAGCTTGCTCTCTTGCTTTCTTCTCTAGCTCTCTCTCCCGTCGTTCTCTCTCCTTCTCCCTCCCCCTCATGGCTCTCCTCTCCTGTTCAATTTGGTCATCCAGCTCCAGATACCGCTAGAGAAAACAAAGTGCTTTAACAGCTCTGAGCATAGGCAACCACCTACTATCACAGCTTTTAAAAACACATAACAGAAATCATGGTATACCATACTTCATCAACACTCCATCAATCCCCACCTCCTGGCTTTCTTTCCTCAGTGCTCTCTCTGCTTGGTATCTCTCCAGCAGCTCTTCTCGCTCAGCCTTCTCCCTCTCAGCCTCCTCCTCCCTGTCTCTCAGCTGGGCTTTGCAGCTGGCCAACCCCTCGAGGACCCACACAAATATGGGTACCAGCGACTCCACAACTCCTTCACCATGGGTCTCAATAACTGTCTGTGACAGGGAAAGGCCTCAGAGTGAGATACCAGGTACAGCATGTGTGACCACATCTACATTATTGTTCCATTCCTGAAAACAGTAATGGTACAGAAAGGGAAAATAACTTGAGGAGCTGCTTTACCTGTAACTCTGAATACAGTTTTCCAGCCTCTTCACTCACAATATTGGGGTCCAGCTCCACCTCCCCTGTCCCACACAGTACCATCTCACTGCACTCCATCAGCCAATTATTTTGTGAGCTGTATTAATTGTCAAAGTGGTTTCCCCAACTCAACGTCAAAGGTAAATGATATTAGAACTCTAAAATTCTGACTGCACTTCCTCACCAACTAATACAACTAGTTTATCTAGCTTTCGAACATTTCTGCTCACACTAGCACCACCCATCCTCCACAACTTAATGTTCCATTTGTTCTTGACCAGACCATCCAGGACTGAACAGTCATTTCTGTGAAGTTTATCTGATGTCAGGGGGCATATTAGAGTCCATCCTGGGAAAGAAAAACAAGAAAATATATTGATATATATATTAGTCATCAGTCTCTTCTACACTGCAGCTAAGTTTACCATCAACTGTTTCATGCAACATTCAAGCTTAGACATGCATTTTTCCCCCTTTTTTTCCAACTAATTACTATAATCTTATAATTGGGTGAACATGGTCATGTGATTTTCCGCTTTTCTAATCTATGACTGACATGGTTTGTTTAACAGCAAACAAAAAACAAAGCATATGCTCAGTAAGGATGAAATTTAAATTCCAATGGTTGGTTTAAGTCAGGATATAAACTAAAAAGACATCCATAGAGATCAGTTAGTATACTTGTTAGTGTCTGGGCTTACAGACAAATGTAAACATATGGTTAGATTACAATCAGTCACACATTCATTCCTGGATGGATTTCTCTTTAAAGTCGCCATTTTCAAAGACATAAACAAATGTATGGTATGTAGTTCAGTGGCTTTAATGCATTTATCCCCATAACTTTAGCACAACTTGAGCAATAGTACCAGAAGAGCTGAAACAATTGGTTGATCAATGAGTCACTCAACAGAAAATCACTTGGCAACTTCTTTGATAAACAATTAATATTTCAAGTAACTTTTCATGGAAAATTCCCGAAAATTCCCTAGTTTCAGTTTCTTAGGAGGATTTCCTGCTTTCCTGCTTGGCTTTGTCTTAGTAAACAGTTTTGAAGACAAGACAAAATCAATGTTTTTATTACCAATTATTTTGCCAAATATTACAATTAATAGTTTTGTGAGTGTGAAGTGACATCTTCAAATTGCTTGTTTTTTTCTATTATACTTTAAAATAAAAGAGAAAAGCAGCAAATCATGATATTTGAAACGCTGGGCTCAATGAAAGTCTGGCATTTTTTCTAGAAAAGCAACTCAAATGATTAATCGATTATTAAATTAGTTGAAGATTATTTTGTGCCAAGCAACTAATCAACTAGCAATTTCAGTTGTAGCCAAATCAAGCAAACTCAAGATGTCAGCTTGAGCTTCAGGAAACTGTGATGGGAATTTTTCCTATTTCCTGACACCTTGTAGACAAAAGAATGAACTGATCAAGGAAATAAATATCAGGTTAATCGACAATGAAAACAACTCTTAGCCTCAGTCTTAATCACCAGCAACATATCTGACAAGATCTCACGAATATCCTTGAAAGAAACTCGACATATAAAAGAAACACTGGAACTTTATGTTAAATATTTATCTTTCTTTAATAAGGATTATATAAAGTGTAGTATGGAGATACAAACCAGACGAGGGCCTGCATGTGTGTATATGTGTTTGTATGAGCCAGCACCACAAATAGAAACAGAAAATCACACGGATATATGTAAATACACAAACATGACATGAGCCTAAAAACAGCGACAGGTTATCCATAATTAGGCTAATGAGCATTTTGGTTAACGTTAGCAAAGCGAACCTTTAAAACGGACTCACTTGAACTGACAGACTGTATAAATAAGTAACATGACTGACAGCGGACACCTTCACAGATCTTGGACTGCAAGTTTACAAAGTTGTAACTTGACCAAAAAACACGCCAGGTCGTCGTTACTGTTTTACAAACTCACCTTATCCACTGACTCCTTCGTAAGTTTCATTACTCTGCTTTAAAATACTGAAATTTCAGCCGTTTTTCTTCGGGTACGATATCAATTTACACATAAACGAGTTTTAAAGAAGGGGGCGTTGTTTGATTCTGACGAACATAGACACGTCCTCGATGCAGCCAATCAGAACGCTGCTATTGTCTGCTACAACCAATGGGAAGCAAAAGAAGGCGGGATGTGGGTCGGTACGATTTCAGAAGTAGAAAAAAGTTTCCTGAAACTTGAACGATGACACGTGACCAAGGAGGTAGCGGCAGCCTGTCAGGTGACCTGAGTCACGCACGGATCGGTGGATACCTGTCCAAATACCGCACATATCTGAGAACCAGTTAGTCTCTTTTCACATGTCATCCTTAGAGATCAGAATCATACCAGAAAATTAACAAAGGCAAAAGACAAAATGATCTATTTTATTTTATTCTTTTTATTATTATTATTATTATTATTATTAATTGTAGAGACATAATTGCAGGACTCTCTGTCTTCATTACTTAAAAATGTGCTATAAATAATCAATATGAAAACATCTTAGACAAAAGGTGGAGTTACTATATCACAGAGTGATGCAAAGTGGGAAATAGTATTTACTGTAAATCCCTGGCAGGTCATTAGATGATATACAGTTCCTTTTAATTCCAGCAGATGGAGGTACTAACACATTTCACACCTCTCCTTCTTCTTCTTCTTCTTCTTGTCCCTTTTGATTTCTGATGATGTTGTTGGTTTCTGTTCTGCAGATCTGTACTCAGCAGCCCTTTAACATACAGTCCTGTCCTGCTTTTCTAACACTAGAAGTAAATGTCCTTTATTTATAATTTTACTTAAGTACTTTCAGTTTGATGTATCAGAAATAATGTATTCATCATCTGGATTATTGTTACTGATGCACTAATTTGTAAACAGCATTGTGAAGCTGGATGAGGCCAAAATCAATTTTAACTGCTGTGTTGGGTAGTTGAATCTATGACAGCACAACAAATCACAACAAAATGCATAAGCTGCATAAGCGTTTTTTGTTTTGTTTATTTATTCTTGAATGAAGACATTGAGACGATATTGTGCAGTAAAAAAAGTACAAAGGTTTCTTTAAAATAAAGTGGAGTAGAAGTAGAAAGCTGACGAAAATGGAGGGAATATGTTATATTTCCCTGGAAAACAGGAGATGCATTTCTACATAATTTAGATCAACAGATAAAGAGAGGGAGATAAAGAGTGGGACTGATATGGAGTTAAGTTGTTTTGTACAAGAGGTACAAGGTGAATGTTTTTCCTGCCATTTATGATGTGTGATATTTACAGTCCATTCAGAATTCTGTGCAGATTTGTCATCAATTTCTCTTATATTCTGTCACAAGTTCCTTATTATACTGTGACTTTTTTAATTACCCTCCCACTCTCTACAAGAACTTCTTTTCCGTCCTCTCTCTCCTGTCGTGTCATCTCTCTCTTCTTCTTCGTTAGCAGGTAAAATGTCACCACACTTCCCACCACCACGAAACTGAGGGCCAGAATCACTAATCCCAGTGCCAGTAAGTGAGAGGTTCTCCCTTTAGACTGGTTCAGTTGGTCCCACAGTCCCACAGCTACGCAACTGAAGCCGATGAGAGTTCCCCAGAACCCGAAGGCCAGCATGCAGGATCCACAGGACAGCTCAGCACCCCCAGTCATCACTGTGATGCCCGCCACTGAGACGACCCCTCCTGGTAGGATCACTGTCTCAGATTTATGGTCGTAGGTGACGGTAGGAGCAACATCTGATAGAGCTGAAGGATCAAGTGTTTCCATCTTGGTTGTCATGGTTGATTTTAATTCCTTTGTCAGATGACCAAAAGTGATGTCGCATGCAGCTTCTTCTTCTTTCTTACTCCTACAACATGACACACAAACCCTTTAACTTCTTGTTTCTCCTTTTTATTTCCCCTTACGGAGCTTTAAGATGGGAAGTATCATCTTATGCATTTCTACTGAGCTGAATTAAGCTACAAAGCAATTCAATTCAATTTCAGATACAAATATAGGTGAAATCCTCTTCGACCTCTGTTGGAGTGAACAAATATTGGAGATTGCATGATAACTATAATGCCTTTAGTTCAGCAAACTGTGATAAGCCTTAACATAAGTCTGTTGAACCCAATGGATCCTTGTAAAATCATGTTATGCAAATAAAATTACCCACTAAATTTCTAAATTATAAACATCTTCAAAATCAAGACACTATGTTAATATTGAGGATTTAATAAAAACTAAAATGTATTTTATATAAAAAGTATAGTGTTGCTTACCTCAGTGTTGAATCAAGTGCTTTGATGTTGGCAGAAATTGTGTTAAATGAAGATCCTTTAAATTCACATATGCGATTTTTTTTTCCGGGTATGTGAGTGTTTTTTGTGAAAGCCTAATAGTGCTGCTGACTTTCTCTCTGGAGAACAATGGATGTAGAAATGGGAGCAGGGGCCCAAGTGCTGTTACCTTTATCACGTACGTCACAACCTCAGGCCTCACAAGATGGTGGGCACAATTGTCCAGATTGTTGTCATCGTTTGTTTGTTCCTCTCTTTCCTTGTGTTCACTAGGAAGCTCTTGTCTGTCATTAAGCGTCATTATAACCCATTACCAGATATTTATCTAGGAACAACTCCCTTCCTCTTTTCCTCTCTCTTTCAGTCTTAAGATTTGAGTTGTGTCCCACCAAGGCATTGTTTGGGCTCAGAATGGATTTTTCTTTTTTGAAACATTTTCCTGTTCAGCATTCCCATTTCTCATGTCGCTGGTAGTGAGACGCATATTATTTCATCAGAAAACTTTGAGAAGTGTTGTACTATTCAACCATCTTGAAATGCAACTCCATTTCCAAAAAAGGTGGGATGCTGTATAAAATGTTAATAAAAAGAGAATTTGATGGTTTGCAAATCAACAAAATGATAAACATGCCCCTGTCCCAACTTTTTTGAAATGTGTTGCTGGCATCAATTGAGCATATATTTTTCATAGAACAGTAACATTTTTCAGTTTCAACATTTGATATGTTGTCTTTCCACAATTTTCGATTAAATATAGAGTTTAAATGATTTGCAAACCATCAGAATCTGTCTTTATCAACATTTTACACAGCGTCCCAACTTTTTGGAATTGGGGTTGTATGATTGGGAATGAATATGATTGAGAGTTCTGTACTTTTATAGAAGAAATGTTTTATAATTCACATTGTTGTTGGGCTTTTCATTTGGGAAATAATCATTAGTTATCACACAAAAAATATAAAAAGCAAAGTAACAGCTGTTACCAAGTGCAAGACATACATGAATGTACACACCTGATGTGCTGTGTTGACACTGAGTGGGCCAGATTTACAGTATATATGTCAGGACTGACGTTGATCTGGCTCTCAGGCCGATGCTGGAACACAGGTGAAGTTTGATACTGTCAGTTAATAGGCTATAATGCTGACCAGCCAACTGGGGCGTTGCCAGTAGTGAGTCACTGCCCTAATTGCAGATATTTTTAGATGCGCTGACTTCTACTATTGACAAACTTTCACTTGTTACTGTGCTATTTTTAAGTGTTTTATATGGTGATGCCTGCAAAAGAGTTATATATATATGTATATGTATATATATATATATATATGTAATAGCTGCTATAAAGACATCATTTCATTATTGTGTCATTATTGTGGTTAGACATCCACACGAGATGAATCCTCACCTTCTCCACAAGTAGAAAAACATTTCAAAAGAGACCACAAATCCTCGCTTGCTCTAGCTCTAGGAATGAGTCAAGCCGAGGGTACAGGTCAGATGTCAGGGATTGTTTTGTGGAGAGGAGGGGGTAATTCTATTGGCTGTGGCAGTCACAGGATGATGATGATGGTAATTGGCTAAGGGCTGGATTGGGTGGGATAGGGCAGGACATTTGTAATCCAATAGTGCACTGAGCATATTTATGGAGCAAAGGAAATCCTGCTGCACAAAGACAACATGAATGACAATCATACAGTTTACTAAACAGAGTGTATGTTTCTAATGTTGTCTACCTGTGCTTCCATCTGTTCTGTTTCAATATACACACCTATGTGACGATCTGTAAAACACAAAGTCTGCTCACCTCCGTGCTCCAGTAAGTCAGGAACAACAGTTAAGACAATAAAAATAATACTCGCA
Source organism: Holacanthus passer (assembly GCA_025331565.1). Lineage (NCBI taxonomy): Eukaryota > Metazoa > Chordata > Actinopteri > Pomacanthidae > Holacanthus > Holacanthus passer. Next base: position 12,677,193 of record JAFREQ010000012.1, read on the forward strand.
GGCACAAATAAAAGCAAACTGATGACATAAACGTGTTGGCACAAGTGTCATGAGGTGGGTTTGATGTGTGTGTTTACTGTGACCCCTCCTGTAGGTTTATGACTGTTGACAATAAAGATGGAGACCATATACAGAGAAAGGCCCAGAGGATGGACTGAGTTACACAGAGCTGAGTACAATCAGTGTAAATGAAGGCAAAGTTATGAGAATGCATGTTTGTATCAGTCAATTTGTAAAACAGGATGCCCGTAGTGCATGAGACAATAGTTTGTGGGGGGAAAAGTCGAAGCCCAACAACAAAAACATAATTTTGCTGAGTAAGAAAAGAGGGATAACACTTTTAGTCAGTCAAACAAACCCAGGCTACGGACAGAAAAGTCAGTAAAAGGAGGGCACCTTGGCTCATGTAGGACAAGAAGGAGGTACCAAGGACGGCAGTGACAGTGATATGGAGGCATAGGTGGGATTGGAGGTAAAAGGTGGGTGGGAGAGGGAGTTAACCTGTCTGCACAGATGGTAGTCTAGAATTAGATGTCAGTGGTCAACTAAACCCATTGAAAGGCCACTACTGAAATAGCAGCCACACTGCTGGAGAGCCTAAGGCTAGCTTTGAAAACCCACCTGAGGCCACGAGCTTCTCAGAACACGTCTGCTAATCTGTTGTCTAGTGTATTAAAGTAATGTTTAAGCTCTTATGATTCTGTAACACTCAAATACATCACATTTCATGAAGGGTTGTAATTAGAAAGATAGAGCAAAATGCACTGAACCTCTGTTGATTATTATTGAGTTGTATTAAGTGACACTATTAACTTCTTAGATATACAACCAAAAGGCATTACTCAAAAGTCATACTGTTTATAGAAAATTTAACAGAGGAATGACCTCAACACTGTCATATACTGTAGATCTATCTATCTATCTATAGACGCCCAGACCCAATCGAGAAAATTAGGATGCGGGGGGTTCATATTGGTCAAGAGCTCAGCCACCTTAAATCCCGCATTAACAGAATTAACCCAGTCGTCCACAGTAGGAGTGTGTTTCCCCCTGCCCTCCTTATCTCTCACTGTCTTACTGCTGAGACAGACACTCAATTCTCCAGCCATCATCTTCCCACACAGACCGCAGGTAAGCTTTCCCTACATTTTGATCATCCTCACAATGTGTTTTCTGAGTAGAATCAACAAGTTTATGATTTTATAAGTGGACTGTACCATATGTGTAAATGTATTTTCTTGTACTTGCAGGGTATTCTTTGGCCTCTGACATCAACAGGAGAGGTCAAGCCAGCAAACAAGAACATACTGTGAACAAAGGAGAAGTTCAGGTGGTACAGGAGAAGAAAAACTCAGGTGGCAAACATTTGCCGGTGAGTTTGTCAGACCTGACACATTACTAAGACACTGAAAGCAACAACCATGGGGAATTCCACCAGTAGCGCGCTATCAAAGGAGATCCTGGAGGACCTGAAGCTCAGCACCAAATTCACTGAGAATGAGATCAGCCAGTGGTACGAGAACTTTCAGAGGCAGTGCCCGACGGGACGCATAACGCCAGAAGAGTTTGAGCAGATCTACGCCCGCTTCTTTCCTGAGAGTGATGCCAAGAGCTACGCACGGCATGTGTTTCGCTCCTTTGACACCAACGACGATGGCACTTTGGACTTCAAGGAGTACATCATTGCGCTGCACATGACCTCAACCGGGAAGACAACCCGAAAACTGGAGTGGGCCTTCTCGCTGTTTGATGTAGACAAGAACGGATACATCAACAAGACAGAGGTGACGGAGATCTGCCAGGTGAGGGGATACCTGTGTAAGACAGCAGTGATACTGATAAAAGGATGAGACACTTTAATCATGGTTCTAGTGGGACTAAAAGCAGTTAATGTCACAGTCACTATTTGTACAGTGTGATTATATATATATAAACATTTTGCCTCCATATAGAGACTCTTTCCAGAAACATTCATGTTCTCTTATGGGGAGAAGTATCAAATTATTTTGGAGTGCTAAAGACAGAAAGGCAATTTTATTTTGCCATAATCTTTGTCTTTATTGCTGCTACAAACGTCATATCAGAAATTTAAGCTGTTCTGTTCTGCATAAAAGGTTTTATTCTAAGTCGTCAAAGCTACAACAGAAAGACAAACTAAGAGGATTATTTGACATCATACAATCTAATACATAGGGGTAAATATAACTTTTTAGGTTTATAATATTCAGTTTTCTCGAGGTATTAATTTAACTCTATGGTCAATTTTGAGGCAATAGTTTGAGAGAATTGGTGTTATGGTGGTCATATTGTGAAGTGTTCTTGGTATTTTGCCCAATCCCTTTAAGGTCCATGTTAAATAAGTTGCTATTTATTGGAAAGTGACCATCTCGCTCATAGTATGTAGGTCTCAGTACTAATTGCCAGCCTAATTAGCCAGCCTATTTGAGCCTCAAACTCCCGATAATCTCTGTGATTACAGGTTTAACTGTCAGACAATATAGGCAGTCGTACTGTTAAGTAAGGCTGCTCCACTAGAGGGACTGCTCATCATCCCAGAGTCTAATCCATGCTTCATGTATTCACAAGACGGCCACTTTGGACTGTGAGATTTATCTGTCTAATTACTGTATAATGGCAGTTAGTCATTGTTTTCATCTGATCAAAACTCAGTGTGATGGAGGTTGTGAAGTTTTAAGACAAATGAAATAGAAGAGTAAGAGGTTTAGGCAGATCAGCTGAGGATCCAGCTGGCATTGTAATGGGATTTAATTCCTGGCCAACTGGCCTCAGTCCATATGCATCATGTTCACAACCGCTGCACAAAATAGCTACATTTTAAAACCACCCTGCCAAAAGTTAAACAACCTACAACACAATTAGAGTCTGTGGAGAAGCAGGCAAAACAGATCTGCTATATGCACAGAACATAGCATCATTATTATATAAAGGTAATCCAGTGGTATCAGTTTTCATATGTGGGTTTGAAGTAGAAACAAGTGAGTGAGGAAGAAGGAACAGGCCAATATTAGTTTAGTCTAGTATATTTACGTTAATGTTAAGTTAAAATGCTAGACTAGTTAAGTGAGGGTGTAAACACAGGCTGTCTTTCAGGGTATCCTTCAGTCAGGTGTATGCTTGATACAGATCTGGTTTAATTTTTTACTTATAATCTACAAGCTCACAGTGTGAACTATACAGACCACAAGATCAGAGGGGCAAGATGGAGGGACAGAGAAAAGAGATGACATCTTGGTGTTTGGCCTGTGGCCTGAGTCTTGGCACTAATCCATGTTAATCTAGGTGTCTTAAATGTGGGAGATGAGTGCTTCCTCTCTAAGTGGGACACACACTTAAAGACCTGAACCTAAAATGCACAGTCATTTACAATCTGCCGGATTCCAAGTGGCCCATTGCAGATTAAATACAGTGTCTCTGAAAGATGACACACAGGCCTGAATGTGCTGCCGCGGGCTGCTTGATTATTAATTTTGACACAATCAGTGGATTTTTCACTTGTATATGTAGTCCACATGTAAATAGCTCTTGTGGCTGCATTTAGTGGGCAGATCAGTTGTCATGTGGGCATTGCAGGGTATATTTTGTGGAAGATTTAATTGCAGACTACTTGATTTGCTTGTATTCAGCCAAACTGTGCAGAGTCTACAACGGCTAATAACAGTAATCAGGGAATAGACGTTAGACAATCATGGAGATAAAGTCTTGGCTTTTAGCTTTTCTCTAAATGTCAAATTGTTTTGCATCAGCGACTCGATAAATGACATGTACACAAAAGACACTAATTAACTGAAGAGGGCGGTGAGCTTACTCACTTGTCCTACAGGCTCGGCGCTTCTTGGTGTGTACATGTCAGTTTTATGTGTTGTGTTTGACGTTCCATACATTATCTGTGTGTGAGAAATTATTCAGCGTTCATCAACAATCTTATACCCAACCCCCCTCTCAGGCCATATTTAAGCTGATCCCCAAGGAGGAGCAGAGCAAGCTACCAGAGGATGAGAACACACCCGAGAAGAGAGCCAACAAGCTGTGGTCTTACTTCGAAAAGAAAGACAACGGTGAGGGAAATAACACACATGCATCACATGTGTATATGCACTGTGCCCCTGCGGTGAATGAAAGGTCACTGTGTTCTCATTTCTATGTACTTATGTTAGAGAGAGAGAAAAACAACATAAGCTCTTACTACCTTTCCTCAACAGTTGTTCTTACGTCCTGTAGCCAGGATTACATTTCACAGCTGTTTGGCTTACTAATAATACAAGCAATAAATCCACCTGGGGGCACATCCCCAGTTACAGCATCACTTGTGTCATGCAAGCTTTATTATGTATGTACCAGCCATAGACCATGAAACCTCAAGTGACTCCCCTGCATTGCATGCTACTCTCTCTCTCTCTCACACACACACAGACACACACACACACACGAGATAAGACCGGATTTCTTAGATAAGAGTCATTATTCAGCCTCGTCTTTACTCCATGCTGTATGTCTTGTTTATCATTTTTGTCCCACTGTAACATGTCTTACTCTTTCTTTTTCCCCCTCTTAGAGCGACTGGCTGAAGGAGAGTTCATCAAAGGAGTGATTGAAAATGAGAATGCAATGCGTCTTATCCACTATGAACCAATCAAACAGTAAACTCATTCCTACTTCATCCCCTCTCCTTCTTTCTCTCATTAGACTCTTTCCTTTCTTTTAAACCTTTCTTTTTTCCTCTCCTCTTTCCTCCACTCAACCCCTCTGTGTAAATACTCTCTACAGTGTCTTGGTTGCTAACTTCTCAGTAAGTTTCATTTATGTCAAGTTACTGTTTTACTAAGGTTTGTCAAGGAATCTATTTAAAATAGAGACTAAAAGAGGCCAGTTGTGGCATAGAGATTCAAAATGTGTACAGCGAAGAAGATTCATGATGATGATAACTGTTTAAATGGTTCAAATGAAATTTTGGGTCTGGAGACATTAATGTTATTAATGACAATTATAATATAGTCTCATACCTGACTGCTAGCTCATTGAAGCTTTTTTACAGAACTGGAAATGTCTTAATAGAGGTCGTAGCTCTCGGGTGTTGTACTTTACTCACTGTACAATAAATTAAAGGTTTTCTCATACATCTGTGCTTTGAAAATGTATTTATTTATCTTAACCAAAAACAGCAAATTCTTCTTTGACCTGCTGTATAATATAAAGCCAGTGGTTGACAAATCAGGCGCTTTAGGTCCTTACATTTTTAAATCTATTCATCCCAGACTGTAAATCCAGGATTATCCCAAATGTATAACCTACAGACATTTAAGGTAAATATCAGAATGTAATATCCATTTAAAAACAATTATTTCCCTGAAAGTGTGATAATTAAGTGCAGATTGTGCATGTGTGTGTGTGAATGTACACGCCTGCTTTTCTCTCCAACTTTCATTCTGACCCCCTCACAACCCGCCCCACCCCTCTCCCCCTCTCCTTCTCCATCCCTTCACATGCCTACCATCTCTCCTCACTCCTCTTTCCATCCAACTTGGGATTACTGGTTTACACATAATCTTCTGTTCAACATCAGAGAGCAGACTTTTCAAAATCTCTGTAATCTTTCTATCTCTATGTGTCTATCTTATGGGTTTGTCTGTGCATCTGCAGAGAGGCTGTGTATGTTGTAGCTTCTGGTATACATGCAGTGCATCCAAATGCTGCATCTGTACGTTTGTGACAAGAGAGAGACAAGCTTGAAAAAGGAAACATGTTCAATGTCCCACTCAGATAAATGAGAATATATTGTATATTTATAAAGGACAGGCTGTTCTGTTTATGTATCATCAGGAGAATAAACATCCATCCTGTCTATGTGATGAAATGCTCATTGTCCTGATACATTGCATGTTAACATATAAACAATAAAATAATATAAACATTTATATGCTTTTACATATAGAGACATGCATTTACTTTCCTACCATGAGGCACTGAGAAATACCCAGAAAACATGCATGTCAGTGTGAGATATACATATACTGCAGTCACTAGATTTTGATATGTACTGATTTCACTGGCCTTTAAGCGCAATGTCCCAACTTCATTGAAAGTCAAAGTGGAAAAGAAGCATCCAGCATCAGTGGAGACAGTGTCTTTCCTTTTTTCAGTTTTTCAGCTCTTTAGGTGATGGATGTAAATGATCCCCTAACAAGGCGAATCAACTCGGTCCATGGCGTCCTCCATCTCATCCATCTCTCTCTCGCAGTCCTCGCACCCCTCTGGCCCACAGCCTCCGACTAAAACCAGCGTCGGTACGTCCCCATTTCCCACTCCGACCACGCTGCCATTCGGGGCCCACGCCACATCAATCATGCCATCCGGACACTGCAACAGGCCGCTGACAGAGTAGAGCCCGCCACCTGGGACGACCTCGTCATAGGAGGGAGCATGAGTGGCAGCTCTCGCTTCCTCCAAACGGAGCCTCTGTCTGCGACGGAGCTCGATGATGGTCTTTGTGTAGGAGTTGAGCGTGACCACAGCGGCACCCATACAGCAACTGAAGGACACCCAGGCAAGACTAGGAACACAGGAGATATAGAAGAGTTACATATCATCATAGCCTGTGAATAACAAGCTTTTTATGAATAACACAAGTTCGTATGCTGACTCTGAAAAAACAGCCACCTACGCAAATGACCAGCCGTAGTCCCAGGACTGAGGCCTCCAGTCTTTGGGGCCCACAATGACCGTCATCTGGAATACTGTAGTGTACATCATATGGGCCACCATCCCAAGAAGCCCTGCATGTGGGATGAAAGAAAGAAAAAGTAGACAGACAGAACAAATCTAACTAAGTCTAGAAAACAAAGGTGACCGTGCAAATCAAGAACGATCTATGGAGAGGGAGGTGGATATAAAGCAATGTAAGTCTCACCTGATAGCACAGTACAGATCGCTGCATAGGCGTTGATTTTTAGTGAGTGCATCTCTTTATGGGAACACAAGACTTCCAGCCACATCAGTAAGAAGCCCATCCCCAGAAGGCCGATGTATGTGAACTCTGAAATAACTGACAGCCAGAGCACACCTGCAACATTTGAAAACACACATAACTGGTTGACACAAACACATATAAAAAGAATATTTAAAAGGGGCTAAAATAACAATTTCATGGTTTTAATATTTCAGCACAGGACTGATACACAACTCACCTTGAGTTTCTCCAGGCGTTAACTCGATAAAGCTTCGACATTTCTCCCCTGTCAACAAAATTGACAGATATTAATAACAATGAGGATAGAAAACATTGTTCTCTGAACAGTGTCTGAAATAAAAAGATGTTATGGGGAGCTGAAACTGAATAGATCCCTTAAGATCTGTGAAAATACAACTATACTATCATAACAGTATAAACAAAATTGGGACCAAGTAAAAATGTGTTTGTGTGATTCAACATGTGCTTTGTGGTCTCACCATCGCTGTGTTTCTCACAGCTTTCCCAGAAACCAGTGTGAAAGTATCTAAAAGCAAACTTGTCTTCTCCCGTCTCCCAGATGTAGTGAACTGCATTGGCCAGCTGCCTCTGTCTGATCTTGGCCAACTCGTCCCTCCTGGCTGGAGACAGTGTGCGGTTGAAGGGGTTCTGGGTTGGACTCTCTGTGTGACATCATAACAGGATGAATATGAGACGAGCATTTTGGGTACATTTTCACAGCTGCTTATTCCTGATATGGATAATGGAGTTGGTAGCAGGAGCAGAACTGAAGACAGAACCAGAGACACCAACGCATTCACACTCATACACATGTATGGGCGATCAATCGTCTTCAACATAAATGCAAAGAAGCAATATCATGCAAGCACCAAACAAACACAGGATGCTCTTTCTCACTCAAAAACAAAAAACATGCATTACATGCACATCCATGCAAAAACACACAAAAGTGCACACTGCAAATGCACTCATGCCTCACAAACATCAACACAGCTGCAGGTCTCTTAATCACACCAGCGCCTCAAAAGTAACATGAATCTGTGTTCTGCAGTCACATGCAGGCCTGTCAGTCAGCACCTTGTTGTTCCACGTGTGTGTTTGTAATTCCGGTTTAGAAGCATAAGGGAGAGTTAAATCCACCACTGTAAAGGAAGATCTTTCTGTACAAGTACACAAAGTACACATAGCGATCAAAGTTGATTCCTTTATGCAGTAAGAGCTGTTAATCTCAGTGTGGATTAAGCATATCTGTTGAGAAATTAAAAATCAGGCAGCAGGCAGTGTAAACCTCTCCTCCACGGATGAATAAACCTTTAGGAGCTTCCCTCACACCCCACAGAATAATACTAAGCCATAATTAAGTTCACTGTGGGACAAAGGTATGGGCAAAAAGAGATTAAAAAACATCAGACCAAGGACAATCAGTTTCTAACAGGGGGTGAAGCCTGTCAGTTGATCCAGTCAGATTAATTCGAGGTATTGGTTGTTATGCAGTGACATGGTGCAAAGATCAAGAAATTCAATACTTGTGTAATCAGGTTCTACAGTCAAGGCCAAAACGTCAGAAAGGTGGATTTTATATTTTTGGAACATCTCAGAAGACTTATGACACAATAACAAATTGGCCGTATGTTCTCCAATAGAGATGTGACATAACATATTATGTATACACACTGAGTAACCACTTTATTTGGTACACCTTGTCACTGCTTACAAGCTTTTTCCATTAGAAAGAGTCATAGCTCTCAGTCTCACAGGGTTTGGTCAGTGAGCAAAATCTGCACTTGATATGCTTTGCTTGATAAGAGTCTGCTCATGAAGGCTATGAGATGCAGTTGAAAGCTTCAGAAAAGGCGTAGGATAAATAGAGCTTGAGTTTGGATCATTTTCTTGTTAGAAGTACATATATTATGCAAATTTTTTTATCATTCTTCCCCGAGAATTGATGATTGACAGGCAACTGGAAATGAAATGACATGTTTCTTAAAGCATCTTAAAACTATGACTCATTATCCTGCTGAGAGTATTTGTTTATGAAAGGGTAACCTGAACCTATGATGGATGGTATCTGGTCAGATTGTGCCTGACTAGTCGAATGCCAAGAAAACATCGCCTGACTGTTGACATCAGGTAGGAGAAATCCATGAACTCATCTTGTTTAGAACAAATTGGGACATGCCCATGAACGTGTCAGGCAACCTTTTCAGTTACTGTCTGTTTATGTGCTCACTGTGGCTTTATCCACCAGGCAGCAGGAGGGAAACTTTGTATTGTCGTCTTTTGCTTTAGTCCAACTCAAAGCTTAATATTCTGAAAAACTCTTATTTACCAGTGTGGAACATAACAAAAATACATTTACTTAAGTATTGAACGTGGAGCACATCCCTTTTATGCAGCTTTATATTTCTACTTCACTATATTTCAGAAGGAAATATTGTACTTTTTATTCCATTAAATTTACTTGACAGCTACCTACTGGCTACTTTGCAGATTAATATTCTTAATATTCTACATTTTAAAAAATCATATCATCAGCTTGTAAAATATGTCCAAGAATAAGTAAAATTAGTTCCATCTCAACCACCTACAAAGTACTGAGTATATGTTAATGAATCAATTCTAATATGAATGCAGGACTTTTAATTGTAGTTGAATTTTACACTGTAGTATGACTACTTTTTCTTAAATAAAGAATCTGAATACTTCTTATATTGTCGCAATTAACATATATGCTGTTATTTGCATACTTGTTGCATCCTTGTTAGCTTGTTTTGCTCCTTTGTTAGTAGAGTTCATTCTCAAAAATCTATTTAACACAACTGTCTATAAGAAATGTGTGACACCAGTAATCTTCAAAGTGTCTTTGTCCAAGCTTTCAGCTCATTTAGCTGAACAACAATTGAACTTCTCCACCCTGTCTGCATAGTTACTCAGTTAATCAGGAAGAAGCTGTTTGCATAAATGGGGAGGTGCACCTCAAAACGTGGACATTAAAATATAATCATGTAAACAAATTTGTGTCCAATAACAGTAAAACAGCAATTTAAGCTACAGAAACAATAAATAGAAACAATGAAGCAACAGGGAGCCCAAAACAGCTGTTGATGTGGAGAGGTGAAAGACAATATCACATGTGAGTACCTGTGGTGTAAGGCTCGCTGTTATTCTGACCACAGTTCTTCATTTTGACAGGCGACAGGCAGAGGGGCTTGACCACCTTGTGAGTGCCCTCACACCAGTAGGAGGTGCAGAGAGCCAGGATGGAGAGGGCCAGAGCCAGAGTGGTCAAGGTCAGGGAGAGCAGGGAGCGAGAGCGACGGGACATACGCTCCAGCATGGCCACACAGGAGAAGAGGGAGGCAGGGGGAGGCCAGAGAGAGAGACGGGGGGAGAGAGGGGATACTGCACGTGGGAATAGGACTAACGGGACAGAAGGTGTGACTGCAGTCACAGATGGAGTCGAGAGGGCAGGACAGATGCTTTGGGGTGGTTTTAAAAGGTGATGAGCTGCCAGGTTTAAACGGAAAGCAAAGATAAATGTGATGTAACAGTACGGACAGAAAATGACAAAACACAGCTGACAAAGCGATACTGTACAGTCAGCGTGATTAAAAGAGAGGAAGATAAAGAGAGCTGGATGGGAGGGAGCCGGATAAGATGCTCTGAAGTTGATGCACGCGGGAAAGGACAGATGGAAGCAAAAAAATGAACAAGAGGGGATTTAGGTGGACGATGCAAGGACATAACAGTAATGCTGGCCAGACAGCTTTAATGTGATATCCTGCTATTGATCCCTGTAGTAAATGATGTGGCCATACGTCCCCTGACCTCAGCACTTATAGACTTTTTGTGTGCGCTTATTAGACCAGAGTGACCACTGTAATACTGTATTGAATAAGTACAAGGGTCATTTAAAAATACAAGAACTTATCATTGAAAGTACATCTAAAGAGGAGATAGAGGACATCCTTGAACGCAATTCATCACTTGGCAAGAAAGTGAAATTAAATGACTGATTGAGTGTCCATATGGTGACATCTAACTTTGTTGAATGTTCCTTGAGTCAGTAAGTGTCATAAAGCTGCCCGAGGTCACATAAGAGCTTCAGCTCTGTTTAGAAGGAGGTGTTATGAAAGAAAAAGTAATGTGTGCTATCCTGTGACCCAGTATCTCCCTGCTTCCTGATTAACACACTCAGGCCTGACCCTGCCGCTCATTATGAGCTCCACTGCTGGACCCTCTGGAGAAGACAAAACGAAGAGGAGCAAAAACAACAGATTACTTTTTTGATGAAATTATGGATAAGCCACAGATCTAAATGAAATTTTTGCTAGTAATCCCTGATGATCTGCTTTAATCTGTTTGTGTTAGGTGTGTTTTAGTGTGAAGTGTATTCTGACCATATCTGCTGTCTCTATCTCTCTCATGCAATGTCTTCCTGTCAGCCCACAGCCCCTGAAATACAACAGAACATTAGTGAATTTAGGACAACCAAAACAGATCCATAGTGTTTCTGGTGTCTGAATGATATTGACAAAAAAGTAGCAACTTTGGAAAAAAGGAAATACATAGAACCTAATGGATGGCCTGAATTAGATAATCTAAAGGCAAACGTTTGCCATCTGCAGTCAGTATAAATCTGTACATCTTTCTGCTCAATTAACATCACTCATCTGTCTCAATTTTTGTAGTTTTTAATCAACAGATTGAATCTAATGTGACTGATGTAAGTTTGCAAAAGTGGACAAAAATGCTTGTTGAATGCTAATCCACAGATTTTGCTAGAATCACCAACATCTTTCATGAGAAACACCAATATAACTTTTTGTTAATCTTACAAGAAAAGTAGAAATTCTTTGTTCAACAGAAACTGAATTCTGTGATAAACATGATTATTATAGACGGCTTTATCTGTCTTGATAAATATTAAGAAGCTTATTAGACACTCGAAACTCACCATTTGCTTCATTCAATCTGCAGTCATGAGCAAAATATCTCAGAGCTCCACGTGGGAGCAATGCATATCCCAGTTCAACCATTTTTATTTAGCCTAGATCTATCAGAAAATATTGAAAAATTGTAAATTTTTTTACCATTATAATTTTCCAGACCTAAAGGGTGAAATCTGTACATAATATTGTTTTTTAATCACACATTCAGTTCAAAATCCAGAGCTGTACAGTTTACTATTATACATGAGAAGGAAAAGCTTTAAATTCTCATTTTGTTAAATTAAAAAGCTGAAAATGATTAATCAGTGAAAGGTACTTACCAAAGTGCTTTTTTGTGTCCCTTGTAAAACTTGGTTAAATTTGAGGTAACTACCACAGTAACACTTTTAGTTGTCACTTCTTGCAGTCCTCTAAACCTACTGTCCTCGATCGTCTCTGCCTTTTTGAAGAGCCCTTAATCAAAAAGCTCCTCAAGAACTTGGTTTTAGTTGCTCCATCTTGATTCTCTGTGTCGCTACCCTCTTCATCGTTTCCCTGTATTTGTCACCAGTATTCCTCCAGGATGAGCATCGGTGACCTTACCTCTCCAGCTGCACTCCCCCCCTTTAATCCCGCCAGCCAATAGTTGGACAGAGATGCAAGACTGCTGGAGTGACTGAATGTCTGCTTCCACACCACTCTACTCTCTTTACTGTCTTTCTTGGGAATTTATGTCACAAACCCATCCTGAATCATGTAATCCCTCTACATCCATCTGTGACTGTAGTGCCCCCTCTCTTCCTGTGTCTGTCCCTTTTTAGAGGTGGTTCCTCTTTCAACCTTTACCACCAGTTTTAACTTTTTCCCCCTAATCAGCACAGTCATTCTGCAAAAGCAAATCCTGTGCCCAATTTAAGTGCTTATTTTTGGGTGCCAAATTAAAAAAAAAAAAAACAGTTGAAAGAGTTTTACATAGTCAGAATAATTTATTTACAATATGTATGTACAGAAAAAACTGAAAGAAATCAAAAGGCAAAAAAGCAAAAACAACATTGTGTGCATGTTTGGAGAATAATTTTAAGAAAGCTGAGGTCTAAAATGGAGTTGAAGAAAGCAGTTTAACCCCAGGCTTGAGATTTACAGTAATGTAGAACCAGCTTGCCATCACTGCCAAAACACTGAAAAAGAGACAAAGAGAGAGAAAAGCATCGACAAAGGTAAATATTGATAATGTAACAGTAAGACAGAGGAGTGATCGGACGCTAAAGTTACTGAATCACTGTGCTGATATTGACCTGTTGAGCAGTTAGAGCAGCAGGATAATAAAAGAGCCACTGTAAATTCTGGACTTTGAGGTCTTTGCCGTTACTTATCAAGACATTAATCAGCAGTCAAGGATTTTGGCATGTGTAACATGGAGCTCTTATTGCCCCCTCTGCTGGTCAAAGCTCCACACAGCCCATTCATGTCTATTAGCTGAGGCCCTATAGGCTTGACAATCGTATAGGCTACTATTCTAATATTTCATTAAAGGCTAAATGACGATAAGTTTAAGTTTATCTATTAGAGCATGAACATATATATACAGTAGTGGAGGTAAAAGGTTATATTTATTACCTACTTCCCAAGTGTTATATAAATTAAGATCTCAGATAACTTGACTAAAAACATTTTCATCTCCAATCACTGATAGAAGAAGAAGACCCCTTTATTTTGTCCCACTTTAGTCATGCGCACACACAACCATGCTATATGCAAATTGGGAAATTTGACCTCTGCATTTAACCCATCCGTAGATGCACAGCACACAAAACACAACAACACACAAGGGCAGTGACCACATGGAGCAGTGGGCAGCTATTTATTGGAAGCACCCGGGGAGCAGATCTTCGGGGGAGTAAGGTGCCTTGCTCAGGGGCACTTAGACGGTGGGATGGAGAAAGGAGTGTCCATCTGTTGCTCCTCTTGGGTTTGCAAGGACTGGTCTGGTCCATCTGGTCCTACTTCCGGTTCAGGTATCTTGTTGCCAGTCCGTGGCCTCAAACTAGCGACCTTCCAGTCGATGCCCCGCTTCTCTGACCACTAGTCCACGTCTCTCCCATAAAGGAGATAAGGCCTGGTATTGACATTTCATTTGCTGAACAAACACAGCAAAACAGGACCTAAAGCTATGATGCTGGCAAGTAATCTAATAAATATGAATAAACTTCTCTTTTGTGTCTCCAAGTGTTGTAATTTTAGTTAAGGCCATGGTTTAAGTTTGTGTGCAAGTCCTGTTACTAGCTTTTTCTGAGCTTTCAGCTATATCTCATGGTCGTTTTCAGTGAATGTAAGTGGAAATCAAACATTTGTATGTTGATGATGCAGTTGAAAGCACAGGAGAAGCTAATAAGTGGACTTTATTTTGGAGATTATTTTAGTACACATGCTGTCGCCAAGGTCAAGAATGAGCTCCCACGCTCATCTTTTAAGCAGATTACAAAACAAAGAAGACAAATGTGTCTCGTACTAATCTTCTGTTTGTTTCTCTTTGAAACCATCATTCCTAAATTTTGTTTCATCTGCTGCAGGTTAAGGAAAATGAGCTATAAGTACACAACAGTCTATAATAACAGGTAATAAAAACAGGTTTATATGTACTCACATCAAAGAGGACCCCTACGTCTTGATCCGGTGAGGGGGCAAAAGACTGGTTAACATAAATGAACTGAAAAAAAAAACAGATGCAGATACTGTTATACTTAAAGAATCGAAAGACCTGCAGCATAATTTCTAAGTCTCTGTCTAAGTCATAATTTTGAGAAATGAAAAAGCCAGTGGACAAACTTCATTCTTACCAGTTGTTCACTAGCATCAAGCTTGAGGAAGCGAGAGATGAACTGAGACAGGGACTGTACCGTCCTCCCCCTGTCCACTGCCCACTTCTTTGTTTTCATGATAGGAGTGTCTCCCACGGCCTTCAGCAACACATCGACTATAAAAATGGAGAAAATAAAGAGAACTAAAGTGCTGCTGCTGACACACAGTCTGTTCCAGGAAAATCTAAACATGACCTGTTCAGGAAAATATATGAAGAAGCGCTTGTTAAATCCATTGATGCATAACTATCATATGGATGAGCACCTCTTGGGCTTTTGCAGTTTGTTCGCACAGCCTACAGTTCTTTTTGTGCAATAATTCCTTCCCTTTAATGACTTCTGGTATGCACTTATGCATTTCAATTTTTGGATTTCCAGATTCATAGTCTTTGAGATTCCCTGTTACTTTCAAATATATGCCATATAAAACTTAGCTTGATTACTAATTCTTATGGGTTTATAAAATGTGAATGAATAAAGCAAATCATACCCTGTGCATCCTTCAGAAATGAACTGAATCATTAAAAATCTAAATGTCCTGTCTAA
Source organism: Holacanthus passer (assembly GCA_025331565.1). NCBI lineage: Eukaryota > Metazoa > Chordata > Actinopteri > Pomacanthidae > Holacanthus > Holacanthus passer. Next base: position 12,692,513 of record JAFREQ010000012.1, read on the forward strand.
TCCTGCTCAGATCTCATCCTCCAGTTGTAGCTCAGGTTTTGAATATTGTACACAAACAAAATAATTCTGCCCTCTTATCCAAAATGACTGGGCCAACAAACTGGAGTTTATCTTATTCTTAGGTACTAGACATCATGAAGAGCAGTTCTTGTAAATTCCGAACAAACTTATTTCAAACCTCAAAACGTGAAAAAAGACATTTCCAATAAATTGGGCTGACAGTTTGACAGTTTTAAGCTAACCGGGGCTTGTTAGCGTAGCCTTAATAACTTTGTACGAGATGTGTAGTTGCCATGGGCATTATGTTGGAATATATTTGATAAATTAAGGAAACTATTAAAAGAATATGTATCCTATAAGAGCAAGGAGATATTTTGCCTCATAATATAGCATTAGCTTTAACGTTCCCCAACCCGGTAGTACCACATGTTAAAAGCTAAATGCTCATTGGCGAAACATAAACAAACATCCTTCCTATTGGCCAGAATTGCTGTCAATTGTCTTACACCCGGAAGTTTCCTATTGCACCACCAACAGTTATCGTAAACGTATCTTATTCGCTACTTAAGTCGAATTTTCGATATATTTCGCTTGCTCACTTTTTTTCTTCTCTTCATTTGTCGTCGAGTCGTCTGACGGCGGCTGTGACTCCTCTTTCTGTGTTTCTGTTGGAGACTCTGCATTGTCAGACATCTTCAGGTGACCACTTCGGGCTCGTTATGGTTCCCACCCACCCGAGTTAGCAAGGCGATTCGTGGCGAACACCGGCTCCTATTGGCTGAAAGAAACGTCGATCTGTCAGACACGTAATCCTATTGGTCAATGCGCTTCGGAGACGCTGTTGAACTTGTGCGTCCCCTTCGCTACATGCTAGGTTAGTTATTATTCAGACTTTGGAATATATTTGTTAACAATTTCATGGTTTCATAAGGAATACAGATATAGATTGTCTTATTTATTAATCTTCTGCTGTTGAATGCATTCTTCCTCTTTCACTTGCAGGTACACGTTCTGTTGGTGTACAATTACACAGGAGGTCATAATACTTCAACCTGATAGTTAAACTTTGCCAGGTCCTGTTGAACCTGTTACCTACTTCTCCTCCTCACAATCGGACCATTCAAGCAACAACAGTAAGTTAACTTTGCTATGTTTAGGTTTGCTCAAATGTCGCTGCAGTTTAATTTGTGTTAAGCTATTGCACTACTTGGTCATATCGTTTTTAAGACAGTGCAACAACATGGAGGAAATATTTAATGACAGGCAAAGTGTCTCTTTTCTTCACACAAGTCACAAGTCGCACCAAAGTCCACAAAGTGTTTCTGTTCAAAGCTGTTTTAATGTCATCCTTGCATCTTTCTAATGATGGTGCATCTAAGTGTGTTGCATCAGTTAAAGTATGTGAACACAGTTTGTTCCTTTCTGTGACTTTATGCTTGCAGTGGCAAACATTGGCAGACTCTCCACCAAGGATTCAGTGCTCTTCCTGTGTGACATGCAGGAGAAGTTCAGACCCAACATCTTCCAGTTCACCAACATCGTCAACAACGCGGCCAGATTGCTCCAGGTAAATACTCACCATCTGTCTCGCTCATCCTCAGCCTCAGACATTGATTTATAAGCATGAGTCATTTGAACACCTCTGATCAAATCTTCCTTACAGGCCAGTCGTATTCTGGGCATCCCCCCCATTTTGACAGAGCAGTATCCTAAAGGCCTGGGTCCCACAGTACCAGAGCTGGGAGCAGAAGACCTGACCGCTTATGCCAAATCTTCATTCAGCATGATAATAGAGGAGGTGGAGAAGAAGCTGCAGGAGCTGGGGAACCCCAAACAGGCCATACTGTGTGGAATAGAAGCACACGCCTGTATTGCAGTAAGAGCACATCATTGTTTCTGCAGTTTAGCTGTTGAAATGATCCTTCTCAACACAACATAAAGACAACTGGAACGTCCTTGCTTGCAAATAATCAATATGTTTATGCTCTCATGATCATCGTTTACTCATTATGAAATTCCCCAGTTTTGCAGGTTTGATTTCCCAGTTGGCTTTCCTATCGTTCTAAAAGAAGTTTGACCGTGCTCATACACATCAGCGTGTGTCTTCTGCTTTCAAATTAAATTGATTAAAAAGTTTAAACTTTTTTTCAGCAGTGGCGGAGATTAAAGAATTTCTCAAGTGAGCAGAAAATAGAATATGAGAAAGGTGATGATGTAACAGATGATTATTAGGCTGTTATACAAATATTAAGTAACATTGTTAGGAAATTATGTTGTAGCCTGTTGTGCCATAGAGCTTCCATGGTAGTTTCAGTTAATGAGGACCTCTGCTTCTTGTCTGTTCTACAGTGCACAGCATTTGACCTGCTTGAAAAGGGAATGGAGGTTCATATTGTGGCTGATGCTGTCTCAGCCAGAAGGTATCTGTGTATTCTTTGTTTATTCTGCTACATAACATTGTTTTCACCTGCATGAAATATAGATTTGGTCCTGTGTGTGTGGAAAACGTATATGTGTGTGTTACCACATTCGTGTCTCCCTCCACAGCCAGACAGACCGTTTGTTTGCTCTGTCCCGCCTGAAGCAGAGCGGAGCTTTCCTCACCACCACAGAAGCTGTTATGCTGCAGCTGCTTCAAGATGCCAAACACCCCAACTTCAAGGAGGTGCTTACTACAGCTGCTCTATGTTGCACCTCCTGATTTACTTTTGTTTGTTTAGATGAGTAATAAATATAAGCCTGGCAATATACCCCACATGAAAGCAAATTTGGCATGTCCTCAGATGGCTGTCAAAAATAGTACAGCAAATAAATTGCCGGTTTACAGAGTGCAGCATCATGGGTGCCAATATACACAGCCTACAACACTGGCACTGTTGACACGTTACAGGTGACCTTTCATTAGGGTGCAGGGAGGAGACTTCGTACAACAGTGATCAAACCCGAATGCTGCATTACTTATTCTCCTAAAGTTGCCACCTTGCTCTTGCAAACATGCCAAAATTGATTTCAATCTCAGTATGCTGCCTGCCTAAGTAATGAAAGTGACAAACATCTATTCTTTCAACTATATTGACAGGTCCAGAAGCTTTTTGCCCACCCATCCCCTGACACTGGCCTCCTCGCCTTCTTCAGCGCTCTGTAGGGAGATCATCGCCTGTCACTCTGTCCCACTGATACTGTGCAGAATTCCACTGCTTCCAACATCCTGATGAAATGCTTCAATAAAGTGATGCTGCTACATTACATTTTCAACTGCCACCACCTTTGTGTTCATGTTGCTGAAACAGTTTCAGATGAAACTTAATAGATTACTCCTTTTTATTGCTATCCTGATGAGCCCACAGCTGCAGAAGCTACTACTTGAAGCTAAAGAGGTGGGACCAGCTCACAGAGGCGGGCAAAGAGTCATGTCACAAAGGGGGAGGAGTGAGTGACGCAATTCTGGTATATCCAGAAAGGGAGGGGAAGGAGAGAGGGAGAGAGAGAGAAAAAGGAAGCTCTCCGATAAGTTTTTTTGTGTATATTTCTCTAAAGTTACACAAACTTTCACAAAGCAAAGGATGAGTGGAGACCTGGTGGGGATCAACATGCTGAAGAGAGAGACCTGAAGGGAAGGACGGACTCCAGTTTGTCAGCAGTTGTGCACAGCTGATGACAACATCAAATATTAACACTTTCTAAGGCCTTGGGCCTCGAGTGACTATAGAGAGGTAAGCAAGTCCCCCGTCTTCCTCAGAAAATAGGAAATGTAGGTGGAATTTGCACACTTATATGATGTCACATTCATGTCTTTGCTTGTGAGTGGATAAGTTCCAGAGCAGCACAGAGTGTCTTGTGACTGAACTTACTGGTTTATAACTAACGCTGGGTTGGAAGTACAGGAACAGAACGGCTGTCAGTGTTCCATTACAGACAGAAGAGACTATTATAGCGTTTCTCACTGTTTGTGATTGTCTCTACAGAGTCAACAAAAAGTAAAAGGACCTGTTGATTCAGTACTTCCTCTTCTGATCCCTCAGATCCTGGACAGAGAAAAAGAGAGAGACAATGTCCTCTGACTTGGACTCCAGTCTCACCAGCATTGACTGGCTGCCTCAGCTGGGAATCAGCAGCCTGCGCTCAGGGAGAGATAGGAGAGGAGGAGGAGGAGCAGGGGAGAGGGACAAGAGGAAAGACAGAGGCTGGGAAAGGGAACACTCCCGACCCTCTGTGCCGGACCCCTCCCCTTCTAACTCTAAAGGAAAACCCCCTCACAGCTATGCCACTCTCATTGCCATGGCAATAGCAGCTGCACCCGAGAGGAAGCTGAGTCTGAATGACATCTACACCTGGATCAGCGACACTTTCCCCTACTACAGCCGAGCTGGCCGTGGATGGAAGGTGAGATGTAAAGAAGAGCTACTACTACTTGCATTGATGATTAATTTTAATATTATTTGCATTGCAGACTGGTTCAGGACTGACTTTATGTGACTTTGTTTCCTTAACAGAACTCCATTCGGCATAATCTGTCCCTTAACAAATGCTTCAGGAAGGTCCCTCGGCCACAGAGTGACCCTGGCAAGGTGAATTACTTTTTATGTCATGATGTTGTTCAGAATAAATGTGCTTTTGTTAGAATCTGCATCATGTGAGATGGAGAAATGATTGCTTAAAAGAGTCTAAAGCCAGAAACTTGTGCTGTATTTGTAGGGTTCCTATTGGACGATGGATGGACCTACTGAGGTGAATCAAGTGAGGGCACCTAAGCGTCCCTACCCAGAGGAGGAAGAGAAGCGGCAGGACGTATGTTGTTTAATATCGTTCATTTCCTTGTTAGCCATCAAACCTATATTGTCAAAAAATGTCCAATAAGATAAGATATTCCTTTATTAGTCCCACAACAGGGAAATTTATAAGTGTAGAGAAACAATGTAAAGTACAAGCACGAGTTTGGGATTTTACTGCACTACATTAATCTGACAGCTATAATGACTAGTTTCTTGGCAAATAAAGATTTTAGATTAAAAAAAAAAACATATAATAGATAAGTTAAAACTTGAAGGGAAATGTTTTCAGAGACACTTCCAGAAAAAACATATTTCTTAATTGACCTCTGGTGGTATTTAGCCATACAGATACTGGTTTTGGTTTTATTCTTCCAGGTTTCAAAAATATATCCTGTCCACCACCATAAAATGACAAATGAAACTTGAAAACTGTGGTGCTACCAGCATTAAAACAATTCTACAATTCTACATTTCTACAATTTCATTTAGCAGACGCTTTTATCCAAAGCGACGTACATCTGAGAGTAGATATAACAACTGCACTTAAAATTCAGCAACTAATCTTGCTGTCAGCAATTTTAATAATTTATATTGAAGAAATTGTCCAGATTCGTCACAATTCACTTGTACTGTATGAGGTTGGAGGCAGAAATCAAAACTTGGAAAAATAAAAGCAACAGTATTTTTGTCTTCTATTTTTCATTTTGGATTTTGGGTGAACCGATCCTTTTGTACCTAAGTAAATTTGACTAATGCTACTTTTAGTCTCCTGCAGGATATTAATATCTTTTCTACCTGTGCTGTTACAGGGGACACAAGCAGAGAGAGGACCCTCTCCTCATCAACCACAGCCAACCTCCCACACAGACCACCAGCTTCTTAACCCAGAGCCACTGGGAGCCATCCAGTCGCCCCAGTCTGCCTCCCTCTCTCCTCCCCCGTGCAAGGTAGACTCACTTTCTCCTCTTCATCACAGCCTGGTTTACTCAGCATTTTTCAATATCATGTCTTTTATCTTCACAGCAACCGTCACCCTACATACCAAACCCCATGTCCAGCCTCCCTGTCCCTCATCCATCTGTCTCTCCTTCACCTGGACTCCCACCTGCTGCCCCCATGTCCTCTGTCAATTCATTCCCACCTCCTCTTCCACCTGGCCCCACTTTCTCTATCCCCACTGCTACACCTCTGTGTGCTGCCAACATGTCCACAGCTTCTCCAGCCGCTCCCTCCTTCTCTGATGCCGTTCTGTCCTTTCCTGCTAACTCGGGGCCCGTACCTGTTTCCACTTTCTCCTGCACTCCTAACTCAGCGCCTGTGTCTGTTTGCACCGTGTCAGGACCCGCTCACTCTTCTGTGTCTGTAGTTCCTTCATCTGTCACCGCCCCTCCTGTTGTCTCGCTAAACTCCTCCAGTGATCCTCCGCTCCGTTTCACCTTTGATGAGCTGAATTTGCCAGACTTGTATGCATCTTTCAAGTCTCTCGTCAAGACCATGCGGGAGAGGGGAGGCTCACAGTGTAAGTACTGTGTGTGTGTTTGTGTGTTTTGTGTCCATTAACTCTATACAGTGTACATTATAGACATAAACAGCTTGGATAAGTAATTTCTTTTTTGTTCTTTCCAGCGGACGTTGCTCCCCTGGCTGTTCTGAGCAATGACACTACCCCACTTCACACTCCAACTCTACTGCCAATGTCTCCTCACCCTGCACCCGCACCACCTCCACCCGCTGCACACCCTCCTGAGATAGAGCGCGTTTCACAATACAGTGAGTCTGGCACGACCTAATCGACTCCAGAAATGCTTGAATTATATCGAAACCAGCAACATAACACAGGAAAGATCAGTGCTTTCTAAAGTTACCTTCCTCCTCTCCACTCTAGCGGTGCCGCCCGACTGGTTCAGTAACCCAGATTCTCTGAAGGAGAGCTTCCGCATTGCCAGCAATCTAGACTGGGCCAACATAGACCTCTCTGGTCACCCAGGTCTGTGCTGTTTACCAGTCTTGTTTAAAGAGTCACTCCACTCAACATTACAAAATAACATGTTTTCTCACTTTCCTCTGGGGGGAAGATAAGATATCTTTGGGTTTTTGAATTTGAACATTTCCACCATGAGCTCTTAGAAATCATATTGGCCATTTTATAGCCAAAACAATTGAGTGAGAAAATAGTTCTTATTCAGTAATGAAAATAGATGTGACACAATGCTGCAAAAATCTTAAAAGTTATTTTTAATACTGTTAGCGACTGTTTCCATGGCTAGATACCACTACAAGTAAGTTTACTTTTTTTGCCATTTGGGTGAACTGACCCTTTTAGATGATTTTGCAGCTAATGAACTTTAACAATCACAAAGATTTTACTAGCCTGATGGTAAAAATAACTAATGAAACAATAAATGTGCCAAATATTAAGACAAAAATGATACAAATGCTGAGTAAATGCATCATCTGTATTTTTTTATTATTTACTTTACATCTCTTTATAACTTTTTTGTTCTCTTCACTTTCTGTCACCAGACCTGCTGGAGAGCATGCGGCAGGCAGAGCTCTGCGACTGGGCCCTCGACCCAGCGCTCTTCACTTCCCTCTGTGACTCTCTGAACCGCTTCTTCACTCAGAAAGGCATGATCACCTCCGGGAACAAGTCCCCACAAATCCTCGGTGCACCTCACTCCTTACAGGTCCCGCAATTCAACTCCAATCCTCCTCCTACCCTCGCCAGCCTCACACACCCCTCACCCCTCCCATACTCTCCCATAGTTCCCCCCATCAGTGGTGCACAGCTGCCCCGGCGGGCTCTGCACATGCAGGGACTTCAAAGACCACAGCTAACACAACCTGCAAACACGACCGGTAAGATCTGGACATCTTGTTCTGAAGTTAGAAGTTACAGCCTTTTAGTACCATATTTCCTCTTTTTCTTGCCATCACTGCACCAGTTATCTATTAACTTAGTACATGTTTGTCTTTGTGTCTCAGCAGGTATGCAGCCTCAGTCTATGACACCACGACCACGTCCTCCATTAAAGAGTCTGCATAGCAACAGTGAGGAGATCCAGGACGACTTTGACTGGGATTCTCTGCTCATTTGACCCTCAGTGTCTGCGTGGAGAAACAATTAAAACAGAACTTTTCAGAGAAGTTAGGCTCATGTTTGGGATCATGTTTTTCACACGACTGAATGCTGTATTTCAATGTTTAAAAAGTTGTATGTTTTTTCACCTTTATTCAAAATTATATGCTGTAATAACTTTTGTTTAGCTTGTCATCTGCAGGTAATTGGCATGGTGTTGTTTTTTTCTGTTGGATAGTAGATGTATAAACATGTTCACCAAAGAAAATAAAGTGTAAATTTATTCTTGTGACATTATTGTACTCTGCAGCAGTGAAAACAAAAAAAAAAGGGATAGAACAGAGCAAGCATGAAACAAGGCAAACACATCCTGTGTTTTTGTTTTATTTCATAAATTCCTTTTTTTTTTTTCCATTTTACTTTTCAAATGTGAATGTTCACAGTCATCACCACACAAAATTCAACCTTACCCGATAAAAGATATTTTTCTTGTTGATATAAAATAACAATAAATTCATCAAACTAAATTAAAAGAACAGCATGGAGCATGTCGTCAAGTCCCTGTTTTTTTTCCTTTCATTCATTGAAATAATTGTCTTTTTTTAAAAGAAGCATCAGTATCTCTCCCTCCTTGAAGGAAAGAGGGATGAAATACAAGGACAGTGGTGCTCTGGGTCACCTGTACACCAGCGATCCCATATGAAATGTGATTGGAAAAAAATAATGCTTCTGATTAATAAAAAAAAAAAGTGAAATAAGATTGGCAGAGAAATGTGTGACCCTTATAATACCTCATTTGAAATCCCCATTACATTGCATTAATTCAAGTGACAATTTTTAAAAACAAAAATAATGGATGTAATTTCTTTCTTTCTGAGTCACTGAAATAAGATCGGACACAGGGAAAATGTAGACAGATATTGATACATATACACAGAAACAGGCATTTGCACTATTGCATACTTGCACACTCACAGATGAGCATTCGTATTCTCATTCAAACATTGCTGCAAACGCACACACATTCAACAAACATCCCATCATTTTTCCCCATCAGACCACAGATGTCAGAGCTCTCCTTAGTTTTTTTTTGTTTGTTTTTTTTTACAATAAATCAGGAAGAAAAAAAAATATTTGATTTGAATGGCATCATTGTGATTTTCCTTGTTTATTCGTTCCCAAAAATTGGAAAAAAATAAATTACATTTAACATTAAATTAAATTAAAAGTGAAATAGTTGAAACAATTTGTCCACAATGTGACTGAAATGTTAATGCAGGTTTTTTAGTCCGTAACTCAGTCTGGAGTTCATTAAAAAAACAAAATCATTCTTCATGCACTGGTTTCATTTCAGTGATTCAGTGTTTGTCTTCATTCTAGAGGGAGAAAAGAGGAAGAAGCAGGTACAACAGTTTCTCTGTTCAGTTTGTTAGTGGCTATGTCCCCTCTCCCTCTGTCTCTCTCAGTGCAGTAATATTAGAACAGAGTGACACTACTGACAAAGTCTGCTCTCACAGACTTACCTTCATCTCAAGACGGGACTGAAAAAAACACAACATGAACAACGACACAGAACAGAAAAGGATTAAAACAAAATAAATAGATCTCTATTTCCCGCCCACAAACAACCCATACTGAAATGAAAGGAACCAAATGAGGAAAATTATTCTGAAATGAAATAATGCTTTCAAAGGAAAAGATAAACATAATTTTGGATTTTTTGTTTTTTTCTTTAAATATAGAGATGTACACATTTTTCTTTTTGGACACAAATTGTGTTGAGGGGGATGAATGAAGGGGGCAGCAGGTATGACAGAGGAGGTTGAAACAGGTGAGCAAAGTAGTGGTGACACTTCCTCAAAGAAGAAAAGGGTTGGTGCTCGCTCCCGTCGTTCCTCCGCCTCCCACTGATCCTCCTGCTCCCATCACTCCTCCTGTTCCAGTGGGCCCACCCAAAATCAGCTGAGGAGGTGCTGCAACTCCAGGCCCCAACAGGGACGAGCCTGGTGGAGCCATAGGTGAGAGCCCGCTGTAGGGCATGCTCATGGGGCTGGCCTGCATCATGCCCAGGCCCATTCCTGGAGCCCCCATACCCACACTCATCGGCCCCATACCCATTCCTGGTTGCACCATGCCCAGCATGGGATTGGGAGGCACAGGACTGGAGCGGAGGCCGCTAAGGCCAAGTGATGAGGGCTGAGGTGAGATGGAGGTCATGGGTGGAGCCACGCCGAAAGGGTTGGAGGAGGCAGGTGTTGGAGAAACCCCCCTACTGGAGATGGTGCTGCCTGGAGTCACTGCCATGCCAGGAGCAGGAGATGAGCCTGATGATAAGAGGTGACAATTAGAAAATACAGAGAGAATTCTCTACAAAATAAAAGTCACTTCATATCTGTCCATACATTATTTTCAATACTTCTTCATATACTTAATTTATTTTAGTTCATTTTTTCATTATTTATTATCAGGTTTCCACATCTAGAAACAGCATGTGATAGTGTGACACAAAATTAGAGCTGAAACAAGTAATCAGTGAATAGATCAGTCAATGGGCAAAAACCTAAATATAGTATAAATCTATACTAAACTATTTCAATAATTAAGAGATTGTTTTTGCATATGCGACAATTTTTCTTGCAAACATGTAAAACATTCAGTGGTTCCAGCTTCTAAATCGTGAATATTTGCTACCTTTCTCTATCTTATATGGCTGCAAGCCATTATGGATTTTCTGCAGTTTTTTTGAAACACATTTTTGACATCTCTTTCTAAACTGTAGGTCTGAGTGCAACCAAATTTTCTGTGGATCATTATTGCACCAAGCTAGTCAAAAATTGCATGCCATTTGCAGGCCATATTTCAACCCAAGCTATAGGGGGCGCCACAAATGTCAAAAATGTTTACGTCAAAACCCAGTGGACAGAATTTCAACAATTTAGTTGTGTATGCTCCGGGGGCAAGTATTATTGTTATTATTTTATTATTTCCGTAGCTCTGTGAAGTCTGAAACCCTGTCGTTGCTTCTTGCAGCTTTAATTTTGGATGATTGAGATTGAACCCTGGAATTTCCACTTATATTGTCTTGTATAGTTGCATCTACATTGTCCCAGGAAGGCTTTCGTTTAGTGCAACCCCAGATAATATATATGAGTATGATTTGGTCACCACAGAGCCTTCAACATGATTGTTGGGTGGTTAACTGTCTGCTTTTGATCTGGGGTGTTTAGAAGAACTGAGCTTATTCCAGCTAAACTGGAGCCAAACTCCATACTTGTAAGTTAATGGTAAAAGACTGCGGTTCAAGACATTTAATTTTTTAGAATGTATTTTAATCAAATGGTCTTCTTCTGCCAGCTGCAGTATTTTGTAAATATGAGCACAGCTGCTGATGATATCTTAAACTGTTTACTTTGTGGGGACCTACATGGCTCTACCTAAACATGGAAAATAGTTCCCAGGAACAGAGTAAGCCTCTCTGTCTACAAAAGTAATGCTGACCTTAGAGAGTGCACTTCTCTTTTCTCTCACACACAGTTAACACGATAACAGTAACTAACCTGTGTTCTGGAGGAAGGGGTTGTGTGCTGAAGAGGAAGAGATAGAAGGAGGCGGCGGCTGTTTGGGTTTGGGTTTAGATGACACCAGGGAATCAAGATCCACCAGCGCTGCGTTGGGGCCGAGGAAGGATTCAGGAGTCTTACGAACAGGAAGTGAAGACCCAAGAGATGACAGATCAAAGGGGACCGGTGAGCCTGTGCTGTCGCAGCCCATTGCTGGTGACCCTCGTCGCTCTGGGTCTCCTAAGGGGGACGGAATAAAAATACTTAATCAGACACAGAATACTAATAAATGTCTTTCATTACAATGAAATATACAGAACTGCATTACCACACATACTAGAGGAAGATGAAATGTTAAGACAAGACAACTGTTGTGTGCATGCAATTGCAAAGCTGTGTAATCTATGAAAATCCCTTTAAAGGTGCAGTACCAGTACCTCAGTGATTGCGAGTCCATGTAGCTTTAAGTGTGAATGTACCTGTGCCGTTAGTGTGTTTGGTGGTGCCACTCCAGATGTCGGAGGTGATAGGGTCAGAGGCAGGGACAGGCCCGTCCCTTGCCCAAGGGTCTACTGGCCCCCCCGAGGAGGAAGTGCTGGGTGGCACTGGGGGGCCCCAGGGATCGGCACTGGGGGGGGTCACAGCTACAGGGGAGGGGAGGAGACGCAGGGGAGGGGAGGGTTAACACAACACCTTACAGGTACAATCCACAATAAGGAGGGAGCAGGAAGCTGGGCTGGGTTCCAACAATAGCATTTCTCTCCTTGACCTCTGCAGTCTCACTAACCTGACAGGTGAGAGCAGATTGTCTCCATCTGTCAACCGTGCTACTTTCACCTATTTAATATCTGAAGCTCAGTGGAGGTAAAGGAGAGATAATAAGAAGCTACCTCATACATTAAAAATGCACAAAGGGTTAAGAGACGATAGAGGTCTGGTTGAGACACAGCCACAGTCAGTCCTGAGTAAAAACAAGAGGATAAAAATCCCTGGTTTAGACACAGAGGGAGAATGGATTTAACATGCTTGCTTTCCTCATTACAAACTGAAAGCATGAGAATGAAAGAAAAACATGGTGGTATGACAGAAAATGTAACGGTGCTGTTATGAAGACGGGACATGAAACAGTGGAGTGAAGAGGAGTAAAAGTCGAGAAGTCTTCACATCCTCTTTCATCCACAGCGCGGGACACAGTTCTCTTTTGATACTCGGTGATGAGCACATTCCCACCGACCTGATTGGCTACAGAGTTAATACGTGACAAGTGTTGCAGCTGCTTACCTGAGCTTCCCCAGGGGTCGACATTGTTTACTCTGTTGGACGTCTCGCCCCAGGGGTCTGGAGGAGGGGCTATAGTGGGTGGGGCTCCCCCACTCCAGGGGTCAGAGCTTGTAGGAGATGTGGGTGATGCTACCCCCCATGGGTCTGTGGGGGCTGTACCCCAGGGACCTGAGGCAGCAGGGGCAGGGACTGTGGGTGGAGGCGAGGGACCAGCAGAGCCCACAGTGGCAGTGGCGGCAGCAACAGGGCCCCCCCAGGGGTCCACAGCACTCAGCTCCATCAAAGCACTCTGTACAAGAGTATAAGCATGTTATGGATTAATGTTCCTGCAGCTGCATGCAGGAAGAAATCTACATTCAGTCTACCACACTAAGGTTAATTAATGCAGTTGTGATAGGAAGAAATTCACAAAACTGAGAAGTAGAAAGCACAGCAGACAACCAAAGAAAGAAATCAGATTTAACTTCTGACAATAAATTCTTAGTTCCTTGTTTGTGCAACCTGAATAGAACTTGATAAACCTGACAGTATTTCTAGACTACATACTACACTGTTCGGCTTGATAATGTAATAATTATTTGAGTGATTTGATCTCTTCCACATTGTGATGTCAACAATCTCTATGGATTGTGCACTCCTACACTAGTAAGCATTCAGCATCTGTTTATTCAACCACAAATGCTATCATTATGAATTCATTAGGACTACAATTTGAAACTTAGTGATTATTACTTTCAAATGCGTGGGTGATTTTATGAGACAAAAAATGCTAACACAGCACTCAAGTGCACATGCACAATGAATTAAGAAAACTGAGAGAGAGACAGTGAGAAGACACAGCTAGAGGAGGCAATGTCAGGAGAGTGAGAGATACATTTTACACACACCTCCTCAGGCTTCAGCTTCTCCCTCTTGCTCTCCTCGATGGCCATCTGCAGTCTCAGGTCATCACCTCTGCGCAGTCGCTCTTCCTGCCAATCACACACACTGTGATGTCAGCAACCTGAGACACACAACCTCGGAAAGCACACCACAGGTACAGATTCAGGATCAGTTTACAATTCCACAATTAAAGTCTGAATCGGCGGGAGCGGAAACCAAAAACCTGTCCTTTACTCACTACCTCCAGTCAACAGTAAATTAACCGAGTTTGGTCTAATTTGCACAGTACTTCAGCAAAACAAGATCAAATCGGACAAATGCTTGTACAATTTAGTGCAGTTTCACACATAACACTAGCTACAAAATACAACTGACAACTGTAGAACAGAAAACTGAGGTTTAAATGCAATTTCATCCAACAGCAGCGCTTTATGTAGGTGGGGGGCAGCTGCAGCTGTGGGTCGTTTGCTTACTGACACATTCTGTCATTGTGAATAATCCACAGAAACTACTGCCTGTTTTTTGTCTGTTTGTGCTGCTCGAGGTAAATTTGCTCACGATACTATACATCGGGAATAGGTACCAGTCTTTTAGCTTAGCATAGTGGAGCTTTTTTATCATCCATCCTACCTTTAGCACAAAAGGTTGCAATCGAGAAAAAAAGCGTGAAAATGGATATAACCAATTCCTATCAATGTATCTAAAAAAAAACAACTTCCCCCTGATAAAGATCTTGCAGATCATCCTGGGTCATGCCTACCCAATGCAATCTTATATTGTACCTCACTATGAGGAGGATTAGCAATCAAACAACAGAACACTAACTAAAACATGAGAAAGCAGGCTGTCTCTGCTATAGACCTTGCATTAGTTTACAGACTAAACCAGTCAAGTGGTACAGTAGGTGCGAGACTCTAACCAGTTGCATACAACAGGCAAATACATTTTGCTCTGAGTGAACACAGTACAAGGAAGTTACAACAGCAGGAGATGTGTAACATAAGGAAAAGAGAGCATTTCAAATCAAGACTACAGTTGAATGCATGCCATCAGAGAGGGTAACAGGGAAGAAAGAATAATCAATGCTTATAAACAACTCAGTGTTTAATTTAGTCAGTTAAGATAAATATTTGTCAATGCCATGCAAATACAACAATTAAATTAGAGTTAATCAATTCTCTGGGTGCTCACTTTTATGCAGTTTTTACACAGCTTGGCAGGGATTTGAAAAGCACCTGCTTTGCAAACTTTTTATGAGTGCAATCACTATAAAAGAACATGACACTGAACAGCTAACTAAATTATCTCAACAATTAATTACAGTATGATGCAAATTTGTATCTTGAGGAAAATGACACATGACAAATGTGAGCATAAATTAATTTTCTTGATTGATCAATGCTTGATGTGTATTGGAGAAATTCCAATTGACAGAAAGACAGATAGTATTTGACTGGCTGGCAGTCATCTGGGCACACTCTCTGCCCCTGACCTGTTGTTGTATCTCTTTGCTGAGTACGAGTGCATAGCGGAACTCTGCGTCCTCCAGAGGGTCCTTGCCAGTCTGGGGGAGGTCAGGCGTTACATGGTGAGAGCAAAGCCAGGTGTATGTAGCAAATCATATCAGTAATATCCCTCTTTGTACACAGGTAGGGCAACAGATTCAAACTGCAAACTTAGCTACAGTTAGTTATAATTATTTTTTAATCCTTAGCTGAGAGAGCAGTAACATAGCTGGGTCTGCTTTGCATTACCTGCTCTGCCTCTTCTTTACTCATGGCCAAAGCTAGCTGGAGCTGTAGATCTTCCTCTCCAGAGCTCTGTGGCCAGGCCTGCTCAGGGTCTGCCCCTCCAGAGTGGGAGCCCACTGACAAGCTGCCCCCTAAGCTGGGTGCTGAGGGAGCTGAGGAGGCTGGAACAGAAACAAATACACATAGGTATTGGTGCTGTGCGATATGACAACATATATCATGTTAAAATAGCAAAACATCTTTATTTCGTTGTGTTGCAAATCACACTATTAATGGCAATATTTTTGCATTTCATCATATGAATGATGCTTTGTGTTTTCTGCACAGCGCAAATGTGGGCAGGAAATGAGATTTTGGTCAAATTGCACGGCCCTAACATGCATAGGTGAGAGCTTGTCTTGCTTTTCAGCTACTCAGAGGCCCTTCATTCAAAGTGTAATGTGGGCACTGGCTAAATCCTTAGATTCTGTTTTAAGTATCCATCTCACCACTGGAGGTCTGTGCCATCTTCTCTTTGGTTTTGAGGGCGTGGATCCTCTCCTCTCTTAGTCTCTCTTCATCTTTCAGCAGTGTCACTAGCTGTTTGGCTTTCTCTCGCACATTTACCCCCTGGAAAAGTACAGGTATAACACACAATTACATGCTGCAAATAAGTGTATAATATTTAATGTTTAATACTATAATCACTAATGCGGTTAGTCACATATAACAATTCATTATTAGCGTAAGAGCTTGTCAACTAAGCAGAGTTTCATTTATCAAGAACCATAAAAACTTTTATGGCTGACTTTGTAGGTTTACACAAGAGGTCAGAAACTCATTGTGAAATGCCCTTGAATGAGCCACCAGCAGCATGTTTGACAAAGTGCTCCTGCATTCCATAAAAGTGGACCTTACATACAAACTCTTTATACTGCTCTGTGGTCATGCATGTGCTTGTGTACCTGGTCTTTGCCATCCCTGTCTATGTACTGAA